>CM065430.1:24070000-25356250 GCA_033030585.1 Hippophae rhamnoides
TGTTGGATTCAATATTTGTATATAGTTCTTTGATCATGACGAGGAAAATATGTTCAAGTAATCCCATCCCAAACATGTTCTCTTTCAAGTATATGAATGCGTCTTATTTTTTATTTTTTTTCAATTATGATAAGAAATTCAAGATGTGGGTTTTTCTGGGTTTTGTTGATCATTGATGGGTTTTAATGTCTCTACTGGAAGTGGGTTTTTTTTATCTGATAAAAATGTATATTAGAAGTGGGTTAGTTAAGAAGGTTTGAAGATTAATGGGTTCAAATTTTTCCATCACCAACCAGCTGGTATACTGATGGACGTATTGTGCTATAATCTGAGCATATTATTTGTAATTTGTTCTATCAATATACATTTTTTTCTTCATTATTTTTGTAGAAGATTAAATTAATTTTGGTGAAAAAAAATTAAATGAATGTTTTAGTTTGGTTTGAATTTTGAAAATGAATTGAGTAGGAAAATCCTAATAAAAAGTTTTAAAATAGTGCAACTTTTCTATTAAAATAATTGAATTTTTACATTTTTTTAACTTTAATTTATGGGTATTTGTATTAAATGGGTTTAAAGTGATAGAAAATATCATTTAAAGCTAAATGGTCTTTTATTAAAAAATAACTCTCATCAAACTATATCCTTGATAATAACATATTGTTAAAATATTAATTAAGTATCGATTATTTTAACTTTTTATCATCCATATTTTTTTAAAAACATTTTGATAGTATTAATTTTTTATTTACCGTATATTACTATAAGAGGTGACAACTTAATGATAGTATCTTTTTAATAAATAAATAAACCACATACGAATTTTAATTATTTTAAGATAAATACACTTAATTTATTATATTTAATATCATATTATTTTTCTTTCATTATAGTTCAAATAAATTTTAATCCTAAGATATTTAATTAGGACAAAATATATACTAAAATAATATTTTATTTATTTTATATTATTATTATTATTAAAATAACTCCTGTTTTTTCTTTTCTTTTTTTGTTGCAATAGACAGACTCACTACTTATTTAATTATTATGGAAAAACTCAATACTAAGATGCTATTAATCTATTAAAAAAATCATAATAATCATTTAAATTAAATTATCAATATTGTTTAATTTTTTAAATTAAAATAAATATCAGTTAGTTTCTTATTTTTATAAAAATTAATTATTTTATTTTATCAAATGATTGATATAAAAAATAATTCATAAAATATTTATTTTTAATTTTTATTAAAATTAAAAAATATTTAAATAATTTTTCGTCTTAACTTTATTATTTTTTATATTTTCTTAAACTATCTCATATCAAATTTCGCTTTTATCTATATTAAAGAATCGTATTTTAATTACGTTTTTTATTATTTGATATAAAATAATAACATTTTTGAATATTCTCATACATATAATAATTATACAAAAGCTAATTATTTTTCAACTTAAATAAGTAATTGAGACGTAGATGAAAAATGAAAACGTTAACCAATAAAATCCTTTTATGAGTTCTATATTAATTCAACCAAGCAGGTCTCACAATGTGAATTACGCAATTAATTCAGAAAAAGTACAAAACAACATACTCAATTTAACACACAATAAAAATAATCAGTAGATACAAAAAACAATATGTCACATACACACTAGTGATGGTATGCCTCACAAACTCTTATCTAGACTAGCAACATGCATACATAACAAACAATACAAAGCTTATCACACATGTATACATACCAAAAAGCTAAAAGGATTTACAATCATTTAAAGACCTCGCATATGAGAATATATTCAATAAATAATGATTGTACTTTCAAAGCATGCAATCAAACATACATAAAAAACCATAATAAAGAGCCCAACACCTAGTACACCTCTAGGGTAAAAAGATACAAACTTCTTAGATACTCATACAAAACTTGCATGTAAATAAAAGGTAGATTATACTAACACATAATCTAATCATGCATTACTACAAAGAAGGAGTCTAAGACCTTATAAACAATTAGGTTAAGGAAATACAAACTCTTTAAAGACTTACCAAAACAAGTAAATAAAAGATAGATAAACTCCTGATAAATAATTACAATTGTAATATAAATAATCATAGGTAGATAGTATAAAACAAAAGCAATATTTAAGAGTCAGAAAACTGGCAATAAATAAAAAGAGTTTTATAATCAGAGTTTAAACTTTAGTATATAGATCCATGCATCATTTAAACTCTACTTGTACTAAGAACACATTAGAGCATGCACAATACCATATATAACGTGGTAAAATCACATAGAGATTTTATATATGTAGTAACATCCTTGGGTTGCTTAAGACAAACAATCAGCAGCAAATAATTCATTAATTAATATAAAAGTTGTAACTCTAAAAGAAATAAAATCAATATTACATCTATTAGTTGAGACCTCAGTTCTAACTTCCTAATGTTGCTTTTGCTAGCTACTTTCGTAACGACCTAGTTCGACTCACGAATCTAGCTCTTTTTCAAAACCCATACCATTAAATATGGTGTGATCAATAACCACATACTAGTAATCAAAAGTATAACAACTTGTACTCTTGAGGATCACCATCAAACTTAAACACCATATCCCTTATTGCACAAAGCAAGATATATGATAACTCAAAGCATTTAACTTAACTCATTTTCACAAAATAATTATCACAACATTGATAAAATAATTTTTAGCACTCACAGCTTAATAATGTTATTTTATACTAACTAGAAAACATCGTCACAAGTACTCACAACTCATAAGCACGTTTTTGCTCACACAATCAAGAATCATTGATACCAAAAAGTACTCAATGTATTAGTAATCTGAAAATAGAAAAATGATATGTTAATTTGACAAAACTCTACTACATTTTTTTGGATACCAAAAAAGAAAAGATTTGGAATATTTATAAAACTTGAACTTGACACCTCCCCAACAAAACTAAAAGACTAAATGATATTACTTCTAATTTAATAAACTAAATGACATTGATGTTGTTCACGAGGCGAGATCGACGACTCCCTTTCTATTTTCGTCCACAATTTAGAATTTATCTCTCATCTTCACTTAAAATTCTTGTGTGGATCCTAACGGAGAACGAGTACCCCAAATAAGAAATGAAAATCCAAATAATATTGTAAATATTATTTTTATTTTTTCATTTATAAAAATAGTAAGTCAATAATAAATATTTCGTATTAAAAATTTAAAAATTGGAGTCAATAAATAATAGAAGAGATAAATAATATTTATGTGAAAAGGAGAAAAATAAAATATATGTAATAAAAAATACATAATCTTTTTATATAAAAAAAATATTCATAGAATCTTGTTACAAATTAGTTTGAAATAATAACAATAAATTTTAAAATTTTAAATTTTAAATAAATATTTTAAATTATTTTTTAGTTGCTCTAGTAGAATAAAAAAACTAAAGATGAAATATAAAATATATAATGTACTACTTATGATTAGTTTGAGTTTAAATATAACTAAATCTATAAAAAAAATTAAAATATTAAATTTATATATATTTATTGAAATAGGATATATAATTTTTGGAAAAGAAAAAGAAAATACAATTTATGTTCTTTTCCAACCTTATATTATAAAATATGAATCCTTATTCTCGTTATCTATTTTTCATTTTATTATGCACATCTTTGTTTCCAACCAAATAATTCCCGTAGAGATTTTTTTCATTAAAAAAATTGATAATTCTAAACAACATAAAAAATCTACTCTAAAGAACTTATATACCACTTCAACACATAATTGTTCTAGTTTTAAAGGTTTCTATGGACACGTTAGGAATAAAAGATTATGTATTTATGCCAAATAGCAAAAAAAAAGATAAAAGTAATATATTTAATAAGTAAAAATGATAAAAGTATCATTTTTAATAATTAAAATGTATTGTTTAAATTTTTTTAAAACATATATATATATATATATATATATATATATATATATTATAAAAAGATTAGAATAACTTTAAATATAATCGATTTAAAATTAAAATTTTAGATTAAAGATTTAAAATTTAAAATTTAAAATTTATGATTTAAGGTTAAAATTTAAGATTTATAGTTTAACGATAAATATAAAAATATTATTAATAATTTAATAATTTTTCTCCGTTTAAAATATACTTTTAAATTACTAACCTATTATTTTTATCTATTTTATTCGTTATTATAAACAAAGAATCCCACACGTGCAAATGAGCTACAAAGTCAGTTCATCATCCACTTATAAAAAAGCTCTGATAACTGAAAAATTTTCCACCCACACGAAATAAGAAAAGGAGAAATAACTCTAAACTGGCCATTTAGAAAGGAGTTAAATATTTTTCTTTCATTTTTTTCTTCTCCAATAATCAGGGCGTTGAAACATAGCTTTCAGAACCTATCATACAAAAAAACACCAATTACAACTTTAATACAATCTAACCAAATTTTCCTATCTGGGTTTTCTCCAAAGAATGATCCAAACCCAAACTAATCCTCTTTCTTTAACCATCTTCAACGACCTTCAAGCAACAACCTTCATTAATCTCACTTTGATCTTCACCTTTTTGATCAATTTCAAAACTTGGGTTCATGTCTGGGTTTGACAAAACCAAATTGAAAGAACCAAACTTGGGTGTGATTTCAGGAACACAACCACTAAATTTGGTGTCAAAAGTGAAAGAAAAGCTTGGATTCGAAGAGGCCAATTCTTCAACTTTCTCTAGTGCTTTTGGGCAATTTTTCCTCCTTTTCGCCTCTCTGCTTGTCTCTGAATACTCTGGCTTGTTTGCTTTATCAAATTCAAGAATTTGTGGGTTGTTTTCTTCTTTTGAGTCTTGATTTGAAGAAGAAGATGATGATGAGGTTGGTGTTGAGAGTGATGGTTTTGTTGGCTCTGAAGTATTCTTAGCGGCCATAATTTGGGACTCTTTGGGAGGAAGAATCGTCTATCTATTGGAAAGAGACTGCTTCTTTGGACGGCTATTTAATATGGCACATCAACAAATTGATATTTTCTACTTTTTTATGAGTTAGAATTATCTTATTCTATTTTTTTCTCATTGTTTAATATATAATAATAATAATAATAATAATAATAATAATACTTTAAAAGAATAGTATATTAATAATTATAAATATAAAAAATAAAAAATTGAGATGAAAAAAATAAAAATAAAAAGGAAAAACCAAGGAGAGAACACAAGTCCTTTTAATACTGAGCCATACAAAATGACTTTAGAAAGAAAAAAAAAACTTATGAAGTAAATAGGGAAATTTTGCTTTTTAGATGTGATTTATCTAAAAATTAGAATATTTGTTAACTACCCGAAATTTCATATTTCATTCAATTTTTTATTTTATTTTTTATTTAATTTGACACTTAAACTTCACCCTTTATTCAATTTGATATTTAAATTTTATGACTTGATTCAATTTATTACCTCAATCATAATGCATATTGTATGTTTTCTTTTCTTTTCTTTTTTAGTTTTATTGTAAATGTAGTAAATTTAATCTTGTGAAGTTTATGTACTAAAAAGTACAATAGCTTTTTATTAAAAATAAATAAAAAGATTAATAAATTGAATCAGAAATTAAATTTTACCTTAATTTTTTAATTAAAATCAATTTTTAACTGAAATATAAGAAACAAGCGCTTAGAAACCTTACTTGAGCTTTAACTTCCACCTAAATTTCTGTTTTAGATCATGAATCATGCAAAAGTTTTTTTTAAGTGACTGATATAAATTAATATTACTAATAAATATAATTAAATTTATATAATAATATTTAATAAAAATTATATTAATTATAAAAATGATATAATTATGATGTATAAAAATACAACATTAATCATTTATTAAATTTCTTCTTTTTTCAAAGAGGATGATGCAGTAGTGTTCAGAGTTAGACTTGTTTAAGGGAGGTGTGGAATAATATTGTTTTACGAAAATAATAATAATAATACTTGACAAACTTTTTATCAACTTGTATTAGAGATAATTTAAAAAAAACGTTTCATAAAAAGTAAAAATAAAAAATTTCTTAGAGGCATTTATAAACTCAATCCACTGAGTTATTTTCCAATCAAAAAAGTTCATTCAATATATTAGATTAGAGTAACACTATTATATCTTATTTTATGGAATTATTATCACAAATATTCCCGAGATTTTACATTTTTTTCAAAATTCTTCCTAAACTTTATTTAATATCAAAAATGTTCATAAACGTTTTCAATATTATATCTCTGTTTAACATTAGGGACAAAGTAATCTCACCCCTATACATATATTATTTCCGTAGAATAAAAAATAAAAAATACTCATGAGGTTTTCAATATCTTCAGAAATACCCCTAACATTTAAAAAAAAAACTACAATATTCTTGAGGTTTAAGGTATCTTCAAAAATACCCATATTATTTAACAAAACATTAAAAAACCATGAAAAATCACATCAATATCTAAAAAATTCTTTTCTACCCCTACCTATATAACTTTTTTAATATTGTCATTAAGAATATTATCGCAAATACCCTTGAGGTTTTACTTTTTCTTCAAAAATACTACTCTTATAATAATTAATTTAACTTTATCAAAAATACATCTGCTATAATAATTAATTTAACTTTATCAAAAATAACTTTGTTACAATAATTAATTTAACTTCATCAAAAATTTCCTTGCTACACTATTTAATTTATCTTCATCAAAAATACCCCTGCTTCTCAATAACACGATATAAAATATTTTTCAAAAATATTTAATTTGATATTATTTTCTTTATTAACTTAATTTATCTTCAAGGGTATTTTTGAAAAATATTTTATACCGTATTATTAAGAAATAAGGGAATTTTTTATGAAGATAAATTAAATACTATAACTGCGGAATTTTTGATGAAGTTAAATTAATTATTGTAGCAGATGTATTTTTGATGAAGTTAAATTAATTATTATAACATGTGTATTTTTGAAAATTTTAAATTAATTATTATAGCAGGTGTATTTTTAAATAAAAGAAAAACCTCAAGGTTATTTGCGATAATATTTTCAACAATAACATTCAAAAAGCTATATAGGTAGGGGTAGAAAAGACTTTTCAAATATTGATATGATTTTTCACGATTTTTTTATGCTTCTGTTAAATAATAAGAACATTATTGAAGATATCTTAAACCTGAGAAATATTGTAGTTTTTATTTTAAACGTTAAGGGTATTTTTAAAGATATTGAAAACTTTGGGGGTATTTTTTATTTTTTTTTCATTTTACCTGGCAAAATATTATTATATATTTTATTTATTATTTTTAAAATATAATTTATTTTTCTCTTCACCTTTTATTAAATATTAAATATTTTTTAAAAAAAATTATATTATCATTAAATTCTATTAATCTAAATACCATATTATTACATATCTAAAAATAATAAATAAATAAAATACACATTATATGATTTACAACTAACAAAAACGTGCCACAATAACCTAGTTGCACGTGCACATTATTTTCATGAGCAACAATTAAATAAAGCAAAACAATTTATGTCTTAGATACCAATGCTAACAGGAAAGTATTTTGGTGGCTAAATTCATGGCAAATAAATGTTTTATTCTCTTCTGCATACAATTTATCATTCACAAATTATTTACTTTCCCATATAATTTACTTTTAATTAATAATGGATATTGATATTTTAATAATAATTTTATGTAACAATGAAATTAAAGTGAAGTTAATATTAAAGATAAAATAAATATTTTATACATTTTTATTATAACAATAACAAAATTTTATAATAACATAAATATCTTTATCCTTCATTGTTTCAAAATTCGTGGTTTCAAGTGTCACGATTAATAGATAATTATTAAAAGATAATCAATTTAAAAAAATAGAATCATTGTTTTGCAAATCACTCTTCTATTTTTCAAGATATCTATTTATATAGTCTAAAGGTAATTTTACAATAAATTTTGTACACATTGTTTACGAAATACATCTCCACTAGCCATTCATATATGGACTTTTTATAGTTTTGCTTCCTTCACACCACCTCTCGGAACTTACAAGTTTCAAAGCCTCCTTGTTATCTTCTTCATCTTTCACTATCAAATTCAAATAATTCAAATTCTCCACTTATTCTGCTTTCATTATCAGCTGATATACTAGGAATGGTGCCAAACTTTTTTCAAATTTGTAATGTTTTTTAGTAAATTTTTCAATTTAATAGACGTATTGACTTCATATCATTCTTGAGAAAGTGGTTTATTTATTTATTTATTATTTATTTATTATTGAAGCATGCAAATTTGATATAAATAAACCCGGGTGTTTCAAACAATCATTAAATTTGAAATAGTTCCTTAAGTTAACGTATGCTTTCACACATTAAGTCCATCATGTTTGTTGTAATGAGAATATAATAGGAATAGATTTGTGATAAATACCAAATTCAATAAATTAAGTAATATTATTATTATTATTATTATTATGCTTCTTTGATTAATAAAATTAAAATAATGATAATATTTAAAAACTTATAATAAAACAAAATTAAAAAATAAATTTTTTTATTTTTAAATAAAAAATAATAATAATAAATAATTATCCAAATTTACAGGAAATATAAATTAATAAAATACTACAACATATTTCAAAAAGGTACTAAAAGAATGCGCATTCATTTTAATTTTAATGATAAAATGTTTTGTATTTTATTCAATCAAATTAATTACAAAAATATTTTAAATATTTTTATTTTCATTCAAATGAGTGTAAACACTTAAATGTAAAATATAAAGTTGAAATTACACAAGCAAAAATAAGCATAAAAGTTGCTATTGTAACTCGTTTGAGATTGTTACCATAGGAGTTTAGGTTATCAAGTAATATTCAAAATTTATATTATCAAACTGATTTATTACATAATGAGGAAAAAAACTGCTTTATTGTATATTCATTTTGGTTGTCTGCCTTATTATCTATTGATTGCTGCATAAAAAAATACCGTTGGACAAAAGCCATTCCCTTTTATCTCTTGTTGCAATTTTGATAACCAGTAAAAGATCAGAATTTTAATTTAAGATAACATTACATAAACAATAAAAATATTAGTTATTTTTTAATTTTTATTAAAAAATATATTATATATTTAACTATAAATATGATTAAATTTAAAAATTTGTTTTTAATTACATATCTAAATAGTTAAAGTTACTGAATAGATAATCAATAAAATTAAGATAAGTTAAAATTTTCATAAATGATCGAGCATGCAAACATATGTAAATAAAGTAATACAAAAATATAAATTAACACACGAGATTTTTAGATTGAAAATAATTTAAACCACACTAATGACCTAAAAGTAAAACCACCGGTATACTGGATCACCGAGCTATCCATTATGAAAAATAAGGTACAATTATAAGGTTAAGTCTTATACTACCCACCAAGATAAAATCATTAAATAATCTATTTATAAGCCACTGCTTTCATCATAATCTTTACAAGAAAGGTGTTTGGATCCCGGTCAACGTTTCGATAACTTGAGTCACATAAGCAATCAAACCGATTCAACTAGTACCTGAAAAATTAACACGATAATACAAGTGCAAATGTTTATTCTAGAACAGATTCAATAAAAATAACCCTAACTAGATGATTTAATAAATATATCATATAAATCAAAATCAACTAGCAACCTATAGATTAATCAATTAAAACACAAGTTCAATAAAGATAACTTCTTTAATGATTAATAATCAAATTAAATAATTAAGATATGACACATACAATTATTTGATCTAATAATTTAAGAACGAAAATAAAGAAGAAACTATAAGAACATATTATCAAAATATCATAAATCAATTAGACTTATTAATTAATCAAATACAACCAACGATATTTGATAAATTAACTAAATAAAGAAGCCTAAAGAATTATTATCTTATATTTACAAAATAAAAAAAGAGAATAAGATGAAAAGAATAATGATCTTATGTAGTTGAGAAAATTGTGAGTCAAAGGTTTGATTAAATATAATGAATTAAAGTCAGAGGTCAAAGGCCTATTATAATTATGTCCTTAAATACGTAAAATAGTTTTAAAAAAATAAAGACCATATGATAATGAAATAGATTGGCTCGAGTAAAAATTAAGTTAAAATTGAAAACCTGGTTGTTCGATCGATCTAGACGGAGTTCGATCGATTGAGTACTTAATTCGATCAATTCAATCAATGAAATAGTTAATTTGAGACTTTTTAAATTGAGTAAATCGTTTCTCGATCGATCTACATAGTTTAATCGATCTAGACATGTCTCGATCAATCGATCGAATAATCTAATCTCAAAATATTCATAGGTATCTAACATGCATAAGAGCAAACATATAACTAAATTGTGATAGTTAGAACTCGATAGTTTCTTTGGTTTGAAAATATTCTTGAAGAATACATCTAAAAACTAAAATTACATCTGTATGTTTTGTTCATGAATATCACCAATACTCACGTAAATCTTATAAAATTATTGGCTTTTTATCGCATTTTTCAATAAAAACTTAAAGATAAAAATCGAAATAAAATACTGATCTATTTTATATATATAATTTATCTATAATTTAATAAATATTATACATAATTTATTTTGCCGTCAATGTGTGAGAGACGTCTACCTCATCCTAATTAACCCTACATAATTCCGCCAATGTTGACAATAACTACTTCAGTTTAGCAGCATGTTACAATATTTGTATATAAAAAAATTTACTTATATATTATTATAATTAATTAATTATAAATTAAAAAAAATATGTAAAATAATTTTAACCAATAAATATCCATAACATAAATTATAGTTATATACTACAACTGTGACATAAAAAGTTATACTCTTTCCATAAACGTTCATGTAAAAGCCATCTCCCTCACCGAACAACCACAAACAATATCTTTTATGGTCTTTATGAGACCAAGTGTTAAGATACCTTAACAGGAAATTAGCTTAATTAATTGAATGTGGAACGTACATTATAAGTACTTTCTAAATCTTGTAACAAAATTATAATAAGTAGCTATTGTATAAGGTTGTTATATATTCGCTTATAGAGACATTGATGTTAAAACAATTTGATAATTTTTATTTTATTTTTAAATATATAATGTATTAGATCGTTCGGATATTGTTTTGAATTGTATTATCATTTCTTATTCAAAGAATTTCTAGTTAATTATTATTATTATTATTATTATTATTATTATTATTATTATTATTATTATTATTATTATTATTATTATATATAACCATCACTTCTTATAAAACAACATTTTGCTTATGGTAGTGACATTGTTCATTGTACAAAAATAATTATTATGGGCATTAGGGGTTTAATAGCATAATATAATAATTAAAATACGTGTGTATTCACGTGAACAATATATATATATATATATATATATATATTTCAAGAGATTAAAAATAAAATATAGGAAAAAATGAACCATATATAAACTGGAGCGAGAATTAAAATCATTACTACTAGCAAGTCTCCTCACACCACCACTTTTGCTCGGAAAGAGGATAAAATAATTCTTAACCTACTATACTTTTTGGAATTGCAGCTAGAGTATCAAGGCCATGTTTTTAGGAATGGAAATAACCATTACTCCTTCGAGATCATATTTAGGTAAATATCGATGAAATCCTTTCTAAAAATAAATGTTTAAAAAAGTTTTAAGCTTATGGTTAAATTATGATAATATTTATAGTTTAAATTAAAATATTAATATATTTTAAAAAAATTATAGATAACATAAAAAATTAATGAAATTTATAAAAAAATCAATATCAAAAATAGATAGATGAAATAAAAAATCATTCCCCTGCCCATATTTGATTGTTTCTTTATTTCTTTCAAAAATATTTATTTAATTTAAGGTAATGTTTTATATTTGTTTTTTAAAATTCTCAGTTATTTGCATCGCTAAATTATTATATTGTAACATTTGATTGAAAGTTGAATTTCTTTCATTTTAAATTATACATCAAGATATACACTTGACATAATATCAAGTGAAACTATTAAGAGACCATGGATATTTGGGTAAACCCATCATATTTTCATCATTTTGGTCTCTTTTCAATTTGTTTTTTTTTTCAATCAATTTGATTGTGATGAGAGTAGTTAAATAATCATTACAAGGCTATCAATTCACGAATATTTTGGACCAAATTGACTAAAAACAAAGGGGCCTTTGGAGGACCATGTAACCTTTCACTCGATACATTATCATCCAACCTTTACTCCGGTTAAACTTCTTATATATGTATGGTACATCTTATAACTCTACAAAAGCTTAGACAAATGACAAGTTCAGTTTAGTGATGCATACCTGATAGAATTGAAACAAAAAGGTAATGAGATACATTTGATGTTATTTTTCTTTTAACCCTCTTACATTTCTGCCAAAGAGAATACACAAAAGAGTGACAATGCATACAATCAAACGCCCGCCACCTCTGTGACTTTGACCTGATTATGCATGTGCCAACTGAAATTTTAATCAATATTTACAAGCATACAAAACAACATATACCCACTCAGATGTGAAGCACGCCTTTTGCGTAATTCACAGTTACAGGACTCCATCTTATCCAGTCCGAATAATACGGTTGAGTCATTCCTCAACACTGGATAGCCGATTTTAGCCAGAGAACACGAAATTCCTTCTCATTTTATAAGTATAGTACAAGAGCTAGAAGAAATAAAATTGTTGATTGAACAGTGGGAAGTCCTGCACAAGCTGTAAGAAAAATGTAGTACTTATGGAACAGATATATGGAATGGAAAATTTTGAATGAAAATAAGAGAAATATCAATAACACGAGCATCATAAAAATATAATGGTTCTTATTTTTATTTATTTAAAACTGAATTTAAAAATATATATAAAATAATGTAAATCCATGAGGTATGTGAAATTTTCCAATGAAAATAATGCAACTCGTTTTCATAGCCAAAAAAAATATGCAACTAATTTAAAGCCAAAATATTATCACTATTTGAAGCCTAAAGTAAGCAATGAATGATACTCACATGTAGTTGGGGTAGGTGCAACCAAATGTGTCTTGTCAGAATGTTCAGCATCTGGTTTGCTCTGTGATGGGGGATGAACATGAGCAAATACTACACTTGGCAAAGGACTAGATGCCGGAACCCAATGGGTGTTAGGCTTTGATGGATGTACTTGTTTTTGTGGTGAAGGTGCTACATGGGCTTTGGACTTTGATGGATGTACTTGTTTTTGTGGTGAAGGCGCTACATGGGTTCTAGACATTGGTGGGTATGCATGTCTCTGTGGCAAGGCAGCAGAATGATGAGGAGAAACATTTGGTGCAACAGCTGGAGCTGGATGTCTCTCCTTCCCCATTCCTTTACGTCCAAAGTAGCAACCAGGTGGTTTTGCTTCATGGCCTCTCGACGGGGCTGGGACAGATGCCCCATCCTCAGGAGCTGGCACACTGTTTTGACTTGAGGGTGGTTCTCTCACATCAGCAGGTGCTGGTGATATTGCAGGAGCCAATTGGACACCATGATGGTGATGATGATGGTGGTGGTGGTGGTGGTGGTGGTGATGATGATGATGATGGGGTTGTGAAAGAGGAGCAGGTGAAGGTGAAGGTGAAGGTGACAATGTAGTGGCACTACCACTGCCCCCATGAAGAGAATGCTGCAAAATTGACGAAAGACGAACTTGCTTAACCCTACCAAATACAGTATTGTTCAGGCCAAGGTTTTTTGAATGTGGACTTGTGATGGTTTGAGCCAGTTGCTTTAACCTTTGCATTGAAGGGGCAGTACGAACAGCTAGTAGAACATATGACTGAACAGTAGTGGGGGCGGCCACTGTAGAACCTTTGGAGTTCGTCAAGCTAACATATAATATCTGCAGTCCACAAAACATAATCAGTACCTACAATAGTGCATTGAAGACTAGTAAACCATGAGAGTTTTGTAAGGAAACAAAGTCAAACATTTGATAGATTCCTAGAAGAAACCAGATAATTAAGTATACTTTGTATAAAAGGATAAACCTAACTAATAGATTCTACAGATAGGAGGAAAGAGAAGAACAATTGTGTAACCTCATACGGTGCTAGATGCAGTCCTGCCTTGAGCTGGCTGGTCAGCTCCTCAAAATTTACTTGCAATTGGTAGATAGAGAAATTTAACGTAAAGTTAAAGAAAATTTGCACTTTTTGCAGAAGAAAAGCATTTTGAGGAGGAGTTATGGTAATTCCTCCGCGAAATTTCAGCACCTCAAAAAATTTTGCATCTCCAAACAATGTTGCATTGAGGTGGAAATACAATTGACGTGTAACCAGAGGTTTAAAAGCTGCTCTGATCAAACTCTCAGCTGCATCAGACAATTTTGTTATTCTATCATCAGGAGCAACCCCAAAAATAACTCTCGTTATGTTTGATCCATTCAGGGGCTCAAGAGATAAGATGTCCACCTGTAAAATAAAGAATCAATCAGAATATTGATCTATGGAGCTAAGTAAAAAAGAAAAGGAACAAAAATACAGATACCTTGGTAAAGGGAACCCCTATCTCCTCAAAAATGTCATCTGCAAGCTGCCAGGTATTGTCTTCGAGCAAAGAAACGGGCTTCTTAATATTGAAACTTGCAACTATATCATGATCTGTATAAATCTACTTTGTCAGTTATGGTTATTAAGCATCCATCACAAAGTTTGAATTTGTTCTCAAAACCTAATAATGCAAATAACTGCTACCAGAATTTAAAAATCAACTTATAAAGAAATCTATAAAGCTGGTTCAAATGGGAGGGTAGAACAACTAGCATCAATTAAAAGAAATATTTGGTAAAACATCTAGCAGAATACATAAAAAGAAAATCATATAATGAAAAATAGGCAAGAGAAATGGCATGCTGAACATATGAGTCCAGAGAAACAGAACGGTACTGCTTGCCAATGTCAAAAGACTATATATATTTCATGTGCAAATAAAAGAATCAACGATCTAATAAGGATACCCAAATGGGGGGTAGAACAATTAGCATCAATTAAAAGAAATAGTTGGTAAAACATCTAGCAGAATACATAAAATGAAAATCATATAATAAAAAATAGGCAAGAGCAATGGCAAGCTGAACACATGAGTCCAGAGAAACAGAACAGTACTGCTTGCCAATGTCAAAAGACTAGATATATTTCAAGTGCAACCAAAATAAAAGAACCAACGATCTAATAAGGATACCCAGCAAGGATACTGGACTGTTGAGAAGTTTATTAATACCACTTTATTGGAAAGAATGAGAACCAAACCTTGACACAGCATATTTATAGTAAAACCCATCAATATGGTTTAGAAGAAGTCATGATGTGACACACTGTAATGACGTATCTACTTAAAAGTTTTTATGTTATATCTTTTTCATAATACGACTGTAATCCAAGCAAACGGGGACAATTTAGCTCCCAAAGATAGCACAACTGCCAGCTACTCTCAACCATAAGCCTAAAGTATGATTGCAAGTGCAAGGTGTGCAACCATCTAATTTCCACTCAAAACATTGCTAGTTCTTATATCCAGATCTAGAAAATATGTGACATGGTAGCTACAGTGTTTTGGTTGTTTATGCAACGTGATCACTATGCTTTAGTACGGAAGTGCCCTAATTTAAGTAAAGCTAAGATGTTGAAGTGGCTAATTTTTTTGATAGGGTCAAAACATTTGATCAGATGCCATCAAAGTTTTCCAACTTTTTCCTTTCACCTAATTGATGTGTGCTATGCAAGGGAAGTTCAGAAGACTGATCATTTATTTCTATATTGTCCAATTGTGCACTAGTCTAAAATACAAAGTAATATGGGTGTACAATGGACCATTCCAATATCATGTTAATCTTTGTTGCTACATATAGGAATAGTATCAAGGCTACAGAGTTGGAACAATTCCTTGAGTTTTGTGGATTGAGAGGAATAGTAGAACTTTTAAAGATACTTAGAATGATACTAGTCTTTTGTGGGATACAGATTTATTTTTGACTTCATCATAGGCATCAGCTCCAAAAGAGTTTAAAATTGTTCTCAATTTCTTATAAGCTATAATTGGGAAGCTTGTAATGGGGAGCTTGTATATCCTAAGTATAGGGATGGTTTTGTAACTATTTATTCTATAAATACAATATGATGTTTCTAATCAGCGAAAACAAAACAAAAAAAAAAGTAATGTGAATACTATCAAACAACTTTCTTCCAAAAATGGATAGCATCCCTTCATTCATCGTACAGTTTGACAAATAGAATGAATGTAGCTTTAAATTATTTAAACGAAGAGGAAAGCCCCATGGCATGCACAATGTATTTAGGTGAAATATCCTTAAGTTTGGTATTGTTGTAGCTTTTGAAGAAAATCTAGGTGTGCAACAAAAAAAATCAGCTATAATAAAATCAATAAGTTGTTTGGGAAAATACATTTTCAAAACTGATGTTATAGAATTTTAAATTAGTAAATTAAATGTAAAAATGTCGTCACACTTCAAAATTACTAAGATAGACATGTTCTTTTTAAAGAAAGACATGGTAGTTATTTTAGAAGTTTTATACTTTATATGATAAATGGTCTAACGTTAATTCTTATCAAACCATAAATTAGAAAATTAAATGTAAAAGTGTTGTGAGGCCTTAAAATTACAAAAGATAGAGATGTTCTTTTCAAATAAATACATGGAAGTTATTTTAGAAGTTTGATATGAATAAAGGGTAGGAATGGGAAAATAATCATTCTTCTAGTTTTTTGGGAACCATTTTGCAAAAATACCGTCCCCTAGCTTTTAAAAGCTAGTGTGATTAAGAAATTCAAAATAATAAAACTATCCAAAATGTGTTGCTACTTAACAACAAAATTTGTTCTAAAAACACATTTTTCATAACCCATAGCAATCTCAAACAGACCTTTAAATATTATCCTCAATAATTTTTAGCCAAAATAAAAATATTGTCAACATTAATATAGGAAAAAAAATCATTTTGAAATATGCCACTAAATCTGAAACATGTCCCGGTGATAAAAACAAGTGTACACCAAAAGTTCCACATCAAAGCTCAATAAGAAACATAATAACGAACTTGTACATCCATATTTAGCATCATGAATGAGTTCCCAAAATTCATAATTCTTAAAGTTTTACTAAAAATAGAAAATGTAGAAGATTACAGCATCCAAAGAGAAATTCGTATATAACAAAAAAACAAATATTTCCTCACTTATATTTTCAGCTGTAGTCAGTTTCCAAAATTAGTAAGGTGAAAAATACAATTCATAAACTGAAGCATGCATTTTTTTTTCATTTTTTAGGCAACCTCAACTAAATTAAGTTGCAAATCACCTAGTAGCCTGGTAGTATATCCAAAGTGGAAGTTGGTTCGAATCATTAGCTGATGAGCGTGTGTTGTATATCCAAAGTGGATTATACCAATTGTTAAAAAAAATATAAATAAATAAATTAAGTCGGACAACTTTTATTAAGAAAATAAATATAAAAAATACCAAAATCAATTAATCTTCTATTTTACCACATATTTATCATCGAACAAGAAACATAAAACCACCATGGCTAAACCCAAAATTCAATCAATTCGGGAATAAACTAATACTCAATTGGTAAAGCCTACCCACTTAACGGAAAAGGGAGCAGATCTAACTCACACTTGGCCTAAAATTAAGAATACAAACGTTTGAATTTAGTCAATTCAAAATCAAAATTAAAAATTAATTTAACTGATAAATTCATTTTATCTTCTTTCCCAAAATTTGCTCAACCACCAAACCAAGTTCCTAACAACCAACTAAACAAGGAAGAGAAGTGCACGAAATCACACACTCCAATCCTCCCAAAACATCCCCAAAAATAGAAAGAAAGAAAAAAAACTGAAAATCGATTACACCAATTTAAGAAAAATGAAAAAGGGAAACTAGATCCACACCTTGTGAAACCAATGTCGGCACCCAAAACTAAATTACAAATAAAGAATTGTTAATTCACCAATAAATTACCTTTGAACTTTGATTCAAGATCCTGATTGCTCTGATCCGCGAACTGAAGAAATGGAGGCAGCCAGAAGATAGCAGAGAGGAAAACAGCAACGGAAAGTAAGAGAATCAAGATGCATCTTATTCCAAGTAACCTTTGAAACCCACCAATCCAACAACAACCACATCGATCACCTGCATTTTGTTCTAGGGCTTCAGAACCGACGGTAGAAGACAAATTTTGTTCCTCTTCGCCCTTTCCCATTATAAAACAATGCTTTGGCGAAGTGGATTAGCGTCCCATACCCATTTTCTCAACTGGGTCTTCGATTGTTGAACTCATTTCTGGGTCATGTAATTTAGGGCTTGAAAGCATCTGAAGTACCAAAGATGGGTCCTATAATTTAGGGTTTGAACTCACTCTACTTCAAAATGACAACTATAGTCTTTTTAGGTAAGAGATGGTGCTGGTTTATCTGTTATTTATTTATTTTTAATTATTTCAATTAAATTTTTATTGGGTTTCAAACATATTTTTTTTTTAAGAGGAAATGAAGGGGAAAGGAGTTACTGGAGGGGACATGCTTTAACGAGCTTGCGCAGAGAGTGAAAATAGGAGATGCTGTAATAATTTATTGCAACCAAGATAGCTTCGCATTTATGTTAAATTTTATTAATTGTTTAATTACACGTTATAACGTCGATTTATAAACCTAGTTTTATTCTTAATTCGTTTAATTGATGTATATATTTTTTATTATATCTATATATAACTATGTTTTTTTAATAATGTTTAAAATATATTTTTTTAAAATATCATAAATAAAAATACGTAAATAATTATAAAAATTGAAGTAAATTTTAACTAATAAGGATAATTTTTTAAAAAAATAAAAATTAATCCTTAGTGAATTGAATTTTGGCATCACATGAAATATGACTTTTTTTTTTCAAAGAGAAATACAATTTGTTATGCTTTACTTAATAGTTATTTTCCCATATTTTTCAAATCAAGTATTTAAAACAATTTGCAAAATAAGTAAATGAAAAGGTTTTATATAATACAAGCTTATTCAAAGCTCAATTGGCAGTATACATTGAATCAATGCATACAAAAAATCATGTGGACTCGATGCACGTAAGAGTCAATTAATTTATGTCGCTATCGCTTGAAATACATAAAAGTAATAACATAATTCAGTTAAACATATTCTTCTACACCTTAATAAGGTTGTTCGAGAAAATTTATCCATTAAAAAGTTACCGCATAATTACGAACACGCCATCAGCATAATCCACAATCTTTAATAAATTTTTACATTTTAATTTAATAATTTATAAATAATATCTTAGATATTCTATTAAATTTGTAAATAATATCTTAAAGTTATATTAAGTTTACAAAATATATATCAAAATTTACTATAAACTTATAATATTTAATTTTAAATATAATGAATCTTTAATATTACAAATAGTTCACTATTGATCCAAGTTTTAAAAATAAGTCATTAAATGTTTTACTAGGCTTCAAAATTAAAATATTATATATATTTATGTTTTTTTTATATCATGTTTTTTAAATTTAATAAACTTTTAATATATTATTTAAAAATTAATGAATTTAATTGCTTGATTTATTCAACCTTGAGATATTTTCTCTATAATTATATATCATTAAGTTTATATGATTGTTTAAAATATTACTGATGTGACATAAAAATTCTTTAGATGATTAATATAATTTAGTCTTTAGATTTAAAATGATTATTTATCTGGTTACTTAATTTGATAAAAATTATCTTATTATTTTAATGTATTTTTATTAAAATATTTATTTCATTATCAAATTATTAAAACGCTAATAAGTAAATTTATAATGATATTGTTTAAGAAAAAATCAATAATAATAATATTTTAAATTTAAATTTATTTGAATATATATTTTAATTTTAAAATATTAAAATAAAAATTTTTAAATTAATAAATATTAAAGTAAAATTTTTATGAAAATTTTTAAATTAATTGTAAGTCATGTTTTAATCATATATAATCATTTGATAAAAAAATATTTTTTTAATAAAAAATCATTAAATAATGTATTTGGTCGTTAATTTGTTTATTTTTTATAACTAAATGATTAAATAACATCATTCATAATCTAAATGATTAAATAACATCATTCATAATCTAAATGATTAAAAAATACAAGTAATAAAATTTAATGAACTTCTCAAACACTTTTATTTAATATATGTATTGTCCTGGCCAGAATAACATCAAAATATCTCCAATATTTTAAAAATACAAAAATATCCTTCAAACGGAATATCAATTTAACAAAAATTAAGAGTAACATTTCATAAATAAAAACAAAAGAATAAATAACAGAGAACCAAGAAGTAATAAAAAATTAAAGAATATTAGAATTAGAAATAAAGACATTTTAGGATCTTTTCCAAAAGAAATGATAATTAGTAAAAAAAATTGATAAATTCAAAAGACAAAATTAAATCTTAAAGAAAGATATGGATTTAAAGATCCATCGTTTTCATCATTGAGGAAATTATTCCCAATAAAAAATATAATTGTTTATAGAATAAGTAATAAATAAATTAACATTAACATTGCATATGCAAAAGTAAAGTATAATATATCATTAATTAATAAGGAAACTATTATAAAAAAATTATTAAAAATTCCTCAAAAAGATAAAAGAAAAAATTAAATACATCAATTTAAAATGAATCTAGATATTAATACAAACTCATTTTAGAAAATGAATAGATACACCAATAAAAATAACATTGTTAGATAATAGAATAATAAACATAAGAGATGTTCTACTATGAATGATCTATGATAATTTGAAACAAAAATTCGAAATATATCTTAGGTTTACTATTAATATTTATGATAAAAATTTAAACTAAGTATTCAATACACTACATAGTATGATATTCATTAACAAATAGTTACAATAGTACAATATATATATATATATATAATGAATTCATAGAAATTAACAAAATATTATATGAATTTGGTCAAATAATAAAATCAAAAATATTAACAAACTTTGAAATATCATAGGAATAATATAAGAAAAACCCCTAATATCGGAAGAAAAAGTAATGTAATAAAAAATAATAACATACCAATATTTACATTTATACAATATGAAGAATGAACTTTCAATAAAGAAAAAGAAGTCACGAAAAGAAAACAAGATATTCAAATAAAAAAAATATTAGTTTATGATGTCATATTAGAAATAAAGTAATGTTTTTAGAAAGATTAAAATATATATAATTAAAAATAGATAGAAACTTAATAAGCATATCAAAAAATTCAGTAGCATTAATGAATGCTTTGAGAATTTTAATAGAGGAAATTGACTTAGTCTAGTAATCAAACACAAAGTATCTACAAGACATAATTAAAATACAAAAAAAATTATTAAGAAAAATAAAAGAACGTGATTATAATAAATTACAATAAAATATACATGTAGAATTTACATAACTAAGAATATATATATAACATAAATAGAAACGATGAAAATATTAGAGGAAGAACCACCTAGAATATCAGATACACTAATACCGAGAAATGAGAGAAGAAAAATATATAATTCCAATTCAATAGAATATATATATAAAATAATTACAAGAACAATTTATAAACTCTGAAAAGAGAAATATAAAAAAATTAGTAACCCTGTTGACTTAAAAGAACTAGAAAAACATTATAATGAGAAATTATGCACAAACAAAGAGAAAAATGATATGACAGTCATTAGTAAAATTGACTTTGAACTAGAAATCATGACCCTAAAATGTCATATAAAATGAATTTTATTACTAGTTCTTTACCAAGAAGAAATATTTGATCAACACAAGGAAGAAAAAATAGATAAAGGTCAGGAGAACTTGATACTTTCAATAAAAGAAGATAACTACCCAAAATAGAAAAAGGATTACATTGGAAAACTATAGGTAATATTCTATCAGAATTCAAGCTCCATGAAAATTATAGATCTAATCTCTTATATCTATATTGTATAAAAGATAGAAAAAAAAAGCATTAGACAAGTATGCTCATACAAACCTCTTAAATTAGACAATTAAATTAGTAGCTCACATGGTGACAAAAAATATGAAATTTTGGGTTTCAAATTTAACAAGCAAATAAGATTTATTAATGCTAAAAAATGCATCCACGTAGAGAGAATATTTAGATATAATAGTAAATAAAATATACAAGAAATTTATTGGAGAATATAAAGGAAAAACTATTATTGAATCTAGTGAAAATGAAATTAATAAAACCAAATGACATTTAATAAATATGAAAATTTGTAACATTTGTTACATGGATTCTTTTATTTATAAATACGAAATGTATTATCATAAATTACCACCTTTTATACAAACAATATATAAGGAAATGTATTTCTAAAAATTATCTGTAATGCAACATAAAACATTAATAAAGTTGAAATCAAAGAAATAAAAAATCCATAGGAGACACACTAGAAGGAAGAATAAGAAGTTTAAAAAATTGGATAATTATTAAATATAAAGAAAGACAATAATATGAATAAATACAAAAAAATTATAAAATTTATTGTGATATAAGAGATTTTGAAATGCTAAAAATATATAGATGTAATATAAAATCCTATAAACAGAAATATAAAAAATATAAATACAATATATTTAAAAGATATAAATTAATAAAATAAGATTTCAAAAATATAAAAAAATATTCAATAAGGAATACTATAGAAAATATATTTTTTGAAAAAACAAGGTACAAATCTCCTAAAAACAAGAATTATTGCCTTTCAGAAGAAAAAAAATATAGGTGTTAGATCTACAATGAAGAATGACATTAAGTCAATCAATGCCCTAATAGACTCAACTAAGAAAAAAATTTAAAAGGAATTTTCACGTAAAGTAAAAATCTTAGAAGAAAATTTTAAGATGGAACTAGAACCAATTGAGGAATCAAATATAGATAATTCTTATAACATTTATCTATTAGAGGAAACTGAGAAGTAAATAATCGACTCAGAATATGAACACTTGGAATATGGGTACTCTTTATGTGAAGAAGAATTATATGTATAGTATTACAAACCCAGATAATACCTATATTAAGGTAGGATTGAAATGTAAAGACTATGTCAACTATCATTTACATGCATATATAGATACAATAGCTATTATTTGTGTAGCAAGTAAATATGTATTTTCATAATAACACTAAAAGATTTAATTGTAATAATTACTATTAATATTACAATAAATCTTAATGAGGTTTTAAAAGACATAGATTTAAGTTGATTTACTAACATAAAATAATTTTCTAAACTTATATAATTTTTTTACACAATATGTATAATTAAAACAAGCTTCATGTATCTTTTAAAAGATACATAGATAACATCTTTAAGAAATTATAAAATATTTGCTCTGTTTAAATAGATAATATTTTGGTTTTCAATAATGAACAAAATAAATATTATTTAGATATTATTAATATTCTACAATAATATATGAAGGAATGCATTGTACATTTTGAAAGAAAGAGTAATTACTTAGTAAAAAAATTAAGTATGTAGAGTTAGAAATTAAAAATAGAAAATATAATCTACAATACCATTTACTAAATGAGATTCAAGTTTTTTCTAGTAAATTAAAAGACAAAATCAATTATAAAGATTTCTATGATGTTTAACTTATGTTGAAGCATACATCAAGAAATTTGCGGTGCGAAAACCCTTACAATCAAAATTGAAAAAAAAATGTCTAGAAGTGGACATAACAAGATACTTTATACCATCTAAGTCCAGATAATAAAATGATAATTAAAATATATGCTTCAAGAGAATATTCGGGAGTAGTATTAAAGCAAAAGTAAATGATAGAGATGAATATCTTTGTAGGTATACTTCATGATCTTTCCATGATATAGAATAAATTATCACGGTAAAAAAAAGAATATTTTACAGTTAAAAAGCTATTACGAAATTTGCAATATATGTTATAAGTTTCAGATTTATTGTTAGAATTGATAATAATAATTTTGATTATTTCTTAATAACTAATATTATAGGTTATTGTATATAATAAAGATTAGTCAAATGACAATAATAGTTTAATCATTATAATTTTGATGTTGAACATCTCCCAAGAAACAAAAATAGTTTAGTATATGCTCTTATAAGATAATTATCACCTCTAATTATTTTTATACTTGCATAAATGGAATATCTTGATATCGAAATCAAGATAAAGGAAAAAAGAGATAAAAATCCTTCAACTCAAGCTTGTATATCTCGAGAAATCTCTTATGTAGACAGTAAATAAACAGAAAGAACTTGATTGTTCAAAACAACTCATAGAGTCCAAAAACTCTAAAGAGGAATCTTCGCAAAAAAATTAATTTAAATAAAGTCAAAATTTTAAAGAAAGAATTCAAGATGAAAAATGAAGAATCTAACAGTTCAAAAGAGATTAATAAATTAAAAAAAACACAATTGGGTTAATAAGGTAGGAAAATAGGCAAAAAAAGACTTATGTGGTCTATAATGGTCCAAAATCGAGAATTTATAATAACTGGGTAGAAACAAGTAAATCTATTCTTAGGTTTGGTGGAGTAACTTATAGAGTCTTCACCAACAAAATAAAAGTTAAAAGTAGTTGTGCCAATTATAAAGTACCAAAACTAATAACTCTAGAGAAGATAGTAATGAATTACTCTATAGCAATACAGTAACAACTAATAGCATCCAACAAGTTGACAACTCTAGAAAATATAGTACAACCTCCAATACTATTTAGAGAGGTATCTCTCCTAAAAAGATAAAAAATAGTAAGACATTTAGTGCTATGTAGATAAACATTCCCCATAAATTCGTTTGTTATTAAAAGTGAAAATAACCAATATAAGAATGGTAGCAAACTATAATGGTTGAGTTTTTATGACTTTGTCAGAAAATCTACTTAGGAAAACATAGAAGATATAGAATTTTATATTACAAAAAATGAATTCGTACAGGGAGTAAATTCAATATTTTGGAATGAGTTTATCTAATATTTGTTTACAAAGCTTTCCATACAAAACTAATAAAAAAAATATATCCATGAATTAATTTCAATGAATTAAATTTTCTCATTAAATTTTAAAAAAATAATCAAGAACTTTAGAAAGAATATAAGAAAAGGTAACAAGCTTGTTTATATTAATTTTTTTAGTTCATTAATGGACTGAATTATGAAGAATGATGTATCAGTTCCTACCATTTCATCAAGTTAGGGATTTCCAATAAAAACATAAAAGTTTTCAAATCAAGGACGCTTTTAGAAAATGAATTCAACACAAATAAATGTTGTGTATCAAGAGGTCAAATGTTAGACAAAATTTTCTATAAACTTAGAAAAATTGATAATTGTACTGAGATCAAAGTAAATTATTCAATCAGTAAAGTCATCACCACTTCTTAGAATAGCATGGCTCTTACAGAAGATGACGATGAAAAAATTACTAAAATTGAAATAAATTTTAACAATAACTTAAAAATTGGTCAATAAACAAGAAAATTATTTTGCTTATATGCTATAAAAGTCACCTAAGATCACATGAACATTTACTGCATCAAGGATCGATAAGATGAAGATGCATCATCATTAACGTCACCCAAAAGACTAACAGAAAATGACAAAGAAGAATAAAGAGGAAAGAATTGTTAGTTGAAGACGACAAAGAACAATAAAGATGTAGTACCTACATCTTTAGTCGACAACATATGCCAAGAAAAAGCAATGGTTGAAATTGAAAAGACAAAAAAACAATAAAATTGATGAATTATTAAAGTAAAGATAAAATAATCGTTTATATTTTGTAAATAGAGATTCCTTGTACTATAAAATAAACCTTTATTTTCATTTGAGAAACACAACTCAGAACACATAACTCAGAAAACACATAGCTTCTAACATAGCAACTCCCTCCATCCAGAAATCCATCTATCTAGAAATCTCAACCAATAATTATGAGTGATCAATAATTTCTTCAATGTTCTTAGTTGGCCTTAGAATTGTAATACTTATTATATTATGAATAAAATTGAGTGAAATCAATGTTTTAAGTCTAAATTAGACTTAAATTATACTTATTATAAGTCTAAATTAGACACAATCTATACACGAACGTAGAAGACTCGACATTACCAAGAGGATGTTAAGAATTGAGCAAAACTGAGGAATAACCGGAGTAACAAAAGAAGACAAAATGAAACAAAGACTCTGGTGGACCCATTAAACTTAGTATAATAATTACAACTCTTAAGCCAATTAAGAATATTGAATATTTAAATATTTGTTCATATCAATTTATAAAACAAAAAGATGAAGATAAAAAATAACAAAATATTATGATAAAAAAATTAAAAATTATCTTTAATTAATAATATATAAAAATTAACAGCTAGCATTAAACAACTATCCCAAAATAGTATAAGATCTATAGATTTAAGAATATCAACATAAAATGGATGAAAGATTTATCACCATTAGATTTAAAAATATTAATCATATTAACCACAAAATCTTGAGACATTATAATGTTTTTTACAAACCTTGTGGATATAAGTGAAGATATATTAAATTTCAAAGATATTTTAGATAAATTTTCTCTTTTACCCTAAAACACTTCTATACATTGCAAATTTATCTCAATCACAACTGACTTGACAATTTTTATTAAAATACGTGGATTATATTTATTAATAACAATCTATTTCACAATAATTGAAATAATTTTTTGTTTGATCTTACTTAATTAAAGGATCACGTGAGGTCCATCTAAACATTTTTTCGTTCTCTTTATTTATCTTCACATCCTTCAATCATCGAGTATTATTCTATTCTTAACAAATAATCACAAACAATTAATCCAATGATCTAAAATGAAAATTCTTAAAATTTTGTAATGGATATCAACGAACAATAATTGTATCAATTCAATAAACATTTGTGTTATATCTTTTAATTTGATATTATTTTTTGCAATAATCTCAATGTTAAGAATAATATCTTTTAACTTTAGCTTAAAATTAAATATTTTAAGCTTCTATGTAATTTTTTTTTTAGATTGAGTAAAACATGTATCACAATGGTTAAAGTTAGTCATGATTTTTTTTAATCTATCAGTAAATACAACTTTAACCATGACTTCGTCGATCTACAATTCAACAGAAGATAACTAATTAACTATTTACTTCCATTAATTTAAATTAAGTTATTAGTCTTTTCAAATTTTATTAATTTTTATTTCCTTTCCTTGTTGAACAACCATATTCATTCTAGTAGGGGGTGTAAAACCGCAATAGTCCATGTAGTTTATAAATAACGTGTTATATATATATTTAAGAAAAATGGAGTAAGGATGAAATTAATTTTTAAGTATTTTTAATTAATAAAGAGTTATAATTTTTATTTTAATAATTAATTTAATAACAATCCAGCACATTATTATTTCATTATTTTTATCTTATTTATTTTTTAATTTTAATATTTATTTTATCTTTATATAAATAATAATATTTTATTATAAATTTTACTAAAATTTAATTTTTTATTCGGTACATTTTTACAATGATGACATGACAAAAACACATTTTTTTTATATTCTAATAACTAAATATCCTGAGGCTTCTTATACGGGACTTTAACAACTAGTTTTCCTTCTAATTGATCGATATTGACTTTTGATGGAGGAATCTAATACGGATTTTAGTACACAGAGCGTCATTAATTTTCTTTGTAAACCTTCAAAAATATTTTTTCTTAATTTATGACTAATTTTAAATACATACAATATAATTATATAAGTATTGGTGGAACAAAATGTACAAAAAAATCGATAATAAAATATTAATAACTTAAAATTGGTCATAAATTGAGGAAAAAAATACTTTTAAGTTTTAAAATTAAAATATCCTCAAAAAATTCATATTTATATATATTATATATAAAAATATAAAATACACTTTATAAATTTTGAACAAAATTATTTACATATTTTAAAGTAACTATTATTATTATCCTTAATTATTGTATAATTTAATTTAGTTTTATATTTTTATCAATTAAATAATAATTTATTATTACATAATTATCAATTAAATTTTATATTTTTATTAATTAAATTATTATATAAAGTAATTTATCTTAAATAATATAAAAATTTATCATTTATTCTGATTAATTATCCTTTATATTTTTTTATCGTAATAAATTATTAATACATAAATATTCACAATTATTCAGACTAAAGTTATTTGTTTATTTTTATATAATATTATTTATTTTAATTAACATGCATAAATAATTATTTTTTTATTAAATATTTTTTATCAATTAAATAGTAAATTATTAATAATTAAAATATTAAAAAAATTATATATTATAATCACTTATTTTTTTATAATGTTATTTTATCCTAAGTAACATAAATATTTATAATATTTTCATGACTAGTTAACTTAATTTTTAATTTTTATTAATTAAATAATAAATTTATTTATCTTAAATAATATAAATAATTATCTTAAATAATATAAAAAATATTGATAATTATTAAGATTAAAATTATTTTTATACAAAGTTATTTATATAAAATAACATAAATAATTATATTTTTGGACTAATTATCTTAATATTTAATTTTTATTAATTATATAATAAATTATTAGTAGTTAAAATAATGATAATTTTTTATATTTTAATTTATTTATCTTAAATAATATAAATAATATTTTTCTTAATTCTTATTTTTTTTATAAATTAAGTAATAAGTTAATACGTATAAAATCCCAATATAATCCTAGCTATTAGTTGAAAAGACTGCAATGAAAGAAGCTTGATTCATGACTATAAGAACTATAATCTAGGAGAAATTATTTTAATTTTGACATGAATGCCCCGTTAAGAATGGGATAGGTTTGGGAATTACCCACCTTGCATAGCCTATTCCCAACCCCATTTTCTTAATTTTTTATAATATTTTATAGCTAAATAAAAAAAAATATTAATAAAAAATTATAGTTTCATAAACAAATAAATACTTTAATTATAAAATTTAATAATATATTATATAGAAAATTGTTAAACTAATAACATAACTAATTTAACTGTACTTTAAATTTTTCTTTATTAGACATATTTACGTAACAAATAAATGTAATTAAAATTTTATAGGTAATTATGTTATTAAAAATTCAATTTATCATAATTTATAATTTAGTAGGGAATGCTTAAATGGCGAGACCCACGAAAGTACATAAACTAATTGCAACTATGGATATCAATTATAAATAATTTAGTATCCAAAATGATCCATAAATAAAGATAAATGAGTACTAAGTATTAACTCTTAGTACTCTAACTATTTCAGTATAACAATTTGATATATGATAGGTGAAATCATATTTTACTGATTTTTTTTTTGTGTGTTGATAATCTATTAGTATGATGTGTCAAACATAAATACATCTGTTTATGAAAAAGTTGATAATACTTAACAAATTATTACCTCTAAATCTAACTTATTAAATTAAGCTTAAAAATTTATAATTTTTCTTAAGTTATAATATACAAAACTCTCCAATATCTTTAAAAAAAAATATCGTCACTTCCAATTAAATTATTTTTGTCATGTCATCCGCAATATTTAAATGAAGATTAATTTTTGATGGAAAAATTCATTATTCCATCACTCGTAATATTTAAAATGAAAATAAGGATAGCCAATCCACCCTCCCCCGACCCATTAAATTTATCCTATAATACCTACCGACTAAAGTTTTTAGCCACCGTTATGTTTTCATACAAGACTATAGGCAAAAGTAGTTAATTAATAAATACAAAGAATAAAGAAGTTTCAATTTTTTTTTTAATATTATGTAATATGTTCGTGGATTAGTTTTTACTTCTCAAAATCTTTTTTATATTTTAAAAAATTTGACTTTCACTTATGGTATAATCTTTATTAGTATATTGGAAGAACATTTTCCTTTTTTTTTTTTTTGAAAAAAGACAATAAAATATTCCCAATTATCAACTTTTAACCATCATCTAAGTCGTCACCCTTATGAACATCAAAGATGGAAAATAATTTATTAATTTATTTTTATTATAAATAATAAATAAAAATAAAATTTTAAGCTAATAAAAAATAATAAAAATAATTTATATTTATATAATAAAAAAATATATTTAATGATAAATATATAATATTTTATAGCAAATAACTTAACAAAATTTTATTATAAATTAATTTAAAATAATAATAATATTTTATAAGATAATTATAAAATTATAAATTCTTAAAATCTTTACTTTAATTTTTTTTAAAATTGTTTACATGTTAAAAGAATAAATTATTTAGGATTAATTTAAATTTAAAAGAATAAATTATTTAAGATTAATTTGAATTTAAAATACTACTGTTTATAATTTTTAAATATAAATAAATTATATATTTATTAAAATTCGATAAAAATTTAATATTTATTATTATTTTAATTTATATTATAAAATATAGATATTATTTTTCATCAATTATTCTCTCTAATAAAAAAAATTATGAGAATTTTTGAAGTTATAAAAAATTGAAGATTATAATATATTGTAATATTTAATTAATATCATAAATTTTTTATAAAATTATAAAAATAGATTACATTGTAACACGCATAATTAATATTATTATAATTTTAATTATTATTAAAATAATAAATATTTATTAATAATAATTTTATTTAAATATTAAAATATAATTAATTAGATATAATTTATATAATTTATTATATTAATAATAAAAATAATTATAATAATATTATATTAGATAATATTTTCATTTAAAATTTATGATATTTTATGTTTGTAGTGTATCTCCTAGGAAATATGTTTTATAATTTTCTTTAATAATTTAATTATTTTTGTGAATATTATTTTTTATATAAAAATTATAATTATTTGTTAAATATAATTATATTTATTATTAATATTGATGTATTATATTATTTATGAATTATAAAAGGTTTTGTTTAATATATATATAAATTTAAATTTATTTTATTATAAAATAAATTATTTTTTAAATTTTAAAATATAAATTTAGTTGTATAATATGATAAAAAAGATTCATATATTTAAAATTAATTATAAATTTATAAGATATTAATATATTTTTGGTATGTTTGCAAAATGTGCCTGAAATATTTGTAATAGCTTCGTTTCGTTCATCTGAATTGCGAGATACACAGAGTCTCTTTTTGTCTTAAACAATGGGCAAAGGTGTGATCTCAGATGATGAAGGTTTGTGAATTCTGATTCTTTTTTTCTCTACGTCCCTAAACCCTAACCCTAACCCTTGTTTGCACTTTTCGTTGGATTCTGACAATTTCAGCTGCAATTGTCTGCAGATGAGGTCGAGCTCGAAGAAAACGAGAGGGAACCGGAGGACGCTGAACCTGTTGATGATCAGGAAGAGGATGAAGAGGATGAAGAGGGTACGGGGTTTTATTTTTGTTGCATTTCTTTTCTCTTTTTTGGAAATTGAAGTATTATTGGTTATATTCCTCGAAAGGAGGTGTGGGTGGATTTTAGCTAATTAAATAGTAGGTTAGGGTTTCCGTTATTCAATCGATTGTTTGGTATTTTAATCGTTTTGGCTTTGATAAGAAATGTACTTCCCGGAGAGAATTACGTTATTGAGCTTTTTTTTTAAGATTCCTGGAAAAATATGGGGAAAGCTAAAGTATAGGAGATTGAAGTTCTGGGTTTTCTAGACTTTCATTGTTTAAGAGTTCAAAGGACGGGTGGGTGGGGGGGGGGGGGGGGAGATAAGGAAGCAAAGTTCACCTGGGTGGAATGCAAATATATAGGAGCAACTTCTCATCTCAGGTTAAAGAGAAATGGGTTTTTGGATCTTAAATCAGTTGGCTTTGGAAACAACTAAGATATGACACTGAAAGCATTTAGTAGTGCATTTATTTATATGTTTGTTGTTAATTATTTACGTTGAATACTAGTTAGGCAGGGATATACATGATTGGAATTTTTTTCCTAGGAAGTCTGGGAAACACGAAAGGCTTGTTGGTTCATGGAAGAAATGTTATGTGTTTTTAGAATGACCAGATAGGCCGAACTTATGAGTTCTTGCCCTTTTTGTGACGAGTCATAGTTTCTATTTAACGTTAGTTGTGGCTAAATTTGATGTTTTGGCACCTTGTTTAATGAATTCTGTTGTTGATGTATTTTTTGTATTTTGAATGTTGCTAAGTTTATTTTGACATTGAATTCTGTTGTTGGATATTCCACTATCAATTCAATTGAACTCTATTTTGTGCAGAAGAAGGACAGGATGAATATGAGAAGGATGATTTTATTGTAGATGATGTTGAAGAAGAAGAACCAGAGGAAGATGAAGAGAGGGCTGATAGTGACGAAGAGAGGCAGAAGAAGAAAAAAAGGAAGAAAAAGTATGTCATTTTATACCCTTAAGTGTAATCTTTCCATATGATTTTTAGATCTCGTTAGCCATGAATTATATGCAAAGGAATTGAATCTGAGGTTTAGGTTTATTGGTTTATTACCTTGAATGGGTGAAATTGGTCACATTCACTAACTGGATCGTAATTATAAATTTTCTTCTTCTCATTTTGTGAAAATGTTTAATGCTCCAGCCTTATGAAAGTGTTTAATTACTCTTAGCTGTCAATGATAAATATCAATCATGTTTTTTGTATATATAATCATTAACATCTAGCCCCTAATAGTCTTTTTGCTTCTTTAGTAGAGAGGACTTCGCATTAGATGAAGATGACTATGCACTATTGGAGGACAACAATGTCATATCCCGTAGGAAGGTTGGGAACATTTTTTTATCTCAATAATTGTCTAAGATTTGTGATTCATCTAAACACGCATCGGATTCTTTAAAACTGTTACAGGATAAAAAGTTTAAAAGATTGAAAAAAGCACAGAGGCATACTGGAGAGGAGCCCTCTGGTTTTTCTGATGAGGAGGAGTTTGTTGGAAGTGGTAAAGGTGGACGAACTGCTGAGGAGAAGCTCAAGCGCAGTTTATTTGGCGATGATGAAGGTTAATGTTTTGTAGTTGACTGAAGAAGTTTTTTAAGTAGGCAGTTGGTATTTTCTTAATTGAATATACACTATGCTTATGCAGGGGCGGAATATGAGGACATTGCTGAAGAGGAGGAACCAGTAGAAGAGGAATATGATGGTGAAATTGGTGAAGAGGATGAAATGGCTGATTTTATAGTGGATGAAGATATTGACGAGAATGGGGCCCCTGTGAGGTATTCTGTCAATGTGTGCTAGTTCTCTCCTGTGCTGGAATCTGGTTCGTTATTAAAAGTTTTATTAATTAACTACTTTTGCAGACAAAAGAAATTTAAGAAAAAGAAAGCTAAGGCAGCACCTGGAGTGTCCTCATCTGCATTGCAGGAAGCTCATGAAATTTTTGGAGACGTTGATGAATTATTACAACGTAGGAAGCAAGGTTTGGATACTGGTGAGTGGAAGGAACGGAGGTTAGAAGATGAATTTGAGCCAGTTGTTTTATCAGAGAAGTACATGACAGAGAAGGATGACGAAATTCGGGAGATTGATGTCCCAGAAAGAATGCAGGTTCTTAATAAAGTCTTTGAAAACATTTTATCCTTTGATGTTCTTCCCGTCTATGTTTTTATGATAAACTCTGCCATGATTTTTTTTTTCACAGGTTTCAGAGGAAAGCACTGGCCCTCCTCCAGTAGATGAAATTAGTATAGAAGAAGAGAGCAGCTGGATATACAATCAGCTTGCTGCTGGTGCAGTACCTTTGTTTGGCAAGAGAGATTTAGAGAATTCTAAAGAAGGGCAAGAATTGTCTATAAACAGAGATGACATAATCAGATTTTTAGACCTGCACCATGTGCAGAAGTTAGATGTTGGTATCTTGTCTATTTGGGCTTTTATCTGTGTTTAAAATATATTTACAAATTACAATTTGGAATTTGTTTCTGTTTTTCAGGTACCTTTTATTGCCATGTATAGGAAAGAAGAGTGTTTAAGCTTATTGAATGATCTTGATCAGGATGAGTATAGATCTGAGCGAAATCCTAAGCTTAAGTGGCACAAGGTAAATGAAATATCATCTAGCTAATTTGGTTCCTGCCTTTAATTCATGATTTTACTATTGAATGAGGTAGGACTGTACGTGTGACCGAGGATTTGTCTATGTATAGGTACTTTGGGCTGTACATGGCTTGGACAAAAAGTGGCTGCTTCTTCAAAAACGAAAAAGTGCTCTCCAATCATACTATAATAAGCGGTTTGAGGAAGAGTCTCGACGCATATATGATGAAACAAGACTCAATTTAAACCAGCAACTTTTTGAATCAATTATGAAGTCACTTAAGGCTGCAGAATCAGAAAGAGAAGTTGATGATGTTGACTCCAAGTTTAACTTGCATTTTCCACCTGGTGAGGTTGGTGTAGATGAAGGGAAATATAAAAGGCCCAAGAGGAAATCACTCTATGGCATCTGCAGTAAGGCTGGCCTGTGGGAAGTGGCCAGCAAGTTTGGGTACAGCTCTGAGCAATTTGGGTTGCAGTTATCCTTGGAAAAAATGGTAGGGCTATCTTGATTTTCACTTGTTTGTGTGCTGAAAATTGATTTAACGGTTTTACCCCATTCCATTGCAGAGGATGGATGAGTTGGAAGATACTAAGGAGACACCAGATGAGATGGCTTCAAACTTTACTTGTGCAATGTTTGAGACACCTCAAGCAGTGCTTAAAGGAGCCAGGCATATGGTAAGTGTTCCAAGAGCATCATTTTTCTTGTATGTTCTGTATGTTTTATTATATTGTCTGACAATTTAATTGTGGTTTCTTCCAGGCTGCTGTTGAGATTAGCTGTGAGCCTTGCATCAGGAAATATGTTAGAAGCAACTATTTGGATAATGTTGTTGTGTCTACGAGTCCAACACCTGATGGAAATGCAGCAATAGATTCTTTTCATCAATTTGCAGGGGTCAAGTGGTTGCGTGAAAAGCCATTGACAAAATTTGAGGATGCACAGTGGCTCCTTGTACAAAAAGCTGAAGAGGAGAAACTTCTTCAAGTTACTATTAAGCTGCCGGAAGAAAAATTGAATAAGTTAACAAGTGATTTTAATGAGTATTATCTTAGTGATGGTGTTAGTAAATCTGCTCAGTTATGGAATGAGCAGCGAAAGTTGATACTGCAGGATGCACTTTTCAATTTTCTTCTTCCTTCAATGGAGAAGGAAGCTCGAGCTTTGTTAACTAGTAAAGCAAAAAACTGGTTACTTATGGAGTATGGGAAGATCTTGTGGAATAAGGTTTCTGTGGGACCATATCAAAGGAAGGACAGTGATATGAACTCAGAAGATGAAGCTGCACCGAGGGTCATGGCTTGTTGTTGGGGCCCAGGAAAGCCAGCAACCACTTTTTTGATGCTTGATTCTTCTGGGGAAGTGCTAGATGTACTCTATACTGGGTCCCTTACTCTGCGGTCCCAAAATGTCAACGACCAGCAACGCAAGAAAAATGATCAAGAACGTGTGTTGAAGTTCATGACAGACCACCAACCACACGTTGTTGTCCTAGGGGCTGTTAATTTGTCTTGTACCCGTTTGAAAGAGGATATTTACGAGGTAAGCATTCATCCTTGTTGGTGATTGAAATCTTCAACGATGTTTGAGTTTTTATGGTGTTATAAGTGAATATTTCAAAATGTAATATTTCTGAAGATGAACAGTAAAATATAGGAAGGCCGAAAAGCAATCCTGAAAATAGAAAAATCAGAAAAGTCCTCACAGGTGCTGGAAAAGAAACTACTAGTTTCTAACATCCAAGGATATTTTAATTTGCAATAAAGAACTTTAGTACACGGCTCAAAAATGTTTTCCTTTAGACTTTAGTTGCTTCAAGTTTCCCAATACGATGCCTAATTCTATGTGTTTACTCCGATGATGCTTTTTACCAAAGAATAAACTAATCTTTGTTATGCATTTAGCAATTGCACTTTTCCAACTTATATGGCTGATTTTGATTACACTTACATGTCTCACATTTGGGAATTTAATTAACCTGTTCGTTTGCAACTTTACTAGATTCCGTTGATCATATAAAAAGGAGATGATGTTTATGTCAAACTTTTGCATCTGTTCTTCATGACTAAGTTGTGTTGGAGAAATATCCCCCCCCCCCCCCCCCCCAAAAAAAAAAAAACAAAAAAGAAAGGAAAACAATCATTGAAAATTAGATAGGATAATTTTTTGTTAGCATTTGTGTATATTGCTTTGGCATGCAATCATGATTATATTGACAGATGATGATTCTGTTGTTTGCATTTGTTTTGGTCAGATCATTTTTAAAATGGTGGAGGAAAATCCTAGAGATGTGGGGCATGAAATGGATGGGATAAGCATTGTATATGGAGATGAATCCTTGCCTCGTCTCTACGAAAATTCTCGGATTTCATCTGATCAACTGCCAGGGCAGTCAGGTAAATGAGTTGCCATTGTTTGAGCTTTTATGGTAATGAATATTTTATATTGTTGATTTTATTTTCTTCAATTTTTTTAGGCATTGTTAAGAGGGCGGTGGCCCTTGGGCGTTATCTTCAAAATCCATTGGCAATGGTTGCCACACTATGTGGACCTGGAAGGGAGATGTTATCTTGGAAGTTGGATCCTGTGGAGAACTTTCTTAGCCCAGATGAGAAGTATGCAATGGTTGAACAGGTTATGGTGGATGTTACAAACCAGGTTGGCCTTGACATAAATCTCGCTGTTAGCCACGAATGGTTATTTGCTCCATTACAATTTATTTCTGGACTTGGACCCAGGAAGGCAGCATCTCTTCAAAGGTCCTTGGTAAGATCCGGAGCAATATTTACTAGGAAAGATTTTGTCACTGTGCATGAGCTTGGTAAAAAGGTGTTTGTCAATGCAGTTGGTTTCTTGCGTGTACGGCGAAGTGGATTGGCTGCCAGTAGCAGCCAATTTATTGATTTGTTGGATGATACTAGAATACATCCAGAATCTTATGGTCTTGCACAGGAGTTGGCTAAAGATGTTTATGATGAAGATGGTGCAAATGATGATGAGGATGCCCTAGAGATGGCAATAGAGCATGTCAGAGATCAGCCTAGTATCATGAAGACTCTTGATGTTGATGAATATGCTAAGAGCAAGAACCGTGAGGATAAGATAGAAACATTTTATGATATAAAGAGAGAATTAATGCAGGGTTTTCTAGATTGGCGTAAGCAATATGAAGAACCAAGTCAGGATGAAGAGTTCTATATGCTTTCAGGTGAAACAGAAGATGCCCTTGCTGAAGGAAAAATTGTGCAAGCCACTGTTCGCAGGGTGCAAGCTCAAAGGGCAATCTGTGTTCTTGATTCTGGATTAACTGGGATGCTTATGAAAGAAGATTATTCAGATGATTCAAGGGACATATCTGAATTATCTGACAGGCTTCATGAAGGTGATATTCTCACTTGCAAGATTAAATCTATTCAAAAAAATAGGTATCAGGTATTCTTAGTTTGTAAAGAGAGTCAAATGAGAAACAACAGACATCAAAATATCCAGCAATTTGATCCTTATTACCGGGAAGATCGTAGCAGCGTACAAAATGAACAAGAAAAAGCACGCAAAGAAAAAGAATCAGCTAAAAAGCATTTCAAGCCAAGAATGATTGTTCACCCCCGCTTCCAAAATATATCAGCTGATGAAGCAATGAAGGTATGTTATCGACGATACAAGTCTTTTGACATAGTTCAGCAGCAAGTACATAGTGCTAGCTTTGCCTTCTGCTTCTTTTTTTTCTCAATTCCCAATTATTTTCCAGTAAGACAAATCTTATATTTCTGTGGAGCTACCCATTGCACCCCAGTGTTCCCATCAACTATTCCTTTAGTTTGATCCAATCTTGAACAATATAGATGCAGGCATGAAGTGATCTTAAAATTTTATAGATGTCAGCTTTGCCGTGCCCTATTAGTTGTCTAGATCAGCCAATGCAACAATGTTTATGCATGCCTTTGTAACTTTTTGCATATATGCTGACTGCTGACAGATGTAGTCTTTACATAAAAATGATTAGGCATACTATTTTGTCTTTATATGCATCGCACATAAAAATGAATAAAAATGTATTAATATATCTTTTTATTCTTTTGATACAATACAAAACTATTCTCTCCCCCCTCCCCTTCTTTCCTCCTCTCTCTTATCTTTCTCCTAAAAAGAAATCACAAATTTTATACTTACAAGATCTCTTGTGTTCACAGTTCTTGTCTGACAAAGATCCAGGTGAAAGTATTATCCGTCCTAGTTCCCGGGGACCTTCATACTTAACTCTAACTCTCAAAATTTATGATGGGGTATATGCTCACAAAGACATTTCTGAGGGTGGAAAAGAACACAGGGACATCACAAGTTTACTTCGTATTGGGAAGACATTGAAAATTGGGGATGACACGTTTGAAGATCTGGATGAGGTTAGTTTGAAATCTAGGAATTATTGATAGAGGCTTTTAGTGCACAGTTTTCTAGATTGAAAGAGGGCATGATAGTTACTTTTTCTGTATAACAGGATTATTATTGACTTGTTGGATTTATTTTGGACTGCATACCACTTGATGTGATTTAAGAATATGTGTGAATAAATCATATTGATAACTCATTATTGAGGAAAGAATATATTGGTTATTTATGATTTAATTGGTTACTTTTCTAATAAGTACATAACTGCTATTTGAATCTCAAACTTTTGGTTCTTATTTTTTGTATATTTTACTCGTACGATTGTGTATTTGTTGGGGTCCATGTATTTTGTTCCTCATTTTAGTAGGAGTTCTTTGTATTTTCTATTAATAAGTTGAAATATATTTGTTTGAAATAGGTCATGGATCGATATGTAGATCCCTTGGTGGCTCACTTAAAGGCAATGCTAAATTATCGGAAGTTCAAGAGAGGCATGAAAGCAGAAGTTGATGAACTATTGAGAATTGAGAAAGCTGAGAATCCCATGAGGATAGTTTATTGTTTCGGAATATCAAATGAGCATCCTGGCACTTTTATATTGACTTACATAAGAAGTACAAATCCACACCATGAGTATATTGGTCTATATCCAAAGGGGTTCAAGTTCAGGAAAAGAATGTTTGAGGACATAGATCGGCTTGTGGCTTATTTTCAGAGACATATTGATGACCCTCAGCATGATTCTGCACCCTCAATCAGGTCAGTTGCTGCTATGGTCCCAATGCGAAGCCCTGCTGCTGGGGGCTCTTCAGGTGCTTCTGGAGGCAGTGGTTGGGGTGGTTCATCAAATGATGGTGGATGGAGAAGCCAATCTCTTGACAGGGATCGCTCTTCTACGCCAGGTTCAAGAACAGGTAAAGTTAACAGAGTAATAGATGTTGACTTGCAACTTTGTCTTTTGTATCAATAGTTGCATGGTCAGCCGTATTAGCCATGTTTCTAATTAGATACGAATCATTCATGGATATTTGAGAAATGTTATATCGGTTACTTTCCAAGTTTGCTGTGTACTAGAGTCTGGAAAATCAAGCTCTTCGTCTTTTTATTTTTTATTTTTTAGGCAGTCGGGTCATTCAGATTAAAATTGTACTGGTCTACCCTTCTTTATATATATATATATATATATTGTTTGCTGAGCTGGTGGTGGAGGAATTTATTTTGATTAGGTTCTTATAAGATTTTACTCAACATTAAGCAAAGGCATGCAGGGCAAGCCTCTTAGTGTTCATTCACAAACTTGATTTCAGGGTTCTCCATGCATACAATCTTTTGGTTTTCAATTTTTTGATAATGTCTTTGCTCTGATCTATTTCGTTTTAAAATATTGTTTCCTTTCTCATATGTGGTTTAGATGTGATCTAATATTTTTGCATCGCATTTAATCTTTTTAGATCATTGAGATGTGTATTTGATACATGGACCCTGTGAATGTCACTGCAGCCTGCCTGTTTCTACTAACCTTCATTTACTGCTTGCTTATTTGATGCACCTTCATGTTCATTCTGCAGGGAGAAGCGATTACAAAAGTGGTGATGGTCATAGTGGACACCCCAGTGGGTTGCCGAGGCCATATGGTGGTCGTGGTCGGGGTCGGGGTCGTGGACGAGGCTCATACAACAGTGACCGAGGCGGTGTTGGTGGCAGTGAGAGGCAGGATTCTGGTTATGATGCCCCAAGGTGGGATTCAGGTACTAAGGATGGGGACAATGGTTGGGATAGTGGTGGTAGAAGTGGCAGTGGAGGATGGGGCAGTAGGTAAAGCTGGTGCTGAAAATAGAATGTCTGGGTGGGGCTCTGACCCCAGGAAAGTCCGATATTGTTGGCTTTCCCACTGCAAGACTTCCCCCCACCCTAGTATTAGTGTTGGTCATTAAGGGGATAACTACGACTTGGCGTATGTGCTTAAGCTTTTATTTATGTTTTTTATTTTTATTTTATTAAATGCTTTATTAAAGAAAACCTGGTGGCTGGTAAGTGCTTATTTTACATAACATATTTATTACTCATCAAACATTGTGTTTTATCATCGTTTTTATTTCCCTTATCTTTTATCTTTTATCTTGGTGCAACATTCTGATCGATAAAGTAGCATTTTACAAGAAAATACTAAACCACGCTGTTTAGTGTAGTTGTACAGAACACGAAATAAAAGTCGGTGCTTCATACATTTAGCATTACTTTCATTTTACTTTCACTCTCTTATTATCTTTTTCAACTATTAGTTCATTTTGATGACGGCGGACAGTTGGGCATTTTAATTTTAATCTTTTTTTTGGAAAAACCTTTTAATTGGCTATAATAACCATTTGATGAACATTTTAGACTTACAAAACTAAATTTTATGTGAAATAACTCATAATATTTTATCCTTTTAAGTTGATCAAAGCAGTAATCTTTGCTAGATGACATTTTTTCAAAGCTAAATATATATATATATATAAGGAGAGAGAAAATTAAGAAACTCTTTATGGAGAAAACAAAAGAAGAGCAGACAACAAATTTTGATTATTTTTTATAACAATTTTAATATTTTATTCTAATTTTTGAAAAGGTTACGTGACCATACAAGCATCTTAGTTATATGATAAGAACAAAAGTTTACTTGGTTTGTTATTTTTATAACAATTTAATTATTTTATTTTAAAAAAATAACAATAAAAAGGTAAATAATTACATTTTTATTTATTTTTCTCATATTTTTTTTAACATTGTGATAATAATTTTATAATTTGTATTTAACAATAAACAACAAAAACTAACTACTTAAATTAATAGATAAATATAAGTTTGAAGTCACAGAACAAACTCTCTTAGAAACTTGTGTAACCTAAGTAAAAAAAAATACTACAAAATTGATAAAATAATAAAATAAAAATAAAATTTTAAATTTAATTATTATCATATTTTTATTTTATCACTTTTTATAATAAAATAATTAAAATACAACATAAAATAATAAAAGAATTGAACTGACAACTAATGGGCGTTGTGTGCATAATTGTCTGCTGTTCCATGTGATTCAAAGTTTGATTTGAAAAAAAGTCTCATTCACCGTTTGTTACTTTCATGGCTCAAATGGTGGAAAGTTAATGGAATTAGGATAAATTTTTAAAGTATTATTGTATTAGATCGGTTGTCATCTCTACGTGTCTTAGGTTAAGTCTTAATATGTTTATCAAAGTGAGATGGGTAGCAGTATTGCACTTCTGTTTGGCTGGAGGTTTTTCATGCCTTTGAAGTCCGGTTTAATAGTGAGGGCGATGACCCGGCAATTCCACCGGTTTTTTTTTTGGAATATGTCATTTAATTTTAGTAGTTGTTTTATCTGTTTGAGACATGTTACTTAAAAATAAAATAAATTTAATAATATAAAATAATGATATCGATAATTTAACGTGGTTTATTCTTTAATTTAATTTGAGTAGATAAATTTTGAAAAATATTTCTTTTATTAATAAAATTAATAGGTATAAAATAGGAGACAATATAACAAATTAAAATAAATTTAAAATAATAACATACAATTTTTTCTCAAACTCACTATTTTATCACTCAAAATATATAAAAAAAAATTAAAATATTTTTTACTACTCTCTTATAAACACTATTTTTGATCCAAGAAAATTATTTATTTTACCTTACTTTACTTATCTCTTTCTGTTTTATTTCTCTGGGCTAAATTGTAACTACAAAGATCAAATGTTGTTAATGGGACTACACACTATTTTTTTTTATTTAAAAAAAAGAAGAAGAAAATAATGCAGTGAAGCTGGAGAACCAAACTTTAAACTGTTAACAAAAGACACCACACTTTTACCGATTAGACTAGAAAAGAACCACAAAACAAACTGGCGAAATTAATAGAAACACTTGCTATTTTATTTCTTTTTAGTTGTTACAAATTGTCACCATTTGCCATATCATTTTTCATTCGTTTTGTTTCTTTTAAATCACTTTAAAAATTTATGATCTTTTAATAATTACACACTATTTATATATTTACAATTGAAGCTTGAATTTTAAATTTTTATATATTTAAAAAAAAAAGAACTTGTGTTTCTTAATAAATTTCTTTCACAATTTATTTGGAAGCCTAAATTTTATATTTTTACTTCCTTGTTATTGTATAAACTATATAAGGAGGAGGGAGGGTATTTAATACAGTAAAATAAACATATCATAAATACAAGTGCATCATAATCGAATAAATCAAGTGGATGTACACGTCATCACACGTAATAAAACAAAATTTTGATTTAAAAATAAAAATCAAATTTTGGAAGAAACATTACTTTCCTACTTGAATTTGTTGTTTTTTTTTTTTTAATATATCTTGTAATATAAAGGATGTACACGTCCTCTCTTTTGCTTTTAAAAAAGTGAAATAAATTAAATAAAAATTAGATTTTTATTTTTCTATGGATAAAAAAGTCGAAATTGCTTCTAGAATCGAAACGTTAAAAATTAAAGCTTGTCTTCTTCTTTAATTTGGACATATGTTCTCTCTCTCTCTCTCTCTCTCTCTCTCTCTTTCTTATCCGATGGACTTCTGGACCACACTTATTGCGTGAGTTAACTTTTCTCGTATTTAATACTCAATTACTCATTTAATTGCTAAAAAATATATCACTCTTTCAATTGATTTGAATATATGGTTCTTCTAAATAAATTATATTATGTTATCAGTATTCATGCTTTTTTTTAGCTAAATTCAAATATATTTAGTATTTAAAAAATATAAATTATTTTTAAATATTTTATTTATTTATAATAATAAAAAAAATACAATTTTATAAAAACACATGAAAAAACATTGATCTTCTAACTCTAATTAAAAATAATTTGTATTATGTTAATTCCGTTTGTTTGATTGTAACATAAATTTGATCAAAGTATTCTTAAAAATATATAAATAAATAAATTTAATAGCCTTTGGATTTAAGTAAAAATTAAAAATGTTATCTTGTTATACATAATTTTTTTAAAATAAATTTATATTTTTAAAACTTGTAATTATAAAATAGTGAATTTTATATCAAATTTAAATATATTTATAACAAAAAAAAATTATTTTAAAATTTATATATAAAATATCGGTTAATTATATATTTTTCAATATTATTAGAATATTTTTTTACCTATTAAATTTAAAGTATGCAATTTGATAAATATAAATAAGTTTTCAAAATAAAAGGGGCGAAAAATAATGGTAAATTTTTTCATCAAAGCTTACTTAGTTTTTTTCTTTCTTTCTTTCTTTTTTTCTAAGAAGTTATAAATTAGTAGCTTTCAAAGCAAAGAATCTTACTCTAGTGATAACATGTCATTTATTGTACAATGAACTAATAGTTTTCATCTTTTTAGCTTTTGAATATTTTAGAATGATATGTTTCCTAGATTCCTTCCTTTTTATGATTACATGATAACTAAAGATATCTTGGATCATGAAAATAATCATGATCTTCTTTAGGCAAGAAGACCAATGTGGAACAAACTTGAGGAAAGCTTAGCAATAATAATTATAATTGATATTTTTTTATTCATAAATAATTAATTTTATAATTTTTAGTTACTATTTTAAAAAAATAATGAATACAAGTAATATTTAGTCATTTTATTTAAAGAAAAAAAAAATCAAAAATATTCACTTGCTAAATTTTTTAAGAATTTTTTTTAACATCAAACAATAATTAACGTAAATAAATAAAGAATCGTAAAATTATGAGTATTGAGTTATTTATATCTTGTAATTATGTTATTTATAAACTTTAATCTATACCTTTTTAAATTAGTTTTATTAACTTTGTAATTTAAAAATATAATAAATTAAGTAAAAATTTTAAAAAATTAAGATTTTTTAAAAAACAAAACAAAAATTATATATATTTTTAAATAAAATAATAAAAAAACAATTTCTCTCGTTATTTCTTTCTCTCTCACTTATTCTATTTCTTACTCGCTCTTTCTCTCTCAAATTTAATTTTATTAATAAAATAATATGAGATAAAGGAAAATAGGATAGAGAGATAGAGAGGAGGGGAGATGTTCATTTTTTTTCTTTTTTAATATTTTCTATTAATAAAATATTTAATTTTTATTTAAAATTATAATTTTAAATTTTTTTGATTTAATTAATTATAATTTTAAATTATATAAATAATAAAATTCACCTAAAAAATTAAGTAATTAAAATGTATAAATTAATGAATCCTTTTATTACCGAGTGAAACATGTTTGCTTAGTTTTTGGAGTAGATGTTAGAGAGCTACGTGCACGCATGAGATTGATAGGGAGTTAGTATAAGCATCAACCGTAATGAAAAACACCAATTTGGCGAGAAGGGAGATAATAACTATTTAAAGAAGGTAAGTTAATATTTGATAACGACTTTTATTTATCTTTTACGTTTAAATAGTTAATTTTTTAATTTTTAATTCTTGTATAAAAATAATCAGTTTTATAATAATTTTATTTAGTAATTTTTAAGAAAAAATTGAAGTTTTTTGATAACGTTTTCTACTTTTTATTCTAAAACTTAATAATTAACATTTTTTTGTCGGTTTAATTATTTAAAAATTTAATTTTTTGATCATTTTTTTAATATTTATACATATAAAAATTATAAAACTTTATTTATTTTTTAGATAATATGTTTGGTTGATAATGATTCAAAATCATTATTAAACACACGTTAAAATGTTGATTAGCTCTCAATGTATGTAAAAAAAAAAAAACTAAATATTTAAGGGAAGCATACAAATAAACAGTAAATTAAGACCAAAAACATGGTCGGAGTTTAAAATAAGATCTTCAAATTATTACGGTGAAAAAGTACTTAATATCAAGTCTTTGGAATACTAGTATATAAATTTGTAATTAATACACTTTAAGTATTATAATATTTATATATTATTAGAATTAATTGAATTTATACGTAATTATTATATAATTTGTACGAAAAAATTAAAATGATTATATTTTTATATATTTATTATATAAATTATTTAATATATACAAGAATAAATCTATTAAATTTTAATAAATTAAATTAATTAATTTTTATAATCAATGAGAGCTAATATATAAGCCTTAAAATTTTAAAATTAAATTGTCAGTTTTATAAAATAATAGTAGTCTTGCTGCTACCCATCAGATTACTAATTTTGGGTTAGGTGAGATGAGTGTTGATCTGTCTCTCCTATATTGTTACTCGTAAATCCCAGCTTATAGGTCACACGTGGCCTTTATATCTTTTCTCCTTTTGAATTTAATGCATTTTTAAAATTTTTCTCTTATAAAAAATTAGAGAGTGGGACACTAAAATAAATCATGTCGTTTAGGAGGGATAAATTCGAATTTTGCCCAATTATAAAGATTAACGGGTGAGATGACACTAAAATTATTAAATTTATATTTTAGTAAAACCTAAAAATTAAATTTAGGAATTTTTTTTTATACATAAGGTAATAAAAGTAATAACTAATACTAATTAAAAATTTAAGAATTAAAATATTTTAAAAATTTAAATTTAAATAAAAAATAGATAATTTTTTAATTATATATAAAAAAATTAAATAATTATTTTTAATTATTAATTTGATTTAATTTAATAGTAAATATATCTTTTTATTTAATTTATTTTAATAATTATTCATTAAATTAAAATTTTAAAATATAATAACATTTAGATTTAAATTATGATATATTAAACTAATTTATTAATATTATTTGTTATATATATTATATTATCAAATCTTAACTATTTAAATTTATAAGAAATAGATTATTTTTATTTATTTTTAATAGTTAAAATATAATGATATAATTAATTATATATATAATTAATAACTATAAAATATTAATTAATTTTTTTATACTTTTATACCTAAATAATTAAAGTTTAAAATATAAAATTTCTCACTTTATTATTATTAATCATCGAAATATGTTTGTAAAAAAATAGGATCCAAGATCAGGATAACTAATCTTGTCCATATATATATATATATTCGTTGCACTAGTTTTGAGACTTGCTTTACTATCAATTATTAGTTTTTCGACGTGTGGGTCCTTTAGTCCTTAAGCTGTATTCGACTCAAAAACATGTCTTTGTATCTGAACAACAGTGACGTAAATATTCATTTTAGTTATTTTGTGATAAAATTCAAATTGGTATGTGTTAATTATTTTTAAAATTTTAATTAAATTTATACATAAATATTTAAAATTTTAATTAAATTTATACATAAATATTTAAAATATTTAAAATTTACGATTTAATTTTAAAATTTTATAACAAAGTCTCTAAAATTTTAAATTATATGATTTAGTTTTTAAATTTTTAAAACTTTATATGTATATATATATTAAATTTTTTATTTATAAATATATATTTTAATAATTAAGTTATAAGTTATATGTATAATTTTAAAAATTTAAATATTAAATTTAAAAAAAAACAAATATACGTTTTGATAATTTAAAAATCAATGTGTTAATTTATTAAAAAAAATTCTTTTCTACACCTAGACTCTAACAGCATTTTTATTTTTCAATAAAGGAGAATTATATTACCAGTAATAATTTACCTTCATTTTATTTATTTATAAAATAATTATTTAAATAATTAAGATCTCAAATAAATATTAGTAATATTTTCCAACAATTTCATTTTCTTAGAAATGTTCCAAATAAATTTCTAAGTAAAAATATAAAGTTTATCTTAAAATTTAACTAATTTTTAAATAAAAAAATATCTGTCCATATTTACAAATGAATTTTTAATAAAATATTAAAGTAATATTTTGGAACAATGGAAAACAGTAATTATTTGAGAAATTATTTCTCTAAAGCTGGTAAAAATAAAAATAAAAATAAATTGTAAGAACAGTGTAGACAAAAATATTAATATAAAAAAATATCGAGAGTTTAATTTTATGAAAATAATAAAAATATTATCAATATTGATAAATATTAAATTTTTTTTATAAAATTTGAATAAATATTAAACAATAATATATAAGTTAGTTATTTTTTGGTTTAAATAAAATAATAACAAGTAAAATATTTATTTAATAAATATTTATAAATAAATAGAGACTAATGAAATATTGTGTTATAAACTATTTAGCAGTAAATAAAGTTATATTTTATGTGATAAATAAATACTGTTAAGAGATATTATTGTATTGTTACTAGTTATAAAAGTGTTAAAAATTTTGTTCTAATTATTTTTTTTATATTTATAACTGTTTGTTTCTAAATTGATCTCTATTGTAATTTAAATACTGTTTAATTCAATTAATTAGGTTGAAAAAAATATTATTATTTCAATAAATCATTATCTATTTTTAACACAACTTATGATATAATAAATTATTCTAATTTTATATAATTCAAATATAGAATTTCTAAGTTCCATTTTTCTTTTTATTTAATACGTTTCGGATCAATTTTTTTAATTTAAGAGATATATTGAAATGTTAGAGAATAAATTTAAAAAATTATAAAAATAATAGTGTTAAAATTTATAATAATAAAAATATTATTATAATAATATTAAACATAATTTTATTAAATAATATTTAATATATAATACATCTAAATGAGAAAAAAGCATGTATAAAATAATGCGATAAATTTGTTAATAATAATAAAATTATTCAAATAATTTATATTTTTATGATTATAGATTTTTTAAATATTATTTTTTAATAAATATTGGTATAACATTATTCTCTTTCAAAGTTTATAAATCAACGTTTCAAACCGAGACAAAAACATTTAAAATATGGATTCTCATAAATGAAAACAAAAATTACAAATAGAGGTTTATAATTATAGCTCTTAATTGAGATGCGTGTTCACGCGTCTAGTACTATTACGCGGTTTGATTGTCAAGTCTCAGTCACTTATCAAACTCATCCTACTCAATTTTCTATTTAGAATTCAGGTTATTTAAAAATAAATAAATAAATAATTTTAATAAATATTTTCATACTCAAGAAAAATATTAAAGAATATGTTAAAAAATAAAAAAAGAATACACGTCCCCTGTTTTTTTTATTTTATTTGAATACACGTGCTTGTTATAAAATGTATTTAACATTTTTAATAAGGTGAGAGGGCATCGTTTTTTTATAAGATGAATTATTAAATTTTATCAAACATTTGATTGGGATAATTCGTAACTATCTTAAAAATAATATTCATAAATTATTTGAAAAAAAAAATTCATATAATTTATCCATTTTACTCGTTTTCTTATAATTGATTAACTTGCTTTTTATTTTTACACTTCTACTCTTAAGTTTTTATATAATTTAGTTTTTTTTTATTACAATATGGTTGCTTATTTTTCATAGTTAAAATTTAATTTCAAATTAATTTCAAATTCTGAAATAATATATAAAAATTTCAAAGTAAAAGTCCAATTAAATTATAAAAACAAACAAACTAAAATATGATAGTTAAAAGATAAATGGATAAAATTATTAAAATTAAAGTATAGAATGTATATTATTATGTCAATTTAATTTATATGTATTTTAAAGATTGACTTTGAAAAATCAATATCTTTGACTTGAAATATTTATGGAGAAACAAATCATCATTGCGATATTTCTCAATTCATAAATGGTAGATGGAGTCTTTGGTCTCAGCAGAAAAGAAAATTAGGGCAAACGCATTTATTTAAAACCTATAATATAATACTTTATCACATTAATGATAACTTTTAGCTTAATTAGTATGAATTTATATAAACAAAAGAAAAATGATATAAAACCTAATTTATATCTCTTATATCTTTTAGAAAATAGAACAAAATAAGTAAACCATCGTTGAAAGATCAAAAGAGGAATGTTAGATAATTCCAATTTAATTTATTTATATCAACCAGGCAACCATCGTACAAAATTCAAATGAAACAATCTTTTAAACAAAATAAAATTTTAAGTATAAAGTAAGTGCAACCTTTAATATTAATTTCATTACAATTATAGAAAAATCTATTTTACTTGTACAGAGTCTTTTTCGTCAAAATATGCATAAAAGTTAAAAAGAGATAATTACTCTAAATTTTCCAAATGTTTATAAAAATGTTAAAATATTCACTAATTCTTAAAAAAATAAAAAAAATTATATCCAATAAGTTATATTATAATATCTTACATATAAATTTAAAATATTTTTGTAACCATATTAATTATATTATATCATGTATCATGATTATCTAAAAAAATAAATCAATTCTTATTTAAAAATAATTCTAACATTTCATATATTTTTACATAAATATTTTTATATTCATATTATTTATATCATGAATATTATAAAATTATTTAAGGAAATAAAATAATTTTAACATTTAGTATAATATAAGATATGTAAAGTTTGCATTTCATTTTAAATAATGAGATACAATTTTAATAAAAATTTATAAAACGTTTCAAATTCGTGTATCACGCAGCTTTCTTCCTTCTTATATTTCTGATTTATCTACCTTTGTTACTAACATAAATATAAAAATGTATACATATTTTTATATTTATATTTTTTTATACCGTAACATATTATAAAATTATCTTAATAAATAAATAAATTTTTACTTTTAAAATAATTTTAACATTTAATACAATATAAACATACAAGTATAAAGTTAACATTTCTCCTTAAGAAAAGATATTATGTAATTATTTTTATTATTAAATATATATAAAATTATTATTATTATATAAAACTATTATTAATAAATTATTTTCATAAAAATAATATACAATATTCTCGATTAAATATTTGTAAATTTAAATAAATAAAATAAAAGACGAAGCTTGAGCTCAGCTTAGCTTCTTAGAATCAAAAATTGTGACTCAATGCTGACGCGTGTCGACAACCCATAAACAACGCGGTTTCTTCCTCTCAGCCCAAAAAGCAATTCTCTCTCTCTCTCTCTCTCTTATCCACCGCCCTATTTATTCCTCTCCTTCTTCTTCACTCTTCTCTCCCATTTACTCCTCCTCCAGACTCATTCTTATTACCCTCAGACTCATTCCATTTCCTTCGCTCAACAAACTCTCACTTTCTCAGTCAACCCAATCACTTAAAACACTCAGACTTAGCTCTACATAAATTCTACATAATTCGATTTCATTCAACCCCCCCAAAAAATGCTTCAACTATAAATATTCTATTAATCCCTAAAACCCATCTTCTTTACTCTTTTCTACAGCTACCCAAAAAGCTTAAAACACATAAGAAATTACTAGAGAGTACTCTAATGGCGTCATCCGATAATTTATCAACTATGGAACCTTGGATCTTCAGACCTACTTTTGCCGATTCATGGATCTCCGAAGCCTTCGCTCGCGATACCGAAACACTTACCAAAGCCCTCCAAAAGTCTCTATCCAACCCTGAAAATACTCCTCTGTCTTCTTTATCTCCGTATTTCCATACCCCCAAATCCGAGACGGTACAAACACCAACTGTCTCGGAATTTTCCGGTTCTGACCCCGAAACGGTTGTTCCAAAACGGACGTTGAATCCGATTCCTGTTCAGCGTGGAAAGGCCACGAAGCGAAAATCTCGCGCTTCGAAGAAGTCCCAAACGACTTTTATAATGGCGGACCCGGCTAATTTTAGACAGATGGTGCAACAGGTTACCGGAGTGAGATTCGGTAATGGACAGGTCCCACTTGCGCAGATTCTTAAACCGGAACCACAGAGACCATGTAACCGGTTTTCTGGAGGTAGTGGGTGTTTACCAACTCTTGATACGTCGGCGTTTTTGCTTGAGCATCATCAGCAACAAGTTATGGGTTCTTCGAACTCGGGTGTTGGGATTGGGCCTGGAAGGATGGGGTCGGGTGGCCCATTGTCTTTTGGTCAGACCGTTGGGGTAGCTGAGAGTGGTGGTGGTTCTGGTGGCTTAGATTTTGAAACTTTTCCGAGCTTTCCCACTTTAGAATCGTGGAAGGTCATGTGATGACTTTTTTTATTTTGAAATATTTTTGTTAATTTTTTTTTTTTTTGGGGCTCATCAGACTCTAGAGGGCTTCTTTGTATTAGAGAATCACGTGGGGGGTAGATCTGTAATATATTTTTGATAACGCCGCGTTTGGGCAGTTGTATTACTAGTTATTGTATTGGTTAATTTGGTTATTATATGGTAATTGGTTTATTTCCGCAATTATGACATTTTTGTTCATTTACTCTAATTTTAAGATGAATTCCAGTTTTTAGATTTTTTGTCTTCCCCTTTTTCAAACAATACTATACTCATTTTATTTAATAAGCATTGAAATGATGACAATAACATTGCTTGTTCCAATAGAATTACAATAGAAGACTAATAATAAGCAATTAATCATACGATCAAGGAAAGCTATTCTTGTAGCTAAAAGCAAACAACTTCTAATCAGATAGGGTATCCTCATCAATGATCAAGCCAAGAACACATCACCGATAAAAACTAGGATAATAGTATATCGTAGATGTTCACTAACCTTTCAACATAGAGCATTTATTAGTCATTTAGTTTTGGTAGCATTTAATTTTATTAGTAGTTTTGTGTTTTTTTCTTTCTTTCCTTTTTTGTGTTTTTTTTTCCTGCAATTCCACGACAAGCTTTAAAAAAATGATATGTCTCATTTAATGTAAAAAGTTTTGCTCCCACAGCTTTGGTTCGGAAGAAGACATTCCAATGTTGAATTTTAATTATAAATAATGTGCTTTATAAGATCTTTCATTTAAATTTAAATATATGTTTATCTTGGAAAAAATTATGTAATTTTATTCAAATTATAATATACTAAATAATTCAATTAAAAGAAATAACTTGTTTTATTAAACTAACAGAAAATAAAATAGATATATTAGGAAAGAACAAAACTCTTATACCACATTTTCCATATTTTTGCAGGGTCCCCTTATATATTAACTTTGTTTTTGGTGAAAAAATGGTGCTTGGGGTGGCTCTTACCCTCACATCTTAGATAGGGGAAACATTTGGCCTCAGTATTTGAGTATTATCTTATTATTTTTTCATGAAATAAGAAGAGATAGAGACAAATTGAAAATGAAATTCTACACTCAACTTTGAATATTTCTAGAAATGTATTAGTATTCATTCATATTTTCAGTTCAAAATACACAATGTTTCACTTAAAAGTAGTATTTCTTCGATTGTTTCCTATTTTAGCTTAAATCTTCTCCCTTTTCATTGCTTTCAATTCTATAAGTTTCTCCTAGGGTAATCTTATAAATAAAATAAGAGTCTTCTCATTTTGTTGTAAATTTACCAAGATTGGTTTCTATTTTGTTACTGAGTACCTTATATAGGACCCAGTTTCTCACATTGAAATTTTTAGATTTGACGAATTTATTATAAGATATTTGGATTGTTTTCTTTTGTGCTTCTATTCTTATCAAGGCATACTCTCTTTACTCTTCCACAAGCAATAAGTCTTATTTTCAGAGATCATCATTGTCGTCTTGGGTTATGTTTTAATGTAAGGTCAGCTCTTGTACTTACGAGGAAAAGGTGACATCCTTACCATATACTAATGAAAATGGACTATATCCTATTGTTGTTTTTAGACTTATTCTTATAACCCATAAACCTCATGCAATTCATCAAGTCACTGTCCTTCTACCCTTTTCAACCACTTTTGTAAATAATTATTAAGGGTTTTGTTCGAGGGTTCTACTTAACCATTGACATGTGATCTATATGTGGTAGAATGTGATAATTTGATGCCCAACTCTTGACAAAAGGAAATGAAGCCTTGACATGTGAACTATCGTCCATTATCCATCATTAGCTCATGAGGTAGGCCCAACGTACATATTATATTGTACCAAATACATTTCTGGACATCATTCTCTTGTATTCTCGTCAGTAGTTCAACCTCAATCCACTTGAAAAAAATAATCGGTGGCCATAATAAGAAATTTCCTTTGACTAGGAATAAGAGGTAGCATGCCTACTATGTCCAAATCCCATTTTTGGAAAGGCTAAGGGTTAATTATGGCTTTCATCTCACTCAAAGATTGGAGTGAGATGTTAGCATGTCTTTGACATCTATCACATTTTTTGGCATGATCAATATTGTCTTTTTGAAGGGTGGGATAATAGTAACCTTATCATACTGTTCTCTATGAAATAGTCTTCCTACCATAATATGCACCACATTGTCCTTCATGAAACTTTCTCGTTTTAATTTGAGCTTCCAAAATGGGAAGCATTTAAGCCATAGCACACCATAATTATTCCTGTACATGACCTCTTAGATAACAATATAGTTCTTGGACTTGGTTGTTATTTTTCATCCTTCTTCTTTATTAAGGGAAGGATCCCTTAGATGAGATATTTCAAGTAGAATGTTAATCATTAAGCATTTGTTGTTATACTGTTGATTTTTTTATCAATTGGTTTTTCGATGCTCTCGGTTATGCTTGGTGAGGATTGGCACAATATGAGGTCTACCCTTTTTAACTTGTTATCAACTATTGATGCTTACCTAGCGAGAGAGTTTATATGTGTATTCCTTCCCTTTGGTACTTGTTTGATCTCAAATTCTTCGAAGGTGGATATCTCTTTTGTTTGTTTCCTTTAAGTAACTGTTCATACTTTCTTCTTTAGCTTCAGAAGTGTGATTAATTTGATTGACCACAATCCTTGAATCACTATGTATCAAAAGTTTCTTTTTTTTATGATAATTGTACCTAACGTAATGTTAATAAAAGGGCTTCACTCTTAACATTGTTTGTATCTTGAAAAGTGATACAAAAGGGATATAGATACATTACTCTATTAATCTTCCCATGGGTGAATATGACTATTCTCACCCCGATCCTCTAAGTTGCAAGCACCATTGACATAACCATCCATAAATTCACAACTTGTGTTACCATTGCTATGACTTCCATTTGTGCGTCATCTAGTTCATCCATTGCTTTTGTTTCGATCCATTCTACGATGAACTTTGCTAAAGCCTGTCCATTAATAGTTGATTGTGGCTTGCATTGTACCTAAAGCTCACTCAATTCAATGACTATTTAAGAAAGATGGATTGATTGTTTTGGTTTATCCAAAATATTCTTCAGATAATGAGAAGTTAACACTATTATCTTGTGAGCATAAATATAATGCCTCAAATTTCTTACGGCATTCTTAGGGTAAAAATAGCTTTGTTGAGGGGTGGATATCTTTGTTGCACCGTCGTTAAAGAGTGGCTCGCATAATTGATAGGTTGTTGTTTTCCTTCTATATCTACTATATGGATGACATTAGATGCTTTGTCAGTGAATGTCAGGTATTGATGAGAAAAACTGGCATCACCGATCCTGCCAATACTTTGGTTTTATATTTATAAAACTCTCGCAAATACACGAATAATTTCGTAGAAAATGATAAATATACTCCCAAGGTCGATCTAAGGAAGGAATATATGTGGTTTTTAATTTATTATTCAAACTTTTAAAAATGAAATTAAATCCTAAAAATCCTGTCACGATATTTTGGTTTTTGTGTTTCTAATCTAATAAACATAGATGCAGATTCAATAAATATTTATGCAAATTTTATCATTTATAATAGTGGAGTATTTATGGATATAATAACTAAGTAATTATGTTTGCTCATATTATTTAGGTTATTAAAGATATAAATTGATATTTATTGATTCTCCTCTTTTTATATGAATACCAGCTTTGGTGGGGTTAGATATTCTTTGTTAACTAAACAAATCAATTAACACCTATGGGTGTGGTTGATAACTAATTTGGTTAATTAAATTAATTCTTTTTTTAAGAGATTGAAAATGAACCATTTAAATGCCACATTTGGTGGCGTTATATAGTTTAAACTTTATTCAAGGTGTTTAAATTAAACCTAAGAATTTAATTATCCGAGTACTAACTTTCAAGTTTTAAAATTACTACTGAAAACATGTTGTCAATACATTTTCAGATAATATTTCTTTTAAAAACTTTTGAAATAGAGCTTCACTCTAACTACCGGGCGATTGTACCAACAAATAAAAGAGTACTACTCTAAATCAGACCAGATAACTAAACCTTAAAATCTAATTTTTAGATTTAAGTTTGTAATGAAAAATAATATATTTCTCTTTAACATTCTTAATATAAAATCTTGAATAAAACTAAAATCAATTCATTTTAGAGATTTTTACCTATTTAATATTTCGCAAGCATAACAACGCTATTATTATATCATGTTTATAAACAGCCAGCAAAGTTAAATTTAATCACAGATAAATTAAATATAACATGTAAGAATAAAGCATAAAAAATAACTGTAAAGAAAATAAAATCCTTACAGTACTTTGTTGCTATTCCCGTTGCTAGAAAACCTCCAAACGGAATTTGCACTCCCATTTATTGAATCAAAAAGAAAATAAATTACAAAAACATAACTAGTTCTTCTCAAAAAGAGAAGAACTCTAAAACTAAGGAAAGCTAAAAACTAAGAAAAACTTAAAAACTAAGAAATGAGAGAAAGAAAGAGAAGAGAAGATGTGTTTAGTTATGAAGAGAATGAGGGTATTTATAGGTGAGGAAAGGAATAAAAAGTGGGTGAAAAAATGATTAAAAATAGAGGAAACGCGGAGTAATGAATGATGATGTCATGTTGACCTAGGGTACGGCGGCGCGCGCAGACTGGAGCAGTGGCGCGCAGAGGCACGCATGGAATGCAGTTGGGGCGCGCATAGAATTGGGCGCTATGGGTGCAGGCGCGCACGGCTTCGCGACGCGATTGGGCGGCTGCGTGCACGATTTTCTCCTTTTTGACATTTTTGACATTTTTGACCCATTTTGTCCAATTTTTCCATATTTGTTGACTTTTCCTCTTTTATTTATGAATATATTTGTGATATATTGCCTCCGGTATTCCTCTTTGAGTCTTTAAGTTACGTTTTTAAGCGAAAATACCTGAAAAACAATAAAAATACCCATGATTCCAAAAATACAGATTTATATAAATATATGATAAAATCATATAAATATATATATTTTGAATCAATTAATGTGTATAAAATCATGATAATTTTAGTACTTTTTGAGCACTCATCAGGTATAAGTACACAATTTCGCTAACAGTAGGGTTTGTTAAAAGGGGTACCTTTCCCATGTACTCCTTAATATACTCAAAAGTGCATTCACACTCTTTAGTCCACATGTAATCCTTATTTTCTTCAACAGTTGAAAATGGGTAGACGTTTTTTTGTACACTTGAAGATGAGACTATTCAAGGAAGCTAACTTTCTGTTCAATTGTTAGACCTACTTGATGCCCCTCAACAATTGCATATTTAAAGGGCTATGATTTTTTCAAGATTCATTTGAATTTCACGAGAAGACACCAAATACCTAAAGAACTTTCTGAACGTTACTCCAAATACACTTTTTAGGATTAAAGTGTATTTTATAGTATTATATTATAGAGAAGACTTCTTCAAGATCAAACACTAGTCCATCATTGTTTTTATCTTGACCATTATGTCATTAACATATACCTCTATATTTCTTCTTATTTGATGCTCAGAAATTTTGTTTACCAACCTTTAACAAGTGGCTTTCATATTTTTTAACCTAAAAGGCATTCTATTTAAGAAAAGGTCCATTTATCTGTGATGAATGCAGTCTTTTCTTCATCTCTTGGTTGGATTCAATCTGGTGGTAGCTCAAATAGACATCCATGAAACTCATTACCTCAAATCCTACCGTGGCATATACCAATTAGTCAAGGTTTGGCAAGGAAAAAACAATCCTTTGGGGTGGTAGTATTTACATTCATGAATTCAACACACATGTGATGATCACCTTCATCTTTGTTATATTGGAATTTAAACTTTTAATAGTTATAGGGACCATTTTTATATATATATATATATTTTTACATTAATTCTCATATATTTATAATGAGTTAGTGTTCACTATACGTTTTAAGTTTTTGTCATTTGTTATACAAATGATTATGGATGAAATGACAAAAATGTGTATTTAGAATAAAAATAGAACACTCCATCAATCGAGGAGTCAGGGAAAGAATGGTAAGAAATATTTGATCTATCCAAAAAAGGACTTGATGGTCAATTAATCGAGCTTCTTCTGAGTGCTTTGCGTTCAAAAATTGTAATGCTTAGATCGATTGAGAAGGGTCTGGATCGATCGAATAGTCCACTTTGCACTCAAATTTAATGTTTTTCAATACCAACTTTTAATCCTGACCATTGTGTTTAGCGAATTTCAATTCAACTACAATTAGGTGAAAAAATACACTATATAAACAATATAAGGAGTCATTAAAAGAATAATTTCAACAAGGAATAAAAGAGATCAAAGAGCACATCTAAGGAAACTTTTGGAAGAGATTTTGAATATCTTCATAAGCTTTTTTTAATCTTCTTTATAGTTTTATATGATCGTAATGTTAATTCTTATAAAATGTAGCTAATTTAATAATGTGACTATAGGTGATTCAAAGTCTATGACTATGACTTAATTAATTAAATGTTATGATAAATTTTATTTTTAATTTTTTATTCTGCATGTGTTCAATTCTATGTTTGAATGACAGACTATGCATGTATGAATTAGAGTAATTGACTAATGGTTACTATTATAAGTAAGATTGAATACCTGCATTGAAGGTTAAATAATTGTTTCAATCTTACCTAATTTATTTATCATCTTTTTATATCTTAGTGTAATGAATGAATTAAGTTTAATAAAGATATTTCTAAGTTGTTCAATATTTTAACTTGTTTAGGATAGTATTTTGAATCAATTACATGTTAAGAAAAAATAAAAAAGCTTATGGAATTATAATTCTAAACTAAAGTTAAAAATTTAAGAATAATTTTAAATTATAAAAATTGTTTAGAATTTAAAATAATAATTTTCGTTCGTGACTTGTTTAGTTAAATTATAAGATATCAATGTAAATAGTCTTATAATCACATATGTCTTATAATCCTTTTACGATTCAATTTTATTGTTTTATGTTATATTCCTTTAAAACAATCAAAAATTATCTTTTGTTAATTTTAATCAATACTAACAAAGTATTACTTAAAAGTAGATATTTTTTTTTATTAATATTAGTTACAATCCTTATTCTTAAATTGTTTATATGATAAAGTATATTTGTGTATTATCAAATAACATGCTTTTTATTCTCTTGGATGTTGACGTGAATTTCTATCTTAAAATTCTCATTTCGCCTTACATTAGCTTTGGTTTTGAGGAAAAATTTGACTGTGACATTTTTACCTTCAAGTTGTGTGCTTTGTTGCTTCTTAGATGTGGATTTGAAGTTCCATTTACTTATTAGCCTAATCTCTTTACTATAGTACAGTATAAGCATGTAATTTGAAAATTTTCATTTTCCCTTGGAAATAAATCAACTGCAACATTTTAATTTAAATAGTGTTCTTTATATCAAATTGGATAATATATATCTTTCATAAAAGCAATAAAACAACTCACTTTTTTTTTTGAAAAAATACTTTCTCTATTTAATTAATTTATAGCTACTGAATCGTTTGGAAGGACATCACCAAATCAAGGCGGCTCAATTTCAATCCAAGTAATATAATTCTCACAATTGTGGCCAAACTTTGCTAAATAATGGTCAATAAAATTGACCTCTAGTTCATTTTGACTTTTATTAGCTTTGGTGTACTTTTAACTTTGAGTAATATGATTTATAATATCTTCAAAGTGAGTTTCAAAAATATATTCTCAAATGCCTTTAACGATTAAGAGTTTTGAGTAGAATAAGATTCAAGCACCAAAAGTTCAACCTAATTATGTTTTATGTTTAAGACTTTTTATAGTACATTGTGTATGTTTTCTAAAAAATATTATGTTGGCTGCCTGAATTGTTTACTTCTTGGAAGAAGTAAATGTCGTTAATACATGTCTTTAAAAATTTAGAATAATTCATTATTATGTTGAGATTTATGAAAACATAAAATTTGATTTTATTCTATAAATATAATAAGTGAAAGAAGTATTTTTTTTTTTGAGAAAAATTACACCTACAAAAGCCGACCTCCTCGACCCAACCTTCTAAGTTTACTTGAAGATGATCAATTTTTAAGATCTTTATTTGAGTTCTTTAAAAAAAAAAAATTACTAAAATATGATCATTGATTTGTAAAATCAAACTTCACACACCTAAAATGGGGTTGAGTATTAACTACTACTTTATTTATATGATAAGTACAATCAAACTTCACACCTAAAATGGAGTTAGTACTTTATCTATAAAGAAAAGTACACAAAAATACTATATTTAATAGAATAATTTAGTTTAAAATAACCATAAAAAATAAGTTTGATCAAGTTTAATCAATGTAGAATTCTTTTAAATAATAAATTTACTATTTTGTCATTGCTTATTCCATTTCACATTTTTTAAATATTTTTTTTTTCAAAAAATTTCCACTTACATACTCCTTATTAAAGTAAAGTGTTAATGATATATCCTAAATAATTTTAATATTAATTTACATATTTATAAAAAGTTAAAGGCAACATATAAAACTTTTAACCTAAAACATCCACCATTAAATTTAAAACTAAAAAATTCAACAAACAAACAAATAAATAAAGATATATATGATCTTGTTCGTGCTCTAATTAAATACTATTATGATTCATCTTATTTTTATTGAATTTATGTCATATATTTAAATCATAGTAAATGCTATTTATCTAAAAATGTATTAATTTTATTATATGAGTCTAAAGTGTTCATGTGAGTGAATATAAGTTTTCTACAAAGAATTAGTAACCATTTACTTATCATGAATATAATGTTTATTTGAATTTTAACGAAATCGAATTAACAATCATAAATCTATCCCTTAAAAGATTTTGTGAGTACTATACAAAATTACTCATAGACTTAATATTGCTTCACACTTCACACTTCACATTATTTAACTCCATGACAAAGTTAATGCATGCTTGCATTTATCATGTAGCAATCTAATAACAAACAAACTTTTATATATTACAAGGTTACATATCTTTATAATTTTTATGTTAGGAAGTTTTGATGGACAATATTTATTATTTATATATAGTAATGACCTGAACTGAACTAATTAAAGTGATTATTAATTTAGGGCAACTTACCTAGTAAAAGGTATCAATATATAGTATGAAAATAAAAAGTGCGGGATACTAAAGATGCCAAGACCAAGGACTCAATTTAAAATACATTGTATTTTCAAACAAATTGATATTAAATAAGTAGTGTCAAGCGTTTACTCAAGTCAAAAGGTACAAATTAGCTCTTCAATGTGTTAGGTGATTAGCAATAGTTGACATATATTGTACATATTAGGGGGAAAAACATAAGTAACAATCAACTCTTTGAATAATAATGTGTTTTATAGTATAATAACATATGATTTTTTTTTATAAATATTTTAATAGCTTGTGAATAGGAGCTGTGCGAGAAATAAAATACTAAGAGGCCAAATTTAAAATTTAAAAAATTTAATGAGAACAAATAAATTTTAATAACTTATTACTATATAAATTCTAAAAGAAAATTTAATATTTTTAAAAAAAATTCTTTTAGCCTTTGGGGAGTATAACAACCTTTTATCAAGCCATAGCTCCCCTGCATCGGCACCTGCTTGTGAATAATTGTAAAAGAAATATTAGGATAAAACTTATCGGATAATCAATTGTTTAATTTAATTTATTTAGATATTTTAATTATATAATATTTAAAAAAAATACATAAGTTACTTTTTAATTAAGTGATTGAATATTTTAATTTTTTTTTTAAAAAAATGATTAATAATTTTTAATATAATATAAAAAATTGGAAGTTTTTTTGTTTATTTTTAAATTTTAATATATTATATAAAATATAAAAATAAATATAAATTTATATGACATTAATATTAAAATAATATATGATATTAAATGGGTTGAAAATTCAAACTAATAGCTTAATCAACTAATCAAAAGGTGCTGCGAGATGGAAGGTGGAGATTGGAGTACTCATATATATTCATAATGACAGCGAAAGTAAGGTTTATTTAATCAATCGTTTTCATAAATATGTTTGTTTCTAGATGTGCACAAATATGTTTGTTATCAAGATCATTTGGGTTACAGCAAATAACTATATATAATAAAAATATATATTCCTGTTTGTTTTTATTAATTTCTAAATAATCATTCTCGATATTTTATTAACCATATAATAAATAAATAATGAATGTCGTTTTCGTTGGTTGATACCTTTCCTTTTCTTTTATTTATTTGTTTAATCTTATTGGAAGATTTTGATTGCAATTTTCTTTTATATAACACAATAACAATCGGCAATACTTTTATCTTTTTTCACAAATATATTTTTAAAACAACCGATATAATATAGTTTTATTATATATTATTATGTAAAAATTATATATCAATATACACATTTTTATCCCTCACAATTATATTTTAAACTAAAATAATATAATATTTCTAGATATAACTACCAAATATCAATTACTTATAAATTCTAATCAAAATCAAACATTATTAGTCATATAGATTTTCACCCATTCATGAGTTACACTGAAATTTGCCATATATTAGTATTTTCACTTTATCTTTAATTAACTTTATATTCATTATTACACTTATCATAAGTAATTTTTTTGAAATAATATTAACATATCAAAATCTAACATTAATTATTTATGATCAAGCAAGTTGTATTTAATCATGAAAAATGATTCATATAGATTTGCATCCATGGGTTGCAGAGAAATTTACCATCTAATAGTATTTTTCAATAATTTATATGCTCAATTTTACATTCATTACACTTATTACAAATAATTTTTTTTAGAATAATATTTACATATCAATTTGGGGGGCATTTTAAGTTAATGCATATTATATATAGCATTGATATTTTATTATATACAATTGTGGATATTTCTCCTGACAAATCATTTAGACAATAAAATTATTTAAAAATATTGATGTTAATTTTTATCAATATTAAAGATTTAATATAAGTGTGCTTCTTGTAGATTTGAGAATAAAGAACATAACGTTAGGATATTAGACTAACACGGAGTGTGGTGGCCCTTAGTTCTTTGATACTTAAATAAGTTGAATAGTGAGAAAAAAGAGGAGGCTAGTGTCTCTCCTTGCAATGCAGAAACATATTTAAAGATATATTTAAGGAAATAATATACATCTAAGTGTCTCTCTAGTTAAGAAAGAAAAAGTTATGTCAAGCTTTAAAGTTATGAAATTATGTTGAATAATGGTGACTATTTATAAGAAAGAATATATCTATTGATAACGCTTACTCATAATAATAAACTTATCTTTGAATATTGGAGTGCTATTCGCTTAATTATATCATTATTGGATAATTAAGTATTTGAATGCTGTTCGTATATCATGTTAAATATTTAAATGATTTTGACGATTATCACTGACCCAACTCTAAGTGTGCTAACATATGAGTTATTTATTGACTAGGATTTCTCATATTACATCACATGGTGTGAACTATTTTATATCCAACATTAAATTCATAGACTTACTAGGCTTGGGTACATAGGTTAAGAGATCTATTTTGCCATTCTATCACCATCTGGGTTCACTATTTTTCAAACCTCGCTAGTGGCATCAAGTCTACTCTTATGTGGTCATTACTTTCCCTTGTGACAAATTTCTTATTTTTCCTGTGATGAAGGTTCTAAAATCCTTTAGAATTTGTTGATAACATGACCATCAATTTTTGGAAGAATGCATAAGTGTGGTGGTTTTGATATTGCTTTTATAGATATCCTCACTTTTTAACACTTAGGCTTTTCTATATTGTAATTATTTTTCTAACTTGTATGATTCACCTTTTCTAAGGGATCCAGGTAGTGGAAGATCTTGTCTTCATCGCCTCAAGTTTTGATAGGACCAATATCTTGGTCTACTTAATTAATTATGCGCTTGACTCATGCCAAAACTTTATCCAAAATACAAATGTACCATTAGAGGTGTCCATTATCTAGGAGGACATATGATGTGGCACAATTTAGGAAGGTAGTGGACATGACATCGTGGCCTATTAGATAGAACTCTACTTTGTAACCTTCAGTTAGTCTTAGAGATTGAAGATGTCAAGACATTTCATATGCTTTAGGCTTTGTATTTCTTGAGTGAGTTTCTCACTAAGGTTTGTACCTTATAATAGCCATACCAAAGGGTGGTAGTCCTTGGACCTATATAGTAAGTTCAAGCCTTTTGTTCAAGTATTTTTGGAATACTTAGTGCTAATTATAGATGGTATAAGTTCACAACTCATTGAGTTGAAAGCTCCCACTGTGACTTCATCGGGATCATCCCCTGTTCTAGGTTTTCAAAGTTCATGAAGCTTGTGAACTATGACATGTCCAATAGATATTTTAGGGCCCAGTGGTCTACCGCATACTTAGATCATAATGTTATAGTTCAAGTCTTCGTATAAACCTTTTGGACATATTTATATGTCACATTGCTTTGCTATTTCTATACTTTTGATTCATATACTTGTGATCCTTTACTTGTGTAGCATCCATATACCTCTTTTACTTTTTGTTGAGGTCTATTTATGATCTTGTTTATTTCAAGACGAAGGGTGCTCTTTGAGCCCATCTCTTGTTGGGATCTATGATCCTCTACTTTAGTATGCGATTGTGTGTACTTGTTGGGGACTAGGCCTAGAGTGATCCAGATGGATATTTCTCTATGCATATGTACCCTAAATGACCATTTATATTATGTCACATCATATATGCCATATTCGATTGTGTTTCCCATATTTGACCATATATGCCATGTCTTTCCATAAATGTCATGTTAGGTCACATGTTCCATGTCCACCCATGTACTATATCAGGTCATATTGTCGTGTCTTACTATGTGTCCATGTTGAGTTGCATGTATCATATCCATCCATGTACCATATTGGGTTGCATGTGCCGTGTCCGATCATGTACCATATTGGGTCATATATGTTGTATTCGACCTTGTACCATGTTATGTCACATGTATCGTGTCTGACTATATGCCATATTAAGTCATATATGTCATGTCCGGCCATGTGCCATGTTGGGTCACATGTGTCATGTTTGACCATGTGTCATGTTGTGTCACATGTGCCATATCCAGCCATGTTCCATTCAGTGGGCTCATATTGGCCTAGTTTGTCATGTGTCCATGAGCTTGTCTGGCCATTTTTAGTTTGATTATGTACCCATTCAACATATGCCTCACGTGCTTAGACTTTGTCGCTTTCGTATGATTTTTTTCATTTTGTCTGAGTATGGTTGATTTGTTTGATCCAGGGTATTCCTAGTATTCTATCCCACCTACTTAGTGTACTTGAGTTTATTCCTGGTATACTAGCCTTTGGTCTTGAGACTTAGAAAACTTTTGTAGTACTTGGTGGATTATTTCATCTTATCGTGAATGTCATTTACACTCTGATTATTCTTGATAGTTTTTGTCAACAGTTAGGGTTGGAGACTCAAGGTCCCCAACATGAGAAAAATTGTGTTTACGTGCATAGAGTGTAAAAGTTGCAACAACTATAGACTTGGAGCATACTTGTTGCCTATTCAAAGGTCAAGCATGGCTCGTAGAGGTAGGGCACAGAACTTGTAGCAAGTATTGAACCCAAAGTGTAGTTGTTTTTTGTTCAAAGATAAAACATGGCTTGTAGAGGTGGGGCAAAAAAGTTGTAGTAACCCCTAAATATATGGCATAGTTATGGCCTGATCAAAGGTCCAATATGGCTCATAAAGATGGGGTACAAAATTTGTAACAAGTCTTAAACCCAAGACATAGTTGCTTCCTATTCAAAGATCAATCATGGCTCATAGAGAAATTGTAGCAACTCCTAATCCTAAGGATATTGATGTGTTGCTTTTCATATTCCACACCTATCAATCCCTTTGTAGTTTGGACTTCCCCCCATCCTTATCGAATTCCATGAATGTGAGACAAGCTTGGCCCAAATACCTACAAATACAATTTTTACTAAAAAAAAGTGTACCTGAAGCATTACCTATCTTGTTATCATAGTGGGACATTGTTCCTATCCTATGTTGTTCCTTATGAGTGGCATCTTGTGCCACTTTCTACTCTTTTAAGAAATTATTTTCTCTAGAGATTTTGGTGGATATGATATGTAAAGATAGGAGCCCATGGACTTGTGTAGGAATAACCTATTAGAAACGCTATTTTAGGGCCTTGTTATCCCATAATCACTACTTAAGTGTGCTCCTCTCGAGGATTATGTGAACTTATGTAATTATGGAAGAGTTAGAACATGGTGTTAGACCTTCAATATATGAGTGGACACATATTTTGTTTCTTAGTTGGACATGATATGTCACTTTATTGAGTCTGTGTCTAGGCTTGGTTGATTATATTGATCTCAATAACTGTTCTCATATAGTAGTTAGGTGGATTTTCTGAAGTGCACTCTTGGGGCATCTTCACTGAACTTATTTTGAAATAATTCATGGGGAGGTGTGCACCCTAGGATGATATATGATGGTTTCACATCTTACAACCCAACTTGTTAGTGAGGTACAATCTTAGGTTACACACTTTATGTTATATCATGCATGTTCCCATAATATAATGTATATATTTGGTTCTGATCTATGCACTTCTTTACTTATAGGTTTATTTTTGAACTTGATTGTGGTCTCATATATTTGTGAGATCATAAACACAAGATATGTGAGTGGCTATTATGGCACTCTGGGCATTGGAATATTCCATAGGGGGCCCTTGTTGATAAAAAATGGTTACAGATCTTATAGACTGTGGAGGCACTCCAAAATAATTTAGAGTGTGTTCTTCATGATGTCGAGGTAGACACATGGTCCCATCCCTTAAAGTTTTTCATGTACTCCAAAAGTGTTTAGTACCATCATAGATTATGATTTTTAGGGCAGCCATATGTCACTAACACCACATGGTTAACATGAATAGTTTGGACAAAGTGTCCCCACACATGGACCTTGAGATGATCACATGGATTGCGATAGATAGAAGCTACTCGAGGTGGTCCTAACTGGTCCAAGAAGGACGGTCGGAGGAATGCTCCTAGGAATCCACAAATGGATGACTTTGTACTTTGTTGGTGAACTTTATCTAGTAGGCCATAAGGCCTGGTTCCCATCGTGGATGGTGATGTCATAGGTTGAACTTCGTATGGGTATGGGTCAGATCCTATTCACTATGAGCATTAAAATATTCCATGTGAATGCTCTCTAGGATGGGAAGTGAACGAGAGACATGTGGTCCAAGGATGTGTTCCCATGATGGCTTGGGATGTTATCCTCATCATTTTGAGTGTTGGAATTAGTTCATTATTTCATTCTTTTTTGAAGAAAGACTAGTCATTCTTTAAGAACACTATGATGATGATGTCAGAAAGATCGGATAATATATTTCAAAACATTATTTGGATACATTGGATGAATGGAACAGTGGGATATCATTTTCGTACAATTTTAATTTTGAGTGAATTGTATTGGTGAACGGTTTCTCCATACACATATTTTTGCACATTTATTTTTGCACGTATATTGAAAAATATCAAATGTATGGTCATTGGAATCATCGCATTGAGAGGATTTCAAAATTAATTTTACTTCCTTGAGAATTGATGGAAAAATGGGTGGACTAGTCCTAAATTAGCTTCTACATTTGTCCATTGAATCGAACCAAGCTGGCCTAAATTTTGTGCGACTACTATTCTATCTAGCGCCCTGATCTCCTCAGTTAGCCATTCGACATGAAATTTTGTAGAGAGGTTGTTCAACACGTGATCTTTTTGATGATACCTTAGATGTTTAGGTGATGTATAGATTTTTAGATCCAAACATGGGACACTCTATTAGATAGAAAAGTGGAGGATGGTTCCCTTTTCGGATTAAGCCACTGTAGTCGGCTAACTAAGCTTTCATGTCAACTAGCCAAGTATTCCTTATTCTTAGAAGGTGTCAAAAATTGAGCCATTGTTTGGTGGCATTGACTGTGGTGCACACGCTCATGGATCGTATAGACTAAACTTGTATGTTCGGCTTATAAACTTTGACCTTGTTGGGGTGGGTCAAGTCTTTGATCTGAGCGTGTATGGCTGTGGATTGGACCAAGTGTATTATGGGCATTGGAAGATGTCATATGGACATCTTTAGGTTCAAGTGATTGTGGCTCTTATAGGGTCAATTGACGATACTTGGGCGGTATCATTGAGTTTGGTCAATCATTGTGTGTCCGACACACTTTGCTTAGCCATTCCTTTGGTGGTGGTGGATGTGAAAGGTGTACATGTTAAGTTCCCCAACTAGTGGGGTTAAAAGAAGTGTGGACCATTTCTCTCTACCCTTTATCAGGACGGAGTCTTTGTTCCCCATATGAACAAATGACTGCACAACTTGTTGGATATGAGATGGGACCTCATTGTCCCTTTTAAGGGCTCGATTATTCGTTTCAAGAGGTTTGATCATCTTTAAAGGACATAAAGTTATGGCCTTTAGAGATCATGTAATGTGAACTTCTAGTAGTTTTCTTTTGAACTTTTAGGATCTTTTTAAGGACCGCTTAGTCATAGGGCGTGGTGGCTTTTGGCCTTTCGATGCTTAAGTAAATCTGGGTAGTGAAAAGAAAGAGGAGACTTGCGTCTCTCTTTGTGATGCAAAAAAATGCAAATATATATTTAGAAAGAGAGTATAGATCTTAATATCTAGAGAAAAAGAAGTTATATTAAGCTCTAAAGTTATGAAATTATCTTCAATAGTGACAATTATTTATATGAAATAATATACTTGTTGATGACATTTACCTATAATGATATATTTATTTTTGAATGTGAGTGTTATCTACTTAATTATCTCATTGTCGGATAATTAAAGGTTTGAATATTGATTGTATATTATGTTAAATATTTAACTAATATTGATACTTATTTGGTGACTTAACACTGATTAAGTTGGTTTGGGAGTTGTTTGCTGACTAGGATATCTCATATTACGTCATATGATATGAATTATTTTACATCTAATAAAATATATATATATTAATAAATATTGAAATATAAATTAATGTGTAGTTTTTAAAATTAAAAAAATTAATATATATATTTAAAATATTTGTATTCGGAAATCTTACCTATATAATTTATATAATTGTTATAATATGAGTTTTCTCCGTAAGAAACATGCAGAAGGCACGATACGTTTGGACAGATAGCCATAACTTGTAAGTTTGGCTCACCTCCATCTATATTTTATGTATTAAAAAAATATTCCTATGCTAAAAAAAACGTAGAATATTTGAAATATATTCTACTTATTTTTAGATTAATTTTTTTTAAATATTATAATTATTATAATATAAGCATATTAATCTCATATTTAATAGGTCAACATATCATAAGTCTAGTGATTTTTTAAAAATAAACTTTTTATTCTTGTTATTTGTGGTTGGGTACTTCAAATCTTATTATTATAAAAATTAAATATTTTAAATCATATAATATATTAAAATAATTACTTATAATCTATCAAAAATGTAAAAATAAAGATTTATAATATTTAACTTTTATAAATAATAAGATAATAAATATCCAATTCAAAAATTATAAAATTTAAAATGTTTTTGTTTAATATGTCATGCATAATCTAATAAATATTAAATTAAATTATTTAAATTAAATAATTAGAGTATGTTTCGAATAGACGTTCACATCGTTTTAAAATTGTTAACATATTGTCCTCCAATTACAAGAGGGATTAGTTTGTTCCATTAAAGTAAAATAAGCACTAACCAGTGAAAACCTATAATTATTTTTGTTTTTTTCCCTAATTGCTTTAATAATTTATATATTAATTAATAGCCACAAACAATATTTATTAGAAGAAGCTTTAAGTTTATACTACATCAATAAAAACTAATTAAAATCGAGGCAATGATTTTGTTGACGAAGGGTTTGCCCAATATATATATTTCATAAAATTATGAAGTCAAGGTATGACTTATTATTGGTTAACTATACATAGATAATACATGCATTGGATATACTCATATAATGTAAGCAATTAAATATTTATTGTTTTTGCTGAAAATGCAAGTAATTAATTTATATTATTTAAAATATATATTAAAAGAAACTAGAATCCATCACTTCACAGTAGGTCAATGTCAAGTTCTTCAGAGAGGTATAATTGGATGACGAAGAAAGAATTATTTTATATTTGTTTGGACAAGATGACACATGCCATTACGCATGCAGCGATTTTCTTTCTAAAAATAATTTAAAAATTAAAATAAATAATTTCCTCAAAAATTAACAAAATAAAATATTATTTAATATTAATCAAATGAATTTAAATAATTTTAAATTAAATAATATTTAAAATAAAATAAAAAAATAAGTATAAAATATATTATTTTTATTATTATAAATTTTATAAATATTACTTTAACTCTTTTAATTTTTTTTTATTTTTTTAAACATATACCACAGTTATAACTATTATATCACTGTAATATTATAAAGTTATATAATTAAACATTGATATAATATATGGATAAATAAATTAAAAATAAAATTATTTTATTAAAATTAAATATACATAAATATAAATATATATGTATAAATTAAAGGATTGAGACCATTGTATCATACAATATTTTTAAGATAATTTTTTTTGTTTATCGTGGGTATTAGAGAACTATAAAAACTTATCTCAGAAGATATAACGATCAAATAATAATAAACTTACCTTATAGTTTATTATTCCACGAACATTCAAATGTCTGAACTATATTTGAAGAACCTAACTATAGATAGAAAATACAATTTTTTTTTCTTTCTCTCAATTTGTTTCTTTTCCTTCTTTCTTTTCGCATTTCTCTCTATCTGGTTCCCTTTTTTTCCTTCTTTTTCTTTCCTTTCACTCTTTTCTCTATCTATTGTTTGTGTTTTTTCTTTTTTTTTTCTTTACTTTATATAGGAAAACAAGAGAAGATGTGACAAAAATTGAAGAAGAAAAACAAATGAAATAATTTAAAACGAGAATAGAAATAGAAGAAGAAAAGAAAAAATTAAAACGGAAGAAGAAAAAAATTGAAATTAATTAATACATTAAATAGTCGTTTCAACAATTTTAATTCAATATTTTCCAACAATCTCTCGTAAGAATAAAAATCAACATAGATTTTAAATCAAAATTTGACATGAAAATAGAGTTTAATGGATCGAAACCTGTATAAGATAGGTAAATATTATCCTTTGAACCTTCATTTGTGAAAATATATTTACCTTACTGACTAACTAGTAGACGTGATGTCCATGAACTATTATGTCGTTTATGTAAGCGATGACATACTTCACACAAGAGTCTTTCCTAACACAATTAAGTTCTCATTGTTATGTTCGTTTTAGCCATAAATATATGCTTGGTTCTGTGAGAGTCTTTAAATAATTTAGCCCTATATAATTATCTTTCAAAACGATCCCACTCCTCTCTCACATAGGTGATCTCTTATTTTTAAAAGTAATCCACAAAGAGTAACCTGCATACTCTACTCAATATTCTTTTCATAAGAATCATTAAAATCCTTAACTTACCATATATCTTACGAGTATCATTGTTTTCATCATGAGAATGGACTTGAGGGTAAACCTCCTATATTGATCTCACTAATTCTTTACAATTAGGTTGTACCTTTGAACTTAGATCTTAGATCTCCAGTCAAATAGGTTGAGTTTCCTTTGTAAATCCTTATTCATTCATGGGCTTCAGTCTTATTACCCTCGATGATTTATCAACCAACTCTCGATTTAACCTAGTCAAAGATTTGCTATGTTATCCTTTAACTTCACATAATCAATAGATATTACCCAATTGAGAGTAGTTGTCTAATGTTATTATGTCTACAATATATATGTTGAGACTTATCATTATACATATTGCTTTGTGCCCTACTAATAATAGATTAACTATCATAATGGATGCATATTGCAGGTACAAGCTTCACCCACTTAGGAATATTCTCTAAAAAATTGCCTATTTATTCGGCTTCTTTGCCACATTTATCCAAAGTGATAAACTCATATTCCATCGTGGATCTAGCAATGTACATCTCTTTAGAGGACTTTTATGAAACAAGTACACCACTAGTATGAATACATATCCACTTGTAGACTTTGAGTTTTTCATGTAAGATATTCAATTTGCATCACTATATTCTTCTAATACAGTTGGATATCTTGTATAGTGTAGTCCATAACTACGTGTATATCTTAAGTATCTAAATAGTCTTGTAATACATTTCTAGTGATCAAATCTTGGATTACTGGTCTATCTACTTAGTTTATCTACAAAGTATGCAATGTCTGATCTTGTACAACTCATCAAATACATAAGACTTTCTATCACTCTGGAATATTCTAGTTGAAATATACTTTCACTTTTATTCTTAGATAGGTGTAGATTTGCATCTATTTGTGTTCTCACAATTTTAGAATTATCATTGTTGAATTTCTCAAGCATTTTTTCAATATAATGACATTGATTTAGAATGAGACCGCTTGATATCCTTGATATCTTAATTTCTAAAATTACATCTACAAGCCCCATGTCTTTCATATCAAACCTTGAATTCAACAAAGTCTTAGTAGATTAGATCATTTGATCATTACTACCCATAATTAGCATGTCATCAACGTAAAGACATAAGATAATATAACCATTTTCTTTGTCATTGACATATACATATTTGTCACATTCATTGATTTTAAAGCCATTTATCCTCTTGATATTTTAATACTTTTCATGACACTATTTTGGTGCTTGTTTCAAGCCATATAAAGACTTCACCAATTTACAGACCTTTCCTTCTTGCACTAGGTATGAAAAACCCTTGGGGTTGGTTCATGTAGATTTTTTTTCATCTTACTCTCTATTTAGAAAGGTTGTCTTTATATCCATTTGATGTATTTCAAGATTTCACAGAGCGATGATAGCAATTATCATCCTTATGTATGTTATCTCATCATAGAAGAATAAGTATCAAAGTAATCAAGGCCATGCCGTTGTTTATATCCCTGAATTACAAGCATGGCCTTGTAATTTTTAATTGATCCATCTTATTTACGTTTTCTTATGAAAATCCACTTGGACTCTAGTGTTTTACTACTTGGAGGATTAACTAGTTCCCAAGTATGATTTTGCAGAATAGACTCAATTTCACTATTAATAGCTTCTTTTCATTGAGGACCTTCAGAAGAATTCATAGCCTCTTCATGGATTTGAGGTTCACTTTTTAGTAAGTAGGTCAAAAAATATGGATCATAGGACGTTTCTATCGTAGTCCTCTTGCTACGTCTGAGTTCAACCTCAATCTTATCCTTAACCTCTTATTCAGGTTCTTTGTTTTGACTATTTTCATTCATAGTCTCATACATTTGTTTAGACGAGATTGATTCTCCTTGATATGTACCTGGAAATACATGTTCAAAGAATGATGCATTCCTTGATTTCATTATTATGTTCTTGTGCATGTTTGGGATCTTTGATTCATGGACAAGGAAATGATAAGCACTACTATTATGTGCATATCCAATGAAGATACAATCTATTATTTTTGGACCTATTTTCACTTTCTTAAATATTGGTATGACTACTTTAGTAAACACCCCCACACTCGTAAATATTTATAAGAAGGTAGCATTCCTTTAAATAATCCATGCGATGTCTTATGTGTCTTTTTTTGGCTACTTTATTTAAAAAGTAGTTATCTAACAAAATAGCTTCTTCCTACAAGTTTTGTGGAAACCATAACTTAATAGCATTGCATTCATCATTTATTTCAAGATATCTTACATTCAGTAACTCCATTTTGTTGAGATGAATAAGGCATTGTGGTTTCATGGATAACTCCGTGTTGTGCACATAATTCACCAAATGAAGCTTCATATTTACTACCATTATCACTACACAATACCTTGATCTTCTAGTAGAGTTGATTCTCAACTTTTGTTTTATAAATAATAAATTTCTTTATAGCTTCATCTTTGTTTTTAAGCAAATACACATAACAATATTTTATACTATCATCAATAAAAGTAATGAAATATTTATTGTCACCCTTTGTTCAAACAAATTTCAAATCACATAGAACACTTTGGATCAAATTAAGGGGTTTCATGTTTCTCTTAGTTGATTGAAAAGATGACTTGATCATTTTACCTCTACACAAGTCTCACACTTATGTTTGGAACTAATTTGTAAAAATGGTATTTAATCTATGTTATTTAACCTATGTGGGTGACCTAGTCTTCCATCGCACAATTTAGAAGACAAATAATAAGTAGATGAATTAATAACTTGGCTTAAAGGTCATTACATCAAGCTTGAACAATCCCTCAATTACATCACCCTTTAATACAATTGTTTCATTCTTGTTCAATATGACTTTACTAGACTCCACATTCACCTAGAATCCATGCTTCTTAAGCAACGAACCTTTCAAATGAATCTCTAACATGTATAATACGTTGTTTAGAGTAATTTTTTTCCAAATGTCATATTTAAGATCACGTTGCCTCACTATCAATCATAAAGGTTGAAAGTTCCTCCTTCACAATTTTTTCTCGGTCTCAAATAGTTTGAAGAAAGTGAATAACTCATTATTTGAACATACGTGCCTAATAACATCACTGTCGATCCATCACTCTTTTGAGTTAGATCCGACGAATATACATCAGAAAAAATGTCATCTATCACATTTGTTGTCATCGCAAACACATTAATGTTCAAAATGAGTCAACATTAAATTTTAGAATATAACAATAATTATGAGAATTTAATTCAATATAATTAATCCAAAATTAATTAATAAAACTTAAAAATTACTTACTCAACAAATAAAACTTAATTTTCTTTAAACCTTGTTTTGATTTGCATTTCAATATATAAAGAACCCAATAATCAATATCTATAGATTATAAAATTAAGTATTTCAAGACCAATGAGTACTAAATTGATTATTTTACAAATATAAAATTTATTTTTTTTGTGAATACAAAATTCGCTACTTTTGCTAGTTCATAAACGAAGAGTTTTGCAAACGCAAAATTCACTTATTTCGTAAAACTTAAACTAGCAAATATATAATTTGTTATTTTTTAAAGACAAAATATTCATTTTTAATGAAAAAAAATTGTTAATATTTACAAATACAAAATTTATTTATATCTTAACACAAAATAATGCAATTTGTAAAATAGTAATTACTCTTTCAGAAACAAATTCCTGAAATCTTTTGATATTCTCAGTACTAAAATCAATAAGTTTGACATCAACAATTTTGATCTACAAATAGTTAATCCACAAATAACTAAATTAGAATTTTAATCCTTAATTTCTATTAAGGTATTATATTAAGCACGCATTAAATCTTTTATTTAGAACATCAGAAATGCAATTTGATTGCATCCACACTTACTTCAGAGGCAACTAAATTATGCAGATTTGTAATCAACTTGAATTGCTATTGAAATTATCTATTTATCTAAGCCAAGCATTATAACACCAGTATATATCAATAACAATTAAATATAATCAATTACACACTTAATCATAATAGATAGTTATATGTTACAAGAAGCTAATTAATTAAGCATTAACAATGCTATTCACGCAAGTATATATGTATTTACTTACTTTAATATACTAAAACTTTTGGATAACCAATCTGAAAATAACCTTTAAATACCAATCATCAAATTATTGAACCAATATCATTAAATTATATAACCAACAAAAATAAAGAAGTTTTATAATATTAATTAATATGTTTATCAAAGAAAGGTAAAACTAGAACTATATATTAGGATATTGGCTTAAAACTAATGAAAATATGCAAACATGACTTCAAAGACATTAGGTCAACATTTAATTTATCAACAACATAATTTATACATAAACCTTGCTTAATAAAAATTAAAAGCTAAATATTAAGAACTATTATAAAAAATAGATGTGGGTACCGGATATTGAAAGAACTGCAAACCATAAAAATGATTAATACCAGATAAATAAAGTAAGAAAAGAAAAATATATCATATTACTAAAAAGAATTAGTAATATATATATAATTAACCATGATACAAACTAAGGACAAAATAATAATAATAATATTAATAATCAAGCAATACCTGCAAAAATAAATGGAAAAAAAGGAACAACTAAATCAAGTATAATATGAGATTTAGATTATCAAGTACAATCTAGAAAACAATATTGCAAAGAAAAAAAATCAATTAATAAACAGATTACAAGCTTCGTCTCCAAAAACACACTAATAAAAATAACTATTAAATTGAGATTATTTAATATATTAAATATTTATTTTAATAATTTTAATAATTTTAATTCAAAAATAATTATCATTAAATAACTATTTCAACAATTTTAATTCAAAACTTTTCAACATTAATTTTATATGAATAGAATATGAGTATTACTGTAATTTTTTCCCAATGAGCTTGGTAATGGCATAGAAAATTCATTTTTTTTATTTAAACATAATTTAAAATTTGTTTTATTTCGCAATTTAAAATTTGTTTATTTAGAAGACAAAATGTACAACTTAATAATGTGGAAAAAATGAATGAAAAACAAATTAAAACTTTTTTCAATTAAAGCTAAGTAAACGTTTTTTTTATTTTAAAAAATAATTTTTAATCTATTAACTCAAGTCTTTTAATTCAATTTTTTCTTTTGACTTCAGTTTGTAGGCTACATTTATATATAGATGTGTAGCCTTACTTTTAAGGAGGAGGAGTATACAAAGTTAAGAGAAATTAGAGAAAAATTATTATTATTTTTTGTATTTTAACGTAGAGTTAAGTTTCATTATATAAAATTTAGATACATCAAAGTTCGGAAAAACAATAATAGTATCTCAAAAGATATTTTTTTTAACTAGATAAAAAAATTATCTTAAAAACAATTTATAATACATGAACTTTGATAATTTATTTACGTTATTTAAATTTTATATTTATGATTTATATATATATATATTTATTTAATTTAAATTTAAAAAGGATATAATAATTAATTTTAATTTATTTTTCTACACTATTATTTCCTACCATCTTAAAGTAAATTTTTGGAAAAACTTGTCGTTTACACTGGAATAAGTTTAAAATGATACAACTCCTATTTGCATTTATTTTCTTTTAACTATTGTTACTATTACCTTTTTTTTTATTGCTGTTTTCTTTTATTCTATGGCTATAATTTTTTGCTTTACTTCACAGCTCATTTTAATCAGTTTACAGATATTACTTTACACGTGGCTACATGTTAATTCTTCTCATTATTATTGTTGCTAACGTTTTGTTTATTACATCTTAATATTGTCTTTAATCTTTTGCCGTACAACGTTGAAATCTTATTTAATCTTACCATTATATTTGACTTATAGTTAATGTTTATCTTATTGAAAGGTTTTATGGGTTTTTTATTTTTCAATTTCATATTTATTTGCTTTAACATGTAGATTTATTACTTTTAAGTAGTTTTGTAAAAAATGATCACCATTATTAATTTCTATATGTGTTAAAGGCTTTTGTAAAACAGTTTTCAAATTATGAACCTTCGGGAAGGAAAAGCTAAATAACTTTGTGCCTGCCATTTTGCCACGAGTTGCATGTGTATGTGTTGAAACCTTTTGACATGACAATGTGTTGTACAATCAGCTTAATACTCATAATGAGTTGTTTTCTACATACTTAAGTAATTGATTTGTCGTAGATTTCTGTATGCTTCTTTGGTTAAAACAAATTGACAACATTGATTTCCCAACCTTGATATAGATTGGATTTTGGTTGGATATTTTATTAGATTATGTTTCTTATCTATTTTCCAACTTGATCGATTATTACTAACTTCTTGGCTTTCATTTTAGAATTTTGAGAAGATAAAATTTTGACTTCCAAAAGTTTATTTAATTTTTTTAAAATTTGTTATGGTAATACTCTATGTTACTAATAAAATTAATTATTTTACATATTTATTTATTATTATCTAACCCATGTTTGGTTGGGAGAATGGAATGGAATCATAATTGATTCTTTCTATTTTATGTGTTTGGTTGGACGAAATAGAGAGTAGAATTGAATCAAATTATTAAAAGAGAAGGAATCACAATTCCTACTCCCCATTTTGGTAATCATAATTTCATTCCCATCTAAATTTTTTTCCAATTTTACTATCACTTAAAATATAACCTTAAACTCAAATCTTAAATTCTCAAACCCAAAATTCCAAAACCTTAAATCCTAAATCCAAAATTTCAAAACCCTAAACCCTAAATCCAAATCCTAAACCCCAAATCCCTAATCCCTAAACCCTAAACCTTAAAACATAAATGCTAAAACCCTAAACCCTAATCCCCAAATTTCAAATCATAAAACCCTAAACCCTAAATCCCTAAACCCTAAACCTTAAACCCTAAAACCCTAAACCCCAAATCCCTAAACCCAAAGTTCCTAAACCCTAAACCTTAAAACATAAATCCCAAAACCCTAAACCCTAAACCCAAAATTCCCTAAAACACTAAACCCTAAACCCTAAACCCAAAATCCCTAAATCTCTAAACCTTAAACCTTAAAATATAAATCCCAAAACCCTAAAACATAAATCCCAAAACCCTAAACCCCAAATTCCAAATCCTAAAACCCTAAACCCCAAATCCAAAATTCTAAAACCCTAAACTATTTTTAGAAAAATAATAATTTTAACCATAAACCTTAACCTACAAATATAACCCCAAATCCTAAATCCCTAAACCTTAAATCCCACATCTCAAACCTCAAAACCCTAAACCCTAGTTAGAAAAATAATAATTTTAATAATATATTTCTTTTAATTAAATAATAATTATTTAGAAAAATAATGATTTCAATAATGTATTTTGTCTGATGAAAAATAGTAATTAAATGACATTATTTGAACTTTACAGCATGTAGGGGTATTAAGGTCATTTATAGTTTTTTTCATTACATTCCAGTGACAAACCAAACACTGTAATCCTGATTCCGAGCTTGATTCCAGTGGTCGAACCAAACAAAATTGTTTCCTTTCCATTCCACTCGATTCCGATTCTGATTCCGATTCCGATTCTGATTCCGATTCCGATTCCGATTCCGATTCTGATTCCATTCCACGAACCAAACGCCACCTAAGTTCATTCATAGATTTTGGCTTTTGAGAATAATATGGATTAATTTTAGTATTGTAACATTGAAATTTCATAAATTTATTTATGATATTACTTTGTCTTCTCGTTATTTTTGTATTAAATGATCAAATTGGATATGAAACCTTGGAAACTAATTCTCATATTTGGATTTTGAGAATAATAATATATGTATATTCATTAAAGTTTATTTGGTATTAAAATATTGGAAATTTTATAGAAAATTTATTTTTTTGAATGAATTCGTATTTAACAAATTGTGGTATTATACATGATGAAATATTACAATTTTGAAATCAAAAAAATAATGTAAATTCAAATTTGGAAAATTTGGTATTTTATAATAAATGGATTACTTGATTTGTGAAATAATGAAAGCTTTACATTTGATAAAATTATTTGATTGTAAGTTTTGAAAATAAGTAAATTTTGCATCATTTAAAGTTAGTGAATGATGTATTTACTAGAGTTTATTTTTTTGTATTTAAAAAATAATGAATTTTATATTTACAAAATAATGAATATTTTTCATTAAATTTGAAATATTTAAATTTAAAATAAATTAAATTAAATCTTGAGGTTTTTTTATTGTATTTTAAAATTTTTTTTTGGATATCATTGCATCTAAAAATATTAATTTATTTTTGAGAAGACAACAAATATGATGAATGATATTATCACATTGGTTCTAATAAGAATATGTTGACAAATGTTTTCTAATGTGAATTTTATCAACTCTAACTCGAAATAGTGACATATTGATATTAGTGTTAGTAGCCACGTGTCTTGAGGAGTTATTCACTTTCTTCAAAGCATTAAGATTTGGGAGAAGTGTGAATAAAGAACTTTGTTACCTCTATGATTAAGGGTGAGGTAAAGTGATCCTAAAGATGACTTAAAAAAAAAGATGACTCTAAATAACGTAATGTATGTGCTAAAGATATGGAAGAATCTTATAAGGTTTGTTGCTTGAAAATCATGGAATCTAAATTGATGTTGAGTCTAGTAAGGTCATATTGACCACAAATTGAACAATTGTATTAAAGAGCTATGTAATTAAAGGACTGTTCAAGCTCGATGTAATGACCTTTAAGTTAGAGATTAATCAAGTTATTAATTCGTCTGTTTATTTATTTGTCATCCAAATTGTGACATAGAAGACTAAGATCATTTATGCATGTTAAATAACATAAATTATATAGTTTTTTTATAAATTAGTTCCAAATATAAGTGTGAGACTTGTGTAGAGGTAAAATGATTATATCATTATTTTTTAATCAATTGAGAGGAATATTAAACCATTTAACTTGATTCATAGTATTGTATGTGATTTGAAATTTGTTTAAATAAGGGATGATAATAAATATTTATTACCTTTGTCGATGATAACATGGAATATTGTTATGTATATTTGTAAAAGTAAAGATGAAAGTATAGAAAAATTTATTATTTATAAAATTGAAGTTGAGAATCAGTTCAAAAAGAAAATCAAGGTTTTATAAAGTGACCATAGTGGTAATTAAGAGCCACTGTTTGGTGAACTCCATGCATAAAATAAAATCATATATAACACCACAACGTTGTTATTGAATGGTAAGGATCACACCTTGGTATAAATGATGAAAATAATAATATTAAGCTTTGGATTACCTCAAAACTTGTAGAAAAAGTCATGGTGTTAGTTAATTATCTTTTAATAAGGTATCGTAAAAGAAATCACATGGGACATATGAGTATGAATGTATTATAAAAGTGATTATATCTACACCTGAGAAAGTGAAGATAGGTTTTAAAGCAATAGATTGCATTTATTGGATATGTATATCATATCTATACTTATCAATTTCTAGTACATATGTCAAAGATCACACAAGATATTGATAATGGAATCAATTTTTTTTTGTTCTTTGAACATGTATTTGCTTGTATATTATAAAGGGAATGAAGTTCATTTAAATGAATTATGAATAAAGATAGTCAAAACCAAGATGGTTATGTCTAGTTCACTAAATATGATAATATGTCTTCTTGTTTATTTACGTTGATGACATGTTAATTGAGGATAGTAATGATCAAATCCATTAAAAATATGTTTAATTTAAGGTTTAAAATAAAAAAATATAGGACTTGCTAATGTAATTTTGAGAATTAAGATATCGATTATATCAAACGGTCTCATTCTAAGTTAATGTTATTATGTTGACAAGATACTTTAAAAATTCAACAATAGTGATTCTGAAATTATTAGAACACCGATTGATAAATCTATACCTATCTAAAATAAAGGTGATAATGTGTCTTAACTAAAATATTCTAGAGTGATAGGAAGTTTATGTACTTGATGAGTTGTACAAGACTGAATATAGCTTACACAGTAAGTAAACTAAATAGATATACCAAGAAATCCAAGATTTATTCATTGAAAAGGTATTATAAGACTACTTAGACACTTCAAAAATACATGTAGCTATGAATTTCATTGCACAAGATATTCAGTAGTATTAGAAGGATACAATGATGTAAATTGAATATCTTATAGGAAAGACTCAAAGTCTACCAGTGAATATATGTTTATATTTGATAGTGCAACCACTTCATGAAATTCCTCTAAAACAGACTGTTAGATCCATGATGTAATTTAAATTTATCACTTTGGATAAATGTGACAAAGAAACCAAATGAGTGCGTAATTTCTTAGATATTTCAAAGTGGTCAAAACTTTTGCTTGCAATTTGCATTCATCGTGATAGTTAATATGTTATTAGTAAGGCACAAAGTAATATAGAAAACATTAAGTCTTAATGTATATATCATAGGCACAAGACCATTAGATAACTATTCTCAATTGTGGTTATCTCTATTGACTATGTAAAGTCAAAAGATAATATAACGAATTTACTAATGAAAAGGTTAAATCGAGAGTTAGTTGACAAGTCATTGGGGGAATAGGACTGAAGCCCATGAAGGAATTTCACAAACCTAATTTAGTTGACTGGAGATCCCAAGATCTAAGTTCAAAGGGACAACCTAGTTATAAATACCTAGTGACATCACTATGAGAGTTTACTCTTAAGTCCATTTCTATGATGAAAACAATGATATTCATATAATACAGGTTAAGTTAAGGTTTTTTAATGATTCTTATAAAGAGAATACTGAGTGAAATATTACGAGTTACTCTTATAGATTAGGGATCCCCTATATGAGAAAGAAGTGGGGGTGCTTCGAAAGGGAATTGTGTATGGTTCAATTCTTTAGAAACTCTTATTGAACTAGCCATATGTTCATGACCAAAACAAACATAACAGTGAGAACTGAATTGTATTAACAAAATACTTCTATGTGAATTATGACATCGTTTATATAAATGACAGAATAGTTCAAGGATATAACATTTATTGGTCAACTAGTAAGGTAAATATATTTTCAAAAAAGAATGTTCAAAAGGTAACACCCACCTATCTTATGTAGGTTTCAAACTGTTAAATTTTATATCTGTGTCCAATTTAATTTGAGTAGTTCTTTTTGAAAATCCTATTATTTTTTCATTCATGTGTGGGGGATTGTGAGAGAAATGAATGTAAAAAACTTTTGAAACATTTGAAATGCTTTTCCAATTGAATGTAATTCAATGGCTTTTAATTCGATTTTTCCTGTAGGCTTCATTTTGGGCTATATATCTATATTTAGATGTATAGCCTTACTTTTAAGAAGAAAAAACATAGAAAAACAAAAGAAAGTGGATAAAATAAATTATTAATCTAAAATTATATTCTTTCACAAAGAGTTTAGATACATTAAAGTTTGTTTGGACAATAAATAGTGGTATATATTTACTGCTAGTTAAATATTCTATTATGTGAGATATTTTTCTAAAATTCTCAAACGTTCACAATGAACTTAAAAATTATCTTAAGAAAATAGTATGATACGAAGGTCTTAATTATTTCTTTATTTATATTTTATCTTATTTAAATTTTATATTTATAATTTATATATTTATATTTATAGAATTTTAGTTTATAACAATACAATAATTAGTTATCTATACTATTATTTCTTACAAATATATATTATTTGTTAATATTCAATCCCTATAATTTTTTCAAAACTCTAATGAAGAATCCTCGTCTATTTAGCGTGATGCATTAATAACAATAACCATGAACGGTGAATTCGATATAATTCAATAGCAAGTAAAATAAGAAAGATAAAATAGTAAGAATATTAGCGTTTACTGCCGGTAAAGGAGTTAAATTAATATGTTGTAATTTTAATTGATAAATAAGATACTAGATAAATAAGAATATTTTTTTAAAAAAAGAGGACCTTTACTTAATTAATTTATAATTGTTACATCTCTAAGTAAGGATGGGGCGAAGCTAGCTAGGTTCATACTTGATCCAAGTTATGTAATGTGAACGACAATTGCCATATTGTGTCAACTTATGAGCAGCGAAATTAATCCTTCTCGGATGAAAACAACAAGAAAAAGACAAAGCTTGATTAATTAGAAGTTTAATGGCATCAACAATATGTTATTCAGCAGACAACGATCATGACTCCCCATTTACTAACAGGACAGCCTATAAGTAGTCGGACGGAAGAATCACCTTCCGAAATCCAATATCCAAACTAAACCTTAATCTGAACCATATAGCTCACAACTCAGCAGCCCGTGGTTACATAGTTACAACCCTCTTATCAGCAATAACTCACGTGACTTCCTTGAAATGGTTTCGTATGACACACCCAAACCTAACCATCTTGCTTAACACTAATATCGCAGCTTTTATAATCATCTTATAAACCCCCACCGATGGCGGCTCCCACGCAACCGCTCGTATTAGTCCCTGTCTTCGCAATGACATGGACAAACAGTGAAACTCCTCCACCTGGTTGGCTGCCCACTGGTGCATGCTCCACCCCGACTACTATTCCTACAAGAAAGCAGTAAGTCATCTTGCCTTCCACACCCACTGTTCATATTCTCCACCTGGTTCGATGCCCATAAACTTTCCACCACACGTAAATGTTTGTATATATTCTTTAAAACCCCACCACCTGTGAGCACTTCCAAGCCTTCCTAGCCCTTCTACACAACCACAAAATAAGTTAATACTCTCACAGCCACCCCCAAAAATTGGGAAACTAGAATTATCGATCACCTACTACTTCACCAATAGTTGGTTACACGGTATGGCCCTTTAAGTACCCGACAACCAAAATGTTTCACTTTTCCCCATTACTCGAAGCCTTCACAACTATTGCCATAGTCTTATCAGCTCCTCTACCAAAGATGTGGATATGCCGCCACGATGCAAGCTCCTCAGCTCATAGGCCATTCAGTACCCACTTTTCATCGTAAAATTACCATGATTAGTAAAATGACATACAAAGCAATCAAGGTGCTGAATGAGTGCTAACGGTATCCCAACAATCAACTCACTGTTACAATACATATAATAGTTTCAGATATTTAGTCTCGGTTTTTTAAAAAAATCGAGACTATAGAGTTTTGTTTTCAATTATTTTCAAACCGAAGTCATAGATGAAGAAATAAATATTTGAAGAAACAATCAAACTAAAGAAGAAAGAAATATTTGAAGAAACAATCAAACTGAAGAAGAAATAAATGGTTTCTCCGATATATTTTCTTAATTTGTATAGAAAATGTACATTGTTTATATAGACAAATATTAATTACTATTTCAACAACCACAATGTTTGAATCACATAGTTTACAATTGCTTCCTTATCAAGAAAACATCTTTGGTAGGCATCGTATGTCTGTCGTATATGTCGGTAGGCATCGATGCAGTATTTGTTGAATGAGTTGGTGTGGTGTTTGTTGAATTCAATAATAGACATACCTTATGACTTCAGTTATTTGAAAAATGAGACTATAGACCCTATAGAATCGGTTATTTAAAAACCGAGGTCATAGATATACATTATCAATTTTTCTCTCTTTAAAATTACATCGATCAAACACCAAATTTATGTATCATTTTTTTCCCTAATTTTTTTTCCTTCCCCCCCTCTCTCTCTTCACTGGCCAGCTATATACCTTATATATGTATACGCAAAAAATTTTCCTGACCATTAATTATTAATTTCTTTTCTCTGCTCATCGTTCAAATCCTAGCCACTTCGATATCGATCCATCCTCTTCAGAGCCATCCCAGAGAAACCCTTGCGTTGATGAACGTGCCTCTCTCCACTGATCTCTGTCAGAAGTTTCTAGTTTGTAAGGACGATGAGGTTCAGGTAGTTAGAGGCACATACAACAAGGGTCGTGATGGAAATGTTGTTCACGTCTATCGTCGCAATGGTTGTCCTTTGCTTTTGGATGTGCTAGAAGGAAGCAATGTCTTCAAATCCTTTTCCTTTTAGTTTTTCCTTTTCCCTTTTAATTGAAAAGCTCTATTTTGTTGGTGTTCTTATGCTAGGGATGTTCCTACTTCCCAGTCATCCGGTAAGTAATATAGTTGTATGATAAATCTCTCTATAATCTTTACTTCTTTGGTTGAAATTTCTTTCTATAATCTATGTGCAACACCTAATACATTTTAGAATCTAAATAGGAGTAGTGGTTCAATAATTTCTAGTTATGTTTTTGTATTAATTTATTTCCCTTTTTTTTTACTTTCAGCCTTTTATATCAAGATTATTTTTTGGTAATATGTTAATTGCCGGTGCTTGTCCTATTGGTTGGTGTTAGTGTTGGTGTTGGTGCTTGGTGTTGGTGCCTGGTGTTAGTGCTAGTACTGGTACTGGTGCTTGATGTTGTTGCTGGTACTTGGCATGTTGTTTTTTAATAATATGCTAATTTATAGTGTTTGGCCTGGTGCTGGTACTGGTGCCTGATATTGGTGTTTGTGCTTGGCCTGGTGCTTAATGTTTGTGCTTGGCCTGGTGCTTAGTGTTGGTGCTTAGCCAATTATTTTTTAGTAATATGCTAATTTCTAATATTTAGCCTAGTGATTTGTGCTAATACTAATGCTTGGCCTAGTGCTTGGTGCTAGTGTTGGTGCTTAGCCTGGTGCTTGGTACTAGTGTTGGTGCTAGTGCTGGTGCTTGGTACTGGTGTTTGGTGCTAGTGCTGGTGCTTGGTACTAGTATCTGGTACTAGTGCCAGTGCTGGTACTAGTGCTTGGTATTGGTATTAGTGCTAAGTACTGATGCTTGGTGCTGGTACTGGTCTTGGTGATTGGCCTGTTATTTTTTGGTAATATGCTAATTTATAGTGTTTGGCCTTGTGCTTGGTACTGGTGCTGGTTCTAGTGTTAGTGTTGGTGCTGGTGCCTGATGTTGGTGCTGGTGCTTGGCCTGGTGTTGGTACTGGTGCTTGGGTTGGTGCTAGTGCTTGGTGTTTAGGTTGGTGTTTGGTGCTTGGCCTGTTGTTTTTTGGTAATATGTTAATTTCCAGTGCTATTGTTTCATTTTCAAGGTATTCATTATATTAATTGATCAGGCTATAAGTCACGTTATTTTTGTTACAAAATAAGTGCATCCTTGTAAATGTTTGTATTTGTATTCAATAAATTACTGTCACTAAATTATATAAACTATATATGCCTTGAGTTTTGTTGTTTATTATCATTAGAATATGTATGATTTACATTTTTTAATGTTACGTTGATCATTAAGAACTTTGATCTCAGTATTTAGTGTCTTGTGGAAAGTATGAAAGCAATGATATCTAGACTATAGAGCTTATTGATTTGTATTGATGTAATTTATAGGAGAAAGCTTATTGATTTGTATTGATGCATATATGCATTGATGCATTGATGTTATATATATGATGCATATTTACATGTTATATGGCACATTTCATTGCTTGTTGGTGTTTCTTTTTTATTCCTACATTTTATGTTGCAGTTAAAGGTCTGTAAAATAGTTAAGATGTAATCACAAGTAATTAACATGTTATATTGAAAGTAATATACTAGTTTTTAGATGATCCTTGGTCAAGCTTATGAAAATTGCTAAATTCTTCTAATCATTTTGGAAATTTTTTTTGAAATGTTCAAAATTAAGTGGATTTTGTAACATTCTTTTCGATGCATGGAATAAATAAAATGTTCTTCATTGAGTTTACTTCGTTGGTTTGTCTCTGGTATAAATGAGCTAGAAGAGACACTTTTGTAATATTTTAGTTGAGAATATCACCAAGTAGTATTTGACTTCGTCGAGCAACTAAGGTTTTACCAAGCTATGTTATCTAGCACATTGATTTTTTTTAATTAAAAGTATTTGACTAGTTGTGCACCTTATGATTCATTCATTCTTGTATTGAAATTATGACTATGATGTTTATGCAAGAAAATATTATTAAAACTACTAAACATCATTCAGAAGTCAAGAAAAAAACCGGTGATGTTAACATGAAGTTAGGCATTGATTGTTTTAATAACGAGGAAAGGGATCCAAAGAAAACACATGCCATAAGTGAGTATCATTTAATTTATTGTCTCGTTAGGAATACTGTTATGTAGATTTTTGCTCAATTGCATACACAAGCAGCACATGTTTCCAACCATTTGTCCATAAATTTCACTTCATCTAATTCTGTTTTGTTTTAACCAACGTGACACCCCAACATACCACACCCAACACCAATGAAACACCACCACCACCAACGCATCACCACCACCAACGTACCACTACTAACACCAGTGCAACACCTTAGTGCACCACCACCAACGTACCAGAGCCAACACAACATCCCAACGCACCAACACTAGCGTACCAACACCAACACAACAACGCTTATGGTATTTGCCTTTTCTTTACATTTCTGTTGAAATTGTTGTGAACTTAATTACGTTGATTTGAAGTATACTTATAAATGCTTGTAATTAATAGTAAAAAATGAGTTTGTAATAGTAAGATTTTATTATGTTTTAGTGTATAATACATTCTCAAATGTAATTATACTTTTAATTTTAAATAATAATATGATTTTTAATATTAAAATTAATAAACTTATATTGATTTTTAATATTATAATTGATAATTTATTTTTTTTAATTTATGCATACCCTATGACATCGCTTATTGAAAAATCGAGGCCATAAAACATGTCTATAACCTCTGTTTTTCAATAACCGATGCCATAGACATGTCTTATGATTTCGGTTATTGAAAAACCGAAGTCATAGACATGTCCTATGGCCTCGATCTTTCAATAAATTTGAACATAGGGTATATCTATGACTTTGGTTAAAAACCAAGATCATAGATAATAGTCTATAGTTTTTTTTACTTAGATTTTAGTTCTTATAACCGTGATTATAGATCTACAATCATAATTAAAAATCGAGAATATATTTACTTTTTATACTAGTAGCTTGTATATTCCCATGCACAAACTAATTGGATGGAACTTAGTAACCCGCTTGGGTGCATTTGCTTTCGGGATCAGGGAAATAATAGTTTTATTAGTATGCCCAATATCAGTAAGTAAAATCAATTATATACATACTAAAGAGTTAGATTAATTTTTAAAAATACTAAAGGATTCAATTCTTATAGATAAAATTACCTTATATACTACACCTTTAACCAATAACTCTTCTTTTTCTTTTTTAATTATACGATTATTTTCCGTTCAATTAGATATCCAATTTAAAGCAAGTCTTTATTACATTTACATGAGTTATAATTATTTCAACAACAAAAAACCCTAAAATTATGTAAAAACTTCCAGAAGAATATTTCAGTAAAAACAAATTAAGTCTTGAACTTATTTAGTAAATGAAATTAATTTATTTCTTGTTTCTATTTTAATTTTTTTAATTAAATAATGAATATATTTTCTTTTTATGTTTATGTTATTTTTGTAAAATTAATTTACAAATTTATTATTTACACTAGAATTCAAGTTTTATAAAGAAGGAATCAAAGTCAAAAAATTATCAAAATTTATAAAAATCATGTAGCTTATAATTCTAAAAATTTAATTTGCATTGTACTGATATCTTTGTTAATCAATGTGTAACACTGATCTTTACATACACTTATTCTTTTCAAGGTATGAATTGTTTAATGTAAAACTTCATATTTTAACGTATTTTATGATCTATTTTGTTTATATACTATACAAATTTTACATATTATCATAACTTAAATTAATTAAGCCAAAAACTTTAGAGTTTTCTCACAACAAAAAAATAAAACGAGCATCGTGTAAAAATATAAAAAAAGAAGATAAATAATATGTACATAATAGAATAGAATAATAATAATAATAATAATAATAATAAAATAGGTTTAAAATATTAAAATTATAGGATTTACAAGAGATAAATATCCATTTTAAAGGTAGGTTAAAAGTAACTTGTCAGGTTACTTAAATATAATACTAATGTATTTATAAAACGTAAGTATTGACATTCTTAGGAATAATATTTTGGGATTTAAAATCACATATATTTTGTATACTTTGAAACTGTATCAAAAACTGAATCGATTAATATGTCAAGAAAGAATATAACTAGTTTTTTCAAATTGAAATAGTAATTGCACGTTTGGAGTTGATTTTAAATGATTTAAAATTTTTGTAAAGTTGTTTAGCAATTTTCATGAGACAAGATTTGAAATTTTTTTAAAAAAATATTATTTATATATTTAGTAAAGGTAAGTAAGTAAATATATATATTTTTTTGAGAAATATTTTATAATTCATGCTTATTTTTCAAATTAATCATTAAATTATCAATCTTAATTACTTTTACCCACTGTTTAAAAAAAACATATCCAAATATTTTAAGTGAAATAATGAAATAAGTTTCAATGAACCCACTCCATCCTCCATTTTTCTTTAAAGTAATATATACATTTCATTTAAAACAATATTCAAAATAAATAATAACTATAATAATGATCTATCAGAGAAGAATTGAAAGTCCACGAATAACTCAATAAATTATATTATACTGTTCATCCTCCACACAAATATTCAAATAGTGTTTAAATAAATACAGAAAAAAAATTAATTGAAAGAAAAATAATTAAATTATTTTTAACTTTTTGGTCGAAATAAAATTATATTGATAAGGCATCATTGCAGTATGAAATCGGATAACAGAAGTCAAAAATGGTGGCCCGTACTTGATTGTACAGTAGGTCCTATTTTCCTTTGACCAACTCTAACTGACCTGGGAGAAGGGATATTATTTATTATTCGTGTATCCTATTTATCATCGATTAATTGTTTTTCTTTATTTTGTTATATATATATATTTTTAAATGATATATTATTTTTAAATTTTATTTATTTAAAATATTATAATTATATATTTTTAAAAATAATAAATAAATTTTTCAATATATAATAATATAATAATTTATATTGGCAACACTTAACATAAATTTTTTAAGAATGTAAAAATTTTTATTTGAAAAAACAAGAAACAATATAATTGATTAAATAAATAATATCTACTACCTTCAAACCTATATTGTCAGATTGTCCCCACAGATCATTTTATCACTTCCTTTTCTTACAAAGATTGTGCCACGTATTTTCATTATCAATCGTCAATTAGTTTCACCGTTCGAACATGATCCTTTATCATCAAGGGTCAACTAAAAGCCTTTATTGGCTGATAATGTATGATTGAGAAGCAGCAGAAAAAAGGTTGCAAAATTGGAGAAATTGCTGTTAAATTTTGTGATAATAAATTAATAAAATTTAAAAAATAAATAATAATGTTATAAATGTGTAATATATTAATGAACAAAAGAATTTTATATTTTTATATTATAAGATGTGTCAATATTATTTAAGTAATAATTTTTTTTAGTTTTAAAATAATTTTGAATGTAAGGTAGATTTAGATACTCAAACATTCGTAAATTATAAAATATTATTTAACAAAGAAATAGTTTTGACATATAACCTAAAATAAGAAATTTAAATACAAATTTGTGATATTGGTCATAAATAATTATTAAAAATAATAATTTTTAAATTTTTAAATAAAAATATATTATTATTTTAATTAATTTAAAAATTAAATATACAATAATATCTGAACTAATCTTTAAACAATTATTCATATTTTAATTAGTAAAAACTTATTATATAATTAAAAAATATATTTTAATTATAAATATGGTATTGTTATTATTTAAAAAAATTAAATATATAATTAATATTTTAAAATTTAATTATTATCATTTTAAATATTAATTAGGTAATCTAGTAAATAAGGTTAATTATAGTTATAATTATTTTAAAATACGTTTGATAATTTTATTTAAAAGTTTATATAATGTGATTTATATTTTTATTATTATATAGTAATAGATTAGCATTTTCCGGGAGTTATAATATGTGGTCGTCCTTAGGATTTTAACTGAGCTGCGTCATTAATAGCGTCAGACTCACAGAGACAGATAGCGTGGTTGTTGACATAGGACGGCAGGAATGGTGGGATTGGAAGAGGCAGGTGTGGGGACCAGTATGGGTTTACGTGTCATTTGATTGACTTGACTATGTCAATGTCAAAGTGTCAGATCATATTACTTCGTTAACTACAAATTTTGTTTCTGTGTACAAGTAGCTTAGTTGTATTTTATCTTACGTCATTATTACGTATCCCTCTCATCATAATTATATTAACAACCATTTCTCCAGAAATTTTTAGGTTGTTCCTTGCAATCTGGTCATGCGTATTTGTGTATTGATTTATTGGCCAATTATATACATGTTTATTTTTTATTTATTATAATAAAAAAATTAAATAAATTTTCAAATAAATTAATTATAGTAATAAATAATAATATATTCATTAAATTTATGAAAAAAATAGTAGCATTTTACTCTAGCTAATCATATTTTTTATTTCATGATTTATGTTTATTTTTAAAATGATTTGAGTACAAAATTGTTAAATAAGTATTTTTTTAAATAACAATTGTTAAATTAAATATTTTAATATTTATCATTTTTGCACCAGAAATGATAAGTTTTAATTTTATTTACGATTTAACTCTTAATAAGTCTTCGAGTCTCAATCGAGTTGATAGTAGGAGTGGCTTACAGTCAAAAGGTTGTGAGTTTGATTGAAGAAAAATTTATTATTATTATTATTATTATTATTATTATTATTATTATTATTATTATTTTCAATAACTAAATTACTCCCTGTCATTTATAGCTTGGACTCCAAATTTTATATATTAATATTTATCTTTCTTTTTTTAATATGAAGTGAGCTGGTCTAGAAACTTTATTTCCTAAATTCTTGTAGTTTAAATATTGCCTCAATTTAATAAAAAACTCATTTTTTATTGGTATGCAAATTTATATTCGTATACAATAATTTCCTAGAAAAAGTACACGAAAATATGTTTCCCATAAGGAATATTTTTTTCCCAGAACACTTTGGTTGAGTTATTTAAAAAATTCAAGAAAATGACTAATAAATAGAGAGGTTACACTTTACCATTAATAAATATTAATTAAATATATCTTATTATAAAATAATAAACATTAATTAATAAGAAGGAAAAGATAAAATTAGAAATATATTTTAAAGGGATTATATTATAAATTTTTTTATATAAAATAAGGAGATATATGTACATACTTAGAAGTAAAATATATATTATGATATAGATTAAATAAAAAACTAAGAGTTATAGTAGACTTTTCTCAATTAAAGACAAAAAATGTATGTCATGTTACATGAAAATGTTTGTTATTATCCAAATAACATGTGCACGATCCTAATGATATTAGACATCTCGCTCATATGGTAATGTAACATTGGTCGGTACATGATGAGTTGGTCTTTGAAAGCAATCAATTTAGTTCTAATTAGAAGATTTGATGAATAAGACATGATATTACTAAAATATATACATACAGTCTCAAACATTTAGTCACAGTTATTAGAAAAATTAAAGCTATAAGGTTTTGGTCTTGATTTTTCTAAAACCGAGGCCATAGACATATCATTTGACTTCGGTTTTTACAAAACCGAGGCCATATATATATTTTATCAATTTTCTCTCTTTAATTTACACCAAACACCAAATTGTTTAACCAATTTTTTCATTTTTTTTATTTTTCTCTCTCAATTTTCTCTCTTTTACACTAAACACCAAAAAAAAAATTGATCTTTTAATTTCCTTTTTTTTCTTTTCCGTTTTATATCTTTTTTCAATTTTTTTATTTTTTTTATCGTGTGTATATATATATTACTCATATATATTTTCGATCCCTTAACCCTAGCTTATATTCTCTTCTTTGCTCGATCGAAACCCTTGCGCTGCATTCCAGCATCTGTTCCATTCTCGCACCGCGTTCCAACCTCTGTTCCATTGTCGTCATAGTAGTTCCTTGGCCACTGCTTGAATCTTTATGGTAATATTAACTCATCTTTTCCTTTATAAATGACTCTTGGTACCAAATCTCGATCGGTACATAGAGGTTATTTCTAGCTGCCTAAAGGCTTGCTTTCATTGAGAAATTTTGATGTTGGATATTTCTTAGATGGGTTATGAAAATTTGTTAGGAAGGTCGCTTGGTATGGTTTATGAAACGTGTTGGTCGCCTGGTGCTTGGCTTGGTACTGGTGCTGGTTCGTTGGGGTGGTACGCTATAGCTGGTTCGTTGGGGTGGTGCGCTAGTGCATGGTGCTTGGCCTGGTGTTAGTGTTGTGCCTGTTTTACCCTAGCTAGCATTTCTGTAACAATAAATAGAGAGGATCGAAAAAATGTATTTTTAGAAAACTTTATTGATATACTATTTACCAATTAACTTGTAATGAGTAATTGTATATTTTCCTGTTTTTGTTGCAGAGAAGTTTTAGCTGGCCACTATGCTATTTCACCATAGTTGTGCCTAATTAGCTTCATTAATGAGAGAACCACACAAGTTGTTGATGATAACAATTTATTTATGGTAATTTTTGCTTGAATTTCCTTGTTAGATTATTTATATAGTTACACTGCAAATTGTTGTTGCTATATTATTTTTTAGTAAGTACCTATGTGCACTGTGTTTTGAGCATATAGTATTTACTTTTATCTATTTTGTTGTTGATTTCTTTTTCCCAGATCAGAATGTAGTGCATGAAGGTATCAAACTTGAAAATCTTTTGGTAACTTGAAATGATAATGTGAAGATTATAGATTTCAATGTCAACTAGGTTTTTGAGGTAATCATATCCATCAAACCTTTGCCACCATACAATATAATTGTGTTGAGCTCTTTCCGGTGAATGTTTTATACTAGGAAAATACATGTGTATTGTTGAGAATGTTGATTTCCTAATATTTTTTAACATTGTCTTATAGGAGGACGAGGACACACTTGGGAAATCCCCAGAAACTCATGCATTCACTGCACGTCTGTGCCTGAATGTTGTTTAGGTTTTAATTTAGTTTGAACTTGAAAACTGCCTTGAGTCCTACTATTTAATACTTCCATTGTATATGTGGTGTTTTTCATATTTTCCTGGTAAGAAAATACAATTATTTCTATTGTTTCAGTTTTGTTAACTGAAACAATGGAAGTACACATGTGACTATTTCTAGGCCTTATATGCACCCTAACCAATAGATAAAAATAAATACCTATGTAAGTACCTATGTGCATTGTGTTTTGAGCCTAAAAATAGATAAAAATAAATATTATGCTTAATTTATTTCTATTGTACACTGTATTTATGGTTCATTTTTATTACTTGCTTGCATAGTCTTATAGGTACACCAGGCACTAGGGGCACCAGCGCACCAACATAGCAAGCACCAAGCACCAAGCACTAGGCACCAACACACCAAAGCAGTAGGCACCGCCCACCAGCTATATTTCTTTTCTTTTTTCCCCTCCCTCCAAAGTTTTGTATTTTACTATCTTTGTTTTGGGTTTCTTTCGTCCCTGTTATTTAGTGTTTTTGATTTAATTTACTAAGATTTATGAACATGGGGGAAGATGAAGATTTGGAATGTAAGGAGAATGGTAGAGTAGAGCCAATGCAAATGGTGGATTATTGCCATATCTGCCACATACCCAATGGATTTGGTTCGAGGGACGCTAAACGTGTAGGTACTTTCTGTCATTCTATCGTCCCCTCAATTTCTTTTTTTGAAGAGAGACTTAGACGAAAAAATTATACAGTTTTTCTGCTGATCCAGTTTTTGAATATTTTTTCTATTCATCTATTTCAAGTGCCATGCATTGTAATATTGTATTTATATTACTATTTTTTCATAGATATTTTCTATTAGATTTTAGTATGACAAACAAATGAAATTTATTTCACTGTTGGCCTCGGTTCTCTTTTATCTTTGTATTGTCCTTTTCATTATTTGTTTAAGTTCTAAATTATGTTATTACAGCTATTGACGGTCCTATAGGAGATCATCTAGAGATAAATAAGGTCTTGAATCAAATTTCTAGTAACATGCCTAATTGATCAGCTTGATCTGTTTGGCTCAGTTTCTCCTCTACATTGCTGAGCTTTACACTAAAGGTGCAATTGGTGATGGTGTTGTTGTGTAACGTTGGCGCTGGTACTGGTGAGTTTGGCAAGCATAATCTTTTTTTATGTTTTTAGTGTATAATAAACTCTCAAATATAATTATACTTAGTGTATAATAAACTCTCAAATATAGTTATACTTTTAATATAATATGATTTTTAATATTATAATTAATAAATTTATTGTTATTTATATTGATTTTTAATATTATAATTACTAATTATATTTTTTTAATTTATGTATACCCTATGGCCTCGGTTATTAGAAAAACGGAGGCTATATGGTGTACTTATAACCTCAGTTATTAGAAAACCGAGGCCATAGCCTATGGTCTCCCTCACTTAAGCCTCGGTTCTTATAACCGTAGCCATAGACCTACGACCACGGTTAAAAACCAAGGCTATAGGTCGTTACATATGGTCTCTCTCACTTAGACCTCGGTTCTTATAACCGTGACCATAGACCTACAACCACTGTTAAAAACCGAGGCCATATGTACTTTTTGTAATAGTGCATGATAACCAAAACCTGATGACCAAGACCTGACCTAATTAGAAATGGCCTTGTAGTAGTGACCTGTCAAATTATTTACAGTCTTATTATATAGGGTTTGCTTTGATACATCTTGATCAGAGTATCTACCATTGTAATAGTGACACTTATCTTTTTATGTATCTATATATATCCCTCAATATCAAAAAGAAGAGAGATGATTTTGAGATCTCTATAACATCTCTCTAGATACCCTAACATACTAGCAACTCTCCAAATAATTGACGCCCATAAGGTACTTTGTTGATAAGAGGTATCTCTTTGGGAAGAGATACCTTGTTGCTAAGAAGTAGCTCTTATCAACAAGGTATCTCCTTCTAACAAGGTACATTTTATTAACTAGGTACATCGACTCAATAAGTTACCTTCTACCAATGATGTACCTTTTATTAACAAGACATCTCATCCGAACGAGGTATCTCTTATTAACAAGGTGCATCCACCTAATGAATGTCTCTTATCAACAAGGTACCTCATATTAACGAGACATATTTTATTAGCAAAGTACCTCTTCCTAACGAGATATCTCTTATTAATGAGATACATCCTCATATTAAATACTTTTTATCAACAGGTACCTCCTACCAAATAAATACTTCTTATTAGCAAAGTATCTCGTATCAACGAGGTACCTCTTATTGATAAGGTATCTTTTATCAACAAGGTACCTCCTCTCAATCTCTTATCAACAAGGTATCTCTTCCTAGTGAAGTGCCTCTTACCAACAAAGTACTTTTTCCCAATGAAGTATCTTTTATTAACAAGGTATCTCTTCCCAACGAGGCACTTCTTATTAACGAGATACATCACAATGAGTACCTTTTATCAAAAAGGTACAACCTACCAATGAGCCACATCTTATTAGTAAAATATCTCCTATTAACAAGATAAATCCTCTTAAGGTACCTCTTTTCAATAAGGTAGCTCTTATTAACAAGGTATCACTTCCAGTAAAGCACTTCTTATTAACAAGGTACCTCCTTCGAGGAAGGTATCTCTTATCAACAAGGTATTTTTATATAATATATACTATTATAATTTTTTGTATTCAATTAATTAATGTATGTCAAATACGTGAATAAAAATATTTATATTCAATTATTTAGTAATTTTTGTGTGCAACTAATTTTATGTGATCAATTATTTAATGTTTAATAAATATGAGAAAAATAATATTTTACTCCCAATTCATTTATATTATTTTATTCATATATTTACTAAACTTATATAATAATATATTAAAAATATGCATAAAAAAATTAAGTATAAAATCTATATACATATATATATATATATAATTATAATTTTTTAATTATTAGATATAATTATCTAAAACTAACAATATTTATAAATAATATTATATTATATTACTTCTCATTTATCACAAATTTTTAATAAATATACTTTTTTTATATAATATTTATTACCTTTTTCACTTTGTTTCATCCACAAGTGTTACATCTTTTTTAAAAAATAAAATTTGTTTTAAATAAAAAGCATTTTACAAACTTAACTAACAGATGTAAGGTATAAAAGTGTATAAAAGAGTGGTTTATAGTATTATTTACGTTTTTAATTATGCATAGTTAATGATATTATCATAATTTAAATTATATTATTACAATAATAAATTATTGATAATATTTGTATTTAATAATAATGATTTTAAAAAAATATTAATAATATTTTTATTTAATAATAATTATTTTAAAAAATAATTAATAATATATTAATAAAAATATATTTTATACACTTTTAATTCCGCTATACTGGTCGTTAGTCATGGCTAAATGGAGAATGTTTTAGAGTAACAATGAATTACACAATATCATTTATGTCTCGTATATCTAATAAATTTGTATAATTTATTTTAATGATAGGTATTCCACTTATGCAATCTTACTATTTAATAAATTTGTATAATTTATTTTATATGCCATCATTCATGATACAAATTCCACTTATACAATCTCATGATAAACCTATATACCAAGAATACTCGTACAATTACATAATGGTTTAATATTATTAATTCAATCTATGCATTCTTACCATCAATCATAATAATATTTTGATGAAAATGTTCTTTCAATAACTACCCTATATGAAAATCCTCTTCTATATGATGAATCATTAGTGGTAAAATTTAAAACTTATATAGACAATATGTTATTTTGATTTTTTATTATATATTTTGTTTATTGTGTATAATACTTAAATTTTTTACAAAATATAAAATAAACTGTTAAAATATTCATCATTTATGCACTAGGTTGCTATTGTAACGTCTTAATAAATTATATATTGAAATTATACCATTAATGATGGTATATAGAATAAATTATACAAATTTATATCTAATAATGTTCTCAGTGTTATATACCAATACTCTTTTTAAATTGGACAACATCAACCTACGTGTTATGTACCATTGGCTTTAAATGTCAAATTCTCCTTTTTCACTGTAATGGACCATAACTTATAATAAATGAGCAAATGACTGGAGAAAAAAAGGTGTATTTTTCTTTTTGTTTTTGGGATGTCATAGGTATATATGTATTTAAATTTGCATTCATTTTTCCACATTTTATTATTGTATATCAATACCATATTCAACTAAAACTCATGCACCAACTTATTTAGCCATAGGAGTTTTATATAAGATGAATAATAGCTGTAAATATATAAATTTGTAAATAATTTACTCAATCTAATTAAATAATCCTAATTGTAGGAAAACAAATTGAATAATTCTAAAAATATAAAAGATATTCATTTATATAGATAATTCTAATATGTAACACACTATAAATTTAAGTATTTTGCAAAAAAAAAAAAGTGAAAAATCTTTGTATTTTTTACTTTATGGAATAGAATATGGTGTCATGTGACTAAGATTTAGAACAAATGTAGATGTAATTAATCTTCTTCTTTTTTTAATTAAAGATGCTCTCAAGACAATTTTAATTGTTGTATGAGTACCTTGATTGTACACATGATAGTAAATCTTAGCAAAAAAAAAATCTAAAATAACATGACTAAAAATCATGAAAATAAAAATAATATAATTATTTTGAATAGAGAGGTTTATGAATTTATGTTAGGAGGTATTATTTATATTGTTATAAGTTTTAAGATGATTAATTTTGTGATTTTTTAATAAGAGTTTAGTATTAAATTTTATAAATCAAGTTTTTTGGATAAAAATATTATTACAATTCAAATTTTTATTATTATATTAATGATAATTTTATTTAATAATATAAAAAGTAAAATGAATATGTATAACAATGAAAAAAGTTATTGTGATAATATAATTACTATTTATTTTCAAACAATAATTAGGGTGAAGAATTCGAACTGAAAATATTATTTATATAAAATTAAAAAAAATACAATATTTAATTGATGATGGGAAGGGGAAAAAGTAAAAAAAAAAATTAAGTTTCTATATTTTTCCGTTTTATCGGGCTACATAATTGCAAAACATGCACATCAAACTGTCTTTAAGGAACTTTGGAAGGGGCTTACAAAGTTACTTTCACCATATCATTGAACAAGCTGTCTTTAACCCAAGAAGTATCCATGAAAATCAACATATTTCACTTTATATACTCTATTACTACATTCAAATGTCCAAAGATTAGGACGACGATACACATCATTCAATAATCCAACCGATGGACAGTAAACGATAACTACAATTTGTTAAATCATGATGAAACATCAATACAACTAGTACATAACGAATAAAATGTAGGTTTAATTACATAATTATTTTAATATATATATTTTAGTTTTATAAATATTAAGATAATTTAGTTTGATCCGGTAATTAATTATTAGTTATAAATAACGAAAAATACATTTATTAATCACATATCTAATTAATTAAAATTAACTTAATAATTTTAAGTTGCAACAAATAAAAATATTTGAAAAAAAAAATTAATATGTAACAAAAAAATTAGGACCAATTTTTCTCACTATACAAAAAGAAACTTTGATTTAAATATAGTAAAATTTAAAGATATTATAACTTTATTTGATGTTAAAATAGTTAAAATTCAATACACATAAAAAGATGATCACACATATCTCACATATATATCTAAACAAAAAATCATAAGTTGAATTTATTTGACTCTTTCTTAAAAGGAGAAAATTAAAACCAATTCATAAATAACAAGATTAATTTACTAATTTTAAAAAATAATATGACTAGTTCTGGTTCGATGTTATACTTGGTACTCATTGATCTCTCTATTTTTCAAGTGGTATCTCATTGGTCCCCATTTCATTTATATTATCCTATGCCATTAGTCCAAAATTGAGCAAATTTGGAAGAAAAAAAATTGCATGCGAAGGACATATGACATTTTGGGAGGATATTATTGAAAATTAAGTGTATTAAACAAAATTTTCAGCTTACATAAGGACACAAAAGAAACCTTTTCCTTAGGTTCCTTTCTGTTCATGAAATCATTGAATGTGTATTTTTTTTTCACACAAGCAGCTTGGAATATCTACATTCCTTGAATCCATATTAACCAAGTAATATGAAGTGGAGATACTTTTATGAATAAGTTGGAATAAGAAGTCTTGGCAAGCGATAATATAGTTGGGTTAGTTGTAAGAAATATGAATATGAGTATTGAGTTGAAGCTCTGTCTATTTTTTGGTGGGAATATTAATAACAGTTGAAGCTCTATATATGTTTGCAAAATAGAACAATGGTGGGGAAATAATTCCTACTGATTTTCAATGGCAGGAAACAGTTGGTTCTCTAATAATATCTCATAAAATATCACATGCCCTTCACGTGCAAAAAATTTCCTAAATTTTTTGTTTTACTATTATTTTTTAAATTAATTGGGTACCTTAAATGAAATAGAAGACCAATAAGACACCACTTGAAAAATAATAGGGCCAAAGAAATACCTTTACCGCTTACGTTAATAGGGATGCCAATATGGTACTGAGCCAACTAATTCGACCTCTCACCCCACCCATAACTCAAGTAGAAGTTATGTTCTAGAAGGCACTTCAAAATATTAGAGATCCTCATGCAAAGCATCATATTAAGATTTGAATGAGAGTGAAATTCCATACTATAGCAATTACGTTAGCTGCAAGGACCTGAAATTCATAATGAAAATTTAGTATGAGTTGTACACAACACCGATACTGATGAATTCGAATCTAAACCTAATATAAAATAACTGAAAATTGCAGAGAAAACAAGCAGACCAGGCAACAAACTTTTGATCGTTTGAATGCATCAAGAAGGCAGCATCAAAGTCTTAAAAACGAGTAATATAACACCTCTTAGGTGAGGTATAATAGAAGTGGTCGGTTAAAAGTAGTTTTAAGAATTGAATATGCATCTTAAAGTCCTTGAAGCATTACTAGCTTCTCCTACAAATACAAATCATTAATAATGTTTCCCAAATTTTTGAAAGCAGTTTAATTAAAAATACTCAAACATCTTTAAAAGTATTTTGACCCATTTAAAAACACTTTCATCTCAAGGAGGCAAGGAAGCATTTCCAAACGGACCCTTATTTTTGGAAAGGTAGTTCTAGCTGTAGGATGGTCATTAGAGTTTTCTGAATCGTCTTTGACAGGTGATGGTGCATTTGGGAGGTCCATGAGGAATAAATTGCTTTGAAGAAATTCAGTTCTGTATTAAATAATTCAACTTGTGTAAAGGAATTTCTAAGGGATCGTTTCTTTTGAAACGTATTCTATTTTTTGTTTTTTTATATTCAAACTAAGTTTTTTGAAAAATTGATGCTTAGCTATGTTTGCAGTTTCCATTTTAATGAAAAATCATTTACATTTTATAAACTAATTTAGGAATTTGAAAAAAAAAATAGACTTACAAAACATTTTTTGTTTTCATATTTCAAAACTTTCATTATTAAATTTCAAATCGTATTCCATCACATTTTTCTCAGAAATGACCACAATCCCACTTTTTTTACCATTGATCTTGATAAAAATGTTAAATTATAAATATAAAAGGCAAACAATGGAACACGTTTTACTAAATGAATTTTGTGATGTGTTCATTTATTTAAAGACAAAAAAAGAACTCAGTTGCCATACGAATTTATGTTTTCTTTAAAAAATAAACTCGAAAACAAAAACCAAATACAAACGCAAGGAAACAAACTCCTTATCATTTTCCCTGGTTTATGAGCCATTGCTCAAAGTTAATGAAGCAAAAAGAGGCACCAAAAACTTCATGGCTTTGCAACAATTACGTCAAATACCTTAGTCAGAATTCAAACACATTGCTTTCCTAACTGAATTAAAATGATGCTAAGCACAAAAGAAGAGTTTCCAAACCAAATACAATAGGATTAAGCAATAGTAACATGAAAATGAAAATGAAAAGGAAAAAAAACATAGATTTATATATAGCATTAGGCTACCATGAAAGCAAAGACCAGTTGTTTTCACCTCCACTACCACCAACCATCTCCTTTGTCACCATAATTCCCACCATCAGGGCCACCAGTTCCACTGGAACCACCATCCAAAAACAGCAGAAACTCAGAAATGATCAGAACCCAATTTGCCAAACCAAATTCTAGAGCTAAAGACAGCACCTTGGGCACAATTCAGAGGATTTGAGCAAGTACGATACAAAGAACACTTCCTAAATTCCCTTATCTGAGATGGGGTTGCAGAAATCGGTAGCTGGTAACTAGAATTCGAAACGGGTATACAAGAAAAACCATGTAAAACAGTAAAAGGTTGGGGATTTAAAGACAAGAGGTAAAGGATTTAAAGACAAGAGGTAAAGGGTTTAAAGCCATTTATGCTCAGAAATTGAAGGGTTTATTGAGATCACATAAACATAAAGTACAATTTTACCCCAATCGAATGATTAGCACAGTTTAGCATATCTATCCATTCTAATCTAAGGAAGAAAATGATATCATATTGGTTGAGCTAGGGAGCAATTCAATCACTTCTCTACCACATAATTTCCTTGGTTGTTACAAGTGGCTTTGGCTAGGGATGGTTTACCAATTCCTCCCATTCTAGAAATTCATATGGCTAGGCGAACACCACTGATCCAACTTAAAATAATGAACTCACCTTTTGCACAGAATAATGAATACCAATGGGTAGAAAGTTCTAAACAAGTATGTGCTGTTTACTTGCCTTGAAGACCTCTTCAACAATTTTCTTGGTAAATTTTGCTTGATGCTTGATAATTGTTAATGAAAGTTACTTAAATTAACATAAGAATAAATTTGAGAAAATAAGGTACATGATGGACAACCCCAATTAAAACTTCTTTTTTACCTCCAGGAAAAGTTCAATGTTCAATTACATATGAACAAAAATATCATAAGCTGCATTAAAACATTTATCTACATCCCTGAGCGAGTATCTTGAAACTTGATGGTTTCTTCTACTTTAAAGCTTATAAATAAAATTGTAACATGTTAAGATCATTGAATGATTAAAAAATGTAAGAACAATTAATTCTACCAAGTAAAAACATAACATGGGAGTTGTCTTGTTACTCGCATATGGCATAATTTGAAATACAAAGGCAATATAAATGATTGATCAAAACAAGCCAAGTTGGTTATTGGAAGAGGCCAAAAGCTTCATTTCTTGCCCTGACAGAGCTTTATACCTTGTATGAATTAATAGAACAAAAGTGTTTCTCAAGTATATAAAAGCCCTGAAAAATACAGTCAACGTTTTGATCTTAGAGTTTCTCCATGAATTTTGTAAAGCCTACTAGAAGAGAGAAGAGAAATTGTAACACATGGACAGAGTATATAATTTTTAATAAATGATAAATTCATTGCCTACTTACCCATCAGCAGTGTTTCTTAGATCCCAATCAGATAGATTAGCAACTTCAATGAAAGCTTCTCTCCAAGTCCATATAAGTACACATATATATCAGTAATCAAGAAATTGTCTTTGTGTTCACAAATGCTTCCTGAAAAGAATAAATGACTCACAAAGCTGCTACACTCAGCGGCATTCCATAAAGCTGCTTTTCCACTCTTTCCGCTATTTCCACCTTGCCATGCATCCTACAAGCACCCAATAAGGAGCTCCATAAGACCTTATCTGGTTCCATTTCCATCTTCAAAATCAGCTGCTCTGCTTCCTCCACCCTTCCAACCCTCCCCAACATATCTACCATGCAAGTACAATGCTCCAAGGAAGGCCTTACACCAAACTTCATCTCCATCATTTCAAAATACTCCCTTCCCTTCTCTATTAAACCTCCATGACTACATGCAGTCAACACTGTAGTAAACGTCACCCCATCTGGCCTCTGTCCCTCATCCACCATTCTCTCAAACAATTGAAACACCTCATTAAAATCCCCATGCATTCCATACCCTGCCATCATTGCTGACCATGAAACCTCATTTATTTTCCACATTCCATTGAATACTTTACGGGCACCAACCAAATCACCACACTTGGCATACATTGTGATTAAAGCATTGGAATTTGCCAAGTCTAAAGCAAACCCATGAACCAAAACAGCTCCGTGGACTTGGTGACCAGGCCTTAAAGCCGATAATGCTGCACAAGATTTAAGGACAACAGGCAAGGTGTGGAAGTCAATCGCTTTATGGATAAGAAGCATTTGGCGGAAAATGCTGAGGGATTGGGAGAATAGGTTGAGAGAAGCATGTGCTCGAATGAGGGTGTTAAAGAGGAAAGTGGGTCGGCGAGTAGCAAAAGAGAAGAGAAGGTTGGCTTGGTGCAATTGGGAACAAGAAGCATAAGAGTATATGAGCTTGGTTCGAATAAAATCGTGATGGGCAATGCCAAGTCTTAATGTCCTACCATGAATTTGTTTGAGGGTTTGCAAATTCTTTAAGGATGAGCATACTTCGAAGAGATTGGCATAGAATGGTATGAGCTCACGAGGTGAATGCATATAATCATAGCCAAGCAAACCTGTAGAATAACTCAAGATGACCCTCTATGTCTCAACCTCATAAGAATCACAACCTTAGAAAATCAAAATAATAACTATAAGATCATATTATTGGAATACAACAACGTAATGGTGATAAGTTTAACATAATTACTATAAGGTTACAGGTGCACTCAAAATCAATTCATGCTCTCTTTTTCTTAACATTAAACAAACTAGACCCATATAACTCACTAATCTTGCCCAGTTGAAAGAGTCCAATTTTTTACTTACATGTGGGAAAGGTAGCTGAAAAAGTGAATATGCGGTTATAAAAAAATTATTTGAATAACTTGAATTAGTTCATCATAATTTAAAAGTTTATTTAAATTTCAAAATCTCTAGTCATTCTTACTATCATATTTGCCAAGTAATGGAATTTATCATTTAAATGACAGTCAATCCACCAACAATCAATTCATTCCACCATCTAATGCAATTTTCAATATCATTAAAATATTTGGGGTTTAATAGCTCTGAACATTTCTGACTTAGCCACCAGGGGCGGCTCAAGAGTTTGTGAGCGCCTAGGCCGCAATTATAAATAAGCCCGTTGAAATGTGTTGAAAAGTTGAGAATAACACGTTTGAATGATTGAAAAGGTCGTAAATCATCATATCAGATCACCAAAGTAGCTAATATCACAGTACCATATATACAAGGTCGGCAACTCTAAGCATAAATGATAAAACTGAAACCAATAAATCAAGATAAGGCAGAGAGACTACCTATTACAAACTTAAACTAAACAAAGCAAAATACTTCACGAGATTGACCGGCGGCAATAGAGTTGGAGATACTTGACGGCCAGCGTTGGTGTGGAAAAGCGAAATTAGGGTTGTGGAATCGAACCTATACACTGGAGCTTTTCCGGTTCTGTTTTTCATGCTTAACCTCACCTTTTTTTCAGTTAATTTCTCAAATTTTCACCCTTTTTTTCAGTTAATTTCTCAAATTTTCACCCTTTTTTTCAGTTAATTTCTCAAATTTTCACCCTTTTTTTCAGTTAATTTCTCAAATTTTCACCCTTTTTTTCTTCGTACGTTTAATTAGTTGTCATTTAATATAAAAAATTTAAATTAAATTTTTTTAATAAAAATATTATATAAAGTGTAAATAAACAAATATTATAAATATTATTATTTTTTAGAGAGGGATATGAAACTTAATGATAACGATCTTTTCGGCCCAGTGTCAAATATATTAATTAACGTATTGTATTGCTTATAATTATAATTATATATTGGCTGTCACGTACTTAGATTCTCGACCCATAGGTTTTATTGTATCATATTGTGCGTAGTCCATTGGTCTATTGGGCCGTAACCCATCACTATTTAATCCAAAAATTATTATTTTAAAAAGTTAATTTTTTTTCCATACGATATATACATGTCTAAATTATTATTGAATAATAATTAGTATATATATATATATATATATTATTTTTATCTAAATTATATTTTAAAAGAGTTGGATCGCGAGCCAACGTTACAAGTGATGGTTTACGGATCGTGACGGTTTATTTTTTTTAATCGCATGTTGTGTGGAATATTTGATAATTCGTACAGTGATTATATGATGGTAAACAAGCTGAATACTAAACAAATCGTACCGTATCTGTCTATTTGATACCCTAATTTTCTGATACATCTAAAGTAGCTGTGGGATGCTTTTTCAAAGATGAAGAATATATATATATGTGTCTGTGTGTGAGATTATGGAATTAGTGTCTGTTTATGTTCCCTTGCAATTAGGAATTGTTCTGGGACGGGTAGGGAAGATTATGGTATTAATTTTAAATATATTTAATTAATAATTGTTGATTATTAATCAATAATAATTTATCTATAATTTAATTATTTATTTAAAAATATATTTAATTTTAAAAATAAAGGTTAAAATATTTCTTACTCTATTATATTATTTAAAATATTATATATCAATTTTTATTTTTTAACTATTTAATACATTCTTATAAGTAAAATAAAAATATATAAACGTAAAAATAAATAAAATCCAATTATATGTATATAAAAAATATTATTAATATATATTTTGTTTCGATTAACCACAGTTTCAGTATTATAATAACTATCTTGAACTCACATTTTATCAGTTATAATTATTAAAAAAAATCGATAATTTTTTTTAAATAAATACAGTTTCAGTTATTTACGTTAAAATATACATTCTTATTTACAACTGATATAAAGATTAGATAAAAATTTAATATTTTTTTTATACAACAAAAACTTATAAACTCATAAATATAATATTCAAAAAATTATTTTCCTAATCAATATCTCTTTTTTTACTTATTTTTTTAAATTTAAGTAATTTAATTAATAATATTTATCATTTTTTTATATACTTGAGTTATTTAACTTACTTACTTGCAACTAAATTTTTTATCATTTATTTATAACTACACATAAATTTCAATAGTTTTTTACAATTAAAAATAAATAAAATTTTAAAAAATATATTAGAATTTGGGTGTGAGTCACCTGCTTTTAACTAGTTTTATCAATAAAAATATTATTAAAATATAGTGCTATTGGATTAGATTAAAATTTGGGAATTTGTCTAAAAAAATAAATATTTTATAATAATTTTAAAAAGGGTTAATATTATTTTTAGTTAAAAAAAAGGCAAATTGAAATCTATTTAACAATTTGCGGATAATTATATTTTTTTCTCTCTCCTCCTCTCCTCATATACTTTTTTTTTCTCTTCTTGAAAAAACCAAATTGTATATTTTTTTCTCTTAAAAAAAACCAAAAATAAAATATCCCCATTTATTAAATTTTAATAAATAAAAATATATTTTTATTATAAATAAAAATAAATTATATTTATATAATAAAAAATATATAATTTTTTATAACAAATAACTTATCAAAATTTTATTATAAAATAATTTAAAATAATAATAATAAATTATAAAATTTAAAATTATTAAAAACTTTACTAAATAGTTACAACAATTTTTAGGAAAAATTATTGATATTTTTTTAAAAATAAATTATTTATGATTAAAAAATTAAAAAATATATTACATTATAACACATATCTTTAATATTATTATAATTTTTATTTTTATTAAGATAACAAATATTTATTAATAATAATTTTATTTAAATATTAAAATATAATTAATTAGATATATTTTATTATATTAATAATAAAAATAATTATAATAATATTATATTAGATAATATTTTGATTCAAAGTTTGCGTCAAAATGTTCTATATTTGTATTTATATCTTGTAGAGTTGGATATAAAGGCTTTCAATTTTTTTAATAATTTAATTATTTTTATGAATATTATTTTTTATATCATAATTATAATTAATATTATAATTTTTTATTAAATATAATTAATATTATAATTTTTTATTAAATATAATTATAATTATATTTAATAATAATAATAAGAATAAGAATATATTATATTATTTATGAATTATCAAAATACTTATCGTATCATTTTCATATAAATTTATATTTATTTTATTATAAAATAAATTATATTTATTTTTTAAAATAAAACTTTAATATATAATATGATAAAATAGATTTATGTATTTAAAATTAATTATAAATTTATAAAATGTTAATATATATTTATGTTTATAATAATTATGTTTTGTAAAATAGAATTGATATATATTTTAATTTATTTTTAAATAAAATTGATTAAAATATATATTTTCAAGTTTAAGATTAAAATGTGTCTTTTTGTTAAATTAAAAACAATCTTAACCCTTTTTCAAATTATTATAAAAAAGTATACCCCTTTTAGACAAATTCCCATTTGTAATTTTATACTACCTCACCCACTTGAATAGAAATAGTAGCAATGTTAATGATTAGGGATGGGCAAAAAAACTACGGGTTTGGTTATCCGCGGATAACCGCACCCACGATTCGGTTTTTAACCGTGTAATATTGGAGACAGGTTCGGTTTCGGGTAAAAATCGAACATAAATACACAAGTTGATTCTGCTATATTAAAACCATACCACTGCTTGATAAATTAATTATGTTTATTTAAATAAGTTATATATTAATTAAAATTTATTTATTTTTAACCTAATATATAAACCTAATTTATGCTTGTATCCTAAATCATAATCCCTACTAGGCCTCCTTTTTTTTTTTCTTACTCTTTCATTTTCTTCCATTTTCCTTCCAATCTTCCATCCGCAAATCGTGCTTTCTTACACTTGGTACTATTTAAATATGTATTCAAGAGTTGGTCCGCTTTTCATATCTTCTAAAGGTTGCGAAGATCAACATATTTCTTCATTTCCTTGTTTCTTCTTAATTTAGGATTGATTTATCCAAAGTTTCTTGTTCCTGGTGCTCCCGACAAGTGTGAGCTAATTGCTAATTATTTCTCTTAAAGTCACGATATGACTATTATTCCCGGTGATTTCATTTTTCAATGATCATCGTAGAATGTCGGTTTTTTCAAGGCGTTTTTTCGAAGCGCCCGAGGCCTGCTCCTAATACTCTGCACGTGCCTTTGTTTTGTTTCGCCTCCTCGGGAAAATCGAGATGTGTCCGATACGAAAGTTTAGATTTTGTGGCTTGTGGAATCAGGATTGCGATAGTTGGTTTATATAATTTCATTTAAAAATTAAGCGATTGTGAACTATTTTCTTCTTCTTTATATTTCCTCTTTTAAGCTCAACTATTGGCGTTGAAATGCTTAATTGTTTTATAAATGCAATTGCTTACTTGGTTTCCTAATTTTTTATTTGTTTTATTTGATTGGAAAATGGTAAATATAGGCGGAAAATAAAAGCTTATTTTAAATTTTGGGATACCGAAACTATGAAACATAATCAAACAATTGTAATTCAATAATGGGGGTTCTCGTAGTTTGAACATAATGTTTCTAGTTCTGAAATCATATTAAAGTTGTTGGTAAACTAACTCTACCAAAAATTTAAGTTATTATAGGAAGGGCCATTATATTTTTAGAGCAAATTTATAAGTAATGCTTTTTAATATTTGCTATTTAGGCTGTTCATTGAATTGTCCAAGTTGCATTAGGTTGTTCATTGCATTAGTGAGAGTTGTTGGATTCTATTATTCATCTCCAGAAATTGAGTTTGTGATGCGAGCACCGAAGTCCTCTCGAGAAAAGAATTGACCACCAAGTTCTTGAAGTTTTCTAGTTTTTTGGACTTAGAATTTAGTCCTGCAATTGAAGATATTTGTAGGTGAAAGACGGAAGAATGATTACTGCAGAGGAGAAAGGTAAGATTCGATGGTGATTCTCAAGACTTTGTCATTTACTGGAGATGACTTGTGAGGCCTTTATAAGGTTCAAAGGGATGTAGAAGAAAGCGGTCCCTGTTAGTTACGATAGTAAAGCCTGGTAGTTTTGATGCTTTATTAGAAGTAGCTATTTAGAACGCGAGTATCACCAATCGGGTATAAACCATCCAAGGTAATAAGAAATCATGACATTGTTGTCTTTCCGGAAAGATATGCTTCTTCGAAGATATGCTTGGATTCGTAGATAATTAGCTCCTTAATAGAAGAAGAAAGAAAGAGAAAATAGTACGGAGATATAAGTAAGATAATGCCGACCGATTTAGTTATGCTACGTGAGTAAATGAACAAGTATACCTGTAGAATTATTCTCTCGTTGTTTATTCTCGTTGTTCCATTATATAATGATGACGCTTCATCGCTTGTAGAAAATTGTGCTATCATGTAACAAATGGCTTATTTCTCAGATCAATAACGTAATTGTTTTAGCTTCACCGTGTTAATCATCTCCCCCACATTGCTTTCTTTGATAATGAATACCTTCGTGAACCTCGCTTTTCTTCCTCGTTACGTTGATGGGTTTTCTGCTTAATAACCTTGTTTCATAGCAAGATATTCACAATGCACGCAGCTTTTCATTTTGTTCGAAGTTGCTACCCTTTCCAATCAATAAGAACATGCATACCCATTGGAAATAGACATAACATGATTATATAGAAATGAAAAAAATACCATAAATTCGCCTAAATGTTCCTGAAGCATTACAATGTTGTTGTGATTTTGAAGGATCTTGTACTAAACAATATGTCATGTTGAGCTTTCCAAAATATCAAATGAGATACACGAAAAAGAATGCATTTTATCTGTTTCACCGCCTCTTTACTTTCCACTGATTCAATATTCTGAGTTAATATTTGCTTGAATTTGTTCCAAAGTTTTCCCCTTTGTTTCAGGTACCACGAAGATAATGAACACTATAGCCAAAACATTGATTTCTGCGTAAATATGTTTATGATATTTTTATAAGCTATTCTTCCTTTACCTTTGCAACACACATTCATGAAAAAACCATTAAACTATTGATTCTGATTGCAACATGTTACTTTTGTAAGCTACTTCAAGTAATGTGTGAACGTCAGTAATATATTAGATTTATTTCTTTTTGTAACACAACTTAATTATTTTTTGTGAATCGGCAGAATAAAGTGGTGGAAATCTTGGAAAAAGTGGTGGTTTATCCTTACTCGCACTTCTTTGGTTTTCTTTAAGAACGATCATGTTAGTATCAATCATTCCTTTCCTTTTATTTGATAATGTCAAGTAGTTTTAACTTGTTATCCACACCTATGTCTCTTTTCTTTAAGAACGATCCGCTAAGGCTATTTAGGTGCAGCCAATGCTCCAGATAAGGATCACCGCATTAGAGGTTATCATATCAAGACTATCGAGAGATTTTAAATATCATGACAAATGAATATGTTGAAAAGGTAACTTGAGATAATAGAAAGTATAAGTATATATTTTTACATATGAATTTACATTTTGAAAGTTATTTTTTTCGAATTGTTCACCACAATCATCTCAGGAGTAAATGAAATTGAATTTAATGGAGGTAACAAGTGGTGGAACTTCACAGGCTGATCAACATACAAATGTTCCTCTCCTTACATCAACCTCTTCACCGGAAAATACACAAAGTCAACCATCAAATGAATGTAAGTGAGGAAGAAGATGGGAAGGCTAAATTAAAGTCTCAAGCATGGTTCATTTTGATAGAAGAAAATTAATGGAATATGGAAGGCAATATGTAATTATCATGCGGAAAATGGTTGGGAGGTGATACAAGGAATGGGACATCTCATTTGAAAGCACATACAAAATGTTGTCCATTCAAACGCCAAGAAAGCGGGTATCGTCAATCATTGTTAAATCCTAACAAAAAAGTAGGATAGAATTGAATTAGGACATTGGAATTTTGATTCTCAAGTTTCTCGTGATAAATGTGCAAAGATGATAATTTTACACGAGTATCCTCTTAGTATTGTAGAACATTATGGATCTAGGGAATATTCACACTCATTACAACCAATATGGAAGTCTATTTCTCGGCGAAAAGGAAGAGAGACATTATAAAGATTTATGATGTCGAGAAAAAAAAAATGACGGATATGTTGGAGAACAATAAAAGTCGTGGTTGCAATCATAAGTGATACGTGGAAGCTCAAATCGAACAAAGGATTCACGGTGGTCAGAACTTGTCATTTCATTGATGACAATTGGTATTTGCATAGTAAAATAATAAGGTAATTTTTAAGTTTATTATTAAAATTTATACAATTCCTATTAAATATTTTTTTAGAGATTTGATATATTAAATGATTGTATATAACAATTTTATTATTACTATATAATTTTTTGTAGGTTTATATATGTTCCTGCTCCACACAATGCTGCAGTTATTGGTCAAGAACTAATGAGTTGCTTTTTGGATTGGAACATTGATCGTAAGATTTCAACCTTAACTTTAGATAATTGTTCTACTAATGATTCAATGCTACCTGATCTGTTAGATTCATTAGATAGAACTTCAATGTTATTGTATGGAGATATTTTTCATGCGTTGTCGCTTCACATATTAAACTTGGTAGTGAAAGATGGGTTAAATCTAATTTCTCAATCCATTGTTAAAGCTAGAGATAATGTTGCATATTGGGACAAAGAACACAAAAGAGGGAGGAAAAATTTAAAAAGATTGCATCTCAAGAGATAAAGTCTTCTTGTAAGAATTTATCTCTTGATTGTCAAACTCGTTGGAATTCTACTTTTATAATGCTTAAAAATGCATTGTTTTATGAGAAAGTGTTTCCTCGTTTAAAACAATTGGATAAGAATTATAATAGTCTTCCTGATGCATTGGATTGGAAAATGGCAAGTACAATTTGTGATAAGTTAGAAGTATTTTACAAGGTTACTGAATTGATTTCTGGTTCCAACTATCCCACTATAAACATGTTATTTCCTCATATTTGTGACATCAAATTGTCATTATATAATTGGATTAATGATGAGGATGATTTGGTCAAGGGAATGGCGTCAAACATGCTTGTAAAATTTGATAAGTATCAAGTAAGAAGTTAATATTGTCATGGCTATAGGAGTTGTTTTGGATCCTAGATTTAAGATGAATTATCTCGAATTCTATTTTCCAAGAATATATGGAGAGAATGCCTTTTTTGAAATTGAAAAGGTGAGAACAAAATGTTATGATTTGATAAATATGTACCGAAATAAACGAATTTTAGAAGAGAGTCGACAAATTGAATTTTCAACACGTTCCAATACATCTCAAAGTTCAAAAGGTACTAGTATTCTTAATCCTAGTGGTATAAATGAGTATAAACAATGGAAATTAATGCAAAATAAAGCTGGATCTTTGAAATCTGAGTTAGACTCTTATTTAGAGGAGGTTGATGTAGAAATTTCGGATGAAGAGTTTGATATATTGTCCTGGTGGAAGTGTAATAAACATAAGTATCCAATAATGTATGATATGGCTAGAGATATCTTATTATCTGACCACCAAGCTGTTTAATGCATTTAATGCAAGTGGCAGTAGAGTAGTAAGCAAACATCGTAGTTAGAGACTCAAAGAAAACACATTGGAAGCTTTGACGGTACTTTCAAGATTGGTTATGGGCAAATATTCATAAACAAGGTATAAGTTTATATATTTAATACATATTATATTTTATTAACACTTGTTTTATGTATTATATATTAATTATTTAATTATGTATTTAAATATTTTATAATTTATTCAGATATGTTATCTCCTGGTTCATCCGCTTCCACTATTAATATTGCAGAAGATGATGTTGAGGTAAAAAAATTACATTATTGATTAATCAATTTATTATTTTGGTTTATAAAAGTGATTTTATATATTTGATTTTTGCAGGAAATGTGTACGGTTGATGAATAATTAGAAGAAATGAATAATTAGAACAAAGAAATTTTTATTTATTTAATTAGATTTCAATGTTTGTATTAGTTTATAATATTTTATTTATATCTTGTGTTTCTTGTTTATATCATTATATGTATTTAATGTTATCTAGATTCATAGAAATATATATTATTAAATGTTAAATTTTTTTATTATAAACTCAAAATAACAAATTCAGATAATAAATTCAACCATTTGTTTTGGTTGAATTGCATTGCTAAAGGGGCTCAATTGAATAGGATTTTGAAAAATGGTTTTTTTCGGTTTTTTTTCAATAACTGTCCCGAACTGTTAACCGCGGGTAAAAAACTGTCCCCGAACTGCAGCGGTTTTCGGGCGATTTCGGGGACAGATTTTAGAATTCGGTTCGGGGACGGTTATATTCAAATCCGTCCCCGCCCGTCCCCGTGCCCATCCCTATTAATGATTGACTTTATATACTCCTTCATAGTTATTTTTTAGGTATAACATTATTTCCTACATCTAATGGTTTTACGATATGATCTGAAAGTTTTCTAATTTTTTTAACAATTCTTTTGATCTATTTATATTTTTATGAAAAGTTCAAGTGAAATCTTAATGGATCTTTTACATCAAATAAACTACGAAAACAAAAAATAATATTACATGTGAAAATAATAAATAAATAATAAAAATACAATTAACACATACAAATACAAGAAATAAAATAAATAAACAACTACAAATAAACTAATAAAATAAAATATATAAAAAATAAATGTTAATACATAAAAATAAAATAAAATTATATAACAAAAATAAAAATAAAAATAAAAGAAATTAAACAAAAATAGAAAAAAGAGTTAAAGTTAGTAGATAATTAAACTAAAATAAAATAAAAATTAACACACAAAAATACTAATAAATAATAATAATACAATTAACACATACAAGCAAATAAGTACAAGAAATAAAATAAATAAACAACTACAATTAAATTAATAAAATAAAATATATAAAAAATAAAAGTTAATATACAAAAATACTAAAAAAATTATATAACAAAAAGAAAAATAAAAATAATAAAAGAAAATAACAAAAATAGTTAAAGTTAGTAGATAATTAAAAATAAATAAAATAAAAATAAAAATTAATATTAAAAAATAAATTAAGTTAATAAATAAATTAGTAACTAAAAACAGTAAAAAAATAAAAGAAATTAATGTAAAAATAAAAATAAACTAAAATATTTTTTTAATTTTTAATTATTAAATTATTTTTATTTAAACAACCAAGTAGAAGCCATATGTTTCATAGTTTCACAAAATTGATATTGCAAATTCCTTCCATGACTTCCTTAGGCCATAACGGGAGGCGCACACGATGTGCTATTAGTACAATGATAGAATGCACCCTTAATAATTGTGTTGTTTTTCTTGGAGTGTGAGGGACTTTCAGTCATATGGATAGCTCAATGTATTCATCAATACTTGACCTTGAGATGTGGATCATCCAATGCATTATAGCGATGATTTATTCCATTATTTGCGTACAATATCAAGTCTCTTGATCAAACATACTCTCCTATTGCCATTAAACTATCAACAAGAATCTTTAACTTCATCATAGTCATCAACTGACATATTATCCATTTTTATTATTTGTAACTGCAAACGCAGTTCCATTACTCGAGATTGAGTTGAAGATGAAAAAACTTGTTCATATGTCTCCCACGATTCTTGTGTAGCTTTGTTGCTAGTAAGATAACTAGACTCTTCTAAGGAAATCGAGCCATAAATCTAGCTTCTAATGGTTCCATTTGTTCGACTCTAGATAGAAAATTTTGGTGAGATGGCACTCGTTTCAACTACATACTTTAATGGAGGTGTTCTTGATCCATCAATATATTCCTCAATGTCATGCGCTAAATTCACAAACAACAATTGTTCCTTCCATATAAGGTAATTTATTTGATCTAGTTTAATAATAAAACTGAAATTTATTAGTGGTATAATTGTAGATTACAATTGCACTAGAGAACTTCCATTAGACATAGTGGTCTTTTTAGATGGAAATGCCTAAGCCCTGGGTTTTGATATCACACTACTACAATATTGATATATGGTCTCGATTTTTAATCGTAATCACAATATTAATATATGGTCTCCATTTTTAATCGTGATCGTAGGTTTATGGTTACAGTTATAAGAATTGAGACCTAAGTGGGAAAGATCATAAGGTATGTCTATAGTCTTAGTTTTTATGAAATCGAGATCATAATCACACCCTATGGTCTTGGTTTTTAATAAAATTGAGACCTTAGACATATCCTCTGGCCTCAATTTTTTATAAAATCGAGGCCATAGACATACCCTACTACCTCAGTCTTTTAATAACCGAGGTCAATGGTATATCTATAGCCTCGGTTTTTATAAGATCGAGGTCATAGGGCTACCCTATGACCATAAATTTAAATAAAAATATAATTAATAATTATAATATTAAAAGTCAAGATAAATTATAATAAATTTATTAATTAAAATATTAAAAATTATATTATATTAAAATAAAAAATGTAATTACATTTGAGAGTTAATACACTAAAACATAATAAAACTTTACTAGTTAATTCTAATATTTATAATGACTATGAAAAATAACATTAATATTACAAACAGACTTCTTACTATTACAATCATTTATAAATGTACTTCTTCAAATCAACATAATCAAATATACTCAGTCTTCAACAGAAGTATAGAGAAAAGGAAAATACCATAGGTGTTGTTAGTAGTAGGCGGTGTCGGTGTGCTAATATCGTGCAGGTGCCAGTGTTAATGCGACCGCGCCGTATTGACATGGTCCATTAAATGGTGCTGCTGGTTCCTTACAGGTATGTTGATCCTCTTTGTCCATATCATAGTATGTGTAAACAAATACCAAAGTAAAAATCATATGTGATGAGAATAACATCAGAGTTGTACGTAGAAAATAACATCAGTATGCCTAGCAAGTTTTAAACTAAATAAAGGACATATTGAAGAAAATTTATCTGTGACTACGTCCAAAATCTATAAGGATCTCAGGTTTTCAACAAAATCAATAACTATATAGACGTGGCAATATATAAAGTGAAGAAAACACCAAGATATCCTTAAACACCATTGTCTAATAACACTAGTTATTATATATATCGCCATAAACTCCTTTGTTGAGTTGTTCCACCAGTTCTTTATCAATGTTCTTTAGAAACATTAAAAACTCACAAGCACCAATACCAACACCAGTACCAAACACATGCACCTGCACTAACACCAAGCACCAATACCAGCACCAAGCACCAGACCAAGCACCAACACCAAGCATCGGGCCAAGCACCAAGCCATAGAAATTGTTAAACTACTACTCCTATATGGATTCTAAAATGTATCAGGTGTTACACATAAATAACAGAAAGAAATTTCAACCAAAGAAGTAAAGTTTACAAAGAGATTTATCATACAACTATATTACTTACTGGATGCCTAGAAAGTAGGAACAACCCTAACATGAGAACACTAATAAAATTAAACTTGTTAATTAAAAAGGAAAAGGAAAAACTAAAAGGAAAAGGATTTGCGACTTAAATATAAGGAATTTATGTTCTAATTACAACCTACCCAGTGAAGGAAAACCACAGCAACAAACGATGAAGAAGGTTTGCGAGTGTTTTAAGACTCTAAATTAGATAAAGATTATGTTTCTAAATATTCTGACCTCCTTCCAATACATCCAAAAGAAAAGGAAAACCATCACCATTTTTGCTGAGATCATATCCATTCTTTCTACTAAACTCTTTCAACTCGAGGATAGTTGCTAGTTTTCCCTCTAACCATGAGTGATTCGCTTTATGTGAATGACCCACTTGCGATGATAGACATGAATAACTTTTTCATCATGACCTATGTTTGTGCCTCGAACCACCTGAACCTCATCGTCCTTGTGAACTGGCATAGACACTTTTGGTGGAGATCGGTGGAGAGGGGCGCGCTCATCAACCCTTGGAAATTTTTGCTAAGCTAGGATTGCTCTAGGATGGCACTGAAGAGTGGAGATCAAATATAGGGTTTGATGAGCGCTAAGGAGTGAAAAAAAAGAAAAAAAAGAAAGAGTTGAGGGGAAAAAAAGAAAAGAAATGGGAAAAAATTAATTGGTAGTAATGTGATATTTATTAGGAGTGAAAAAAAAATGAGAAAGAGAGGGTTGAGGGAAAAAAGAAATAAAAAGGATGGAAAATAAAGAAAAAGAGGGAAAAAGAAAAAAAAAGTTGATAGCAAAATTTGGTGTTTGATGTAAAAAGAGAGAAAATTGACAATGTATGTCTATGATCTCGATTTTTAAATAACCGAGGCCATAGAATTTTGACCTTGGTTTTTTTAAAAAAATTGAGACTAATTTCTGAGACCGTATAAATGCATTATAGTAATGTCATACGAGTAAACCAACTATAGAGAAAAAAGTGATGCAAGAGAATAAGGAAAATTGAAAAATAATATTTCCTAATATATTATAAAGTTAGTTACAAGCCTATTTATAAACTAATTAGTTACAAAGCTACCAAGATAATAAATACATGTGTGCACTCTAGTAACTTTTATAGAAACTAAGTCTGTTAGTTTAAAATCCTTTTAAAATTGTCATTTAATTCAAAGAGGTTCAAAAATTCTAACCATCAAGAAAAACCAATTAACCTCCCATGATGAGTTAGTCAAGTTGTTGCCACAACTTGGCTATATATAAGAGCATGTAGGTTTGAGAATTGTTATGGGTATGAATTCATATAGGTACTTGTAATAGTATTTAATCTTACTTCCCAGGTTAAAACTATAGTAGGTGCATTCAACTCAATTTGCCCAAACTCATATAACTTAGTCGATGAATCGGGATAGTATGAACATTACTTATCATAGTAAGGTTTTTTTGACCCAAGAAAAAAAAAGAAAAAGAGAAACCAATTAACCTCATCAAAAAAAGGCATAAAAACACACTCGATGTTCCTTGAATTACTACGAGTTTGCTCAGAGCCTCAAATTAAAGTACTTATTGATATATTATCTTGTGAAAATGAAAACTTATCAAGATTGCAGATATTTACAATTTCTATTTCAATGCATAAATAAACGACTTATTTAATTGGTTTTATTTTTAACCCTTTTAAGAAAAACAACATCTTACAATGTAAAACGACATATATTTTCAGCAAAAAGAAGTACATATTCACATAAAAATATGTTTTTCATAAAAAAAATGTTGTTTTACGTTATAAGAAAAATATAGAAAAACTTATACAAAACAAAATTAGAGCGTTCTTAAATATGAAACTTCTTAGGTATATAATAAAGGTAATTTTTCTTTTAAATCAAATTATATAATAAAAATAGTTGAAGAAACTTTTTCTCTAATAGAAAAATCCCTAGATATAAGTCTATTATTTCATAATCTAATAGATTCATATAAAGAAAGATTTAACTACTTACAGGTAGGATTGGTGCAAATAGATGTAAAACCTTTTATTAGAGAAGTACTAAATAATTCAGTTCTCTTATATGTTAGAGACAAAACACATACAAGGTTTTCTAACTCCTTATTAGGATGCATAGAAACCTCTTTATGTTTTGAATTAATTTATTTTAATTGCTTTTCAAACCTTTCAGTACACATTAAAGATAGTAATGTTTTAAGAGTCTTAAAGTTTAATATCAAGACATATGGTTTTGATATAGAAGAAGGAACGAACAATATTGGTCTTATCTACAAAATATATTTTAAAGTAATAAATACAATCAATCCACATATTAATTTACGGTCATTTATAAAATAAAAGAGGGATAAAACCACTTTGTTTCAAACAAATCTAGATTGATAGTGCTTAAGACGTTGCCTTGGGATAAAATTACTTTACTAGAATCATGGTCTCTAAATCAGGATCAACCGTAAGGAGAAGTTCCTCAAAATATGGAATTAGAACAAATCGATTCAATAATATAATATGAGTTTGATTCAATTATAAAGTGATTTGATATGATATGATACGATGTATTTTAATCTGTTTGTTAAATGAGTCAAATACAACATAACACGATAATTCAAAATTAATCCAATAAATTAATATTTTAATATTATTTTATTCATCAAACACGAATTAATCCAACTTGAATGAATTTTTTAAGTCATAGTTATTAAAAGTAACATATTTTTATCAAATTATTTAAAATAATAATTTCATACAATATGATACTATCCATTTTAATCTATTTATTAAATAAGTCAAATACAACATGATACGATAATTCAAAATTAACCAAATAAATTAATATTTTAATATTATTTTATTCATCAAACATGAATTAAACCAACTCAAATGAATTTTTTGAGTCATATTTAATTACAATAATATATTTTTATAAATATTTTTTGAATTAATGACACAATAACTTGCCTGAAGATGACTCAAATCCAAAATAACTAACATTACTTGTTTATCAAATGAATCTATAGGATTGGCATGATTTACTATCTTTAATCGTGGAAAGTTGGAGTCTTTTAATTTCTATACGTATTTCATATGGATCACATTTTTTCTAATATTAATTTTTTATGGTGGATATCAAAAATATTTATATAATAAATATATTTTATATAAATAATTTTTTGCCCAAACAAGTTTAAAAACAAATTTTATAATAATTTTAGAAGCCTTTTGAGTCCTGTATCATTTTGTATGAATTATGGATGTTGGTATGGTATATATTTATTGTTGATCAAACTCAGATGTTTTTTATATTAATTAAAAAAATAAAAAAATAAATCAATTAAGAAAAATATTTTAAATAATGGTGTCAAATGTACGGTACACTTAGCTCATGAGTTGAGCCGGATAGTTTATATAAAAAAAATGTTATATATTGTAAAAAATAATTATTATAATATTATTATAAAAAAACGTATTTAAAAGATATTATTTTATTATTTTATTTTATAAAAATATAATATTAAATTTATTTAACACCATTACTTCTAACCTGAAAACATTACAATAATACAAATAATCATCTTATTGTTTAAGGGAAACTCTATTGGTTAGCTCAACATTTAGTTTACCGCTTACTATTGTTTCGCAAGTTGTAAGCTATGTTGTTCATTTCTCCTGTTACAAAATGTTACAAAGTATATTTAGGTGAAAATTAAACTGTACAATCACTGTAACTCAAAAGAATTTTTGATAAATTTTATATATTTGTTTAAATAACACAAGATATTTAATTTTAAAATTTAATCATTAAAAAAAATAAATTTTATATTATTTATAAATATTGGATTAATATATTTCATATTGTTTACTCTTGTCTTGAACTCTTTTTTTTATCCATTTGGCGTTTTAAATTTAAATAGTTGCATAGTGATAAGTTTCTTCAACTACTTCATATGGTATTTAATAGATATTTACTGATTTATATCGGTAGGTACACACTTTTTAATCATTATTGATAAATTTTACACCCTTGTAATGAATATATTTGATAGATATTTATTGATTTATATTGGTAGGTATATTTACTGATTTATATTGGTAGGTATATTTACTGATTTATATTGGTAGGTATAATTTTGTCTTTTGCGTTAATGAAAATGTACACACTTTTTAAGCATTATTGAGAAATTATTTCTATAAAATTAATGCAATCCCACGTGAAACTTGACCTCCCTGTAAATAGCCACACTTCCTTTATCATTAAAAGAGGAGGGACATTTCCTTTATTGTGGAAGAGGGTAGTAATTTTGATGTGATATAATAATTTGATAGTTATTATATAATTTATTTTAATATATTTATTAAATAATTTAAAATTAACTCAATAAATTAATATTCTAATATTATTTTATTTATTTTACACAAATTAATGTAACTCTAATAAATTTTTTAAGTCATATTTAATTAAAATAATATATTTTTATAGAATGTTTTCACAATAACCTCTCAAGACGTATCAAATCCAAAATTAAATTATTTGCATACTGTAAAATTTTAGAGATTTTCAAGCATTATTTTAAAATAATGATTAAATTATATTTACTATGAAATTTGGGGGACCGTCATCGGAAGCAACCCAATTTGAAATGTTACTGTGAAGCCGGTGAGTACTATGTATATAACCTCTCTTCTAAGCCAATCTCGAAGGTCTAATTTTAAGAGTTCAATGGCGCATGTGATTATTGTTTTCAAATAAATAATAATATATTTTTATACACAATATTTTAAACCAATAAATATAAAATTAAAATATTTTATTTTATGAAATAATTATTAAAATAATAATCGATAAAATTAACAAAAGTATACTAGTAATAAATAATACATAATAGATTTTTTTAATCTATATATTTTTTATAATAAAAATGTATAAATCCGACCAAGTTATATTGTGACAATCAAAATAGTCTTTCGCATTGTATCAAATCCAATGTTTCACGAACTAACCAAACACATAGAGATCGATTATTATATAGTGAGATAAAAAATTCAAATTGAAATGATCAAAACTTATCATATTTTTATATTAGAACAATTAACATATATATTTATCAAATCTATGAGTTTTTCACAATTCTCGAACTTACTTAATAAGTTGAAAATAATTAACATATATTTCAATTTGAGTAAAAATATTAAAGAACTCAAGATCCAACTGGTGACAATTAACACACCAGTTGATTATTAAAACCGTTCGATTTAGTCCGATCCGGTCCAATTTTACGATTTATTCCGATCCGTACCGATTTATGAACAACCCTAATATTAATATATGCATACAGGTAATTCGTAGGCGTGAATTTGAACATTGCTAAATTAATTATACTTGGTTATGTAAATATTATCATATAAAAGAAATTCATACTGTTTTGTTAATACTCTTATCATAAATTTTATTCAGTAAATATTATCATAAACTGGATGAAAATTGTTAATGCTATTCGTAATTTTATTCAGTAATAATAATATTAAATTATAATTAATATATAATATAAAATAATTTTTTTTACATATTTTTATTAAGATAATAATAAGACTTATTATAATAATATTATTATTTTAAATTTATAAAAAAATTATTATTTATAAAACAATAAATATTATTTTTCTAAAAAATTTAATATTTATGATGTAAGTACCATTCCTCATGCAACACATACATAAAAAATAAAAATAAAAAATAGCAACGATTTGTAGATTAAAAAAGAGAGGAGCGAGCATCTATAAATAATAGGCTGAAGGAAAAACCGTGCACACCACCAAGAAAACACTCTCACTCTATAATTTGAGCACTAAAAGCTTTCTTTTCAATACAATGGCGGAAGGAATCCTTTATAACTTTGCAGAAGGAATACTCTCTAGATTGGTCTCTGAAGTTGTCAATGAGATTGCTCTACTTTGGGGAGTGGAGGAGAAGCTTCTTGGTCTTGAAGACACCATGTCAATGATCAAAGATGTTCTTCTTGATGCACAGGAACAAAGAATCCATAGACGTCATATCAAAAACTGGCTTTCCAGGCTTGAAGATGTGGTTCAGGATTTCGAAGACTTGTTGGATTACATGGAAACTGATGCTTTGCGAAGACAGGGGAGATCCAATAAGAATCAACTTCTTAAAGAGGTACGCAACTTCTTTTCCTCTTCAAACCGAGTTGCTTTTCAGTGCAAAATGGCTCATTGGGTAGAAGATATTAAGAAAAAGTTAGCTAAAATTGAAGCTGATAGAATAAGATTTCCGCTAGAGGTCCGCCTTGAAGAGGCTCCTCTAGTTACAAGTGATGTGAGATTTGAGCAAACTCACTCATTTGTATCTGAAGAAGAAGTTATTGGTAGAGATTCTGATAAGTCAAATATTATCAACAAACTATTAAATGTTGATCAAACAAATCAACATGTGTCAACTATTGCTATAGTTGGTTGTGGAGGAATGGGAAAAACTTCACTTGCTCAACTTGTTTTTAATGACAAAAACATCCAAAATCATTTCCAATTAAAGTTGTGGGTGTGTGTCTCTGATGTTTTTGTTGTGAAAACAATTGTTGAGCAAATCATCAAATCTGCTACTAATGAGAGTCCAGATCCTAAATCTCAAATGGATCAATTGCAAAATCAACTCAGAAATGAGCTGAAGGATAAGAGATATCTTTATGTATGGAATTCTGAAATGGATCAATTGCAAAATCAACTCAGAAATAAGCTGAAGGATAAGAGATATCTTTTAATATTAGATGATGTATGGAATGAAGATTTTTCAAAATGGTCTAAGTTAAGAGTCTTATTAGGTGGTGGTGCTATGGGAAGTAGAATTCTAGTAACAACCCGTAATACGGTGGTGGCAAACATTACAGGTGACCAAGAACCATATCATTTAGGGATACTAGATGATGGGTTTTCTTGGTCTCTCTTTGAAAAAATGGCTTTTAAAGAGGGATATAAAAATAATAAAAGCATCGAAGATATGGGAAAGGAGATTTTGAAAAAGTGTGGCGGAATTCCCATTGTCATCAAGACAATAGGAAGTATGTTGCGTTTTAAAGATGCAGAAAATGAATGGCAACAATTCCTTGATAAGGAGCTTTCAAAAGTGCCCCAATATGCTGACATCATTTTATCAAGGCTAGAATTGAGCTATAATCATCTTCCATCACATTTAAAACATTGTTTTGCATTTTGTAGCTTATTCCCCAAAGATTATAGATTCTATGTTGAGGAGATGATCCGATATTGGATGGCACTAGGTTTTGTCAATTCACCAGACCAGAGTCGTTCTCTAGAAGATGTTGGTCTTGAATATTTTAAGGAGTTGTTGTCAAGATCATTTTTCCAACAAGTTGAAAGAAATAAGTGGGGTGATATAAAGAGTTACAAAATGCATGAATTCATTCATAATCTTGCTAAAGAAGTAGGAGGAACAACAGAGTGCATTTCATTACATCCAAAGGGAGAAAATATTGTTAAAAGAACTCGTCATGTATCATTTCATCGTGATTACAAGCGGTCTTTTCCAACGGGTTGTTGGATACGGACCATTCTTAATCCATGGAGTTGTGATTTTGATGAGCCATCTGTTTATAAAATTATCTCAAGGGTAAAGCGCATACGATTGTTGGATTTGAATAGCTCAAATATTGAAAGAGTTCCCAAGTCTATTGATAAGTTGGTGCATTTGCGGTATTTGGCTTTATCTTATAATAGCTTTCTTGCCACACTGCCTAATTCTTTGTGTAAATTACAAAATTTACAAACGTTGATACTGAATTTTTGTCAAAATTTTCAAAAGTGGCCAAAAGACTTTGGAAAATTAGTCAATCTCAGACATCTTGAGTTTATGTATTGTCGGAGTCTAGAAGAATGGCCAAAAGACATAGATAAACTTGTCAATCTCAGACATCTTAATTTCAAACATTGTGATAAGTTAAAAAACTTGGTGCCGCGTGGATTGAGTCAGCTCACCAATCTTCAAACATTATCACCGTTAGAAATAGATGTTAATATGGAGTTTGGGATAGGACAAATGGGAGATTTAAAAAAATTAAGAGGAGGACAGCTAGCTATTGTAAATTTGAAGCACGAAAAATATGAAATCTCAAAGGCAAATTTGAAGGAAAAGCAGTTTAACAGCATAATACTAGAATGGGAGAACAATGGGGAAGTTGATAATGATGAGACTAAAGCTACTGCTGACGAGGAAACATTGCAAGACCTACAGCCTTCCCAGAACCTCAAAGAGTTGAAATTAGATGGCTATTGTGGTTACAAGTGCTCGAGTTGGTTTGATTCTCTTACAAATGTGTTTAGGATTGAGTTGAAGAACTGTAAAAATTTGAAATATCTACCGGGGTTGGCTCATTTGCCTGCTCTCAAAGAATTGATACTTGAGAATTTGCCCGCCTTGGTGTGTATTTCGAGCAATAATTGCGAGGAATTGATCTGCAGATCATCATCCTCATCTTCCAAATCAACATTGTTCTTTCCATCCTTGGAGGAACTCACTTTGAAGGATATGCCTAGTCTGAAGGGACGGTGGAATATTAACGATGAAGATAACAGCCTCCTCAGAATATTACCGACATTTCCTTGTCTTTCTGCGCTGACGATTCTGAAATGTCCAAGACTCAATTGTATGCCGTTTTTTCCATCCCTAGATGAAAATTTACGTTTTGATTATATCAGTTGGAAGGGTATATTGCAGAGTACATTGATGATGAACGACATTGAAGGAGCATCAACAACAACTTCTTCTGCTTCTCATTTGACCAAATTGAGGGAGATGACCTTGACGGATTTTGAAGACATAGAGTCTCTACGCTTATCATCAAAAAGCCTCACATCTTTGAAGTACCTTGAGATTACGAAATGCCCTAGATTAAAGAGTATCTTCTCAGGCATTCAACATCTCACGTCACTTCAAAGACTGTCAATTGCTAATTGCGAGGAGCTCGAGCTGCTTTTCGACGATGTCAGATTGTCTAAGTCCCTCGTAGACCTCTCTTCTTTGTATCTGAGTCACCTTCCAAAAGTTGAGGCTTTTCCGGATTGCATAAGTAACCTTAAATCTCTTAAGGTTTTATTTATTGAGGATTTGGAGAATTTAAACAGCTCAGGATTGAAAGGGATATGTAGCCTTCCCTTGTTAGAGAGACTTTATCTTTGGTCTTGCAACAGGCTTTCAACACTCCCTCAAGAAATATGTCGTCTTTCCAGCTCGTTAAAAAAGTTGACAATCGATGATTGTCTCCATTTTCATTCACTGCCTGGAGAAATATTTAGTCTCACCTCTCTAGAGATATTGAGCTTGCATAGACTTCCCGAATTGAAGTCTCTTCCTCAAAAACATTTGCTCGACAACATCCAAGAAATCAAGTTTTGGAAGAATGGGAAAGAAAAAGTATTCATCAAATCAGTCCAAAGTCAAGATAGAGATCCCCCGACCAACCTCAAACTCCACATTAGAGGCATGCCACATTTGGAAAAGCCTGTCAGGTACCATTTATAACTAGTAAATTTTTGTTCAAGTTTCGTCTCCTTTTAATTACCTCACTTAATTTTCTCTGTTATTCTGGTTGTCTTTTACCCATTACAAGTGTGGTATGATTTAGTACCATTCATGATAAGTTGAATGTTGATTTTCAGCTTAGACTTTGTTTTTATTTTTTTGATAATTTTGTTTTGGGTTTTGGAGAAACCAATGGGGCGATGGGATGTAGTTTTTCAAATTGATTTCTTTTAATGTATATTTTTGGGATTCTGCAGGAATTCTGGATTTTCATTATCACCTGAAGGGGAATAGTGAGAAATATTCGTACATAATTAAAGGTTAGCTACTTAATATATATAGTCTAATTGCACCGTAAATGATATACGATCCTTATAGTTGTTTGTATTATAATATTGTTTTAATTTTGTTTATGCACTTTTGAATTATAGGATATAAAAATATAGGCGATTTTGGCTCTTTTTTTTTCTTTTTTCCGATTTCAGCCATTGTTTTTAGTGATTTAGGAAAGACCATCTTATTCATTAATGTTGAAATTGAGAATTGATTGTTGCTGTGCTGATAATCAATTTATAATTTATAATTTTATAATTTTTTTTTTAAAATGAACTTTTTAAATTTTAAGTTTGAATATTTAATTAAATTTTGAATATTTAATAACTTTGAATAAGGTTGAATATGATTATGGATTGATACTTAGGTTTGAGTAATAAGAAATAAAAAATAAAAAGTTATCAATTACTTTTAAATTTCAAAATTTAAAAAATGTATTATCAAAAATGTTTAATTTTAAATTTTAAAAAATAAATTAATTATCAAATAAATACTCTATAAATTGATGTCGAGACAAATATAAAAATATTTACTCACAACTTTCTTAAGTATAAATTGTTTTAAAGGATAGTAATATTAACATAATATAAATTATTTTTAAGTTATTAATAATTTTGTTATAAGATATAATTAATTTAGAAATAAAATAAATATTTTATATAATTTTATTGTGAAAATATATAAAACCCTACTATAGGAAAGACCATAGTATTGGTTTTTTATGATTTGAAATAATTACTGGTGGTTGCCAACTCTATTAGACTATTAATAAAAATGCAGCATGCTTTATTTATCGAAATATGATAGTTTTGGGAATTTTTGTTGATTAAATGGCATATTTGATAAACATTTTATTTTTTAATTTTTGATTCTTAAATTTTGTAATTAGATTTTTTATTTTTATCTACCATTAAAAAATTTAAAAAGTTGTTTGATTTTCAATTTCTATTTTCATTTTGAAAATGTTGAAATTGAGAATTGGTTGTTGCTGATAATCAATTTTTAATTTATAATTTTTCAAATTTTTTTTAAAATAAACTTTTTAAATTTTAAGTTTGAAAATTCAATTAATATTTTTCATAAATTTATTAAACTTTGAATAAAGTTGAATATGATTATGGATTGATACTTAGGTTTGAGTAATAAGAAATAAAAAATAAAAACTTACTTCCAATATTGATTACTTTTAAATTTTAAAATCGAGTTTCAAAATTTAAAAAATAAAAATTTAAAAATGGATTATCAAAAATGTTTAATTTTAAATTTTAAAAAATAAATTTTGAAATAAATTAATTATCAAATAAATACTTTATAAATTACTGTCGAGATATCTTATGAATATAAAAATATTTATTCACAACTTTTTTAAGTATAAATTATTTTAAAGGATAGTAATATTAACATAATATAAATTATTATTACGTTATTAATAATTTTGTTCTTACAATAAGATACAATTAATTTAGAAATAAAATAAATATTTTATATAATTTTATTGTGATAATATATAAAACCCTACTTTAAAAGTTTAATATTTCAAATATAAATAACTATTTGTTGAGACTGGAATGACTTAAGCTTTGATTTTTTTATCTGTTATTATTGTTAGTTTTGAAACTTTGTAAGCTAAATCCTAATATCCTAATATGTAAATCATTATAGAGTGAGCAAATGGATTAATAAAGGAGATTCTTGTTTATGTGGCTTCTATTCTAAGAACAATTTTAAGGAAGTTAAGGCACGTTGAATTCTCTGTTCTTATATATTGAATAGGACTCTATGAGAACTACAAATTTTGATGAAATCTCCAGCTCTCCCGTCTCAAGATCAAAGATTCTGTCATTGATGTCCTTGTTGTATTCAGCTATTGTCTTGTTATTTATCTATATTTTATTTGTATTTGACCCTTGTTGCATTCAACTATTTCCTTGTTATTTGTTATTTATCTATATTGTGTTTGTATTTATTCTTTGTATATTTATCTATATTGTGTTTGTATTTGTTGTTTGTTGGATTCAACTATTTCTTTAATATTTTTTATTTATTTAAAATGTGTTTTTATTTAAATAAGTGTTAGTATTTAATATTTTGTATTAAAAGTTAGAATTTTGATACTAATAATACTGTCTAATTATAAGTTTTGTTAAGGATTTATCTTTTTTATCAATTTAATAATATTCATAGTTAATGAACTAGAAAATAGTGTTACAAATGTCACGAACTTAATTGAGATGTGTTGATATATGTTTGAATATTATTAATCTGATGTATTATTTAAAGATTATTTGTATTTATTTTATTTGTTGATTTTTTATTTAAAAAATATTTTTTTAATATAAGATTATGATATATTAAGCTTGTAATTAATAAATAATGTATTCTCACGTGTGTGTATATATATATATATTTGTTTTTATCTTTTAAAAAAACTAAAAACAAAGTCACATAATTTTTTAATTAAGTTTATAAAATTTAAGTGTATATTACTGATAATAAGTAATGGTTACTTAATAATTATGATAGTTTTAGTTTTTTTATAAATAGAGATCAAAATAATATTTATGTCATACACATCCCATGATAACTTAAAATTAAAAAAAAAATCATAATACGTTATTGAGTATATCAAATTTTGACCGAATTTCTACTATTTCTTTATTTTTTCTATAACATAAAATTATCTACATGCTATATAATATCTATATCTCGCTATCTAATATATATATATATATATAAACTTAACCAAATAATAATTAACATAGCTAATAATACATTCAAATTAAATTTAACCAAATAATAATGGCCAAAAGATAAAGAAAAACTTGTCAATCTTAGACAAGTGTGACACATTACTTGATTATTTGTGTAGATTCCAAAATTTACAAACATTGATACTAAATGAATGCATTGATCTCAAGCATCTGAGTATTCTTCTCGTAGAAGACTCAAAGAATGGCCAAAATATAAAGAAAAACTTGTCAATCTTAGACATTTTAATTTTAAATATTGTAATAATGTGTGGAAAACAACATGTTGCATGGATTAAGACAGCTCACCAAACCTCAAACATTTGAATTTATATGGCTATTGTGATAACAAGTGCTTGAGTTGGTTTGAATCTCTTACAAATGGGATTAGTCTTGAGTTGATGAATTGTACAAATTTACAATATCTATCATGGTTGGCTCTTTTGCCTGCACTCAAAAAATTGAGTCTTACTGATTTGCCTGCCTTGGAGTATATTTCAAGTAGTAATAGTAATGAATCGATATCATCATCCTCATCTTCCAAATCAAAATTGTTCTTTCCATCCTTGAAGGAACTCACTTCTCGCAACATCAGAAAGCCTCACATCTCTGAAGGGCCTGAATATTTGGAAGTGCCCTAAATTAAAGAGTATTTTTGATGATGTCAACATGTCTAAGTTCCTTGTAAACCTCTCTTATTTGTTTCTGATTGACCTACCAAAAGATGAGGCTTTTCCAGATTACATCAATAACCATAATTCTCTTAAAATTTTGAAGATTGTGCGTTTGGAAAATTTAAATAGCTCAAGACTGAAAAGGATATGTAGCCTCCCTTCTTTAGAGAAAACTCCCTCAAGAAATATGTCATTTTTCCAGCTCGTTAAAAAAACTAGTAATCTTTAATTGCCCTAGTTTCCATTCCATGCCTGAAGTAATATTTAGTCTCACCTCTCTAATGATATTGAACTTAACCAAACTTCCGAAATTGAAGTCTCTTCCTCGTAAACATTAGCTTGCCAAGATCCAATTACTCAACTTTTGGTATAGGAATGAGATGGGGAGAAAGGTAAAAGTGTTCAGATCAGAACCCAAAGTTTTCCAAAGTTAAGCTAAAGATCACTTGACCAACCTTCAGTAGTGTAAGTCCCTCCTACATTTAAGAGTAAGAAAACACAAATGTTAGGTGCAACTATAAATGGTAGGTACAACCACAAATGGTAGGTGCAACCACCAATGGTAGGTGTTACCACAAATGGTAGGTACAACCACAAATGGTAGATACAACCACAATGGTAGGTGCATCTAACATTGATATGCAATTTTGCCTATAAATAGGCAATGTCTTTGCCTTAGAGAAACATCAACACACCAAACAAGAAGAGAAGCAAAGCAAAGCCAAAGGAACAATTTCCTTTGAAGAAAAATAGTGTTATGTGTAAGAAAGTGGGAGAGAATATCTTAAAAAAATATCGAATATTTTTCTAAAAGGAGAGTGACAAAATAGTGAGTTTGGGAAACACTTGTATGACACTATTTTGGGTTTATCTCAATTTGTTGTATTGCCTCTCACTTTGTACCCATTAATTTTATTAGTGGAAGAAATACTTTTCGGAGTTTGCCCCGTGGACTTAGCCCAAATTAAAGGGTGAACCACGTTAAATTTTCGGTGTCATTATTCTACTCTGTTGAATTCATTTTATCTTTACCCGCTGTGCCCAACAACTGGTATCAGAGCTGGTCTAGTAAAATTCTTAATATGCTCTGTGGTTGCAGCATAGACTGATCTTCCACATCAGAAAAGATTTTATTAGGTCCAGGGCGTATTTATTTACAAGAAAAAAAAAGAAACACAGCGGAAAAAAGTGTCAAGCCAAAAGGTAGGTATTGAGAAATTTAATGACAATAATAATTTCTTTTTATGGCAAAGGAGGATGAAGGATATTCTCATTTAATAGAAGGTCCATAAGGCGTTGCTAGGAAAAGAAAAGAAGGTAGCAACCGTCACCGAGGAACAATGGGAGGAAATAGATGAGATTGCAGCTAGTACAATCCGTCTAAATCTCTCAGACAGTGTCTTGCAAAATATTGAATAAAAAAATTGCAAGACTGCTAAAGAAACATGGGAGACTCTAGAAAACGTGTACATGTCAAAGAACCTTGTCAATAAATTTTATTTGTGGAAGGAGCTATATCAGATGATGAAGGAAGATAATGTGAGCATGATGCAGCATGTTAGCAATTTCAACAGCAAGCTTTCTCACTTAGCAAGATTTAATGTGAGTTTTTACGATGAAGAGAAAGCTATGATGTTATTGGCATCACTACCCTCATCATATAATCATATCCAAACAACTCTGACTTATGCAAAAGATAAGATAGAGTTTGAAATTGTTGTAGAAGCCTTGTTCTCAGAAGCACAAGCCCTTATCACAGAGTCTAGAGGAAGGAGATTGTACAAAGAAAAAAAACCCAGAAGTAAGAGCAGAGGTAAATCAAACAAATTTGCCAATGTTGAATGCCATCACTGTAAGAGGAAGGGCCACATTAAGAAATTTTGTCGGGTGTTCAAGAAGGAACAAGAAACGAACAAAGGCAAAGTAACGAAGAAGGACGACAGTAGTGATGATGAGCAAACAAATACCATAGACGAGTTCAATATCATTTATGATGAAAATTTTGTCAATCTTGCATCACACGAGACCAGTTGGGTGATTGATAGTGGTGCTACAGTTCATGCTACATCGCGTAGAGAAATTTTCTCATCATACACACCTGGAAGTTTTGGTGTTGTTAGAATGGGAAATAAAGGCCTGTCAAAGGTAGTAGGCAGATGAGACATTTGCTTGGAAACAGAGAACGGAACCAGACTATTTCTGAAGGATGTCAGTCATATTCCAGATATGCGTCTGAATTTGATCTCTGTGTGCAAACTTGCAAATGAAGGATATTGTAGCTTTTTCATTTATGACAAATGGAAACTTACAAAAGGCTCATTAGTAGTGGCTAGAGGTGAGAAGCATACAACTCTGTATATAATGCAAGCGAAGCTCTCCACCGACACAGTAAATGCCATAGAGAAAGATAGTGCAATTGAGCTATGGCATAAGAGACTCAGTCACATGGGTGAAAAAGGTTTGACAAGTCTAGCCAAAAAGAAGATATTGCCTGGAATGGATGAAGTACATTTGGATAAATGTGTTCATTGTCTAGCAGGAAAGCAAAATAGGGTTGCTTTCAAGAGCTTCCCTCCTTCCAGAATGAATAATATTTTAGATCTGATTCATTCAGATTTGTGTGGACCAATGCCAAAGTCACTTGGTAGTGCTCAATACTTTGTGACTTTCATTGATGATCATTCAAGTAAAACGTGGGTATATCTTCTAAAGACAAAGGATCAGGTGCTAGATGTCTTCAAATAATTTCATGCCTCAGTTGAGAGACAGATTGGAAATAAGCTAAAGTGCATCCGGACAGACAATGGTGGAGAATACACAGGACCTTTCCATGCTTATTAAAAAAATCATGGTATTCGGCATCAGATGACACCTCTAAAGACACCGCAGTTGAATGGCTTAGCTGAGAGGATGAACAGAACTTTGATGGAGAGAGTTATATGTCTACTTTCACATGCAAAGTTGCCTAAAACTTTTTGGGGTGAAACCATACTCACAGTTGCACATGTGTTGAATCTTTCACCCTGTACTCCTCTCAAGATGGATGTTCCAGATAAAGTGTGGTCAGGAAAGGATGTTTCCTATGATCATCTGTGAGTGTTTGGCTGTAAAGCATTTGTTCATATCCCCAAGGATGAGAGATCCAAACTTGATGCCAAAACAAGACATTGTATTTTTATTGGCTATGGTCAAGATCAATTTGGTTATAGATTTTACGATCCAGTTGCAAAGAGACTTGTTAGGAGCCGTGATACTGTATTTGTTAAAGATGAGACCATTGAAGATATTATCAAAATGAAGAAATATGTTCCTAATTCCAATGGCGACTCATCATATTTGGAATTAATTCCTCCAACATCAGTGCCAAGACAAGTTGGAGATGAAGACCAGGTTTATCCACCTGATGAAGATGATGCCCCTATAGAAGTTGGTTCTGAAGATGAGGGAAATGATGATGTTCATTATCCAATACCAACACCTACAGCTTCTCCTGTTCCACTGAGAAGAAGTGATAGAGTGAGACGACCCTCTATCTCATATCCTCCAGATGAGTATGCAACTTTCATTGATGGGGGGAGAACCTGAGAATTATGAAAAGGCCATGGATGACGAATCCAAAAAAAAATGGATTGGAGCCATGCAAGATGAGATGAAGTCCTTACATGAGAAAAAAACCTTTGAGATGATGAAACTGCCCAAAGGGAAGAAGGCCTTGAAAAATAAATGGGTGTTCAGGGTGAAGCATGAAGGATATAGTTCCAGTCCGCGATACAAAGCCATACTGGTTGTCAAAGGATTCAGCCAAAGAAAAGGTGTTAACTTTGATGAGATTTTCTCTCCAGTTGTGAAAATGACATCCATTCGTACTATGCTAGGGTTAGCATCATGTCTTAACTTAGAGATTGAGAAAATGGATGTCAAAACTGCCTTCTTACATGGTGAGTTGGAAGAAGAGATATACATGGAGCAGCCAGAGTGTTTTCATCAAAAGGGAAAAGAAGATTATGTCTACAAATTGAAGAAAAGTCTATACGGCTTAAAATAGGCACCAAGACAATGGTACAAGAAGTTTGAGTCTGTTATGGGGGAGCAAGGCTACAAAAAGACTACTTCAGACCATTGTGTTTTTGTGCAGAAATTCTTTGATGATGATTTCATTATTCTTTTGCTTTATGTGGATGATATGTTGATTGTTGGCCGAAATATTTCTAGAATCAACAACTTGAAAACGCAGTAAAGTAAGTATTTTTCCATGAAAGACTTAGGACCAGCAAAACAGATTCTTGTCATGACTATTATTAGAGAAAGAGGTTCTAAGAAATTATGGTTGTCATAGGAGAAGTACATTGAGAAAGTACTTCAGAGATTTCATACGAATAAGGCTAAAGCGATTAGTTGTCCTCTTGCTAATCACTTTAAGCTAAGTTCTAAGCAGAGCCTTTCTACAGACAAAGAGAAGGAAGAGATGGAAGAGGTTCCATATGCTTCAGTAGTTGGAAGTCTAATGTATGCCATGGTTTGTACACGGCCAGATATCACTCATGCAGTTGGAATTGTGAGTAGATTCCTTTCAAATCCTGGAAAGGAACATTGGGCTGCAATGAAATGGATTTTCAGGTATCTTCGAGGATCTTCCAAAATATGCCTATGTTTTGGAAATAATAAACATGTGTTAGTTGGATACACAGATGCAGATATGGCTGGTGATGTGGATTCCAGAAAATCCACTTCAGGTTACCTAATTACATTTGCAGGGGGAGCTGTGTCATGGCAATCAAAGTTACAAAAATGTGTTGCACTGTCCACTACCGAAGTAGAGTTTATAGCAACAATAGAAGCATGTAAAGAGTTGCTATGGATGAAAAAGTTCTTGAAAGAACTTGGGTTGCAACAAGACAATTATCAATTATTTTGTGATAGTTAGAGCGCTATCCATCTTGGAAAGAATGCATCTTTTCATTCGAGATCAAAACATATATATGTGAGATATCACTAGATTAGGGATGTAATGGAGAAGAAGCTATTAGAACTTGAGAAGATCCATACAGAAGAAAATGGATCAGACATGTTAACAAAAATTCTCCAGAGACAAAATTTTGAATACTGTCGTTTAGTTGCTGGATTGGTGGAGCCCTCTATGTAGTCGGGAGGGGGAGATTTGTAAGTCCCTCCTACATTTAAGAGGAAGAAAACACAAATTTTAGGTGCAACCATAAATGGTAGGTACAACCACCAATGGTAGGTGTAGCCATAAATGGTAGGTGCAACCACAAATGGTAGGTACAACCACAAATGGTAGGTACAACCACAATGGTAGATGCATCTAACATTGATATGCAATTTTGCCTATAAATAGGCAATGTCTTTGCCTTAGAGAAACATCAACACACCAAACAAGAAGAGAAGCAAAGCAAAGCCAAAGGAACAATTTCCTTTGAAGAAAAATAGTGTTGTGTGTAAGAAAGTGGGAGAGAATATCTTAGAAAAATATTGGGATATTTTTCTAAAAAGGGAGTGACAAAATAGTGAGTTTGGGAAACACTTGTGTGACACTATTTTGGGTTTATCTCAATTTGTTGTATTGCCTCTCACTTTGTACCCATTAATTTTATTAGTGGAAGAAATACTTTTCGGAGTTTGTCCCGTGGACTTAGCCCAAATTAAAGGGTGAACCACGTTAAATTTTCGGTGTCATTATTCTACTCTGTTGAATTCATTTTATCTTTACCCGCTGTGCCCAACAAGTACCTCACACTCAATATTAAGACCTGCCCACATTTGGAAAAGCCTATCATGTACCTTATATTATTCATCATTCATAACCAGTAAATTTTTGTTCAAGTTTTGCATCGAAAATTTACTAAAATACTCTCAATATCTTTAAGAATAACTCTTTCTTTTTTTTAAGATATAAGTGTGATGAGATAATGATTGTAAATCAAAAATACTAAAGATGCTATCCATCACTTAAAAAAATATGCATACTATCACTTTGACAAGTACTCTTTGTCTATCCCACTGCCCCTTTTCTTTCTTGGGAGAAAATAAAAAGCTCTACACCACTCTCTTCCATCTCACTACTACAAAAATAGGCATTAAAGTCAGTTTTTAACCGATTTTAAATAAATTTAAAGTCGGTTCACGCGATGAACTGACTTTACCAGTACATTTTATGATTTTTTTTTATTTTTATTCTCATTTTTTCGTATTATTCAATATATATATATATAGCATAAAAAAATAAAATATAAATAATAATACAAATAATTAAAAATTTAAATATATTTAATTACTTGATAATTAAATTTATTACAAAAACAAATAATTTATATATAATACATATAGTTAACTTAAATTACAAATAAAATAATGTCGTCAAAGTGTAATTATGCGATCGAGTAAGCTTGGTTGGCTTAGAATCTTGATTGGCCTTCACAAGCATTATGACAAAAAACATCTGATCCATATAACAATTCATATTCCTCTACATATAGGAGCACGTAAAACATCCATCAAACAAGTAGTCTAAACTTCAGACATACGAATGAAGAAATTAAATCATTATAAATATTACCATAAAAAAGAGATTACCACGTTCAATGACATTCGACGAACTTATATTAGTACTTTATTAATCATTTGTCTATATATATGAAGTTATCTGGAATCTGTACTAGTATTTTTTAGTGCTATAATGAACTCTAAATATGAAATCAAGTGTAACTCCAATTTCTTACTTGGCTTGTGTGAGTTTTGGTGCCCTTAAACATATGGAACACGTTCATAGGCACCAAAACTCATGAAAACCAAGAAACAAATCGGAGTTACGTACACCTGATTTGTCCATTTAGAGCTCATTATAACATTAAAAATACTAGTAGAGATTTCAGGTAAATTCATATTTATAAATAAATGATTAATAAAGTGATAATATGAGTTCGTAAGGAAAGTAGGAAAGAGAGATGAGATGTAGTTTATGCCAAAAATAGGTCCATAAAAAATGCATTCCCCTAAATACATGAGCATATAATCATTCATCAAACAAGTGATTTCAGACAAAGGAATAGATAGAGAAATTAAATCATTAAAAAATTTACTGTTATGTTGTCATATTCTATTCAAGATCATGAGAATCTTCTCCTCATTCTTCTTGTGATGATATAATTTGAACCATGTGTTCTGCCCATTCCTCTCTTAAATCATCAAAAATTTGCTGATCGTAGCCCGTCTTGTTCCAACCAAAGAACTACATGTATTTAAAATAAAAAATAAGAATATAATTTCATTTATTTACAAAAACAAACTCAAATATGTTAAAAACTTTTATGTATATGGGTAAAAGATATTACCACATCATCATAAACTTTTATGTATATGGCCAAGGGATTATCAACTTTTGATTTCTGTTAAACGTTAATGCTCTATCACATAATTGGTTAGCTCTGATGCTAACATCCTTCTCTTGATATTGATTGACATATGAAGAATCATAAAACATTGCTAAATGTGATGAGTGATTATGTTGAAGTTGATAATAGCACACCCTATATAAAAGATATATATATATATATAATTAGATAATATAAATATAATTATATATCTTTTGCATAAATAAAAGAAAAATTAATAGATTGAGGACTCATCTTGTCCACACTTGAATTATACTTAAATCGATCATTTGATATTCAAATAGTTGCAATAAGCACTCGATCGATATATAAGTTTGGCTGAGGTCTACACCAGAAATTTCTATAGGAAGTGGCATAGTCCATCCATCATTTATTCTAGATGTCCTCCCAACAATAGTCATCAAAGTGCAAAGATTTCTGCTGAAGTTTAACGCATAAATATGACTATACTTTTTCCAAGGCTTCTTCTTCAATGACTTGGTGCGCGATGATTGGCCACTAGACATAGATTTAGCACGAGATACTTGCTTTGTATCTTTTAAATGTGCCGCATTTAAGAGTTCTGGTATAATAGACTAAAAAAAGTATTATATATGTATTTTTTAGTAACAATATAATATATAATAGAATAATAGTAGTAAACAAATGTTATCTTTTAAGTTAAAAAATAGTACGACGTCAAAATTTAGAACAACTTGAATCAACAGCCAAGCCATATACTATCCAACCGCCTCTTGGACTGTGGTAGCATCAGAAGGCACAGGTAGTGGACAATCATGAAACAATGATTGATCAATTACTATTCGCCAATGATTAGGAAAATATTGATTATGAATCATCCGATCATCGCTCAATTGTTGTACCGTTCCAATAGAAACATAGTCCGTTGATGAAGGATGTTTCAACAAACATTTCATATTCTGTAAAAAATTTAAGTGTTATATATAAAAAATAAAACATATAATAAGAATTTAAAAATAATAGATTATATACACCATAAATTAAAATCTTACCACATATGATTCATCAAATAGAAGAGGACTCTCATATGGGGTAGCTATTGGATGTACATTCTCACCAAAATGTTCATCTTGGTTTGATTTATGGTAAGAATGTGCATATTGCATTGAAGAAAATGAACCACTACTTGATTGCATATGCATTCCTAGTATATAGTGAGGACCAATAGGATGGTTATATCCTATACTGGATGTAGTTTGAGCACAATGAGATTGCGTGGGTGGCCTGATGAGCGAAAATCGGCATCGTCGATTCTCGCAAATACTTTGGTTTTATATTTGTAAAACTCTCGCAAGTGCACGAATCATTTCGTAGAAAATGATAAGTATACTCCCAAGGTCGATCTAAGGAAGGAATGTATGTGGTTTTTAATATATTATTCAAACTTTTAAAAACGAAATTAAATCCTAAACATCCTGTCACGATAGTTTGGTTTTTGTGTTCCTAATCTAATAACATAAAATAAACATATATACAGATTAATTAAATATAATCTAAAAAAACATAAAAATAAACATAGATACAAATTCAATAAATATTTATCTAAAAATAAATATAAATACAGATTCAATAAATATTCATGCAAATTTTATCATTTATATTAGTGGAGTATTTATGGATATAATAACTAAATTAATTATGCTTGCTCATATTATCTAGGTTATTAAAGATATAAATTGATATTTTATTGATTCTCTCTTTTTTGTATGAATACCACCTTTGGTGGGGTTAGATATTCTTTGTTAACTAAACAAATCAATTAACACCTATGGGTGGGGTTGATAACTAATTTGATTAATTAAATTAATTCATTTTTCTAAGAGATTGAAAATGAACCATTTAAATGCCACCTTTGGTGGGGTTAGACAGTTTAAACTTTATTCAAGGTGTCCAAATTAAACCTAAGAATTTAGTTATCCGAGTACTAACTTTCAAGTTTTAAAACCACTATTGAAAACATGTTGTCAATACATTTTCACATAATAATTCTTATAAAAACTTTTGAAATAGAGTTTCACTCTAACTACCGGGCGATTGTACCAACAAATAAAAGAATACTACTCTAAATTAGACCGGATAACTAAACCTTAAAATCTAATTTTCAGATTTAAGTTTGTAATGAAAAATAATATATTTCTCTCTAACATCCTTAATATAAAATCTTGAATAAAAATAAAATCAATTCATTTTAGAAATTTTCACCTATTTAATATTTCGCAAGCATAACAACGTTATTATTATATCATGATTATAAACAGTTAGCACAGTTAAATTTAATCACAGACAAATTAAATATAACATGTAAGAATAAAGCATAAAAATAACTGTAAAGAAAATAAAATCCTTACAGAACTTCGACGCTATTCCCGTTGCTAGAAAACCTCCAAGCGGAATTTGCACTTCCATTTATTGAATCAAAAATCTAAATTATTACAAAAACATTACAAGTTCCTCTCAAAAAGAGAAGAACTCTAAACCTAAGAGAATTGAACTAAAAACTAAGAGAAAAACTAAGAAAAGCTTAGAAACTAAGAAAGAAACTAAGAAAACTCAAAAACTAAGAAATGAGAGAAAGAAAGAAGAGAGAAGTGAGTTTTGAAGGTGTTTGAAGGTGTGATTTGAAGTGAATGGAAGGGAGGTATTTATAGGTGAGGATGGAGAGAAAAAATGAGTAAAACAATGTTTAAAAAAATATTAAAAAATTAAAAAACGTGTAATGGACATGCTGAGGTCATCAATGACGTTAGCATGACGTCACAGGGGCTGCTGCACGTGAAAAATGGGGTGAAAACGCGTTGGGCGCGGAGGGGCGGCTGCTGGGTGCTGCGCGCGCGCGTTGGGCTATCGCTGCGCGCGTGAACAGTAACCCGCGCGCAGTGCTGCGCGCATGAACAGTAATCTCGCTCGCACAGTGCTACGCGCATGAACAGTAACCCCGCGCGCAGTGCTGCGCGCATGAACAGTAACCCCGCGCGTAGTGTGGGGCGGAGCTTGGTGCTGGACGCGGCGGCTGGGCGGCGCGGCGGCACATTTTTCTCGTTTTTGACATTTTTGTCCTTTTCGACCCATTTTGTCCAGTTTTTCCATATTTGTTGACCTTTTCCCACTTATTTATTAATATATTTGTGATGTATTGCTTCAAGTATTCTTCTTTGAGTCTTTAAATTGCATTTTTAAGCCAAAATACCTGAAAAACAATAAAAATACCCGTGATTCCGAAAAAGACAAATTTATATAAATATATGATAAAACATATAAATATATATATTTTTAATCAATTAATGTGCATAAAATCATGGTTATTTTAGTGCTTTTTGAGCACTCATCACATGCCTATCATGTATGGTGGTATGCTTGGCATGGATTGTGGCATGCCTGGCATGGAAGGTGGTATGCCTGGCATGGATGGTTGCATGCTTGGCCAATATGGCATGCCCTGGTTGTAGTATGATGCCATGGCTGACATTTGTTGTGATTGATATTCTTTTAGAGTGGTAATCTCACTTATCACTGAGGCCTTAAAAGAGTTGAATTCTTCTTCAATTTTTGTGTACTTCTCCTTACTTACCGTCTGAGGCTTTTGTTTTGGAATGTTAAAATACTCCATAGAACCATCATATTGGCTACCTCCCCTAACACGACCAGGATGCTCATGTCCGAATGCATGATATAAAGCATCTCTCCCAAGCTCTTCGATTATTTCACCCCTGTATATTTTTTCTTGAACAACTCTCTATAAATAATAAAGCACAAAAACATATCATTAATTATTACTAACCAACTTATTTAATTTTTCTTCTCCTCGCGGAGTCATCGGTCTTGAATTCTTCGTTTTGGGAGTCTTTGTTGCTATGTATAATTCAGTTCGGGTAACAGGTCTACCCAATTCAGCTTCCTACATAAATTATGAAAATTTTATTAACAATGACATGAAATTAAATTGAGGAAAATAAATATAAAAATATTTATAAATTAAGACATTAATAATACCATTCTATATCTAATTTCAGGATTTCAAGACCTCCAAGTACGGTTAGGAAGAATGTTATGCATTTGTACATTCTGATGATCTTATCTAATAATTTGAAATTCATCTGAACGTCTATAATCCACAAAGTCTTTCCAAACTTGAGGTGTAATCCAGGGGTGTCCTTCAGGGATTTTGTAGATCTCATTCTCATCAAGTGTTTCCAAATATGGAAACACATAATTTCTTGCCAATCTGGAAGTCTTGTATTCCTTCCATGCCTTATTTGCAATCTTATAACACTTGCCCTTTCAACTGTCATCGACTTTGTAACGATTCTGTAAAAACATAGTACAAAAGATTAGATATAATACACTTAATATAATATATATATATTGATTATAAAATATAAGATACTTACACAAATGGTTATCCATATTTTGAACATTTCTGCATCATCAACCTCAGACCAATCATTTATATTGATTGGTATTCTGGACTTTGCAAGTCGACCAATAGAGGATTTCAATTGTTAACCATTTTCCCCTATTGGATTACGAGTAGCATCAAATAGAACATGTATTCTATCATCTGGGTTAAGTGGACCATCAGGTATATTCACCCAACCCCTTCTTTTCAAATATCCAATGGATCATTTGGATCTACAAGCTTTGTTATCCGAATATCCATGAAATATTTGCAAACAATGAAGAAATATAAATTAATTGACAATTTTAGGAACATACATATATATAAGAGTTATTACAACAATATAGAACATAGGTTATGTTTAATTAGGTTGTTGATCGTATACATATATTCCTTCACAATCACTTCGAGCCCATGATGAAGAATCATCATCATCAATTAGATCATCATATACATTAGGCAATTTATTTGAGAAATTACTAATATTGGTTAATGTATCAAGCATAGAGTCATCATCTTCTACAACATCACAATGGTAAAACTCTTTTTGTGGAGGCATTAACACAACAGAACATCTTGGATCAATTTGATCACCCATGTAAAATACTTGTTTTGCATGAAGTGCTAACGTGAAAGGATCATCAGTGTGACTTATCCTGAATAAATTTACAAGGGTAAATCCAAAATCATTTATATTGTATCCAACATTGATAACATCTTCGACCCAATCACATAAGAAAATTGTTTCATGGAAGACCTCATAATCCAATTCCTAAATCTCTTGTATTATACCATAATATGTTCTATTAGAAAGTACAGGATTAGCATCTTTTGAACTTGAAAATTGCATAGTTTGTGCAACCATCTTCACCCCACTATTTTAATTTACTCGGACTTTGTCCCTAGCTTGAGTCGTAAACCTCGATCCATTTATTGTGAAACTATAAAATGATTTGACATCGAATTTTGGCCCATGTGCAAGTCATTGTAAACTTTCTGATATTTTATGATTGGGTTTCTTGAGTTCATCTCGAATCTTTGTATACAAAAACACAAAATATGTTTAGAGCAAAGTTTTAAAACATTGAATAGATCTAGGAAGATACATGCATGAATTTTTGTTTGTGACACTTACATGGTTGCAAAACCAATTAATAAGCTCTCGCTTATTTTCATCATACAACCATTTTTCTCCTCCTTTTTTTTTATAACGAGGATCGATCTTCAATAAGTTTAAATGCACCTGTAATGTTATTAAATATATATTAAGTTATATATCATCATTAATAGTTAAATAAAAAATGATTTTTACAATTATGAGACAATGAACATCACTTACTTTATGTACGATTGTGCCTCATTATTATTTACCAAAATGATTCGGTGTGCTTTTTCCCATCGAGTGCGATCAATAAATAATTTCTTACTTCCACCAAGCATAGGGTTACCTACTTGGATCATGTGACGTTCTAAGAATAACTTGTGCGTAGGATTCCCAATTTTAATGCAATCACTAAAGTATTCAGAACAAAACTCAATGGCCTCTTCATCAATGTAGCGTTCCACCATGCATCCTTCAGGTCGATTTCTATTATTTACATATCCTTTAAGGACTTGCATATATCTCTCAAAAGGATACATCCATCTTAAGTAAGTAGGACCACACAATTGAACCTCTCGAAGTAAATGAACACAAAAGTGAATCATTATATCGAAGAAAGAAGGAGGAAAATATTTTTCAATTAGACACAAAGTCTCTACAACATCTTTCTGTAAAGAATTTAACTCGTCAATTGATATAGATTTCTTGCATATTGTATTGAAGAATGAACAAAGCCAAATTATTGATAATCGAACATGTTTTGGAAGAATTGATCTAATAGCAACTGGTAATAACTGTTGCATTAAGATATGACAGTCATGTGATTTCAATCTTTACAGTCTCTTATCGATGATAGACACAAAATTTCTTAAGTTGGATGAGTAACCATCAGGAACTTTCACACCCTTCAAACATTTATAAAACACATCCTTCTCTTTTGTTGACATTGTATATGATGTTGGTGGTAAGTATGTTCGATTCTTATCATTTTCCACCCTTGGTTCCAATTCAGGTCGTATGCCTAGTTTCTTTAAATCCAATCTTGCTTTAATTCCATCCTTTGTTTTTCCAGGCATATTAAGTAAAGTACCAATCAAGCTCTCACATACATTCTTCTCAATGTGCATGACATCTAAGATGTGATGAATGTGTAGGTCTTTCCAATAAGGTAATTCCTAAAATATTGATTTTTTTTCCAACAACCATGGTCAGTCGGTTCAAACTCTTTTTCATTTTCACCCATTTCATTAGTTGATCTCTTTCGTTTCCCTACCTTAGTGAGTTTTTTGTTCATCTTTCCATATCGTTTGAATGTCATCCCATTCAATTGCCTTAATATCTCAATACCTCACAAAGGTCGAGTTGCATGATCATGATCTTCTTCACCATCGAACGGTTTCTTTTGGTATCTAAACTTGTGTCTAGATGACAAAAATCTTCTATGTCTTCTATATGATATCTTTCGTTTGTGAACAAGATAAGTTGCAGAAGTTCCATCACTGCATATAGGACATCCCTTGTAACCTTTTATTGCATGTCCTGATAAGTTTCCATAGGCAGGAGAATCATTAATTGTCCATAAAAGGACCCCTTTCAAGTTAAAGTGTTCTTCTTTATGTGCATCGTAAACATTTACACCATCATTCCACAACGTATTTAAATAATCTATCAGAGGCTACAAATATACATCAATATAAACACTGGGTTGTTTTGGTCCTAAGATCAATAATGTTAACATCATGAATTTTATTTTCATACATAACCAGGGAGGAAGGTTGTATGTTACCATAATTACTGGCCAACAGCTATATCTACTACTGAGGGAACTATGTGGATTAATTCCATCAGTAGCAATGGTAAGACGAAGATTGCGTGGATCAGATGAAAATTGAGGAGATAAATTATCTACTACTTTCCAATTTGGAGAATCACAAGGATGACGTAGCACCCCATCATCAGATCGATTATTTGAATACCAAGTCAACATCTTTGATGTATATTTACTATTGAACAACCTTTGAAAGCGAGGAATCGGAGGAGAGTACCAAAGAACCTTTGCAGGCACGCCATTCTTATGTGTTGTACTCTCATTTGTACCATGCTTCCATCTCGATTCTTTACACATAGGACAATCATGTAATGTCTCATATTATTTTCTATAAAGAATGCAATCATTAGGACAAGTGTGAATCTTATAATATTCCATGCCAAATCGACTAAGAGATTTCTTCACTTCATACATTGAAGATAGCAATTCAATACCCTAAGAAAACATATCGACTAGTAGATTTAGTAATTCTGTGAATCCCTTGTCAGAAAAACCATGTTTTGCCTTCACATTGTACAAATGAACCAAGCCCGACATTTTAGTGTATTTTTTGCATTTTGGATACAATGGTTTTTCGGCATCTTCTATAAGTTTATTAAAGGTTTCGGGATCATTCTCGCGTAATTCATCTTCAACACCATGAAACATATTTTCTGTCTGTACATTATGATAAGATGTATGTAATCCACTCACATTCTTATTTATCTCTTCCCCATGAGTATTATCAATATTTTCTCCATGATAATACCAACATTTATAGCTCAATAGAATACCATTACGGATAAGGTGATACTTAACCTCATCAAATTCATGAAATTGCTCATTTTTACATTTAACACATGGGCATCGAATCATACTAGTTCCAGTATTACTATTTCTACAAGCAAATTCCATGAAACTTTCAACTCTAGAAATATAGTCTTGCTCAATTCTACACTTTGACATCCAAGATTTGTCCATTTTCTATTAATGATATTAATTAAACATATTACTTAATTATGTATACAATGAATATATTTCAAGTATTATTATATATAAATTTCCTAATTATTATAATATATATCAAAACATACATAATGCAAAACAATTATCATTTTAATCATTTTACAAAACTATTTCTATACAAATTAAAAAATAAGCAACATGTTAACATGAATATATAAAAACCAATCACTTTGGTTGATTCTAATTTCTAAACATGTTACTATATCATAATTAAAAAGTAATATTAATTATACGTATATAACATTCTATAGAAGTATATAGGCAATACTATATATAGTAACATATTTGTAACATTTTAACACATAAGTAGCATATATAAATAAAAATAATAATACTACTTAGTTTTTAGTTATTATTTGATTTTTATTAATATATATATATATATATATATATATATATATATATATTTATAATTTTTTTAAGAGTCAATAGATAGCACGTATAACTTTTATACCAATATAATTTCTTACAAATTTAAAAAAACATATATTTTTCCTCTATTCACTACTTAATAAAATATAATTATTTATATTTAAATAAATTTATCCACGCATAGTAAACCCACAAAATTTCAGATATTATTTCCATATAAAATAAGTCAAACATAACAAGCAAAATAAAAAACATACCTAAATCAAAAATTTATACAAAATATAAAACAAACTGAATAATAAGCTATAAAATTCTATTTAATAAAATATAATTATTTACAATATATAAATAAATTTATCCACACATAGTAAATATATATAATCCATCAAACACACAACATTTCAGATATTATTTCCACATAAAATAAGTCAAACAAAATAAAAAACATACCTAAATCAAAAATTTATACAAAAAATGTGTATACTTTTTTTTTAATATTTCGCTCAAAAAATAGTAGATCTAAAAGATAATTAGAAGAGGAATATAACTTACAAAACGACGTTACAAATGGTGGTCGAAGGTGGCCGAAAATTTAGAAAGAAAGTGGTGCGCGGTGTAGATTTTGAGAGAAAATGGACGAGAGAGAGAAAGAAAATGGGGTTTTGATTAAAAAAAATGACTTGAATGTGGATATATTAGGTGGATAGCGTCGGTTATACACCGAACCGACTTTAAATTCATTATAAGTCAGTTTTTGGAAAAAACCGACTTTACACATCGACTTAAATACCTTTTTTTTGTAGTAGTGTCTGCTCTAACTCCCTTTCCTTAATTCTTTTGGTTTTCTTTTACCTATTAGAAGTTATGGAATGATTTAGTACTATTCATTATAATTTGGTTGTCCATTTCAGCTTGGACTTGGTTTTTATTCTTTGGATGGTTTTTTGATAATTTTGTTTTGGGTTTTTGAGAATCCAATGGGGCAATGGGATGTAGTTTTTCAGATTCCACAAGAGTTCTGGATTTTGTGTATCATTTGAAGGGGAGAGTCCATTAGATCATGATGCATTTGATTTTGTATGAGTATAGCTGATCAGGTCGAAGATTTGTACATACTGGAATGGGCTTTGATAAGAGTCAAATTATTGCATTTTTATTATGATTTAAATGTTGATATTTGCGTGAAAATTGTGTTTATTTGATTATTTAATCCACAAATGTCATTTCATGGGTATTTCGTGTTTAAAGTGCAATTTAAGGTAAAATCATAATTTTGGAAAAGTTTGGGATAAAGTTCAATGACCAGGATTGAGCGAAAATAAAAGAAAACGAAGCTTCAAAATTTGGAAATCCCGTCGCCGGCGAAATTTTTACAAAGAGCACGGCGAAAATCTTCCCGAGAGCACGGATTTTGGCAGATGCAAATCTCACCACTGGTGGGACACCTTTAGTCGCCGGCTAAATTATCTAGCAGTCGGCCAGAATCAGAGGAACCAAAAATTTATTTTCTAGAATAATTTCACCGCCGGTGAGTTTCATCCGAAAACACAATTTTTTTGTTGTTTTGTTCCAAAATTTGCCCCAAAACCCTAGATCTATATACATTATAAGATGGAGAAAGAGGCCACGATAGAGAGAGGAGTCTAAGACATTTTTGGAGGAGAAAAGACAATTTTGGAGAAAAAGTTTGGAGAAGCTTGAAGGATCATCACCATTGTTGCTACCAAGTCTTCATCTTCAAGAGTTTTTCATCTCTTCTCCTTAGCTTTTATTTTCTACATTTTATTCAGATTTGTTATTCATGGATTCAATTGAGATAATGTTTTTTCTTATTTCTATTATGAACTAATTCGTTTTTGCTAAGGCTATGATGTAGTTGAATCAAGAAAATTTAATTTCTTTTGTTATTGTTATATGAGTTCATTGTTTTCAAGTTGAATATTTATTTCCATGCTTAATGCTTTTGAATTTCTTGCCAAGATTTGAACACCTACAATCCAGGTTGGAGAAATCATCCAAATTTGTCATGGGGAAATAATCAAGGGGGATTCAAACCGTCATCATCTTCCTACCAATCCCAAGAGAAGAAACAAACAGATTTGGAAGGAATTTTGGAAAGTCCATTGAAGAGTCAAGAACAAATTTTAGAAATCAAAAGGCAATCAACAGGGACATCCAAAACCAACTGGGGCAGCTTTCAAAGTAGATTGCAGAAAGGTATCAAGGATCGTTACCTAGTGACACAATAAATCCCAAAGAGCATGTAAAGGCTATCACATTGAGAAGCGGTAAAGAACTTGAATGGCAAGGGAGATCGGAGAAAAAGATGGAAGAATCTAAAGAAAAGCCATCAACATCCCAAGATGTTCAACCTTCCTCAAATACGAAATATGAGCCTCCTATCCCATATCCTTAAAGATTGAATAAGAAAAAGCTTGATAATCAATTTGATAAATTTCTAGATATTTTTAAGAAATTGCATATTAACATTCCTTTTGCAGAGATGTTGGAACAAATGCCCAAGTATGAAAAAATCATGAAGGAAATTATATCAAAAAAGAGGAAGCTGGGAGATTATGATACTGTCATGCTAAATCAGGAATGCACTGCAGTTCTTCAAAGAAAATTTCCACAGAAATTGAAGACCCAGGGAGTTTTACTATACCTTGTACTATAGGAAGTTGCAATTTTGATAAAGTCCTATGTGATTTAGGAGAAAGTATTAATTTGATGTCACTTTCTATTTTTAGGAAACTAGGCCTGGGATAAGTGAAGCCCACTTCAATCTCTCTACAATAAGCGGATCGATCGGTGAAATATCCTCGAGCTGTAATTGAGGATATTTTAATTAAAGTCGACAAATTTATTTTCCCTGAAGATTTCGTGGTACTTGACATGGAGGAAGACAGAGAGATACCGTTGATATTGGGGAGACCATTTCTTCCAACTGGAAGAACATTGATAGATGTTCAGTAAGGAAAGCTCATTCTACGGGTGCAAGATGAACAAGTGACTTTTGATGTTTTTGAAGCAATGAAATGTCCAAGTGATGTACATTCTTGTTTCAAAATTAACACTCTTGACAGGTTAATCTCGGAAACCTTTGAGGAGAGAGCTTCATTGCTACCACTAGAAGCTTGCCTTGTGAAATCTGCAACAATTGAGGAGAAAGATGAGGGGATGAGACATTGTTCCGAATTACTAGCAGGACCTAATGAATATTTGTGTAGTGAAGAAACATCTAAGGAGTTGGGAACAAATGAAACTCCAACCTCAATGGTAAAGAAGGAAGCCAACAAGATTGAGCTAAAAGCCAATGCCATCCCATCTAAAAATAAAACATTATCTTACGTTCGCTGCCGACAAGGGCATTTTTGCCGTCGGTGGAAAGGAGATCTCGCTTTTCTTTCTTACATTGAGGACAATGTAAGGTTTTTGTTGGGGGTGCGGTAAACGATAAGTCTTTTCTTCGCTTCATTTTTAGTAGTTTTGTTCATGTGTTTATTTTTTATTTTTCATTTATTTTTCTGCATTTTGATTTAATTTCTTTTATTTGATTATTGTCTTATTTTTATTTGCATTTTTACTTGTTTTAATTTGCACGTTGATGATAATAATGTGATTATGATAACAAGTAGCTTTTAGAAGACATTAAATTTTGCTTCGGTTTAAAGATAATTTCAAATATTGATTTTACCCAGTTGGCGACTATTTTAGTATGTGGTATGATTTGGTTGACTAGTCTAAATGCTTAGAGAAGTCTTATGTGCGAATTTTTCATGGACATTTTTGTGATCTCAACAAACTCTAGAACTCATTTGAAAACCTCTTGCGGCGAAATAATTTAGAATTGCACTGTTTAGGATATGATGTAGGCCATTTTTGGATTGATTGTGCCATTTTAAGCCTACCTTGTTATCCCTATATCACTAGTCATCCCTTTGAGCCTATTTAAATATATTGTTAGTCTTATTTTTCTTTCTTTCTGCCTTATATAACCTACCCTTTTATTTAGCCAATATATATATAATTCCTACCTTATTTGTTAAGAGCACTTAATTTTGAACACAAACTTTTCAAGAACAATTGGAGTAAGGATGGAATAAAAAAAATAAAAAATAAAATAAAAAATCTTCCACATATATTGGAAGAAATTGGTCGGGGTTATGTCTTTTCAAGAGCAATTGGAGTAAAAAAATTAATCTTGCACATATATTGGAAGAAATTGGTTGGAGGTTATGTCTAAAAAAAGGGGAGGGGGCTTCACACTCTAGTAAATAAAAGAGTGTAAGTGATGGATGTATTGAGGTGAAAGATTGAGGAAGAATTTTGTTTATCTTTGGAAAAATGGGTTATGATTGGAAGAAACAATTTGGGTTAAATGGTGTTACTCTTTTACTTAATTGGTTGTGTTTAATCTAACAAGTGCTATTATTTGTATTTTGACACTTTCCGTTCTTTTTTAACCAAAAACCTAAGCCTAACATTACAAGCCTCATAAAGTCATATTGATCCGAAGTGGTGTATTTTCCTTCATTAGTGGAGAGAGTTTTGAAAAGTGAGCCTATGGAGTTTGAGATTTCATCTTTTTGTTTGTGGATGTTATGCATAATATTATCTGGGCATTGTGGCTATTGGTTTGTGGTTTGATGGATTTTTAATAGTCAACAACAAAAGTGAAATTGGCATTTGAGATTTCTTAAAGCTTAGGTGACATTTAATTATTCTATGTGTTGTGTGTTATTTACAATTTTTGAGACATTTGTGTAAATTAATTGTTGTGTGATTTTATTGTTTTGAGTTAGGATAGTTATAGGTAAGATGTTTGTGGGTATCATCACTGGAAGCCCTCATGAGACTACAACTCGTCCTACTAGGGCCGCCTAGGGGTTTAAAGGCTTATTGCATACGCTTAATATAATTTTGTAAATAGAATAAATTTTCTTTGAATTTTTCTCTTAATGTCTCCTTGGAATTTATTAAATAGATCGCTTTTCTTGCTAGAAACTACCAAGAAGCTGGTTGGGGGTTGTTGATAAGAGTCAAATTATTACATTTTGGTTATGATTTAAATGTTGATATTTGGGTGAAAATCGTGTTTATTTGATTATTTAATCCACAAATGTCATTTCACGGGTATTTCATGTTTAAATTCCAATTTCAGGTAAAATCATAATTTTGGAGAAGTTTGGGACAAAGTTCAATGATCGAGATTGAGCAAAAATAAAAGAAAACAAAGTTTCAAAATTTGGAAATCCCGCCGCCGGCGAGATGATTCTCGCCGCCAACAAAATTCTTACAAAGAGCACGGCGAAAATCTTCCCGAGAGCACGGATTTTGGCAGATGCAAATCTCGCCGCCGGCGAGACACCTTTAGCCGCCGGCCAAATTATCTAGCCGTCGGCTAGAATCAGAGGAACCAAAAATTTTATTTTCCAGAAATCTCGCTGTGGCGAGAATAATGTCGCCGCCGGCGAGTTTCGTCCGAAAACACAATTTTTTTGTTATTTTGTTCCAAAATTACCCCCAAAACCCTAGATATATATATACTATAATATGGAGAAAGAGGCCACGGTAGAGAGAGGAGGTCTAAGACATTTTTGGAGGAGAAAAGGAAATTTTGGAGAGAAAGTTTGGAAAAGCTTGAAGGATCATCACCATTGTTGCTACCAAGTCTTCATCTTCAAGAGTTTTTCATCTCTTCTCCTTAGCTTTTATTTTCTACATTTTATTCAGATTTGTTATTCATGGATTCAATTGAGATAATGTTTTTTCTTATTTCTATTATGAACTAATTCGTTTTTGCTAAGGCTATGATGTAGTTGAATCAAGAAAATCTAATTTCTTTTGTTATTGTTATATGAGTTCATTGTTTTCAAGTTGAGTATTTATTTCCATGCTTAATGCTTTTGAATTTCTTGCCAAGATTTAGATGATTTGTTGCATTATATTGAGACCGAGAGGAGATGTGTAATGAATGCTTCTTGTGATAAATATCGTATGTTGAATGCGAGTATGAGAACTAATGCATGATGTATGTGGTTATTCTAGAAATGCTATAAATCGTAATGTGCTTGTTTGTGATTAAATCTTCATAGAAATATAGTTGGTTTTCATAGATAAGTAATTCTAATATAACTCGAGAGAGAGTATTAGGTAAATTTGGGTTTTTCAACCATCACTTTTAGCTTTGATTCTCATATAACATGACTTGAAATCGGATTGAATTGATTTATTGAAATCAAATGCCTTAGCGTTTTAATCATTTGTGAACAACATTGAATTGTGTTATTTGCGTTTAGTTTTAAGTTAATTTGCTTCTTAAACAATTTCAACAATTCGGTTTTCAAATAAAATTAGGATTAGTCAATTTTGGTATTTAGTAACGTCATTTCTTGTGGATTCGATATCCGTATTTTTGTACACTTTATTACTTAAATGATTCGTATACTTACGAAAATACGCATCAGGTTTACTCTTGGAGAATCAAGGTTAGCTAATTAAGATATAGTCTTAGTCTAATTACATCAATAATGATATAGATTCCTTATAATTGTTTGTATTATAATATTGTTTTAATTTTGTTTATATACTTTTGAATTATATAAGATGTAGAAATATAGTCAACTATTTAAAAATGATTTTGTATTTTCTTCTATTTTTATTTCAATCTTATATTGTATCCTACTCTTGTTCCTATCTTATTTTCTCTTCTATTTTATTTTTTTCTTCTTTGTTCTAATATATTTTATTTCTTTTTTCTACTTTCTTCTACTTTATTTCATTCTTCTACTTTCAACTTCTATTTTATTTCAATATACTATTTTCTTTTATTTTATCTTAATATTTTACTTTCATCTCTTTTTTTAGAGGCACGCTAATCTTTTATTTTCCTTTTCTTTTGCCCATTGATACATGTAAATTTTACCCACTTAAATTCTAATATACAAGTAAAATTTATATAATGTAAAAATAATATGAATCATTAAATCAATTTCAAATAAAATTTTTTCGTACTATTTATAAATATTAATTAATATAAAACATTCTTTTTATACAGTAATATAATTTAGCTTTTTTTTACAATTTAATACTTTGTTTGAGTAGTTTAGGTAATACCATTGTATTGTTTTTTATATTTTGAATTAATGGTGGTTGTGAACTCTTAATTCTAAAATTGCAAGGTGCTTTAGTTTTGGAAATATAAAAGATTTGGGAATTTTTATTGATTAAAAAAATATTTGATAACCACTTTCATTTTAATTTTTGATTCTTTGATTTTGTAATTAGATTTTTATTTATTTTTATCGATTGTATATTTGATAATTAATTTTTACTTTTTTAATTTTTTAAAAAAATAAAAACTTTTTCAATTTTTAAGTTCTAGAATCCATTTTAATCTTTTTCATAAGTGTTTATTAAACTTTAAATCATTAATCATTTTAGTAAGGTATTATGGTTTCTTTGAGTAATAAAAAATAGAAAATAAAAATTTAATATCAAATTAATTAATTTTAAATTTCAAAATTTCAATGAACTCTAAAATCAAGTTTCAAAATTTATAAAATAAAATCTAAAAAAATCAAAGATACTTAACTTTTAATTTAGAAACATAAATTTATAATTTATAATTAAATAAATGTATATTATATAAATAGCTGTCAGGGCATGTCAAGTGTATAAAAAATATTATTTCACATCCTTCTTTTAATTAAATATTATTTTTAAAGAAAAAGGGGTCAAAATAATATTTTTAATTAAGGTTTAGGTTTGGCTTAATTTATTTGTTTTTAATTGGTATTATTCAGTTAATTATTAAAAATGTATGATAAATTTAAATATTTTATTATTAAATTTAAATGTAGGTATGTGAAAAAGATATGCAGTTATTAATAGTTAAAAGTAAAAATTTAAATTTAATTAAAAGAACAACAAAAATAAAGATAGGTTAAGATAATTGTTTTTGGAGAGAAACATATAAAATAACTAAAATATCCTTTTAATAAATCAAAAAGTTTGTTAAAATTATAAAAATGATGTTTAAGTCGTGTCTATCTTTCGATGATCCCGCTTAACCAAAAGAGCAAAATGACACATTTTACAAATAAAACCAATCGACCCCAAAACCATAAACATAATTAGTAAAATAGCACCCCACTCTATTTTAAAAGTTTAATGTTTAGTAAAAGTTAATTTTTATTTAATTTAAAGCTTTAAATATTTCTTTTAAGCTTTATTTAATTATCAAATTCTTCTTCTTTATTTATAATTTTTCCTTTTAATACTCACCATTTTAAAAGTATTATTTAATTTAAACATTTCTTTTAAAATCCATATCAAGATATCATTTTTTATAGTTATAATTCATAAATAAATATAAATTTGATGTTCTCATCAATATATTATTATTATCTATAAAATTTTAAATCATCTAATTTTATAACCGTAAAATTAATCAAAAGTGATACTTCCATAGAACCTATTGATTTTTTCTTGAGGCGTGGAACTCATTTTTGTTTAGTGAATGGACACATTTTATTCAAATTTTATAAGTATTTGTCTATTATGTTCATAATATTTAAGTTTATTAAATCTTTACAAGTTTAGTTTTCTCTTATTAGAAAATTAATATTTTATGTTTAGAAAATAAATAATTAACTTTTAAGTGAGTTTATAAATTTTATTCAAATTTACAACATAATATAGATTTTGATTAAAAGATATAAGTTTATATTCAACTTTTAGTAACAATATTTCAAAATAATATTATTATAACATTTCATAACCTTTTTACTCATATTTGTATTCTAATTTAAGAAACAATATTTTATATTATTATGTATATTAGTAAATATTATTATTTTTAAACCATCAAACAATTACTGTTTCCTAGATTTAATACTAACATAATAAATAAATAAATAATGGGCACCTATCTACACTCGTATGACCAGATATATGGGTAGATTGCACACTACATGTGCAAAGAGTTATATACAGGTATGATCATTTTTTTCTCCTAATGTGCATTTGGTGAGGTTTTTTTTTGATAAATTATTAAATGTAAACTACTTATAGCTATTTTACATGCAAAAATACACTTCAAATTATATTTATTTCTTCAAATTAAAGTTTTAATAAAATTTGTCTATATTTTTATGTAGTGATCTATATCTGTATTTTACAATTGAGTTACTAAAAATTTCAAAAATTTGTTCTAAAATTGTTATTTTTTTAAACTTGTCCATTTATTAATTATTTTTACTTACTCATTTTTTTTTAATTTTTTCCTCTTAGATATAAATATTTTTTCATTAAAGACTTGAAATGATTTTATTTTGTACGATTTCTCTTTCATTTGTAATTATTAGGAGTTTATTTCGATCTCTTGGTAAGATAGTAGGGTTATAAACTATTTTGTAATACTTTAATGATAGTGGAATATATAATAAGAAAATATCAATTATTGGTTGAATATTATCTTCTTTTTATGACTGATTATATGAATGGTGGATTTTGAATGCTTTAAACAAATAGATGTCATGTTATGATTTATATAAGTTGGTTTAACCTAAAAAAAGAAGAAGAAGAGATTATGTTAAACTTTTTATAGATTTTAATATGTATTAGTATTTTTTTAAGTATGAGTAAACTTGAGGCGATATGATAGTTTCTTTCAAAATATAATTGGATATTCCATAAAAAATGAATATTTTAGATATCTTTTGATTTTTGTTTTAATTTTTGACATAAAAAATAATTAATACATATAATTGCCTCCTTATATTTGAATCATATATCAAAGATTAATGATTTAATGCCATTTTTTTATTTAGACATTCATATTATATTAAGTACACCTAAAATATATAGTAAGAAAAAGCTTATTAGAGAACCCACGCCTACATCTATGTGGAACAAACGTCTAAAGATAATAACTAGTGTGTTATTGTCATTATAGAAAACTCTTTGGGTTAAAAGATCGGTTGCGGATTTTTGATTTTTTATTCTAAAAACATTGAATCAATATTGAGTATATATTTACAAGCTAAATTATAACATCTACTGCGTATTATCAAACTAAATGAATTTTCGATTGGTGGTAATTGTAACTTTTCATGGGAACACCAATTTCTAATAAAATTATTCTTATAGCTAAAGATGAGAGAGTATTTTTGATAACTAAGAGAAACAAAAAAATTAATATATACTTTGTTCTTATTCCATTATAACTAATATTAATTATAGATCCTATTCTAATTTTTGTATTATAATTAGTTGATATTTTTAACTGATATTAATTCCTATTAATTTGAGTGCGTTAGATGTCAATTAAATCCGAAGATCGTATGATATCCATGGCTTAAATGCCAATAAAAATAAAGTATCATTTTTCACTTTAAAATAAAATAGTGATAATTAATGAAAATTTCAAAATGAATATTTTATAAATTTTCTTTCATATTAATTATGATTTTATTATTACTAAATAATCATGTTTTAATAACTTTTGATCACTTCAAATAAAACTAATAATATTTTAATATTAAAATTATTAAAATAATATATTTTATTGATTTTTTTTATAAAATTAAATAATTAATTGAAATTATTTTAATTTTAAGAATTAAACGATACAAATGACTTAACGACTTTTTTTTATCTAAAATAATATAAATATATTTTTAAAAAACTTGTTTATGAAAACAAATGATAAATTCCTTGATAAGAAAATATCAAAGAATATTTGAGAAAAATGTAACTTCAATGATTTATTTTGCCAAGTTAGTAACCATGGGATGACATGGTCTCTTCATTTATTGGACCAAATCGAATCGTTTTAAATCGAAAAATTCTAGTTCCAATTCCGATTATAAATAGTTTAGTATAAAGTTTATACATAAAATATAACAAAAGACATAATATGCCGTAAATCTATCCATGGCCAAGCAGATGAAGCTCGTTCCTTTATCTTTGAACTTAGTAGTTCAAAGAGTTCCAAAAATTCTAATCATCAAGAAAAGCCAATTCACAGGAAAAAAGGCGTAAAAACGTGCTTGATGCTCCTCGGATTGCTATGGGTTTGCTCAGAGCCTCAAATACAGGTACATGTTGACAGATTATCTTGTGAAAATGAAAACTTGCCAAGAATGTAGATATTAGCATTTTTCACATAAGCCATTATCCTCTTAAAATTAGATCTTCGATATTTGGCTTCAAAAGCGAGGTTGTAATAGATTGCAAGGATGAAAATATGTACGATATTATCACGATAATGTTTCTATTTTATGCATCTCAATATCGAAACGTGATATTCATATCTTTTGATCAATTTTTTGTAAAATTATCGAAAATATCGTTAAAATGTTGCTTAAATATATTTTTATAGCTAAAATATCTTTAGATATTGTCGTTAAAATGTTGAAAAAATATCAAAAATATAAATTCTTAATTTATATATTTTATTTTTTTTATCATTATTTTTGGAAAATCATTTCTGTTCAATTTTTTTACTCATTCTTATATAAGATATATTATGTTTCTCCTTATTTGTAATCTGTTTTCTATCCATGTTAAATAAATAAGTAAAAATATCAATTATTGTTGTTAGTTACAAATTAAATTTATGAGACTCTATGAATTAATTGTCAATTATTTAATTATTTTAAAACTTTTAACTACTTATTCTATAAAATTTAACAAAAAAAATTATTTTATCATACAATATTTTAATTAATTATTCAACTTATTATTTCATATAAATATTTTAAGTATTTAAAAATACATGTATTGAATAAAAATTAGTTTAAAATATAAGTAATTAACTTTTTGATGTTTTATAAAGTTTTACTAAAACATTTCATGATATTTTTTAAAATTTTCTTCAACAAAAATAATATCTTTGATATTTTTTGTAAAATTTATCACAATATCTTCATCGAAGTCCACATTTCAAACCTTCATAATTAGTCGTAAACTTTCCATTAACATTTCAAAATGTGTTGCTTCCAAGCATGGTCCTCCAAATTTCACTACAAATAAAATTCAGAAAAATTATAAAAAAATATATTTTTAAAATTTATAACAATAATAAGAGTAACCTAATAACATTAAACATGATTTAATTGAATGATATTTAGTATTGAATAAATTTAAATAGCCATAATTTAACTTAAAATGATATTTAAAATGAAATGATATATCACTTTTTTTTAATAATTAAAATATATGAAGTAGATATAAAAAATGTTATTTTCATTGTTACAAAATTTTGATTGTTTTCCGTTCCTAAAATTTATTCCTCAAAATTAAAAATAATGCATCACAATCTCAAAATTTTTATAGTTTAAGACAATAATAATTTTGAATTTTTATTAACTTTTTTGAAAGTTTCAACATAAACATCATGAACTTAATGAATAATTTCGACACACATCCTAGTTTAGATAAACATCCAAAATTATGTTGTTTTTACCTTATGGAAAATTTAAAACTCTAACTATGATGTAAAGTAAGAATGTATTTAAAATCAAGTCTGTAAGGACTATGAGTATTAGTTATTTTTGTTGATAAAATATTTGTATGTAAACTTGTTTTTTAAGTTTGATATCAAGTCTATCAAACAAAGTTGAAAAAACGTCAAAATTTCAAATAGTCGTATTTCAGGTATATCTGTTATAATTATAATATATAAGATTGCATTTACACATTTAATAACACATATTTATAAATCTAAAAATTTTTTTGTTGCTAAAATATCATGGTAAAATATGGAATAAGATATATGTTAAAATATTATATAAGATATACCCTAAATTATAAGCTAAATTTTAGTCTAAAAGATAGCATAAAATATACTTTAAAAGAAATCTTTTTTAAATAGGATTCTTCATTATTAATAAGTCTACTTTATAAGAAATCTTTTTTAAACAAAAGTTTTCTTAATTAGTGAGTATTACTAATCCTATTTATAATAAAAAAATATTTATCAATTATATAAGAGACTTTTTAATTAGTGAGTATTATTAATCTTATTTGTAATAGAAAATATACTTATCAATTACATAGGATTAAGGGTTTTAATGTTTCCTATAAATAAAAATCATTACTCGTTGTTTCAATCAACCATAAAAGGACATTAATTCTCTTCTTTTTAATCTCTCTCTTGTTTTGTAAATATAAGATCATAATTCTTAAGACTTTTTTATTTAGTTAATATATCAAATATAGTGGCTATGTTTGATTGATTAATAAGCTTAATTAGTTTATGATATTTTGATTATATGTCCTTAAAGCTCTCTTTATTTTTGTTCTTGAATTATTAGATCAAATAATTGTGTTTGTCATATCATAATTATTTGATTCGATTATTATCTTTAAAGAAACTATTTTTATTGAATTTGTGTTTAATCTTTTTGTTCTATGATTTATTAGTTGATTTGATTTAAGTGACATATGTTTTGAATAATCTCGTTAGGATTATTCATTATTAAATCTTTTCTAGAACACACACGAACACTTGTGTTTTTTGTGTTAATCTTTTTTACAGTTGATTCGTGAACATATCTGATTGGCATGAAGCTTATTGGAACGTTGATCTGAAAACTACTCACGTTAATATTGAAAATTATGAAAATAGAGCAGTGGCTCGTAAGTAAGGTATATTTGGACAGTATCCTAAGAAGGGTACATAAGACCAAGTTTGTACTTGAAATTTATTTTTCATAATAAAAAGTTAGGTGGTTCAATAGATTAGTGATTTTCCTCTTAAATCATGGTTGTGATCTAGGTTGTTTCTACCTAAAAATATCGTGTTATTATTTTATTTTTACATTTTATTCTTACACATGATTGCATGTCTGATCGTTTTGTTTAGGTTATTAAATTATAAATTAATAAAAAAATTATTCATCCCTTTAAATTAATTAATTTTTTTAAGATTTATTTGGAAGGATTTTAAAACGATGAAATTATACAATGTCTGAGAGATGTAATATAGGGATCAAATGTGACGATTAACCTACGTGAACATCATCAATAGCATACCTGTACAAAATAAATAAATTGTTTTTTAAGTTTAAATCTATTAAAATTTAAAAAATTTAAAACCATATCCTCAATATGAGTAAAGAAATAACATGAAGGTGAAAAAATTATTAATTTATACCCAGATTGCAGTCAATTAAGAAGGTGTAAATTTTGAAATTGATTTATGATTTGTTTAATATGATTTCCATCTTATTATCTTAAATTTAAATTTAATCTATGTAATGTTTTTTTATTTAATAAAAAGAGTAGGATTGAATGCCAATTTTTTTTTTCAAGAAGTAAATTTAGAGGCATTATCGTATGTAAGGTGGGACCCACTAAGTAGTGAAATAAACAACGTGAAACAATAGTAAGCAGTGAACTAGATTAATTAAGTATATATATTTTTTTATCTTTTAACTAAAAAGATTATGTTTCCCTTAAACAATATGGTGCTTGTTTGTATTATTGTAGTGTTTTAATAAGTCCGAGTTAGAATTAGAGGTAGGAAATGATCGGGGTTTAACTCAATTTCATTAGATTTAATTTATTTAAGTTAATTATAATTAAGCTTAACAAAATTTTAAGTGAGTTTAATTTAACTTGCGAAGTAAGCGGAATTTTGAATTTACATATTTATATTTTTTAAAAGTAAAATTATCGATAATTTTATTTTAAAAAAATATCAATATAAATATTTTATTATTATATTTTTATAAAAAATATATTATATTTTAAGTGGATTTTTTTATGAGATTATAATGATTATCTTTTGATAAAGATATTTTATTATTATAATAAAATTTATAAAATGTATATTTATATCTAATATTAGTTAAACTTTAATGTTATTTTTATGAAATAAATTATTATTAATAAATATTATCCTAAAATAATAATGTATATTATAGTAATATTACAACATAAATTTATAATTCTTAAAATATATTAAAATCTTATTTAAATATACATTCTTTAATTACAAAATGGTTAATTTTGAGATATATATAGAAATTATTTAAGTATATAAATTTAATTTTGTTGATTAAATTTTATTAAATTTATTAATAATGACATTAAATATTTTTATGACCCAATTTGCTAGATACAAGCAAAAAAGTCTTATTTTTTCAACAAATTATGTAAGCTAAAGAAAAGGTACCTTGATACAAATAATAATAATATAAACGCGTTGTCTTTGTCGAATATTTTTTTAATTACTCTGACACGTAGAAGGATAGATTTAATAATTTATTGGCTCCACATTTTCATACTTATTTATTTTTATCTTACAAAATATTATCTTCTTAATATCGTGGTTAATGTTTTTTTGTTTTTAATAATTATTTAATAAAAAATTTATTAATAATTATTCTTATAGTAATAATATTTACATTAAAATAATATCATTATCTAAATTATGAATAAAAATTATATCTTTTACTAATATAGCCTTATTAATTATATTAGGTATTTTTCTTTAACAAATTTTTCATAAATAAAATGCATTGATTTTATATTTTATTTTCTTAAATTATCATAATATGATTAATTCGATAACTTTATTAAATAAAAATAATAAAGTACATATGTCTGTATGTTATTATCATATAAAAAGAATTCTTACTATTTCATCAAAACAATAAAAATATTAAATGTATATAAATTTAAAATAATGATATTATTAGAATATGAATTATTATTACTATAAAAATTAATAACTTTATTCAATAAAAATAATATTAAATATAGTTAATATAAAAATAAAAATAAAATATTTTATATTTTTATTATAAAAATAATAAAAATTATTATATTAATATCATTATCAATAATTTTTTATCTCTCAACATAATGATTGAAAAAACACCAAATTATGCCTACCAATATAAATAGTAATTATCTATCGTAAAATTTACGGACAATGCTTAAATTTATCCCAAAAAAACCTTATAATGTATAATATTAAAACCTTAATTAAATATATATATATATATATATATATATATATATTAATAATAAAATGGGTAATAAAAACTATTTACATGGATATATATAGTTTTATTGACTAAATGTTATTGTTATGTTTTAATTTATGATAAGAAAATGGTATTAAGTTGATTACTAAATTTGTTTGATACAAACAAAAAGTAGTATTTGTTCAACAAATGAGGTGAGAAAAAATGATACATAAATACATCAATTTGTTAATAATTAATATATTATTTAATTATTAGTTTAAAAAGTTAGATGTATTTTTTTAAATTAATTATTATAGATATAATAACTTAATATATAAAAGAATCTCAAAGAAATAAGTTATACTAATTTAATGAAAAAATATTTAGATACAAATAATGTATGCAAGTTTGGTGAGGCAAAATCTTTTCAAATAATAAATACTAGATGGACCGTGGACTTAGATTTTAAAAGATTAATAGAATGTAACTATTAAATTGAGTCCTTTTAATAACCTTCTGGCATCTTTCTTTTTTAGTAGGGTTTGTAGGAATGAGCTCTGTTATTAATATTTTTATTAAGATTTTTTAGTAGGTTTAGTAGGGTTTGTAGGAATGAGCTCTATTTTTTAGTAGGGTGAGGCAATATCTTTTAAGAATAACTCTTTTTTTTTTAAGATATAAGTGTGATGAGATAATGATTGTAAATCAAAAATACTAAAGATGCTATCGATCTCTTAAATAGTTGTCAGGGCATGTCAAGTAAATGTAGTTTAATTTATTTTTTTTAATTGATGTTATTTAGTCATAATTATTATTAAAAAATATTATTTAATCCTTTTAATTATTAAAAATGTACGATAAACTGGAATATTTTATTATTAAATTTAAATTTAGGTCAATTATGTGAGAAAGATGTCCATTTTTAAGAGTTAAAAGTGAACACTTAAATATATATATATATATATATTAGGGTTTTTTATTATTATAATTAAATATTGATATTTTTAAATTAATATTAACAGATTAAAAAAAGTTCAATATTAATATTAATTATTTAATTTAAAGTTAAATAGTTAATTTATTAAATTTTAATATAATTAATATTTTTTATTTATTAAAAATAAAAATAAAAAAGAAAAAAAAGGAAGTAGAGGGCTATGGTCTGAATATTTGAGGCTTGAATACCCCATTCGGCCATAGCAAGGAAAACTGAACAGAAGGAGTTCGAAATTCCCATAATTTTTTAGTATTATTTTCTCATAATTCTTCACTTTTAGTATCTCTTACTCTTTTCTTAATTCGGTAGTTTGGAATAATTAATAAACTTGATTTTAATTTAAGAAAAGAATCTTGTATACAACGGATTCACGAACGAATACAATATTCTTGACTATTTATTTCTTAAAAAAAATTGTTAAAAATATAAATAAGATAAATGATTAACATTAATAGAAACATACAAGTTGTATGTAAGATTTTCTCTAATTAAAGAATTATGAGGATTTATAAGGAGATTATTGAAGATAAAATTAAGGAATAATTTAATAAGTAAATCAATAACCTTAATTTAAGAAATAAATTAAGTAGTAAATCAATGAGTAAAACAAAGAATTCTTAATTCAATGAGTAAATTAAATATTTAATTCTAAGATTAATTTAAAGAATAAATCTCCTTATATATAGCTATAGAATTATAATGAAAATATGAATGAAAGAATACAATTTTGAGAGAGCTTGTTTCATTTGGAAAGACCTTTAGGCATTGGCTTTTGGTCTTAGCGCTTTCAACACTAATTTTTCAATAAATATTATTAAACTTTATTTTAAAATTTAATTTTAGTTATCTAGTTTGAAAATTTTAAATTATCTAATTTTATAACTATAAAATTAATAGAATGCGTTACTTCCACAAAACCTATTGATTTTTTTTGAGTTGTGGAGCTCGTTTTGTTAAGTGAATATATAGACACATTTTACTCAAATTTTATATCTATTATTTTTATAATATTTAAGTTTATTAAGTTTTTATAATTTTAGTTTTTTCTTATTAGAAAATTAATATTTTATGTTTAGAAAATATATAATTAACTTTTACGTGAGTTTAGAAATTTTATTCAAATTTACGATATAAATACAAATTTTAATTAAAATATAGAAGTTTATATTCAATTTTTAGCCACAATATTTTAAAATATTATTATTATGACAATTCAGGACCTTTTACTTTGATTTGTATTCTAATTTAAGTAGCAATATTTTATATTATTATGTATATTAATAAGTATTATTATTTTTAATCCATCAAACAAGTACCATCTCATATTCAATAGTAACATAATAAATAAATAAATAAATGATTGACCCCTATCTACACGTGTATGACTAGCACATATGTGGTTAAGACTGCACATTATGTGTGTAAAGAGCTGTGTATACATATGATCATCTTTTTTCCTAGTGTACATTTAGAGAGGTTTTTTTTATAAATTATTACATGTAAACTACTTATAGTTATTTTACATGCAAAAATACACTTCAAGTTATATTTATTTCTTCAAAAGTTTTAACAAAATTTGTGTATATTTTTATGTAATGATCTGTATCTATATTTTACACTTAAGTTACTAAAAACTTCATAAATTTGTTCTAAAATTGTTATTTTTCTAAACTTGTTTATTCACTAATTATTTTTACTTGCCTATTTTTTCTTTTATTTTTTTATCTTAGACATAAATATTTTTTTATTAAAATCTTAAGTATTATCTTAAAGGGGGTTTCTTTTAGAATTATTAGGAGCATATTTCAATTTCTTGGTAACCTAATTAGGTTATAAATTGTTATGTAATCCATTAATGACAATGACAATAGAATGTATAATAGGAAAATATTAATTATTAGTTGAATATTACCTCCATACCGGTCATATGAGTAGTCGATTTTGAATGATCTGAACAAATAGATATAATATTCTAATTTTAGTTTAGTGTGAACAAATAAGAGAGATTATGCTGAATTTTTTATAAATTTTAATATGTATTAGTATTTTCTTAAATATGAGTAAACTTGAGGTGAATCACGAGAGTTTCTTTCAAATAGAATTGAATATTCCATAATAAAAGAATATTTTAGGTGTCTTTTTATTTTTGATTTTAGTTTTTTCATTAAAAAATAATTAATACATATAATTAACTATTTTTTTCTTAAATTTTAAAAATTTATTAACTAAAATTAAATTATATTTAGATTATATTATATGATAAAATATATTAATAATACAATAAATATCATTAATTAATAGATGATATGTTACTTAATTATAATTAAGGTCACGATTGCCTTTCTAAGTAAAAGTATAAATTTATTTCTTTATGATAATTAATATTAATTACAATTTATATTCTAAGTTTCGTATTTCAATTAGTTGATACTTTTAATCAATATAAATAATTAATTAAACTAATTTTCGACAGTAAAAATAGAGGAGCCGTTAGTAGATGCAATATAAGATATCCCATCATAAAACAAGTCAATTAAGTCTTAACATCTTATTATGTCCATGACTTACAAGAAAATTTTACATATAATAATATTATATGTTTTTTTATTAATTTCAGTCTTATTATATTTGTTACACTTTTTTTAATAAAGAATAAAAGATGATAATTCTGCTATATATACCATATATTCGTAATTCAGTGTAAGTAAGATTAAGGAAACACAATGATATTTTTCATGCATGCATGCTTCAAGATTATATATACAACTTTATGTAGGATTTATCTCATTTTATTTATTTTGATAGATAGTATATATCATGTTGTCTCTCCTGGTACACGAGTACCTTCTTTAGTCTTTCTTCTACGCCAAGAATTCAAACAAGATTAGTTGGTGAGAAAATTACACGTTTGTTAGAGTACGTCGGCAATCAATGCAACCAAGATTGGTAGAGTTAGCCCATTTATATCATAATCCTCTCTAATCACGAGACTTTATCAAAATGATGTCGAATAATCAAATTATCATTATATTTATGATCGTAATATTTTAACAAGTTTGAGTTAGAATAAGAGTTAGAAAATGGGTTGAGATTAACTCAATTCGTTTAGGTTTAATTTATTTAAGTAAATTATAACTTAATTTTATTAAACATAATTTTATGTAAATTCAATTTAAGCAAACTCACTTTTAAATAAATCACTTGACCCTTGAACATTTATATTTAAAAAAATAAAAATATTGAAAATTTTATTTAAAAAATAAAATTCACTTATACTATTAATAAAAGTAAATGAATTAAAGATAAATTATATTATTTTAATATTTTTATTTAAAATATTTTTATTTTTTATTAAGTAATTAAGACAGGATTAGAATATAATTTTTTAATAAGAATAAAAATAAAATTTAATATAAAATAGTTTAAAATTTGAATTATAATAAAATTCAAACAAATAGTTATTTAAATATATTTTTTAATTTTTTTTAAGAAATAAAATTTAATAAATATTAAAAAATAAATATTTTGTGAATTTTATTTTATATTAGTTATGACTCTATTATTACTAAATACTCGTGTTTTAATCACGTTTTATCATTTGACATAAAATTAATAATATTTTAATATTAAAATTATTAAAATAATATATTTTATTGATTATTTTTGTAAAATTAAGAAACTAAATCACAAGATTTTTAATCTTATGAATTAAGAAACATAAATAACTTAACTTAAGAAATTTATGTAACTTTTTTTATCTACGAGAATATCAAGTATATTTCTAAAAAGCTTGTTTATGATACCAAATGATAAATTCCTTGAACACAACCCCTTGAAGCTTGGGTACAAATAATATGTCTTAAATCTATCCATGGCCAAGCGGATGAGGCTCATTCCTTTATCTTTGAACTTAGTAATTCAACTCCTTCTGGCGTATTTTTATTAATATTAATTGAACCATAAACAAAAAATAAATAATTAAAAAGGGCCAACATCCAATTGGAATAAAATTTTAAAAAAATGAACACAATCTAATTTTATATTTCAGTCTGGTTTAACTTCTTCCTCATCCACCCATAAGGACCTAAATGACTTGATTCCACTAAATTCACATCATTAATGTGGTTGTCATATAATGCAAAGAGTTCCAAAAATTCTAGTAATCAAGAAAAACCAATTCACCTGATTTGACAAAAAAGGCGCAAGTAATTAATTATTTGATGTTTTATATAGTTTTATTAAAAAAATTATATTTTTGATAAAATTTCTATAATTTTCATGATTTTTTTCAAAAAATTTATCGAAAACAATAATATCTTTGATATTTTGGATAAAATTTTATCACAATATTTTTACCAATCTCAACATTTTAAACCTTCGTTGTTAGTCATGTGCTTCCTCGTAACATTTCAAAATGTATTACTTCCGAGCGTAGTTCTCCAAATTTCAATACAAATAAAATTTTAAAAAATTACATACCTAAAATTTATAATATTATTAATAATATCTCAATAATATTAAACGTGTTCAATTTGATAATATTCAATATTACATAAATTTAAATTATCATATTTTAATTTAAATGATATTAAAAAAATGATATATTAAACTTTTTCAAAATTAAAATATATGATGTAAAAATAAAAAATTATTTTTATGTTTATAAATTTTAATAATATTATTTATTCCTTAAAATTTAAAATAATGCATAAAAATCTAGAAATTTTATAATTTGAATCTAGTCCGTCTAATACTTTTTAATTTAATAACAGAATTTACGTTAGTACCACAAATTTTTTCTTTTTAAGTAGTTGTGAATTTTTAAGATTATCATAAATATAAGGTAGGACCTACTTGATCATCTACAACTTGAAATACACAAGTTTTCACTTAATAATACTTCGAAACATTCTGTAATTGAAAGTACAATAAACAACACAGCTTATAACGTGTGAAATAATAATAAGCAGTGAACTATATTATCGAATTGAATTGTATGCTTAGTAACAACACCACATGCACCAAAAAGGTTCAAAAAGAGAATTTTGAGCCAACTGTGGTTTTAAGTTACAAGTTTCCCTTAAACATCAAAACCCTTACTCCGGCCTCAAGAGGCTAAGAATAGTTGGGTCAAAATGAGCATTTTCAATCAAACTATCCTAACAAGTAAATTAAGAATAAAGAAACATAAACAACAACTGGGCTAGGAAACCCTTTCTCTTTCCCATCTAGGAGAGTCATTTTCTCCCTTTTTTTCTTTTAGATTCAATCATAAACTACTTTACCTCGGTTGTATGTAATCCTCTTTCACACCGAAAAAGATCATTCATTTCTTCTTTCTCGAAAATATGAAATTGAAATTTATTTGGTAGTCTATGAGTCAATTATCCGAGTAATAACCCTGATCGTCGCCTAAAGTTCCAATTTAGTACAGTCAAACCTATTCTATGAGTAGAGTTTTACCAAAGAGAAAAGGTACTTGGTGGAAAGAGGATTGTAACATGAGATAAGTAAGGGGTTAACCTCTTTCAAATATATAACATAGATTAAGGTAATAAAATACTAATAATAGGTGCATTAAGGTAAGAGAATTTTTTTTATAGATTCTATTTATAGTCATTGGGACTTTCTAAAAAGATTTATTAAATTTTTGAGTTGTTCCAAAGAATCAAAACGGTTAGTTATTAATGGAATTTCATGTTGTCTCTTTATTAATGGTATTTCATGTTGTCTCTTCTGTACACGAGTACCTTCTTTCAATATTTCTTCTACGTGAAGAATTCAAACAAGATTAGTTGGTGAGAAAATTAAATGTTTAATAGAGTATGTCGGCAATCAATGCAAACAAGATTGGTTGGGTTAGCCCATTTATATTATAACCCCCCCTAATCACGATACTTTACCAAAATGACGTCGAATAATCAAATTATCATTATATTTATGATCGTAATATTTTAACAAATTTGAGTTAAAATAAGAGGTAGAAAATGAGTTGAGATTAACACAATTCGTTTAGGTTTAATTTATTTAAGTGAATTATAACTTAATTCAATTCAACTTAATTTCATGTGAACTTAATTTAACTTAATTCACAAGTAGCTTTGAACATTTATATTTCAAAAAAATAAAAATATTGATAATTTTATTTAAAATATAAAAATATTATTATAAATATTTTTTTAATTATATTTTTATAAAATAAAAAATATTATATTTTAAGTGCGATTTTCTACTAGATTATATTCATTATCTTTTGAGAAAAATATTTTATTATTATCGTAATAAAATTCATAAAATTTATATTCATCATTAATATTAGTTAAATTTTAATGTTATTATTATTAAAAAAATTATTATTATAAAATAATAATTTATATTATGATAATATTAAAATTAAAAAAACTTAAAATTTATAATTCTTATAGTACACTAAAACCTTATTTAACTATATATTCTTTAATTATAAAATGATTAATTTTAGATGAAATCACTGAGATATAGAAATTATTTAAGTAAATAGTTTATTTTATTTATTAAATTTTATTAAAATATAATTTATTTTTTAAATTTATAACATGTGATATTAAATTGATTAATAATGCCATAATATGTTTTTCTGACTCAATTTGTTAGATACAAACAAAAATTCTTATTTTTTCAACAAATTATGTGAGCTAAGGAAAAGGTCGCTTGATACAAATAATATATGCCACTTGCTGACACAAGATCTTTTCTAATAATTACTCTGACATGTAGAAGGATAGATTTAATAATTTATTGGCTCCACATTTTCTTATTTATTTTTATCTTATATACTATTAAAGTATAAAAAAAATTCTCTTCTTAATATTGTGGTTAATTTTTTTGTTTTTAATAATTATTTAATAAAAATAAAAAATTAATTACACATCTTTATTACTAATATTTAATAAAAAAATTATTAATAATTATTCTGATAGTAAGAAAAATTATATCTTTTAACCTATGTTATCTATTACTAATATAACCTTATTAATTATATTAAGTATTTTTCTTTAACAAAATTTTCATAAAATAAAATGCATTGATTTTATATTTTATTATCTTAAATTATCATAATATGATTAATTCGGTAACAATAAATAATTTGTTTTTTTTTATGATGAGAAAATGGTATTAAGTGGATTACCAAATTTGTTTGATAAAAAGTGTTATTTGTTCAACAAATAATGCCAGGTAAAAAGATATATAAATACATCAACTTGTTAATAGTTAATATGAAAAAATAGATATTTTTTAAATTAATAATTATTTACTAAATTAATATGATAATTATTTATTAATTAAAATAATAAAATTTATTTATTTATAATTTATAATTAATTGATATATTAATTATAACTTATAAATAGATTTTTATAGGTTAATAAATGACAAGACTCCAATATCAAGAAACGGAAAAGTCCCTCTCAATATTATTTGATAAAGTAAGTATGGTAAGTTTTCACACGGATTGTATTTTGCATTATTGAAATAATGATAGCAAAAGTTAAAATTATGCCATCAATATAAATCAATAAATACTTATCAAATAAAAATTTACCGATATCCAAAAAAAAAAATTTTAAAAAAATCAAAATTTTAGTTGATACAGACTCTCTAATTATAAAATGAATAATTTTATATAATACGAAAATTAGTTAAATAAATAAATTTATTTTTATTGATTAAATTTTATCAAAATATAAATTAATAATAATACTATAAAAACAAACGGAAAATCTTATTTGTCCAGAATGTCATCATATGACACAAAATCTTCTCAAATAATATAAATGCGTTGTCTTAGCGTCGGTTGTTAGCCTTTTTTTTTATTACTTAAATTATCAATAAAATTTCATTTTTTCATTTTTACTTTTTTTCAATCCATTGACTGCTTTTTGTTTTCAATTTAAGTCAATCAACTTACACAGTCACTTAATCCAATCAACACGCTAAAACTAGAACTAGACAAAGACAACGCGTTTTCAGTATGTTATGTGGTCGAGCATTTACTACCTTTTGTTTTCAATTCAATTATATGTGGTTGAGCATGTCCGTATGTTACTATTATCATATAAAAACAGAAATATTTTATTATTATAATAAAATTCATAAAATGTATATTTATATCTAATATTAGTTAAATTTCAATGTTATTTTTATGAAATAAAATTATTATTAATAAATATTATCGTAAAATAATAATTTATATTATAATAATATTACAACATAAATTTATAATTCTTAAAATATATTAAAATCTTATTTAAATACACATTCTTTAATTACAAAATGGTTACTTTTATATAACATCATTAAGATATATATAGAAATTATTTAAGTAAATAGTTTAATTTTGTTGATTAAATTTTATTAAAAAAAATATTTTTAAAATTTATGTGATATTAAATTGCTTAATAATGCCACAAAATGTTTTTCTGACCCAATTTGCTAGATACAAGCAAAAATTCTTATTTTTTCAACAAATTATGTAAGCTAAAGAAAAGGTATACAAATAATACATGCCAAAATCTTTTCAAATAATTAATAATATAAACGCGTTGTCTTTGTCCATTTTTTTTTTAATTACTCTCACATGTAGAAGGATAGATTTAATAATTTATTGACTCCACATTTTTTTACTTATTTATTTTTATCTTATATACTATAAAAGTATATAAAAAAAATTATCTTCTTAATGTTGTGGTTAATTTTTTTGTTTTTAATAATTATTTAATAAAAATAATTTTTATTATTATTATAATAAAAATATAAAATATTAATTACACATCTTTATTATTAATACTTTATAAAAAAATTATTAATAATTATTCTTATAGTAATAATATTTACATTAAAATAATATCACTGTTTAAATTAAATTATGAAGAAAAAATATATCTTTTAACTTATGTTATCAACTAATATAGCCTTATTAACTATATTACGTATTTTTCTTTAACAAATTTTTAATAAAATAAAATGCATTGATATTACTACAAAATAATGATAATATTATTAATTTGAAAAAAATAAATAATTTGTTTATTTTCTATGTACGCAACAGTACATATGTCTGTATGTTACTATCATATAAAAAAAATTCTTACTATTTCATTGAAACAATAAAAATATTAAATGTATATAAATTTAAAATAATGATATTACTATAAAATAATGATATTATTATAAGAATTAATAAATTTATTCAATAATAATAATATTAAATATGATTAATATAAAAAAAATTAAAATATTGTATATTTTTATCGTGATAATAATAAAATTTATTATTATTAATATCATTATCTTAACTTAAAAATAATTTTTATAATTTAAAGTAATAAATATAATTTTTATATTAAATTAAATATTTATTTTAAAAATTAAAGCTTTATTTGATAATAGTAATTTATATTCTAACAATAAAATTAATCAATTTATTAATTTTTATAAAAATTACTATTATTATATAATAGTAATTTTATTTTTAATATTAATTATATATTAATGTTATTATTATTATTATTTTATAAATATCATTATTATATACATAGAAAAACACCAACGATTTCTAGATTAAAAAAGAAAGAGGCGAGAATCTATAAATTATCGACTGAAGCAAAAAGCCCTACCCACCACCAAAATCTCTCCCCCTATAACTTCTATAATTTGAGCACTAGAAGCTTTCTTTTCAATCCAATGGCAGACTGAATCATTTATAACTTATTTTCTAATTAAGAATAAAAAGAAAAATTAAAAAAATCTGAAATATTTAATTTTTTAATAATAAAATTGATAATTATAAAAAAATAAAAAAATAAAAATATATTATTAAGAAATTAAAAAAATAAAAATTCTGATAAATTATATACTTAAAAAGTTATGTTATAAATATAATTTTTCGTATAACAAAATATAATTATAATTTTATTTTATTACTTGTTTTTAAATTATATTTAATGTAAAAAATAATTGATTATATGTATTAATTATTTTTAAGTGAAAGAATTAAAAAAAAAAGCAAAATAAACCTAAAATATTCTACTTTTTAATGAAAATTTAATTTTATGTAAAAAATTAATAAAACTGATAATTACATAAAAAATAAAAAATAGTTATAAATATTACAATAATTATTATTTATTATTAAATTAAAATAAAAATAAATTTTTCTTATGTTTTAAATTAATATACTTAAAAAATCTAGGTAAATATGAATGTATTTTTCATATGATATAATCTAACTATAATTAATTTAATTTTTTAAAAATATATTTAATGGAAAATTATTGATTATATATTTTAGTTATATTTTATTTGGAGAAATTTAAAAAAAATTATAAATTTCTTAAATTAATTGATTCCACAAGATTAATTTTAAATTTATAAATTCTTTCTAAGTAAAAAATTTAAAAAGCAAAAACTGAAAGATTAATGATCATTATAATATTTATATATTATTACATAATTAAATAGAAAAAAAAATTCTTAAATATGTGATGAATTTTTATTATTTTCAAAATTATTTTTAATTTAATATGTAACATTTGATTCTATGTGAAAGAGTTAACAAGATTTAAAATTACAAATAAAATTAATTGACCTATATTATTATAAATTAAAAGAGAAAACAAGCTCTCTTAAATTATTTTGAAAAAAATATATTGTAAATATTAATTTATTTTTTCATATAATATAATCTAATTATATATTTTTTTATTTAATTTATTTTTAAATTATATTTAGTATAAAATAATTAATTATATATATTAATGATTTTTAACAAGGAATTATAAAACCAAAAATCCCTTAAAACAATTAATTTTCTGTAAATAACTTTAAAATTTATAATTTTATTATTATTATAATAATGATTTATTATCATAAAATTAAAAAAGAGAATTAAATTTTTTTTAAATATATGTTAAATTAATATACTTAAAAAATTATAATATATAAAATACGATTAAAAATTTTAAAGTGATATCTTTTTTACTTGATTTTATAATTTATATTGAGTTAAATATTATTTTAATACATAAATAATTCAATTATTTAAAATAATTTCACATACAAAAATATGCTCATTTTTATAAAAATATTAAAAAATATTTATTTATTTATATTATAAAAAAATAAACATATATTTTTCACGTAATTAAAAATAAAATTAATTTTTTATATTTTTTTAACTAATTTTAAATGTAATATATCCATATATTAATATATATATATATAAGGATATTAAAATAATTTTTTTATGTTATAAATTAAAATATATTTTTTATTTATGTATCCGAATATAACCATTTTGATAAAAGTAAAAATGATCAAAAAAATATATTTGTAACACCCAAGATACGATTTAACCAAAATGAAGGAAGAGTACCATCGTGGAAACTCAAGAATGGCAGGCTTTACTTGTGAGTGCATTATAATTTATCAACATAATGATTGCAAAACTCCAAATTATGCCTACCAATATAAATAGTAGATATCTATCGTAAAATTTAAGTGCTTAAATTTAAACCAAAAAAAACCTTACAATGTATAATTTTAAAAATATATTAAAACTTTAATTAAATATATATTTTTTAATAATAAAATGGGTAATAAAAACTGTTTACATGGATATATTTAGTTATATTGACTAAATTTTATTATTATTTTTTAATTTATGATAAGAAAATTGTATTAAGTTGATTACTAAATTTGTTTGATACAAACAAAAAGTATTATTTGTTGAACAAATAACGCGAGCTAAAATGATACACAAATACATCAACTTGTTAATAATTAATATATTATTTAATTATTAATTTAAAAAGTTAGATGTATTTTTTTAAATTAATAATTATTTATTAAATTAATTATTATAGAATAATAACTTAATATATAAAAATAATAATAATTTATTAAATTAATTATTATAGAATAATAACTTAATATATAAAAGAATCTCAAAGAAATAAGTTATACTAATTTAATGAAAAATATTTAGATACAAATAATGTATGCAAGTTTGGTGAGGCAAAATCTTTTCAAATAATAAATACTAGATGGACCGTGGACTTAGATTTTAAAAGATTAATAGAATGTAACTATTAAATTGAGTCCTTTTAATAACCTTCTGGCGTCTTTTTTTTTTTTAGTACGGTTTGTAGGAATGAGCTCTGTTATTAATATTTTTAATAGAATGTAACTATTATTAATATTTTTGAGTAATCTTATCATCAATTAGATAAAATGAGTAATCTTATCATCAATTAGATAATAAAAAAATGAAACCGGTACATATTGTGAGAACTTTGTGCTTTTAGATTTAGTAATTTATTGGGGGTTTGCACATCAAAATTAGAGACTTGTGATTCTGATTTTCGAACAAATCTTTAACTTTCTTATACCATTTTATTGAACTCACCGTTAAAAAAATTAGTGTATGACTTGTAAAAATGTTGAACATCATTTTAATAGAAATCTTGTGATTCTGATTTTGGATTTGTATTTTAAGAACTTTCAATCAGTATTAAGTATATTTTTAATATATTTAGATTTTTTTTTGTTATCTTATATTTATAAGAATTTAATTATCTCGAATTTGTCATATTATTAACTCAAAAATTCATAAAACAAAATATTTAAAATTAAAATTAAAATTAATGAAGTAAAAATAATATAAAATATATATATATATATATATAATGATTAACTTATATTAAGATATATAAAATCACTAATAATAATGATGATATTTAATGATTAAATTATAATTTGATTATGTTAAGTAAGAAAATACATTTATATTTATCATAGATTCTATTCAACTAAAATATGATATCTTATTTATCATAGATTTTGTCGATTAAAATATGATATCTTATTTATATAATCATTTTTATATAAAAATGTAAATTTATTTATTTATAATAATTATAATAATTATAATTGATATAAATTATAATTAATTAATTTTTTTAATAATAAAAATATATAAAAATTATAATACTAAATATCCTCCTCATAATTGAGTAGCATATGGTATCATACTAAAGTTTATGCATAAAATATATTTAAGTACAAAAAATCTCATAAATTTATTCAAAAAAATCTTGAATGAAAACATTTAAATTATCCTAATTAAAGTAAATGTACGTCACCTTATGACACAAAATTTTCTCAAAATAATATAAACGCGTTTTCTTTGGTTCGGTTGTTAGGCTTCTTTTATTATTTTTACTTTTTTCAATCAATTTACTAGTTTTTGTTTTCCATTTAAGTAAATCAACTTACACACTAACTTAATCCAAGCAACACGCTAAAACTTGACAAACATTCAGAGACTAGTGGCCGTGGTGCAAAATGTTGGGAAATAACGCAAATTCTCGATGTTTCAGATTTATGAAAGCGAGAATAGAAAAATAACACACAAAATTTGATAACCAGGTTACTAATCTTACTTACGCCTCCTGACCACCAGATATCTTTTCTTGAAAGCGAGAAATTCCACAAGATGTTTACAATACTCACAACTCACAATCCAATTACACCCAAGAAAATTACTCTCAATTTTTTCTCACAAAATCTTTTTTCTCTAAACTTTTCTCACTTTGGATGATTAATTCATTACAATTACACATCTATTTATAGTAAAATTAACTCATTGAATTACTCCTTAAATTAATGGTTCGCTTAAATTGCTCCTCAATTAAGCTCCTTGTTTCTTTCCATGAATTGCACCATGTTTTGCTCCATAAATCTGCAATGTTTCTTTCCTTGTTGCCTCCATGCTTTACTCCACGTGTTTGCTCCACGTGTTTCGCTTCCTTAATTTGCTTCCTTAAATTAAGCGAGCTTTATAACAATCTCCAAGAATCTCCCACTAAGACCGATTTCAACTGCCTTCACACCTTGATCAACGCAAAGAACTTTTACAATCTTTCCTGTGACCATTTGAAGTTAATGACTTGATTTGTCGATAATTCAAGCTGTTAACATGCTCTATCTTGGATTTTTCTTCAATCTTATAAAATTATTAACCGTAAATGCTTGATATGAGATCGATGAAGTGATAATGAAGTCGATATCTTTGTTCACAGAATGAAATGTTGAATTAACCCGGCAAGTGTATTCTTAACTTTATTATCATTATCTGAAACGTTCTTAACCTAATTTGTTTGAATCGAAATTCGATTAACAAACCTTGACCATATGCTCGTCTCTTTCTTAAACGATTCTTTACTACAATCTTCGGTATCTCGTAGTGGATAGGTGACAATTTTCTCAGATTTGTGACATCCAACTAACAAATTGTAGCTCCAACAAGAATATATAACTCATACGCTTCTTCTATTGATCAACTTCACCTCCAAAGTCTGCGTCTACGTACCCTTGTACTTTTAACTCTCCTTTACTAAAGTACAAGCACTTTTCTCAAATAATATAAACGCGTTGTCTTAGCGTCGTTTGTTAGCCTTTTTTTTATTACTTAAATTATCAATAAAATTTCAACTTCCACATTCACTTAATCCAATCAACTTCCACAGTCACTTAATCCAATCAACACGCTAAAACTAGACAAAGACAACGCGTTTCCGTATGTTATGTGGTCGAGCATCTACTACCTTTTGTTTTCAATTCAATTATATGTGGTTGAGCATCACCGTATGTTACTATTATCATATAAAAGAAATTCATACTGTTTGTCAAAACAGAAATATATTAACTGTATATAAATTTAAAGTAACCATATAACTAATGAAAATTGTTATTGCTATTTCTAATTTTATTCATTAATAATAATATTTAATTATAATTAATATTTAATATAAAATAATATATATTTTTATTATAATAATAATAAAAATTATTATGCTAATATTATTATTTTAAATTTATAAAAAAATTATTATTTATATTATTTTTCTAAAAAATTAAATATATATTTTTAAATATAAAAAAATTGTTTAATAATTATTATTTTGATAATAAAATTAATTAATTTATATTCATATTAATTATAATAATATATGATAAAATAATTTTTAATTTTTTTTTAAAAATATTTTAACGTGTAATACACTAAAATAAAGGTAAGTTTTAATTTATATGCCTTTAACCTTATAAAATAAAAAGACATAGATATTATTTTAATATATATTTTGTTATTTTTATTGAGAATAATTTAATTTAATAATAGAATTATTAAAGTTTAAATATTATTAAAATAAAATAAATATTTTATATATTTTTATTTTAATAATAAAAAAATAATAAGTACCATTAGTCATGCAACATATACATAAAAAAATATTCGTTTAATATTATTAAATTAAATTTTTTTAAAATATTTTAACGTGTAATACACTAAAATAAAGTAAAGGTAAGTTTTAATTTATATGCCTTTAACATTATAAAATAAAAAGACAGATATATTATTTTAATATATATTTTGTTATTTTTCAAGAAGAGAGGGGCGAGCATCTATAAATAATGGATGAGGCAAAACCATGAACACCACCCAAAAACACTCTAGAACTTGCTATAATTTGAGCACTAAAAAGCTTTCTTTTCAATACAATGGCAGAAGGAATCCTTTATAACTTTGCAGCAGGAATACTTCAAAGGTTGGCCTCTGAAGTTGTGAATGAGATTGGACTAATTTGGGGAGTGAAGGAGAAGCTTCTTGGTCTTGAAGACACCATGTCAATTATCAAAGATGTTCTTCTTGATGCACAAGAACAAAGAATCCATAGACGTCATATCAAAAACTGGCTTTCAAGACTTGAAGATGTGGTTCAGGATTTCGAAGACTTGTTGGATTACATGGAAACTGATGCTTTGCGAAGACAGGGGAGATCCAATAAGAATCAACTTCTCAAAGAGGTATGCAATTTCTTTTCCTCTTCAAACCGAGTTGCTTTTCGGTTCAAAATGGCTCATTGGTTAGAAGATATTAAGAAAAAATTAGCTATAGTTCAAGCTGATAGAAGAGAATTTCAACTAGAGGTACGCCTTGAGGAGGTTCCTCTAGTTGCAAGTGATGTAAGATTTGAGCAAACTCACTCATTTGTACCTGAAGAAGAAGTTTTTGGCAGAGATCTTGATAAGTCAAATATTATGAACAAACTATTAAATGTTGATCAAACAAATCAACATGTGTCAACTATTGCTATAGTTGGTTGTGGAGGAATGGGAAAAACTTCACTTGCTCAACTTATATTTAATGACAAAAACATCCAAAATCATTTCCAATTAAAGATGTGGGTGTGTGTCTCTGATGTTTTTGTTGTGAAAACAATTTTTGAGCAAATCATCAAATCTGCTACTAATAAGAGTCCAGATCGTAATTCTGAAATGGATCAATTGCAAAATCAACTCAGAAATGAGCTGAAGGATAAGAGATATCTTTTAATATTAGATGATGTATGGAATGAAGATTTTTCAAAATGGGATGAATTAAGAGTCTTATTAGGTGTTGGTGCTATGGGAAGTAGAATTCTAGTAACAACCCGTAGTACGGTGGTGGCAAACATTACAGGTGACCAAGAACCATATCATTTAGGGATACTAGATGATGGGTTTTCTTGGTCTCTGTTTAAAAAAAGGGCTTTTAAGGAGGGATATGAAGGTAATAAAAGCATAGAAGATATTGGAAATGAGATTTTGAAAAAGTGTGGCGGAATTCCCATTGTCATCAAGACAATAGGAAGTATGTTGCGTTTTAAAGATGCAGAAAATGAATGGCAACAATTCCTTGAAAAGGAGCTTTCCAAAGTGCCCCAATATGCTGACAACATTTTACCAAGGCTAGAATTGAGCTATAATCATCTTCCATCACATTTAAAACATTGTTTTGCATTTTGTAGCTTATTTCCCAAAGATCACAGATTCTATGTTGAGGAGATGATCCGATATTGGATGGCACTAGGTTTTGTCAATTCACCAGACCAGAGTCGTTCTCTAGAAGATGTTGGTCTTGAATATTTTAAGGAGTTGTTGTCAAGATCATTTTTCCAACAAGTTGAAAGAAATAAGTGGGGTTATATAATGAGATGCAAAATGCATGACTTCATTCATGATCTTGCTATAAAAGTAGCAGGAACAGAGTGCATTTCATTAAATTCAAAGGGAGGAAATATTGGCAAAAGTAATCGTCATTTATCATTTCATCGTGATTTTGAGCAACCGTTTCCAACTTACTTGCTTCAAGCAGAAAGGATACTGACTGTTGGGAAATAACGCAAATTCCCGATGTTCGCATTTACGGTAGAAAGCGTTAATAAAAAATAACACACAAAATTGGATAATCCAGCCTTACTAATCTGCTACGCCTCCTGACCAGCAGATCTTTTACCGAAGTTTTAGAATTACACGCTGCTTACAACACTCACAACTCACAACCCAATTACACCCAAGAAAATTACTTCAATTTTCTCTCACAAAAGCCTTTCTCTCTGCCTTTCTCTCAATCGAATTTAACACTTTGGATTGCTAATTCATTACAATTACACATCTATTTATGCGAAAATTCACTCAATTACTCCTTAAATTAATTCGCTCTTTAAATCGCTCAATTGTTCTCCTGCTTACTCCACGACCGCTTCCACGTTATCTGCTTTGGCTTCCACGTTTTACTCCACGCTTTACCTCCACGTTTACTCACGTTGGCTTCTTAATTCCTTAAATTGAAATTTTATAACAATCTTCCCACTAAGACCGATTTCAATCATGCCTTCACACCTCGATCAACGATTACTTTTCTACTTTGTTATTTAATAGACTAATCAAGCTGAAGACAACTTCAAATATTAATACCACCACTCATAACATATCCATTGATTATTCCTCAATCTTCTCCAAAGATAACACATCATCTTCCAATGTAGATCACGTAGCCGATAACGTTCAATACGCTTGTTTGTAACGAACGTCAATTCTTCATGTCAGACAGACTGACTATCACTACGCAGTAACATTCTTCGTTTCATTAATCCCACCAATTAACAAACCTCGCTCATATCATCTCTTTACTACCTTCGCCATCGCTACATACTCACCAGAATGATAGAGCGACAATTTTCTCAGATTTCGCGACATCCAACTAACAAATGTAGCTCCAACAAGAATATATAATCGGCGCTTTTTCGATCAACTTCACCTCCAAAGTCCGCGCCACGCACCATTTCTTTAACTCTCCTTTACTAAAGATAAAGACTTTTCTCGCGCCGCAGATACCTCAAAATCCACTCGATCGCTTCCCAACGAGCTTTTCCTGATTGACATAACCGCTAACAACTCCCACCGCACGCTAACGTTCTGGCCTCGCATGCACTATCACAGACATTAAACTTCCAACGGTCGAGATAGCGAACCTTAGCTAATTCTCCCTCTTCTTCTGTCTGGAGTGACCGATCCTCGGATAGCGAAAACGACCCGCTGGCCATGCACATCCCTATTGCAGACGCCCATGTTGACTTCAGAAACACGATTAATGTACTCGCCGAGATAACTGCAGCGATCCTTTCTTCTTATTTCTCGCGATTCGCATTCCAAGAATCTTCTTTCACGGACCCAGTCTTTCATGCCAAATTCATTCGACAATCACGCTTCAACCTTTAATATCATCCATATTCGAACCTCGCTACTAACATATCATCAACATAAAGAAGAAACGATATAACCTGACTTATATCTCAAGAAGAATAATGATCGATTCGCACTGAAACCTTCCTCAGGTAACGGTTCACAAATTTTTTTGCATCATCGTCTCTGCATTGCTTTCGTGCCATACAAACTCTTCTTAAGTCCTACACCATGTTCTTCTTCCCCTTTCTCGGTAAACCTCTCCACGCATACGTAAATCTCTTCATCTAAATCTCCACGAAGGAACGCAGCCTTCACATCCAACTGCTCAAGACAAGATTCGATGGGCCACAATACTCAATACCGATCCGATAAGATTGAGCTTCACAACGAGCAAAATGTCAGCCAGAATAACTCCTTCCTTCACAAACCCTTCGACAACTAGGGCGGCCAGATCTCTTTGAACCATCACGCCCTCTTTCACCCAGACACCCATTCATATGGTCACTTTCTTTCCCATAACTCAATGGGCCTCCCATGTTCCCCATTGAGATGAGATTTCATTTCTTCTTTCATACAGTTCTCCCACTTGTTGAATCTCGAGTCCGACAAGTTTCATCATAAAGATTCTGCGCCCCTCCATCACCAAGAACATATACCATGATCTCCGTTAAAGCATTACGAGGCCGGTAAGACCTTCTCAATACAGTCTGAGTGAGGCCGCGCAGGCTGAACGTCACAGACGTTGTCAACAAGTTCTTCCCGGCCGAGGACTTGTTACAATTGGTTCTGCATAAGATCCGGACATCATCTCAGACCGCAAATACCGACTCATTCTCCGCTCGAGTCATCGCGCCTATTTTACGTACGTCCTTATACATCACCCTTTCGTCGAAAATCACATCTCTCGCTACGATAACTTTCTTCTTTTCGTCATCCCAAACGCAGAGCCAAACTCATCCTCACCATAGCCAATGAATGCGCATTTCTTGATTTGGGATCAAGCTTATTCCCGCCTCGATCACCGATACGCACAACGCTACACAACCGAAAAACTTTTAGATGCGATAGTTTCACCTCTTTTCCGCTCCATACCTCCTCTCCGTATTCTACGCTCCAATGGAATGATGGGCCTACTGATCAAGTAGCGCCGTGTTGACCGCTTCGCCTGCACTGCTTCTAGACTGGACCGTATACGAACGCTTCTCGCTCTTTCGTCAACGTTCGGCTCATACGCTCACCTACACCATTGAGGCTGAGGCGTGCCCCGGCATGCTTCTTTCCATTCTAATTCCGTGCTCATACAGTAAATTTTTGAATCCTTGTCTTCATATTCACCACCATTATCTGCCCGAGCTTTTGATCTTTAAACCCGTCTCATTTTCCACCATAGCTTTCCATCTTTTGAAAGCCTCAAATACTTCAGACTTACGCTAGAAAGTAAACCCATACCTTCCGAGAGTGATCATCGATGAAAGTCACGAAGTAGTGTTTCCCACCAATAGATGAGACGGTCGTTGGTCCCCAAACATCGTAGTTGAATAAGCTCTAGCCTTTCCTTCTTTGGGATTCTCGCAAACTTGTCTGAAAGCCGACTCTCTTTTGCTTTCCAAGTATGCAATCTTCGCACACGTCTATCTCCGTAGATCGTAGACTTGAAGTTTTCCCTTCGAGTGCATAATCTTCATCCCTTCTCACTCATATACGGCCTAGTCTGCCATAGATTTGGTGTTTCAGTAATTGAACAACGTGCCTCCGCTGTCGTGTAAAGAAGCCACTTTTTCGCTCTCGAGCAATCGTCATCGCACCATTTGAAATCTTCCAATCATCACCATGGAAGATTGTAGTGTAGCCTTCACTCGGCCAATCGCCCACCGAGATTAAGTTCCTTCGAGATCGGGAATACGCCCGACATCCTTCGCCTCCCAAACAGATCCGTTCAACTTAATCTTCACTACACCTTTGCCAAAAATAAGACATGGTTGATCATCACCAAGATATACCTTTCCAAGGTTCACATATTTCTCGAAGAATTCTTTTTGTGAAGTAGCGAACGACGCTCCGTAGTCTAACACCCAAGATTCTTCCTCGCTCTCCAAAGAGCATATCAATGCATCGTCTCCTCCCGAGGTGGAAGTAACATTTGCCTCTCGCCTTCACTGTTTGTCCTTCGCACTCTTGCACCGATTTTTGTAATGCCCGGCTTCTTCCACAATTCCAACACTCGATAGTCTTCGAGCTATGGGAATTATTAGGATTCCCTGGATTCGACCTCCGTCTTTTGATCTACCTCGGTAGTCGATTCTACCACGTCCATTTCCTTTGGTTGAATTTCTTCCTCTCGACTCAGATGCAAAATCAAGAGGTTGACGATTCAATTGCCTCTCTACGTCTGATCTCTTCACCGAGAACCAAATCACGAACATCGTCAAATTTCAACTTATTGCTTCCCGATGAGCTACTCACACCGTGACAAGAGATTCCAAATTTTCCAGAAGACAAAAGTATCAATGCTCGTACTTCTTCATCGACCAATTTCCACCGAACTCAACTGGCAGAATCATGAGTCTATCGAGACAAGGAGCTACCGACGCACCTTCAAATATCCGCACAATGTTACCTCATCAAGTGCACTTTGTTTGAGGCGATACGCTTCTCATACATATTGGAGAATGCCATAAGACCCGCCGTGGTCTTTTCCTTTTATGTTAAAAGCAACATTACGGGATAACGTCAATCGAATAACTCCGAGCGTCACTGCCTGTAAGATTCCAATCTTCTTCCTTCATAGCCTCCTTCTTCCCCGAGAGAGGTTGATATAGATTTTCTGATACGTATAATCCTCTATCCGCATTTTCCAAAACCCGAAATCAAGGCCATCAAATTTCTCGAGTTTCACCCTTCCTTCATCTGCGGCCATTGCTCCCACTAAAATCCGACTTCCTCCTGATCGTTTCGATTATTTCTTGCGTAAAATCGATGTAAATCACTACCAATAGCTTTGATACGAGTTGTTGGGAAATAACGCAAATTCCCGATAAGCGGGATTTATGAAAGCGAGAATAGAAAAATAACACACAAAATTTGATAACGGAGTTCGGCCAATCTTCTTACGTCTCCTGACCGTCGCAGATCTTTTACCGAAAGGAGAAATTACACAAGTGCTTACATAACACTCACAACTCACAACCCAATTACACCCAAGAAAATTACTCTCAATTTTCTCTCACAAAGCCTTTCTCTCAAGCCTTTCTCTCAATCGGAATGAACACTTTGGATGGTTAATTCATTACAATTACACATCTATTTATAGGAAAATTCACTCCTCAATTACTCCTTAAATTAATGGCCTTAAATTCTTCCTTGAATTAAGCTCCTTGTTTCTTCCATGAATTGCTCCATGTTTTGCTCCTTGTTTTGCTCCATGTTTTACTCCATGTTTTACTCCATGTTTTACTCCATGTTTTGCTCCTTAATTTGCTCCTTAAATTAAGGAGCTTTATAACACTGACAATTCTTAAACCCTTTAAATTATCCCATTTATTTGATGAGTCAAATATTTATGAAATTATCTCAAGTATGAAGCGCATACGATTGTTGGATTTGAATAGCTCAAATATTGAAAGAGTCCCCAAGTCTATTGATAAGTTGTTGCATTTACGGTATTTGGATTTTTCTTATAATAGCTTTCTTGCCACACTGCCTAATTCTTTGTGTAAATTACAAAATTTACAAACGTTGATACTGAATTTTTGTCAAAATTTTCGAAAGTGGCCAAAAGACTTTGGAAAATTAGTCAATCTCAGACATCTTGAGTTTATTGGTTGTGAGATCCTAAAAGAATGGCCAAAAGCCATAGATAAACTTGTCAATCTCAGACATCTTAGTTTTATATTTTGTGCTCAAGCGTTGGTGAGAGGCATGCCACGTGGATTGAGTCAGCTCACCAATCTTCAAACATTATCACCGTTAGAAATAGATGTTAATATGGAGTTTGGGATATTGGTAGATTTAAAAAACTTAAGAGGAGCAGAGCTAAAAGTTGTAAATTTGAAGCACGAAAAATATGAAATCTCAAAGGCAAATTTGAAGGAAAAGCAGTTTAACAGCATAATACTAGAATGGAAGAACAATGGGGAAGTTGATAATGATGAGACGAAAGCTACTGCTGACGAGGAAACATTGCAAGACCTACAGCCTTCCCAGAACCTCAAAGAGTTGAAATTAGATGGCTATTGTGGTTACAAGTGCTCGAGTTGGTTTGATTCTCTTACAAATGTGTTTAGGATTGAGTTGAAGAACTGTAAAAATTTGAAATATCTACCGGGGTTGGCTCATTTGCCTGCTCTCAAAGAATTGATACTTGAGAATGTGCCCGCCTTGGTGTGTATTTCAAGCAATAATAGCGAAGAATTGATCTGCAGATCATCATCCTCATCTTCCAAATCAACATTGTTCTTTCCATCCTTAGAGGAACTCACTTTGAAGAAATGTGCCAATTTGCAATATCTACCGGGGTTGGCTCATTTGCCTGCTCTCAAAAAATTGATACTTAAGAATTTGCCCGCCTTGGTGTGTATTTCAAGCGAAGAATTGATCTGCAGATCATCATCCTCATCTTCCAAATCAACATTGTTCTTTCCATCCTTGGAGGAACTCACTTTGAAGAAATGTGCCAATTTGCAATATCTACCGGGGTTGGCTCATTTGCCTGCTCTCAAAAAATTGATACTTGAGAATTTGCCCGCCTTGGTGTGTATTTCAAGCGAAGAATTGATCTGCAGATCATCATCCTCATCTTCCAAATCAACATTGTTCTTTCCATCCTTGAAGGAACTCACTTTGAAGGATATGCCTAGTCTGAAGGGATGGTGGAATATTAACGATGAAGATAACAACCTCCTCAGAATATTACCGACATTTCCTTGTCTTTCTGCGCTGACGATTCTCAAATGTCCAAGACTCAAGTGTATGCCGTTTTTTCCATCCCTAGATAAATGTTTATGTATTGATTATATCAGTTGGAAGGGTATATTGCAGAGTACATTGATGATGAACGACATTGAAGGAGCATCAACAACAACTTCTTCTTCTTCTAATTTGACCAAATTGAGGGATATGACCTTGACGGATTATGGAGGCATAGAGTCTCTACTCTTATCATCAAAAAGCCTCACATCTTTGAAGTTCCTTGAGATTAAGAAATGCCCTAGATTAAAGAGTATCTTCTCAGGCATTCAGCATCTCACGTCACTTCAAAAACTGTCAATTAATAATTGCGAGGAGCTCGAGCTGCTTTTCGACGATGTCACCAGGTCTAAGTCCCTCGTAAACCTCTATTATTTGTATCTGAGTCGCCTTCCAAAAGTTGAGGCTTTTCCGGATTGCATAAGTAACCTTAAATCTCTTAAGGTTTTGAGGATCATAAATTTGGAGAATTTAAACAGCTCGGGATTGAAAGGGATATGTAGCCTTCCCTCTTTAGAGAAACTTTATCTTTTGTCTTGCAACAGGCTTTCAACACTCCCTCAAGAAATATGTCGTCTTTCCAGCTCGTTAAAAGAACTGACAATCGATAATTGTCTTCATTTTCATTCACTGCCTGGAGAAATATTTAGTCTCACCTCTCTAGAGATATTGAACTTGACTAGACTTCCCGAATTGAAGTCTCTTCCTCAAAAACATTTGCTCGACAACATCCAAGAAATCAAGTTTTGGAATAATGAGATAGAAAAAGTATTCATCAAATCAGTCCAAAGTCAAGATAGAGATCCCCCGACCAACCTCAAACTCCACATTGATGAAATCCCACATTTGGAAGAGCATGTCAGGTACCAATCTTTAATTACCTCACTTTTCTCTGTTATTCTAGTTTTCTTTTACACATTACAAGTGTGGTATGATTTAGTAACATTCATGATAAGTTGATTGTTGATTTCAGCTTAGACTTGATAAGTTAATATGTTTATTTTTTTTGATAATTTTGTTTTGGGTTTTGGAGAAACCAATGGGGCGATGGGATGTAGTTTTTCAAATTGATTTCTTTTAATGTATATTTTTGGGATTCTGCAGGAATTCTGGATTTTCATAATCATCTGAAAGGAATAGTGAGAGATATTCGGTCATAATTAAAGGTTAGCTACTTAATTATATAGTCTAATAGATATACGATCCTTATAGTTGTTTGTATTATAATATTGTTTTTCTTTTTTCCGATTTCAGCCATTGTTTTTAGTGATTTAGGAAAGACATTGTATTGGTTTTTTATGATTTGAAATAATTAAATTTTTTTCATAAATTTATTAAACTTTATGATTTCAAATTGTTTTAAATTTTAAGTTTGAAAATTCAATTAATTTTTTTAGTAAATTTATTAAACTTTGAATATTTAATAACTTTGAATAAAGTTGAACAAGATTATGGATTGATAATAAGAAATAAAAAATAAAAACTTACTTCCAATATTGATTACTTTTAAATTTAAAATTTGATAGAATTTTAAAATCGAGTTTCAAAATTTAAAAAATAAAAATTTAAAAATGGATTATCAAAAATGTTTAATTTTAAATTTTAAAATAAATTAATTATCAAATAAATATTTTATAAATTGATGTCGAGACATCTTATGAATATAAAAATATTTACTCACAACTTTCTTAACTATAAATTATTTTAAAGGATAGTAATATTAACATAATATAAACTATTATTACGTTATTAATAATTTTGTTGTTACAATAAGATACAATTAATTTAGAAATAAAATAAATATTTTATATAATTTTATTGTGATAATATATAAAACCCTACTTTAAAAGTTTAATATTTCAAATATAAATAACTATTTGTTGAGACTGGAATGACTTAGGTAGGTTTTGGTTTTATCTGTTATTGTTAGTTTTGAGACTTTGTGAGCTAAATCCTAATATCCTATTATGTAAAATCATTATAGAGTGAGCAAATGGATTAATAAAGGAGATTCTTGTTTATGTGGCTTCAATTCTAAGAACAATTTTAAGGAAGTTAAGGCACGTTGAATTCTCTGTTCTTATATATTGAATGGACTCTATGAGAACTACAAATGTTGATGAAATCTCCAGCTCTCCAATCTCAAGATCAAAGATTCTGTCATTGATGTCCTTGTTGGATTCAACTATTGTATTTGATCCTTGTTGGATTCAACTATTTCCTTGAATATTATTAATCTGATACATTATTTAAAGATTATTTGTATTTATTTTATTTGTTGATTTTTTATTTAAAAAATATCTTTTCGTATAAAATCATTATTAAGCTTGTAATTAATAAATAATGTATTCTCATATATATATATATATATATATATATATATATATATATTTGTTTTTATTTAAAAAAAACTAAAAACAAAGTCACATAATTTTTTAATTAAGTTTATAAAATTTAAGTCTATATTACTAATAAAATTGATCAAAATAATATTTATATCAGTACAAAAAAAAATCATGATACGTTATTGTGTATATCAAATTTTGACCGAATTTCTACTATTTATTTATTTTAAAATATCATTCTATGAGATAAAATTATCTACTTGCTATATAATATCTATATCTCACTATCTAATATATATATATATATACTTAACCAAATAATAATGAACATAGTTAATAATATGTACAAATTAAATTCTTAACATCTATCTAAAATTTTGCATAATATATATCTCTTATTTTTCCACTGTTATAAATTAGCACTTATAAAAGTGAAGATCAAGTCTAATTTTAGTTACACAAATATATAATAATAGGTAACATAAAAAATAATAAGCAATAAATAGTACATAATGATTTAAGTGGTTTAACTTTTTAATGTAAAAAATTTACTCCACTAACGACGACATATCGAAAAATATCCACTAATAATCAAATGAAGATACAAACACCAATTTTTAGAGAGTTTCACAAAATTATACCAAATTCGAAAATATATCCAGAAAATATCTCCCTCTAATTTACTGGTAATATATAGCAAGATAAATTAACAAATTTGTTATTAAATCAAATATTACTGTACAAACAGAACAACCGTTTACTGCATATTTTCAACCCTCTAAACTGCCAAACAAATAGCAGCTTTACTGTTAATGGATGGTGAAAATTGAACTGCTTGGCTGGAAGGGAACGGAGTTAGAAGTGGCTCTGTTTTCAGCTTCCAATTTGGCTTTTCTATTCTTCTCTTCAGCTGTTGTTGCTCTCTCTTTTCTGCAATTACAGTTTCAATTTTTCTCTCTCGCAGTTTCTGGTCTTCATGCAAAGTAGCTCTTTCACGCTGCTAACTGTTTTCTTCTTTTCTGATTCTTGCGATTACGTTCTCAACAGAGAGAACTAAGTTTATTATTATATATATATAATAATAATAAACAATGGCAATGAGGGTTTTGTTTGGGCCTTAATGTTTTGGGCCATTATTTAACAAATCTCCACCTTGGCTCAAAACAGAAAAAACAATTCTTCAAATGAAATTCCTTGGATTATCAAATAACCATCGTCCATAGCCCCGAAGGGTGATCACCCTCTACAAACACCAATCAAATCCAAACAATGCTTGAACTTGCTAAATGGAACTCATTTTGTTAACATATCAACTGAATTTTCTTTAATGACTATCTTATTAACAATAATAGCACCATGAGAGACAATGTCACAAACGAAGTGATATCTGACATCAATGTGTTTGGTTCTTTCATGATACATAGTATTCTTAGTCAAGTGTATTACACTCTAACTATCACAAAATATAACAGAAGTATCCTGCTGTAAACCCAAATCACAGACCAAATCTTTAAGCCAAATGGCTTCTTTCATTGTTTCTACTACTGCTATATATTCTGCCTCTGTCATAGACAAAGCAATTGTAGACTATATAATAGCCTTCCAACTAATGGCACAATGAGAAAGAGTACTGAAGACATAACTTGTCAAAGATTTTCTTCTATCCAAATCACCAGCATAATCGGAGTCCAAATAACCAATAACACTACAACCAATATTAGAACTTCCATCATATACCAAACCAAAATTAGATGTACCTTTCAAATACCGAAGTATTCATTTCATTGCTTACCAATGACCCTTACTAGGATTACCCATATATCTACTAACAACACTAACTACATGTGAAATATCTCGACGAGTACATACCATAGCATACATCAAACTACCAATGGCACTAGCATATGGAACATGAGACATGTACTACTCTTCTTCTTCTGACTATGGTGACAAATCCAAAGAAAGCCTGAAATGTGTAGCTAATGGCGTACTCACACATTTAAACTCTTTCATACCAAAACGTTCAAGAAATCTTTTAACATAACTTTTCTGAGTCAAATAAAGCTTGCACATTTGTCTATCCCTGTAAATTTTTATGCCCAAAATTTGCTCCATTGTACCTAAATCTTTCATCTCAAACTCACCATTAAGTTAAGACTTTAATTTCTGAATCTCAGACTTATTCTTAGAAGCAATAAAATGTCATCAATATAAAGCAACAAATAAATGGATGAACCATCATGAAATCTTTTTATGATAAACAAAACTATCATAATCACTCATAGAGTAATCATGATCAATCATAAAAGAATCAAATTGCTTATACCACTGCCTAGGAGATTACTTCAACCCATATAAAGACTTTTTCAATAAACAAACATGATCTTCCTTACCTGGAACAACAAACCCCTCTGGTTGATGCATATATATTTGTTCCTCAAGCTCGAAATGTAAGAAGGTTGTCTTGACATCAAGTTGTTTTAATTCCATGTCAATCAATGAACCATAGCAAGCAACACACGAATAGAGCTATGTTTCACAATAGGTGAAAATACTTCATTGAAGTCAATATCTTTCTTCTGATAATAGCCCTTTGCAACAACACGTGCCTTGAACCTAGCTACTTCAACTTTAGCTATACCTTCTTTTTCTTGAAGACCCATTTGTTTTTAACAATATTCTAGCCCTTAGGTGGTTTCACCAATTCCCAAGTATGATTCTTATGAAGTGATTCAATCTCTTCATTCATAGCAACCAACCACTGAATAGATTCATCACAAGTGACATCTTCATGATAACTAGAAGGTTTATGGACCTCAATAGACTCTGCCACAGATAATTCAAAAGAAACTAAGTCTGCATCTACGTACCTCTGAAGGTGACAAATCTCTCTTATTCCTTTACCCTTAACGATACTATATGGTTACTCATGTTGCTCTTCTGCTACGTTATGAGCAGAATCATCTATCAAATCCACAAATGGCTGATCTGAAGTGCCCTCTTGCACTTGACTAGGAGCTCCACTCTCAAGCTCTATCTGTTCATTAACACCATGGTCTTTATCTACAATAATAGACTTTTTTTTCTTTTGCAACATGGAAAACTCATCAAACTTAAGATCTCTACTAATCAAAAATTTAGGTGACTTAGGTTCAATACACCATAATCTATAACCCTTCACCCTAGAAGGATAGCCGAAAAATATGCATTTCAATGCCCTAGGCTCAAGTTTACCATCATTAACATGAGCATAAGCAGGACAACCAAACACTTTTAAATCAGAATAATTAGCAGAAGTACCAAAGAATACCTCAAATGGAGTCTTTAACTCAATTGTAGTTGATGGAGACCGATTCACCAAATAGCAGACATGGTTACAAGCTTCACCCCAAAAGGATTTATCCAAGTCAGCTAGAAAGAGCATACAACGAGCTCTTTCTAATAGAGTCCTATTCATACATTCTGCTACTCCATTTTGCTATAGTGTATGACGCACAGTGCAGTGTCTCACTATGCCATTCCTTTCACATAACTCATTAAACTGACTGTCACAAAATTCCAAAGCATTATCAGTTCTCAAATGCTTGATTTTCTTGCTTGTTTGATTTTCTATACAAGCCTTGAATTTCACAAATTTTGAGAACACATCATTCTTGTTCTTCAGAAAATATACCCAAATATGATGGGAGAAGTCATCAATAAAAGTCAATATATAACGGGCACCACCCTTAGACACAACACGTGAAGGACCTCAAAGATCTAAATGAATATAATAAATAGTACCTTTCATTTTATGGATGGTTGTACAGAACTTGACCTTACGATGCTTTCCATAAACACAGTGCTCACAGAAATCAAGCTTCCTAGTTTTATGACCACAAAGCAAATACCGTTTGCTCAAAATAGACATCCTTGCCTTACACATATGCCCAAGCCGTATATGCCATAATCGAGTAGTATCTGAATCTTGATCTGATGAGGACAAAAGTGATACATTGCCAATAATAGTGCTACCTTGAAGCATATAGAGACCACGCGACAATTTCCCTTTAATAACAACAAGAGTACCCTTACTAACTTTTAAAACTCCACATTCAGCTACATACTTGTAGCCTTGTGAATCAAGAGTACCCAAAGATATCAAATTATTTTTCAAATCTGGAACATGGAGAACATCTTTCAAAGTCCTAACAATACCATCATGCATCTTAATTTGGATAGTACCAATACCAACAACCTTGCAGGACATATTATTTCCCATCAAGACAACACCCTCATCAATAGACTGATAAGAAGCAAACCAATCTCTACTGGGGCACATATGGTAAGTGCAACCCGAATCAAGAATCCAAACATATCCAAGATAACCAATAGATACTGATAGAACATTTTCACCATCAGAACTAGAACTATCTATAACACTAGCAACATAATTAGTACTAGAAGACGTTGTGCTAGATTTTCCTTTAACTTTGAGTTTCAAACAATTTACTTTCCAGTGCCCTTCTTGACGGTAATAGTTGTATTTATCTTTTCTTTTCTAGATTTGGATCTAGACTTGCCTCTATTATTGCTTATACCTTTTTCTTGATTTCTACCTCTTACAAATAAACCACTACTATTATCATTACTGCTTGTAGACACTTTTTTCTTCAACTCTTTGGAATTCAAAGTTGCTTTGACATCTTCCAAAGAAATATTGTCTCGCCCATATAGCATGGTATCAACAAAATGTTCAAATGAATGAGGTAAAGAACATAATAGAACTAAGGCCTGATCCTCATCATCAATCTTAACACCACCATTTTTTAGATCATGAATAATTTTAGTAAATTCATCAAGGTGATCGTGTAAAGGTGTACCTTCTAACATTCTGAATGTATACAAGCGCTGCTTCAAATATAACCGACTTGTCAAAGACTTGGGCATATACAAATTCTCCAATTTAAGCCATAGTCCAGTAAGAGATTCCTCATCACCAATCTCGCGTAATACCTCATCAGACAAGGATAACTGAATTGAATTGAGAGCATTTTCCATCAATGCATCTTTTTCTTCATCAGTTAATTTTTCTGACAATTTATCCTTGCCTTCAAGTGTCTTAATGAGCCCTTCTTTAACTAATATGGCTCGCATCTTCATACGCCAAAGACTAAAATCATTTCTACCATTGAATTTCTCAATTTCAAATTTTGCCGTCATGATAGAAAATCCAATATTAAATAAACAGAAACACAACCCAAAAAAATATGAAACCAATCAGATAACCAGAAGCTCAAAATAAATCCAAAAGAGAAAATTTGATGAGTTCCAATAAATAGCAGAATAACCCAAAGCACTGATACCAATTTGTTATAAATTAGCACTTGCGGAAGCGAATATCGGATCCAATTTTGGTTGCACAAATATATAATAATGGGTAACAACAAAAATAATAAGCAATAAATGGCACACAATGATTTAAGTGGTTCAACTTTTCAATGTGAAAAGTCTACTCCACTGACGACGGCACACCGAAAAAAATCCATTAATAATCAAATGGAGATACAAATACCCATTTTAGAGAGCTTCATAAAATTACACCAAATCCAAAAATACATCCAGAAAATATCTTCCTCTAATTTACTGGTAATATATAGGAAGATAAATTAATAAACTTGCTATTAAATCAAATATTACCGTACAAATAGAACAACTACTTACTGCATATTTTCAAACCTCTAAACTTCCAAACAAATAGTAGCTCCGCTATTGATGGATAGTGAAAATTGAACTGCTTGGCTGGATGGGAATGGAACTAGAAGTGGCTCTGTTTTCAACTTCCAATTTGGATTTTCTGTTCTTCTCTGCAGCTATTGTTGCTCTCTCTTTTCTGCAACTGCAGTTTCAATTTTTCTCTCTGGCAGTTTCTGGTCTTCACGTAGAGTAGTTCTCTCACGTTGCTAACTGTTTTCTTCTTTTTTGATTATTGCGACTGCATTCTCAATACAGAGAACTAAGTTTATTATATATATATATAATAAACAAAGGGGTTGAGGGTTTTGTTTGGGCCTTAATGTTTTGGGGCATTAGTTAACATCCATCAAAAGACTTTTGATAATAAAATGAATATATCATCTTTTTATTTATAATATTCAAATCTCATAAGCTATACAACTAAATATAAAGAAAAAAAATATTAATTGATAATGATATTAGCGTCTTATACACTCCGAAGTCACAAAAAGGTCACTAAATAGTTTCTAAAGTATTAACATAAATAAGAAAAGATAATAAGTTCTTTTTACTATCAAAAGAAAGGAAATTCGTGTTATGTAATATCAACAAATTGATCTAAATTTACTACGAAGATAATGCTCAAAATATTCCTTCAAAAACTATTAATACTTTAGAGGAAAAATTTTAAATGAAAAATATGATGAATAAAAATACTTAGTAAGTGAATAAATTTAAGTGAAAATTTATTTATTATACATGTATATTAAAACCTTAATATAATTGTTGAACTAAAACATCCATTTCTATAAACATACTTTCATGTTTTATTAGAAGTCTAAAGAATCACAAATAATCACAAAATATTTTTGTAATAAAAAAACTCTTAAGCTTAAGAAAATAATAATTATTAAATATATTTATTTAACTTTAATGATTTAACCGTAAAATTAATATAAGTTATAACATAAAAATATTCACAAACAATATTAATAATTTGAAAAAAATATATATATTAGCAAATTATTAATGTAAGCAAAATAAATGAGTAACTTATATTTAATAAATTATAAGAATTATGAAAATTTCACCAAACTCATATTTGAAGAAGATCTGAACATACATGTATAGATCTTATTGCATATGCAGACAAAAAAATCTTAATTACTTGTGTTTGTCATACACGCGGAGACAAGGGTCTAATAATTAATTATTTATTTATATTCTTTAATCAATCCAAATTATAAGTAAAAAGAAAAACGGTTAAAAAAACTCACTAAAAGACAAGGTTTGTACTTATTCCCTTGGGCATAAATTTGGATAAAACTATTTTAAATTCATTATACATTATCTTCAATCAAATAATCATAACTTTTAGAAAAAAATATTCAAAAATATTTTTTAGAATCCATCAAAATTAGGAATTTTTAGCTATCACATGATCATTGAGTGTCAGTAAAACAATTTTAAATCATCAAATTAAAAACTATTAGAACACACCCTGTACAATTTAATATACTTCCATACCTACATTTAGAAAATTAGGTATAACTTTAAATAGAATTATCCAAATCCATTTCTCTAGGATGATACAAAAATTAGATGTTTTAAGCTTTAAAACAAAATATAACATATCCAATTATAATCTCTATACATATCAGAAACTAATAGTCAAGCTCTAAAACAAGATATAACACACCTAAATAAAATATGTAAACCCATTTCAAAATCACAATTTACACGTTAAGTTGAAACAAAGTTTTTAGTTTCGATATGTATAAAACATGTTTTGGTAAAACTAATATAACTTTATCTACAAAACTCTAAATGATAAACCGTTAAATTACTATTAAACTAGACATCCACATATTTCTAAAATATTATGATTTGATGCCTAAGTATTCCAGGAAAATTTCTAGTTTCCATTGCAACATCTTGATAACAGTTTTCTAAAATATAACAACACAGTTTTTAAACTTCAAAGTTTTGGCTAAAAGAGTACCAATTCCTAAAGAAAAATATTTAAAAACTTCAAGAATATATTCATGAGCACTTCAATTCACAATGAATGATTCTCCCACATGAATCATTCATAAAAAATAAAGAGAAGAACTAAAAAGACATGAAGTAAAGATGACATTTTTATCTTAAAATCAATTTGAGGAAAATATTTGAGCTCTTATTTTATATAGCTCTCTCTTGGTCTAGTTCTCATGAAGCTAGATGCATGAAACAAATAGGATGGCTAAATATCCTAAGGAAGCTTCTAGACAATACAATGATATATAGGTTGTAAAATTACTAAAATGGTCTTCCTTTAAAAACTTTTTAAACTATTAAACTAAGAACATTTGGTAATTTTTATCACTCAATTAGAATGTGCTTAGAAATCCATAGAGAAAATAAGGAATATAGATTTTTAAATTACTAAAATTCCCCTTTTATAGAAACTTTCTAGCTATTCAATTAAGGGTATTTTGGTAATTTTTACTCAATTACTCAAAATTTCTAACATATGCCAGAAAACTTAAAAAAAATATTTTAAACAATTTTAAACTATCAACAAATTAAATTTTAAATACAAAATATTTATTTTTCTAATCAAAGAAAAAGACTTAAAATTTATAAAATTTAAAACAAAATACAATTACTTACTAAAGATGTTTTCATGGTTCTTCCACCTAGTTTTGAAGAAAGAACTGACCTAGTATATAAGTTAAGGAAAGCTTTATATAGCTTGAAGCAAACTACTTAGGTTTTGTTTGCAAAGTTAAGTTGTGTCTTGGTAGATCTTAGCTTTGTAGCTTCAAATAGACACTTCTTTCTTTTTGTTGGATTGTGATGCTATCTATATGTTCACTCCCATAAAAAGGAAGAGATAACCTTCTATTATTTAATATCTAGTACAATTGTGTAAAAAAAAATATGTTTATATTATTATATTTACGATAAGGATACTTGTGAGAGATACTAGAATAGGATTATACATATATAATGTTGCGCATAATTTCTTATATCTCAAAATAATAGTCAAAGAATGATTCTAATCAATAAAGAGTTTTTTGGGCAAGTTCAATAAATATATATTTATTATATAAATGTAAACATAATATAATTATCGTAAGATGATAGACACCTAAAGGTTATCTTTTAATATCATAACAGATAATTCAGAAGATAATTAAAAATAAATATATACAAAAGATAACTATATACAACATATAAGTTTCTGTATCTTTATTATCTTATATCATCTTGAAATTATTAAATCAAGAATAATAGTTAAATATTTTTATTTTATATAATTATTAGAATGAGATTGAATAATATTATAATATGATTTTTTTAAAAAACATTCAAGCTAAATATCCTTAAAATAGTAAGTGTTAGAAAAAAATGATAAATAAATAAAGAGGATGAAAAAAAATCTTTAATTTGATAACTTAAATACTACAAATGATGAAAACAAGTAAAAATTGGTGAAAAATGACATTAAAAAGCACTAATGTGTGAGTCTGCTTTTGTTTCTTTCAATAGCCGAATGGCCTTATTCTTCTTCAAAAGTAAAAATGGTCACACGTGGCAAACATTTTTGTTTTTTTAATAAATAAATTTCACTATAAATTAAATAATTAATATTAACATTATTAATTATAGATGAATTTTTTTAATCTTTTAACATTAATTTAAAAAAATATATCAATATTTAATATAATAGTAAGAAAATAAAAATAAAAATAATATATATATAGATAAATTTTTTTAATCTTTTAACATTAATTTAAAAATATATATAAATATTTAATATAATAGTAAGAAAATAAAAATAAAAATAATATATATATATATATATATATAATTTATGTAATTAAATTCTATAAAATAAAAGTAGTTCTCACGATAATAGGTTTAAAGTAAATAGTTTATTGATTTGTTAGTTTAATGAATAATAATTATATAATAATAACTCTTGTAAAACATAATTTAAACATGATTGATTTGATCTATATTAATATTATTTGTATAATTTTATTTAATAAATAATTTAAATATAATATGATAAAATATGATTTTATTTAATTAGTATTTTTATTATTTAAGAAGATGATCATGAATATAATTTGATTTAACTTAATAAATATATTTTTTAATTTTTTATATTAGTTATCTACCACTTTTTTAATTAATGAGATATGATACGATCTAAAATTAAAAATATTAATTCAACATGATAATGATTTTCTCATAATGATCGAATCTAATTTACCTATTATATAAATAATCATAAATTATATTAGTTGTAATAAAAAAATTTATATTATATATAATAAAAATAATAAAGTAATTATTCATAAGAAAATATATTTATTATAAGTATATGTTGTGATGAAAAAATTTATAAAAAAAGAAGAAGAATACCAATATAAGATAGGATACAAAATGAAAAGTATCCAACGTTTCAATAATTATTAAAATAATAAAAAATATATATGTATAATTAATTATCATAATAATTGTTATGATGTGTTGGGATTAAAATAATAAAATATATATTTTATTTATAATTGAATGTCACATCAATGGTAGTAATAACACGAATATAGCACGTTATACGTCGGATTGCATTTACACATTTGATAATTTCTCAATATCATGAATGTAAAAGACAAAATTATGCTTACCAATATAAATAAGTAAATATCTATCAAGCAATGTTGTAAAATTTACGGATAGTCCTTAAAAAAATAAAATATTATATTTTTAATTAAATACACACTTTTTAATTATAAAATGAGTAATTTTATATTGTATTAATAAAATATAAAAATTAATTAAGAGGATATATTTTTTCATTATCTTGCTATAAAAGTAGCAGAGTAGCACATTACCTAATTCTTTGTGACCAAAAGACCAAAATTTACAAACATCGATACTAAATGGATGCATTTATCTTCAAATTAAAGTGACCAAAAGACTTTGAAAAATTAGTTGATCTTAAGCATCTAAGTTTTCTTCTTGTAGAAGACTCAAAGAATTGCCAAAAGATAAAAAAAAAAAACTTGGCAATCTTAGACATTTTAATTTTAAATATTATAATAATGTGTGGAGAACAACATGTCGGGTGGATTAAGACAGCTCACCAATCGTGAAACGTTATCACCAGAACCTCAAACATTTGAATCTCTTACAAATGTGATTAATCTTGAGTTGATGAATTGTACAAATTTACAATATCTATCATGGTTGGCTCATTTGCCTGCACTCAAAATATTGAGTCTTGTTGATTTTCCTGCCTTGGAGTATATTTCAAACAGTAATAGTAATGAATCGATATCATCATCCTCATCTTCCAAATCAAAGTGTTCAGATCAGAACCTAAAGTTTTCCAAAGTTAAGCTAAAGATCACTTGACCAACCTTCAGTACCTCACACTCAATATTAAGACCTGCCCACATTTGGAAAAGCCTATCATGTACCTTATATTATTCATCATTCATAACCAGTAAATTTTTGTTCAAGTTTTGCATCGAAAATTTACTAAAATACTATCAATATCTTTAAGAATAACTCTTTCTTTTTTTTAAAGATATAAGTATGATGAGATAATGATTGTAAATAAAAAATAATACTAAAGATGCTATCGATCACTTAAAAAAATGCATACTATCACTTTGACAAGTACTCTCTTTCGTGGGAGAAAAAAAGAAGCTCTACACAACTCTCTTTCGTCTCCTTTTTAACTCCCTTTCCTCAATTCTTCTGGTTTTCTTTTACCTATTAGAAGTTGTGGTATGATTTAGTACTATTCATTATAATTTGGTTGTCCATTTCAGCTTGGACTTGGTTTCTATTCTTTGGATGGTTTTGTGATAATTTTGTTTTGGGTTTTTGAGAATCCAATGGGGCAATGGGATGTAGTTTTTCGTATTCCACAGGAGTTCTGGATTTTGTGTATCATTTGAAGAGGAGAGTTCATTAGATCATGATGCATTTGATTTTGTATGAGTATAGCTGATCAGGTCGAAGATTTGTACATACTGGAATGGGCTTCCTCTAAGAGAATCAAGGTTAGCTAATTAAGATAATATAGTCTTAGTCTAACTACGTCAATAATGATATAGATTCCTTATAATTGTTTGTATTATAATATTGTTTTAATTTTGTTTATATACTTTTGAATTATATAGGATGTAGAAATATAGTCGATTATTTAAAAATGATTTTGTATTTTCTTCTATTTTTATTTCAATCTTATACTCTATCCTACTCTTGTTACTATCTTCTTTTCTCTTCTAGTTTATTTTTTTCTTCTTTGTTCTAATATATTTTATTTCATTTTTCTACTTTCTTCTACTTTATTTCATTCTTCTTCTTTCAATTTCTATTTTATTTCAATATTCTATTTTATCTTATTTTATCTTAATATTTTGCTTTCATCTCTTTTTTTTAGAGACATGCTGGTCTTTTTTTTTCCTTTTCTTTTGTCCATTGATCCATGTAAATTTTACCCACTTAAGTTCTAATATACAATTAAAATTTATATAATGTATTAAGTTTTAATATATAAGTAAAATATATATAATGTACAAATAATATGAATCATTAAATCTTAAGGTTAACTTCAAATAAAGTTTTCTGGTTTATAAATATTAATTAATATTTTTTTAATTAATATAAAACATAAGATAATTTAGCTATCTTTTTTTACAATTTAATACATTGTTTGAGTCGTTTAGGTAATACCATTGTATTGGTTTTTTATATTTTGAATTAATGGTGGTTGCAACTCTTATTACTAAAATTGCAACGTGCTTTAGTTTTGGAAATATAATATATTTGTGAATTTTTATTGATTAAAAGGCATATTTAATAACAACTTTCATTTTAATTTTTGATTCTTTCATTTTGTAATTAGATTTTTATTTATTTTTATCGATTTATATTTGATAATTAATTTTAAATTTTTTAATTTTTTTAAAAAATAATTTTTTTTTTCAATTTTTAAATTCTAAAATCCATTTTAATATTTTTCATAATTATTTATAAAACTTTAAATCATTAATCATTATAATAAGGTATTATGATTTCTTTGAGTAATAAAAAATAAAAAATGAAAATTTAATATCAAATTAATTTATTTTAAATTTCAAAATTTCAATGAACTCTAAAATCAAGTTTCAAAATTTATAAAATAAAATCTAAAAAAATGGATTATCAAAAATACTTAACTTTTAATTTAGAAACATAAATTTATAATTTATAATTAAATTAATGATAAAATAAATGTATATTATATAAATAGCTGTCGGGGCATGTCAAGTGTATAAAAAATATTATTTCACATCCTTCTTTTAATTAAATATTATTTTTAAAGAAAAGAGTCAAAATAATATTTTTAATTAAGGATAACGTTTCGCTTAATTTATTTGTTTTTAATTAGTATTATTCAGTTATAATAATTATTAAAAAGTATTATTTAATTCTTTTAATTATTAAAAATGTATGATAAATTTAAATATTTTATTATTAAATTTAAATTTAGGTCAATTATGTGAAAAGATATGCATTTCTTAATAGTTAAAAGTAAAAATTTAAATTTAATTAAAAAAGCAACAAAAATAAAGAGAGGGTTAAAGATAATTTTTTTGGAGAGAAACATATAAAATAACTAAAATATCCCTTTAATAAATCAAAAAATTTGTTAAAATTATAAGAATGATCTTTAAGTGATGTGTTATCCTACGATGATCCCTTTTGCGTAACCAAAAGAACAAAACAACATATTTTACAAATAAAACCAATCGACACCAAAATTATAAACAAAATTACTAAAATTGCACCCCATTCTATTTTAAAAGTTTAATGTTTAGTAAAAGTTAATTTTTATTTTAAAGCTTTAAATATTTATTTTAAGCTTTATTTAATTATCAAATTCTTCTTTTTTTTATTTATAATTTTTCTTTTTAATACTCACTATTTTAAAAGTATTATTTAAGTTAAATATTTCTTTTAAAATCCATATCGATATCATTTTTTATAGTTATAATTAATAAATGAATATAAATTTGATGTTCTCGTCACTGTATTATCATTATCTATAAAATTTTAAATTATCTAATTTTATAAATTTAAAATTAATCAAAAATGATACTTCCATAGAACCTATTGATTTTTTCTTGAGACATGGAGCTCATTTTTGTTTAGTAAGTGGACACATTTTATTTAAATTTTATGAGTATTTGTTTATTATGTTCATAATATTTAAGTTTATTAAGTTTTTACAAGTTTAATTTTTTCTTATTAGAAAATTAATATTTTATGTTTAGAAAATAGATAATTAACTTTTAAGTGAGTTTATAAATTTTATTCAGATTTACAACATAATACAAATTTTGATTAAAAATAAAAGTTTATATTCAACTTTTAGCAACAATATTTCAGAATAATATTATTATGACATTTCATAACCTTTTACTCGTATTTGTATTCCAATTTAAGAAGAAATATTTTATATTATTACATATATTAGTAAGTATTATTATTTTTAAACCATTAAACAAGTACTCTCTCCTAGATTTAATAGTAACATAATAAATAAATAAATGATGGGTATCTATCTACATTCGTATGACCAGCACATATGTGGGTACGATTGCACACTACATGTGCAAAGAGCTATATACACGTATGATCATTTTTTCCTAATGTGCATTTCGTGAGGTTTTGTCTATATAAATTATTAAATGTAAACTATTTATAGCTATTTTACATGCAAAAATACACTTCAAGTTATATTTATTTCTTCAAAAGTTTTAATAAAATTTGTCTATATTTTTATGTAGTGATCTATATCTATATTTTACAATTGAGTTATTAAAAATTTCAAAAATTTGTTCTAAAATTGTTATTTTTTTTAAACTTGTCCATTTATTGATTATTTTTACTTACCCATTTTTTTTTTAATTTTTTCCTCTTAGACATAAATAATTTTTGATTAAAGACTTGAAATGATTTTATTTTGTACGATTTCTCTTTCATTTGCAATTATTAGGAGTTTATTTTGATCTCTTGGTAATATAATTGTGTTATAAACTGTTTTGTAATACTTTAATGGTAATGGAATATATAATAAGAAAATATCAATTATTGATTGAATATTATCTTCATTTTATGACTGATTATATGAGTGGTGGATTTTGAATGCTTTAAACAAATAGATGTCATGTTATGATTTATATAAGTTGGGTTAACCTAAAAAAAAGAAGAAGAAGAGATTATGTTAAACTTTTTATAGATTTTAATATGTATTAGTATTTTTTTAAGTATGAGTAAACTTGAGGCGGATATGATAGTTTCTTTCAAAATATAATTGGATATTCCATAAAAAAATTAATATTTTAGATGTCTTTTATGTCTGTACATTATGATATCTTCAACACCATGAAACATATTTTATGTTTGTACATTATGATAAGATGTATGTAATCCACTCACATTCTTATTTATCTCTTCCCCATAAGTATTATCAATATTTTCTCCATGATAATACCAACATTTATAACTCAAAAGAATATCACTACGGATAAGGTGATACTTAACCTCGTCAACTTCATGAAGTAACTCATTTTTACATTTAACATATGGATATTGAATCATACTGATTTCATTATTACTATTTCTACAAGCAAATTTCAAGAAACTTTCAACTCGAGAAATATAGTCATGCTCAATCCTACACTTTGACAACCAAGATTTGTTCATTTTCTATTAATGACATTAAGCATATTAAATATGTATCCAAACAATATATTTCAAGTATTATGATATATGAATTCCCTAATTATTAGAATATATACCAAAACATATATATTACAAAATTTTTTCATTTTAATCATTTTAAAATTATATTACTTTTACTTAATAAAATATAATTATTTATATGTAAATAAATTTATCCACGTATGGTAAATATTTTAGTCCCTAAAACCCACAACATCCAGATATTATTTAATTTCCCCTGACCCACTTAGAAAATCAACCAAACAAATAATGACATGCATAATACAAAACATACGTAATACAAAAATTTATACAAAAAATAATGCAAAGTGAATAATAAGTGTGGAGGATTAATATAAATCCTTACAAGAGTAAATGAAGTGACAAAATGAAGGAAATGAAGAAGAAAAAGGGTGTTATGTAAGTGAAAAAATGGGTATAAAATTTTGAGTAGTTTGCGAAAAATAAATACGGGGTTTGGAAGATAATTTGGAGAGGAAGAAAATCCACTAAACGGCATTGGAAATGGTGATCGTAGGTGGCCCAAAAATGCAAAACAATGGAGTAGGTGAAGCTCGATTTTGAGTTTTTTTGGGTGCTATAAATTAAAAATGATGTTTTTGATGGAGAAGAAAGAAGAGAAATAGTAAAATCTACATGGATAGCGTCAGTTGACGTGTTGAACCGATGCTACACGAGGACGTAGTGTCTATTCTATGTATCAACCGATGCTACACACGTGGATAGTATCGATTGATACGTAGAATAAACGCTACGTAAAATTACTCGATAACAAGATCACTTGACCAACCTTCAGTACCTCACACTCAATATTAAGACCTGCCCACATTTGGAAAAGCCTATCATGTACCTTACTAAAATACTCTCAATATCTTTAAGAATAACTCTCTTTTTTTTAAAAGATATAAGTGTGATGAGATAATGATTGTAAATCAAAAATACTAAAGATGCTATCGATCATTTAAATAGCTGTCAGGGCATGTCAATTATAGTTATTTAAATTTTCCAAATTTAGAAAGTTTAGTTATTTAAAAATTTTAAATTATCTAATTTTATAACTATAAAATTAATCGAAAGTGATACTTCCACAAAACCTATTGATTTTTTCTTGAGACTAGGAGCTCATTTTTATTTAGTGAGTGGACACATTTTATTCAAATTTTATAAGTACTTGTCTATTATGTTCATAATATTTATTAATGGGGGGCATACAAAAGGTTATATGTAAGATTTTCTCTAGTTAAGGGCTTACGGCGATTTATAAAGAGATTATTGAACTTTGTTTTAGAATTTAATTTTTAGTTATCTAATTTAGAAAGTTTAATTATTTAAAAAATTTAAATTATCTAATTTTATAGCTATAAAATTAATCGAAAGTGATACTTCCACGAAACCTATTTATTTTTTCGACGTAGAGCTCATTTTTGTTTAGTGAGTGGACACATTTTACTCAAATTTTATAAGTATTTTTTTATTATGTTCATAATGTTTAAATTTATTAAGTCTTTACAAGTTTAGTTTTCTCTTATTAAAAAATTGATAATCAACTTTTAAGTGAGTTTATAAATTTTATTCAGATTTATGACATAAATACAGATTTTGATTAAAATATAGAAATTTATATTCAACTTTTAGCATCAATATTTTAGAATATTATTATTATGACAATTCATAATCTTTTACTCATATTTGTATTCTAATTTAAGAAACAATATTTTATATTATTATGTATATTAATAAATATTATTATTTTTAAACCATCAAACAAATACCATACCCTAGATTTAATAGTAACATAATAAATAAATAATGGGAACCTAACTATGCTTGTATGACCAACACATACGTGGTTACGATTGCACACTACATGTATGATCATTTTTTTCTCCTAGTGTGCATTTGGTGAGATTTTTTTAATAAATTATTAAATGTAAATTACTTATAGTTATTTTACCTGTAAAAATAGACTTCAAGTTATATTTATTTCTTCAAAAGGTTTAATAAAATTTGTGTATATTTTTATGTAATGATATATATCTATATTTTATAGTTGAGTTACTAAAAATTTCACAAAATTGTTCTAAAATTGTTATTTTTTTAAAACTTGTCCATTTATTGATTATTTTTACTTACCCATTTTTCTTTTAATTTTTCCTCTCAGACATAAATATGTTTTTATTTTATTTTGTACGATTTCTCTTTCATTTGTAATTATTAGAAGTTTATTTCGATTTCTTGATAATATAGTTGGTTATTGTTGATTTATATTTATATAGGTTGGTTTAATGTAAAAAAAAGGAGAGATTATGTTAAATTTTTTTTATAGATTTTAATATGTATTAATATTTTTTTAAGTATTAGTAAACTTAGGCGGATCTTTATAGTTTCTTTCAAATAGAATTGGATATTTTATAAAAAGAAATGAATATTTTAGATATCTTTTGATTTTTGTTTTAATTTTTGACATAAAAAATAATTCATACATATAATTGTCTCCTTATATTTGAATCATATATCAAAGATTAATGATTTAATGACATTTTTTTATTTAGACATTCATATTATATTAAGTACACACTAAAATATATAGTAAGAAAAAGCTTATTAGAGAACCCACGCCTACATCTACGTGGAACAAACGTCTAAAGATAATAACTTGTATGTTATTGTCATTTTAGAAAACTCTTTGGGTCAAAAGATCGGTTGCGGATTTTTTTATTTTTTATTCTAAAAACATTGAATCAATATTGAGTATATATTTACAAGCTAAAATCCACTACTGCATATTATCAAACTAAATGAATTTTCGATTGGTGGTAATTCTAATAAAATTATTCTTTTAGCTAAAGATGAGAGAGTATTTTTGAAAACTAAGGGAAACAAAAAAATTAATATATACTTTGTTCTTATTCCATTATAACTAATATTAATTATAGATACTATTCTAATTTTTGTATTCTAATTAGTTGATATTTTTAACTGATATTAATTCCTATTAATTCGAGGGCGTTAGATGTAAATTAAATCTGAAGATCGTATGATATCCATGGCTTAAATGCCAATAAAAATAAAGAATCATTTTTCACTCTTCAAGATTATACAACTTTATATATGTAGGATTTTTTCTCCTTTTATTTATTTTTTATATATGCATAAAACTTTATGACTTACAGACTTACGAATCAAAAATTGAGAAACTGAAAAGGTATTCACAATTGTCAATTTAGCAAGAACAGAGAAATTTCAAGACAAAACATATTGCTAACATATATTTCTCTAAAAATGTTATTAGGTGACACGAATTTTTTTTAAATTAAATCATTTATATTATTTACTTTTTAAGATTGAAACAGTGTAATTAATTTTTTTATCTTTATAAAATGATTAATTAATAATAAATTATATTATTTTAATAATTTTTATTTAAAATATTATTATTTTCTATCAAATAATTTAAACGGGATCAAATTTTAATAAAAATGAAAATAAAATTTGATATAAAATAATAATAAAATTAAATAATTATGACTCTATTATTACTAAATAATCATGTTTTAAGCAAGTTTAGTGAATTCAAATAAAACTAATAATATTTTAATATTAAAATTATTAAAATAATATCTTTTATTGTTTCTTTTTATAAAATTAAATAATTAGATGGTATTATTTTAATTTTAAGAATTAATTGAACTAAATAACTTAATTTAAGTGATTTATAATGAATTTTTTATCTAAATTATATCAAGTATATTTCTAAAAAGCTTGTTTCTCGTATCAAATGATAAATTCCTTGAACACAAGCTGTTGAAGTTTGGGTAAAAATAGTGCAGGCGTTCCCTCCAAGCTCCAGCGTCATCAATGTTGAACTTAGTAGTTCAAAGAGTTCCAAAAATTATTTATATAGTGTGATTGTCATATAATGCAAAGAGTTCCAAAAATTCTAATCATCAAGAAAAACCAATTCACACCAAAAAAGGCATTATAGTAATGTCATACGAAAAAAAAGAAAAAAAGATGGAAAATGAAGAAAAAGAGGGAAAAAGAAAAAAAAATGATAGCAAAATTTGGTATTTGATGTAAAAAGAGAGAAAATTGATAATGTATATCTATGACCTTGAATTTTAAATAATCGAGACCATAGAGTTTTGACCTTGGTTTTTTTTAAAAAAAAAATGAGACTAAATTTCTGAGAACGTACAAATGCATTATAGTAATGTCATACGAGTAAACCAACTATAGAGAAAAAAGTGATGCAAGAGAATAAGGAAAATTGAAAAATAATATTTCCTAATATATTATAAAGTTAGTTACAAGCCTATTTATAAACTAATTAGTTACAAAGCTACCTAGACAATAAATACATGTGTGCACTCTAGTAACTTTTATAGAAACTAAGTCTCTTAGTTTAGAATCCTTTTATAATTGTCATTTAATTCAAAGAGGTTCAAAAATTCTAACCATCAAGAAAAACCAATTAACCTCCCATGATAGGTTAGTCAAGTTGTTGCCATAACTTGGCTATATATAAGAGCATGTAGGTTTGAGAACTGTCATGGGCATGAATTCATGTAGGTACTTGGTAATAGCGCTTAATCCTACTTCCCAGGTTAAAACTATGCTAGGTGCATCCAATTCAATTTGTCCAAATTCATATAACTTGGTCGATGAATTGGGATAGTATGAACATTGCTTACCATGGTAAGATTTTTTTAACCCAAGAAAAAAAAAAGAAAAAGAGAAACCAATTAACCTGATCAAGAAAAAGACATAAAAACACACTTGATGCTCCTCGAATTACTACGAGTTTGCTCATAGTCTCAAATTAAAGTACTTATTGATACATTATCTTGTGAAAATGAAAACTTATCAAGATTGCAAATATTTGCAATTTCTATTTCAATGCATAAATAACCGATTTATTTAATTGGTTTTATTTTAAACCCTTTTAAGAAAAACAACATCTTACAACGTAAAACAAAATTTATTTTCAACAAAAAGAAGCATATATTCACATAATAATATATGTTTTTCATAAAAAAATTGTTGTTTTACGTTGTAAGAAAAATATAGAAAAACTTATACAAAATTAGAACGTTCTTAAATATGGAACTTCTTAGGTATATAATAAAGGTTGAAGAAACTTTTAAATCAAATTATATAAAAAAGTAGTTGAAGAAACTTTTTCTCTAATAGAAAAATCCCTAGATATAAGTCTATTATTTCATAATCTTATATATTCATATAAAGAAAGATTTAACTACTTACATGTAGGATTGGTGCAAATAGATGTAAAACCTTTAACTAGAAAAGGATTAAATAATTCAGTTCTCTTATATATTAGAGACAAAACACATACAAGGTTTTCTAACTCTTTATTAGGATGCTAGAAACCTCTTTATGTTTTGAATTAATTAATTTTAATTGCTTTCCAAAATTTTCAGTACACATTAAAGATAATAATGTTTTAAGAGTCTTAAAGTTTGATATCATGACCTATAGTTTTGATATAGAAGAAGGAACAAACAATATTACTCTTATTTACAAAATATATTTTAAAGTAATAAATATAATCAATCCACATATTAACTTAAAGTCATTTATAAAATAAAAAGGGATAAAATTACTTTACCATAATCATGGTCTCTAAATCAGGACCAACCGTAAGGAGAAGTTCCTCAAAATATGGAATTAGAACAAATCGATTCAATAATATAATATGAGTTTGATTCAATTATAAAGTGATTTGATATGATATGATACGATGTATTTTAATCTGTTTGTTAAATGAGTCAAATACAACATAATACGATAATTCAAAATTAATCCAATAAATTAATATTTTAATATTATTTTATTCATCAAACACGAATTAATCCAACTTGAATGAATTTTTTAAGTCATAGTTATTAAAAGTAACATATTTTTATCAAATTATTTAAAATAATAATTTCATACAATATGATACTATGCATTTTAATCTATTTATTAAATAAGTCAAATACAACATGATACGATAATTCGAAATTAACCCAATAAATTAATATTTTAATATTATTTTATTCATCAAACATGAATTAAACCAACTCAAATGAATTTTTTGAGTCATATTTAATTACAATAACATATTTTTATAAATATTTTTTGAATTAATGACACAATAATTTGACTGGAGATGACTCAAATCCAAAATAACTAACATTACTTGTTTATCAAATGAATCTATAGGATTGACATGATTTATTATCTTTAATAGTGTAAAGTTGTAGTCTTTTAATTTCTATACGTATCTCACATGGATCACATTTTTTCTAATATTAATTTTTTTATGGTGGATATCAAAAATATTTATATAATAAATATATTTTATATAAATAATTTTTTGCCCAAACAAATTTTATAATAATTTTAGAAACCTTTTGAGTCCTGTATCATTTTGTATGAATTATGCATGTTGGTATGGTATATATTTATTGTTGATCAATGTTTTTTATATTAATTAAAAAAATAAAAAAATAAATTAATTAAGCAAAATATTTTAAATAATGGTGTCAAATGTACGGTACACTTAGCTCAGCCGGAGAGTTTATATAAAAAAAATGTTATATATTGTAAAAAATAATTATTATAATATTATTATAAAAAACGTATTTAAAAGATATTATTTTATTATTTTATTTTATAAAAATATAATAGTAAATTTATTTAACACCGTTACTTCTAACCTGAAAACATTACAATAATACAAATAATCATCGTATTGTTTAAGGGAAACTTTATTGGTTAGCTCAACATTTAGTTTAACGCTTACTATTGTTTCGCAAGTTGTAAGCTATATTGTTCATTTCTCCTATTACAAAATGTTACAAAGTATATTTAGGTGAAAATTAAACTGTACAATCACTGTAACTCAAAAGAATTTTTTGATAAATTTTATATATTTGTTTAAATAATAGGAGATATTTAATTTTAAAAGTTAATCATTAAAAAAAAATTATATTATTTATAAATATTGGATTAATATATTTCATATTGTTTACTCTTGTCTTGAACTCTTTTTTTTATCCATTTGGCGTTTTAAATTTAAATAGTTGCATAGTGATAAGTTTCTTCAACTACTTGATATGGTATTTAATAGATATTTACTGATTTATATCGGTAGGTACACACTTTTTAATCATTATTGATAAATTTTACACCCTTGTAATGAATATATTTGATAGATATTTATTGATTTATATTGGTAGGTATATTTACTGATTTATATTGGTAGGTATATTTTTGTCTTTTGCGTTAATGAAAAATGTACACACTTTTTAAGCATTATTGAGAAATTATTTCTATAAAAATTAATGCAATCCCACGTGAAACTTGACCTCCTTGTAAATAGCCACACTTCCTTTATCATTAAAAGAGGAGGGACATTTCCTTTATTGTGGAGGAGGGTAGTAATTTTGATGTGATATAATAATTTGATAGTTATTATATAATTTATTTTAATATATTTATTAAATAACTTAAATAATTTAAAATTAATTCAATAAATTAATATTCTAATATTATTTTATTCATCTTACACAAATTAATGCAACTCTAATAAATTTTTTAAGCCATATTTAACTAAAATAATATATTTTTATAGAATGTTTTCACCTATTAATGACACAATAACCTGTCTCAAAACGTATCAAATCCAAAATTAAATTATTCGCATCTTAACTGTAAAAATTTAGAGATTTTGAAGCATTATTTTAAAATAATGATTAAATTATATTTACTATGAAATTTGGGGGACCGTCATTGGAAGCAACCCAATTTGAAATGTTACTGTGAAGCTGGTGAGTACTATGTGTATAACCTCTCTTCTAAGCCAATCTCGAAGGTTTAATTTTAAGAGTACAATGGCGCATGTGATTATTGTTTTCAAATAAATAATAATATACTTTTATACACAATATTTTAAATCAATAAATATAAAATTAAAGTATTTTATTTTATGAAATAATTATTAAAAAAATAATCGATATAATTAACAAAAATATACTAGTAATAAATAATACATAATAGATTTTTTTAATCTAAATATTTTTTATAATAAAATGTATAAATTCGACCAAATTATATTGTGACAATCAAATAATCCTTCACATTGCATCAAATTCAATGTTTTATGAACGAACCAAAAACATAGAGATCGATTGTCATCTAGTGAGAAAAAAAATTCAAATTTAAATGATCAAGACTTATCATATCTTTACATTAAAACAACCAACAAATATATTTATCAAATCTCTGAGTTTTTTACAGTTTTCGAACTTACTTAACAAATTAGAAATAATTAACATATATTCCAACTTAAGTGAAAATATTAAAAAACTCAAGATCTAATTGGTGACAACCAATACACTAGTTAGAAACAAACACCAATAGATTGGTGGGAAGCAAGACTGTCCAATAACATGTCTTTTCATAATTATGTTTATTTTTAATTATTACAATTTTTTTATATAAATTAAATCGTAAACATTCGTTTATTCATAACAATAAAATCATTTCTTACCGTTAGTTCAACATTTAGAAAGATTTCTCTGTTGTTTCGCACGTTGTAAGCTATGTTGTTCATTTCTCCTATTACAAAATGTTACAAAGTATATTTAGGTGAAAATTAAACTGTAAAATCACTGTAACTCAAAAGAATTTTTGATAAATTTTATATATTTGTTTAAATAACACGAGATGTTTAATTTTAAAAGTTAATCATTAAAAAAAATAAATTTTATATTATTTATAAATATTAGATTAATATATTTCATATTGTTTACTCTTGTCTTGAACTCTTTTTTTTTTTATCCATTTGGCGTTTTAAATTTAAATAGTTGCATAGTGATAAGTTTCTTCAACTACTTGATATGGTATTTAATAGATATTTACTGATTTATATCGGTAGGTACACACTTTTTAATCATTATTGATAAATTTTACACCCTTGTAATGAATATATTTGATAGATATTTATTGATTTATATTGGTAGGTATATTTTTGTCTTTTGCGTTTATGAACGTTGAGAAATTATTTCTATAAAATTAATGCAATCCCACGTGAAACGTGTCCTCCTCGTAAATAGCCACACTTCTTTTATCATTAAAAGAGGAGGGACATTTCCTTTATTGTGGGGGAGGGTAGTAATTTTGATGTGATATAATAATTTGATAGTTATTTTAATATATTTATTAAATAACTTAAATAATTTAAAGTTAATTCAATAAATTAATATTATAATATTATAATTTTAATAAATTAATATTCTAATATTATAATTTTATTTTTCTTTTATATAAATTAGATAGTAAATATTCATTTATTCATAACAATAAAATCATTGCCGATAGTTAGCTCAATATTTAGACAGATTTCTCCTTTTGAATTTGCATGTGGTGGTGTTACCAAGCATACAACCCAATTTCCTAATATAGTTTACAGCTTACTATTGTTTCGCACGTTGTAAGCTATGTTGTTCATTTCTCCTATTACAAAATGTTTCAAAGTATATTTAGGTGAAAACTAAAATGTGCACTTTTGTGGATGATCAAGCACAATCACTAGATAAGAAATTTTATATTTAAATTTTATTTGTATCAATTATCTTATTTTTTTTTTACAAATATAGTGTATATTTTTTAGGTTTATTAGTTTTTTTTTACCACATTGATTGTTTGAAGTTTTGATATTGTGTAAGTTTTACCTAATATATAAATAACATGATATATTTAATCATAAAAAAAGATAAATATTATATTATTTATAAATGTTTATCTTTTTCGATCAAAATGTAACATCTTTTTTATACACTTATAATTTTGATAATGCTTCAAAATTTATATGTTCTTAATTTCAATTTTTTTTATAAATATAGAAATTATTATTAATAATAAGCTTCCATGATTGCAATATTGACTGCAATCTGGATATTGTTTTTAAATTTTTAAATTTTTGTTGATTTGACCTTGAAAAATAATTTATTTATTTTGTGAATGTATGCTATTGATCATCGTAACATTTAATCTAAATATTTTTTATAATAAAATGTATAAATATTTTAATAATAATAATTTTATGTAATGATAATATTAAAAATTTATAATTAATATTAAAAATAAAATAAATATTTATATATTATTATTATTATTATTATAATAAAATTTATTGTAATAATACCCTAACTTATTATTCTCATTAAATTAATTATTAAAAAAACCAACCACGGACATATATAAATCTTTTATATTATTAATTAAAGTCAATCAAATACTTCCATCTAAATTTTTTAAAGTAGTAAAAAAATTTATAAGTTTTAAAAATAGTAACTATATTTTTATTATTATTAATTTTTTTTAATTTTTAAAGAAATTATTTATAATAAAATTAATGAAGTACGAGATTTAAGAAAAAATATTATAGTAAAATAATAATTAAAAATATATTTATTTATTTTTCAAATTTAAAAAGTATTTTTAAAATTTTAAAAAATCTCCATAAGTTTTATGATAATTTTTTCTATTAATTATTTGAAAAGATTTTGCGTTTATTTGTATCAGACTAAATATTTTCCGTTACAAATTTAAAATTTTAGCTCATTGGACTTGTTGAACGATAAAACTTTTTGTATGTATTTAACAAATTTGAAACGAGCCTATCTACCTTTATAATAACACTCACCTGTATAAATAATTTAATTATTAATATAATTCTTTAAAAAATATTTTATAATATAGATTTTTATAGATTTTTTTTTAAAATATATTATTAATTTTACGCTATAAAAAATAATATATATATTTTAAATATATTAAAAATATAATTTTATATTTCATAAAAGATTATATTATAAATTTCCCTATCTTCTACTTATTGTAATTTGTATGCATCGATATATATGCACACAGGTCATTCGTAGGCGTGAATTTAAACATTGCTAAATTAATTATACTTGGTTGAGCATGTCCGTATGCAAATATTATCATATAAAAGATATTCATACTGTTTTGTTAATGCTCTTATCATAAATTTTATTCAGTAAATATTATCATAAACTAGATGAAAATTGTTAATGTTATTCGTAATTTTATTCGGTAATAATAATATTAAATTATAATTGATATATTTTAAATTTATAAAAAAATTATTATTTATAAAACAATAAAAATTATTTTTCTAAAAAATTAAATATTTATGATGTAAGTACCATTCTTCATGCAACACATACATAAAAAATAAAAATAAAAAATAGCAACGATTTGTAGATTAAAAAAGAGAGGAGCGAGCATCTATAAATAATAGGCTGAAGGAAAAACCGTGCACACCACCAAGAAAACACTCTCACTCTATAATTTGAGCACTAAAAGCTTTCTTTTCAATACAATGGCGGAAGGAATCCTTTATAACTTTGCAGAAGGAATACTCTCTAGATTGGTCTCTGAAGTTGTCAATGAGATTGCTCTAATTTGGGGAGTGAAGGAGAAGCTTCTTGGTCTTGAAGACACCATGTCAATGATCAAAGATGTTCTTTTTGATGCACAAGAACAAAGAATCCATAGACGTCATATCAAAAACTGGCTTTCCAGGCTTGAAGATGTGGTTCAGGATTTCGAAGACTTGTTGGATTACATGGAAACTGATGCTTTGCGAAGACAGGGGAGAGTCAATAAGAATCGACTTCTTAAAGAGGTACGCAATTTCTTTTGCTCTTCAAACCGAATTGCTTTTCAGTGCAAAATGGCTCATTGGGTAGAAGATATTAAGGAAAAGTTAGCTAAAATTGAAGCTGATAGAATAAGATTTCAACTAGAGGTACCCCTTGAAGAGGTTCCTCTAGTTGCAAGTGATTTGAGATTTGATCAAACTCACTCATTTGTACCTGAAGAAGAAGTTATTGGCAGAGATCTTGATAAGACAAATATTATGAACAAACTATTAAATGTTGATCAAACAAATCAGCATGTGTCAACTATTGCTATAGTTGGTTGTGGAGGAATGGGAAAAACTTCACTCGCTCAACTTGTTTTTAATGACAAAAACGACATCCAAAATCATTTCCAATTAAAGATGTGGGTGTGTGTCTCTGATGTTTTTGTTGTGAAAACAATTGTTGAGCAAATCATCAAATCTGCTACTAATAAGAGTCCAAATCGTAATTCTGAAATGGATCAATTGCAAAATCAACTCAGAAATGAGCTGAAGGATAAGAGATATCTTTTAATATTAGATGATGTATGGAATGATAATTTTTCAAAATGGGATGAGTTAAGAGTCTTATTAGGTGGTGGTGCTATGGGAAGTAGAATTCTAGTAACAACCCGTAATACGGTGGTGGCAAACATTACAGGTGACCAAGAACCATATCATTTAGGGATACTAGATGATGGGTTTTCTTGGTCTCTCTTTGAAAAAATGGCTTTTAAAGAGGGATATAAAAATAATAAAAGCATCGAAGATATGGGAAAGGAGATTTTGAAAAAGTGTGGCGGAATTCCCATTGTCATCAAGACAATAGGAAGTATGTTGCGTTTTAAAGATGCAGAAAATGAATGGCAACAATTCCTTGATAAGGAGCTTTCCAAAGTGCCCCAATATGCTGACATCATTTTATCAAGGCTAGAATTGAGCTATAATCATCTTCCATCACATTTAAAACATTGTTTTGCTTTTTGTAGCTTATTTCCCAAAGATTATGAATTCGATGTTGAGGAGATGATCCGATATTGGATGGCACTAGGTTTTGTCAATTCACCAGACCAGAGTCGTTCTCTAGAAGATGTTGGTCTTGAATATTTTAAGGAGTTGTTGTCGAGATCATTTTTCCAACAAGTTGAAAGAAATAAGTGGGGTGATATAATGAGATGCAAAATGCATGACTGCATCCATTATCTTGCTATAAAAGTAGCAGGAACAGAGTGCATTTCATTAAATTCAAAGGGAGGAAATATTGTTAAAAGAACTCGTCATGTATCATTTCATCGTGATTTTGAGCAACCGTTTCCAACTTGCTTGCTTCAAGCAGAAAGGACACGAACAGTTCTTAAACAATTTGGATTATTCCATTTGTTTGATGAGCCAACTGTTTATAAAATTACCTCAAGTATGAAGCGCATGCGATTGTTGGATTTGAATAGCTCAAATATTGAAAGAGTCCCCAAGTCTATTGATAAGTTGTTGCATTTGCGGTATTTGGATTTATCTCGTAATCGCTTTCTTGCCACACTTCCTAATTCTTTGTGTAAATTACAAAATTTACAAACGTTGATACTGAATTTTTGTGGAAAATTTCAAAAGTGGCCAAAAGACTTGGGAAAATTAGTCAATCTCAGACATCTTGAGTTTATGTATTGTCGGAGTCTAGAAGAATGGCCAAAAGACATAGATAAACTTGTCAATCTCAGACATCTTAATTTCAAAAATTGTGATAAGTTAAAAAACTTGGTGCCGCGTGGATTGAGTCAGCTCACCAATCTTCAAACATTATCATCGTTAAAAATTGATGGTAATATGGAGTTTGGGATAGGACAAATGGGAGATTTAAAAAACTTAAGAGTAGGAGAACTAGAAATTGTAAATTTGAGGCACCAAAAATATGAAATCTCAAAAGAAAATTTGAAGGAAAAGCAGTTTAACAGCATAATACTAGAATGGGAGAACAATGGGGAAGTTGATAATGATGAGACTAAAGCTACTGCTGACGAGGAAACATTGCAAGACCTACAGCCTTCCCAGAACCTCAAAGAGTTGAAATTAGATGGCTATTGTGGTTACAAGTGCTCGAGTTGGTTTGATTCTCTTACAAATGTGTTTAGGATTGAGTTGAAGAACTGTAAAAATTTGAAATATCTACCGGGGTTGGCTCATTTGCCTGCTCTCAAAGAATTGATACTTGTGAGTTTGCCCGCGTTGGTGTGTATTTCAAGCAATAATAGCGAAGAATTGATCTGCAGATCATCATCCTCATCTTCCAAATCATCATTGTTCTTTCCACCCTTGGAGGAACTCACTTTGAAGGATATGCCTAGTCCGAAGGGATGGTGGAATATTAACGATGAAGATAACAACCTCCTCAAAATATTACCGACATTTCCTTGTCTTTCTGCGCTGACGATTCTGAAATGTCCAAGACTCAATTGTATGCCGTTTTTTCCATCCCTAGATGAAAATTTATGTTTTGATTATATCAGTTGGAAGGGTATATTGCAGAGTACATTGATGATGAACGACATTGAAGGAGCATCAACAACAACTTCTTCTTCTTCTCATTTGACCAAATTGAGGAAGATGATCTTGACGGATTCTGAAGACATAGAGTCTCTACTCTTATCATCAAAAACCCTCACATCTTTGAAGTACCTTGAGATTAAGAAATGCCCTAGATTAAAGAGTATCTTCTCAGGCATTCAACATCTCACGTCACTTCAAAGACTGTCAATTGATAATTGCGAGGAGCTCGAGCTGCTTTTCGACGATGTCACCCTGTCTAAGTCCCTCGTAAACCTCTCTTCTTTGTATCTGAGTCACCTTCCAAAAGTTGAGGCTTTTCCGGATTGCATAAGTAACCTTAAATCTCTTAAGGTTTTAGTTATTGAGGATTTGGAGAATTTAAACAGCTCGGGATTGAAAGGGATATGTAGCCTTCCCTCTTTAGAGGGCCTTTCTCTTGGGTCTTGCAACAGGCTTTTAACACTCCCTCAAGAAATATGTCGTCTTTCCAGCTCGTTAAAAATGTTGAGAATCATTGATTGTCTCCATTTTCATTTCCTGCCTGAAGAAATATTTAGTCTCACCTCTCTAGAGATATTGACCTTGACGAGACTTCCCGAATTGAAGTCTCTTCCTCAAAAACATTTGCTCGACAACATCCAAGAAATCAAGTTTAGGAAGAATGGGAAAGAAAAAGTATTCATCAAATCAGTCCAAAGTCAAGATAGAGATCCCCCGACCAACCTCAAACTCCACATTGATGAAATCCCACATTTGGAAAAGCCTGTCAGGTACCATTTATAACTAGTAAATTTTTGTTCAAGTTTCGTCTCCTTTTAATTACCTCACTTAATTTTCTCTGTTATTCTGGTTGTCTTTTACCCATTACAAGTGTGGTATGATTTAGTACCATTCATGATAAGTTGATTGTTGATTTTCAGCTTAGACTTGGTTTTTATTGTTTTTGATAATTTTGTTTTGGGTTTTGGAGAAACCAATGGGGCGATGGGATGTAGTTTTTCAAATTGATTTCTTTTAATGTATATTTTTGGGATTCTGCAGGAATTCTGGATTTCATTATCATATGAAGGGAATATTCGTACATAATTAAAGGTTAGCTACTTAATATATATAGTCTAATTGATATACGATCCTTATAGTTGTTTGTATTATAATATTGTTTTTTCTTTTTTCCGATTTCAGCCATTGTTTTTAGTGATTTAGGAAAGACCATAGTATTTGTTTTTTATGATTTGAAATAATTACTGGTGTTTGCCAACTCTATTAGACTATTAATAAAAATGGAGCATGCTTTATTTATCGAAATATGATAGTTTTGGGAATTTTTGTTGATTAAATGGCATATTTGATAAACATTTTACTTTTTAATTTTTGATTCTTAAATATTTGTAATTAGATATTTTATTTATATCTACCATTAAAAAAATTTAAAAAGTTGTTTGATTTTCAATTTCTATTTTCATTTTGAAAATGTTGAAATTGAGAATTGGTTGTTGCTGGATTTCATTATCATATGAAGGGAATATTCGTACATAATTAAAGGTTATTTGTATTATAATATACGATCGTTTGTATTATAATATTTGTTTAATTTTGATTATTCATAATATTTGTTTTAGCTCCTTTTTTTTTCTTTTTTCCGATTTCAGCCATTGTTTTTAGTGATTTAGGAAAGACCATAGTATTTGTTTTTTATGATTTGAAATAATTACTGGTAGTTGCCAACTCTATTAGACTATTAATAAAAATGCAGCATGCTTTATCATATCGAAATATGATAAACATTTTACTTTTTAATTTTTGATTCTTAAATTTTTGTAATTAGATATTTTATTTATATCTACCATTAAAAAAATTTGAAAAGTCGTTTGATTTTCAATTTCTATTTTCATTTTGAAAATGTTGAAATTGAGAATTGATTGTTCGCTGATAATCAATTTTTAATTTTTAATTTTTCAATTTTTTTTAAATTAAACTTTTTAAATTTGAAGTTTGAAAATTCAATTAATATTTTTCATAAATTTATTAAACTTTGAATAAAGTTGAATATGATTATGGATTAATACTTAGGTTTGAGTAATAAGAAATAAAAAATAAAAACTTACTTCCGATATTGATTACTTTTAAATTTTAAAATCGAGTTTCAAAATTTTAAAAATAAAAATTTAAAAATATATTATCAAAAATTTTTAATTTTTAATTTTAAAAAATAAATTTAAAAATAAATTAATTATCAAATAAATACTTTATAAATTACTGTCGAGATATCTTATAAATATAAAAGTATTTATTCACAACTTTTTTAAGTATAAATTGTTTTAAATGATAGTAATATTAACATAATATAAATTATTATTACGTTATTAATAATTTTGTTTTTACAATAAGATACAATTAATTTAGAAATAAAATAAATATTTTATATAATTGTATTGTGATAATATATAAAACCCTACTTTAAAAATTTAATATTTCAAATATAAATAACTATTTGTTGAGACTGGAATGACTTAAGCTTTGATTTTTTTATCTGTTATTATTGTTAGTTTTGAAACTTTGTAAGCTAAATCCTAATATCCTAATATGTAAATCATTATAGAGTGAGCAAATGGATTAATAAAGGAGATTCTTGTTTATGTGGCTTCTATTCTAAGAACAATTTTAAGGAAGTTAAGGCACGTTTTCTTATATATTGAATGGACTCTATGAGAACTACAAATGTTGATCAAAGATTCTGTCATTGATGTCCTTGTTGGATTCAACTATTGTCTTGTTATGTGTTATTTATCTATATTTTATTTGTATTTTACCCTAGTTGGATTCAACTATTTCCTTGTTATTTGTATATTTATCTATATTGTGTTTGTATTTGTTCTTTGTATATTTATCTATATTGTGTTTGTATTTGTTGTTTGTTGGATTCAATTATTTCATTGATATTTTTTATTTATTTATACTGTGTTTTTATTTAAAATAAGTGTTAATATTTAATATCTTGTCTTGAAAATTAGAATTTTGATACTAATAATACTTTTAATTATAAGTTTTATTAAGAATTTATCTTTTTTATTAATTTAATAATATTTATAGTTGACTAAATAGATAAAGAAGAGTGTTACAAATGTGACAACTTATTTTATTTGTTGATTTTTTATTTAAAAAATATTTTTTTAATATAAGATTATGATATATTAAACTTGTAATTAATAAATAATGTATTCTCACGTGTGTGTATATATATATATATATATATATATATTTGTTTTTATCTTTTAAAAAAAATTAAAAACAAAGTCACATAATTTTTTAATTAAGTTTATAAAATTAAAGTCTATATTACTGATAATAAGTAATGGTTACTTAATAATTATGATAGTTTTAGTTTTTTTATAAATAGAGATCAAAATCATGATACGTTATTGAGTATATCAAATTTTGACCGAATTTATACTATTTCTTTATTTTTTCTATAACATAAAATTATCAACATGCTATATAATATCTATATCTCGCTATCTAATATATATATATAAACTTAACCAAATAATATTTAACATAGCTAATAATACATTCAAATTAAATTTAACCAAATAACAATGGCCAAAAGATAAAAGAAAAACTTGTCAATCTTAGGCAAGTGTGACACATTACTTTATTATCTGTGTAGATTCCAAAATTTACAAACATTGATACTAAATGGATGCATTGATCTTCAAATTAAAGTGACCAAAAGACTTTGAAAAATTAGTTGATCTTAAGCATCTGAGTTTTCTTCTCGTAGAAGACTCAAAGAATGGCTAAAAGATAAAGAAAAACTTGTCAATCTTAGACATTTTAATTTTAAATATTGTAATAATGTGTGGAAAACAACATGTCGCATGTATTAAGACAGCTCACCAAACCTCAAACATTTGAATTTATATGGCTATTGTGATAACAAGTGCTCGAGTTGGTTTGAATCTCTTACAAATGTGATTAGTCTTGAGTTGATGCATTGTACAAATTTACAATATCTATCATGGTTGGCTCATTTGCCTGCACTCAAAAAATTGAGTCTTACTGATTTGCCTGCCTTGGAGTATATTTCAAGTAGTAATAGTAATGAATCGATATCATCATCCTCATCTTCCAAATCAAAATTGTTCTTTCCATCCTTGAAGGAACTCACTTCTCGCAACATCAGAAAGCCTCACATCTCTGAAGGGCCTGAATATTTGGAAGTGCCCTAAATTAAAGAGTATTTTTGATGATGTCAACATGTCTAAGTTCCTTGTAAACCTCTCTTATTTGTTTCTGATTGACCTACCAAAAGTTGAGGCTTTCCAGATTACATCAATAACCATAAATCTCTTAAAATTTTGAAGATTATGCATTTGGAAAATTTAAATAGCTCAAGACTGAAAAGGATAGGTAGCCTCCCTTCTTTAGAGAAAACTCCCTCAAGAAATATGTCATTTTTCCAGCTCGTTAAAAAAACTAGTAATCTTTAATTGCCCTAGTTTCCATTCCATGCCTGAAGTAATATTTAGTCTCACCTCTCTAATGATATTGAACTTAACCAAACTTCCGAAATTGAAGTCTCTTCCTCGTAAAAATTAGCTTGCCAAGATCCAAGTACTCAACTTTTGGTATAGGAATGAGATGGGGAGAAGGTAAAAGTGTTCAGATCAAAACCCAAAGTTTTCCAAAGTTAAGCTAAAGATCACTTGACCAACCTTACTGTAAGTCCCTCCTACATTTAAGAGTAAGAAAACATAAATGGTAGGTACAACTACAAATGGTAGGTGCAACCACCAATGGTAGGTGCAGCCATAAATGGTAGGTGCAACCACAAATGGTAGGTACAACCACAAATGGTAGATACAACCACAAATGGTAGATACAACCACAATGGTAGGTGCATCTAACATTGATATGCAATTTTGCCTATAAATAGGCAATGTCTTTGCCTTAGAGAAACATCAACACACCAAACAAGAAGAGAAGCAAAGCAAAGCCAAATGAACAATTTCCTTTGAAGAAAAATAGTGTTATGTGTAAGAAAGTGGGAGAGAATATTTTAGAAAAATATTGGGATATTTTTCTAAAAGGAGAGTGACAAAATAGTGAGTTTGGGAAACACTTGTGTGACACTATTTTGGGTTTATCTCAATTTGTTGTAATACCTCTCACTTTGTACCCATTAATTTTATTAGTGGAATAAATATTTTTCGGAGTTTGTCCCGTGGACTTAGCCCAAATTAAAGGGTGAACCACGTTAAATTTTCGGTGTCATTATTCTACTCTGTTGAATTCATTTTATCTTTACCCGCTGTGCCCAACAATTGGTATCGGAGCTGGTCTAGTAAAATTCTTAATATGCTCTTTGGTTGCAGCATAGACTGATCTTCCACATCAGAAAAGATTTTATTAGGTCTAGGGCGTATTTATTTACAAGAAAAAAAAAGAAACACAACGGAAAAAAAATGTCAAGCCAAAAGGTAGATATTGAGAAATTTAATGACAATAATAATTTCTTTTTATGGCAAAAGAGGATGAAGGATATTCTCATTTAACAGAAGGTCCATAAGGCGTTGCTAGGAAAAGAAAAGAAGGTAGCAACCGTCACCGAGGAACAATGGGAGGAAATAGATGAGATTGCAGCTAGTACAATCCGTCTAAATCTCTCAGACAGTGTCTTGCAAAATATTGAATAAAAAAATTTCAAGACTGCTAAAGAAACATGGGAGACTCTAGAAAACGTGTACATGTCAAAGAACCTTGCCAATAAATTTTATTTGTGGAAGGAGCTATATCAGATGATGAAGGAAGATAATGTGAGCATGATGCAGCATGTTAGCAATTTCAACAACAAGATTTCTCACTTAGCAAGATTTAATGTGAGTTTTTGCGATGAAGAGAAAGCTATGATGTTATTGGCATCACTACCCTCATCATATAATCATATCCAAACAACTCTGAATTATGCAAAAGATAAGATAGAGTTTGAAGTTGTTGTAGAAGCCTTGTTCTCATATGAGAAACAAAACAAGGAAAGAGATTCAGAAGCACAAGCCCTTATCACAGAGTCTAGAGGAAGGAGATTGTACAAAGAAAAAAAACCCAGAAGTAAGAGCAGAGGTAAATCAAACAAATTTGCCAATGTTGAATGCCATCACTGTAAGAGGAAGGGTCACATTAAGAAATTTTGTCAGGTGTTCAAGAAGGAACAAGAAACGAACAAAGGCAAAGTAACGAAGAAGGACGACAGTAGTGATGATGAGTAAACAAATACCATAGACGAGTTCAATATCGTTTATGATGAAGATTTTGTCAATCTTGCATCACACGAGACCAGTTGGGTGATTGATAGTGGTGCTATAGTTCACGCTACATCGCGTATAGAAATTTTCTCATCATACACACTTGGAAGTTTTGGTGTTGTTAGAATGGGAAATAAAGGCATGTCAAAGGTAGTAGGCAGAGGAGACGTTTGCTTGGAAACAGAGAACGGAACCAGACTATTTATGAAGGATGTCAGGCATATTCTAGATATGCGTCTGAATTTGATCTCTGTGTGCAAACTTGCAAATGAAGGATATTGTAGCTTCTTCATTTATGACAAATGGAAACTTACAAAAGGCTCATTAGTAGTGGCTAGAGGTGAGAAGCATACAACTCTGTATATAATGCAAGCGAAGCTCTCCACCGACACAGTAAATGTCATAGAGAAAGATAGTGCAATTGAGCTATGGCATAAGAGACTCAGTCATATGGGTGAAAAAGGTTTGACAAGTCTAGCCAAAAAGAAGATATTGCCTGGAATGGATGAAGTACATTTGGATAAATATGTTCATTGTCTAGCAGGAAAGCAAAATAGGGTTGCTTTCAAGAGCTTCCCTCCTTCCAGAATGAATAATATTTTAGATCTGATTCATTCAGATTTGTGTGGACGAATGCCAAAGTCACTTGGTAGTGCTCAATACTTTGTGACTTTCATTGATGATCATTCAAGAAAAATGTGGGTATATCTTCTAAAGACAAAGGATCAGGTGCTAGATGTCTTCAAAGAATTTCATGCCTCAATTGAGAGACAGACTGGAAAGAAGCTAAAGTGCATCCGGACAGACAATGGTGGAGAATACATAGGACCTTTCCATGCTTATTACAAAAAGCATGGTATTCGGCATCAGATGACACCTCTAAAGACACCGCAATTGAATGGCTTAGTTGAGAGGATGAACAGAACTTTGATGGAGAGAGTTAGATGTCTACTTTCACATGCAAAGTTGCCTAAAACTTTTTGGGGTGAAACCATACTCACAGTTGCACATGTGTTGAATCTTTCACCGTATACTCCTCTCAAGATGGATGTTCCAGATAAAGTGTGGTCAGGAAATGATGTTTCCTATGATCATCTGCGAGTGTTTAGCTGTAAAGCATTTGTTCATATCCCCAAGGATGAGAGATCCAAACTTGATGCCAAAACAAGACAGTGTATTTTTATTGGCTATGGTCAAGATCAATTTGGCTATAGATTTTACGATCCAGTTGCAAAGAGACTTGTCAGGAGCCGTGATGCTGTATTTGTTGAAGATGAGACCATTGAAGATATTATCAAAATGAAGAAAGATGTTCCTAATTCCAATGGTGACTCATCAGATTTGGAATTAATTCCTCCAACATCAGTGCCAAGACAAGTTGGAGATGAAGACCAGGTTTATCCACCTGATGAAGATGATGCCCCCATAGAAGTTGGTTCTGAAGATGAGGGAAATGATGATGTTCATTATCCAATACCAACACCTACAGCTTCTCCTGTTCCACTGAGAAGAAGTGATAGAGTGAGACGACCCTCTATCTCATATCCTCCATATGAGTATGTAACTTTCATTGATGAGGGAGAACCTGAGAATTATGAAGAGGCCATGGATGACGAATCCAAACAAAAATGGATTGAAGCCATGCAAGATGAGATGAAGTCCTTACATGAGAACAAAACCTTTGAGCTGATGAAACTGCCCAAAGGGAAGAAGGCCTTGAAAAATAAATGGGTGTTCAGGGTGAAGCATGAAGGATATAGTTCTAGTCCGCGATACAAAGCCATACTGGTTGTCAAAGGATTCAGCCAAAGAAAAGGTGTTAACTTTGATGAGATTTTCTCTCCAGTTGTGAAAATGACATCCATTCGTACTGTGCTAGGGTTAGCATCATGTCTTAACTTGGAGATTGAGAAAATGGATGTCAAAACTGCCTTCCTACATGGTGACTTGGAAGAAGAGATATACATGGAGCAGCCAGAGGGTTTTCATCAAAAGGGAAAAGAAGATTATGTCTGCAAATTGAAGAAAAGTCTCTACGACTTAAAATAGGCACCAAGACAATGGTACAAGAAGTTTGAGTCTGTTATGGGGGAGCAAGGCTACAAAAAGACTACTTCAGACCATTGTGTTTTTGTGCAGAAATTCTTTGATGATGATTTCATTATTCTTTTGCTTTATGTGGATGATATGTTGATTGTTGGCCGAAATATTTCCAGAATCAACAACTTGAAAACGCAGTTGAGTAAGTATTTTTTCATGAAAGACTTAGGACCAGCAAAACAGATTCTTGGCATGACTATTATTAGAGAAAGAGGTGCCAAGAAATAATGGTTGTCATAGGAGAAGTACATTGAAAAAGTACTTCAGAGATTTCATATGAATAAGGCTAAAGCGATTAGTTGTCCTCTTGCTAATCACTTTAAGCTAAGTTCTAAGCAGAGCCCTTCTATAGACAAAGAGAATGAAGAGATAAAAGAGGTTCCATATGCTTCAGTAGTTGGAAGTCTAATGTATGCCATGGTTTGTACACGACTAGATATCACTCATGCAGTTGGAATTGTGAGTAGATTCCTTTCAAATCCTTGAAAGGAACATTGGGCTGCAGTGAAATGGATTTTCAGGTATCTTCGAGGTTCTTCCAAAATATGCCTATGTTTTGGAAATAATAATCCTGTGTTATTTGGATACACAGATGCATATATGGATGGTGATGTGGATTCCAGACAATCCACTTCAGGTTACCTAATTACATTTGCAGGGGGAGCTGTGTCATGGCAATCAAAGTTACAAAAATGTGTTGCATTGTCCACTACCAAAGTAGAGTTTATAACAGCAACACAAGCATGTAAAGAGTTTCTATGGATGAAAAATTTCTTGAAAGAACTTGGGTTGCAACAAGACAGTTATCAGTTATTTTGTGATAGTTAGAGTGCTATCCATCTTGGAAAGAAAGCCTCATTTCATTCGAGATCAAAACATATATATGTGAGATATCACTGGATTAGGGATGTAATGGAGAAGAAGCTATTACAACTTGAAAAGATCCACACAGAAGAAAATGGATTAGACATGTTAACAAAACTTCTCCAGAGACAAAATTTTGAATACTGTCGTTTAGTTGCTGGATTGGTGGAGCCCTCTATGTAGTCGGGAGGGGGAGATAAGTATACTCCCAAGGTCGATCTAAGGAAGGAATGTATGTGGTTTTTAATTTATTATTCAAACTTTTAAAAATGAAATTAAATCCTAAACATCCTATCACGATATTTTGAGGTTTTTGTGTTTTTAATCTAATTACAGAAAATTAAACATAGATTCAATAAACATTCATGCAAATTTTATCTTTTATAAATAGTGGAGTATTTATGGATATAATAACTAAGTTAATTATGCTTGCTCGTATTATTTAGGTTATTAAAGATATGGATTGATATTTATTGATTCTCCCTTTTTTGTATGAATACCACCTTTGGTGGGGTTAGATATTCTTTGTTAACTAAACAAATCAATTAACACCTATGGGTGGGGTTGATAACTAATTTGGTTAATTAAATTAATTCATTTTTCTAAGAGATTGAAAATGAACCATTTAAATGCCACATTTGGTGGGGTTAGACAGTTTAAACTTTATTCAAGGTGTCCAAATTAAACCTAAGAATTTAGTTATCCGAGTACTAACTTTCAAGTTTTAAAACCACTACTGAAAACGTGTTGTCAATACATTTTCAGATAATAATTCTTATAAAAACTTTTGAAATTGAGGTTCAATCTAACTACCGGGCAATTGTACCAAATAATAAAAGATCACTACTCTAAATCAGACCGGATAACTAAACCTTAAAATCTAATTTTCAGATTTAAGTTTGTAATGAAAAATAATATATTTCTCTCTAACATTCTTAATATAAAATCTTGAATAAAAATAAAATCAATTAATTTTAGAGATTTTTACCTATTTAATATTTCGCAAGCATAACAACGTTATTATTATATCATGTTTACAAATAGCTAGCACAGTTAAATTTAATCACAGACAAATTAAATATACCATGTAAGAATAAAGCATAAAAAATAACTGCAAAAGAAAATAAAATCCTTACAGTACTTCGATGCCATTCCCGTTGCTAGAAAACCTCCAAACGGAATTTGCACTCCCATTTATTGAATCAAAAAGCTAATAAATTACAAAAAACATAACTAGTTCTTCCCAAAGAGGGAAGAACTCTAAAACTAAGAGAAACTAGCTAAAACATAAGAAAAACTAAAAAAAACCTAAAAACTAAGAAATGGAGAGAAAGAAAGAAGAGAGAAGTGTGTTTTGAAGTGAAGGGAAGGGGGGTATTTATAGGTGAGGATGGAGAGAAAAAATGAGTAAAAAAATGTAAAAACGAGTAATGGACATGGTGATGTCATTGATGACGTCAGCATGACGTCATGGGGCGGCTGCACGTGAAAAATGGGGCAAAATTGCGTTGGCGCGTGCAGAGGGCAGCTGGGCGCGGATGAATAGTACCCGCACGCGCATCTGTGCACGAATGAACGATTACCCGGCAAGCGCCTGCAGCGTCTGGCGCCGGCGTCTTGTGACGATGGGCTACTCCGGGCGCGATTTTCTCCTTTTTGACATTTTTGACCTTTTCGACCCATTTTGTCCAATTTTTTCATATTTGTTGACCTTTCCCCATTTATTTAGTAATATAATTGTGATGTATTGCTTCCAATATTCCTCTTTGAGTCTTTAAGTTACGTTTTTAAACGAAAATACCTGAAAAACAATAAAAATACCCGTGATTCCGAAAAAGACAAATTTATATAAATATATGATAAAACATATAAATATATATATTTTTAATCAATTAATGAGCATAAAATCATGGTAATTTTAGTGCTTTTTGAGCACTCATCACAACCCCCAACCAGCTTCTTGCTAGTCCCTTAGCAAGAGAAGCGATAAAAACTAAAAATTAAATTATCCTAAATCACTTCCGTGGATTGACACGGTTGCATTTAGCCTATGCAACAAGCCTTTAAACCCCTAGGTTGCCCTAGTGGACGAGTTTGAGTCTCGTGAGGGTTTTCAGTAATGATACCCACAAACATTGAACTAAATGTAAAAATCAAAAGAAACAATAAAAACAAACAACTTAAAAATTAAATTTACAACAAAATCACAAATTAACAACATCTCACAAAAATGTCTCATACTTTTTAATCTCCTTTAAGATCATAATTAAAATCTCAAGCATAAGTTATTTTAATCTCTTTAAACAATCATGATTTATTATAATAATTAGTCGAAAATCAATTTCATATTTCATGTCAAAAATGTATCAATTTAATTTCACCCAATTTCAATGTTATGAATCAGAATTCGCTTCGACTCTTTTCCTCACAAGTCAATACTCTCAAAACACTGAATCCTATGGGTTCAAACACTCATACTAATTTATATGCGAAAGAGTTGATGTATAGAAATGAACTAATATGTTCGCATATGTATAAAGAATAAAGGCTCAAAGTGTTATTTTAACATTGATCTCATGAAAGGAATCAAATGTATAAATTATAAAGATATCATATATAAAAATTATTTTCATGCATAAATCAAAATCATTAAGAAAGAATTTCAAGATATATGCCTTTTACAAATGAAGAGAGTGCAATGACTTTTTAGGGAATTATTTCCTATATCTTTCTTTTGTAATTAACCTTTACTCACAACTTTGTAGGCAATGTGGGTTATAGTATGTAGATTATACTATATATTCTTTATCTCTCTATTTTTTTCTGATGATATTTCTCAATATATGTATTTTAGAGAGTCAACCCATGTACAGATTGTACATTTTCATTTTTTTTTTGAATTTTGGTGAGTGGTTAATTTTATGGCTTTTATGTTTGATCTTGGTTTAGGTAACCCCATATATGTCTTTTTTTTGTAGCAGTCATGCATGAACGAGATATAAGCATATACTATCAATTTCTACTCAAATCATTTAATCTAAGCAATAATAAAAAAAAATATATGATACTCTATTAAGATGAGAAAAAAAATTCATACATTCAATTCTAATACCTATAGAGATCATCTAAAAATTTGAAGAAATAAGAAATGTGTTTGGAGTAGAAAAAATCTATATTTCACTCTGAATAATGGAAATTAGGCTCAAATTATATCTCACAAAGGTAGTCTCCACTAAAAAAAATTCATAAACACCGATTTTGGGTTTAATATAATTTCTACATCTTATCAAGAAATACTAGTTATGACAAAAACTAACTAATTATCAAAAATAATTACAAAATATTTCATGATATGTCTTCAAAAATTAATCTTACAGTACAAAAGACTTAACTATTTACTTAAATTTGATTTAAAGAAATGATAATTTTTGTGAGAAATTTTTTTTTTCAAAAATTACTAAATCACACAAAATAGAAATAAAACCAAACACACAAAAAGTGAAAAAGTATATTTTTTATTTTTTTATTTTTTTTATTTTTAAATTGTTAAAACCTTTTTTTTAATTAAGCATGGTAACTTTTCACCACCCCCAACCTAGAACTTACATTGTCCTCAATGTAGCAAATGTAAATTAAAGATAAAGAGAAAAGAGAAGAAAGATTACCTATTTCGTGGGAATGTGCAAGTAGTAATGGAAAATGCAGGTGCATCCATTATATTCATCATTAAAGTGTATACAGACAAATCGTTGTGAACTTCTAACATCTCAACAAATATTTTTAGTTTTAACAATTTAAAAATTATTCACATGTAATTAAAATGAAATAAACAATAAAATTAAGTAAATAAAAGAAATAAAAGAAAATTACCTAAAATGATGGGTTGCCTCCCATCCAGCGCTTAGTTTAACGTCTTAGCAAGACGTAACTTGGGGATTGCATTTTAAGTAAACTCAATATCCCCTCATCGCTGAGTCAATCAAACCTTCAGGTAAGACAAGGTTGTCTACCTATACTTTTTCAGTCATGCCCTATTGATTTTCAAATTTCTTTTTGTACTTAAAACTAGAGGCATACTTTGACGGTTTTAGATAACCAACATCTAGGTGCAAATCAAATAATTAAGTCATTAAAACACAATTGTACCTAGATCAAACAAAGCAACTAACTCCTTAGATTGTAATTAAAACTTTAAAATTTTGGAGATAGTTCAGAAATTTTTGTTTTTAAGAAAAAAAATAACATAATCAGTATTAACCAAGAGTGCTCCCAGGAAAGAATGGTGGTGCAAAGGCTCCTTAAAAACCATCCTCCTAGACAGAACAACATTCTTAGGAAAGACTAGTGGCACAAAGGCTTCCAAGAACTAGTCTCCTAGACATAACTCCCTTAGATCTTTACTTTTCATGTTATTAAGTTAAGTTAAATAAAAATTTAAGTTAATGAAAATCTAAGTTAATTAAGTTTAAAGAAAAGGTTAATTAAGTTAAGTGAATTAAAAAAAATCTGAGTTAATTAAGTTAAGTTAAAAAAATCTAAGTTAATTAAGTTAGTAAAAAAAAAAGTTAATTAAGTTAAGTGAAGTAGAAAAAATCTAAGTTAATTAAGTTAATGAAAATCTAAGTTAATTAAGTTAAATTAAATAAAAATCTAAGTTAATTAAAATAAAAATCTAGGTTAATTAAGTTAAGTAAAAAAAACTTTTATTTTTTTATTTTTTTTTATTTTTTTTATTTTGTTTTTATTTTGTTTTTATTTTTTTTTCGAAATTTCAAATTCCAAAATTATTTTACTATTAACACTATATTTATTAAACAATTTAAAATTAGAATTTTTTTATTTTTAAAACTTTCTTTTTTTAACTATTTATGAATGGTAACTTTATTTTACTATTTACAATATATTTTTTTTTTTGAATTTGTTTTTTTTAACTTAAAATTTTTGATTTTTTTTTACTATTCATGAACGGTAAAAATTTTTTTTTAATTCAAATTTTAAATTTCTAAATTATTTTATTATTCACGGTACAATTTTTATTTAAAAATGTTCTTTTTTTTGTTAATTTTTTTTACTATTCATGAACGGTAAAAACTTTTTACTTCAAAATTCAAATTTCTAAATTATTTTACTATTTATGCTATTTTTAATTTTTTTTTAATTTTTTTAAATTTTTTTTAAATTTTTTTTAAATTTTTTTAAATTTTTTTTTAAATTTTTTTTAAATTTTTTTTTAAATTTTTTTTAATTTTTTTTTTAATTTTTTCTTATGAAATTTGAAATTTGATTAAATTTTTTTATTTTTTTATTTTTTTACAAAAAAAATCACAATTATTTACAACACAAAAATATTTTTAAAAATTTGATAAATAAATTAAAAACGCTAATCCTTCCAAGAATCATGCAAAAACTTGATGAGCAGAATCGGGATCGCCAAAAACTTTGATGCCATCCCCACAACGGAGTCATCCCCGGCAACGGTGCCAAAAATTTGATGAACGAAAACCGGCATCGCCGATTCTTGCCAATACTTTGGTTTTAATATTTATAAAACTCTCGCAAGTGCACGAATCATTTCGTAGAAAATGATAAGTAAAGGTCGATCTATGGAAGGAATGTATATGGTTTTAATTTATTATTCAAACTTTTAAAAACGAAATTAAATCCTAAACATCCTGTCACGATATTTTGGGTTTTGTGTTTTAATCTACATACATAAAAATAAACATAGATTCAATAAACATTCATGCAAATTTTATCTTTTATAAATAGTGGAGTATTTATGGATATAATAACTAAGTTAATTATGTTTGCTCGTATTATTTAGGTTATTAAAGATATGAATTGATATTTATTGATTCTCCTTTTTTTGTATGAATATCACCTTTGGTGGGGTTAGATATTCTTTGTTAACTAAACAAATCAATTAACACCTATGGGTGGGGTTGATAACTAATTTGGTTAATTAAATTAATTCCTTTTTCTAAGAGATTGAAAATGAACCATTTAAATGCCACCTTTGGTGGGGTTAGACAGTTTAAACTTTATTCAAGGTGTCCAAATTAAACCTAAGAATTTAGTTATCCGAGTACTAACTTTCAAGTTTTAAAACCACTACTGAAAACCTGTTGTAAATACATTTTCAGATAATAATTCTTATAAAAACTTTTGAAATAGAGTTTCACTCTAACTACCGGACGATTGTACCAACAAATAAAAGAGTACTACTCTAAATCAGACCAGATAACTAAACCTTAAAATCTAATTTTCAGATTTAAGTTTGTAATGAAAAATAATATATTTCTCTCTAACATTCTTAATATAAAATCTTGAATAAAAATAAAATCAATTCATTTTAGAGATTTTTACCTATTTAATATTTCGCAAGCATTACAACGTTATTATTATATCATGTTTACAAATAGCTAGCACAGTTAAATTTAATCACAGACAAATTAAATATAACATGTAATAATAAAGCATAAAAAATAACTACAAAAGAAAATAAAATCCTTACAGTACTTCGATGCCATTCCCGTTGCTAGAAAACCTCCAAACGGAATTTGCACTCCCATTTATTGAATCAAAAAGCTAATAAATTACAAAAAACATAACTAGTTCTTCCCAAAGAGGGAAGAACTCTAAAACTAAGAGAAACTAGCTAAAACATAAGAAAAACTAAAAAAACCTAAAAACTAAGAAATGGAGAGAAAGAAAGAAGAGAGAAGTGTGTTTTGAGGTGTGTTTTGAAGTGAAGGGAAGGGGGGTATTTATAGGTGAGGATGGAGAGAAAAAATGAGTAAAAAAATGTTAAAAAAATGTTAAAAAATGTAAAAACGCGTAATGGACATGGTGAGATCATTGATGACGTCAGCATGACGTCATGGGGGCGGCTGCACGTGAAAAATGGGGCGAAATGGCATCGGCGCGTGTGGAGGGCAGCTGGGAGCGTGTAGAAGTACGCGGATGAACAGTACTCGCGCGGCATCTGTGCGCGGATGAACAGTACCGTGCGCGCATCTCTGCGCGGATGAAACGATACCAGTAGCGCACTGCGGATGAAACGATACCGGTCTTGTAGCGGCTACTGCGGTTGGCGTGGCGTGTGCGGGATGGGCTGCTCCGGGCGCGATTTTCTCCTTTTTGACATTTTTGACCTTTTCGACCCATTTTGTCCAATTTTTCCATATTTGTTGACCTTTCCCCATTTATTTAGTAATATAATTGTGATGTATTGCTTCCAGTATTCCTCTTTGAGTCTTTAAGTTACGTTTTTAAGTAAAAATACCTGAAAAACAATAAAAATACTCGTGATTCCGAAAAAGACAAATTTATATAAATATATGATAAAACATATAAATATATATATATTTTTAATCAATTAATGAGCATAAAATTATGGTAATTTTAGTGCTTTTTGAGCACTCATCAGTCTGCTCTAACTCCCTTTCCTTAATTCTTTTGGTTTTCTTTTACCTATTAGAAGTTATGGAATGATTTAGTACTATTCATTATAATTTGGTTGTCCATTTCAGCTTGGACTTGGTTTTTATTCTTTGGATGGTTTTTTTGATAATTTTTATTTGGGTTTTTGAGAATCCAATGTGGGAATGGGATGTAGTTTTTCAGATTCCACAAGAGTTCTAGATTTTGTGTATCATTTGAAGGGGAGAGTCCATTAGATCATGATGAATTTGATTTTGTATGAGTATAGATGATCAGGTCGAAGATTTGTATATACTGGAATGGGCTTTGATAAGAGTCAAATTATTGCATTTTTATTATGATTTAAATGTTGAATATTTGTGTAGTGAAGAAACATCTAAGGAGTTGGGAACAAATGAAACTCCAACCTCAGTGGTAAAGAAGGAAGCCAACAAGATTGAGCTAAAAGCCAATGCCATCCCATATAAAAATAAAACATTATCTTATGTTCGCTGCCGGCAAGGGCATTTTTGCCATCGGTGGAAAGGAGATCTCGCTTTTCTTTCTTACATTGAGGACAATGTAAGGTTTTGGTTAAGGGTGCGGTAAACGATAAGTCTTTTCTTCACTTCATTTTTAGTAGTTTTGTTCGTGTATTTATTTTTGATTTTCCATTTATTTTTCTGCATTTTGATTTAATTTCTTTTATTTGATTATTGTCTTATTTTTATTTGCATTTTTACTTGTTTTAATTTGCACGTTGATGATAATAATGTGATTATGATAACAAGTAGCTTTTAGAAGACATTAAATTTTGCTTCGGTTTAAAGATAATTTCAAATATTGATTTTACCCAGTTGGCGACTCTTTTAGTATGTGGTATGATTTGGTTGACTAGTCTAAATGCTTAGAGAAGTCTTATGTGCGAATTTTTCATGGACATTTTTGTGATCTCAACAAACTCTAGAACTCATTTGAAAACCTCTTGCGGCGAAATAATTTGGAATTGCACTGTTTAGGATATGATGTAGGCCATTTTTGGATTGATTGTGCCATTTTAAGCCTACCTTGTTATCCATATATCACTAGTCACCCCTTTGAGCCTATTTAAATGTATTGTTAGCCTTATTTTTCTTTCTTTTTGCCTTCTATAACCTACCCTTTTATTTAGCCAATATATATATATATATATAATTCCTACCTTATTTGTTAAGAGCACTTAATTTTGAACACAAACTTTTCAAGAGCAATTGAAGTAAGGATGGAATAAAAAAAATAAATAAAAAATAAAAAATCTTCCACATATATTGGAAGAAATTGGTCGGGGGTTATGTCTTTTCAAGAGCAATTGGAGTAAAAAAAATTAATCTTGCACATATATTGGAAGAAATTGGTTTGAGGTTATGTCTAAAAAAAAGGGGAGGGGGGCTTCACACTCTAGTAAATAAAAGAGTGTAAGTGATGGATGTATTGGGGTGAAAGATTGAGGAAGAATTTTGTTTATCTTTGGAAAAATGGGTTATGATTGGAAGAAACAATTTGGGTTAAATGGTGTTACTCTTTTACTTAATTGGTTGTGTTTAATCTAACAAGTGCTATTATTTGTATTTTGACACTTTCCGTTCTTTTTTAACCAAAACCCTAAGCCTAACATTACAAGCCTCATAAAGTCATATTGATCCGAAGTGGTGTATTTTCCTTCATTAGTGGAGGGAGTTTTGAAAAGTGAGCCTATGGAGTTTGAGATTTCATCTTTTTGTTTGTGGATGTTATGCATAATATTATATGGGCATTATGGCTATTGGTTTGTGGTTTGATGGATTTTTAAGAGTTAACAACAAAAGTGAAATTGGCATTTGAGATTTCTTAAAGCTTAGGTGACATTTAATTATTCTATGTGTTGTGTGTTATTTACAATTTTTGAGACATTTGTGTAAATTAATTGTTGTGTGATTTTATTGTTTTGAGTTAGGATAGTTATAGGTAAGATGTTTGTGGGTATCATCACTGGAAGCCCTCATGAGACTACAACTCATCCTACTAAGGCCGCCTAGGGGTTTAAAGGTTTATTGCATACGCTTAATGTAATTTTGTAAATAGAATAAATTTTCTTTGAATTTTTCTCTTAATGTCTCCTTTGAATTTATTAAATAGATCGCTTTTCTTGCTAGAAACTACCAAGAAGCTGGTTGGGGGTTGTTGATAAGAGTCAAATTATTGCATTTTTCTTATGATTTAAATGTTGATATTTGGGTGAAAATTGTGTTTATTTGATTATTTAATCCACAAATGTCATTTCACGGGTATTTCGTGTTTAAAGTGCAATTTCAGGTAAAATCATAATTTTGGAGAAGTTTGGGACAAAGTTCAATGATCGAGATTGAACAAAAATAAAAGAAAACAAAGTTTCAAAATTTGGAAATCCCGACGCCGGCGAGATGATTCTCGCCGCCGGCGAAATTCTTACAAAGAGCACGGCGAAAATCTTCCCGAGAGCACGGATTTTGGCAGATGCAAATCTTGCCACTGGCGAGACACCTTTAGCTGCTGGCCAAATTATCTAGCCGTCGGCTAGAATCAGAGGAACCAAAAATTTTATTTTCCAGAAATCTTGTAGTGGCGAGAATAATGTCGCCGCCGGCGAGTTTCGTCCGAAAACACAATTTTTTTGTTATTTTGTTCCAAAATTATCCCCAAAACCCTAGATATATATATATATACTATAATATGGAGAAAGAGGCCACGATAGAGAGAGGAGGTCTAAGACATTTTTGGAGGAGAAAATGAAATTTTGGATAAGCTTGAAGGATCATCACATTGTTGCTACCAAGTCTTCATCTTCAAGAGTTTTTCATCTCTTCTCCTTAGCTTTTATTTTCTGCATTTTATTCAGATTTGTTATTCATGGATTCAATTGAGATAATGTTTTTTCTTATTTCTATTATGAACTAATTCGTTTTTGCTAAGGCTATGATGTAGTTGAATCAAGAAAATCTAATTTCTTTTGTTATTGTTATATGAGTTCATTGTTTTCAAGTTGAGTATTTATTTCCATGCTTAATGCTTTTAAATTTCTTGCCAAGATTTAGATGATTTGTTGCATTATATTGAGACCGAGAGGAGATGTGTAATGAATGCTTCTTGTGATAAATATCGTATGTTGAATGCGAGTGTGAGAACTAATGCATGATGTATGTGGTTATTCTAGAAATTCCATAAATCGTAATGTGCTTGTTTGTGATTAAATCTTCATAGAAATATAGTTAGTTTTCATAGATAAGTAATTCTAATATAACTCGAGAGAGAGTATTAGGTAAATTTGGGTTTTTCAACCATCACTTTTAGCTTTGATTCTCATATAACATGACTTGAAATCGGATTGAATTGATTTATTGAAATCAAATGCCTTAGCGTTTTAATCATTTGTGACAACATTGAATTGTGTTATTTGCGTTTAGTTTTAAGTTAATTTGCTTCTTAAATAATTTCAACAATTTGATTTTTAAATAAAATTAGGATTAGTCAATTTCGGTATTTAGTAACGTCATTTCTTGTGGATTCGATATCCGTATTTTTGTACACTTTATTACTTGAACGATTCATATACTTACGAAAATACGCATCAGATTTACTCTTAGAGAATCAAGGTTAGCTAATTAAGATATAGTCTTAGTCTAATTACATCAATAATGATATAGATTCCTTATAATTGTTTGTATTATAATATTGTTTTAATTTTGTTTATATACTTTTGAATTATATAGGATGTAGAAATATAGTCGACTATTTAAAAATGATTTTGTATTTTCTTCTATTTTTATTTCAATCTTATATTGTATCCTACTCTTGTTACTATCTTATTTTCTCTTCTATTTTATTTTTTTCTTCTTTGTTCTAATATATTTTATTTCATTTTTCTACTTTCTTCTACTTTATTTCATTCTTCTACTTTCAACTTCTATTTTATTTCAATATACTATTTTCTTTTATTTTATCTTAATATTTTACTTTCATCTCTTTTTTTAGAGGCACGCTAGTCTTTTATTTTCCTTTTCTTTTGCCCATTGATACATGTAAATTTTACCCACTTAAATTCTAATATACAAGTAAAATTTATATAATGTAAAAATAATATGAATCATTAAACCAATTTCAAATAAATTTTTTTCTTACTATTTATAAATATTAATTAATATAAAACATTCTTTTTATACAGTAATATAATTTAGCTTTTTTTTACAATTTAATACTTTGTTTGAGTAGTTTAGGTAATACCATTGTATTGTTTTTTATATTTTGAATTAATGGTGGTTGCGAACTCTTAATTCTAAAATTGCAAGGTGCTTTAGTTTTGGAAATATAAAAGATTTGGGAATTTTTATTGATTAAAAAGAAAATTTGATAACCACTTTCATTTTAATTTTTGATTCTTTGATTTTGTAATTAGATTTTTATTTATTTTTATCGATTGTATATTTGATAATTAATTTTTACTTTTTTAATTTTTTTAAAAAATAAAAACTTTTTCAATTTTTAAGTTCTAGAATCCATTTTAATCTTTTTCATAAGTGTTTATTAAACTTTAAATCATTAATCATATATTATGATTTCTTTGAGTAATAAAAAATAGAAAATGAAAATTTAATATCAAATTAATTAATTTTAAATTTCAAAATTTCAATGAACTCTAAAATCAAATTTCAAAATTTATAAAATAAAATCTAAAAAAATCAAAGATACTTAACTTTTAATTTAGAAACATAAATTTATAATTTATAATTAAATAAATGTATATTATATAAATAGCTGTCAGGGCATGTCAAGTGTATAAAAAATATTATTTCACATCCTTCTTTTAATTAAATATTATTCTTAAAGAAAAAGGGGTCAAAATAATATTTTTAATTAAGGTTTAGGTTTGGCTTAATTTATTTGTTTTTAATTGGTATTATTCAGTTAATTATTAAAAATGTATGATAAATTTAAATATTTTATTATTAAATTTAAATGTAAGTATGTGAAAAAGATATGCATTTCTTAATAGTTAAAAGTAAAAATTTAAATTTAATTAAAATAGCAACAAAAATAAAGATAGGTTAAGATAATTGTTTTTGGAGAGAAACATATAAAATAACTAAAATATCCTTTTAATAAATCAAAAGTTTGTTAAAATTATAAAAATGATGTTTAAGTCGTGTCTATCTTTCGATGATCCCGCGTAACCAAAAGAGAAAAATGACACATTTTACAAATAAAACCAATCGACACCAAAACCATAAACATAATTAGTAAAATAGCACCCCACTCTATTTTAAAAGTTTATGTTTAGTAAAAGTTAATTTTTATTTAATTTAAAGCTTTAAATATTTCTTTTAAGCTTTATTTAATTATCAAATTCTTCTTCTTTATTTATAATTTTTCCTTTTAATACTCACTATTTTAAAATTATTATTTAATTTAAACATTTCTTTTAAAATCCATATCAAGATATCATTTTTTTATAGTTATAATTCATAAATGAATATAAATTTGATGTTCTCGTCAATATATTATCATTATCTATAAAATTTTAAATTATCTAATTTTATAACCGTAAAATTAATCAAAAGTGATACTTCCACAGAACCTATTGATTTTTTCTTGAGGCGTGGAGCTCATTTTTGTTTAGTGAGTGGACACATTTTATTCAAATTTTATAAGTATTTGTCTATTATGTTCATAATATTTAAGTTTATTAAATCTTTACAATTTTAGTTTTCTCTTATTAGAAAATTAATATTTTATGTTTAGAAAATAAATAATTAACTTTTAAGTGAGTTTATAAATTTTATTCATATTTACAACATAATATAGATTTTGATTAAAAGATAGAAGTTTATATTCAACTTTTAGTAACAATATTTCAAAATAGTATTATTATAACATTTCATAACCTTTTTACTCATATTTGTATTCTAATTTAAGAAACAATATTTTATATTATTATGTATATTAATAAATATTATTATTTTTAAACCATCAAACAAACACTGTTTCCTAGATTTAATACTAACATAATAAATAAATAAATAATGGACACCTATCTACACTTGTATGACCCGCACATGTGGGTACGATTGCACACTATATGTGCAAAGAGCTATATACACGTATGATCATTTTTTTCTCCTAATGTGCATTTGGTGAGGTTTTTTTTTTTGATAAATTATTAAATGTAAAATAATTATAGCTATTTTACATGCAAAAATACACTTCAAATTATATTTATTTCTTCAAATTAAAGTTTTAATAAAATTTGTCTATATTTTTATGTAGTGATCTATATCTATATTTTACAATTGAGTTACTAAAAATTTCAAAAATTTGTTCTAAAATTGTTATTTTTTTAAACTTGTCCATTTATTAATTATTTTTACTTACTCATTTTTCTTTTAATTTTTTCCTCTTAGACATAAATATTTTTTCATTAAAGACTTGAAATAATTTTATTTTGTACGATTTCTCTTTCATTTGTAATTATTAGGAGTTTATTTAGATCTCTTGGTAATAGAGTTGGATTATAAACTATTTTGTAATAATTTAATGATAGTGGAATATATAATAAGAAAATATCAATTATTGGTTGAATATTATCTTAATTTTATGACTGATTATATGAATGGTGGATTTTGAATGCTTTAAACAAATAGATGTCATGTTATGATTTATATAAGTTGGTTTAACCTAAAAAATAAGAAGAGATTATGTTAAACTTTTTATAGATTTTAATATGTATTACTATTTTTTTAAGTATGAGTAAACTTGAGGCGGATATGATAGTTTCTTTCAAAATATAATTGGATATTCCATAAAAAATGAATATTTTAGATATCTTTTGATTTTTGTTTTAATTTTTGACATAAAAAATAATTAATACATATAATTGCCTCCTTATATTTGAATCATATATCAAAGATTAATGATTTAATGACATTTTTTTATTTAGACATTCATATTATATTAAGTACACCTAAAATATATAGTAAGAAAAAGCTTATTAGACATCTATGTGGTACAAACGTCTAAAGATAATAACTTGTGTGTTATTGTCATTGTAGAAAACTCTTTGGGTCAAAAGATCGGTTGCGGATTTTTGATTTTTTATTCTAAAAACATTGAATCAATATTGAGTATATATTTACAAGCTAAAATCCACTACTGCATATTATCAAACTAAATGAATTTTCGATTGGTGGTAATTGTAACTTTTCATGGGAACACCAATTTCTAATAAAATTATTCTTATAGCTAAAGATGAGAGAGTATTTTTGAAAACTAAGAGAAACAAAAAAATTAATATATACTTTGTTCTTATTCCATTATAACTAATATTAATTATAGATCCTATTCTAATTTTTGTATTCTAATTAGTTGATATTTTTAACTTATATTAATTCCTATTAATTCGAGTGCGTTAGATGTCAATTAAATCTGAAGATTGTATGATATCCATGGCTTAAATGCCAATAAAAATAAAGAATCATTTTTCACTTTAAAATAAAATAGTGATAATTAATAAAAATTTCAAAATGAATATTTTATGAATTTTCTTTTATATTAATTATGATTTTATTATTACTAAATAATCATGTTTTAAGAACTTTTGATCACTTCAAATAAAACTAATAATATTTTAATATTAAAATTATTAAAATAATATATTTTATTGATTTTTTTTATAAAATTAAATAATTAATTGACATTATTTTAATTTTAAGAATTAAACTATACAAATGACTTAATGACTTTTTTTTTATCTAAAATAATATAAATATATTTCTAAAAAACTTGTTTCTGAAAACAAATGATAAATTCCTTGATAAGAAAATACCAAAGAATATAGGAGAAAAATGTAACTTCAATGATTTATTTTGCCAAGTTAGTAACCATGGGATGACATGGTCTCTTCATTTACTGTACCAAATCGAATCGTTTTAAATCAAAAAATTCTAGTTCCAATTCCGATTATAAATAGTTTAGTATAAAGTTTATACATAAAATATAACAAAAGACATAATATGCCGTAAATCTATCCATGGCCAAGCAGATGAAGCTCGTTCCTTAATCTTTGAACTTAGTAGTTCAAAGAGTTCCAAAAATTATAATCATCAAGAAAAGCCAATTCACAGGAAAAAAGGCGTAAAAACGTGCTTGATGCTCCTCGGATTGCTATGGGTTTGCTCAGAGCCTCAAATACAGGTACATGTTGACAGATTATCTTGTGAAAATGAAAACTTGCCAAGAATGTAGATATTAGCATTTTTCACATAAGCCATTATCCTCTTAAAATTAGATCTTCGATATTTGGCTTCAAAAGCGAGGTTGTAATAGATTGCTAAGGATGAAAATATGTGCGATATTATCACGATAATGTTTCTATTTTATACATCTCAATATCGAAACGTGATATTCATATATTTTGATTAATTTTTTGTAAAATTATCGAAAATATCGTTAAAATGTTGCTTAAATATATTTTTATAGCTAAAATATCTTTAGATATTGTCGTTAAAATGTTGAAAAAATATCAAAAATATAAATTCTTAATTTATATATATATATATATATTTATCATTATTTTTGAAAAATCATTCAGTTCAATTTTTTTACTCATTCTTATATAAGATATATTATGTTTCTCCTTATTTGTAATTTTTTTTTCTATCCACGTGAAATAAATAAATAAAAATATCAATTATTGTTGTTAGTTACAAATTAAATTTATGAGACTCTATGAACTAATTGTCAATTATTTAATTATTTTAAAACTTTTAACTACTTATTCTATAAAATTTAACAAAAAAAATATTTTATCATACAATATTTTAATTAATTATTCAACTTATTGTTTCATATAAATATTTTAAGTATTTAAAAATACATGTATTGAATAAAAATTAGTTTAAAATATAAGTAATTAACTTTTTGATGTTTTATAAAGTTTTACTAAAACACTTCATGATTTTTTTAAAATTTTCTTCAACAACAATAATATCTTTGATATTTTTGGTAAAATTTATCACAATATCTTCATCGACGTCCACATTTCAAACCTTCATAATTACTCGTAAACTTTCCATTAACATTTCAAAATGTGTTGCTTCCAAGCATGGTACTCCAAATTTCACTACAAATAAAATTCAGAAAAATTATAAAAAAATATATTTTTAAAATTTATAACAATAATAAGAGTAACCTAATAACATTAAACATGATTTAATTGAATGATATTTAGTATTGAATGAATTTAAATAGCCGTAATTTAACATAAAATGATATTTAAAATGAAATGATATATCACTTTTTTTTAATAATTAAAATATATGAAGTAGATATAAAAAATGTTATTTTTATTGTTACAAAATTTTGATTGTTTTCCGTTCCTAAAATTTATTCCTCAAAATTAAAAATAATGCATAACAATCTCAAAATTTGTATAGTTTAAGACAATAATAATTTTGAATTTTTATTAACTTTTTTGAAAGTTTCAACATAAACATCATCAACTTAATGAATAATTTCGACACATATCCTAGTTTAGAGAAACATCCAAAATTATGTTGTTTTTACCTTATGGAAAATTTAAAATTCTAACTATGATGTAAAGTAAGATTGTATTTAAAATCAAGTCTGTAAGGACTATGAGTATTTACAGACTATGAGTATTAGTTATTTTTGTTGATAAAATATTAGTATGTAAACTTGTTTTTTAAGTTTGCTATCAAGTCTATCAAACAAAGTTGAAAAAACGTCAAAATTTCAAATAGTCGTATTTCAGGTATATCTGTTATAATTATAATATATAAGATTGCATTTACACATTTAATAACACATATTTATAAATCTAAAATTTTTTTTGTTGCTAAAATATCATGGTAAAATATGGAATAAGATATATGTTAAAATATTATATAATATATACCCTAAATTATAGGCTAAATTTTGTCTAAAAGATAGCATAAAATATACTTTAAAAGAAATCTTTTTTAAATAGGATTCTTCATTATTAATAAGTCTACTTTATAAGAAATCTTTTTTAAACAAAAGTTTTCTTAATTAGTGAGTATTACTAATCCTATTTATAATAAAAAAATATTTATCAATTATATAAGAGACTTTTTAATTAGTGAGTATTACTAATCTTATTTGTAATAGAAAATATACTTATCAATTACATAGGATTAAGGGTTTTAATTTTTCCTATAAATAAAAATCATTACTCGTTGTTTCAATCAACCATAAAAGGACATTAATTCTCTTCTTTTTAATCTCTCTCTTGTTTTGTAAATATAAGATCATAATTCTTAAGACTTTTTTATTTAGTTAATATATCAAATATAGTGGCTATGTTTGATTGATTAATAAGCTTAATTAGTTTATGATATTTTGATTATATGTCCTTAAAGTTCCTTCTTTATTTTTGTTCTTGAATTATTATATCAAATAATTGTGTTTGTCATATCATAATTATTTGATTCGATTATTATCTTTAAAGAAACTATTTTTATTGAACTTGTGTTTAATCTTTTTGTTCTATGATTTATTAGTTGATTTGATTTAAGTGACATATGTTTTGAATCATCTCGTTAGGATTATTCATTATTAAATCTTTTCTAGAACACACACGAACACTTGTGTTTTTTGTGTTAATCTTTTTTACAGTTGATTCGTGAACATATCTGATTGGCATGAAGCTTATTGTAACGTTGATCTGAAAACTACTCACGTTAATATTGAAAATTGTGAAAATAGAGTAGTGACTCGTAAGTAAGGTACATTTGGGATGTATCCTAGGGAGGGGAGCATAAGACCAAGTTTGTACTTGAAATTTATTTTTCATAATAAAAAGTTAGGTGGTTCGATAGATTAGTGATTTTTCTCTTAAATCATGGTTGTAATCTAGTTTGTTTCTACCTAAAAATATCGTGTTATTCTTTTATTTTTACATTTTATTCTTACACACGATTGCATGTCTGATCGTTTTGTTTAGGTTATTAAATTATAAATTAATAAAAAAAATTATTCATCCCTTTAAATTAATTAATTTTTTCAAGATTTATTTGGAAGGATTTTAAAACGATGACATTATACAATGTCTGAGAGATGTAATTTAGGGATCAAATGTGACGATTAACCTACGTGAACATCATCAATAGCATACCTGCACAAAATAAATAAATTGTTTTTTAAGTTTAAATCTATTAAAATTTAAAAAATTTAAAACCATATCCTCAATAGGAGTAAAGAAATAACATGAAGGTGAAAAAATTATTAATTTATACCCAGATTGCAGTCAATTAAGAAGGTGTAAATTTTGAAATTGATTTATGATTTGTTTAATATGATTTCCATCTTATTATCTTAAATTTAAATTTAATCTATGTAATGTTTTTTTATTTAATAAAAAGAGTAGGATTGAATGCCAATTTTTTTTTTTCAAGAAGTAAATTTAGAGGCATTATCGTATGTAAGGTGGGACCCACTAAGTAGTGAAATAAACAACACAGCTTATAACGTGTGAAACAATAGTAAGCAGTGAACTAGATTAATTAAGTATATATTTTTTTTTATCTTTTAACTAAAAAGATTATGTTTCCCTTAAACAATATGGTGCTTGTTTGTATTATTGTAGTGTTTTAATAAGTCCGAGTTAGAATTAGAGGTAGGAAATGATCGGGGTTTAACTCAATTTCATTAGATTTAATTTATTTAAGTTAATTATAATTAAGCTTAACAAAATTTTATGTAACTTACTCATTTTTAAGTGAAGTAAGCGAACTTTGAATTTAAATATTTATATTTTTAAAAAGTAAAAATATCGATAATTTTATTTAAAAAAAATATCAATATAAATATTTTATTATTATATTTTTATAAAAAATATATTATATTTTAAGTGGATTTTTTTATGAGATTATAATGATTATCTTTTGATAAAAATATTTTATTATTATAATAAAATTTATAAAATGTATATTTATATCTAATATTAGTTAAACTTTAATGTTATTTTTATGAAATAAATTATTATTAATAAATATTATCGTAAAATAATAATGTATATTATAGTAATATTACAACATAAATTTATAATTCTTAAAATATATTAAAATCTTATTTAAATATACATTCTTTAATTACAAAATGGTTAATTTTATATAACATCATTGAGATATATATAGAAATTATTTAAGTATATAACTTTAATTTTGTTGATTAAATTTTATTAAATTTATTAATAATGCCATTAAATATTTTTATGACCCAATTTGCTAGATACAAGCAAAAAAAGTCTTATTTTTTCAACAAATTATGTAAGCTAAAGAAAAGGTACCTTGATACAAATAATAATAATATAAACGCGTTGTCTTTGTCGAATATTTTTTTAATTACTCTGACATGTAGAAGGATAGATTTAATAATTTATTGGCTCCACATTTTCATACTTATTTATTTTTATCTTACAAAAAATTATCTTCTTAATATCGTGGTTAATGTTTTTTTGTTTTTAATAATTATTTAATAAAAAATTTATTAATAATTATTGTTATAGTAATAATATTTACATTAAAATAATATCATTATCTAAATTATGAATAAAAATTATATCTTTTACTAATATAGCATTATTAATTATATTAGGTATTTTTCTTTAACAAATTTTTCATAAAATAAAATGCATTGATTTTATATTTTATTTTCTTAAATTATCATAATATGATTAATTCGATAACAATAAATAATTTTTTTATCTTCTATGTATGAAACAGTACATATGTCTGTATGTTATTATCATATAAAAAGAATTCTTACTATTTCATCAAAACAATAAAAATATTAAATATATATAAATTTAAAATAATGGTATTATTACAATAATAATTATTATTATTATAAAAATTAATAACTTTATTCAATAATAATAATATTAAATATAGTTAATATAAAGATAAAATTAAAATATTGTATATTTTTATTATGAAAATAATAAAAATTATTATATTAACATCGTTATCTTAACTTATGAAGAATTTTTATTTTTAAAGTAACAAATAAATTTTTTATATTAAATTAAATATTTATTTTAAAAATTAAAACTTTACTTTTGTAATAGTATTTCTTATTCTAACAATAAAATTAATCAATTTATGCCCATATTACTTATAATATTATGTGGTAAAATAATTTTTAATATTATTAAATATTTATTTTTAAAAATACTCTGACATGTGGTACACAAATAAAAATGAGTTCTAATTTATATGCATTTAGCATTAAAGAAAAGGTAGTAATATTATCACTTATTATAATAAAAATAATTTATTAATAATAAATTTATTTAATAATAATAAAATTAATATTAAAAATAAATAAATATTTTATATATTTTTATTATTGTAATAATAATTATTATTATTTTGTAAATATCATTATTATATAGATAGAAAAATAGCAACGATTTGTAGATTAAAAAGGACTGGCGAGAATCCATAATTTGAGCACTAAAAGCTTTCTTTTTAATCCAACGGCGGAATGAATCATTTATAACTTTCTTTCTAATTAAGAATATAAAAAATTAAAAACATCTAAAATATTTAATTTTTTAATAATAAAATTGATAATTATAAAAAAATTAAAAAAATAATAAATATATATTATTACGAAATATAACAAAATTTAATTATAATTTAATTTTATTGACTTTTTTTAAATTATATTTAATGTAAAAAATAATTAATTATATGTATTAATTATTTTTGAGTGGGAGAATTAAAAAAAAGTAAAATAAACCTAAAATATATTTTTTTTAATGAAAATTTAATTCTATGTAAAAATTAATAAAACTGATAATTACAAAAAAAATAAAAATAATTATAAATGTTACAATAATTATTAATTATTATTAAATTAAAATAAAATAAAATTCTCCTTTGTTAAATATACTTAAAAAATCTAGGTAAATATGAATGTATTTTTTATATGAATTAATCTAACTATAATTAATTTATTTATTTTTTATAAAAATATATTTAATTAAAAAATTAATGATTATATATTTTAATTATCTTGTAAAAATTAAAAAAAATCATAAGATTCTTAAATTAATTAACGTGATTAATTTTAAATTTATAAATTCTTTCTAAGTGAAAAATTTAGAAAGAAAAAATTGAAAGATTAATGGTCATTATAATAATTATATGTTATTTCATAATTAAATAGAAAATCAAAACCTTCTTAAATATGTCATAAATTTTTATTATTTTCAAAATTATATTTAGTTTAATATGAAACATTTGATTCTACGTGAAAGAGTTAATAATTTTTATAATTACAAATAAAATTAATTGACTTATATTATTATAAATTAAAAGAGAAAAACAAACTCTCTTAAAAATGTGTTAAATTTATATTTTTTTTCAAGACTTATGATTATTATAATAATGGTCTATTATCAAAGAGAGAATTAAAACTCTTTTAAATATATATTAAATTAATATATTTAAAAAATTATAATATATAAAATGGGTTTAAAAATTTTAAAGTGGTATCTTTTTCTACTTGATTATATAATTTATAATGAGTTAAATATTATTTTTAGTGCATAAATAATTTAATGATTTAAAATAATTTTACTTTTAATCCCGGTACAAAAAATATGTTCATTTTCGTAAAACATTAAAAAATATATATTTATTTATATTATAAAAAAAATAAGCATATATTTTTCATGTAACTAAAAATAAAATTAATTTTTTATATTTTTTTGTCTAATTTTAAATATAATACATCGTATATTAATATATATATATATATAAGGATATTAAATTAATATTTTTATGTTATAAATTAAAATATATTTTATATCTATGCATATAAATATAATCATTTTGATAGAAGTAAAAATTATAAAAAAAAATATTTTGTAACAGCCAAGATACGATTTAAAAAATAATAATAGACACCAACGTACCAAAATGTAGGAATAATACCTTTGTGAAAACTCAAGAATGGCAAGCTTTATGTGGGAGTGCATTATAATCTCTCAACATAATGATTGAAAAAACACCAAATTATGCCTACCAATATAAATAGTAATTATCTATCGTAAAATTTACGGACAATGCTTAAATTTAACCCAAAAAAACCATATAATGTATAATATTAAAACCTTAATTAAATATATATATTTTAATAATAAAATGGGTAATAAAAACTATTTACATGGATATATTTAGTTTTATTGACTAAATGTTATTGTTATGTTTTAATTTATGATAAGAAAATGGTATTAAGTTGATTACTAAATTTGTTTGATACAAACAAAAAGTAGTATTTGTTCAACAAATGAGGTGAGAAAAAATGATACATAAATACATCAATTTGTTAATAATTAATATATTATTTAATTATTAGTTTAAAAAGTTAGATGTATTTTTTTAAATTAATAATTATAGATATAATAACTTAATATATAAAAGAATCTCAAAGAAATAAGTTATACTAATTTAATGAAAAAATATTTAGATACAAATAATGTATGCAAGTTTGGTGAGGCAAAATCTTTTCAAAAATACGGTGAGGCAATATCTTTAAGAATAACTCTTTTTTTTTAAGATATAAGTGTGATGAGATAATGATTGTAAATCAAAAATACTAAAGATGCTATCGATCTCTTAAATAGTTGTCAGGGCATGTCAAGTAAATGTAGTTTAATTTATTTTTTTTAATTGATGTTATTTAGTCATAATTATTATTAAAAAATATTATTTAATCCTTTTAATTATTAAAAATGTACGATAAATTAGAATATTTTATTATTAAATTTAAATTTAGGTCAATTATGTGAGAAAGATGTCTATTTTTAAGAGTTAAAAGTGAACACTTAAATATATATATATATATATATATATATATATATATATATATATTAGGGTTTTTTATTATTATAATTAAATATTGATATTTTTAAATTAATATTAACAGATTAAAAAAAGTTCAATATTAATATTAATTATTTAATTTAAAGTTAAATGGTTAATTTATTAAGTTCAATATTAATATTAGATAATAGTTTTCATTTATTAAAAAGAAAAAAATGAAAAAAAAGGAAGTAGAGGGCTATGACCTGAATATTTGAGGCTTGAATACCCCATTCGGCCATAGCAAGGAAAACCGAACAGAAGGAATTCGAAATTCCCATAATTTTTTAGTATTATTTTCTCATAATTCTTCACTTTTAGTATCTCTTACTCTTTTCTTAATTCGGTAGTTTGGAATAATTAATAAACGTGATTTTAATTTAAGGAAAGAATCTTGTATACAACGGATTCACGAACGAATACAATATTCTTGACTATTTATTTCTTAAAAAAAATTGTTAAAAATATAAATAAGATTAATTTAAAGAATAAATCTCTTTATATATAGCTATAGAATTATAATGAAAATATGAATGAAAGAATACAATTTTGAGAGAGCTTGTTTCATTTGGAAAGACCTTTAGGCCTTGTCTTTTGGTCTTAGCGCTTTCAACACTAATTTTTCAATAAATATTATTAAACTTTATTTTAAAATTTAATTTTAGTTATCTAGTTTGAAAATTTTAAATTATCTAATTTTATAACTATAAAATTAATAGAATGCGTTAATTCCACAAAACCTATTGATTTTTCTTGAGCTGTCGAGCTCGTTTTGTTAAGTGAATATATAGACACATTTTACTCAAATTTTATATCTATTATGTTTATAATATTTAAGTTTATTAAGTTTTTATAATTTTAGTTTTTTCTTATTAGAAAATTAATATTTTATGTTTAGAAAATATATAATTAACTTTTACGTGAGTTCAGAAATTTTATTCAAATTTACGATATAAATACAAATTTTAATTAAAATATAGAAGTTTATATTCAATTTTTAGCCACAATATTTTAAAATATTATTATTATGACAATTCAGAACCTTTTACTTTGATTTGTATTCTAATTTAAGTAGCAATATTTTATATTATTATGTATATTAATAAGTATTATTATTTTTAATCCATCGAACAAGTACCATCTCATATTCAATAGTTTTTTTTATAAATTATTACATGTAAACTACTTATAGTTATTTTACATGCAAAAATACACTTCAAGTTATATTTATTTCTTCAAAAGTTTTAATAAAATTTGTGTATATTTTTATGTAATGATCTGTATCTATGTTTTACACTTAAGTTACTAAAAACTTCATAAATTTGTTCTACAATTGTTATTTTTCTAAACTTGTTTATTCACTAATTATTTTTACTTACCTATTTTTTCTTTTATTTTTTTCTCTTAGACATAAATATTTTTTTTATTAAAATCTTAAGTATTATCTTAAAGGGGGTTTCTTTTAGAGTTATTAGGAGCATATTTCAATTTCTTGGTAACCTAATTAGGTTATAAATTGTTATGTAATCCATTAATGACAATGACAATAGAATGTATGATAGGAAAATATTAATTATTAGTTGAATATTACCTCCATACCGGTCATATGAGTAGTCGATTTTGAATGATCTGAACAAATAGATATAATATTCTAATTTTAGTTTAGTCTGAACAAATAAGAGAGATTATGCTGAATTTTTTATAAATTTTAATATGTATTAGTATTTTCTTAAATATGAGTAAACTTGAGGTGAATCACGAGAGTTTCTTTCGAATAGAATTGAATATTCCATAATAAAAGAATATTTTAGGTGTCTTTTTATTTTTGATTTTAGTTTTTTCACTAAAAAATAATTAATACATATAATTAACTATTTTTTTCTTAAATTTTAAAAACTTATTAACTAAAATTAAATTATATTTAGATTATATTATATGATAAAATATATTAATAATACAATAAATATCATTAATTAAAAGATGATATGTTACTTAATTATAATTAAGGTCACGATTGCCTTTCTAAGTAAAAGTATAAATTTATTTCTTTATGATAATTAATATTAATTACAATTTATATTCTAAGTTTCGTATTTCAATTAGTTGATACTTTTAATCAATATAAATAAATAATTAAACTAATTTTCGACGGTAAAAATAGAGGAGCCGTTAGTAGATGCAATATAAGATATCCCATCATAAAACAAGTCAATTAAGTCTTAACATCTTATTATGTCCATGACTTACAAGAAAATTTTACATATAATAATATTATATGTTTTTTTTTATTAATTTCAGTCTTATTATATTTGTTACACTTTTTTTAATAAAGAATAAAAGATGATAATTCTGCTATATATACCATATATTCGTAATTCAGTGTAAGTAAGATTAAGGAAACACAAAGATATTTTTCATGCATGCATGCTTCAAGATTATATATTCAACTTTATGTAGGATTTATCTTATTTTATTTATTTTGATAGATAGTATATATCATGTTGTCTCTCCTGGTACACGAGTACCTTCTTTAGTCTTTCTTCTACGCGAAGAATTCAAACAAGATTAGTTGGTGAGAAAATTACACGTTTGATAGAGTACGTCGGCAATCAATGCAACCAAGATTGGTAGAGTTAGCCCATTTATATCATAATCCTCTCTAATCACGAGACTTTATCGAAATGATGTCGAATAATCAAATTATCATTATATTTATGATCGTAATATTTTAACAAGTTTGAGTTAGAATAAGAGTTAGAAAATGGGTTGAGATTAACTCAATTCGTTTAGGTTTAATTTATTTAAGTAAATTATAACTTAATTTAATTAAACATAATTTCATGTGAATTCAATTTAAGCCAACTCACTTTTAAATAAATCACTTGGCTCTTGAACATTTATATTTAAAAAAATAAAAATATTGAAAATTTTATTTAAAAAATAAAATTCACTTATACTTTTAATAAAAGTAAATGAATTAAAGATAAATTATATTATTTTAATATTTTTATTTAAAATATTATTATTTTTTATTAAGTAATTAAGACAGGATTAGAATATAATTTTTTAATAAGAATAAAAATAAAATTTAATATAAAATAGTTTAAAATTTGAATTATAATAAAATTCAAACAAATAGTTATTTAAATATATATTTTTTTTTAAATAAAATTTAATAAATATTAAAAGAATAATAATAATTATTAAAAAATAAATATTTTGTGAATTTTATTTTATATTAGTTATGACTCTATTATTAGTAAATATTCGTGTTTTAATCACGTTTTATCATTTGACATAAAATTAATAATATTTTAATATTAAAATTATTAAAATAATATATTTTATTGATTATTTTTGTAAAATTAAGAAACTAAATCACACTATTTTTAATCTTATGAATTAAGAAACATAAATAACTTAACTTAAGAAATTTATGTAACTTTTTTTATCTACCAGAATATCAAGTATATTTCTAAAAAGCTTGTTTATGATACCAAATGATAAATTCCTTGAACACAACCCCTTGAAGCTTGGGTACAAATAATATGTCTTAAATCTATCCATGGCCAAGCGGATGAGGCTCATTCCTTTATCTTTGAACTTAGTAATTCAACTCCTTTTGGCGTATTTTTATTAATATTAATTGAACCATAAACAAAAAATAATTAATTAAAAAGGGCCAACATCCAATTGGAATAAAATTTTAAAATAATTAACACAATCTAATTTTATATTTCAGTCTTGTTTAACTTCTTCCTCATCCACCCATAAAGGACCTAAATGACTTGATTCCACTAAATTCACATCATTAATGTGGTTGTCATATAATGCAAAGAGTTCCAAAAATTCTAGTAATCAAGAAAAACCAATTCACCTTATTCAACAAAAAAGGCGTAAGTAATTAATTATTTGATGTTTTATATAGTTTTATTAAAAAAAATTATATTTTTGATAAAATTTCTATAATTTTCATGATTTTTTTCAAAAAATTTATCGAAAACAATAATATCTTTGATATTTTGGATAAAGTTTTATCACAATATTTTTACCAATCTCAACATTTTAAACCTTCGTTGTTAGTCACGTGCTTCCCCGTAACATTTCAAAATGTATTACTTCCAAGCGTAGTTCTCCAAATTTCAATACAAATAAAATTTTAAAAAATTACATACCTAAAATTTATAATATTATTAATAATATCTCAATAATATTAAACGTGATTCAATTTGATGATATTCAATATTACATAAATTTAAATTATTATATTTTAATTTAAATGATATTAAAAAAATGATATATTAAACTTTTTCAAAATTAAAATATATGATGTAAAAATAAAAAATTATTTTTATGTTTATAAATTTTAATAATATTATTTATTCCTTCAAATTTAAAATAATGCATAAAAATCTAGAAAATTTATAATTTGAATCTAGTCCGTCTAATACTTTTTAATTTAATAACAGAATTTACGTTAGTACCACAAATTTTTTCTTTTTAAGTAGTTGTGAATTTTTAGGATTATCATAAATATAAGGTAGGACCTACTTGATCATCTACAACTTGAAATACACAAGTTTTCACTTAATAATACTTCGAAACATTATGTAATTGAAAGTACAATAAACAACACAGCTTATAACGTGTGAAATAATAATAAGCAGTGAACTATATTATCGAATTGAATTGTATGCTTAGTAACAACACCACATGCACCAAAAAGGTTCAAAAAGAGAATTTTGAGCCAACTGTGGTTTTAAGTTACAAGTTTCCCTTAAACATCAAAACCCTTACTCCGGCCTCGAGAGGCTAAGAATAGTTGGGTCAAAATGAGCATTTTCAATCAAACTATCCTAACAAGTAAATTAAGAATAAAGAAACATAAACAACAACTGGGCTAGGAAGCCCTTTCTCTTTCCCATCTAGGAGAGTCATTTTCTCCCTTTTTTTGTTTAGATTCAATCATAAACCACTTTACCTCGGTTGTATGTAATCCTTTTTCACACCAAAAAAGATCATTCATTTCTTCTTTCTCGAAAATATGGAATTGAAATCTATTTGGTAGTTTATGAGTCAATTATCTGAGTGATGACCCTGATCGTCGCCTAGAGTTCCAATTTAGTACAGTCAAACCTATTCTATGAGTATAGTTTTACCAAAGAAAAAGGGTACTTGGTGGGAAGAGGATTGTAACATGAGATAAGTAAGGGATCAACCTCTTTCAAATATATAACATAGATTAAGGTAATAAAACACTAATAATAGGTGCATTAAGGTAAGAGAATTTTTTTATCATTCCGTAGGTTCTATTTATAGTCATTGGGACTTTCTAAAAAGATGTATTAAATTTTTGAGTTGTTCCAAAGAATCAAAACGGTTAGTTATTAATGGAATTTCATGTTGTCTCTTCCCATACACGAGTACCTTCTTTCAATATTTCTTTTAGGTGAAGAATTCAAACAAGATTAGTTGGTGAGAAAATTACATGTGTTAATAGAGTATGTTGGCAATCAATTACTCTGACATGTAAAAGGATAGATTTAATAATTTATTGGCTCCACATTTTCTTATTTATTTTTATCTTATATACTATTAAAGTATAAAAAAAATTCTCTTCTTAATATTGTGGTTAATTTTTTTTGTTTTTAATAATTATTTGATAAAAATAAAAAATTAATTACAAATCTTTATTACTAATATTTAATAAAAAAAATATTAATAATTATTCTGATAGTAATAATATTTACATTAAAACAATATCACTATCTAAATTATGAAGAAAAATTATATCTTTTAACCTATGTTATCTATTACTAATATAACCTTATTAATTATATTAAGTATTTTTCTTTAACAAATTTTTCATAAAATAAAATGCATTCATTTTATATTTTATTATCTTAAATTATATTAATTCGGTAACAATAAATAATTTGTTTATCATAATATGACTATTTTTTTATGATAAAAAAATGGTATTAAGTGGATTACCAAATTTGTTTGATAAAAAGTGTTATTTGTTCAACATATAATGCGAGTTAAAAAGATATATAAATATATCAACTTGTTAATAGTTAATATGAAAAAATAGATATTTTTTAAATTAATAATTATTTATTAAATTAATATGATAATTATTTATTAATTAAAATAATAAAATTTATTTATTTATAATTTATAATTAATTGATATATTAATTATAACTTATAAATAGATTTTTATAGGTTAATAAATGACAAGACTCCGATATCAAGAAACGGAAGAGTCCCTCTCAATATTATTTGATAAAGTAAGTATGATAAGTTTTCACACGGATTGTATTTTGCATTATTGAAATAAAGATTGCAAAAGTTAAAATTACACCATCAATATAAATCAATAAATACTTATCAAATAAAAATTTACCGATATCCAAAAAAAAAAATTTTAAAATAAATCAAAATTTTAGTTGATACAGACTCTCTAATTATAAAATGAATAATTTTATATAATACGAAAATTAGTTAAATAAATAAATTTATTTTTATTGATTAAATTTTATCAAAATATAAATTAATAATAATACTATAAAAACAAACGGAAAATCTTATTTGTCCAACAAGTCAATGAATGTCATCTTATGACACAAAATCTTCTCAAATAATATAAACGCGTTGTCTTAGCGTCGGTTTTTTATTAGTTAAATTATCAATAAAATTTCATTTTTTTATTTTTACTTTTTTTCAATCCATTGACTGCTTTTTGTTTTCAATTTAAGTCAATCAACTTACACAGTCACTTAATCCAATCAACACGCTAAAACTAGAACTAGACAAAGACAACGCGTTTCCGTATGTTATGTGGTCGAGCATTTACTACCTTTTGTTTTCAATTCAATTATATGTGCTTGAGCATCTCCGTATGTTACTATTATCGTATAAAAGAAATTCATACTGTTTGTCAAAACAGAAATATATTAACTGTATATAAATTTAAAGTAACCATATAACTAGATTAAAATTGTTATTGCTATTCGTAATTTTATTCATTAATAATAATATTAAATTATAATTAATATTTAATATAAAATAATATATATTTTTATTATAATAATAATAAAAATTATTATGCTAATATTATTATTTTAAATTTATAAAAAAATTATTATTTATATTATTTTTCTAAAAAATTAAATATTTATTTTTAAATATAAAAACTTTGTTTAATAATTATTATTTTGATAATAAAATTAATTAATTTATATTCATATTAATTATAATAATATGCCTTTAACATTATAAATTAAAAAGACATAGATATTATTTTAATATATATTTTGTTATTTTTATTGAGAATAATTTAATTTAATAATAGAATTATTAAAGTGTAAATATTATTAAAATAAAATAAATATTTTATATATTTTTATTTTAATAATAAAAAAATAAACTATGATGTAAGTACCATTCGTCATGCAACATATACATAAAAAAATATTCGTTTAATATTATTAAATTAATTTTTTTTAAATATTTTAACGTGTAATACACTAAAATAAAGTAAAGGTAAGTTTTAATTTATATGCCTTTAACATTATAAAATAAAAAGACAGATATATTATTTTAATATATATTTTGTTATTTTTAAAGAAGAGAGGGGCGAGCATCTATAAATAATGGATGAGGCAAAACCATGAACACCACCCAAAAACACTCTAGAACTTGCTATAATTTGAGCACTAAAAAGCTTTCTTTTCAATACAATGGCAGAAGGAATCCTTTATAACTTTGCAGCAGGAATACTTCAAAGGTTGGCCTCTGAAGTTGTGAATGAGATTGGACTAATTTGGGGAGTGAAGGAGAAGCTTCTTGGTCTTGAAGACACCATGTCAATTATCAAAGATGTTCTTCTTGATGCACAAGAACAAAGAATCCATAGACGTCATATCAAAAACTGGCTTTCAAGACTTGAAGGTGTGGTTCAGGATTTCGAAGACTTGTTGGATTACATGGAAACTGATGCTTTGCGAAGACAGGGGAGATCCAATAAGAATCAACTTCTCAAAGAGGTATGCAATTTCTTTTCCTCTTCAAACCGAGTTGCTTTTCGATTCAAAATGGCTCATTGGTTAGAAGATATTAAGAAAAAATTAGCTATAGTTCAAGCTGATAGAAGAGAATTTCAACTAGAGGTACGCCTTGAGGAGGTTCCTCTAGTTGCAAGTGATGTAAGATTTGAGCAAACTCACTCATTTGTACCTGAAGAAGAAGTTATTGGCAGAGATCTTGATAAGTCAAATATTATGAACAAACTATTAAATGTTGATCAAACAAATCAGCATGTGTCAACTATTGCTATAGTTGGTTGTGGAGGAATGGGAAAAACTTCACTTGCTCAACTTGTTTTTAATGACAAAAACGACATCCAAAATCATTTCCAATTAAAGTTGTGGGTGTGTGTCTCTGATGTTTTTGTTGTGAAAACAATTGTTGAGCAAATAATCAAATCTGCTACTAATGAGAGTCCAGATCGTAATTCTGAAATGGATCAATTGCAAAATCAACTCAGAAATGAGCTGAAGGATAAGAGATATCTTTTAATATTAGATGATGTATGGAATGAAGATTTTTCAAAATGGGATGAATTAAGAGTCTTATTAGGTGTTGGTGCTATGGGAAGTAGAATTCTAGTAACAACCCGTAGTACGATGGTGGCAAACATTACAGGTGACCAAGAACCATATCATTTAGGGATACTAGATGATGGGTTTTCTTCGTCTCTGTTTAAAAAAAGGGCTTTTAAGGAGGGATATGAAGGTAATAAAAGCATTGAAGATATTGGAAATGAGATTTTGAAAAAGTGTGGCGGAATTCCCATTGTCATCAAGACAATAGGAAGTATGTTGCGTTTTAAAGATGCAGAAAATGAATGGCAACAATTCCTTGATAAGGAGCTTTCCAAAGTGCCCCAATATGCTGACAACATTTTACCAAGGCTAGAATTGAGCTATAATCATCTTCCATCACATTTAAAACATTGTTTTGCATTTTGTAGCTTATTTCCCAAAGATCATAGATTCTCTGTTGAGAAGATGATCCGATATTGGATGGCACTAGGTTTTGTCTATTCACCAGACCAGAGTCGTTCTCTGGAAGATGTTGGTCTTGAATATTTTAAGGAGTTGTTGTCAAGATCATTTTTCCAACAAGTTGAAAGAAATAAGTGGGGTGATATATGGAGTTGTAAAATGCATGACTTCATTCATGATCTTGCTATAAAAGTAGCAGGAACAGAGTGCATTTCATTAAATTCAAAGGGAGGAAATATTGGCAAAAGAAATCGTCATTTATCAGTTCATCGTGATTTTGAGCAACCGTTTCCAACTTGCTTGCTTCAAGCAGAAAGGACACGAACAGTTCTTAAACAATTTGGATTATTCCATTTGTTTGATGAGCCAACTGTTTATAAAATTACCTCAAGTATGAAGCGCATACGATTATTGGATTTGAATTGCTCAAATATTGAAAGAGTCCCAAAGTCTATTGATAAGTTGTTGCATTTACGGTATTTGGATTTATCTTATAATCGCTTTCTTGCCACACTGCCTAATTCTTTGTGTAAATTACAAAATTTACAAACGTTGATACTGAATTTTTGTCAAAATTTTCAAAAGTGGCCAAAAGACTTTGGAAAATTAGTCAATCTCAGACATCTTGAGTTTATGTGTTGTGAGATCCTAAAAGAATGGCCAAAAGACATAGATAAACTTGTCAATCTCAGACATCTTAATTTCAAAAATTGTGATAAGTTAAAAAACTTGGTGCCGCGTGGATTGAGTCAGCTCACCAATCTTCAAACATTATCATCGCGTGGAGTTTGGGATAGGACAAATGGGAGATTTAAAGGATTGCATAAGTAACCTTAAATCTCTAAAGGTTTTGTGTATCAATCATTTGGAGAATTTAAACAGCTCGGGATTGAAAGGGATATGTAGCCTTCCCTCTTTAGAGAAACTTTATCTTGGGTTTTGCAACAGGCTTTCAACACTCCCTCAAGAAATATGTCGTCTTTCCAGCTCGTTAAAAGAACTGACAATCGATAATTGTCTTCATTTTCATTCACTGCCTGGAGAAATATTTAGTCTCACCACTCTAAAGATATTGAACTTGTTTAGACTTCCCGAATTGAAGTCTCTTCCTCAAAAACATTTGCTCGACAACATCCAAGAAATCAAGTTTAGGAAGAATGGGAAAGAAAAAGTATTCATCAAATCAGTCCAAAGTCAAGATAGAGATCCCCCGACCAACCTCAAACTCCACATTGGATTCATGCCACATTTGGAAAAGCCTGTCAGGTACCATTTATAACTAGTAAATTTTTGTTCAAGTTTCGTCTCCTTTACCTCACTTAATTTTCTCTGTTATTCTGGTTGTCTTTTGCCCATTACAAGTGTGGTATGATTTAGTACCATTCATGATAAGTTGAATGTTGATTTTCAGCTTAGACTTTGTTTTTATTTTTTTGATAATTTTGTTTTGGGTTTTGGAGAAACCAATGGGGCGATGGGATGTAGTTTTTCAAATTGATTTCTTTTAATGTATATTTTTGGGATTCTGCAGGAATTCTGGATTTTCATTATCACCTGAAGGGGAATAGTGAGAAATATTCGTACATAATTAAAGGTTAGCTACTTAATATATATAGTCTAATTGCACCGTAAATGATATACGATCTTTATAGTTGTTTGTATTATAATATTGTTTTAATTTTGTTTATGCACTTTTGAATTATAGGATATAAAAATATAGGCGATTTTGGGCTCTTTTTTTTTTTTCTTTTTTCCGATTTCAGCCATTGTTTTTAGTGATTTAGGAAATACCATCTTATTCATTAATGTTGAAATTGAGAATTGATTGTTGCTGTGCTGATAATCAATTTATAATTTATAATTTATAATTTATAATTTTTTTTAAATTAACTTTTTAAATTTTAAGTTTGAAAATTTAATTAAATTTTGAATATTTAATAACTTTGAATAAGGTTGAATATGATTATGGATTGATACTTAGGTTTGAGTAATAAGAATTAAAAAATAAAAAGTTATCGATTACTTTTAAATTTCAAAATTTAAAAAATGAATTATCAAAAATGTTTAATTTTAAATTTTAAAAAATAAATTAATTATCAAATAAATATTTTATAAATTGATGTCGAGACATCTCATGAATATAAAAATATTTACTCACAACTTTATTAAGTATAAATTGTTTTAAAGGATAGTAATATTAACATAATATAAATTATTATTAAGTTATTAATAATTTTGTTCTTACAATAAGATACAATTAATTTAGAAATAAAATAAATATTTTATATAATTTTATTGTGATAATATATAAAACCCTACTTTAAAAGTTTAATATTTCAAATATAAAGAACTATTTGTTGAGACTGGAATGACTTAAGCTTTGATTTTTTTATCTGTTATTATTGTTAGTTTTGAAACTTTGTAAGCTAAATCCTAATATCCTAATATGTAAATCATTATAGAGTGAGCAAATGGATTAATAAAGGAGATTCTTGTTTATGTGGCTTCTATTCTAAGAACAATTTTAAGGAAGTTAAGGCACGTTGAATTCTCTGTTCTTATATATTGAATAGGACTCTATGAGAACTACAAATGTTGATGAAATCTCCAGCTCTCCCGTCTCAAGATCAAAGATTCTGTCATTGATGTCCTTGTTGGATTCAGCTATTGTCTTGTTATTTATCTATATTTTATTTGTATTTGACCCTTGTTGGATTCAACTATTTCCTTGTTATTTGTTATTTATCTATATTGTGTTTGTATTTATTCTTTGTATATTTATCTATATTGTGTTTGTATTTGTTGTTTGTTGGATTCAACTATTTCTTTAATATTTTTTATTTATTTAAAATGTGTTTTTATTTAAATAAGTTTTAGTATTTAATATTTTGTATTAAAAGTTAGAATTTTGATACTAATAATACTGTCTAATTATAAGTTTTGTTAAGGATTTATCTTTTTTATCAATTTAATAATATTCATAGTTAATGGACTAGAAAATAGTGTTACAAATGTCACGAAATTAATTGAGATGTGTTGATATATGTTTGAATATTATTAATCTGATGTATTATTTAAAGATTATTTGTATTTATTTTATTTGTTGATTTTTTATTTAAAAAATATTTTTTTAATATAAGATTATGATATATTAAGCTTGTAATTAATAAATAATGTATTCTCACGTGTGTATATATATATATATATATTTGTTTTTATCTTTTAAAAAAACTAAAAACAAAGTCACATAATTTTTTAATTAAGTTTATAAAATTTAAGTCTATATTACTGATAATAAGTAATGGTTACTTAATAATTATGATAGTTTTAGTTTTTTTATAAATAGAGATCAAAATAATATTTATGTCATACACATCCCATGATAACTTAAAATTAAAAAAAAAATCATGATACGTTATTGTGTATATCAAATTTTGACCGAATTTCTACTATTTCTTTATTTTAAAATATCATTCTATGAGATAAAATTATCTACCTGCTATATAATATCAATATCTCACTATCTAATATATATATATATATATATAATTAACCAAATAATAATAAACATAGTTAATAATACATACAAATTAAATTCTTAACATCTATCTAAAATTTGTCATAATATATATCTCTTGTTTTTCCAATGTTATATATTAGCATTTGTAGAAGCGAAGATTAAGTCCAATTTTAATTACACAAATATATAATAATGGGTAATATAAAATAATAAACAATAAATAGCACATAATGATTTAAGTGATTTAACTTTTTAATGTGAAAAATCTACTCCACTAATGACGGCACATCGAAAAATATCTACTAATAATCAAATAAAGATACAAACACCAATTTTTAGAGAGTTTCACAAAATTATACTAAATTCAAAAATATATCCAGGAAATATCTCCCTATAATTTACTGGTAATATATAGCAAGATAAATTAATAAACTTACTATTAAATCAAATATTACTGTACAAACAGAACAACCGTTTACTGCATATTTTCAACCCTCTAAACTGCCAAACAAATAGCAGCTCTGCTGTTGATGGATGGTGAAAATTGAACTGCTTGGCTGGAAGGGAACGGAGCTAGAAGTGGCTCTGTTTTCAGCTTCCAATTTGGCTTTTCTATTCTTCTCTTCAGCTGTTGTTGCTCTCTCTTTTCTGCAGTTACAGTTTCAATTTTAGGTGACTTAGGTTCAATACACCATAGTCTATAACTCTTCACCCTAGAAGGATAGCCCAAAAATATGCATTCCAATGCCCTAGGCTCAAGTTTACCATCATTAACATGAGCATAAGCAGGATAACCAAAAAATTTCAAATCAGAATAATTAGTAGAAGTACCAAAGAATACCTTAAACGGAGTCTTTAAGTCAATTGTAGTTGATGGAGACCGATTCACCAAATAGCAGGCATGGTTACAAGCTTCACCCCAAAAGGATTTATCCAAGTCAGCTAGAAAGAGCATACAACGAGCTCTTTCTAATAGAGTCATATTCATACGTTCAGCTACTCCATTTTGTTGTAGTGTATGACGCACAGTGCAGTGTCTCACTATGCCATTTCTTTCACATAACTCATTAAACTGACTGTCACAAAATTCCAAACCATTATTAGTTCTCAAATGCTTGATTTTCTTGCTTGTTTGATTTTCTATACAAGCCTTGAATTTCATAAATTTTGAGAACACATCATTCTTGTTCTTCAAAAAATATATCCAAACATGACGGGAGAAGTCATCAATAAAAGTCAACATATAACGGGCAATACCCTTAGACACAACACGTGAAGGACCTCAAAGTTCTGAATGAATATAATAAACAGTACCTTTCATTTTATGGATGGCTGTACTGAACTTGACTTTACGATGCTTTCCATAAACACAGTGCTCACAGAAATCAAGCTTCCTAGTTTTCTAACCACAAAGCAAATATCGTTTGCTCAAAATAGACATCCTTGCCTTACTCATATGCCCAAGCCGTATATGCCATAATCGAGTAGTATCTGAATCTTGATCTGATGAGGACGAAAGTGATACATTGCCAATAATAGTGCTACCTTGAAGCATATAGAGACCACGCGACAATTTCCCTTTAATAACAACAAGAGCACCCTTACTAACTTTTAAAACTCCACCTTCAGCTACATACTTGTAGCCTTGTGAATCAAGAGTACCCAAAGATATCAAATTCTTTTTCAAATCTGGAACATGGAGAACATCTTTCAAAGTCCTAACAATACCATCATGCATCTTAATTTGGATAGTACCAATACCAACAACCTTGCAGGACATATTATTTCCCATCAAGACAACACCCTCATCAATAGACTGATAAGAAGCAAACCAATCTCTACTGGGGCACATATGGTAAGTGCAACCCGAATCAAGAATCCAAACATATCCAAGATAACCAATAGATACTGATAGAACATTTTCACCATCATAACTAGAACTATCTACAACACCAGCAACATAATTAGTACTAGAAGACGTTGTGCTAGATTTTCCTTTAACTTTGAGTTTCAGACAATTTATTTTCCAGTGCACTTCTTGACGGTAATAGTTGCATTTATCTTTTCTTTTCTAGATTTGGATCTAGACTTGCCTCTATTATTACTTGTACCTTTTTCTTGATTTCTACCTCTTACAAATAAACCACTATTATTATCATTACTGCTTGTAGACACTTTTTTCTTCAACTCTCTAGAATTCAAAGTTGCTTTGACATCTTCCAAAGAAATATTGTCTCGCCCATATAGCATGGTATCAACAAAATGTTCAAATGAATGAGGTAAAGAACATAATAGAACTAAGGCCTGATCCTCACCATCAATCTTAACACCACCATTTTTTAGATCATGAATAATTTTAGTAAATTCATCAAGGTGATCGTGTAAAGGTGTACCTTATAACATTCTGAATGTATACTAGCGCTGCTTCAAATATAACCGACTTGTCAAAGACTTGGTCATATACAAATTCTCCAATTTAAGCCATAGCCCAGTAAGAGATTCCTCATCACCAATCTCGCGTAATACCTCATCAGACAAGGATAACTGAATTGAATTGAGAGCATTTTCCATCAATGCATCTTTTTCTTCATCAGTTAATTTTTTTGACAATTTATCCTTGCCTTCAAGTATCTTAATGAGCCATTCTTTAACTAATACGGCTCGCATCTTCATACTCCAAAGACTAAAATCATTTCTATCATTGAATTTCTCAATTTCAAATTCTACCGCCATGATAGAAAATCCAATATTAAATAAGCAGAAACACAACCCAAAAAAATATGAAACCAATCAGATAACTAAAAGCTCAAAATAAATCCAAAAGAGCAAGCTTGATGAGTTCCAATAAATAGCAGAATAACCCAAAGCACTGATACCAATTTGTTATAAATTAGCACTTGCGGAAGCTAATATCGGATCCAATTTTGGTTGCACAAATATATAATAATGGGTAATAACAAAAATAATAAGCAATAAATGGCACACAATGATTTAAGTGGTTCAACTTTTCAATTTGAAAAGTCTACTCCACTGATGACGGCACACCGAGAAAAATCCATTAATAATTAAATGGAGATACAAATACCAATTTTAGGAGCTTCACAAAATTACACCAAATCCAAAAATATATCCAGAAAATATCTCCCTCTAATTTACTGGTAATATATAGGAAGATAAATTAATAAACTTGCTATTAAATCAAATATTATCGTACAAATAGAACAACTACTTAGTGCATATTTTCAAACCTCTGAACTTCCAAACAAATAGTAGCTCCGCTATTGATGGATAGTGAAAATTGAACTGCTTGGCTGGACGAAAATGGAGCTAGAAGTGGCTATGTTTTCAACTTCCAATTTGGATTTTCTGTTCTTCTCTACAACTATTGTTGCTCTCTCTTTTCTGCAGCTGCAGTTTCAATTTTTCTCTCTGGCATTTTCTGGTCTTCACGGAGAGTAGTTCTCTCACGTTGCTAGCTGTTTTCTTCTTTTTTGATTCTTGCGACTGCATTCTCAACACAGAGAACTAAGTTTATTATATATATATATATAATAAACAAAGGGGTTGAGGGTTTTGTTTGGGCCTTAATGTTTTGGGGCATTAGTTAACATCCACCAAAAGACTTTTGATAATAAAATGAATATATCATCTTTTTATTTATAATATTCAAATCTCATAAACTATACAACTAAATATAAAAAAACAATATTAACTGATAATGATATTAGCGTATTATACACTCCGAAGTCACTAAATAGTTTCTAAAGCATTAACTTAAATAAGAAAATATAATAAGTTCTTTTTACTATAAAAAAAAAAGGAAATTCATGTTATGTAATATCAACAAATTGATCTAAATTTACTACAAAGATAATGCTCAAAATATTCCGTCAAAAACTATTAATACTTGAGAGGAAAAATTTTAAATGAAAAATATAATGAATAAAAATACTCAGTGAGTGGATAAATTTAAGTGAAAATTTATTTATTATACATATATATTAAAACCTTAATACAATTGTTGAACTAAAACATCCATTTCTATAAACATACTTTCATGTTTTATTAGAAGTCTAAAGAATCACAAATAATCACAAAATATTTTTGTAATAAAAAAACTCTTAAGCTTAAGAAAATAACAATTATTAAATATATTTATTTAACTTTAATGATTTAACCGTAAAATTAATATAAGTTATAACATAAAAATATTCACAAATAATATTAATAATTTGAATATATATATATATTAGCAAATTATTAATGTAAGCAAAATAAATGAGTAACTTATATTTAATAAATTATAAGAATTAGGAAAATTTCACCAAACTCATATTTGAAGAAGATCTAACATACATGTATAGATCTTATTGCATACGCAGACAAAAAAGTCTTAATTACTTGTGTTTTTCATACACGCGCAGACAAGGGTCTAATAATTAATTATTTATTTATATTCTTTAATCAATCCAAATTATAAGTAAAAAGAAAAACGGTTAAAAAATCTCACTAAAAAGCAAGGTTTGTACTTATTCCCTTTGGCATAAATTTGGATAAAACTATTTTAAATTCATTATACATTATCTTCAATCATATAATCACAACTTTTAGAAAAAAATATTCAAAAATATTTTTTAGAATCCATCAAAATTAGGAATTTCTAGCTATCACATGATCATTGAGTGTGAGTAAAACAATTTTAAATCATCAAATTAAAAACTATTAGAACACACCGTGTACAATTTAATATACTTCCATACCTACATTTAGAAAATTAGGTATAACTTTAAATAGAATTATCCAAATCTATTTCTCTAGGATGATACAAAAATTAGATGTTTTAAGCTTTAAAACAAAATATAACACTCCAATTATAATCTCTATACATATCATAAACTAATAGTCAAGCTCTAAAACAAGATATAACCCACCTAAATAAAATATGTAAACCCATTTCAAAATCACAATTTACACGTTAAGTTGAAACAAAGTTTTTAGTTTCGATATGTATAAAACATGTTTTGGTAAAACTAATATAATTTTATGTACAAAACTCTAAATGATAAACCGTTAAATTACTATTAAACTAGACATCCACATATTTCTAAAATATTATGATTTGATGCCTAAGTATTCCAGGCAAATTTCTAGTTTCCATTGCAACATCTTGAAAACAGTTTTCTAAAATATAACAATACAGTTTTTAAACATCAAAGTTTTGGCTAAAAGAGTACCAATTCCTCAAGAAAAATCTTTAAAAACTTCAAGAATATATTCATGAGCACTTCAATTCACAATGGATGATTCTCCACATGAATCATTCATAAAAAATAAAAAAAAATAAAGAGAAGAACTAAAAAGACATGAAGTAAAGATGACATTTTTATCTTAAAATCAATTTGAGGAAAATATTTGAGCTCTTATTTTATATATCTCTTTCTTGGTCTAGTTCTCGTGAAGCTAGAGGCATGAAACAAATAGGATGGCTAAATATCCTAAGGAAGCTTGTAGACCATACAATGATATATAGGTTGTAAAATTACTAAAATGGTATTCCTTTAAAAACTTTTTAAACTATTAAACTAAGAACATTTGGTAATTTTTATCACTCAATTAGAATGTGTTAGAAATCCACAGAGAAAATAAGGAATATAGATTTTTAAATTACTAAAATGCCCTTTTTATAGAAACTTTCTAGCTATTCAATTAAGGGTATTTTGGTAATTTTTTACTCAATTACTCAAAATTTCTAACATATGCCAAAAAACATAAAAAAATATTTTAAACAATTTTAAACTATCCACAAATTAAATTTTAAATACAAAATATTTATTTTTCTAATTGAAGAAAAAGACTTAAAATTTATAAAATTTTAAACAAAATACAATTACTTACTAAAGATGTTTTCATGGTTCTTCCACCTAGTTTTGAAGAAGGAACTGGCCTAGTATATAAGTTAAGGAAAGCTTTATATAGCTTGAAGCAAACTCCTTAGGTTTTGTTTGCAAAGTTAAGTTGTGTCTTAGTAGATCTTAGCTTTGTAGCTTCAAATAGACACTTCTTTCTTTTTGTTTGATTGTGATGCTATCTATATGGTCACTCCCATAAAAAGGAAGAGATAACCTTCTATTATTTAATATCTAGTACAATTGTGTCAAAAAAAATATGTTTATATTATTATATTTATGATAAGGATAATTGTGAGAGATACTACAATAGTATTATACATATATAATGTTGCGCATAATTTCTTATATCTCACGTAATAGTCAAAGAATGATTCTAATCAATAAAGAGTTTTATGAGCAAGTTCAATAAGTATATATTTATTATATAAATATAAATATACTATAATTATATAGAGACCCAAAGATTATCTTTTAATTATCGTAACAGATAATTGAGAAGATAATTAAAAATAAATATATACAAAAGATAACTATATACAACATATAAGTTTCTGTATCTTTATTATCTTATATCATCTTGAAATTATTAAATCAAGAATAATAGTTAAATATTTTTATTTTATATAATTATTAGAATGAGATTGAATAATATTATAATATTATTTTTTAAAAAAACATTCAAGATAAATATCCTTAAAATAGTAAGTGTTAGAAAAAAATGATAAATAAATAAAGAGGATGAAAAAAATCTTTAATTTGATAACTTAAATACTACAAATACAAAGGATGAAAACAAGTAAAAATTGGTGAAAAATGACATTAAAAAGCACTAATGTGTGAGTCTGCTTTTGTTTCTTTCAATAGCCGAATGGCCTTATTCTTCTTCAAAAGTAAAATGGTCACACGTGTCAAACATCTTTTGTTTTTTTTAATAAATAAATTTAACTATAAATTAAATAATTAATATTAACATTATTAATTATAGATGAATTTTTTTAATCTTTTAACATTAATTTAAAAATATATATCAATATTTAATATAATAGTTAGAAAATAAAAATAATATATATATATATATATATATAATTTATGTAATTAAATTCTATAAAAATAAAAGTAGTTCTCAGATAATAAGTTTAAAGTAAATAGTTTATTGATTTGTTAGTTTAGTGAATAATAATTATATAATAATAACTCTTGTAAAATATAATTTAAACATGATTGATTTGATCTATATTAACATTATTTGTATAATTTTATTTAATAAATAATTTAAATATAATATGATAAAATATGATTTTATTTAATTAGTATTTTTATTATTTAAGAAGATGATCATGAATATAATTTGATTTAACTTAATAAATATATTTATAAATATATTTTTTAATTTTTTATATTAGTTATCTACTATTTTTTAATTAATGACATATAATACGATCTAAAATTAAAAATGATTAATTCAACGTAATAATGATTTTCTCATAATGATCTAATCTAATTTACCTATTATATAAATAATCATAAATTATATTAGTTGTAATTAAAAAAAATATTGTATATAATAAAAATAATAAAGTAATTATTCATAAGAAAATATATTTATTATAAGTATACGTTGTGATGAAAAAATTTATAAAAAAGAAGAAGAATACCAATATAAGATAGGATACAAAATGAAAAGTCTCCAACGTTTCAATAATTATTAAAATAATAAAAATATATATATGTATGATTAATTATCATAATAATTGTTATGATATGTTGGGATTAAAATAATAAAATATATATTTTATTTATAATTGAATGTCACATTAATGGTAGTAATAGCACGAATATAGCACGTTATACGTGGGATTGTATTTACACAGTTGATAATTTCTCAATATCATGAATGTAAAAGACAAAATTATGCTTACCAATATAAAATTTACGGATAGCCCTTAAAAAAATAAAATATTATATTTTTAATTAAATACACACTTTTTAATTATAAAATGAGTAATTTTATATGGTATTAATAAAATATAAAAATTACTTAAGAGGATATATTTGTTCATTATATTGCTATAAAAGTAGCAGAGTAGCACGTTACCTAATTCTTTGTGACCAAAAGACCAAAATTTTCAAACATCGATACTAAATGGATGCATTGATCTTCAAATTAAAGTGACCAAAAGACTTTGAAAAATTAGTTGATCTTAAGCATCTGAGTTTTCTTCTTGTAGAAGACTCAAAGAATTGCCAAAAGATAAAAAAAAACTTGGCAATCTTAGACATTTTAATTTTAAATATTATAATAATGTGTGGAGAACAACATGTCGGGTGGATTAAGACAGCTCACCAATCGTGAAACGTTATCACCAGAACCTCAAACATTTGAATCTCTTACAAATGTGATTAATCTTGAGTTGATGAATTGTACAAATTTACAATATCTATCATGGTTGACTCATTTGCCTGCACTCAAAATATTGAGTCTTGTTGATTTGCCTACCTTGGAGTATATTTCAAGCAGTAATAGTAATGAATCGATATCATCATCCTCATCTTCCAAATCAAAGTGTTCAGCTAAGAACCTAAAGTTTTCCAAAGTTAAGCTAAAGATCTGATAGGTGCGAAAACGCACCAACCCTCACGCGTTCGCGGAAAAAGAAGGAAGAGGGTTAGGCTGATCTTGGGACAACGATCATGCCCAGAGGAGCTAAGGAACAACCGATCGGTTGGCGAGGGTCCACCAAGGCCGTTAAAGGCACTCTGACATGTATGAAAGGCGCGAGTCTGTAGCTTCTCTACTGAATTTCTGTTACGATCCAACTGAATTAGGTAATCGATGTAATTTGCTTTCAATAAATTGATATGTAAGACTATATAAATGCCAAGGAATTCAGAGAATGTAATCAATGGATATGCAGAATTAATCTTCCTCTCTTGGTGTCGTTCTTCCATTAGAACCCGAAATTAATCCCTAACAAGATCACTTGACCAACCTTCGGTACCTCACACTCAATATTAAGACCTGCCCACATTTGGAAAAGCCTATCATGTAACTTATATTATTCATCATTCATAACCAGTAAATTTTTGTTCAAGTTTTGCATAGAAAATTTACTAAAATACTCTCAATATCTTTAAGAATAACTCTTTCTTTTTTTTAAAGATATAAGTGTGATGAGATAATGATTGTAAATAAAAAATAATACTAAAGATGCTATCGATCACTTAAAAAAATGCATACTATCACTTTGACAAGTACTCTCTTTCGTGGGAGAAAAAAAGAAGCTCTACACCACTCTCTTCCGTCTCCTTTAACTTCCTTTCCTCAATTCTTCTGGTTTTCTTTTACCTATTAGAAGTTGTGGTATGATTTAGTACTATTCATTATAATTTGGTTGTCCATTTCAGCTTGGACTTGGTTTATATTCTTTGGATGGTTTTGTGATAATTTTGTTTTGGGTTTTTGACAATCCAATGGGGAAATGGGATGTAGTTTTTCGGATTTCACAGGAGTTCTGGATTTGTTAGGAGAATCACAATTTCAATTTCGAACTTAACCAAGCTCTAAACAGCGGAATTAAACCTATTCTCCTTCTTTGTGTGAATCTTTTAGGAAACAAATAAATAGAGCTTAAAATGATACATGCACAAAATCAACACAAGCAATTTACGTGGAAAAACCTTCCCGGTGTAGGAAGGAAACAACCACGGCACTCCTCTCTCCAAAACTTCCACTATCACGAAACAATTGTACAACAGTTCTCTCTAGGTAAAACTAGAGGCAAACAATCAACAACATCATCAAGAATACACTTCTTGGAAACTAACAATTATTTCAAGAAGAATGGAGAAATCTAACCTAATTCGTAGTCATTGTTCACTGCTCAGAATTTCTCAAACCGGTAAGCCAAATCCAAATCCCACCGCACAGATTAAAGAGTCTTGAGTCGTGAACCTGCCTGCAAAATTTCAGCTTAATCGGACCACAAACGGCCTTCGATCGGAACACTTGATGAAGACTGGCTGGAGAGGGAAAACTGAAAAACTGAGAGTGCTTTTTCTGCCATTCCGCCGCTTTTTCTGCACACCTTTTTTTCTCTGCAGAATTCTACACACAACAAACCCTAAATGGGTTTATTAATTAAAGAAATGAAATGACACAATTGCCCTTCTTACTTCATGGGCTTTTAAGCCACATGGGCTTCACTTGGGCTCCTCCAAATAAGAGGAAAACCCAACAAATCTCCCCCTTTTCCGATTAGATGGAGGGATCCGCCATCCCGGCAATTGAACAACAAACTTCAAGTTTTTCTCTTGACACTGCTTTTGTCAGCATGTCAGATCCATTCTCATCAGTATGTATTTTCTCAAGTTCAAGCAACTTATTGTTAAGAGTATCTCTTATCCAATGATACCTCACATCAATATGCTTTGATCTTGAGTGAAATGCCGAGTTTTTCGCTAGGTGAATAGAACTCTGATTATCGCAGAATAACACATATTTCTGCTGCTTGAAACCAAGTTCCCTCAAGAACTGTTTCATCCATAACAACTCCTTACAGGCTTCCGTTGCTGCAATAAACTCCGCCTCTGCTGTAGAAAGTGCAACACACTTTTGCAATCTTGACTGCCAAGAAACTGCTCCACCAGAGAAAGTAATTAGATAACCTAAAGTAGACTTACGAGAATCTTCATCTCTTGCCAAATCTGAATCAGTGTATCCAACTAACACTGGTTTTCCACTTCCAAAGCTAAGTGTTAACTTGGATGTACCTCGAAGATATCTCATAATCCACTTTACTGCATCCCAATGCTCTCTTCCTGGATTCGAAAGAAAATGACTAACAACTCCAACTACATGAGCTATGTCTGGCCTCGTACACACCATTGCATACATTAAGCTTCCTACTGCTGAGGCATATGGAACCTTTTCCATATCTTCCTTCTCTTTATCTGTTGAAGGGCCTTGACTCGATCTCAACTTAAAGTGATTAGATAAAGGAGAAGAAATCACTTTAGCTTTATCCATATGAAACCTTTCAAGTACTTTGTTGATGTATCGTTCCTGTTACATGTATAACTTCTTTCTTTTCTTGTCTCGACAAATTCGAATACCAATAATTTGTTTTGCTGGCCCCAAGTCCTTCATGGCAAAGGACTTACTCAACTGCTTCTCCAAATTATCAATTCTTGAAGAATTTCTGCCAACAATCAACATGTCATCAACATAGAGCAATAAAATGATAAAGTCATCGTCAGAGAATTTCTGCACAAAAACACAATGATCAGAAGTAGTCTTCTTGTAACCATACTCCCCCATAACTGACTCAAACTTCTTATACCATTGTCTAGGTGCTTGCTTCAACCCGTAGAGGCTTTTCTTTAACCGACATACATAATCCTCTTTTCCTTTAACCTCAAAACCCTCTGGCTGCTCCATATAAATCTCTTCCTCCAACTCACCATGAAGAAAGGCAGTTTTCACATCCATTTGCTCAATTTCTAAATCCAAGCTTGATGCTAGACCTAGAACAACACGTATGGAAGACATCTTCACAATAGGAGAGAAAATATCATCAAAATCAATACCTTTTCTCTGACTGAATCCCTTGACGACCAGTCTAGCTTTGTATCGTGGTTGTGAATTGTGTTCTTCTTGCTTCACCCTGTAGACCCACTTGTTCTTCAAAGCTCTCTTACCCTTAGGCAACTTTACCAGCTCAAACGTGTGATTGTCATACAGTGACTGCATCTCATCTTCCATAGCACCAACCCAATGTGTTTTGTTTCCATCTTCCATTGCTTCTGCATAACATTGAGGTTCTCCCTCATCTGTCAATAACACATACTCATCTGTATCATACCGTGTGGAAGGACGTCGATCTCTGGTAGACCTCCTGGGTGGAATTTCTAATTCTGGCAACTGATCAGTAGTCTGGTGATCTGTTTCAGCTTGCATATCTACATCATCTAAACCATGTTGGTCATCTTGAACATTTTGTTCCATCTGTACTGGTAAAGGAACCGGATCTAGGTCAATCAAATCATCGCTATACTGATGGACTCCTTTTTCTATCTTCTCAACATCTTGTATAGTTTGATCTTCTATAAACACAACATCACGACTTCTTACCAGTTTCTTCTCAACTGGATCATAAAATCAGAGCCAAATTCATCCAGACCATAACCAACAAAGATACATTGTCGTGTCTTCACATCGAGCTTAGATCTCTCATCTTTTGGTATATGCACAAATGCCTTGCAACCAAAAACGCGAAGATGATCATAAGAAACATCTTTTCCAGTCCAAACTCTGTTTGGTACATCAAATTGAAGAGGAACACATGGTGTGAGATTAAGAACATGTACAACTGTATTCAAAGCCTCACCCCAGAAAGATCTTGGCAACTGAGCCTGCGAAAGAAGACATCTTACTCTTTCAACCAATGTCCTGTTCATTCTCTCAGCCAACCCATTTAATTGAGGAGTCTTGGGAGGTGTCTTTTGATGTCGAATGCCCTGATGCCTACAGTACTCATCAAAAGGACCTGAATACTCTCCCCCATTATCTGTTCTGATGCACCGCAATTTCTTCCCAGTTTGTCTCTCAACTAAGGCTTGAAACTGTTTAAACACATCTAATACTTGATCTTTGCTCTTCAAAGTGTACACCCATAACTTTCTTGAACAATCATCTATGAAGGTTACAAAATAACTGGCACCACCCAAAGTTTTTGTCTTCATAGGACCACATACATCTGAATGTACCAAATCAAGTATGTATTGTTTTCTTGAAGGAGGGGAACTCTTGAAAGAAACTCTATTTTGCTTCCCTGCCAAACAATGAGTACATCTTCTTAAACAAACATCATTCATTCCAGAAAGAAGATTCTTTTTAGTTAATACTGCCAAACCTTTCTCACTCATGTGAGCAAGTCTCTTATGCCACAATTCTGATGTGAGCTCATCTATCACAGCATTAATAACGCCTTTAAAGAGTCTCGCCTGTAGTATATACAAACTGGAATGTTTGTTCCCACGAGCAACAACCATAGCACCTTTAGTAAGTTTCCATTGACCATTACTAAAGGTATTGCAATATCCTTCATCATCAAGTTTACCTGCAGAGATCAAGTTCAAACGAATTTTAGGAATATGCTTTACCCCTCTAAGAAGTAGTCTCGTGCCATTATTCATCTCCAAACACACATCTCCAATACCAATGACTTTAACCAAGCCATCATTTCCCAACTTCATTGTCCCAAAGTCACCTGCTGTATAGGATGTAAAGAAGTCCTCTCGAGACGTAGCATGAATGGAGGCTCCACTATCAATAATCCAACTGACCTCGTGACATGCAACATTGACAACATCTTCATTATAAACAACAAGAAAGTCTTCTGAACTAGCGGTGGCAACTCGATCATTTTCTTTACTAACATCACCCTCTTGTTCTTTGTCTTTATTCTTGTTATCCCGCTTCAACTGTCTGCAATATTTCTTGATGTTAGAAAACCTAGACTTGCTTCTTCCTTTTTCTTTGTTCTTGAAACCTCTGCTTTTACTCCTCCCTCTTCTTTCTGTAACCAAAATCTCTGACTGCTGAGAAGACCCATGTGACTTTCTTCTCATTTCTTCATTCAAAACACTACTCTTAGCCAGATCCATGTTGATTACACCATTTGGAGCTGAGTTACTTAATGACATTCTAAATGTTTCCCAAGAGTCCGGCAACGTATCCAATAAACACAACCCTTGAATCTCATCATCAAACTTGATACCCATTCTAGCTAACTGATTGATTATTCCTTGGAACGTATTCAAGTGATCTGTCAACGGAGTTCCATCTTGGTACCTTAAAGCCATCAATTGCTTTATAAGAAACATTTTATTATTTCCTGTTTTCCGAGCATACAACTCTTCAAGTTTATTCCATAGTGACCGTGCATGTATTTCTCCACTAATATGATTCAAAACATTATCATCTACCCACTGCCTTATATACCCACAAACTTGTCGATGTAACAAAGTCCATTCTTCTTCAGATAACTTTTCTCAAGCTTCTCGTAGGCAAACACCCCAGAATGAAACTGCTTTGACATAGAGGAGTTCTTCCATTTTTCCTTTCCAAGTGTGATAATTAGAACCATTCAAAGTAATCATTCTACTCAAATTTTCTTCCATTATTCAACACAAGAAATTCCACAATAAAAACCACAGCTCTGATACCACTTTGTTAGGAGAATCACAATTTCAATTTCGAACTTAACCAAGCTCTAAACAGCGGAATTAAACCTATTCTCCTTATTTGTGTGAATCTTTTAGGAAACAAATAAATAGAGCTTAAAATGAAACATGCACAAAATCAACACAAGCAATTTACGTGGAAAAACCTTCCCGGTGTAGGAAGGAAACAACCACGGCACTCCTCTCTCCAAAACTTCCACTATCAAGAAACAATTGTACAACAGTTCTCTCTAGGTAAAACTAGAGGCAAACAATCAACAACATCATCAAGAATACACTTCTTGGAAACTAACAATTATTTCAAGAAGAATGGAGAAATCTAACCCAATTCGTAGTCATTGTTCACTGCTCAGAATTTCTCAAACCGGTGAGCCAAATCCAAATCCCACCGCACAGATTAAAGACTCTTGAGTCGTGAACCTGTCTGCAATATTTCAGCTTAATCGGACCACAAACGGCCTTCGATCGGAACACTTGATGAAGACTGGCCGAGAGGGAAAACCGAAAATCGAGAGCGCTTTTTCATTGCATACCGCTACCTTTGCTGCACACCTTTTTTCTCTGTAGAATTCTACACACAACAAACCCTAAATGGGTTTATTAATTAAAGAAATTAAATGACACAATTGCCCTTCTTACTCCATGGGCTTTTAAGCCACATGGGCTTCACTTGGGCTCGTCCAAATAAGAGGAAAACCCAACAGGATTTTGTGTATCATTTGAAGAGGAGAGTCCATTAGATCATGATGCATTTGATTTTGTATGAGTATAGCTGATCAGGTCGAAGATTTGTACATACTGGAATGGGCTTCCTCTAAGAGAATCAAGGTTAGCTAATTAAGATAATATAGTCTTAGTCTAACTAAGTCAATAATGATATAGATTCCTTATAATTGTTTGTATTATAATATTGTTTTAATTTTGTTTATATACTTTTGAATTATATAGGATGTAGAAATATAGTCGATTATTTAAAAATGATTTTGTATTTTCTTCTATTTTCTGGTTTATAAATATTAATTAATATTTTTTTAATTAATATAAAACATAAGATAATTTAGCTATCTTTTTTTACAATTTAATACATTGTTTGAGTCGTTTAGGTAATACCATTGTATTGGTTTTTTATATTTTGAATTAATGGTGGTTGCAACTCTTATTACTAAAATTGCAACGTGCTTTAGTTTTGGAAATATAATATATTTGTGAATTTTTATTGATTAAAAAGCATATTTAATAACAACTTTCATTTTAATTTTTGATTCTTTCATTTTGTAATTAGATTATTTATTTATTTTTATCGATTTATATTTGATAATTAATTTTAATTTTTTTAATTTTTTTAAAAATTAATTTTTTTTCAATTTTTAAATTCTAAAATCCATTTTAATATTTTTCATAATTATTTATAAAACTTTAAATCATTAATCATTATAATAAGGTATTATGATTTCTTTGAGTAATAAAAAATAAAAAATGAAAATTTAATATCAAATTAATTTATTTTAAATTTCAAAATTTCAATGAACTCTAAAATCAAGTTTCAAAATTTATAAAATAAAATCTAAAAAAATGGATTATCAAAAATACTTAACTTTTAATTTAGAAACATAAATTTATAATTTATAATTAAATTAATGATAAAATAAATGTATATTATATAAATAGCTGTCGTGGCATGTCAAGTGTATAAAAAATATTATTTCACATCCTTCTTTTAATTAAATATTATTTTTAAAGAAAAGAGTCAAAATAATATTTTTAATTAAGGATTAGGTTTCGCTTAATTTATTTGTTTTTAATTAGTATTATTCAGTTATAATAATTATTAAAAAGTATTATTTAATTCTTTTAATTATTAAAAATGTATGATAAATTTAAATATTTTAGTATTAAATTTAAATTTAGGTCAATTATGTGAAAAGATATGCATTTCTTAATAGTTAAAAGTAAAAATTTAAATTTAATTAAAAAAGCAACAAAAATAAAGAGAGGGTTAAAGATAATTTTTTTGGAGAGAAACATATAAAATAACTAAAATATCCCTTTAATAAATCAAAAAATTTGTTAAAATTATAAGAATGATCTTTAAGTGATGTGTTATCCTACGATGATCCCTTTTGCGTAACCAAAAGAACAAAATAACATATTTTACAAATAAAACCAATCGACACCAAAATTATAAACAAAATTACTAAAATTGCACCCCATTCTATTTTAAAAGTTTAATGTTTAGTAAAAGTTAATTTTTATTTTAAAGCTTTAAATATTTATTTTAAGCTTTATTTAATTATCAAATTCTTCTTTTTTTATTTATAATTTTTCTTTTTAATACTCACTATTTAAAAAGTATTATTTAAGTTAAACATTTCTTTTAAAATCCATATCAAGATATCATTTTTTATAGTTATAATTAATAAATGAATATAAATTTGATGTTCTCGTCACTATATTATCATTATCTATAAAATTTTAAATTATCTAATTTTATAAATGTAAAATTAATCAAAAATGATACTTCTATAGAACCTATTGATTTTTTCTTGAGACATGGAGCTCATTTTTGTTTAGTAAGTGGACACATTTTATTCAAATTTTATAAGTATTTGTCTATTATGTTCATAATATTTAAGTTTATTAAGTTTTTACAAGTTTAATTTTTTCTTATTAGAAAATTAATATTTTATGTTTAGAAAATAGATAATTAACTTTTAAGTGAGTTTATAAATTTTATTCAGATTTACAACATAATACAAATTTTGATTAAAAAATAGAAGTTTATATTCAACTTTTAGCAACAATATTTCAGAATAATATTATTATGACATTTCATAACCTTTTACTCGTATTTGTATTCCAATTTAAGAAGAAATATTTTATATTATTACATATATTAGTAAGTATTATTATTTTTAAACCATTAAACAAGTACTCTCTCCTAGATTTAATAGTAACATAATAAATAAATAAATGATGGGTATCTATCTACATTCGTATGACCAGCACATATGTGGGTACGATTGCACACTACATGTGCAAAGAGCTATATACACGTATGATCATTTTTTCCTAATGTGCATTTTGTGAGGTTTTTTTTTTTGATAAATTATTAAATGTAAACTATTTATAGCTATTTTACATGCAAAAATACACTTCAAGTTATATTTATTTCTTCAAAAGTTTTAATAAAATTTGTCTATATTTTTATGTAGTGATCTATATCTATATTTTACAATTGAGTTATTAAAAATTTCAAATTTGTTCTAAAATTGTTATTTTTTTTAAACTTGTCCATTTATTGATTATTTTTACTTACCCATTTTTTTTTATTTTTTCCTCTTAGACATAAATAATTTTTGATTAAAGACTTGAAATGATTTTATTTTGTACGATTTCTCTTTCATTTGCAATTATTAGGAGTTTATTTTGATCTCTTGGTAATATAGTTGTGTTATAAACTGTTTTGTAATACTTTAATGATAATGGAATATATAATAAGAAAATATCAATTATTGATTGAATATTATCTTCATTTTATGACTGATTATATGAGTGGTGGATTTTGAATGATTTAAACAAATAGATGTCATGTTATGATTTATATAAGTTGGTTTAACCTAAAAAAAGAAGAAGAAGAGATTATGTTAAACTTTTTATAGATTTTAATATGTATTAGTATTTTTTTAAGTATGAGTAAACTTGAGGCGGATATGATAGTTTCTTTCAAAATATAATTGGATATTCCATAAAAAAAATGAATATTTTAGATGTCTTTTATGTTTGTACATTATGATATCTTCAACACCATGAAACATATTTTATGTCTGTACATTATGATAAGATGTATGTAATCTACTCACATTCTTATTTATCTCTTCCCCATAAGTATTATCAATATTTTCTCCATGGTAATACCAACATTTATAACTCAAAAGAATATCACTACGGATAAGGTGATACTTAACCTCATCAACTTCATGAAATAACTCATTTTTACATTTAACATATGGATATTGAATCATACTAATTTCATTATTACTATTTCTACAAGCAAATTTTAAGAAACTTTCAACTCGAGAAATATAGTCATGCTCAATCCTACATTTTGACATCCAAGATTTGTTCATTTTCTATTAATGACATTAAGCATATTAAATATGTATCCAAACAATATATTTCAAGTATTATGATATATGAATTCCCTAATTATTAGAATATATACCAAAACATATATATTACAAAAATTTATCATTTTAATCATTTTAAAATTATATTACTTTTACTTAATAAAATATAATTATTTATATGTAAATAAATTTATCCACGTATGGTAAATATTTTAGTCCCTCAAACCCACAACATCCAGATATTATTTAATTTCTCCTGACCCACTTAGAAAATCAACCAAACAAATAATGACATGCATAATACAAAACATACGTAATACAAAAATTTATACAAAAAATAATGCAAAGTGAATAATAAGTGTAGAGGATTAATATAAATCCTTACAAGAGTAAATGAAGTGACAAAATGAAGGAAATGAAGAAGAAAAAGGGTGTTATGTAAGTGAGAAAATGAGTATAAAAAATTTGAGTATTTCGCTCAAATAAATAGGGGATTTGGAAGATAATTTGGAGAGGAAGAAAACCCACTAAACGGCATTGGAAATGGTGATCGTAGGTGGCCCAAAAATGCAAAACAATGGAGTAGGTGAAGCTCGATTTTGAGTTTTTTTGGGTGCTATAAATTAAAAATGATGTTTTTGATGGAGAAGAAAGAAGAGAAATAGTAAAATCTACATGGATAGCGTCAGTTGACGTGTTGAACCGACGCTACACGAGGACGTAGTGTCTATTCTATGTATCAACCGATGCTACACACGTGGATAGTATCGATTGACACGTAGAATAAACACTACGTAAAATTACTCGATAATTTTTTTATTTTAACAATTTTTAAAATTGAAATTAAAAAAATATAATTTTTTTATTTTTTTATTTTTTTGTATTGTGCTTTTCATGCAATCCAAATTCGATAACTACGTATGAAAAACTTTTACATTTATAAACTTGAGTTGATGAATTATACAAATTTACAATATCTATCATGGTTGGCTCATTTGCCTGCACTAAAAAAATTGAGTCTTGTTGATTTGCCTGCCTTGGAGTATATTTCAAGCAGTGATAGTAATGAATTGATATCATCACCCTCATCTTCCAAATCAAAATTGTTCTTTCCATCCTTGAAGGAACTCACTTTGGACAATATGCCTAGTCTTAAGGGATGGTGGAATATCAACGAGTCTTTTCTCGCAACATCAAAAAGCCTCATGTCTAAATCCCTTGTAAACCTCTCTTATTTGTTTCTGATTGACCTACTAAAAGTTGAGGCTTTTCCAGATTACATCAATAACCTTAAATCTCTTAAAATTTTGAAAATTGTGAATTTGGAAAAATTTAAATAGCTCAAGACTGAAAAGGATACGTAGCCTCCCTTCTTTAGAGAAAACTCCCTCGATAAAAAAACTAATAATCTTTAATTGCCCTAGTTTCCATTCCCTGCCTGAAGTAATATTTAGTCTCACCTCTCTAATGATATTGAACTTAAACAAACTTCCGAAATTGAAGTCTCTTCCTCGTAAACATTAGCTTGCCAAGATCCAAGTACTCAACTTTTGGTATAGGAATGAGATGGGGAGAAAGGTAAAAGTGTTCAAGTGTTCAGATCAGAACCTAAAGTTTTCCAAAGTTAAGCTAAAGATCACTTGACCAACCTTCAGTACCTCATACTCAACATTAAGACCTGCCCACATTTGGAAAAGCCTATCATGTACCTTACTAAAATACTCTCAATATCTTTAAGAATAACTCTCTTTTTTTTAAAGATATAAGTGTGATGAGATAATGATTGTAAATCAAAAATACTAAAGATGCTATCGATCACTTAAATAGCTGTCAGGGCATGTCAATTATAGTTATTTAAACTTTCCAAATTTGGAAAGTTTAGTTATTTAAAAATTTTAAATTATCTAATTTTATAACTATAAAATTAATCGAAAGTGATACTTCCACAAAACCTATTGATTTTTTCTTGAGACGTGGAGCTCATTTTTATTTAGTGAGTGGACACATTTTATTCAAATTTTATAAGTACTTGTCTATTATGTTCATAATATTTATTAATGGGGGGCATACAAAAGGTTATATGTAAGATTTTCTCTAGTTAATGGCTTATGGCGATTTATAAAGAGATTATTGAACTTTGTTTTAGAATTTAATTTTTAGTTATCTAATTTAGAAAGTTTAATTATTTAAAAATTTTAAATTATCTAATTTTATAACTATAAAATTAATCGAAAGTGATACTTCCACGAAACCTATTTATTTTTTCTTGAGACGTAGAGCTCATTTTTGTTTAGTGAGTGAACACATTTTACTCAAATTTTATAAGTATTTTTCTATTATGTTCATAATGTTTAAATTTATTAAGTCTTTACAAGTTTAGTTTTCTCTTATTAAAAAATTGATAATTAACTTTTAAGTGAGTTTATAAATTTTATTCAGATTTATGACATAAATACAGATTTTGATTAAAATATAGAAATTTATATTCAACTTTTAGCATCAATATTTTAGAATATTATTATTATGACAATTCATAATCTTTTACTCATATTTGTATTCTAATTTAAGAAACAATATTTTATATTATTATGTATATTAATAAATATTATTATTTTTAAACCATCAAACAAATACCGTACCCTAGATTTAATAGTAACATAATAAATAAATAATGGGAACCTAACTATGCTTGTATGACCAACACATATGTGGTTGTGATTGCACACTACATATATAAAGAGTTATATACATGTATGATCATTTTTTTCTCCTAGTGTGCATTTGGTGAGATTTTTTTAATAAATTATTAAATGTAAATTACTTATAGTTATTTTACATGTAAAAATAGACTTCAAGTTATATTTATTTCTTCAAAAGGTTTAATAAAATTTGTGTATATTTTTATGTAATGATCTATATCTATATTTTATAGTTGAGTTACTAAAAATTTCAAAAAATTGTTCTAAAATTGTTATTTTTTTAAAACTTGTCCACTAATTGATTATTTTTACTTACCCATTTTTCTTTTAATTTTTCATCTCAGACATAAATATGTTTTTATTTTATTTTGTACGATTTCTCTTTCATTTGTAATTATTAGGAGTTTATTTCGATTTCTTGATAATATAATTGGTTATATACTGTTTTGTAATCCCTAATAGTCAAATATCAATTATTAATTGAATATTATTTTCCTTTTATGATTAGTTACATGAGTGGTGGATTTTGATTGCTTTGAACAAATAGATGTCATATGTTGATTTATATAGGTTGGTTTAATGTAAAAAAAAAGGAGAGATTATGTTAATTTTTTTTATAGATTTTAATATGTATTAATATTTTCTTAAGTATTAGTAAACTTGAGGGGGATCTTTATAGTTTCTTTCAAATAGAATTGGATATTTTATAAAAAAAAAATGAATATTTTAGATGTCTTTTGATTTTTGTTTTAATTTTTGACATAAAAAATAATTCATAGATATAATTTACTCCTTATATTTGAATCATATATCAAAGATAAGTGATTTAATCACATCTTTTTTATTTATACATTCATATTATATTAATTAGACACTAAAATATATAGTAAGAAAAAGCTTATTAGAGAACCCACGCCTACATCTATGTGGAACAAACGTCTAAAGATAATTAACTTGTGTGTTATTGTCATTATAGAAAACTCTTTGGGTCAAAAGATCGGTTGCGGATTTTTGATTTTTTATTCTAAAAACATTGAATCAATATTGAGTATATATTTACAAGCTAAAATCCACTACTGCATATTATCAAACTAAATGAATTTTCGATTGGTGGTAATTGTAACTTTTAATGGGAACACCAATTTCTAATAAAATTATTCTTTTAGCTAAAGATGAGTGAGTATTTTTGAAAACTAAGAGAAACAAAAAAATTAATATATACTTTGTTCTTATTCCATTATAACTAATATAAATTATAGATCCTATTCTAATTTTTGTATTCTAATTAGTTGATATTTTTAACTGATATTAATTCCTATTAATTCGAGTGCGTTAGATGTCAATTAAATCTGAAGATCGTATGATATCCATGACTTAAATGCCAATAAAAATAAAGAATCATTTTTCACTTTTCAAGATTATACAATTTTATATATGTAGGATTTTTCTCCTTTTATTTATTTTTTATATATGCATAAAACTTTATGACTTACAGACGTACGAATAAAAAATTGAGAAACTGAAAAGGTATTCACAATTGTCAATTTAACAAGAACAGAGAAATTTCAAGACAATAAATAAAATTGAAAAATAATATTTCCTGATATATTATAAAGTTAGTTACAAGTCTATTTATAGACTAATTCGTTACAAAGCTACCAAGACAATAAATACATGTATACACTCTAGTAACTTTTATAGAAACTAAGTCTATTAGTTTAAAATTCTTTTATAATTTTCATTTAATTCAAAGAGGTTCAAAAATTCTAACCATTAAGAAAAACCAATTAACCTTCCATGATAGGTTAGTCAAGTTGTTGCCACAACTTGGCTATATATAAGAGCATGTAGGTTTGAGAACTGTCATGAGCATGAATTCATGTAGGTACTTGGTAATAGCGCTTAATCTTACTTCCCAGTTTAAAACTATGGTAAGTGCATCCAATTCAATTTGTCCAAATTCATATAACTTAGTCGATGAATTGGGATAGTATGAACATTGCTTACCATGGTAAGGTTTTTTTAACCCAAGAAAAAAAAAAAAGAGAAACCAATTAACCTGATCAAGAAAAAGACATAAAAACACACTTGATGCTCCTCGAATTACTACGAGTTTGCTCATAGTCTCAAATAAAAGTACTTATTGATACATTATCTTGTGAAAATGAAAACTTATCAAGATTGCAGATATTTGCAATTTCTATTTCAATGCATAAATAACCGATTTATTTAATTGGTTTTATTTTTAACCCTTTTAAGAAAAACAACATCTTATAACGTAAAACAAAATTTATTTTCAACAAAAAGAAGCATATATTCACATAAAAATATATGTTTTTCATAAAAAAAATGTTGTTTTACGTTGTAAGAAAAATATAGAAAAACTTATACAAAATTAGAACGCTCTTAAATATGGAACTTCTTAGGTATATAATAAAGGTAATTTTTCTTTTAAATCAAATTATATAAAAAAAATAGTTAAGAAACTTTTTCTCTAATAGAAAAATCCCTAGATATAAGTCTATTATTTCATAATCTTATAGATTCATATAAAGAAAGATTTAACTACTTACATGTAGGATTGGTGCAAATAGATGTAAAACCTTTTACTAGAAAAGGATTAAATGATTCAATTCTCTTATACATTAGAGACAAAACACATACAAGGTTTTCTAACTCTTTATTAGTATGCGTAGAAACCTCTTTATGTTTTGAATTAATTAATTTTAATTGCTTTCCAAACTTTTCAGTACACATTAAAGATAATAATGTTTTAAGAGTCTTAAAGTTTAATATCATGACCTATAGTTTTGATATAGAAGAAGGAACAAACAATATTACTCTTATTTACAAAATATATTTTAAAGTAATAAATATAATCAATCCACATATTAACTTAAAGGTCATTTATAAAATAAAAAAGGGATAAAATTACTTTACTAGAATCATGGTCTCTAAATCAGGACCAACAGTAAGGAGAAGTTCCTCAAAATATGGAATTAGAACAAATCGATTCAATAATATAATATGAGTTTGATTCAATTATGAAGTGATTTGATATGATATGATACGATGTATTTTAATCTGTTTGTTAAATAAGTCAAATACAACATAATACGATAATTCAAAATTAATCCAATAAATTAATATTTTAATATTATTTTATTCATCAAACACGAATTAATCCAACTTGAATGAATTTTTTAAGTCATAGTTATTAAAAGTAACATATTTTTATCAAATTATTTAAAATAATAATTTCATACAATATGATAATATGCATTTTAATCTATTTATTAAATAAGTCAAATACAACATGATACGATAATTCGAAATTAATCCAATAAATTAATATTTTAATATTATTTTATTCATCAAACATGAATTAAACCAACTCAAATGAATTTTTTGAGTCATATTTAATTACAATAACATATTTTTATAAATATTTTTTGAATTAATGACACAATAACTTGATTGAAGATGACTCAAATCCAAAATAACTAACATTATTTGTTTATCAAATGAATCTATAGGATTAACATGATTTACTATCTTTAATCGTGGAAAGTTGGAGTCTTTTAATTTCTATACGTATCTCACATGGATCACATTTTTTCTAATATTAATTTTTTATGGTGGATATCAAAAATATTTATATAATAAATATATTTTATATAAATAATTTTTTGCCCAAACAAGTTTAAAAACAAATTTTATAATAATTTTAGAAGCCTTTTGAGTCATGTATTATTTTGTATGAATTATGCATGTTGGTATGGTATATATTTATTGTTGATCAAACTGAGATGTTTTTTTATGTTAATTAAAAAAATAAAAAAATAAATCAATTAAGCAAAATACTTTAAATAATAATGTCAAATGTACGTTACACTTAGCTCATGAGTTGAGCCGGATAGTTTATATATAAAAAAATGTTATATATTGTACAAAATAATTATTATAATATTATTATAAAAAAACGTATTTAAAAGATATTATTTTATTATTTTATTTTATAAAAATATAATATTAAATTTATTTAACACCATTACTTCTAACCTGAAAACATTACAATAATACAAATAATCATCGTATTGTTTAAGGGAAACTCTATTGGTTAGCTCAACATTTAGTTTACCGCTTACTATTGTTTCGCAAGTTGTAAGCTATGTTGTTCATTTTTCCTATTACAAAATGTTACAAAGTATATTTAGGTGAAAATTAAACTGTACAATCACTCTAACTCAAAAGAATTTTTGATAAATTTTATATATTTGTTTAAATAACACGAGATATTTAATTTTAAAAGTTAATCATTAAAAAAAATAAATTTTATATTATTTATAAATATTGGATTAATATATTTCATATTGTTTACTCTTGTCTTGAACTCTTTTTTTTTATCCATTTGGCGTTTTAAATTTAAATAGTTGCATAGTGATAAGTTTCTTCAACTACTTGATATGGTATTTAATAGATATTTACTGATTTATATCGGTAGGTACACACTTTTTAATCATTATTGATAAATTTTACACCCTTGTAATGAATATATTTGATAGATATTTATTGATTTATATTGGTAGGTATATTTACTGATTTATATTGGTAGGTATATTTTTGTCTTTTGCGTTAATGAAAATGTACACACTTTTTAAGCATTATTGAGAAATTATTTCTATAAAAATTAATGCAATCCCACGTGAAACTTGACCTCCTTGTAAATAGCCACACTTCCTTTATCATTAAAAGAGGAGGGACATTTCCTTTATTGTGGAGGAGGGTAGTAATTTTGATGTGATATAATAATTTGATAGTTATTATATAATTTATTTTAATATATTTATTAAATAACTTAAATAATTTAAAATTAATTCAATAAATTAATATTCTAATATTATTTTATTCATCTTACACAAATTAATGCAACTCTAATAAATTTTTTAAGCCATATTTAACTAAAATAATATATTTTTATAGAATGTTTTCACCTATTAATGACACAATAACCTGTCTCAAAACGTATCAAATCCAAAATTAAATTATTCGCATCTTAACTGTAAAAATTTAGAGATTTTGAAGCATTATTTTAAAATAATGATTAAATTATATTTACTATGAAATTTGGGGGACCGTCATTGGAAGCAACCCAATTTGAAATGTTACTGTGAAGCTGGTGAGTACTATGTGTATAACCTCTCTTCTAAGCCAATCTCGAAGGTTTAATTTTAAGAGTACAATGGCGCATGTGATTATTGTTTTCAAATAAATAATAATATACTTTTATACACAATATTTTAAATCAATAAATATAAAATTAAAGTATTTTATTTTATGAAATAATTATTAAAAAAATAATCGATATAATTAACAAAAATATACTAGTAATAAATAATACATAATAGATTTTTTTAATCTAAATATTTTTTATAATAAAATGTATAAATTCGACCAAATTATATTGTGACAATCAAATAATCCTTCACATTGCATCAAATTCAATGTTTTATGAACGAACCAAACACATAGAGATCGATTGTCATCTAGTGAGAAAAAAAATTCAAATTTAAATGATCAAGACTTATCATATCTTTACATTAAAACAACCAACAGATATATTTATCAAATCTCTGAGTTTTTTACAGTTTTCGAACTTACTTAAAAAATTAGAAATAATTAATATATATTCCAACTTAAGTAAAAATGTTAAAAAACTCAAGATCTAATTGGTGACAACCAATACACCAGTTAGAAACAACCACCAATAGATTGGTGGGAAGCAATAGACTGTCCAATAACATGTCTTTTCATAATTATGTTTATTTTTAATTATTACAATTTTTTTATATAAATTAAATCGTAAACATTCGTTTATTCATAACAATAAAATCATTTCTTACAGTTAGTTCAACATTTAGAAAGATTTATCGGTTTGAATCCTTTTGGTGCATGTGGTGGTGTTACCAAGCGTACAACCCAATTTCCTAATATAGTTTAGAGCTTACTATTGTTTCACACGTTGTAAGCTATGTTGTTCATTTCTCCTATTACAAAATGTTTCAAAGTATATTTAGGTGAAAACTAAACGGTGCACTTTCAGCTTGTGGTTGATCAAGCAGAATCACTAGATAAGGAATTTTATATTTTAATTTTATTTGGATCAATTATTTTATCTTCTTTCTACGAGATTCTTACTTTTATTTTTACAAATATTAGTTTTTTTTAACACATTGATTGTTTGAAGTTTTGGTACTGGTATTGTGTAAATTTTACATAGTATATAAATAACATGATATATTTAATCTTAAAAAAAAGATAAATATTATATTATTTATAAATGTATCTTTTTCGATCAAAATGTAACATCTTTTTTATACACTTATAATTCTGACAATGCTTCAAAATTTATATGTTTTTAATTTCAATTTTTTTTATAAATATGGAAATTAATATTAATAATAAGCTTTTATGATTGCAATATTGACTGCAATCTGGATATTGTTTTTAAATTTTTAAATTTTTGTTGATTTGACCTTGAAAAATAATTTATTTATTTTGTGAAGGTATGCTATTGATCATGTCACATTTAATCTAAATATTTTTTATAATAAAAATATAAAAATATTTTAATAATAATAATTTTATGTAATGATAATATTAAAAATTTATAATTAATATTAAAAATAAAATAAATATTTATATATTATTATTATTATTATTATAATAATACCCTTACTTATTATTCTCATTAAATTAATTATTAAAAAAACCAACCACGGACATATATAAATCTTTTATATTATTAATTAAAGTCAATCAAATACTTCCATCTAGATTTTTTAAAGTAGTAAAAAAAATTTATAAGTTTTAAAAATAGTAACTATATTTTTTTATTATTATTAATTTTTTTAATTTTTAAAGAAATTATTTATAATAAAATTAATGAAGTATGGAATTCAAGAAAAATATTATAGTAAAATAATAATAAAAAATATATTTATTTATTTTTCAAATTTTAAAAGTATTTTTAAAATTTTAAAAAATCTCCATAAGTTTTATGATAATTTTTTCTATTAATTATTTGAAAAGATTTTGCGTTTATTTGTATCAGACTAAATTTTTTCCGTTACAAATTTAAAATTTTAGCTCACTGGACTTGTTGAACGATAAAACTTTTTGTATGTATTTAACAAATTTGAAACGAGCCTATCTACCTTTATAATAACACTCACCTGTATAAATAATTTAATTATTAATATACTTTTATTTTTAATTCTTTAAAAAATATTTTATAATATAGATTTTTTTTAAAAAAATATATCATTAATTTTACGCTATAAAAAATAATATATATTTTAAATATATTAAAAATATAATTTTATATTTCATAAAAGATTATATTATAAATTTCTCTATCTTCTACTTATTGTAATTTGTATGCATCGATATATATGCACACAGGTCATTCGTAGGCGTGAATTTGAACATTGCTAAATTAGTTATACTTGGTTGAGCATGCCGTATGCAAATATTATCATATAAAAGATATTCATACTGTTTTGTTAATGCTCTTATCATAAATTTTATTCAGTAAATATTATCATAAACTAGATGAAAATTGTTAATGCTATTCGTAATTTTATTCGGTAATAATAATATTAAATTATAATTGATATATTTTAAATTTATAAAAAAATTATTATTTATAAAACAATAAATATTATTTTTCTAAAAAATTTAATATTTATGATGTAAGTACCATTCCTCATGCAACACATACATAAAAAATAAAAATAAAAAATAGCAACGATTTGTAGATTAAAAAAGAGAGGAGCGAGCATCTATAAATAATAGGCTGAAGGAAAAACCGTGCACACCACCAAGAAAACACTCTCACTCTATAATTTGAGCACTAAAAGCTTTCTTTTCAATACAATGGCGGAAGGAATCCTTTATAACTTTGCAGAAGGAATACTCTCTAGATTGGTCTCTGAAGTTGTCAATGAGATTGCTCTACTTTGGGGAGTGGAGGAGAAGCTTCTTGGTCTTGAAGACACCATGTCAATGATCAAAGATGCTCTTCTTGATGCACAGGAACAAAGAATCCATAGACGTCATATCAAAAACTGGCTTTCCAGGCTTGAAGATGTGGTTCAGGATTTCGAAGACTTGTTGGATTACATGGAAACTGATGCTTTGCGAAGACAGGGGAGAGCCAATAAGAATCGACTTCTCAAAGAGGTACGCAATTTCTTTTGCTCTTCAAACCGAATTGCTTTTCAGTGCAAAATGGCTCATTGGGTAGAAGATATTAAGGAAAAGTTAGCTAAAATTGAAGCTGATAGAATAAGATTTCAACTAGAGGTACGCCTTGAGGAGGCTCCTCATCTAGTTGCAAGTAACGTGAGATTTGAGCAAACTCACTCATTTGTACCTGAAGAAGAAGTTATTGGCAGAGATCTCGATAAGTCAAATATTATGAACAAACTATTAAATGTTGATCAAACAAATCAACATGTGTCAACTATTGCTATAGTTGGTTGTGGAGGAATGGGAAAAACTTCACTTGCTCAACTTGTTTTTAATGACAAAAACGACATCCAAAATCATTTCCAATTAAAGATGTGGGTGTGTGTCTCTGATGTTTTTGTTGTGAAAACAATTGTTGAGCAAATAATCAAATCTGCTACTAATGAGAGTCCAGATCGTAATTCTGAAATGGATCAATTGCAAAATCAACTCAGAAATGAGCTGAAGGATAAGAGATATCTTTTAATATTAGATGATGTATGGAATGAAGATTTTTCAAAATGGGATGAATTAAGAGTCTTATTAGGTGTTGGTGCTATGGGAAGTAGAATTCTAGTAACAACCCGTAGTACGATGGTGGCAAACATTACAGGTGACCAAGAACCATATCATTTAGGGATACTAGGTGATGGGTTTTCTTCGTCTCTGTTTAAAAAAAGGGCTTTTAAGGAGGGATATGAAGGTAATAAAAGCATTGAAGATATTGGAAATGAGATTTTGAAAAAGTGTGGCGGAATTCCCATTGTCATCAAGACAATAGGAAGTATGTTGCGTTTTAAAGATGCAGAAAATGAATGGCAACAATTCCTTGATAAGGAGCTTTCCAAAGTGCCCCAATATGCTGACAACATTTTACCAAGGTTAGAATTGAGCTATAATCATCTTCCATCACATTTAAAACATTGTTTTGCTTTTTGTAGCTTATTTCCCAAAGATTATGAATTCGATGTTAAGGAGATGATTAGATATTGGATGGCACTAAGTTTTGTCAATTCACCAGACCAGAGTCGTTCTCTAGAAGATGTTGGTCTTGAATATTTTAAGGAGTTGTTGTCGAGATCATTTTTCCAACAAGTTGAAACAAATGTGTGGGGTGATATAATGAGTTGCAAAATGCATGACGTCATTCATGATCTTGCCAGAGAAGTAGCAGGAACAGAGTGCATTTCATTAAATTCAAAGCGAGAAAATATTGTTAAGAAGATGATCCGATATTGGATGGCACTAGGTTTTGTCTATTCACCAGACCAGAGTCGTTCTCTGGAAGATGTTGGTCTTGAATATTTTAAGGAGTTGTTGTCAAGATCATTTTTCCAACAAGTTGAAAGAAATAAGTGGGGTGATATATGGAGTTGTAAAATGCATGACTTCATTCATGATCTTGCTATAAAAGTAGCAGGAACAGAGTGCATTTCATTAAATTCAAAGGGAGGAAATATTGGCAAAAGAAATCGTCATTTATCAGTTCATCGTGATTTTGAGCAACCGTTTCCAACTTGCTTGCTTCAAGCAGAAAGGACACGAACAGTTCTTAAACAATTTGGATTATTCCATTTGTTTGATGAGCCAACTGTTTATAAAATTACCTCAAGTATGAAGCGCATACGATTATTGGATTTGAATTGCTCAAATATTGAAAGAGTCCCAAAGTCTATTGATAAGTTGTTGCATTTACGGTATTTGGATTTATCTTATAATCGCTTTCTTGCCACACTGCCTAATTCTTTGTGTAAATTACAAAATTTACAAACGTTGATACTGAATTATTGTCAAAATTTTCAAAAGTGGCCAAAAGACTTTGGAAAATTAGTCAATCTCAGACATCTTGAGTTTATGTTTTGTGAGATCCTAAAAGAATGGCCAAAAGACATAGATAAACTTGTCAATCTCAGACATCTTAATTTCAAAAATTGTGATAAGTTAAAAAACTTGGTGCCGCGTGGATTGAGTCAGCTCACCAATCTTCAAACATTATCATCGTTAAAAATAGATGGTAATATGGAGTTTGGGATAGGACAAATGGGAGATTTAAAAAACTTAAAATTGTAAATTTGAGGCACCAAAAATATGAAATCTCAAAAGAAAATTTGAAGGAAAAGCAGTTTAACAGCATAATACTAAAATGGGAGAACAATGGGGAAGTTGATAATGATGAGACTAAAGCTACTGCTGACGAGGAAACATTGCAAGACCTACAGCCTTCCTAGAACCTCAAAGAGTTGAAATTAGATGGCTATTGTGGTTACAAGTGCTCGAGTTGGTTTGATTCTCTTACAAATGTGTTTAGGATTGAGTTGAAGAACTGTAAAAATTTGAAATATCTACCGGGGTTGGTTCATTTGCCTGCTCTCAAAAAATTGATACTTGAGAATTTGCCCGCCTTGGTGTGTATTTCGAGCGAAGAATTGATCTGCAGATCATCATCCTCATCTTTCAAATCAACATTGTTCTTTCCATCCTTGGAGGAACTCACTTTGAAGGATATGCCTAGTCTGAATGGACGGTGGAATATTAACGATGAAGATAACAACCTCCTCAAAATATTACCGACATTTCCTTGTCTTTCTGCGCTGACGATTCTGAAATGTCCAAGACTCAATTGTATGCCGTTTTTTCCATCCCTAAGTTTATGTTTTGATTATATCAGTTGGAAGGGTATATTGCAGAGTACATTGATGATGAACGACATTGAAGGAGCATCAACAACAACTTCTTCTGCTTCTCATTTGACCAAATTGTTGGGAAATAACGCAAATTCCCGATAAGCCAGATTTATGAGAAAGCAAGAATAGAAAAATAACACACAAAATTTGATAACGGAGTTCGGCCAATCTTGGTTACGTCTGCGGACCTGCTGCCGCAGATCTTTTCTTGAAAGGGGAGAAATTACACAAGGTGTTTACAACACTCACAACTCACAACCCAATTACACCCAAGAAAATTACTCTCAATTTTCTCTCACAAAAGCTTTTCTCTCTAAGCTTTTCTCTCAATTGGAATGAACAATTTGGATGATTAATTCATTACAATTACACATCTATTTATAGGAAAATTCACTCCTTGAATTACTCCTTAAATTAATGGTTCCTTAAATTGCTCCTTGAATTAAGCTCCTTGTTTTGCTCCATGAATTGCTCCATGTTTTGCTCCTTGTTTTGCTCCATGTTTTGCTCCATGTTTGCTCCTTAAATTAAGGAGCTTTATAACAATCTCCCACTTGAAGACTGATTTCAATCTGTCTTCACACCTTGATCAATGCAGCAGTTTTTCTAGTCTTTGTTACTCTAGCAGACCAACTGAAGTTGAGCACAACTTTAGTTTGTCAATAGTCACCACCTTTGTCAACATATCTGCTGGATTTTTGCTTCATTGAATCTTCTCCAGTATTAACACATCATCTTCCAATAGAGATCTGATGAAGTGATAACGAAGTCCAATATGCTTTGTTCTAGAATGAAATGCTGAATTCTTCGCCAAGTGTATTGCACTTTGACTATCACTATGCAGAACATTCTTCTCTTGTTTGAATCCCAAGTTAATTAACAAACCTCAAGCCATATCATCTCTTTACTAGCTTGATTACTACTACATACTCACCTGTAGTGGATAGAGTGACAATTTTCTCGTATTTGTGACATCCAACTAACGGTGTAGTTCCAACAAGAAATATATAGGTGGTGCTTCTTCGGTGATCAACTTCACCTCCAAAGTCCGCGTCTACGTACCCTTGTACTTTTAACTCTCCTTTACTAAAGTACAAGCACTTTTCTGTGGTGCCTCGCAGATACCTCAAAATCCACTTGACTGCTTCCCAATGAGTTTTTCCTGGATTTGACATAAATCTACTAACAACTCCCACTGCATGGCCAATGTCTGGTCTCGTACAGACCATTGCGTACATTAAACTTCCAATGGCTGAGGCATAAGGAACCTTAGCCATGAATTCTCTCTCTTCTTCGTACGAGGGGTGATCCTTGGATAGGCGAAAATGGCCCGGCGAGGGTGTGCTTAACCGGCTTGGTATCGCCCGTGTTGAATCTTTGCAAAACACGATTGATGTACTCTGCCTGAGATAACTGCAAGGATCCTTTCTTCTTATTTCTTGTGATTTGCATTCCAAGAATCTTCTTTCTTTGGACCCAAGTCTTTCATGTCAAATTCCTTTGACAATTGTCGCTTCAACCTTTTAATATCATCCATATCTGAACCTGCTACTAACATATCATCAACATAAAGTAGTAAAATGATATAACTGACCTATATCTCTTGAAGTAGCAACAATGATCGCGATTGCACTTCGAAACCTTCCTCAGGTAAAAGTCATCAAATTTTTTGTACCATTGTCTCGGGGCTTGTTTCGGGCCATACAAACTCTTCTTAAGTCTCGCACACCACGTATTCTTCTTCCCCTTTCTCGAGAAACCTTCCGGGCCGGTACATGTAAATCTCTTCATCTAAATCTCGTGAAGGAATGCGATCTTCACATCCAATCGTTCAAGATGAAGATCTTGATAGCTACAATGCTCAATACTGATCTGATAGTAATTAGCTTCACAACGGGAGCAAAAATGTCAGTGTAGACAACTCCTTCCTTCTGTTGAAACCATTTGACAACTAGGCGGGCTTTGTATCTGTTGGAACCATCATGCTCCTCTTTCACACGGTACACCCATTTCTTCTGTAGTGCGTTCTTTCCCATAGGTAACTCGGCTAGTTCCCATGTATGCGGTTGGAGATGAGAGATTTCATTTCTTCTTTCATGAAGCTCCCACTTGTTGGAATCTCGAGTCCGACAAGCTTCATCATAGCATTCGGGCTCTCCATCGGCCAAAGAACATATAGTTCATGTATCTCCTGTTAGGCACATGAGGTCGAGAAGACCTTCTCAATAGAGGTGCTGGAGTAAGAGGTTGTGGTGTGTCGGAATGCTGTGTACTGCTTTGTCCAACAAGTTCCTCTGGCTGAGGACTTGTTACAATTGGTACTGTTGCGGAAGTATCTGGGACATCATCTGCATCTGCAAATACTGACTCATTCTGCTCTGAGTCATTGGCGTCTATTTTATGCATGTCCTTATACATCACCCTTTCGTTGAAAATCACATCTCTGCTACGGATAACTTTCTTCTTTTCGTCATCCCAAATGCGGTAGCCAAACTCATCCTCACCATAGCCAATGAATGTGCATTTCTTGGATTTGGGATCAAGCTTATTCCTGCCTTGATCACTGATATGCACAAATGCTACACAACCGAAAACTTTTAGATGTGATAGTTTCACCTCTTTTCCGCTCCATACCTCCTCTGGTATTCTATGCTCCAATGGAACAGATGGGCCTCGGTTGATCAAGTAAGCTGCCGTGTTGACTGCTTCGGTAGACCTGACTGTATACGAATGCTTCTGGCTCTTTCTGTCAACGTTCGGTTCATACGCTCAACTACACCATTGTGTTGAGGCGTGCCTGGCACAGTTCTTTCCATTCTGATCCCGTGCTCATAGCAAAAATTTTTGAATCTGGTGTCTTCATATTCACCACCATTATCGGTTCTGAGCTTTTTGATCTTTAAACCCGTCTCATTTTCCACCATAGCTTTCCATCTTCTGAAAGCCTCAAATACTTCAGACTTATGCTTTAGAAAGTAAACCCATACCTTCCGAGAGTGATCATCAATGAAAGTCACGAAGTAGTGTTTCCCACCAATAGATGAGACGGTCGTTGGTCCCCAAACATCAGAGTGAATAAGCTCTAGCCTTTCCTTCTTTGGGATTCTGCAACTTGTCTGAAAGTTGACTCTCTTTTGTTTTCCAAGTATGCAATCTTCGCACATGTCTATCTCCGTAGACTGTAGACCTGGAAGTTTTCCCTTCGAGTGCATAATCTTCATACCCTTCTCACTCATATGGCCTAGTCTCTGGTGCCATAGATTTGGTGTTTCATTGCTTGCTGCAACTGTAATTGAACAACGTGCCTCTGCTGTCATGTAAAGAGTGCCACTTTTCTTGCCTCGAGCAACTGTCATTGCACCCTTTGTAGTGCCCGGTTCTTCCACAATTCCAACACTCGATAGTCTTCGAGCTATGGGAATTATTAGGATTCCTGGATTTGGACCTCCTGTCTTTTGATCTACCTCGGTAGTCAGTTCTACCACGTCCATTTCCTTTGGTTGAATTTCTTCCTCTTGACTCTGTATGCAAAACTGAAGAGGTTGATGATTCACCTGTCTCTCTACGTCGGATCTCTTCACTGAGAACCAAATCACGAACATCGTCAAATTTCAACTTATTGCTTCCCGATGAGCTACTCACAGCCGTGACAGTAGCATTCCAGCTTTCTGGTAGAGAAGACAAAAGTATCAATGCTCGTACTTCTTCATCGAATTCAATTTCCACTGAACTCAACTGGGTTGTAACTGTGTTGAGTTCATTGAGATGTTGAGCTACCGATGCGCCTTCCGTCATCCGCAAATTGAACAAGCGCCTCATCAAGTGCACTTTGTTTGAGGCTGATGGCTTCTCATACATATTGGATAGAGCTGCCATAAGACCCGTTGTGGTCTTTTCCTTTGCTATGTTGAAAGCAACATTACGGGATAACGTCAATCGAATAACTCAGGGGGCATGCATGCAGAAGATTCCAATCTTCTTCCTTCATAACCTCCGGCTTCTTCCCTGAGAGAGGTTGATATAGATTTCTTTGATACGTATAATCCTCTATCTGCATTTTCCAAAACCCGAAATCTGTGCCATCAAATTTCTCGAGTTTCACCCTTCCTTCATCTCATGCGGCCATTGCTCCCACTAAAATATGACTTCCTCCGGATCTTTTACGATTATTTCTTGCGAGAAAATTGACGTAAATCACTACCAATAGCTCGATACCGGTTGTTGGGAAATAACGCAAATTCCGATAAGCGGATTTATGAGAAAGCAAGAATAGAAAAATAACACACAAAATTTGATAACGGAGTTCGACCAATCTTGCTTACGTCTCCGGACCTACTGCAGATCTTTTTACTGAAAGGGGAGAAATTACACAAGGTGTTTACAACACTCACAACTCACAACCCAATTACACCCAAGAAAATTACTCTCAATTTTCTCTCACAAAAGCTTTTCTCTCTAAGCTTTTCTCTCAATTGGAATGAACACTTTGGATGATTAATTCATTACAATTACACATCTATTTATAGGAAAATTCACTCCTTGAATTACTCCTTAAATTAATGGTTCCTTAAATTGCTCCTTGAATTAAGCTCCTTGTTTTGCTCCATGAATTGCTCCATGTTTTGCTCCATGTTTTGCTCCATGTTTGCTCCTTAAATTAAGGAGATTTATAACACAAATTGAGGGAGATGAACTTGACAGATTTTGAAGACATAGAGTCTCTACTCTTATCATAAAAAAGCCTCACATCTTTGAAGAACCTTACGATTAAGAAATGCTATAGATTAAAGAGTATCTTCTCAGGCATTCGACATCTCACGTCACTTCAAACACTGTCAATTGATAATTGCGAGGAGCTCGAGCTGCTTTTCGACGATGTCACATTGTCTAAGTCCCTCGTAGACCTCTCTTCTTTGTATCTGAGTCGCCTTCCAAAAGTTGAGGCTTTTCCGGATTGCATAAGTAACCTTAAATCTCTAAAGGTTTTGTGTATCAATAATTTGGAGAATTTAAACAGCTCGGGATTGAAAGGGATATGTAGTCTTCCCTCTTTAGAGGTACTTTATCTTTTGTCTTGCAACAGGCTTTCAACACTCCCTCAAGAAATATGTCGTCTTTCCAGCTCGTTAAAAGTATTGATAATCTCTAGAGATATTGGACTTGTACGAACTTCCCGAATTGAAGTCTCTTCCTCAAAAACATTTGCTCGACAACATCCAAGAAATCGAGTTTTGGAAGAATGGGAAAGAAAAAGTATTCATCAAGTCAGTCCAAAGTCAAGATAGAGATCCCCCGATTAACCTCAAACTCCACATTGGATTCATGCCACATTTGGAAAAGCCTGTCAGGTACCATTTATAACTAGTAAATTCTTGTTCAAGTTTCGTCTCCTTTTAATTACCTCACTTAATTTTCTCTGTTATTCTGGTTGTCTTTTACCCATTACAAGTGTGGTATGATTTAGTACCATTCATGATAAGTTGATTGTTGATTTTCAGCTTAGACTTGGTTTTTATTTTTTTGATAATTTTGTTTTGGGTTTTGGAGAAACCAATGGGGCGATGGGATGTAGTTTTTCAAATTGATTTCTTTTAATGTATATTTTTGGGATTCTGCAGGAATTCTGGATTTTCATTATCATATGAAAGGAATTCTGGATTTTAATATAAATTAAAGGTTAGCTACTTAATATATATAGTCTAATTGCATGTAAATGATATACGATCCTTATAGTTGTTTGTATTATAATATTGTTTTTCTTTTTTCCGATTTCAGCCATTGTTTTTAGTGATTTAGGAAAGACCATAGTATTGGTTTTTTATGATTTGAAATAATTACGGGTGGTTTTTTAAATTTTAAGTTTGAAAATTCAATTAATTTTTTTCATAAATTTATTAAACTTTAAATATTTAATAACTTTGAATAAAGTTAAATATGATTATGGATTGATACTTAGGTTTGATAATAAGAAATAAAAAATAAAAACTTACTTCCAATATTGATTACTTTTAAATTTTAAAATTTAATAAAATTTTAAAATCGAGTTTCAAAATTTAAAAAATGAAAATTTTAAAATGGATTATCAAAAATGTTTAATTTTAAATTTTAAAATAAATTAATTATCAAATAAATACTTTATAAATTGATGTCGACATCTCATGAATATAAAAATATTTACTCACAACTTTATTAACTATAAATTGTTTTAAAGGGTAGTAATATTAACATAATATAAATTATTATTACGTTATTAATAATTTTGTTCTTGCGATAAGATAGAATTAATTTAAAAATAAAATAAATATTTTATATAATTTTATTGTGATAATATATAAAACCCTACTTTAAAAGTTTAATATTTCAAATATAAAGAACTATTTGTTGAGACTGGAATGACTTAGGTAGGTTTTGGTTTTATCTGTTATTGTTAGTTTTGAAACTTTGTGAGCTAAATCCTAATATTCTAATATGTAAATCATTATAGAGTCACCAAATGGATTAATCAAGGAGATTCTTGTTTATGTGGCTTCTATTCAAGAACAATTTTAAGGAAGTTAAGCCACGTTGAATTCTCTGTTCTTATATATCGAATGGACTCCATGAGAACTACAAATGTTGATGAAATCTCCAGCTCTTCAATCTCAAGATCAAAGATTCTGTCATTGATGTACTTGTTGGATTCAACTATTGTCTTGTTATTTATCTATATTTTATTTGTATTTGATCATTGTTGGATTCAACTATTTCCTTGAATATTATTAATCTGATACATTATTTAAAGATTATTTGTATTTATTTTATTTATTGATTTTTTATTTAAAAAATATATTTTCATATAAAATCATTATTAAGCTTGTAATTAATAAATAATGTATTCTCATATATATATATATATATATATATTTGTTTTTATTAAAAAAAAACTAAAAACAAAGTCACATAATTTTTTAATTAAGTTTATAAAATTTAAGTCTATATTACTAATAAATAGAGATCAAAATAATATTTATATCAGTACACAAAAAAAAATCATGATACGTTATTGTGTATATCAAATTTTGATCGAATTTCTACTATTTCTTTATTTTAAAATATCATTCTATGAGATAAAATTATCTACGTGCTATATAATATCTATATCTCACTATCTAATATATATATATATACTTAACCAAATAATAATAAACACAGTTAATAATACATACAAATTAAATTCTTAACATCTATCTAAAATTTGGCATAATATATATCTCTTGTTTTTCCACTGTTATAAATTAGCACTTGTAAAAGCGAAGATCAAGTCCAATTTTAGTTACATAAATATATAATAATGGGTAACATAAAAAATAATAAGCAATAAATAGCACATAGTGATTTAAGTGTTTTAACTTTTCAATGTGAAAAATCTACTCCACTAACGACGGCACACCGAAAAATATCCACTAATAATCAAATAAAGATACAAACAGCAATTTTTAGAGAGTTTCACAAAATTATACCAAATTCAAAAATATATCCAGAAAATATCTCCCTCTAATTTACTAGTAATATATAGCAAGATAAATTAACAAACTTTCTATTAAATCAAATATTATTGTACAAACAGAACAACCGTTTACTGCATATTTTCAACCCTCTAAACTGCTAAACAAATAGCAGCTCTGCTATTGATGGATGGTGAAAATTGAACTGCTTGGATGGAAGGGAACGGAGCTAGAAGTGGCTCTGTTTTCAGTTTCCAATTTGGCTTTTCTATTCTTTTCTTCAGCTGTTATTGCTCTCTCTTTTCTGCAGTTACAGTTTCAATTTTTTTCTCTCGCAGTTTCTGGTCTTCATGTAGAGTAGCTCTCTCACGCTGCTAACTGTTTTCTTCTTTTCTGATTCTTGTGACTACGTTCTCAACATAGAGAACTAAGTGTATTATTATATATATAATAATAAACAATGGCTCTGAGGGTTTTGTTTGGGACTTAATGTTTTGGACCATTATTTAACAAATTTCTACCTTGCAAAACAGAAAAAGCAATTCTTTAAATGAAATTCCTTGGATTACCAAATAACCATCGTCCATAGCCCCGAAGGGTGATCGCCTTCTACAAACACCAATCAAATCCAAACAATGCTTGAACTTGCTAAATGGAACTCGTTTTGTTAACATATCAACTGGATTTTCCATAATGACTATCTTATGAATTAGCATTTTCAACACTAATTTTGGTCTTAGCGTTTTCAACACTAATTTTTCAATAGAGATTATGAAACTTTATTTTAAAATTTAATTTTTACTTATCTAGTTTGAAAAGTTAAATTGTTTGAAAATTTTATATTATCTAATTTTATAACTATAAAATTAATAGAATGTGTTACTTCTACAAAATCTATTGATTTTTCTTAAGCTGTGGAGCTCATTTTGTTCAATGAATAGACACATTTTACTCAAATTTTATATCTATTATGTTCATAATATTTAAGTTTATTAATTTTTTACAATTTTAGTTTTTTCTTATTAGAAAATTAATATTTTATGTTTAGAAAATAAATAATTAACTTTTACGTGAATTTAGAAGTTTTATTTAGATTTATGATATAAATACAAATTTTGATTAAAACATAGAAGTTTATATTCAATTTTTAGCCACAATATTTTAAAATATTATTATCATGACAATTTTACTCTGATTTATATTCTAATTTAAGTAGCAATATTTTATATTATTATTTTTAAACCATCGAACAAGTACCATCTCATATTCAATAGTAACATAATAAATAAATAAATAAATGATTGGCCCATATCTATACGTGTATGACTAGCACATATGTGGTTAAGACTGCACACTATGTGTGTAAAGAGCTGTGTACACATATGATCTTTTTTCCTAGTGTACGTTTAGAGAGGTTTTTTTTTGATAAATTATTACATGTAAACTACTTATAGTTATTTTACATGCAAAAATACACTTCAAGTTATATTTATAGTTTTAATAAAATTTGTGTATATTTTTATGTAATGATCTTTATCTATGTTTTACACTTAAGTTACTAAAAACTTCATAAATTTTTCTAAAATTGTTATTTTTCTAAACTTATCTATTCACTAATTATTTTTACTTACCTATTTTTTCTTTTATTTTTTTCTCTTAGACATAAATATTTTTTTATTAAAATCTTGAGTATTATCTTAGACATAAGTATTTTTTTTATTAAAATCTTGAGTATTATCTTAAAAGGGGTTTCTTTTAGAGTTATTAAGAACATATTTCAATTTCTTGGTAATCTAGTTAGGTTATAAATTGTTTTGTAATCCCTTGAGACAATGACAAATATTAATTATTAGTTGAATATTACCTTCTTTTTAGTACAGATTATATGAGTAGTCGATTTTGAATGATATGAACAAATAGATATAATATTCTAATTTTAGTTTAGTGTGAATAAATAAGAGAGATTATGCTGAATTTTTTATAAATTTTAATATGTATTAGTATTTTCTTAAATATGAGTAAACTTGAGGTGAATCACGAGAGTTTCTTTCAAATAGAATTGAATATTCCATAATAAAAGAATATTTTAGGTGTCTTTTTATTTTTGATTTTAGTTTTTTCACTAAAAAATAATTAATACATATAATTAACTATATTTTTCTTAAATTTTAAAAATTTATTAACGAAAATTAAATTATATTTAGATTATATTATATGATAAAATATATTAATAATACAATAAATATCATTAATTAAAAGATGATATGTTACTTAATTATAATTAAGGTCACGATTGCCTTTCTAAGTAAAAGTATAAATTTATTTCTTTATGATAATTACTATTAATTACAATTTATATTCTAAGTTTCGTATTTCAATTAGTTGATACTTTTAATCGATATAAATAATTAATTAAACTAATTTTCGATGGTAAAAATAGACAAGAGCCGTTAGTAGATGCAATATAAGATATCCCATCATAAAACAAGTTAATTAAGTCTTAACATCTTATTATGTCCATGACTTACAAGAAAATTTTACATATAATAATATTATATGTTTTTTTTTATTTTATTAATTTCAGTCTTATTATATTTGTTACACTTTTTTTAATAAAGAATAAAAGATGATAATTCTGCTATATATACCATATATTCGTAATTCACTGTAAGTAAGATTAAGGAAACACAAAGATATTTTTCATGCATGCATGCTTCAAGATTATATATACAACTTTATGTAGGATTTATCTCATTTTATTTATTTTGATAGATAGTATATATTATGTATAAAAGTTTATGGTATACAGACCTAGCTACGAACTGAAAATTGAGAAACAGAACAGGTATCATACAATACACAATCCGCTTTTTAAATTTTTTTATTCCAATTACAGTTATAAATTGTTTAGTTAACACTAAACACATTGGCTCCTTATATTTGAATCATATATAAAAGATTAGTGATTTAATTATATCATCATTCATATTCTATTAAGTGTACTAAAATAGTAAGAAAAAGTTTAGAGAATCCACGCCTACATCTACGTGGAACAAACGTGTATAGATAGAGATACTAACTTGTCGTAGTGTCATTAATTATTTTCTTCAAATACTTTACACAGTTCTCTACCTCCGTAACTACATGACTACATCTATGGATTCAAACAAAAAACCCACGTCTGCTTAGAAAACTCTTTGGGTCAAAAGGTCTACGAGAATATCAAGTATATTTCTAAAAAGCTTATGATAAATTCCTTGAACACAACCCCTTGAAGCTTGGGTACAAATAATGCATGCATTCCCTCCAGGCTCTAGATCATCAATGTTGATAAGAAAATATCAAATTTTAATTTACATATGATTTAAATCATCCATTAATATGTATTTTAATAACTAAATATGAAAGAATATATGAGAAAAAAGGAACTTCAATAATATATTTTGCCAAGTTAGTAGCCTAGGGGTGACATGGTCTCTCCATTTATCGGATCGGTTTCAGTTTCGGTTATAAACTGTTTAGTATAAAGTTTATACATAAAATATAACAAAGGACATACATAATATGTCTTAAATCTATCCATGGTCAAGCGGATGAGGCTCATTCCTTTATCTTTGAACTTAGTAATTCAACTCCTTCTGGCGTATTTTTATTAATATTAATTGAACCATAAACAAAAAATAATTAATTAAAAAGGGCCAACATCCAATTGGAATAAAATTTTAAAAAAAATGAACACAATCTAATTTTATATTTCAGTCTGGTTTAACTTCTTCCTCATCCACCCATAAAGGACCTAAATGACTTGATTCCACTAAATTCACATCATTAATGTGGTTGTCATATAATGCAAAGAGTTCCAAAAATTCTAGTAATCAAGAAAAACCAATTCACCTTATTCAACAAAAAAGGCGTAAGTAATTAATTATTTGATGTTTTATATAGTTTTATTAAAAAAATTATATTTTTGATAAAATTTCTATAATTTTCATGATTTTTTTCAAAAAATTTATCGAAAACAATAATATCTTTGATATTTTGGATAAAATTTTATCACAATATTTTTACCAATCTCAACATTTTAAACCTTCGTTGTTAGTCATGTGCTTCCCCGTAACATTTCAAAATGTATTACTTCCAAGCGTAGTTCTCCAAATTTCAATACAAATAAAATTTTAAAAAATTACATACCTAAAATTTATAATATTATTAATAATATCTCAATAATATTAAACGTGATTCAATTTGATGATATTCAATATTACATAAATTTAAATTATCATATTTTAATTTAAATGATATTAAAAAAATGATATATTAAACTTTTTCAAAATTAAAATATATGATGTAAAAATAAAAAATTATTTTTATGTTTATAAATTTTAATCATATTATTTATTCCTTAAAATTTAAAATAATGCATAAAAATCTAGAAATTTTATAATTTGAATCTAGTCCGTCTAATACTTTTTAATTTAATAACATAATTTACGTTAGTACCACAAATTTTTTCTTTTTAAGTAGTTGTGAATTTTTAGGATTATCATAAATATAAGGTAGGACCTACTTGATCATCTACAACTTGAAATACACAAGTTTTCACTTAATAATACTTCAAAACATTCTGTAATTGAAAGTACAATAAACAACACAACTTATAACGTGTGAAATAATAATAAGCAGTGAACTATATTATCGAATTGAATTGTATGCTTAGTAACAACACCACATGCACCAAAAAGGTTCAAAAAGAGAATTTTGAGCCAACTGTGGTTTTAAGTTACAAGTTTCCCTTAAACATCAAAACCCTTACTCCGGCCTCGAGAGGCTAAGAATAGTTGGGTCAAAATGAGCATTTCCAATCAAACTATCCTAACAAGTAAATTAAGAATAAAGAAACATAAACAACAACTGGGCTAGGAAGCCCTTTCTCTTTCCCATCTAGGAGAGTCATTTTCTCCCTTTTTTTTCTTTTAGATTCAATCATAAACTACTTTACCTCGGTTGTATGTAATCCCCTTTCACACCGAAAAAGATCATTCATTTCTTCTTTCTCGAAAATATGGAATTGAAATTTATTTTGTAGTCTATGAGTCAATTATCCGAGTAATGACCCTGATCGTCGCCTAAAGTTCCAATTTACTACAGTCAAACCTATTCTATGAGTAGAGTTTTACCAAAGAGAAAGGGTACTTGGTGGAAAGAGGATTGTAACATGAGATAAGTAAGGGATTAACCTCTTTTAAATATATAACATAGATTAAGGTAATAAAATACTAATAATAGGTGCATTAAGGTAAGAGAATTTTTTTTATCATTCGTAGGTTCTATTTATAGTCATTGGGACTTTCTAAAAAGATTTATTAAATTTTTGAGTTGTTCCAAAAAATCAAAACGGTTAGTTATTAATGGAATTTCATGTTGTCTCTTCTGTACACGAGTACCTTCTTTCAATATTTCTTCTACGTAAAGAATTCAGACAAAATTAGTTGGTGAGAAAATTAAATGTTTAATAGAGTATGTCGGCAATCAATGAAAGCAAGATTGGTGGGGTTAGCCCATTTATATCATAACCCCCTAATCACGATACTTTACCAAAATGATGTCGAATAATCAAATTATCATTATATTTATGATCGTAATATTTTAATAAATTTGAGTTAGAATAAGAGGTAGAAAATGAGTTGAGATTAACATAATTCGTTTAGGTTTAATTTATTTAAGTGAATTATAACTTAATTCAGTTCAACGTAATTTCACGTGAACTTAATTTAACTCAATTCATTTTTAAATGAATCAAGTAGCTTTGAACATTTATATTTCAAAAAAATAAAAATATTGATAATTTTATTTAAAATATAAAAATATTTTTATAAATATTTTTTTAATTATATTTTTATAAAATAAAAAATATTATATTTTAAGTGCGTTTTTCTACTGGATTATATTCATTATCTTTTGAGAAAAATATTTTATTATTATCGTAATAAAATTCATAAAATTTATATTCATCATTAACATTAGTTAAATTTTAATGTTATTATTATTAAAAAAATTATTATTATAAAATAATAATTTATATTATGATAATATTAAAATTAAAAAATCTTAAAATTTATAATTCTTATAGTACACTAAAACCTTATTTAACTATATATTCTTTAATTATAAAATGATTAATTTTAGATGAAATCACTGAGATATAGAAATTATTTAAGTAAATAGTTTATTTTATTTATTAAATTTTATTAAAATATAATTTATTTTTTTTTAAATTTATAACATGTGATATTAAATTGATTAATAATGCCATAATATGTTTATCTGACTCAATTTGTTAGATACAAACAAAAATTCTTATTTTTTCAACAAATTATGTGAGCTAAGGAAAAGGTCGCTTGATACAAATAATATATGCCACTTGCTGACACAAGATCCTTTCTAATAATTACTCTGACATGTAAAAGGATAGATTTAATAATTTATTGGCTCCACATTTTCTTATTTATTTTTATCTTATATACTATTAAAGTATAAAAAAAATTCTCTTCTTAATATTGTGGTTAATTTTTTTTGTTTTTAATAATTATTTGATAAAAATAAAAAATTAATTACAAATCTTTATTACTAATATTTAATAAAAAAAATATTAATAATTATTCTGATAGTAATAATATTTACATTAAAACAATATCACTATCTAAATTATGAAGAAAAATTATATCTTTTAACCTATGTTATCTATTACTAATATAACCTTATTAATTATATTAAGTATTTTTCTTTAACAAATTTTTCATAAAATAAAATGCATTGATTTTATATTTTATTATCTTAAATTATCATAATATGATTAATTCGGTAACAATAAATAATTTGTTTTTTTATGATGAGAAAATGGTATTAAGTAGATTACCAAATTTGTTTGATAAAAAGTGTTATTTGTTCAACAAATAATTCGAGGTAAAAAGATATATAAATACATCAACTTGTTAATAGTTAATATGAAAAACTAGATATTTTTTAAATTAATAATTATTTATTAAATTAATATGATAATTATTTATTAATTAAAATAATAAAATTTATTTATTTATAATTTATAATTAATTGATATATTAATTATAACTTATAAATAGATTTTTATAGGTTAATAAATGACAAGACTCCGATATCAAGAAACGGAAGAGTCCCTCTCAATATTATTTGATAAAGTAAGTATGATAAGTTTTCACACGGATTGTATTTTGCATTATTGAAATAAAGATCGCAAAAGTTAAAATTATGCCATCAATATAAATCAATAAATACTTATCAAATAAAAATTTACCGATATCCAAAAAAAAAATTTTAAAAATAAATCAAAATTTTACCGATACTTATTAACTATATTACGTATTTTTCTTTAACAAATTTTTAATAAAATAAAATGCATTGATATTACTACAAAATAATGATAATATTATTAATTTGAAAAAAATAAATAATTTGTTTATTTTCTATGTACGCAACAGTACATATGTCTGTATGTTACTATCATATAAAAAAAATTCTTACTATTTCATTGAAACAATAAAAATATTAAATGTATATAAATTTAAAATAATGATATTACTATAAAATAATGATATTATTATAAGAATTAATAAATTTATTCAATAATAATAATATTAAATATGATTAATATAAAAAAAATTAAAATATTGTATATTTTTATCGTGATAATAATAAAATTTATTATTATTAATATTATTATCTTAACTTAAAAATATTTTTTATAATTTAAAGTAATAAATATAATTTTTATATTAAATTAAATATTTATTTTAAAAATTAAAGCTTTATTTGATAATAGTAATTTATATTCTAACAATAAAATTAATCAATTTATTAATTTTTATAAAAATTACTATTATTATATAATAGTAATTTTATTAATTAATTTATTAATGATAAAATATTTATTTTATTTTTAATATTAATTATATATTAATGTTATTATTATTATTATTTTATAAATATCATTATTGTATACATAGAAAAACACCAACGATTTCTAGATTAAAAAAGAAAGAGGCGAGAATCTATAAATTATCGACTGAAGCAAAAAGCCCTACCCACCACCAAAAATCTCTTAAAAAAATTAATTCTCCGTGAATAACTTTAAAATTTATAATTTTTCAAGATTTATGATTATTATAATAATAATCTATTATCATAAAATTAAGAGAGAATTAAAATTTTTTTAAATATATGTTAAATTAATATATTTAAAAAATTATAATATATAAAATACGATTAAAAATTTAAAGTGATATCTTTTTTACTTGATTTTATAATTTATATTGAGTTAAATATTATTTTAATACATAAATAATTCAATTATTTAAAATAATTTCACATACAAAAATATGCTCATTTTTATAAAAATATTAAAAAATATTTATTTATTTATATTATAAAAAAATAAATATATATTTTTCACGTAATTAAAAATAAAATTAATTTTTTATATTTTTTTAACTAATTTTAAATGTAATATATCCATATATTAATATATATATATATATAAGGATATTAAAATAATTTTTTTATGTTATAAATTAAAATATATTTTTTATTTATGTATCCGAATATAACCATTTTGATAAAAGTAAAAATGATCAAAAAAATATATTTGTAACACCCAAGATACGATTTAACCAAAATGAAGGAAGAGTACCATTGTGAAAACTCAAGAATGGCAGGCTTTACGTGTGAGTGCATTATAATTTCTCAACATAATGATTGCAAAACTCCAAATTATGCCTACCAATATAAATAGTAGATATCTATCGTAAAATTTAAGTGCTTAAATTTAACCAAAAAAAAAACCCTACAACGTATAATTTTAAAAATATATTAAAACCTTAATTAAATATATATTTTTTAATAATAAAATGGGTAATAAAAACTGTTTACATGGATATATTTAGTTTTATTGACTAAATTTTATTGTTATTTTTTAATTTAGGATAAAAAAATGATATTAAGTTGATTACTAAATTTGTTTGAGACAAACAAAAAGTATTATTTGTTCAATAAATGAAGTGAGATAAAATAATACACAAATACATAAACTTGTTAATAATTAATATACTATTTAATTATTAATTTAAAAAGTTAGATGTATTTTTTTAAATTAATAATTATTTATTAAATTAATTATTATAGAATAATAACTTAATATATAAAAATAATAATTATTTATTAAATTAATTATTATAGAATAATAACTTAATATATAAAAGAATCTCAAAGAAATAAGTTATACTAATTTAATGAAAAATTATTTAGATACAAATAATGTATGCAAGTTTGGTGAGGCAAAATCTTTTCAAATAATAAATACTAGATGGACCGTGGACTTAGATTTTAAAAGATTAATAGAATGTAACTATTAAATTGAGTCCTTTTAATAACCTTCTGGCATCTTTCTTTTTTAGTAGGGTTTGTAGGAATGAGCTCTATTATTAATATTTTTAATAGAATGTAACTATTATTAATATTTTTGAGTAATCTTATCATCAATTAGATAAAATGAGTAATCTTATCATCAATTAGATAATAAAAAAATGAAATCAAAATTTTATTTTTGATTAATTGATGATAAGATTGTCATCTTATTATTTTTATTAACATAAAAATGAAATTAAAATGGTACATATTGTGAGAACTTTGTGCTTTTAGATTTAGTAATTTATTGGGGGTTTGCACATCAAAATTAGAGACTTGTGATTCTGATTTTCGAACAAATCTTTAACTTTCTTATACCATTTTATTGAACTCACCGTTAAAAAAAATTAGTGTATGACTTGTAAAAATGTTGAACATCATTTTAATAGAAATCTTGTGATTCTGATTTTGGATTTGTATTTTAAGAACTTTCAATCAGTATTAAGTATATTTTTAATATATTTAGATTTTTTTTGTTATCTTATATTTATAAGAATTTAATTATCTCGAATTTGCCATATTATTAACTCAAAAATTCATAAAACAAAATATTTAAAATTAAAATTAAATTAATGAGTTAAAAATAATATAAAACAAATATATATATAATGATTAACTTATATTAAGATATATAAAATCACTAATAATAATGATGATATTTAATGATTAAATTATAATTTGATTATGTTAAGTAAGAAAATACATTTATATTTATCATAGATTTTGTCGATTAAAATATGATATCTTATTTATATAATCATTTTTATATAAAAATGTAAATTTATTTATTTATAATAATTATAATAATTATAATTGATATAAATTATAATTAATTAATTTTTTTAATAATAAAAATATATAAAAATTATAATACTAAATATCCTCCTCATAATTGAGTAGCATATGGTATCATACTAAAGTTTATGCATAAAATATTTTAAGTACAAAAAATCTCATAAATTTATTCAAAAAAATCTTGAATGAAAACATTTAAATTATCCTAATTAAAGTAAATGTACGTCACCTTATGACACAAAATTTTCTCAAATAATATAAACGCGTTTTCTTTGGTTCGTTTGTAAGGCTTCTTTTATTATTTTTACTTTTTTCAATCAATTTACTACTTTTTGTTTTCCATTTAAGTAAATCAACTTACACACTAACTTAATCCAAGCAACACGCTAAAACTTGACAAACATTCAGAGACTAGTGGCCGTGCTGCAAAATGTTGGGAAATAACGCAAATTCTCGATAAGCTAGATTTATGAGAAAGCAAGAATAGAAAAATAACACACAAAATTTGATAACGGAGTTCGGCCAATCTTACTTACGTCTCCGGACCTGCTGTAGATCTTTTTACTGAAAGGGGAGAAATTACACAAGGTGTTTACAACACTCACAACTCACAACCCAATTACACCCAAGAAAATTACTCTCAATTTTCTCTCACAAAAGCTTTTCTCTCTAAGCTTTTCTCTCAATTAGAATGAACACTTTGGATGATTAATTCATTACAATTACACATCTATTTATAGTAAAATTCACTCTTTGAATTACTCCTTAAATTAATGGTTCCTTAAATTGCTCCTTGAATTAAGCTCCTTGTTTTGCTCCATGAATTGCACCATGTTTTGCTCCATAAATTGCACCATGTTTTGCTCCTTGTTTTGCTCCATGTTTTACTCCATGTGTTTGCTCCATGTTTTGCTCCTTAATTTGCTCCTTAAATTAAGGAGCTTTATAACAATCTCCAAGAATCTCCCACTTGAAGACTGATTTCAATCTGTCTTCACACCTTGATCAATGCAGCAGCTTTTCTAGTCTTTGTTACTCTAGCAGACCAACTGAAGTTGAGCACAACTTCAGTTTGTCAATAGTCACCACCTTTGTTAACATATCTGCTGGATTTTTGCTTCCTTGAATCTTCTCCAGTATTAACACATCATCTTCCAATAGAGATCTGATGAAGTGATAATGAAGTCCAATATGCTTTGTTCTAGAATGAAATGTTGAATTCTTCGCCAAGTGTATTGCACTTTGACTATCACTATGCAGAACATTCTTCTCTTGTTTGAATCCCAACTCAATTAACAAACCTTGAAGCCATATCATCTCTTTACTAGCTTCGATTCTTGCTACATACTCGGCCTACGTAGTGGATAGAGTGACAATTTTACGTATTTGTGACATCCAACTAACAGGTTGTAGTTCCAACAAGTAAATATATAACCAGGTGCTTCTTCGCGGTGATCAACTTCACCTCCAAAGTCTGCGTCTACGCACTTGTACTTTTAACTCTCCTTTACTAAAGTACAAGCACTTTTCTGTGGTACCTCGCAGATGCCTCAAAATCCACCGATTGTTTCCCAATGAGTTTTCCCTGGATTTGACATAAATCGCTAACAAGCTCCCATTTGCGTAGCCAATTTACGGTCTCGTCTGCACCATTGCGTACATCAAACTTCCAATGGCCGAGGCATAAGGAACCTTAGCCATGAATTCTCTATCTTCTTACGTACGAGGGGTGATCCTTGGATAGGCGAAAATGGTGACCAAGGGTGTGCTAACTGGCTTGGCATCGCCCATGTTGAATCTTTGCAAAACACGATTGATGTACTCTGCCTGAGATAACTGCAAGGATCCTTTCTTCTTATTTCTTGTGATTTGCATTCCAAGAATCTTCTTTGCTGGACCCAAGTCTTTCATGTCAAATTCCTTTGACAATTGCTACTTCAACCTTTTAATATCATCCATATCTGAACCTGCTACTAACATATCATCAACATAAAGTAGTAAAATGATATAACTGGACCTATATCTCTTGAAGTAGCAACAATGATCAGCATTGCACTTCTGGAAACCTTCCTTGTGCATGAAGCTGTCAAATTTTTTGTACCATTGTCTCGGGGCTTGTTTCAGGCCATACAAACTCTTCTTAAGTCTGCACACTATGTTCTTCTTCCCCCTTTCTGAGAAACCTTCTGGCTAGTGCATGTATATCTCTTCATCTAAATCTCCATGAAGGAATGCAGTCTTCACATCCAACTGTTCAAGATGAAGATCTTCGATGGCTACAATGCTCAATACTAATCTGATAGTATTAAGCTTCACAACGGGAGTAAAAATGTCAGTGTATTCAACTCCTTCCTTCTGTTGAAACCCTTTGACAACTAGGCGGGCTTTGTATCTCTTGGAACCATCATGCTCCTCTTTCACCCGGTACACCCATTTGTTGTGAAGTGCCTTCTTTCCCATAGGTAACTCAGCTAGTTCCCGTATGCGGTTGGAGATGAGAGATTTCATTTCTTCTTTCATAGCAAGCTCCCACTTGTTGGAATCTCGAGTCGACAAGCTTCATCATAGCATTCGAGGCTCCCTCCATCGATCAATGACATATAGTTCATGTATCTCCTGTTAGGCACATGAGGTCGAGAAGACCTTCTCAATACAGGAGCTGGAGTAAGAGGTTGTGGTGTGTCGGAATGCTGTGTAATGCTTTGTCCAACAAGTTCCTCTGGCTGAGGACTTATTACAATTGGTTCTGTTGCGGAAGTATCTGGGACATCATCTGCATCTGCAAATACTGACTCATTCTGCTCTGAGTCATTGGAGTCTATTTTATGCATGTCCTTATACATCACCCTTTCGTTGAAAATCACATCTCTGCTACGGATAACTTTCTTCTTTTCATCATCCCAAATGCGGTAGCCAAACTCATCCTCACCATAGCCAATGAATGTGCATTTCTTGGATTTGGGATCAAGCTTATTCCTACCTTGATCACTGATATGCACAAATGCTACACAACCGAAAACTTTTAGATGTGATAGTTTCACCTCTTTTCCGCTCCATACCTCCTCTGGTATTCTATGCTCCAATGGAACAGATGGGCCTCGGTTGATCAAGTAAGCTGCCGTGTTGACTGCTTCGCCGCACTGTTTCGGTAGACCTGACCGTATACGAATGCTTCTGGCTCTTTCTGTCAACGTTCGGTTCATACGCTCAGCTACACCATTGTGTTGAGGCGTGCCTGGCACAGTTCTTTCCATTCTGATCCCGTGCTCATAGCAAAAATTTTTGAATCTGGTGTCTTCATATTCACCACCATTATCGGTTCTGAGCTTTTTGATCTTTAAACCCGTCTCATTTTCCACCATAGCTTTCCATCTTCTGAAAGCCTCAAATACTTCAGACTTATGCTTTAGAAAGTAAACCCATACCTTCCGAGAGTGATCATCAATGAAAGTCACGAAGTAGTGTTTCCCACCAATAGATGAGACGGTCGTTGGTCCCCAAACATCAGAGTGAATAAGCTCTAGTCTTTCCTTCTTTAGGATTCTGCAACTTGTCTGAAAGCTGACTCTCTTTTGCTTTCCAAGTATGCAATCTTCGCACATGTCTATCTCCGTAGACTGTAGACCTAGAAGTTTTCCCTTTGAGTGCATAATCTTCATCCCCTTCTCACTCATATGGCCTAGTCTCTGGTGCCATAGATTTGGTGTTTCATTGCTTGCTGCAACTGTAATTGAACAACGTGCCTCTGCTGTCATGTAAAGAGTACCACTTTTCTTACCTCGAGCAACTGTCATTGCACCCTTTGAAATCTTCCAATCATCACCATGGAAGATCGTAGTGTAGCCTTCACTGGCCAACTGCCCCACTGAGATTAAGTTCCTTCTGAGATCGGGAATATGCCTGACATCCTTCAGTTCCCAAATAGATCCGTTCAACTTAATCTTCACTACACCTTTGCCAATAATAGCACATGGTTGATCATCACCAAGATATACCTTTCCAAAGTTTCCAGGGACATATTTCTCGAAGAATACTTTTTGTGAAGTAGCATGGAATGATGCTCCAGAGTCTAACACCCAAGATTCTTCCTTGCTCTCCAAAGAGCATATCAATGCATCGTCTCCTCCTGAGGTGGAAGTAACATTTGCCTCTGCCTTCACTTGTTTGTCCTTCGGTGCACTCTTGCACTGATTTTTGTAGTGCCCGGTTCTTCCACAATTCCAACACTCGATAGTCTTCGAGCTATGGGAATTATTAGGATTCCTGGATTTGGACCTCCTGTCCTTTGATCTACCTCGGTAGTCTGTTCTGCCACGTCCATTCCCTTTGGTTGAATTTCTTCCTCTTGACTCTGTATGCAAAACTGAAGAAGTTGACGATTCACCTGACTCTCTACGTCGGATCTCTTCACTGAGAACCAGATCACGAACATCGTCAAATTTCAACTTATTGCTTCCTGACGAGCTACTCACAGCTGTGACAGTAGCATTCCAACTTTCTGGTAAAGAAGATAAAAGTATTAATGCTCGTACTTCTTCATCGAATTCAATTTCCACTGAACTCAACTGGGTTGTGACTGTGTTGAGTTCATTGAGATGTTGAGCTACCGATGCGCCTTCATTCATCCGCAAATTGAACAAACGCCTCATCAAGTGCACTTTGTTTGAGGCTGATGGCTTCTCATACATATTGGAGAGAGCTGTCATAAGACCCGCCGTGGTCTTTTCCTTTGCTATGTTGAAGGCAACATTACGGGATAGCGTCAATCGAATAACTCCGAGGGCTTGCATGCAGAAGATTCCAATCTTCTTCCTTCATAACTCTGGTTTCTTCCCTGAGAGAGGTTGATATAGATTTCTTTGATACAGATAATCCTCTATCTGCATTTTCCAAAACCCAAAATCTGTGCCATCAAATTTCTCGAGTTTCACCCACTAAAATTTGACTTCCTCTTTAATCTGACTTCCTCTTTGATACAGATAATCCTCTATCTGCATTTTCCAAAACCCAAAATCTGTGCCATCAAATTTCTCGAGTTTCACCCACTAAAATATGACTTCCTCTGGATCGTTTCTGACTATTTTTTGCAGAAAATTGACAGAAATCACTACCAATAGCTTTGATACCAATTGTTGGGAAATAACGCAAATTCCTGATAAGCCAGATTTATGAGAAAGCAAGAATAGAAAAATAACACACAAAATTTGATAACGGAGTTCGGCCAATCTTGCTTACGTCTCCGGACCTGCTGCAGATCTTTTCTTGAAAGGGAGAAATTACCTGAGGTGTTTACAACACTCACAACTCACAACCCAATTACACCCAAGAAAATTACTCTCAATTTTCTCTCACAAAAGCTTTTCTCTCTAAGCTTTTCTCTCAATTAGAATGAACACTTTGGATGATTAATTCATTACAATTACACATCTATTTATAGGAAAATTCACTCCTTGGATTACTCCTTAAATTAATGGTTCCTTAAATTGCTCCTTGAATTAAGCTCCTTGTTTTGCTCCATGAATTGCACCATGTTTTGCTCCATGAATTGCACAATGTTTTGCTCCTTGTTTTGCTCTATGTTTTACTCCATGTGTTTGCTCCATGTTTTGCTCCTTAATTTGCTCCTTAAATTAAGTAGCTTTATAACAATCTCCAAGACAAAAAATTTCATGTAACGTGGAATGTTTTTTTAACTCCCCAATTTACAATTTATAGAAGAAAAAAAATACATATAATATATTATATATTTTTTAATAATATTAATAATTGATTTCATTTTTATTACTAACAATGTTTTTAATAAAAATAGAAAATGATAACCTATTTATACCACCTTTGTACGTAAAATTTATTCTAAATTAATAGAAATAAGGTTTTAAAATTACAACTAATTTGGGTTAAAAAAAAGAATAATAAAAACTCATTAGCATCTGTCTTTTTTTTATGGACAATTTTGCTCCTTTAAATAGCACATGTGATTAATAAAAGCTAAAATTGTGAGTTGATAGAATAACTTAATTATTACAAATTAATGGAAAAAAATTAATAAAATTAACATTTAGAGATGTCTGTATGAAAAAATAAGAATGATTTAAAAAAATTATGATTTTTGGAAGGATTTTTTTGAGCATTTGGGAGGAGAAAAAATTAGAATTACGAAGAAAAAGAAGAGAAAATGTGAGAGAAAAATTGATGTGAAAAGTATAAGGCTAGGTTTTTAGGAAAATATTTGAACGCGGATCACAGTGAAGATTATTTCATCTCGCAGTTCGAATATAAACTTTTTCATATCAAGCATTTAGAAACTAGTGAGTCGTAGCACACAAAACTTCAAATCGGGACGCAAAATGTTTTTTAACTCCCTAGTTTTTAAATACAACTTAAAAAAATTATATATAATATATTATATGTTTTCTATTAATATTAATAATTAATCTTGTTTTTATTACTAATAATTTTTGTTTATAATTGTGAGTTGGTTGAATTAAGTGATCAAATAATTTTATTTGAACAAATTAATTGAAAAAAAATAAAATAATAAAATAAAAGTTTAGGGTTAGGTTTAAAAAAATTACTATTTTTGGAAGGATTTTGAGTATTTGGGAGGAAAGAAAATTAGAATTGTGAGGAAGAAGAAGAGAAAATTGGTGTGAAAAGCGTAGGGTTAGGTTTTTAGTAAAAACTTTGAACGCGGATCACTGTGAAAGTTATTTCATGTCGCAGTCCGAATATAAAATTTTCCATTCCAAACATTGAGAGACTAGTGGGTCGTGGCTTCGAGCTATTTGCTTTTTATCAATAAAATTTCATTTTATTATTTTTACTTTTTTCAATCCATTTACTACTTTTTGTTTTCCATTTAAGTCAATCAACTTACACAATCACTTAATCCAAGCAACACACTAAAACTTGACAAACATTTAGAGACTAGTTGCCGTGGCGCAAAAAAAAAATCATGTCACGCCAAATGTTTTTTTACCTCTCCAATTTTTAAATACAATTTAAAAAAAATTACATATAATATATTATATATATTTTAATAATATTAATAATTGATCTCATTTTTATTACTAATAATCTTTTTAATAAAAATAAAACATGATCACGTATTCTTATCACCGTTATATGTAAAATTCATCCTAAATCAAGAGAAATAAGATTTTAAAATTACAATTACTTTGTGTTTAAAAAAATTATATAAACTCAATGAGATCCTTTCTCACTGTCTTTATAAAAGCCCAAATTGTGAGTTTGTTGAATTAAGTGATCAAATAACTTTATTAGGACAAATTAATTAAAAAAAATAAAATAAACATTTAGAGATGTGTGTGAAAAAATAAGAAGGATTTAACAAAAATTATGATTTTTGGAAGGATTTTGAGTATTTGGGAAGAGAGAAAATTAGAATTGTGAGTAGTAAGAAGAGAAAATGCCAAAGAAAATTGGATTGAAGAGCATAGGGCTAGGTTTTTAGTAAAAACTTTGAACACGGATCACAATGCAAGTTATTTCATGTCACAGTTCGAATATAAAATTTTCCATTCCAAGCATTCAGAGACTAGTGGGTCGTGGCTTTGAGCTATTTATTTGATCTCGAACTTGGAAATTTTAAGCACCCTTGTTTTTGCCTCTCCAAATACCTCTTTATTTTCCCATCCCTAACTTCAAATGTCCCTAAGAACTAGTTGAATACTCGTCTAGAATCATTATGCAAGGTGATCTTATCCGCCTTGAGCTTTTATGATGTCATGGCCCCAAATATAGCCACCTCATATTCTGTGACATTATTAGTTACCTGAAAATCAAGTTTGATAGTATACTAAAAAAAATTATTGTTGTGATCAATTATGACCACCCCTAGCTCGATACCATTGAAGTTGTGTGCTCCATCAATGAATACTTGCTAGGTTGGCCTCTCTTTTTGGTCCACCCCTACACACTTTATTTTTCACCTCATTGCTAACGAATTTTGGTGTCTCACTGAATTCAGCTATAAACTTGACCATCACTTGTCCTTGATGACTGTTTTAGCATGTATTTAATGTCATACTCTCCCAATTCTATAGAAATTTATGCTAATCTTCCTGTTATTTTTGGTCTCGTAAGTATGATTTTCAATGGTAGAGAGGTGAGAACTATCACTACGTGTGAGCCAAAGTAATGTCTGAGCTTCTGTGCACTGACTTTGAGAGCAAAGGCAAATTTTTCAAAGGTGGGGTATTTACTTTGAGTGTCTGTAAAGATTTGACTAACATAGTAGATGTGGTTCTAAATCTTGTCTCTTTCGACTAGGAGAACGGCGTTGAAAGTTTGGGGGGCCACTAACAAATATAAATAAAGTGTCTCACCAAGGAAAGGGATGACCAAGACAGAGGGTTTCTCGAGTATCTCTTGATTTCTGCAAAGGCCTTGTCACAATCCTCGTTCCAAAAAAACTAACGTACTTTTTCTCAGCATTTTGAAGAATGGTAAACATTTATCCTTGCATTTAGAGATGAATCTATTCAGTGCACTATTCTTCCATTCAATGGTTGAATTCCCTTTAAGTTGGTAGGTGGATTCATATTCACCAAAGCTTGTATCTTGTCTGGGTTGGCTTGAATCCCTCAAGCCGATACAAGATACCCTAAGAATTTTCCTACAACAATACCAAAGATACACTTTTAGGGTTAAGTCTCACACCATACCTTTGGATTACTGAAGATACCTCATCTAGGTCTTTGATGTGGTTCAAGGGTTGAGTTGATTTTACTACCATATCTTCCACATAAGCCTCAAGATTCCTCCCTAATTGATCTATAAATATTTTGTTGACAAGACGATGGTATATGATGCCTGCGTTCTTCAATCTAAACGGCATCTTAGTATAATAGAAGGTCCCTTCTTCTGTGATGAAAGATGATTTTTCTTCATATTCGTGATGCATTCTGATATGGTGGTATCCTGAAGATGCATCAAAGAAACTCATCAGCCCAAAACCAGCGGAAACCTCTTCCAATTGATCAATACTTGGGAGGGGGAAGCAATCCTTGGGATATGCCTCGTTTAGTTCTATAAAGGTTACACATATACAAGGTGATCCACATGTCTTTTTTACTAGCACCATATTATAATTATGGAGGATAGCTTACCTCCCTTATAACCGCCTCTTTAAAGGCAGTGACTTGATGCTTGATCACCTCCTTCTTTTCCCTTAAGAAATTTCTTTTTTCTTTATTAAATAAGTTAAGCCTCGGGATTTACATTTAGATTATGCGCTGACTTTTAGGTCAATCCCAAACACATATATCGAGGTCCACATAAAGATATCTATGTTTTTCTTGAGGAAATGTGAGAGTTTCTCCTCCACTTCTATTGTCAGATCCCTACCGAGTTTCAAGGGATGGTTCACGCCCTTACCTCTTATTGGCAGATCTCGTGCTTCATATAGATTGATAGACTTTACCAGCCTTTTTCCACCTAGCCTCCTATAATGAAGACCCACCTATGATTGTTACTTATGGGCGATCTCTCTCATGGTGGCCTTGTAATAGCTTCTAGCCTTCTCTTGGTCTCCCTTTATCTCTTTTGGGCTCTCATTTAGTAGGGAATTTGATTGCGTGATGGAATATGTATGGGACCACCCTTATTTCGTGTATCCATGGCCTACCTAAGATGGCATTGTAGTAAATTGAAACATCAATAACCACGAAATTGGACATTACTATCATCTTTTTTTTCATGATGGGCAACACCACTACTCCTACTGCATAAGTGGTGCTTTTATTGAAACCCACTAGAGGGAGTTCTACCTTAACAATGTCAAACTCCTTCACTTCTAGGGCCCTTGTAATGGATATAAAAAAGAGATCCACTGAGCTCTCTCTATATCAATCATTATTCGGTAGACATGGAAATACCATATCCTCAAAGTATCACTAAGGAGTCCTCTTGATGGGATAAGGTCTCATCCTTCTCCTTGAAAATGATTTCTGTAGCAGGTCTCGCTTTACCCAAGTTTTACATATGGGGCATTGTGCAACTCTCTAGCAAACCTTTTGCATGAGTTGTTTGGGACTCCATTAATTATAGGCTCCCCATGTATGGTATGTATAGTCATGATGTTAGGTTCGTTATAGTGCTCTCTTCCACTACTCGATGGGTTTGTTGGCTTTGGCATTTCTCGCCTATTTTGATGATTTCCTATTGCCCCACTTCCTTCTACAAGGTTCTTCGGTTATCCCCTGGTTAATAACTCATTTATCTCATTTTTGAGGTATATGTAGTCTCTTGTCTCATGTCTCATATCTTTATGGAAGGCACACCATTTATACTTATCTTTGAGCAGGGATTTCATCTTCGGAGGCCATCTAACATTTAGTTCCTCCTTCATCCTTCATACAGCCTGGGCTAGGTCCACTCTCAAAGAAGGTCCTCTAAAAGAAGAGAATGACCTTCCCCAAGGTTCTCTATTTCTCGACCATTATCCATTTTCCTTATTGTTTGGTGCGAAATATTTGTTTCTATTGCTCCCACTGCTCTAGGGCTTATACTCTTTTTCTCCTTTTTTTGTACAACCTCTATAGGATTCCTACAAGGTACAAGGAACTATTTTGGTTAGTTCTATAAACAAGTCAAAATTCTTTAAAAGACCCCACCTGAAGGCTTTTATAGTAATAGAGCTAAGACAATCAGAGATTTCTAACTTTTCCTCCGTGAAATTTTTCATGTACTCCTCAGTGGACTTACCCTTTTCTTAAATAATAGAGAATAGTTGATGTGATTCCTTCCTCAAGGTTTTTTGCATGCATGATTAATGATGAATAGTTTGGAAAATTGTGAGAAAAAGGTTATAGAGCGAGGTGCCAAGTTGTTCAACCACTTTTGTGCGCCTTCATAGAGGGTTACACATCATGGAATCTCTCTATCCCTGAGTGGGGCTCATGGGGGGGCCATGGCTATCTTAAAGTGTTATACATATGTACAGGGTCTTTGGTTCCAAAATAATCAAGACATTTAAAACCATTGAACTTAGATGGTGGTTCATCGTTCTCTATCTCATAAGAAAATGGAGAGACATATAATTACTCATAGTCCATATCCACATCATAAAGGGTTTGCCTTTCTCCTGCCTATCATTGGCCACATTCAAAGCCTGATCTTGTTTTTTGTTGGCCTCTTCCAATGCTTACAATTGCGCCTCCCAACTTTTTCTTTCTTGTATCCATTTTTTATCACTGGATCTAACCAAGTTAGAAGGGGGCTCCCATCAACTTCTTGTTCACCCTAGTTAGGCAAGGGTAAGACACGTTTTGGTTTGTTCTTGTCAATCGGGTTGGCATCTCGATCATTAGAGGCTCCCCCACCTGATTGTGAGCATAGAAACAAGTTTTCCTACATGATATCCTCGAGCTCTCTTCTTAACTTGAGAAGTTGATGGGACATCTCTTGTTGAGACTTGATCTTTATTCTAGCCTTGTTATGGATGAGCGAGGCACTGTCCGTTACTGTTGTGACCTCCTTATTAGCTATTCTTAATCGTTCTTTAGCACGTATTCCAACCATGGTGATAAGTAACATATGATGCTCAGTCTCTTGAATATCTCCCAGAATTTGGGGAGAATCAAATAAAGTAAGGGGTCAAAAGCTAATGCTCGACCTTAGAATCTGAGCCCTATGATGTGAGCTAAAAATGTTGGGATTGATTCAAATTTTAGGGAGAGAACTTAGTGAGAAGTCAGAGCAAATTTGTTGAATATATGAATTCTTCAAGAAGTCTATCTATTTATAGAACATTATATGTATAGGTATCGATTACATAATGTGTACACATACATGGATGTTAGAGGGTAAAAACGATAAAAAGTACCACATTTTGTGGTTTGAGGTTGACCCTATAGGCAGTATGGCTCCCTCAAACCGATCTATCTCTTACTAGTGTATTACGAGTGAGGGGTTAGGTAGGTCATTTGGGACACCTTGTCTTACAGCTTGGGTTGTTGACTAGACTCGAGCAATTGATGGATCAGACTCCAGGTCAATCTATATGCCCAAATAATATCGATACACACTTTTTCCCATCACAATTACATTTTAAACACTAAATAATATGATATTATTAGATACAATTATCAAAATACTTTGTATTTGTTCATGAAAAATGATTCTTATAAATTTGCATCCGTACATGGGTTATAGTAAAATTTGTCATCTATTAGTATTTTCATTTTAATATTTTATATCCTCAACTTTAAATTTATCACACTTACTTTTTTTAAATAATATTGACATATCAAAATCTAACATTAATCATTTTTTTCAAGAAGATTGTATTTGATCCTAAAAAATGATTTATATAGATTTGCATCCATCCATAGCTTATAGTGAAATTTGCTCTCCATAAATATTTTTTAATATTTTATATCCTCAACTTTACATTCATTACACTTATCACATATACTTTTTTTTGGAATAATATTGACATATAAATTTGAAATGCATTATAAGTTAATGCATATTATAGCATTGATATTCCATTATATATAATTTGGGTCATTTCTTATGACAAGTTATTTAGACAATAAAACTATTTAAAGGTATTGATATCAATTTTTGTCAACATCAGTGATTAGATGCAACTATACTTTCTATGGACTTAAGAGTAGAGAACACAGCGTTAGGAATTTGCACCACTATGAAGTGTGGTAGCATTTGGCCCTATGATACTTAAGTATGTCCAAATAGTGAGGAAATTAGGAAACTAGTGTCTCTCCTTGTTATGTAGAGATATATTTAGGGAGATAATATAGATCTCAATGTTTATAGTTGAATTAAAAATATAATTTTATTGCTCGAGCTTACAATGTTTTAAAATTCATTAATGGAGAGCTTGTCCTTCCAAAATATTTAAAGTTCTTCAGATATTTAGATGTGTGACCAATGTATGGGTCGTTTACCTTATCCACTAAGGGCAACAACTCAGTTGGAATATTAACAACTTCTTGTAGAAATTGACCTCTGTTTTGATAGAGGCTAAGCTCGAGTTAAGTATGGAATGTTTCAATTCCTTAACAACACTTATCACCTTGAAGAACACCCCCTCAGATTGTTTCATATATAAGTTCACCCAATGGGAATTCCTATCAATGAGATCGACCATTTTAGTCATGGTCCTTCTCTCTCAAGCTCGAGTTTGGGATAGTTTTTTCTTACAAAAATTGAGGTCACACTTGGTCTTTTCATAAAGAGAGAACTTATCCTTGTGGTTGGATAATTTGGCCTTTAATTTTTTACCTCAATTTTGAGACTATAGTTCTCCAATTTTAAAGCTCGAGTTGAGTGTCTATTTACCCTATCAAAATCAATAAGGTTCGAACAAGAAAAATGGAGGAAAATTTTTCAACTGCTTCAAACAAAAAAGGATTTCTAAATTTTACCGTATCATAAATAAATACTGTAAATGCTATGAATGGACAACTACACATACAATACAAGTTGTTCTCATTAACAAATATGGGTTTCAAGAATGAGCTCACGACTATACCATTAGAAGGAGGCATCGAGCTTTGTTTTAAAAGAAAAAAGAAAAAGAGAAAGCTACTTAATGAAGAGGCTCAGGCTCATTCTAGAATCAAAGACCCACAGTTCCACCTTTTTCATCTCCCACCCCAGGTCCATCACCACTCACCCAGAGTCCAAGCCTTGTTCCTCGCCCTCATCCTAGGTTTAAGTGGACGAGTACTAGAGGGTGGTCGGGATATTAGGGATTTAATAGTAGTATTCTTTGAGGCCCTTATTTTTGGCCTTTTCCTTAAAGGAGCTAATGGCCACGTTATACCCTATCTCGATACTTGAGAAGAGCTATTCGGTCATGGCATCAAGCTTACACCTTGCCTTCTCTTTAGCCTCAGCTAGCTTGTGCCTATAGGCTTTTACCTTATCCTAGACCATTTTTAGGCCTTCCCGAGCTCCTCAAAGTGCCTTGAGTTATCATTCGGCTCGTGTATAGCCTTGGATATTTTCTCCTTCTTGTCAATGGCCTCGCCCTCCCACTTGTTGGCTTGGCCAATATTATAGCATTCTTGGCAAGAGTTGAAGCATGGCTATCTTTTTCCATTGTGAGCTTGTGCTTCAACCTCTCCACGGTTCAAACTCTCCTTAGCTCGTCAAGGAGTTGGGTCTGAAAACAAGAAAAAAAACGTGAAGTCATTAAAATATATTAAACCAGGGCTTAATAAGAAATAAGGTCAGACTAACACTTGCCTGGTACAAAATTCAACTGAGCACTACCAAGGATTCCACATCCTCGCACATTGTATAAAGTTATCTCTTATGTGCCATGTAGGGGAGTTGGTCCACATAGTGGTCTAACCTCTCCGGTGCCATACACCTATACAAGGCCACTTCTTCAAAGTTGGTAGTGAGATTATCAATGACACATTTTCCTCTCCTCGAATCCCTCGTAGAGGGGGTAGGTGTTTATTGTCCCAAGGTGTCAGGTGTGGAGGTGTGTTGACCTGGGGACGATGGTATAGACCCGACAATATTCAAAGGTGTAGGTGTGAGCACGTGCTCATCAATGGTCACCTTTTTCTTCTTTTTTGACTGGGTTGGAGCAGCCTTCTACCCAAAGAATTTGCTCATCCGTTTCCTTTTGGATGAGCTCGTCCCTTGGGAGGGAGTTGTAACCTTTTGAGATCTCACCCCCTATTTAGCGACCCTAATTTTAAGTTGCACCAATAAATTAAAAGTATTGAACTTCATGCTATCTGCAAAGATAAGGAAAATATGGTGTTAGTTTTAAAAAGGGTTGGGCTAAATAAAAATTATAAGGTATTTGTGAATTCTTAGGACTAGTTTATCATTGTCAAGGAGCACTTCGAACCTCCCCCAATAGCTTCAATTTTTATACAAATGATCAATAACTTTTAATAAGATATGAAATTTAGATTTTATATTTAAAATTTAATTATTTTAATTATTAATTCATAAGTATTTTATTTAGATTTCACCGATAACCTTTAATATATATTTCTAACTAAGACCAGCATTACTTACACAAAAATAAAAAGGTAAAAAAGAAAGAAAGAAAATAAGTGAGGTTAAGAAAATCACTGAGCCTTATAACAACAATTAATAGATAAGAAGATAAGTAGATAACAAAATAATATTAGATTATGATGTTATGATGTTATGATAATAAAATTATATAAAATATTTATTATATTTTTATAATTAATTATATATATTTTTTATTAAATAAAATTATTAATTATTATTATATATGTTAAAAATTCAAGTCTAACTCAACCCAATAAGATCTCGTTGAGTTAAAGATTGTCTAAACTTATAAGCGTAATCATGGTCTTATGTCTCGTCGATGTGGGACTTAATGATAAGAAACAAACTTTCGTGGTCCATTCCAATACTGAAGCAAAATATCGTGTTCTTGTTGATACCACATCTGAGCTCCTTTGGCTATGATGGCTTCTTAAGGATTTGGGTATGTCAACATCCTCTACTACTCCCCTTTATTGTGACAATCAGAGTGTCATTCATATTACTCACAATGATGTCTTCCATAAACGGACTAAACACATTGAGATTGATTGTCACTTTATTCGTTCTCATCTTGTCTATGATGCTCTCAAGTTTTTGCTCATCTCTTTCAACGAAAAACTTGTAGATATCTTCACCAAGGCACTTCTTAAGGGACGCACTCGTAATTTGGTTAACAACCTCAAGCTAGTCTCACATACACCTTGAGTTTAAGGATGATGTTAATGTGTATCTATTAACATATTAATGTATATCTATTAATATATATCATATATATTAATGTATAGCATATCTGCTAATGTATATTATGTTATGGGCTTTAAACACATCTAGGTTACTTGTAACTCCTTTATAAATGCATTATGTATATTCATTAAGATATAAAATACAATACATAATATTTTTTTTAATAAATTTTAACAATATATAATAATAATAATTTAAATTATAAGGTTATTATCACCTATAGTTTTGAACATAAAAAGTTAGAAGAATATATAATTTATAATTACATAAAAATTTATATATTTTTGCGTTCTCATAATCCATCTTATGGCATGTTTAAATAACGATTTTTTTTATTTTTTAAAAATAATTGTAATATATTATACAATATAAATATAAAAATAAATATAAATTTATGTAATATTATTAATATATGATATTAAATGAGTTGAAAATTCAAACTGAATCAACTAATCAAAAGTGCTGCGAGATGGAAGGTGGAGATTGGAGTACTCATATTCATAATGACAGCAAAAGTAAGGTTCTTTAATCAATCGTTTTCGCAAATATGTTTGTTTCTAGACGTGCACAGATATGTTTGTTATCAAGATATTTGGTTTAATTTGTATAAATAAAATATATATTCCTATTTATATAAATAAGTTATATAAAAATAATATATGTATAGCATATATCTCAAAGATATAAAAATGTAATAAATTATATATAAATTATTACAACTGATATTATCTCATATATATTATCTTGAATTTCTTTTATATTTATTTTTTAAAATAACGAGATTATTTTTTATTAGAAAATATCGAGAGTACTTGTAATTAAAGTAAAAATAAAAAATAATACACTGTATATATAGGATTACACGAGGAACATTCAAAAAATAATTTTTTTATAATTAATTAATTTTAATATTTTATAATATATATATATATAGGTAGCTAGGTTTTGAGTCTTTTGACCACTTAAAGGTGAGAAGGTCCTACCTTTATTGTGTAATTTTCATGTAAGATATTGAAACCTTCGTTGAAGTCTTTCTAATTATTTAATGAGAAAAATATTTTAATGTAAAAATAATATTTTAATTTTATATTTTTTATAATTTTAATTTTATTGTTAGGAAAAATTAGTTAAGATAAAGATAATTTTTATTTTTTTTATTTTTTTATTTTTTTTAATTACATTATATAAAAACTGTTATAACTTAAATAAAATAATAATTTATTCTTATTTATAAATAAAAATATATATTCTTATTTATTAATTTCTAAATAGTATAGTTTATTAATCATATATTAAATAAATAATGAATGTCATTTTCTTTTATTGATACCTTTTACTTTTTATTTATTTGTTTAATCTTATTGAAAAATTTTGATTGCAATTTTCTTTCATATAAAATAATAACAATGAGCAATACTTTTACCCTTTCACAGATACATTTTAAAACAAACTGATATAATATAATAATATTATTATATATTATCATGTAAAAATTGTATATAGTTACACACACTTTTGTCCTTCACATTTACATTTTATACACGAAATAATATAATATTATTAAATACAATTATTAAAATTTAATTGTGTACAAATTCTAATCAAAATGTAACATTAATCATTTATGATAAGTTATGTTGTATTTGATCATCAAAAATTATTCACGTAGATTTGCATCCATCCCTGAGTTATATTTATATTCATTACAGTTATCATACTTACTTTTTTAAAACATAATATATACATATCAAAATCTACCATTAATCATTTGTGATCAAGTACATTGTATTTGATCTGAAAAATGATTCATATATAGGTTATAGTAAAATTTGTCATTTATTAAATTTTTTAATATTTTATATCATCAAACTTTTATTCATTACATTTATACCATATATTTTTTGTTAATCTTGTGACAAATTATTTAAACAATAAAACTATTTAAAGACATTGATATTGTTTTTTGTCAACATTAATGATTGGATGCAACTTTACGTGGACTTAAGAACAAAGAACACAATGTTAAGATCTTGCATGCATGGATGTAGAAGTTATAGCAACTCCTAGACTCGAGGTGTACTTATTGCATGTTCTAAATCTAAGCATGACTTGTATAGGTGGGGCACTGAAGTTGTAACAACTCCAGAAACGAGGCATAATTACTGTTCGTTTAAAGATATATTATGGCTCATAGAAGTGGAGAACATTAGTTATAGTAACTCTTAAACTTTGGGCGTAGTTGTTTCCTTTTCATAGGTCCAACATGGCTCAAAGAGGTTAGGCACAAAAGCTATAGCAACTCCTAAACCCAGGTCATAGTTGCTTACTATTCAAAGGTCAAGTATAGCCGATAGAAAAAGGGTGCATAAGTTGTAGCAACTCTTGACCCCAATGAGTGTGACTTTTCATAGTCCCCACCTATCAGTCCCTTTTGTAGTTTAGACGTTCCTCATCTTTGTCTACACCTATCAATGATAGTCCACATCTATCAGTCCAACATATCATGGCTCAAATACCTATAGACACCATTTTTATTAAAATAAAAGTAGAAGCACTGTTTGTTTTTCATAGTAGTGGGCTGTTGTTGGTGTCCTATGTTATTCCTTATGAATGGCATGCCGCTTTTTCTCTTTCAAACAATTATTTTCTTGAGAGATTTTGGTAGAGATGATACGTGAGGATAAGATCTCTTAGACTTGTGTACTAATAGCCTATTTGAAACTCTATTATAGGACCTTCTTAGCCCACGCTTACCTCTAAGGTGTATGCCTCTTGAGGATCATATGAACTCAAGTAATCATAAAGGATTTAGAATATTATCTTGGACCTCCAATATGTGAGTGGATACATATTTTGTTCCTTAGTTGGACATGATGTGTCACCCCATTAAGTCTGTGTCCAGGCTTTATTGATTATGTTGATCTTACCAAATGTTCTCATATAGGACTTGGGTGGATTTATGAAGTGCACTTTTGGAGCATCCTCACAAACTCCTTTTGAAATAATTCATAAGAAGGTGTGCACCCTTGAAAGATATGTGATGGTTGTACACCTCACAACCCAGTTTATTGGTAGGGTGTAATCTTAGGTTACACACTTTATGTTATTGTATGAATGTTTTGGTCGTATCATGTATGTTCTTAGCTTTGATCCATACACTTCTTTACATGTATATTTATTTTTGAACTTGACCATGGTCTCATCTATATGTGAGATTATGGACACGAGGCTAGTGAGTAGGCACTATAGTGCTCTGGGTATTGGAAGATTCCATAGGGATCCTTGTTTATAAGAGATGGTTACAGATCTTATGGACTATGGAGATACTCCAAAATAGTTTAGAGTGTGTTCTTTATGATGTCGAGGTAGACACATGGTCCCATCCTTTGAAGTTTTCCTTGTACTCTAAGGTTTTTAGTACCATTATAGATGATTATTTTTTAGGACAACCATATGTTACTGAGGCCACATGGTTAACATGATCAGTTTCGACAAGATGTCGCTACACGTAGGCCTTGATATGATCGCATAGATTGTGATAGGTAAAAGCTACTTAAGGTGGTCCAAACTGGTCTAGGATGGATGGTAGGAGGAACGTTTCCTAGGAATCCATAAATGAATGACTTTGCACTTTGTGGGTGAACTTTGTCTAGTAGGCCATGAGGTATGGTTCTAATTGTGGTAGGTCACATCATAGGAGAAACTTTGTATGTGTATGAGTTATATCCTTTTCACTATGGGCATTAGAAGATGCCATGTGAATGTTCTCACAAATGGGAAGTGAACCAAGGACCTATGGTCTTAGGAAGTGATCCCATGATGGCTTAGGATGCTATCCTCATCATTTCGAGTGTTGGAACTATTTCACTATTTCATTTCTTTTTTAAGAATGATTAGTCACTATTTAAGAATACTATGATGATGATGACTAAAAGAGTGAATAATATCTTTCCAAATATTATTTGGATGCATTGGATGAATGTAAGAGTGAGTGATCATTTTCCTACAATTTTGAGTGAATTAGATGGATGAATGGTCTCATCATACATATATTTTTTCACATTTATTTTTGCACGTATATTGAAAAATGTCAAATGTATGGTCATTGGAATCATCTCATTGAGAGGATTCCAAAATCTGTTTTACTTCCTCGAGAACTAATTGAAAAGTGGGTGAACCAATCCTGAACTAGTCTCTACATATGTCTGGTGAATAGGACTTGTCTTACCTAAATTCTAAATAGCTACTATTATGTATTGTGTTTTGATCTCTTCTATTGGCCATTCGATGTGAAATTTTGTAGGGATATTTTTTCGCACGTGATCTTTTTGATAGTATTCTCAAATTTTTAGGTGATGCTTGTGTTTTTAGATCCAAATTAGGGACATTCAGTTAGACATAAAAGTGAAAGGTGGGTTCCTTTAGGGTTAAGCCACCAAGGTTGGCTGATTGAGCTTTCATATTCAATAGCCAAGGATTCCTTACTCTCAAAAGGTGTCAAAAATTGAGCCATTGTTTGGCAGCATTGACAATGGCGCACACACTTATGGACCGTATATAATGAAATTGTCTATCCCACTCGTAGGCTTTGACCTTGTCGGGATGGGTCATGTTTCCAATCTGAGCCTTTTCGGTTGTGGATGGAGCAAATGTATTATGGAAATTGGAAGATGTCCCAAGGACGTCTTCAAGTTCAAGTGCTTATGGTACTTGTAGGGTCAATTGACAATGCTTAGGCAGTATCATTGAATTTAGTTGACCATTGTGTGTCCAAAACACTTTGTCTAGCCACGTTTTTAATGGTGGTGGATGTGACAGGTGTAACCATCAAGTGCCCCTACTGGTGGGATCGAAGAAGTGTGAACCATTTCTCTCTGTCCTTTGTTAGGGACAGAGTCTTGGTTTCCCTACCTATAGAGATGACTACACAACTTTTTGGACATAAAAAAGGACCTTATTGTCCTTTGTAAGAGCTTGGTTATTCGTGTCAAAAAGTTTATTCATCTTAAAAGGATAGAAAGGTATGGTTTTTAGAGTTTGTATATTGTGAATTTCTTATAGAGTAGTTTTCTTCTGCGCTTTAAGGATATTTTTTCAAGGAGTGCCTAGTTTAAAAAGTTAGAGAACAATGTATTTTTTCCTCTAGTTGTGATTTAAATAGCAAAGCATACTTGTTTTCACAAACCGTGTCAAATATTGATGTCAATTTTTGTCAACGTACATTAGTGATTGATGCACATCTACTTTCTATAGACATGAGAATAGAAAACACAATATTAAGACCTTAGATCATCATAAGATGTGATGGTCTTTAACTCTACGATATTTAAGTAAGTCTAGATAGTGAAAAAAAAAGAGAAAACTAGTATCTTTTCATAGAGATGCAAAGATATATTTACGGAGAGAATATAGATCTCAGTGTCTAAAATTAAGAAAAAAATAAGTTATGTCAAGCTTTAAAATTATAAAATTATATTAAATAGTGGTGATTATTTATAGAAAATAATATAATTATTGATAATATTTATATAATTTATATATAATAATAGATTTATCGTGAAAATGTTATCTATTTAATTATCTCATTATCATATAATTATAGATTTAAATATTGATCATATATTATATTAAATATTTAATTAATATTAACGTTTATTTATTAATTGAACTAACCTCAGAATTATTTGTTGATTAATCCTTCTCATGTTACTTCATATTTCGTGAATTATTTGAAAATGATAAACGAGTTGAAAATTACAGCAAGTGCACTAATAGGTGCTGCGAGATTGAAGGTGGGGATTGGAGTACTCATATATATTCATAATGACAGCGAAAGTAAGGTTATTTAATCAATCGTTTTCACAAATATGTTTGTTATCTAGATGCGCACAAATATGTTTGTTATCAAGATCATTTGGGTTACAGCTAATAACTATGTATAATATATATTCCTATTTGTTTTTATTAATTTGTAAGTAGTCATTCTCGATAATTTATTAACCATATAATAAATAAATAATGAATGTCATTTTCGTTGATCGATGTATTTTACTTTTCAATTATTTATTTATAAATAGTGAAATTTGCCACCTATTGAACTTTAATACTTTATATCTCCTAACTTTACAGCACTCATTACAGTTACTTTTTTTTAATAATATTAATATATCAAAATTTAACATTAATCATTTGTGATCGATTACACTCTATTTGATAAAAAAAATTATTCATATAAATTTATATCCATTATAATGAAATTTGCTTTCTATTAATATTTTTTTAATATGTTATATCCTCGGCTTTACATTCATTATACTTAGCACGCATATTTTTTTTAATAATATTCAAGTATCAATTTAAAATGTATTATAATTTAATGCATATTATAGTATTGATATTCCATTATATATAATTTGGGTTAACAAGTTATTTAGACAATAAAATTATTTAAAAATATTAATGTCGATTTTTATCAATATCAATAATTGGATGCAACTCTACTTTTTGTGTACAAGATAATAGAGAACACGACTTTAGAACTTTGGACCATTATGGGGTGTGGTGGCCTTTGACGCTTTGATACTTAAGTACGTTGAGATAATGAGAAAATTAGTATTTTTCTTTGTTATACCTAGATATATTTAGAGAGATAATATAGATCTAAGTGTTTGTAATTGAGAAAAGAAGAAGTTATGTCAAGCTCTGAACTTATGAAATTTTGTTGAATAATGATGTCTATTTTTAGGGGAAAAATTTGACGATCTTTACACATAGTGGTAGACTTATCTTTAAATATCGGAGTGCTATCCGCTTAATTATTTCATTATTGGATAGTTAAGGGTCTAAATGATGATCTTATATCATGTTAGATATTTAATTGATGTTGACACTTATTTGTTGACTATTAGGTTAACCTACGAGTTATTTGTTGACTAAAACCTTTCATATTATACCACATGACGTGAGATATTTTACACCCAACTTCATCCCTAGACTTTCTAGACATTGGTACATGAGCTAAAAGATCTATTTTTCCATTCTATCACTACATGGGTTCATTATTTTCTGAACCTCGCTAATGGTGTCAAGTCTACTCTTACATAGTCATTACTTACCCTTATGACAAATTTCTTATTTTTTATGTGACGATGGCTCTAAAATACTTATAGGATTTGTCGATAACATGACTACCCTTTTCTAGGAGAATGTAAAAGTGTGGGAGTTTTGATACTACCCTTGTAGATATCCTCACTCTTTAACACTTGCTTTTCTTTGTTGTAATTATTTTTCTAACTTGTGTGCTTTAACTTATCTGAGGGGTCCAAGTAGTGAAGGTTCTTGTCTTCATTGCCTCTAGTTTTGATAGGACCAATATCTTGGTCTACTTAATAAGTTCTATGCTTGACTCGTGCCCAAACTATGTCTACAATGTAGACATATGGTTAAGCACTTTAGGAATGTACCCTATAAGGGAAAACACATAAAAGTGCACCATTAAAGTTGTTCATTCTCTAGGAGGAGGACAAATGATGTGGCACAACCTAAGAAGGTAGTGGACAGGGCATCGTGGCTTATTAGATAGAAGTCTATGCTTTGTAAATTTCAGTTAGTCTTAAAGATCGAAGATGTGTAGACACTTCTTGGGCTTCGGGCATTGTACTTCCTAATGAGTTTCCCGTTAAGGTTTGCACGTTATAGTAGCCATACCGGAGGGCAACAGCCCTTGGGCCTAGACAGTAAGTTCTAGCCTTTTGTTCAAGTATTTTTGGAATACTTAATATTTGTTATAGATGGTACAAGTTTACAACTCATTGAGTTGGGTTCTCCCACTATAACTTCATTGGGGTAATTCCATGTTCTAGATTTTCAAATTTCATGTAGCTTGTAAACTATGACATGTATAGTAGGATTTTTAAGGCCCAATGGTCTACCATATGCTTGGATTATGATATTAGAGTTTAAGTCATTGTATGGACCTTTTGGACATATTTATATGTCATGTTATTTTGCTATTTCCGTACTTTTGATTCATGTACTTGTGATCCTATAATTGTGTAGCATCCATGTACCTCTTTTATTTTTTAGTGAGGTCCATTTGTGATCTTGTTATTTCAAGGCGAAGAGTACTCCTTGGGTACGTCCCTTGTTAAGATATATGGTCTTCTATATTAGTATATGATGGTGTGTACATTGTGTCCCACCATATATGTTATGTTTGACTATGCTTTCTATGTTCGGCTACATGGATCGTGCCTGGACATGTATGCGATGTTGGGTCACATAGGTCATGTGCAACTATGTATTATGTCGGTTCATATGTGTGCCAACCAAGTACCATATCATGATGCATGTGTTGTGTTTGACTATGTACCATAACAACCTTACAACAATTTTAGGTATATTTAGTTAATAACTATAAGTTATAAGTTCATAGTAGTTTCCCTATGGTTTAACCATGCTTCTTATTTCTAATATTTATTTAAAAATATATTTAGTATAAAAATTAAATATAAACTTAATTTTTACTTTACTATATTATTTAAAATATTGATATTAATTTTCATTTTTAACTATTTAGTACATGTTTTTAAGTAAAATAAATAAATATAAAGTAAGAATAAATAAAATTTAATCTAATTATACAAAGTATTTTAAATTTTATTATTAAAACTATCTTTTTCTATATAATTATATGTATATACAATAATAATATTAATGTATATTTGATTTCAATTAACTACAATTTTAATATTGCAATAATCATCCTTACATCACGCTTTATCCATTGCAGTTATTATGGGAAAAATTGTTAGTTTTTATAAATAACCATAGTTTCAATAATCCATGGTTAAAATACTTATCCCTAATGTTAGGTCACATGTTTCGTGTTCGGCCATGTACCTTGTCAAGTCACATGTGTTGCATCCAACGACATGCCATGTCAAATCACATATATTGTATCTAGCCATGTGCCATGTCGGGTTATATGTGATGTGTTCGATCATGTACCATGTTAGGTCACATATGCCATATCCGACCATGTACATTGTAAGATCACGTGTCGTGTCCGATCTTGTGACTTTAAAAACTTTTGAAGTCCTTGGTGGATTATTCCATCCTAACGTGAGTGTCATTGCACTATATTTGTGCTTAACAATTTTTATCAATGGATAGGGTTGGAGACTTAAGGTCCCTAACATGAGAAAAAATGTGTTTGCATGGATGAGGTGTAGAATTTGCAACAACTCCTTGACTCGGGGTGTACTTTCTACATATTTAAAGCTCAAGCATGCCCGTAGAGGTAGGGCATAGAAGTTGTAGCAATTTCTAAACTCGGAACATAATTACTGCATGTTCAAAGATCTAACATGGCTCGTAGAAGTATGGCACAAAATTTGTAGCAATTCCTAAACCCGGGGAGTAGTTGTTGCTTGTTCAAAGGTCCAACATGTCCCATAGAGGTGGGGCATAAAAGCTGTAGAAACTCCTGAACTTGGGTCGTAGTTGGTTCATATTCAAAGTTCAAGCATGACCCATGGAAAAGGGGCACATAAGTTGTAGCAAATCTTGACCCCTGGGATACTAGCGTGTGACTTTTCATAGCCTACACCTATCATTCCTTTTGTAGTTTGGACTTTCCCATCCTTGTTGAATCCCATGAATGTGAAACAAGCTTGGCCCAAATACCTGTAGACACAATTTGTATTAAAATAAAAGTATACCTTAAGCATTGTCTATTTTTTATCGTAGTGGATCATTGTTCATGTCCCATGTTATTCTTTATGAGTGGCATCTTATGCCAGTTTTTGCTCTTTCAAGACAATTATTTTCTCTAGAGATTTTGGTAGACATGATGCGTGAGGACAAGATCCCTTGGACTTGTGTAGGAATAACCTATTTGAAACTCTATTATGGGGCTTTCTTAGTCCACGCTTACCTCTGGGATGTGTGTCTCTTGAAGATCATGTGAACTCATGTAATCATGGAAGAGTTATAACATTGTCTTAGACCTTCGATATGTGAGTGGACACATATTTTGTTTTTTAGTTGGACATGATGTATCACTTCATTAAATCTCTGTCCAGACTTGGTTGATTATGTCGATCTTACCAAGTGTTCTCATATAGGACTTAGGTGGATTTCTGAAGTGCACTCTTAAAGAAACCTCATAGAACTCATTTTGAAATAATTCATAAGGATATGTGCACCTTTGGATGATATGTGATAGTTGTACACCTCATAACCAAATTTGTTGGTGGGGTGCAATCTTAGGTTATACACTTTATGTCATTTCATGAATGTTTCAGTCATATCATATATGTTCTTAGCTCTAATCCATACACTTCTTTATTTGTAAGTTTATTTTTGAACCTAACCATGATTTCATCTATTTGTGAGATCGTTGACACAAGGCCTGTGAGTGGAGACCATGGCGCTTTGGGCATTGGAAGATACCATAGGGGGTCCTTGTTAATGAGAAATGATTATAGATCTTATGGACTTTAGAGGCACTCCAAAATAGTTTAGAGCGTGTTTTTTATAATGTTGAGGTAGAAAAATGGTCCCATTTTTTATGTTTTTCCTGTACTCCAAGGGTTTTTAGTACCATCGTAGATGATTTTAAGGCAGTTATATGTCGCTGAGGCCACATGGTTAACATGACCAGTTTGGACAAAGTGTCCCTACATGTGGGCCTTGAGATGATTGCGTGGACTATAATAGGTAGTAGCTTCTACTCGAGGTGGTCCAACTTGATCCAGGATGGATGGTCAAAGGAATACTTCTTGCGAATCCATAGATGCATGACTTTACACTTTATGAGTTAACTTTGTCTAGTAGGCCATGAGCCTGGTTCCCATCATGGTAGGTCACGTCTATAGGATGAGGAGTGAACCAGTGACTTGTGATCTTGTGAGGTGATCCTATGATGGCTTGGGATGTTATCTTCATCATTTTTAACGTTGGAACTAGTTTGTTATTTCATTCCTTTTTTAAAAAATGATCGGTCATTATTTTAAGAACACTATGATAATGATGATTGAAAGAGTAAATAATATTTTTTCAAATATTATTTGGATGCATTGAATGAATGGAACAATGAATGATCATTTTCTTATAATTTTGAGTGAATTGGATGGATGAATGGTCTTCCCATACACATATTTTTACATATTAATTTCTAAAAAAAATTCAAATATATAATCATTGGAATCATCTTGTTGAGAGGCGAGAATCGATTGAAAAATGGATGAATCGATCTTGAACCAATTTCTACATCTGTCCGATGAATCGCACCTATCTGACCCAAGTTTTGTTCATCTACTATTTTGTCTAATGCCCTAATCTTCTCTTTTGGTCATTTGATGTGAAATATATGCTCATTTTTGTATAATATTAAAAAACATATATTCATTTACATTTTAAGAAAAATAAACATATGTTTTTTAATGTAAGTGAAAAATAAAATTCTATATATAGAAAAGTTATACAATATAATTAAACCTTTAATATTTTATTAATTTTGTACTTTTTATATTTTTCTTTTAATTTTAAATATAATACATCTATATATCAAAATATATATATATATATATATATTAAATAAAATGATATTAATATGTTTTAAATTAAAATAGATTTTATAATTTTGAATATCAATATATTCATTTTGATAAAAATAAAAATTATCAAAAAATATTTTATTTTATAACACCTAGTTTTTAAATTTAACCAACAATACTTAAATTTAATCTCTAAAACTTTAAAATGTATAATTTTTAAAATATATTAAAATTATAATTAAATATATATATTTTAATAATAAAATGAATAACTTTAAAATAACATAAATTGAGGTATAAAAACTGTTTGCGTGAATGTATTTAGTTTTATTGACTATTTTTTTAATTTATGGTAAGAAAATAGTATATATTCAATCTTAAAAGTTAACCATAATCGAAAAATAAATATCCTATTAAATATAAACACATCACTGATATATTTTTAATCAAAATAGAAAATTCTTTTTATTTGATAATAATTCGAAATTTACAACTTTTTTATTACAACTTTTTTTTTATAAATGTGAAAATTATTATTAATGATAAGCTTTCATAGTTACAATCTTGACTGCAATCTGGATACAAGTAAATAAATTTTTTACTGTGTTCATGTTATTTCTTAACTCCTAATATGATATGGTTTTTAAGTTTTTATATTTTTGTAGATTTAAACTTAAAAAATAATTTATTTATTTTGTGAAGGTATGCTATTGATCATCGTCACAATTGATCCTTAAATTACATCTCTCTCTATCTATGAACATTGCGCATCATATTCTTATTTAAAGCCTTCCAAGTTCATATTATTTAATATCATCGTGATAAAATTGAAAAAAATTGATTTAAACTGATGATTTTTATGTTTAACCTTTTAAAAAAAGTTAACAGAAATTTGTAATTATTCGCATCTTAATTATAAAAATTTCAAGATTTTGATGCGTGATTTTAAAATGAGGATTAAATTATATTTACATTGAAATTTGGGGGACCGTCATTGGAAGTAACCCAATTTGAAGCCAATTTCGAAGCGAAGAAAATATGAAATTCTAAGTATTTTATTTTATAAAACAATTATTAATAAAAATAACGGATGTTAAAAATAAATTAAATTTATATATTTTTATTATCATAATAATAAAATTTATTATAATAATATCTTCCTTATAATTTTCATTACTTTAATTATTATAAAAAAACTAACCACCCAAATATATACATCTTTTATATTATTAATTAGGATGAAATAATTCTTCCAAATTTTTTTAAAATAGTAAAAAAAAGTTATAAGTTTTAAAAATAATAATTATATTTTTTATTATTATTTTTTAATTTTTTAAAGAAATTATTTATAATAAAATTAATTAGAGTTAAAAAATTTAAGAAAAGTATTATAACAAAATAATAATAAAAAATATTTTAAATTATTTTAAAAATTCTAAAAAATTTAATAATAAATTTCTCGATTAGTTATTTGAAATGATTCTGCGTCTCGAGGTGGCGAACATCATTCGTGTCAGAGTATATATGAGACTTTTGGATGCATCTAAAAAATTTGAAATGAGCCTATCTACCTTAATAATAACTCTGAGCTGTATAAATAATTTTATTATTAATATAATTTTATTTTTAAATCTTTAAAAAATATTTAATAATATATATATATTAAAATATTTCATTTTACGTTATAAAAAAAAATATTTTTAAATACAATTTTATATATAATAAAAAATTATTATAAATTTTTCTATCTCCTACTTATTATTGTATGCATAGATATATGCACACAGGTCATTGGTAGGGGTGAGTCTGAACATTGATAAATTAATTATATGTATAAAGCATGTAAATATGTAACTATTATCAAATAAAAAAAATCAACAATTTGTAGATTAAAAAAAAGAGGGGTAAGCATCTACAAATAACAATAGGCTAAGGCAAAACCATGAACACCACCAAAAACACTATAATTTGAGCAGTAAGAGCTTTCTTTTCAATCCAATGGCAGAAGGAATCCTTTATAACTTTGCAGCAGGAATACTTCAAAGGTTGGCCTCTGAAGTTGTGAATGAGATTGGACTAATTTGGGGAGTGAAGGAAAAGCTTCTTGGCCTTGAAGACACCATGTCAATGATCAAAGATGTTCTTCTTGATGCACAGGAACAAAGAATCCATAGACATCATATCAAAAACTGGCTTTCCAGGCTTGAAGATGTGGTTCAGGATTTCGAAGACTTGTTGGATTACATGGAAACTGATGCTTTGCGAAGACAGGGGAGATCCAATAAGAATCAACTTCTCAAAGAGGTATGCAATTTCTTTTCCTCTTCAAACCGAGTTGCTTTTCGGTTCAAAATGGCTCATTGGTTAGATGATATTAAGAAAAAATTAGCTGTAGTTCAAGCTGATAGAAGAGAATTTCAACTAGAGGTACGCCTTGAGGAGGCTCCTCATCTAGTTGCAAGTGATGTGAGATTTGAGCAAACTCACTCATTTGTACCTGAAGAAGAAGTTATTGGCAGAGATCTTGATAAGTCAAATATTATTAACAAAATATTAAATGTTGATCAAACAAATCAGCATGTGTCAACTATTGCTATAGTTGGTTGTGGAGGAATGGGAAAAACTTCACTTGCTCAACTTATTTTTAATGACAAAAACATCCAAAATCATTTCCAATTAAAGATGTGGGTGTGTGTCTCTGATGTTTTTGTTGTGAAAACAATTGTTGAGCAAATCATCAAATCTGCTACTAATAAGAGTCCAGATCGTAATTCTGAAATGGATCAATTGCAAAATCAACTCAGAAATGAGCTGAAGGATAAGAGATATCTTTTAATATTAGATGATGTATGGAATGAAGATTTTTCAAAATGGGATGAATTAAGAGTCTTATTAGGTGTTGGTGCTATGGGAAGTAGAATTCTAGTAACAACCCGTAGTACGATGGTGGCAAACATTACAGGTGACCAAGAACCATATCATTTAGGGATACTAGATGATGGGTTTTCTTCGTCTCTGTTTAAAAAAAGGGCTTTTAAGGAGGGATATGAAGGTAATAAAAGCATTGAAGATATTGGAAATGAGATTTTGAAAAAGTGTGGCGGAATTCCCATTGTCATCAAGACAATAGGAAGTATGTTGCGTTTTAAAGATGCAGAAAATGAATGGCAACAATTCCTTGATAAGGAGCTTTCCAAAGTGCCCCAATATGCTGACAACATTTTACCAAGGTTAGAATTGAGCTATAATCATCTTCCATCACATTTAAAACATTGTTTTGCTTTTTGTAGTTTATTTCCCAAAGATTATGAATTCGATGTTAAGGAGATGATTAGATATTGGATGGCACTAGGTTTTGTCAATTCACCAGACCAGAGTCGTTCTCTAGAAGATGTTGGTCTTGAATATTTTAAGGAGTTGTTGTCGAGATCATTTTTCCAACAAGTTGAAACAAATGTGTGGGGTGATATAATGAGATGCAAAATGCATGACTGCATCCATTATCTTGCTATAAAAGTAGCAGGAACAGAGTGCATTTCATTAAATTCAAAGGGAGGAAATATTGGCAAAAGTAATCGTCATTTATCATTTCATCGTGATTTTGAGCAACCGTTTCCAACTTACTTGCTTCTAGCAGAAAGGATACTGACAATTCTTAAACCCTTTAAATTATCCCATTTATTTGATGAGCCATCTGTTTATAAAATTATCTCAAGTATGAAGCGCATACGATTGTTGGATTTGAATAGCTCAAATATTGAAAGAGTCCCCAAGTCTATTGATAAGTTGTTGCATTTACGGTATTTGGATTTATCTTATAATCGCTTTCTTGCCACACTGCCTAATTCTTTGTGTAAATTACAAAATTTACAAACGTTGATACTGAATTTTTGTGAAAATTTTCAAAAGTGGCCAAAAGACTTTGGAAAATTAGTCAATCTCAGACATCTTGAGTTTATGTGTTGTGAGATCCTAAAAGAATGGCCAAAAGACATAGATAAACTTGTCAATCTCAGACATCTTAATTTCAAACATTGTGATAAGTTAAAAAACTTGCTGCCGCGTGAATTGAGTCAGCTCACCAATCTTCAAACATTATCACCGTTAGAAATAGATGTTAATATGGAGTTTGGGATAGGACAAATGGGAGATTTAAAAAACTTAAGAGGAGGACAGCTAGCTATTGTAAATTTGAAGCACGAAAAATATGAAATCTCAAAGGCAAATTTGAAGGAAAAGCAGTTTAACAGCATAATACTAGAATGGGAGAACAATGGGGAAGTTGATAATGATGAGACTAAAGCTACTGCTGACGAGGAAACATTGCAAGACCTACAGCCTTCCCAGAACCTCAAAGAGTTGAAATTAGATGGCTATTGTGGTTACAAGTGCTCGAGTTGGTTTGATTCTCTTACAAATGTGTTTAGGATTGAGTTGAAGAACTGTAAAAATTTGAAATATCTACCGGGGTTGGCTCATTTGCCTGCTCTCAAAGAATTGATACTTGTGAGTTTGCCCGCGTTGGTGTGTATTTCAAGCAATAATAGCGAAGAATTGATCTGCAGATCATCATCCTCATCTTCCAAATCATCATTGTTCTTTCCATCCTTGGAGGAACTCACTTTGAAGGATATGCCTAGTCTGAAGGGATGGTGGAATATTAACGATGAAGATAACAACCTCCTCAAAATATTACCGACATTTCCTTGTCTTTCTGCGCTGACGATTCTGAAATGTCCAAGACTCAATTGTATGCCGTTTTTTCCATTCCTAGATGAAAATTTACGTTTTGATTATATCAGTTGGAAGGGTATATTGCAGAGTACATTGATGATGAACGACATTGAAGGAGCATCAACAACAACTTCTTCTGCTTCTCATTTGACCAAATTGAGGGAGATGACCTTGACGGATTTTGAAGACATAGAGTCTCTACTCTTATCATCAAAAAGCCTCACATCTTTGAAGGACCTTACGATTAAGAAATGCTATAGATTAAAGAGTATCTTCTCAGGCATTCAGCATCTCACGTCACTTCAAACACTGTCAATTGGTAATTGCGAGGAGCTCGAGGTGCTTTTTGATGATGTCACATTGTCTAAGTCCCTCGTAGACCTCTCTTCTTTGTATCTGAGTCACCTTCCAAAAGTTGAGGCTTTTCCGGATTGCATAAGTAACCTTAAATCTCTCAAGGTTTTAGTTATTGAGGATTTGGAGAATTTAAACAGCTCGGGATTGAAAGGGATATGTAGCCTTCCCTCTTTAGAGAAACTTTATCTTTTGTCTTGCAACAGGCTTTCAACACTCCCTCAAGAAATATGTCGTCTTTCCAGCTCGTTAAAAAAGTTGACAATCGATGATTGTCTCCATTTTCATTCACTGCCTGGAGAAATATTTAGTCTCACCACTCTAGAGATATTGAACTTGTACGAACTTCCCGAATTGAAGTCTCTTCCTCAAAAACATTTGCTCGACAACATCCAAGAAATCAAGTTTTGGAATAATGAGATAGAAAAAGTATTCATCAAATCAGTCCAAAGTCAAGATAGAGATCCCCCGACCAATCTCAAACTTCTCATTATAGACATCCCACATTTGGAAAAGCCTGTCAGGTACCATTTATAACTAGTAAATTTTTGTTCAAGTTTCGTCTCCTTTTAATTACCTCACTTAATTTTCTCTGTTATTCTGGTTGTCTTTTACCCATTACAAGTGTGGTATGATTTAGTACCATTCATGATAAGTTGAATGTTGATTTTCAGCTTAGACTTTGTTTTTATTTTTTTGATAATTTTGTTTTGGGTTTTGGAGAAACCAATGGGGCGATGGGATGTAGTTTTTCAAATTGATTTCTTTTAATGTATATTTTTGGGATTCTGCAGGAATTCTGGATTTTCATTATCATCTGAAAGGAATATTGGTACATAATTAAAGGTTATTTGTATTATAATATACGATCCTTATAGTTGTTTGTATTATAATATTTGTTTAATTTTGATTATTCATTAATATTTGTTTTAGCTCCTTTTTTTTCCGATTTCAGCCATTGTTTTTAGTGATTTAGGAAAGACCATAGTATTTGTTTTTTATGATTTGAAATAATTACTGGTAGTTGCCAACTCTATTAGACTATTAATAAAAATGCAGCATGCTTTATTTATCGAAATATGATAGTTTTGGGAATTTTTGTTGATTAAATGGCATATTTGATAAACATTTTACTTTTTACTTTTTGATTCTTAAATTTTGTAATTAGATTTTTTATTTATATCTACCATTAAAAAAATTTGAAAAGTTGTTTGATTTTCAATTTCTATTTTCATTTTGAAAATGTTGAAATTGAGAATTGATTGTTGCTGATAATCAATTTTTAATTTTTCAATTTAAAAAAAATTAAAATGAATTTTTTAAATTTTAAGTTTGAAAATTCAATTAATATTTTTCATAAATTTATTAAACTTTGAATATTTAATAACTTTGAATAAAGTTGAATATGATAATGGATTGATAATTAGGTTTGAGTAATAAGATATAAAAACTTACTTCCAATATTGATTACTTTTAAATTTTAAAATTTGATAGAATTTTAAAATCGAGTTTCAAAATTTAAAAAATGGATTATTAAAAATGTTTAATTTTAAATTTTAAAAAATAAATTAATTATCAAATAAATACTTTATAAATTGCTATCGAGACATCTCATGAATATGAAAATATTTACTTACAATTTTCTTAAGTATAAATTGTTTTAAAGGATAGTAATATTAACATAATATAAATTATTATTACGTTATTAATAATTTTGTTCTTACAATAAGATACAATTAATTTAGAAATAAAATAAATATTTTATATAATTGTATTGTGATAATATATAAAACCCTACTTTAAAAGTTTAATATTTCAAATATAAAGAACTATTTGTTGAGACTGGAATGACTTAAGCTTTGATTTTTTTATCTGTTATTGTTAGTTTTGAAACTTTGTGAGCTAAATCCTAATATCCTAATATGTAAATCATTATAGAGTGAGCAAATGGATTAATAAAGGAGATTCTTGTTTATGTGGCTCCTATTCTAAGAACAATTTTAAGGAAGTTAAGGCACGTTGAATTCTCTGTTCTTATATATTGAACAGGAAGGACTACAAATGTTGATGAAATCTCCAACTCTCCAGTCTCAAGATCAAAGATTCTGTCTTTGTTGTACTTGTTGGATTCAATTATTTTCTTGTTATTTGTTATTTATCTATATTTTGTTTGTATTTGATCCTTGTTGGATTCAACTATTTCTTTATTATTTATTATTTATCTATATTGTGTTTGTATTTGTTCCTTGTTGGATTCAACTATTTTCTTGTTATTTTTTATTTATCTATATTGTGTTTATATTTAAATAAGTGTTAATATTTGATATCTTGTGTTTTTATATAGGATTACAATATATTAAATTTGTAATTAATAAATAATGAATTTTCTTATATAATATGTGTATATTTGTTTTATCAATCAATGCAAGAAAACATTTACCAATTTTCATACCATTTACTAGTTCTATTTTGTAATTTATTATGATATTAGAGCAACACTTAAACTCCAACAATAGTAATTCCCAACGTATAAAGAATATCTATCATTTTCCAAATACTCTAAAAAAACATGGATATTATCTTCTTATGTTGCCAATTGAACAAAAAGGTCTCATAATACACACTTGGAATGATTTCTAAAGATAATAACTCATTAAACGCAACACATAAATTTAATGATGATCAATTGTAACAACTTGCTCATACCTTGTCTCAAATAGTACCAAATCATACTAACGATAATGACAATACATTTACAAATTATGTATGTTTTCTTTTTTTTATCCTATTAATTCCATTTTTATTAAGTATTGGATATTAGATAGCAGAGTAACAGATTATATTGTCGTAGGATTCATTCTTTTCATTCACATATACATATCACTGATACTAATTGTAAAGTTTCTTATCGAATTTTTCAGTTTCTGTAACATGTACAGGAGTTATACTATTTATCTCTAATATTATGTTAAATAAAGTTTTGTATATCCTATCGTTTCATTTAAATTTGATGTTTATTAGTAAAATCACAATTGTCTTAAATTTTTGTGCCATTCATTTCCCACTTTTTATATCTTACAAGAGTTAGCTACGAGAAAGATAATTGGCTTAGGTAAGTAACATGGTGATCTTTATTACATATCTCCATTGCAAAGGATACCTACCTCTCATTCAGTTTCTCAACCTCCCAACTTATGTCACATGCATTTTGAACATCTGTCTCCATCTCGACTAAAACTAGTATCATTGTTACTGTCTCTTAATAATAAAATTTCCTTTGATAATAATTGCAATGTTTGTCCTATGGCTAAACAAACTTGAATACTATTTCCTTACAGTTTTATATCAACTCATACTCCATTTGATTTATTACATTGTGATATTGAATTCTTCACAAAATTTATACACATTTAGGGGCACATTTCTTTCTCACTGTTGTGGACGATTTTACAAGGAGCATATAGGTATTTCCTATGTATTTTAAATCAAAAACTCAAAACTATTTTACAACCCTTCTGTACCTTTATTCATACTCAGTATGCTTTTGTTAAGGTCATTCGGGTAGACAATGGTTCTGAATTTCTATCCATGCGAAATTATTTTCAATCATATGACATAGAATATCAACGTACTTGTGTCTATACTTTACAATAAAATGGAGTAGTTGAATAAAAGTATCATCATATTCTAATTGTTACAAGTACTTTACTTTTTCAATCTCAGCTTCCTCCTACTTTTTAGGATGAATGTGTATTGACAGTTGTATATATCATTAATCGACTCCCTATACCATTACTATCCAACAAATCACTTTTTGAACTTTTGCAAGATCATTCACTTCACTCGATCATTTGAAAGTTTTTGGTTGTTTATGTTATGTAACTGTTGTTCATCTCATTCATAAATTTGAATCACATGCTAGATAATGTATTTTTATTGAGTACCACATCTGTCAAAAAATTACAAGTTTTATGAATTAAAGATAAAAAAATTGTTAATCAAGATGACAAATTTTTAAAAACCACGTTTCCTTTGATTTCTAGTCAACCTGATTTTGGTTTTGTTTTACCAAATGTTTTACATATGCCACAAACAACTTGCTTTTCTCTTATGATTCTAATCTATACACTTTAATAACTGTATTTTATATAATTATTTTCACTTATTTTATTAATTATAATTGTTATGTTCTTTACATTTTTAGTTAATTTTAGTTAAATTAATTAGTATTTACTTTTATTGGTTAAGGAGATTATTTTTTAAGAAAATTAAATAATTTGAATCAAAAACGTACTTAATTGCAAATTTGTTTCCAAAAATATAATTTCAAATAAAAGAGTACTTAATTGCAATTTATAAAAGTCGAAAATATAAATTAAATTAAAATTGGGCTTAATTTTAATTATTAAAAGTTTAAAAATTTAATTTAAATTAGAAAAGGTTTAATTGCAATTAAAGAAAGTTTAAAAATGTAATTTGAATTAAATTTATGGGTCAAAATGCAATTAAGATTATTTATTTTCTACGCAGGAAAAAGAGGCCACGCGCTCAATCACAATTGCGCATCACCAACCGTGCGATCAGGTAACGAACGGCTGCGATGAGGCGCGTGAGACCAGACACGACAAAAGAGATTGAACGCGGGATTTCAGGTGCACCACTCGGTGCGCCAATGGGGCCCACCTGCCGCGTAGGTATGTTATGTAACTGTTGTTCATCTCATTCATAAATTTGAATCATATGCTAGATAATGCATTTTTATTGGGTACCCCATCTGTCAAAAAATTACAAGTTTTATGATTTAGAGACAAATTGTTTTTGTTAATCAAGATGACAAATTTTAAAAAACCACATTTCCTTTGGTTTTGTTTTACCAAATTTTTTACATGATGCCACAAACAACTTGCTTTTCTCATATGATTCTAACCTATACACTTTATCATCTCCTCATAATCAACTGTCAAGTCCTCATCATGCTCATATCCCCTTAATAAAAAACAACCAAATTTTATGGATAGATTTTGGGCACTTATTATTTCAACAATCTGGATTGATTAAAATTTTACTAGAAATAGCCTCTTCTTTTAATATTATAATCTTTCCTCCATGCCTCCTATAGACTCATCAGTCTCCCTTAATTCCCTTATACGTCAATCCACTTATCTAAAGCAACCTTTGACGTGGTATAAATATTACATTTTGTCTGCCTAAGCCAAATCATTAAACCTTGACATCCAATTCAACATCAAGTATCTGACATTCTCTTTTTAATTATCTTTCATATTCTTGTCTATCTGCTACCCATTGTACCTTCTTAGCTAACATTATATGTCATACCAACCCTCACTTTTTGCTCAAGTTATCTTTGATCCACATTAACAAAATGTGATAAAAATTGAATTAATAGCATTAGAGTATAATAACACCTAGAGTATAATTCCTTTATCGACTAGTCATAAATCCATTTGGTGTAAGTGGGTCTACAAAATCAAATATCAATGTAATGGCACTATTGATCATTATAAAGTTTGCTTTGTTGATAAGGGATGCACTCAAATTTAAGGTATTGATTACAATGAAACATCTTTCCCACTACCAAGCTCTCACTACACTTCGTTATCTTCTTGATGTTGCTTTCGCACGTCATTAATTCATTAATAAATTATATGTACAAAATTATTTTCTTCATGGTGTTGTACAAGAGATACTATGAAAGCTCCATCTAATCTTCATCGACAGGGGAGAATCTTGTGGATTGACTTAATAAATCCCTCTATCATCTCAAACAAGCATCAAAAAACTAGTTTTCTACTTTTATTATTACCATTCAGAAAGTTGATCATCAGAAGTCAAAAATGGATTATTCTTTTTCACCAAATATAAAGGTACTTCTTTTACCGTAATCCTTAACTATACATGAAAACTCTTGTTGACAAAATAATTTCTACGTTTTGAATTTTTTTGAACAAAAAAGAGAATTTTCATGTCTCAAAAGAAATATGCAATAGATATTTTACAAGATTCAAGACTTTCTAATGCACATCCAGACAAGTTTTTGATGGAGGAAATTTTGAAACTTACTCCTGTAGATGGAGTCTTATTAAATGATTCAACTAAGTACCCAAGGTGGGTTGGTAGATTAATTTATCTTACTATGACAAGGCCTGACATAATATACTATGTTTACATATTAAGTCAATTTACGCATAAACCCAGAAAGTCATATTGGGATGCAACTTTACACATTCACAGGTTCATTAATTGTAATCCTTGTCAATGTTTATTATTTTCTTCTACAAACAATCTAACTCTAAGACATTTTACTATTTAGATTAAGGAGAGTGTTTTCCATAAAAAGATTACCTACAAGATATTGTATTTTTCTTAAGATTTTCTTATCTCACGTAGATCCAAGAAACAAGCTAATATTTCTATATCATCTATAGAAAAACTAGAAGATAGAAAATAAAACTTATATAGTTTTATGTAGCAAAAAATATCATTGAATTTTTCACAAGAATTAAGATATGATATTTTAAAAAATATTGTTGACTCGTTTAAAAACAATTTTCTTTTTATTGTTCCAAAATCAAAGGAGCAAAACATGGTTCATTTTTAGCTTTAATTATTTTACTATTCCTCTTCTTCTTTATGTCTTATATGAATGTCATTATATATAAAGTTTGTTTGTAATCCTTCTCCATTTAGTTCAAAAAAGTGTTTTTCAAATGTATCAAAACATTTTATAAGACATTTGACAATCTTTATAGATGTTTTTTCAAATTTTTAAAAAATAATGTTTGTACTTTTAAGAAAAATAAATAATATTTAAGTAATTTTAAACAACTTTTTTGAAACCACTTATTAGAAAAGCACGTTCAAAGGGTACATATTAAGTTCTCACTTTTCTCATCTCTTTATGTATTGTTCTTATTTTATTAATACCTTTTGCATTTATGGCTTGTTTTTGAATTTGGGTTAACTCAATTTACTTGGTTTCTACTTAGATCCTATACATTCCAAATCCAATTAGCTAATGATTTTTTTTATCCTTTTAATTTCATATACTCAACTCTTTGATTTATTTTGTTTAACACTTGGCATAAACTATAAAACACCATATTTTTTTCTTCTCAAAATGTCTAATTCTTATTTGCATCCTATTCGAAGTTCATCTACATTTTTTATTTTCCACAAGAAATCAAGAACTAGGTTTGCGTCTATTTAATACTTGAACTTTACATCTTCGTTCAATAAAATTTGACGATGAAAATTTGACCAAAAAACGCACAAAATAAAAATAAATTAAAGATTAGTTAAAAATTTGAAAATAAAACAAATATGTATTGAAAAAGTAAAATTTATTATAATTTTATTGTGTTTTAATTAAAAGGTAATAAATTAAATACATAAAATTTAAACTTAAAATATTTTACATTTAAAATTTAAGTTGAGAGACTATGTATGTTAAATATGATCTAACTTTCACAAAAATTATAAAAATTTACGTATAAAATTATATTTTTGATTAAGTAAAGAATAACACATGTCCCCTGTATACATTATATAGATTTGTCCCTGAATGTATAACTTCTTCTAACGTGGCATCAATTGACAAACTTTCATTGAAATTAAAACTAAAAAAGAGGATGGATTATAAGAGAGAATAAAATTGGCTAAAAAATTCTACTTAGAGGGAACGTCGAAAGCGAATAACGTGGAAAAAGGATCGATGATATTTAAGAATATAGATAAATTGTTAAGTTTACGTCCAATAAACTAGAGATTTTAAGAGAATTAATACTTGATATTTTTTTATGGTATCAGAACATCAAAGTATTGTGATCGAATCCTTGTAACTCTCTTTCATAATGTGAACGAAATGACACTGATAAGGGCGACTAGCAATTAAATCCATGAGATTACCCATGTTAGAGATTGTTATAAAGCTACTTAATTTAAGGAGCATATTAAGGAGCAAAACATGTAGCAAAACAAGGAGTAAAACATGGAGCAAAACATGGAGCTTAATTTAAGGAATCATTAATTTAAGGAGTAATTCAAAGAGTGAATTTTAATATAAATAGATGTATAATTGTAATGAATTAATTATCCAAAGTGTTCATTCCAATTGAGAGAAAAACTTAGAGAGAAAAGCTTTTGCGAGAGAAAATTGAGAGTAATTTTCTTGAGTGTAATTGGGTTGTGGGTTTTGAGTGTTGTAAACACCTTGTGTAATTTCTCTTCATTTAGTAAAAAGATCTGCAGCAGGTCCGGAGATGTAAGCAAGATTGGTTGAACTCCGTTATCGAATTTGTGTGTTATTTTTCTATTCTTGCTTTCTCATAAGTCTGGCTTATCGGGAATTTGCGTTATTTCCCAATAACTGGTATCAGAGCTTTTGGTGGTGATTTCTGTCAATTTCTTACAAGGTTAATATTCATGTAAATAGTGAATTACGTGAATAGTGAAATTTTGTTGACGATATTTGTTCGTTGACGAATGTGTTCTAATACACGGTGGTTTGCAGAAATAGTCAGAAACGATCCGGAGAAAGTCAGATTTAAGTGGGAGCAATGGCCGCAGATGAAGGAAGGGTGAAACTCAAGAAATTCGATGGCACATATTTCGGGTTTTGGAAAATATAGATAGAGGATTATCTGTATCAAAGAAATCTATATCAATCTCTCTTAGGGAAGAAGCCAGAGGCTATGAAGGAAGAAGATTGGAATCTTCTAGACATACAAGCCCTCGGAGTTATTCGATTGATGTTATCCCGTAATGTTGCTTTCAACATAGAAAAGGAAAAGACCACGGTGGGTCTTATGGAAGCTCTCTCCAATATGTATGAGAAGCCATCAGCCTTAAACAAAGTGCACTTGATGAGGCGTTTGTTCAATTTGTGGATGACAGAAGGCGCATCGGTAGCTCAACATCTCAATGAACTCAACACAGTCACAACCCAGTTGAGTTCAGTGGAAATTGAATTCATTGAAGAAGTATGAGCATTGATACTTTTGTCTTCTCTACCAGAAAGTTGGAATGCTATTGTCACGGCTGTGAGTAGCTCGTCGGGAAGCAATAAGTTGAAATATGACGATGTTTGTGATTTGGTTCTCAGTGAAGAGATCCGACGTAGAGAGTTAGGTGAATCGTCAACCTCTTCAGTTTTGCATACAGAGTCAAGAGGAAGAAATTCAACCAAAGGGAATGGACGTGATAGAACAGACTACTGAGGTAGATCAAAGGACAAGAGGTCCAAATCTAAGAATCCTAATAATTCCCATAGCTCGAAGACTATAGAGTGTTGGAATTGTGGAAGAACAGTGCACTACAAAAATCAATGCAAGAGTGCACCGAAGGACAAACAAGTGAAGGTAGAGGCAATTGTTACTTCCACCTCAGGAGGGGATGATGCATTGATATGCTCTTTGGAGAGCAAGGAAGAATCTTGGGTGTTAGACTCTAGAGCATCATTCCATGCTACTTCACAGAAAGAATTCTTCGAGAAATATGTCCCTAGAAACCTTGGAAAGGTATATCTTGGTGATGATCAACCATGTGCTATTATTGGCAAAGGTGTAGTGAAGATTAAGTTAAACAAGTCTGTTTGGGAGCTGAAGGATGTCAGGCATATTCCCGACCTCAGAAGGAACTTAATCTCAGTGGGGCAGTTGGCTAGTGAAGGCTACACTACGATCTTCCATGGTGATAATTGGAAGATTTCAAAGGGTGCAATGACAGTTGCTCGAGGCAAGAAAAGTGGCACTCTTTACATGACAAATGAGGCACGTTGTTCAATTACGATTCTGACAAGCAATGAAACACCAAATCTGTGGCACCAGAGACTAGGCCATATGAGTGAGAAGGGGATGAAGATTATGCACTCAAAGGGAAAACTTCCAGGTCTACAGTCTACGGAGATAGACATGTGCGAAGATTGCATACTTGGAAAGCAAAAGAGAGTCATCTTTCAGACAAGTTGCAGAATCCCAAAGAAGGAAAGGCTAGAGCTTATTCACTCTGATGTTTGGGGACCAACGACCGTCTCATCTATTGGTGGGAAACACTACTTCGTGACTTTCATCGATGATCACTCTCGGAAGGTATGGGTTTACTTTCTAAAGCATAAGTCTGAAGTATTTGAGGCTTTCAGAAGATGGAAAGCTATGGTGGAAAATGAGACGGGTTTAAAGATCAAAAAGCTCAGAACCGATAATGGTGGTGAATATGAAGACACCAGGTTCAAAAATTTATGCTATGAGCACGAGATCAGAATGGAAATAACTGTGCTAGGCACGCCTCAACACAATGGTGTAGCTGAGCGTATGAACCGAATATTGACAGAAAGAGCCAGAAGCATTCGTATAAAATCAAGTCTGCCGAAGTAATTCTGGGCAGAAGCAATCAACACAGCAACTTTCTTGATCAACCGATGCTCATCTGTTCCATTGGAGCATAGAATACCAGAGGAGGTATGGAGCGGAAAAGAGGTGAAACTATCACATCTAAAAGTTTTTGGCTGTGTAGCATTTGTGCATATCAGTGACCAAGGCAATAATAAGCTTGATCCCAAATCCAAGAAATGCACATTCATCGGCTATGGTAAGGATGAGTTTGGCTACCGCATTTGGGATGACGAAAAGAAGAAAGTTATACGAAGTAGAGATGTGATTTTCAACGAAAGGGTGATGTATAAGGACATGCATAAAATAGACGCCAATGACTCAGAGCAGAATGAGTCAGTATTTACAGATGCAGATGATGTCCCAAATAGTTCTACAACAGAACCAATTGTAACAAGTCCTTAACCAGAGGAACTTGTATGACAGAGCAGTACATAGAATTTCGACACACCACAACCTCTTACTCCAGCTCCTATATTGAGAATGTCTTATCGACCTTATGTGCCTAACAGGAGATACATGAACTATATGTTGCTGACTAATGGAGGGGAGCCTGAATGCTATGATAAAGCTTGTCAGACTCGAGATTCCAAAAAGTGGGAGCTTGCTATGAAAGAAGAAATGAAATCTCTCATCTCTAACTAGACATGGGAACTAGCTGAGTTACCTATGGGAAATAAGGCACTTCACAACAAATGGGTGTACCGGGTGAAAGAGGAGCATGATGGTTCCAAGAGATACAAAGCACGCCTAGTTGTCAAAGGGTTTCAACAGAAGGAAGGAGTTGACTACACTGAAATTTTTGCTCCCGTTATGAAGCTCAATACTATCAGATCAGTGTTGAGTATTGTAGCCATTGAAGATCTTCATCTTGAACAGTTGGATGTGAAGACTGCATTCCTTTATGGAGATTTAGATGAAGAGGTATACATGTACCAGCCAGAAGGTTTCTCAGAAAGAGGGAAGAAGAACATGGTGTGTAGACTTAAGAAGAGTTGGTATGGCCTAAAACAAGCCCTGAGACAATGGTACAAAAATTTTGACAGCTTCATGCACAAGGAAGGTTTCCAGAAGTGCAATGCTGACCATTGTTGCTACTTCAAGAGATATATGTCCAGTTATATCATTTTACTACTTTATGTTGATGATATGTTAGTAGCAGGTTTAGATATGGATGATATTAAAATGTTGAAGCAACAATTATCAAAGGAGTTTGACATGAAAGACTTGGGTCCAGTAAAGAAGATTCTTGGAATGCAAATCACAAGAAATAAAAAGAAAAGTTCTTTGTAGTTATCTCAGGCAGAGTACATCAATCGTGTTTTGTAGAAATTCAACATGGGCGATGCCAAGCCAGTTAGCACACCCTTGGCCAGTCATTTTTGCCTATCCAAGGATCAGTCCCCTCAGACAGAGGAAGAGAGAGAATTCATGGCTAAGGTTCCTTATGCCTCAACCATTGGAAGTTTGATGTACACAATGGTCTGTACGAGACCAGACATTGGCCATGCAGTGGGAGTTGTTAGCAGATTTACGTCAAATCCAGGAAAAACTAATCGGGAAAGTTGCTGCATTGATCGAGATGTGAAGACATATTGAAATCAGTCTTCAAGTGGGAGATTGTTATAAAGCTCCTTAATTTAAGGAGCAAAACATGGAGCAAAACAAGTAAAACATAGAGCAAAACATGGAGCTTAATTCAAGGAGCAATTCAAGGAACCATTAATTTAAGGAGTAATCCAAGGAGTGAATTTTCCTATAAATAGATGTGTAATTGTAATGAATTAATAATCCAAAGTGTTCATTTCAATTGAGAGAAAAACTTGGAGAGAAAAGCTTTTGTGAGAGAAAAACTTGGAGAGAAAAGCTTTTGTGAGAGAAAATTGATAGTAATTTTCTTGAGTGTAATTGGGTTGTGGGTTTTGAGTGTTGTAAATACCTTGTGTAATTTCTCATCTTTCAGTAAAAAGATCTGTAGCAGGTCTGGAGACGTAAGCAAGATTGGTCGAACTTTGTTATAAAATTTATGTGTTATTTTTCTATTATTACTTTCTTATAAGTCTAACTTATCGAAAATTTGTGTAATTTCCCAACACCCATGGATGATTCTTGCAAGTTACTCAACTCATATAGGTTACAATGTACCGTAGACATTTTTTTTTGAAGTTTGTTAAAATGTAATGACTTAAATGTGTTCATTTAATAACCACTTACGCTCTTTTTTAACAATTCGGGTTTTTAGAGGTGAGCTCTACTATCAACAATAAGGCAAAAAAGTAAAATTAGTGCATGTTACGAGGATATTATGCTGTACATAAGTAAGTTATTGGGAGCTTGCACATAGAAATTAAAGAGTCATGATTCTTATTTGTGAACAGATCTTTAATTTTTTTTTTTTATAATTTTCATAACTCACTCTCAATTGTACCTTTTCTTTTTAATATTAGCGTGGCTTTAATTTGGCTATAAGAAATTGACAAACAACTTTTTTTTTACTTCACTTTTTGTAATCACATTAATAGTAGTAATTTGTTTATGCATTTAATTCGAGGTGCTAAGACAACAAAATAATGTTTTTCAATTTTACCATAGTTTAATCTTTTGTTACTTAATTTCTCATTTTTTATTATGTATTATAATATTATGTTTGATAATGATTATAATTTTTTTTAATAAATGAGGATAAATTTGAATCATCTAATATGTTGATATATAAAATGTATTTATCTTTAAATGTATGATTTTTGAATGCATTTTAATTTTTAAGACTTATACTTTAAAATTTTATTTTTTTAATAATTATAATATTTATGTATTTATAACGAGACTCAAATATATATGTATAGATAATTATCGGTAATAAGTTTATGTTAATTTTTTTTTAATTTGTAATTATTTTATTCTTTATTATTTTTTCATAACATTTTATATGATAAATATAGTTATTTTATTTTGATTTAATTGTATAAAATAACTTTTTATATATGAATTTTTATCTTTTATCCCCTTGTAAAAATCATATATACATTTTTCTTATTGTATAAACGAAAATATAATCTTTAATTTTGTAAGAAAATAAACATATTTTTTTTATTAAAAGAGTTAAAAAATGAAACTAATTAAATAACTAAATCATTTATGTATCGATTTAATCTTATTAATTCACGTTAAAATGTTAGTTTTTTATTTTAAATATAATATACTTTTTAATTATTTCAATTTTTAAAAAGTATAGCGAATACCATTAAAGAATCAAACTATTTATATATTATAATAACCTCTATATGTTTTGATTTTTTTTTTAATATGAAGTGAACTCTAAATGATATTAATTTCTAACTTTAATGGTTGTTAGTACAGTTTTATCACATGAGGGAGCTAAATACTTCACTTGCACTCCTAATATAAAACTTGATTTTATGTAAATTGGTGTTCGAAAAAATAAAATTAATTAAATAAATATAAATTATAAATTAATACAAATTTTCATGTTTTGCTATGATTCCACCATAGAGCTAAACATAAAAAAAGCATAGATTATAAATTAAGATGATTAAACTCTAGTTACCGATTGGAATATAACGAGTTAAAATTAAAAAAAAATGTAATTTAATATTTTAAAAAATAAATAACAAAATAGTTATTACAATATTATAATCAAGTTTATTTATAACATTTTTTTAAATATGGATGGATCCTACAAAGAACAAAGAAGATGAACATTAAGCTTTTTTTTTTTTTTTTTTGCATTTACGAATAACACAAAGTCTTTTTGGAAAATCCTTCGATTGCTTTTAAAGAAGTTGCTTAATTCCCATCTTATATTGTTCTTCAAGCCATGTAGAAATTGCTTAGAACTCAAAGAATGATACGTTGAAATGGATGATATTTGGGTAAATTAGCTGCTTCATTATTCTAGTACTTATAGTTATTGACAAAAAATATCTTAACCTAGTGCGACCTATATAGATTTGTGTGTAAGAGAGGAGGAAATATTAAAAAAAAATTAGAAAAATAATATTGGATATAATTATAACTGAAATATTAAACATTTTAGTATCTAAATAAATCATAAACTCATAGAAAATATTAAACATATATTAAAAACATCAATATAACACTCATATAAAATATTAAACATATATTAAGAGCATCAATATAACATTTTGTGATGGATTATTGGAAATTAAGTAAATAAATTGAACAGGGAGATTCCACTTTAGTTTTCATATTTTATATTATAATGTTGTAATATGCAATGGTATTTTGTTTATTAAATGTAATTATATAGACATATAAAGTTCTATCTTAAAATTGTGACATAAAAATATTTAAGATTCCTTTCGACGAAGCAAGAGGGCATTTGAGCTTATAATTTTTACTAATTATTTTGTAATATAATAATATATATTTTTATTGAGATTGAAAGAGGATGAGTTCCAACTGACTAAATGTTTTATTATTATTTTGATGTAACATAAAACCATTAATAACAAGTACTCATGATACGTTAATAGGTAAACTTGATTAATTTTTTCAATTTGCTTATTCTAGCTTGCAAATATTTTAATTAAATCATGTTGTAATCCGTTAATTTATTTATATAAATGTTTAAAAATTTATAAATAATTTTAAAATAAAATAAATTATTAAAAAATTAAATGAAAACAATTATAAATTTTGAATAAATGATACGGTTTTCTCTTGTCAAAGTGAAAATATTTTAATTTATAAAAACAAAACGTTTTTCATGTATATTTTATAACAAATAAAAACATTTCTATCAAAAAACAATAATAAATATTTTTTTGTATATGAGTGTATAATATTTTATTTAAAAAACATTAAATAAAAATTAATATCAACTAATGACGGTTTTTTTAGGAAAACATATTGTTATTTTTATTAAGATGTATCAACTAAAATTATAAACTTAAATTAAAAGATAATTAAATACAAGGAAAAATAATTTTTTATTAAGATTCAAATTTATAAATTATATAGCTAATTGTATCTTATAAAATTTTAGATAAAATTTTCTACATATTATATAATTTGTCATTAGCTATTTAGTTATTATATAATTTATTTAAAACTTTTATTTTTTTATCAATTAAATAATAAATTATTAATATTTAAAATATTTAAAATTATCTCATATGTTTATCAATTAAATATTAAATTATTAATAATTTAAATTATCTCATATTTTTATTAATTAAATATTAAATTATTAATAATTTAAATTATCGATAATTATCTCATATTTTTATCAATTAATTATTAAGTTATTAGTATTTTAAATGCTGATAATTATTTTAAAAGTTATATAAAATATTGTTATATGGTTATTTTTTAGGTTTTGATTAAAATAAAATTTAATAATAATTATATGTTTATGATTAATATTTCAAAAAAGAAGTTATATACTTGATAATTATTATTTATGTAAAAAGGAAAGAGAGTTACAAAATATACTATAAAAATAATTTTTAATATTTGTCTGATATTTTAGACTTTTATCCAAAGTTTTAAAGTGAATTAAGGATAATCTTATCCAATAGTTGAAAATAGGATTATTTAATACATTATCGTTTCAAATGTCCAATTCTCTTTTTTTACTGGAAATAAAAATAATTTTTTGTAGGAAAAAAAAGTAAAAATAAAAATTAGTTTGGTTGGTTATAGTTTCGGTATTAAGAGCACACCGATTAATAGAGGGGGAAAAATAAGAGAGTGAGAGAGAGTGAGAGTGAGAGAGAGAGAGAGAAGGAAAAAAAATAGAAGAAAAAGAAAAAGAAAAATTAGTCTTTCCGGTCTCTGTGTCTACGATAGGTTCCACATTTCCGTTTCTCTCGTCAGCGCGAGCGAGCAAGAGGTTCTAGGGTTTCAATACGGGATCGAGCAGTTTGAGAGCTTCTGGATTCTATAAGGTAAACCAATTAATGGATTTAATCATGCCTATTTGAGATATTATTGTTGATTTGTACTCTTTATTTCACTTTAAACTTCAATTTAATCAATTTTTTTTTGCTAAAATTATGTCTTTCGGTGACACGCACAGCTTTCTAAACTCTTTTTGGTCTCTGAGTATCTAGTTTCATTGTTTTTTTAATCGAATAAAATTTTAGTTTCTACCATCAACATGTTAGGGGTTAGAAATCATAAAACGGGACGAATAGAAGTAGCTTTAGCTTGTTATTATTTTATTTCTCTAAATTCGGGTCATGATTAATTGGAATAAAATCTGGTTAGTCCCCCCCCACTATCAGACAACGAATGTAGCAAATTTGCTGGGAATGTTTTTACCCTTTTTTTTTTGGGGGGGGGGGGAGATAATACTTATTATGTTTGTATGCTTATCGATTAAGTAATTTGGATATGAAGGGTTTATGCATATCAGGTTAAATTTATTGTTAATATATGGGATGCTTTGTAGTTATATGTTCGGTTATGAGGTTTGGGTATTTTGGTCTTTTTTGGTAGAGATGTCATTTATGGCGGTAACTGTCCCATATTCATGTTGTTATACGCTTTAACAAATTTGCTTTGCTAACTTTTTTAGTAGTATTTTGTTTTTAGCAAGTAACAAGGACAACTTATTGTTACTTATTTTAGTATAGTATAATGTTTCTTTTAAACAAAGGCTTTAACTAATTCATTATTCCCTGAAATTTTGAGGGCTTCACATACATGTATTTAAATTTTAGGACGTATGCTTTAGTTAGTATTCAAACTTTAAAACTTTATTGATAGGTCATAACTTTTAAATCATATATTTAGTCCTTCAAGTTTTAAATCTTGACAGATAAGTCTTAGTTTGACAAGTAATATACAAATTTGTGATTTAAAATTTTGAGACCAATACGTGAAGCTTTAAAAGTTTGAGAATTAAATCATACAGTTTTAAAGTTTAGGGATTTGTGTAAAGTTTTAAAAATTTGAGGATTAAATCATACATTTTAAAAGTTTAGGACCAATGTTTGAATCTAGCCAAAGATTAGGACCAATGTCTGAATCTAGTCAAAGATTAGGACCAATGATATATCATGGCCTAAAAAATTAAAGAAATAAGTGATTATTTCTCACATAAACATTTTTTTGTCATGTCATAATTGTGTTCATAGGTTGGTAATTGCCATTTCCAATGTAATTGTTTGTAATTTATTTCTTTTGATAAATATGATTTTGGATTGGTTGCTACTTTGTCATTCCAGTGGGCTAGTAGTGATGAATCTCAGGTCAATTTCTTTAATATGTCTTGGGTTGTTTGTGATTTATCTTGGCATGCGTTAGAATGATGTATATTTTTCATAAATTGCCAGCATTGAGCATAGAATTTTTCACCTCTCATTTCTGTCACACCTCCTGGCTATAGCTGAACTAAAGATGAATGTCATGGGTAGAGTTAGTGGCTTAGCTATAATGATTTTACCTTTTAGACATCTTACACATTTTTTAAAGTAAACACTGCAAGCCTGTAATACAAGCAGCCACTTACTGTTAAACTATTTCCTTATACAACTCAAGGCAAGCCTAGATTTATGTTAAATAAGAAAACTATCTAGTTGCTAAGATGCACACTTATAAAATATCTTTAGAGCAACAAAGACATTGGTAGTCAAAAGGATACCTACAATTTTTTTTTTGGATTCCATGAGACTATTTGACTCTCCTTTTTTTCTTCATCTTTTGTTTCTATTTTCTTAAACATACCCCTTCTGTATCTGGAGGCCATCTGAACATTTTATGGTGTTTTTCATACATAAAAGTAGCATCTTAAATTTCAATGTCTTTTAGGTTCACATGCAAACATGAAAGGCAATACAAATTATATGGGCTTCTTTAGAACATATTGCACTAATATCTTATGGCACTGCCATAAGACTAGAATGGTAAATTTTAACCCAATATAGTTAATGTATGTTGTCCATATTGTTTACTAATATTTTTCCTATATGATCAGAAATGAGGATACAACAAATGTGATTTTGTAATGCACCAATAAATGTAGATTCAAATTGGTGCCAATGATCGTTGTGATAGAGGGAGGAAGGGAGGATTACTTGTCTCATAACATGAGAACTTTAGATTTAATTTGATTTTATACTTTGTCTGGCAAGCGTGGCATTGGAGTTATTAAAAGGCAATTCTCCATTGATGTTAAGGGCATACAAGAAACCCCTTCTTTGGGAGTTAATAAATCATTGTCATTTTGTTATGAAATGTTTGCAATTCCTTTTCATTTTTAATTATATTATCAAAATATATTTTACCTTATTTTTTTCCATTTTCAGTTTCACAATTGTTTGTTGATGAATTCTTATGGACATTAACTAACGGAATGCAGGGATGGTACATGCTTGCTTGAAGAGCAAGATGAGCACTGAGGTTTTTGATGGACAGCTATTAGCAGATAAGTTATCAAAACTTAATAATTCCCAGCAAAGCATTGAATGTATCCTTTTATGAAAATTTTCAAGTATTTCTCATTTATAAACAGGTCTGATGAATCATGATTAGTGCTTTTCAATTTCCTTTTCTTTCTTACTTTTTTGGGTGTTTGCTACAGGCCATTCAGTTATTAGTGCAAGAAAGTCCTATAAAATTTTGTAGGATATGCTGTTTTCTTTCGGGCAAATTTCTCTTGTATAAACTTATATTTTCATTTTATCTTTTTATTTTTTTAATACTCATTGTCTTTAGCATGGTTGAAGTACTACACTACTATCAAAAGCGATGTATCTTGAAAGTACAAAGTTGCGAGTATAAAACCGGAAGCATTCTCTGAATTTTTTTCCTTGAAGTATCAAAATACTTTTGTACCATAGAAGTAGTTTTCAGTTTTTTCTTTTTGCAAAATCCTTTTGCTCTAGAAATGCAATATTAGCAGGACTCTGAGAATTTTAGTTTTCTTCTAAATTACCACCATTAGTGCATTTTGATGACTATTTCTTTAAACATCTGATCAGCATTATCTCGATGGTGTATCCCTCATCGCAAGAAAGCCAAACAGATAGTTGAAACATGGGAAAAAATCTTTAGTTCTTCCTCGAGTAATCATTGTGTTTCTTTTCTGTACTTGGCTAATGACATTTTGCAAAATAGTAGGCGAAAAGGTAGTGAGTTTGTTAGTGAGTTTTGGAAAGTCCTTCCTGCTACACTCAAGAATGTCTATGATAGTGGTGATGAACAAGGCAAGAAGGCGGTAACCAGACTGGTAAGATGTCTTTCATATTCTGGCCAGTCTTAATTTTGATTTTCACTTGCTACACAGCAAATTATTTTTCGTATTTTATTGGATATCCCTAGTGATTATCATGTGACGAGTTTATACATTATAAATATCCACTTTTTCCCATTGAGCTCTTGTCAATAGGAATATTGTCTTTTTATTAATGAAAAGTATATAAATTGCACAATCATGTCAAATTTTTATGAGTGATTACGTATTTGCTATTCCTATGAAAATGTGAATATAGAAAATTTTAATATCAGAGTAGAGATATTGCCAAAATTGAAATTGTTATTGTCACCATTCACATTGTTGTTGCAACAATTATTCCAAAAATAGTGCGACAAAAGTGTAATTAGTTACAGGGATAAAGTAGATAATTAATATACTATTTTTGTAACAATTTCAAAAGTTATTATGACAATATTTTTTATAAGAAACATTATAGTACATTATGTTAATATATTAATAATCACAAAAGTGCAAAGTGTACGAATAATCTGCTTTGAAAAGGGAGCATCAAGCTATACTGATAGATGATATAACAGCTATATGCCATACCTGTTACAATGCTCCAACATCTAATTAGGAGATACAAGCTCCCCAATTAATTTAAATATGAGAAATTGAGGATAATTTCTCAATTCTTTAGAAGCTAAAGTTCATAAAGAAGCTAAAAAAAAAAAATTCTCCCATAAAAAATTATGATAATTGTCGTCATTGAAAAAATTCTCCTATTTTTGCCATCCACAATACCCAAGGGGTTGCTCATTATCCTTTTACTCTAATATTGATCGTTTAAACTTAGTATGGATTTTAGTTCCCAATTTTTATTTTTATTTTGCAGAGTGAATGGTTTTAAAAATTTGGCCTTGAGTTGTTTGACATGTGTGTTGCCATGAGCGAGCTTTTAAAACACTCTAGGAGTGCTTGATGAAAGAGGGAAAAATGCCATCAGTGTACAGATGCAGTATAAATACAGAAATTAGAGACATTTAGCAGTTCAGCTGGAGAATAGGAGAAAAATAAACAGAATTCAAATCCTTTACCTTCAGGATATCAAGAAATTTTATTAAATTACATTGAAGACCAACAGTTCTCCCAAAAATACAAGTTAAAGAAGACTGGAAATACGTAAAGCAGATGATCCCATCTTAGATAACACAAAGCTGTCAGGAAACCTAAATATACAGATATTGGATTAAAAGCTTCAGAATGTTCATCTTGTTAACCAAAAGCCTATTCTGCACATTGCTCTGTAAAAGAGATCATGATTTATTGTTCTAAAAGCAATAATTTATTAAGTAAGCAGTTTTCCATCCTTGTGAATATATTAATTCTGTTTGCTCAGGTTGGCATATGGGAAGAAAGAAAGGTTTTTGGTTCTCGAGGGCAGAGTCTTAAAGATGAGATGCTGGGTGAAAATCCTCCCCCTATCTCTGTAGGTATTGCCCGGAGTTTAAATCCTATCAAGATCTTGAAGAAGGATGCACAATCAATAAGAATTGTAAGGGTGTATTTAAAATCTGCTTTTACTTTGTTTTGCATTGTTCATTGCGATCTTAGAATTGATATTGGGCATCTTAACCTTAGAAATTGGCTGTTGGAGCTCTTCCGGAAAAAATAATTACTGCTTTTCAATCCGTTCTTGAGGAACATTCTAATGAAGAAGCTACTTTAAACAAGTGTATCACTGTCTTGCATCACGTGGGAAAAGTTGGAGAAGATGTTGAGAATATGTTAGCTCAAGGTAAAGGTTTCCCAATTATTTTTTGTTTTGACTAGAATTGTATTGTTTTCTTTATCACCACGAGTGTGCTGCAGTACTAAAATTCAGCATGATTAAATACATGACTTTTTTATTTGTTTATTTAGAACTTGTGATTGATTATAGTTAGAAATGTAAATTTAGCCCGGCTCAATAAAAGCTCGAATAACCCATCATGTTCCGATCTAATTCGAAGCTTGATTAGGTTTGAATAAGTTTGATCTAACCTTATTCGAATAATTTTAAGATCTGAAGTGTGAGTTAAGTTTAAATTTTATGAAAGATATGTACTTTTGAATATTTTATGGCATTATTTTAACCTTAACCTACCTAAACCCAAACATTTTAGGGCTGGTCTTTTGGCTTGCATTTAGTTTGAAAACCAATTCAGCCTGAGTCCGAAATTTTGGGCTTGGGCTAGCCAGGCTTGCCTGAATTTACCTCCGTAATTATAGTAGTGTTTAAGTGATGGTTGTTGCTTATTATTTTGTGCTCTAAACAGAAAAGGCCCTGGAGAAGATAACTTTTTGATCCTGATTTTTATTTACTTTTGTTTATATATTGGGTCATGATTAGTTGATGAACTTCTTACCGATATGTTCAACAAGTGTTTTGATAATATAGACAATGATTAGTTGATGAACTTCTTACCTTTTTTTTTTACTTCTGAGTGTATTCATGTATTTAAATAAGGTAATTATGACGATATTTCAAATACAGGGCCAGGAAAATTTTACAGGTTTAAGCCTTTAGGGTACATTCTTGGACCTTTCTATTTGATTCACTTTACTGCTGGTCTCAATTGTTAAAGTGTATTTTAGAAACCTGAGCAAGTATGTATATAAGATAACGTCAAACCCTCGTAGAAGAGTCTGGGATAATTGTCTTTTAACCTAAAGACTAAAAGGTCTAAGTAGTCCCACCAGGTTAGGTCGGGGGGACCTTTTTTTGCCCCTTTATTTAAAAAGAGGCACTCTGTTAGAACATTTTGCAAAGTAAGGGACTAATGGGGTACCAAACAAAATACCAAAGTTCCCCTATTTTGGTGGTGCCTTATTAGCTCCCTACTTTAAAAACTCTCCTTCCAGAGTGCCTTTATCCAAACTGAAGGGACAGAATCCCTACTTCATATTTGAGGGGAACTTGCTTATTAAGACACTAAATGGGAAAAAACAGAAAATGATAAGTTACTGAACAGCCCCTATATATTTTTTTACTGTAAAACATATATCCTCGAGTTTTCAAACAGAAGCATTGCATTAATGAATAGTGATGGATATGAAATGACAAGTCCCATTATTTGATGTATTCACACACAGACGTGGAACTGAATTGGATTAATGGTCTCTATCTTCATAACATGGAAATTGTTGCAATTATTTGGATTTTGTTTTTCATATTTGTGTCAGAAACTTGTACTCACTATGACTTGTTAAAGTTATTTGAATTTTACCCTTATGTTCTTTATCTATCAGAAACTTGTACTGAACTAGTCTCTTTATAAATATATATATATGTATTTAAAATTTTAAATTTTAAGCCATCTTTTCTTCACTGATCAAGACAAAATAAAAAGCATGCAGAAGTTGTTTAAAGATATTCAGATATCAGAGAACTACAATTTTAACAACCCCAAAGAGATAGAGACAATAGAGTATGCAACAAGAATAGAATAAAAAAAATGAAATATATATTCGATACTCATCTTCAGTCTTTACCATTTTTGACTTAGATACTCCTCTATCTGTTTGTGTGTGTGGGTGCATGGAGTTGTGTGTTTGACTATCTTTAATAAGATGGAGATTTTTGGGAAGTTGCTAGTGAAGGGAAATAGGGAGCAATGGCCATTTTGTGAGGTGGTATGTAGTAAAGAGACCAAAATATTAAGGCTGGGCAGTGGAATTATTGTCAGGAAACTAGGCTTTGTTTGAAAAATGGCTTTGGAGGAAGTTTCTTTTTGCATAGAATAATTATAGGTTCAGATGGGTTGCATGATAACAGATGGGATGAAAAAGTGATTTTAAAACCATGTGTAGGAGTGCATGCATTATCATTCTGAAGGGTTTTTGTTTTTTGTTTAATTTGAAATATAAACTATTTGAATTGGGGGGAAGGATGAGATATTTAGATGATATGGGGTTGGACTCTTGAGTATATAGTAGATTTCTTAATTTTTATAGAGTTTGTTTGAACTGTGAGGCGTTATATTCCGGCTAGACAACTCTTTTAGTCTTCTACGTTTTTTATTATTTTCTCTACACTCTGGTGACCAGTCTATTATTTCACACAATTTACTCCCCAATCTTTTGTTTAACTTAAAAAATTGGACACCCTGTTATACTTGTGTCATGTAAAACACGTGACCCATGTGAAACAAATGATCTTATAACAAGAATTTAGTTTTATGAATGGAAACAATATGATTCCTAATGTAATTGAAAAAGTTGGCTAATCATGTGAAATTTCTAAAAGTTGAAAACTAAATTATGTGAAAGAAATTAGGGGATCAAAGTGTAGACAATGATATAGGTAAGTTAAGTTATTGGGAGATAGACTAACAATTTATGTATACAATTTAACATGCTCAAGTGTCCCTCAAGAGTGGTCTCTATGCATCTAGACCCAATACTAGAAATTCAACGATTGAAGGTTCACTGGTTCAAACACAAGACAACCCACTTTGATATTATTCTAGAAGTATGTTGGTTATCAATCCTCACAAAAGCTTGAGCTATTGACAGATGAGCTACATGTATAAATTCTAACAAGCACTAACATAGTTGTTTAGCCTAATCTCACACCAGAAATACATTTTGGGTGGGTCATATATTCTCTCTTTTTTAACTTGCCTTTCCCTAAATTCATATTTTTGAATACATACAGGCAATCAGCCAGGATCTACATGTCTGGATGAGCTGCAAGAGGAAGAAAGCATGCTTAATCAATGCATTGGGCAACTTGAAAGTGCTGAGGCAACTAGGGTTTCTTTGATTTCCCAGCTCAAGGAAGCCCTTCAGGAACAGGTGTGAAACTTTTAATATTCTGTGTATTATGAAAATTTAAAATTACACATCATTAACCTTCTTTTGACTATTTCAGGAGTCAAAGCTGGACCATGTTCGCTCAAGGTTGCAAGTAAGAATACAAGATTTTATTTCTCTTTAAGCAAAGTATGTGCTTATTTAAAATTATGATTTATATATGAGGATTTGAGATATAATTTTAATATTATATTCAGCATTAAATATACAATCACAGTTAAAATTGTTATAGATAGTTACAATTTTGATTCAACTTATGAGGATTTAATTGTGAATTTTGATATTATATTTTGTATTTAAAATATCTTTAGTTAAGTCTTCAAATGGTCAAATTAAATAATTACAGAACTAGAGTGCTCATTTTGAAAAATTGTGAGACATCTGGTGCCTAACCTAATAATTAAGGGATTAAGTTGTTCATATTAAATAATTACAGGACCTCTAGTACCCAACCCCCTTTGGCATTCCTGGTACATTCATTATTACCATAGATGCCTGTGTGGAAATTTTAAATGTTCGTTTAGATTTTGTCCAAATTCCAGCAGGCTTCTCCTTTTTCTGTTTATATACTTTCTATTATGATAGAAGTTTATGATTTTAGCTTGTTACTTTCTAGCTGCTTGCTCAGGATACTTAGACGTTGTGGCTGTTGATATTTTGGTCGTAGGACAATAGATACATTGCACATATAGGTGTTCTAGGGATTTATGTTTGAAATAGATGAAAGTTACTACATATATTGAGAACTAGTTAAGTGGGGTTATGGGCAAGATTGTTTGTGGCAAGGTATCTTCTTGCCTATAGCCCCAACTAAATATAGAGCATGTTGCTTAAATGGGTGATGTACTAAGGACAACAATGTGATTTTGTACAAACTCAATAATCCCATGGCCTTAGGCGTGGAAGTGATTTTAAAGGCGCATGTAGTAAAATTTTCACAAATTAGCATTTAAGCATAGAGAGGGGAATTGGGATCATGAATGTACTAGGAATGGTGTAAAAGTGATGGAGATTAGAAGGTTTGAAGGGAGATAATTAGAGAACAATGTTCTCAATAATCAATATTCATGATAAAAATAACTGAAGCCTACAATTATAATCAATAAGCCTATTTATAAACATAATACACTAACCTAATGTACAAACAGGTAGAAAAAAGTTTATGTAATAAATCTCATTAATTTACTTGGATATAACTGTACACAGTCTAATAGAGGGATTACAAGAGACTAAGAAAGGAAAGAAAATTAAAGAGAATAAATACACTGATTTTTAGGAAGCAATTAACTCTATATTTACACCAAAATATACACCTAAATAAATAAGGAAAAATCTGTCCAAATCAAATTGATTTAGTCAAAGGTTCGAGAACCTTTCAACACACCCCCTCAAGCTAGTCTGAAAATATCTTTCACGGTCAGCTTGCAAATCAATTTCTCAAAATGTTTCTTAGGTAGTTCATTGGTGAGTATATCACCAACTTGCTCATCTGTAGGGCATGCAGACCGAACCACTATCCAGTTTTTCTTTTATAAAGTGTTTGTCCACTTGGACATGTTTAATTTGGTCGTAGAGTACTGGATTATATGCTATTGCAATAGTAGCTTTGTTGACACAATATACTTTCATAGGAAGGGAATTACTTGCCTCAAGTTCTTCAAGAATTTTTTGATTCAAAGAATCTCACAAATTCCTAGAGCTATTGTTCTATGTTCTGCCTCTGCACTACTTCTTGCTGCGCCAAGTGACCAAATTTCCTCCAATAAAGGTGCGGTAATCAGAAGTGGATCTTCTATCGGTTATATGACCAGTCCAGTTAGCATTTGTGTAGACTTCCTCCAACAAAGGTGCATCCTAAATTTTATTTTTCCTGAACAACAGACCCTTACCCAAAGATCCTTTTAAGTATCTAAGGATTCTATGTACTGCTTCAAAGTGTTCTTGTCTTGGAGTATGCATAAACTAGCTGACTAAGCTCAATGCAAAAGCTATGTTTGGGCATGTAAGCAAAAGGTAGATTAATCTACTTATAAGGCGTTGGAACTGATTTATGTTGGTCACATCTTCAATATTAGCTGGGTGTAGTTTAAAATTAGGATCTATAGGTGTCTCGGTTGCTTTACATCTGAGTAGACCTGTCTCTTCAAGCAAATCCAGAACATATGTGTGCTTTGAGACACAACAATCCCATCTTTTGATTTAGCAAACTCCATACCCAAAAACTTTAGGATGCTTAAGTTTTTGATTTCAAAGTTATGTACCAGCACTTTCTTTAATCTGCAAATCTCAACTAAATCATCACCAATCAAAATTATATCTACATATACAATCAACATGGCTCATTTGTCTTCACTAGAATATATATAGAACATTGTATGATCTGCCTGACTTTGAGAGTACCCATGTCCTTTTATAGCATTATCAAAGTGTTCAAACCATGCTCTAAGAGACCGTTTAAGTCCATATAAAGATTTTTATAGCTTACACACTTCTCTGCTATCATGATTTCCCTCAAAACCTGGTGGTAAGTCCTTAAAGATTTCTTTTTCTAACTCCCCTTTAAGAAATGCGTTTTTAACATCTAACTGGTATAGATTCCGGTCAGAATGTACAGCTAATGAGAGAAGGACCTGGATAGAATTTATCTTTGCAATTGGGACAAAAGTTTCTTGATAGTCAATTTCATAGATTTGCGTGAACCTGAGGCTTGTCTTATACCTCTCAACACTTCCATCAACATTATATTTAACCATGAACACCCACTTACAACCCAAGGTTTTCCTTTCTTTTGGTAGATCAACAATTCCCATGTACCACTATTTTTTAATGCATTCATTTCCTCTAAAACTACTAACTTCTAATCTGGGTGGTCTAGGGCTTCTTTTTTGGTTTTAGGAATTGATATTTGAGAGATTTTCGTAGTAAAGGCTCTATGTTTAGTGGACAATTTTTGATAGGATACATATCTAGCAATAGGATGCTTAATACAGGTTCGGGTTCCTTTCCTAAGTGCTACGGGTGAGTCAAGGTTTGGAAACAGAGGGCTAGAACGTATAGGAGAAGAAATGTTACCTGAATATTCTAAGGAATCAATGCTTGGAAGCAATAATTGAGATTGTACCGAATTTATGGGAGGGTCTTTACTATTGTGATGCCTTTGTCGAGTATAAACACAAAATTCTGATGGTGGAATTTTATCATGTAGTATTTCTCCTCCTATCTCTGGTACATTAACATTTGGTTCCTGTAGTCCAAGGTTTCCTAAGTTTTCATTATTTTATTAGTTTTTTGAGTTTGAGTTTAAGTACCTAGATTAGGGAAAAACAGATTAGGCATAGGTGTAGAAATATGCCAAAAGTAAATTCGGTACCATTATCTATATGAAGTAGACTTTTGTTTGAAATTGATTTTCAACTATGTTATAAAAACTTTGAATAACCCTTCAACTTCAGATTTTTCTCTCATCAAGTAAACCCAACAAAGTCTTGTATGATCATCTATGAACGTTACAAACCATTTTTTTCCAGTCAATATAGTGATTTTTGAGGGTCCTTAAACATCACTATGAACTGAATAAAAAGGTTTTGAGGCACGGTAAGTAAGTGATTTATATGAAATTTGATGATTTTTTGATAAATAATAACTTTCACACTGAAAAGTAGTACAATCAACATTTTTAAATAAACCTGGAAACAAATATTTCAAATAAGGAAAGTTAGGATGTCCTAGTCTGAGGTGCCAAAGCATTATTTGATCCCTAGCAGAGTTTGAACTAATACTACTACTCAAACCTTGAACTTGTTTATTTTTGGAAAAGTAGTCATCAAAAAAGTGAAGACCTTCACACAAATTAGCACTGTCAATCATCGTCCTCAAGTTCCTGTCCTGGAATTCACAATGGGAATAAAAAAAGACAGCACAACAATTAGATTCCTTGGTTAATTTACTAACAGATAACAGATTACAAGAAAGTTTGGGGACATGTAGCACATTTTTAAGCTCAATGGTTTTAGAGAGTTTTATTGATCCTTTTCCATCTATGAAAGATAAGCTTCCATCAGAGATTCTTACTTTTTTGTTACCAGGGCAAGGACAATAGAGTTAAACAAAGTAGAAATGCTAGTTACATGATCAGTGTCACCTGAATCAATAATCCAAGGTGCAGTAGTTGAGTGACTAAAGAAAGTACTAATGATACTACCTGTTTGGGCTAGTGAGCTGCTAGGAATACGCTGTGGAGGATTAGCAGTCCACAGCTTTATGAGGTGATCAATTTGCTCCTTGCTGAGATTTTCTCCAAATTCTCCACTTCATTGGCAAAGGGCAGTGCAAGGCTATTTTTGTCACCATTTTTGTTGCTTTTTTACCGTGGAGTTTCCAGCAAGTCTCCCGGGTATGGTGTGGAAGAGGCAGCATTAGCATCTGCTGTAACAAGGGCAGATTTATCCAGAGACAATGGAGCTCTTTTTCCCTAGCATAACACCCCGACGACTTTCTTCTCTCCTTGCTTCAGAGAAAACTTCTCAATAGTAGGAAGTGGCTTTCTCCCAATAATTCTTCCTCTCACCTCATCAAATTCAACATTGAGCACAGCCAGGAACTTAAAGATACGCTCATTATGGACAGTTTGTTTGTGGTGTTTAAAATCTTCCGTGCTCTTCCACTCATAATCATTGAATAAATCCAGATCTTGCTACAATCTCTTAAGAGCATTGAAGTATTTTGCTACTGTCATCTCCTTGACGGATACCTCCAAGAGCTAGCTGCAACTCATAGATCTGGGACTGATTTCCATAGTCAGAGTACATCAGACCCACGTTGTCCCTGAGTTCTTTTAGAGTAGAATAGCACGTATAATTTGCACTAATGTCTTCATCCATGGAGTTTTCGGCATCCCAATCACCATAAGAAGAATCTGTTTTTTCAGGAGCCTTGACATCTCCGGCAAAATAACCAATCTTCCCTCTTCCCCTAATATACATTCTAAGTGGTTGAGACCATCTTTGAAATTCCCTTCATTCAAGGGGATAGTTGTAATCTGGACAGAATGAGATTTAGAATGGGAAATTTTTTGTTCTGGATTTTTTGAGGTGACTGTGGTTTCAGAAGATTGGTCAGACATAATGGATTGTATAGGAGGGAAAAAAACAGAGAAGATGTTAGAAGGAAAGAGTAGTTGGCTCTGATATCATGTACAAACAGATATAAGATGTTTTATGGAATATATCTCATTAATTTACTTGGATGTAACTATACACAGTCTAATATATGTGTAGGAAATCAACCTAAGAGTATGGTTAGTTTCCTGATTTCCAAGGTGTAACCAACCCCGATTTTTAGGAGGATGTTTCCGATTTTCGCAGGTGGAACCAACCCTCGTTTTTAGGATGTTAGTTTCCTGATTTTGAGGGTGATTTACAAACAGATACTAATAACTTTCAAGAAGGATTAGGCATAACAAATGTATATATAAAGGGATTTGATATTAAGAAATTAATGAAGTAATTTTTCTGTAAAATAAAAACAACTTCATGGTATCAGAGCCTTAGGCTCATAAATTGTTGCTCTTAGCCTCTTGTTCAACTAGTTCTGTAAGTTCACCTAGTATGATGTCAAATACTCAGGCAAGGAATGCACCTTTTCAATTTCCAACTCAAGTTTCAGCTTTTGGGCATGAGAACTATGAAAAATTGAAAGTTTAAATGTTCTTAGTACACTGGAAGATGACATGGATGAAGAGGTTCTAGAGACAAGTAACAGAACTGAATTTAATATGGAAAATTCAGGCAACTTTGGGCTTGGATCCATTCTTGATCCTGCTCCTAAACATAATCCTTTGGTGATGCATTTAACAAAGGTAACTATTAATGTTTCTCGCTTCCTTTTGCGACGCATTTGCCTCAAGGAGAGCTATTTCTATTGCATCTTTTTCGGGCCTAGCTCCAACCATCGCATACAAACTCATTTTCCAAACTCAAGTGCATTTTCTCGGTAATCCTATCCCATTCACTAAGGAACAATTAGAGCTTCTCCAACAACTTATACAAAAGGCAAATATCAACACCACATTTAGTAAGAAGTAGGAATAACTCCACACATATTTCCGCATTCAACAAAGCATGCCTGAAAATTTCCTCCTCATCTTGGATAGTAGACTGCGTGCCTCCAATCACATAACAAGTGATCAATCACTTTTCGCAACCTATTCACCTTGCAACATACTTCAAACAACATACAGTGTTACCAATGGTACTCGCACCACAAGTGGTCGAACAGTGGACCATTTGCCTCTCAAACAAACTCATTCTCAAACCGTGTTATTTCAGGCCTGGATTTTTCGCAATCTCATATCGCTTAGTAGATTAAATCACATCTTAATGCGTGAAACTCCAATTCTTGGCAAATCTTGCGTGTTTTTCATGACTTCGGCTGTGGAAAATGATCAAGGTCTTGATTTGCGTGCGGGCTTCTATATTCTTGATATCAACTCCTTCAAACCACTCTGTTAGTCATCAATGTCAATTGAGTCATAATCTTAACTCTCATAGTCATACTAATAAGGAAAGTGAAATCATGATGTGGCATTTTCATCTAGGTCATCCAAATTTTTCGTATTTGAAACGTTTGTTTCCATCCTTATTCATCAATCAAAATCCCAATTTATTTCATTGTGAAGTTTGTCAGTTGGCAAAACATACAAGAAACACTTTTTCACCACGCACGCACAAGCCAAGTCACCCATTTTCCCTCATTCATGGTGACATTTAGGGACTATGTCGCGTTCCCAGTATTACTGGTGCTCGATGGTTCTTACTGTTAGTCGATGATCATACTCGATTATGTTGGACATTTCTTATGAAAGATAAATCTGAAACCAAGCACATATTTTCACTTTTTCATGCCATGATTCAAACTCATTTCAATGCTAATATTCAAATCCTAAAAACTGATAATGTTAGGGATTTCTTTAATTCCGATCTTAGTGGATATCTCAAATCACATGCTATTGTCTAACAAAGCTCCTGCGTTGACACACCACAACAAAACGGTGTAGCCGAACGCAAAAATCGTCATATACTTAAGGTTGCCCGAACTTTACTTTTTCAAACCAATGTTCCTAAAAAATTTTGGGGTGAAGTCATTCTTACTGCAACACACTCGATCAACCGAATGCCTTCTCGAGTTCTCAACTTTCATTCACCTTTAGAGTCAATATTCTACTTCACAACTTGTGTCACCAATTCCTTTCAAGGTTTTTGGTTGCACTGCTTTTGTCCATATTCATTCACAATATCGTGGCAAACTTGATGCACGTGCCATTAAATGCATCTTCGTTGGTTACTCACCAATCAAAAAAGGCTACAAATGTTTTTCTCCCATCACTCGTAAGTTTTACCATTAATGGATGTTACTTTCTTCAAGAAACTCCCGTTCTATTTCTAATTTCGCAATCTCAAGCGGGGGAGAATCACACCAATGAATCGCACTAGGATTGGTCATCACCATCGTTGAACCGAATTTATCATCTCATTTACCCTCCACAACCTTATCCTCTTCAACTGATACCCATTCCAGCATTCTCCTTCAAAACCAAACCCGATCAATCTCCCATTGTCTGTCCTAGACATCTTCTACTTGCTAGTTATGCCATAAAAGTGTATGAAAGAAAGAGAAGTCCTGACTTACCCACACGAAATCGAAAGCCAAGAAACTCTCCCGAGCGACCGAACCGAAAGATTACAAGATGAAGCAGAATCTAGTCCAAAACTTGGTTCTGACCCTGAGTTAGATCTTCCTATTGCACAAAGAAAAGGCGTTCGATCATGCACTCAACATCCTCTTCAAAGTTACATTTCTTACGCTAATCTGTCCCCAAAATTTTAGGCATTTGTGACATCCCTAGACAACACCAAGATTCCTAATTTTGTCACCGAGGCTCTAAAGGTTCCTGAATGGCGCAAGGCAACCTTAGAAGAATACACTGCACTTGAAAAGAATGGTACATGGATGTTAACAAAGCTACCACATGGAAAGAGGATAGTGGGTTGTAAATGGACATTCTCAGTTAAACAGAAGGCAGATGGAAATATCGACAGATATAAAGCTCGACTAGTGGCTAAAGGGTTCACCCAATCATATGGAATTGATTATGAAGAGACTTTTGCTCCTGTAGCAAAACTTAACACAGTTCGTGTCTTGCTGTCTATTGCAATTAATGAGAATTGGCCACTGCTTCAACTTGATGTCAAGAACGCATTCTTAAATGGAGATTTGATCGAAAAAGTTTACATGGATGTGCCTCCTGGCTTTGAGACTAAAGATACACAAGGGAAGGTATGCAAGTTGAGAAAGGCACTATATGGACTTAAACAGTCACCTAGAGCATGGTTCGAAAAATTCACCAAGGTCCTCAAACAGGATGGATACTCTCAGACACATGCAAACCACACTTTATTTATCAAACACTTCGCAGATGGGAGAATTACAACTTTGATTGTATATGTTGATGATATAGTTCTTACAGGAAATCATGTAGGAGAAATGAAGAGACTTAAGATGCTATTATCCAAGGAATTTGAGATTAAAGACTTGTGATATTTGAAATATTTCTTAAGGATGGAGGTGGCACGTAGTACTAAAGGAATCTCTGTTTCTCAACGCAAATATGTTCTAGATCTTTTGCGTGAGACTGGCATGAGTGGGTGTAAGCTTGTTGAAACACCTATGGATCCTAACACCAAACTAATGCCTCGAACTGATGAATTGGCAACTGACAAGGGGCAATATCAACGTTTGGTAGGTAAGTTAATTTATTTGACCCATACACGTCCAGATAAAGTTTTTCAGTCAGTGTTGTTAGTCAGTTTCTTTGCAACCCATCAGTAGATCACTTGGAGGCAGTAAATCGTATTCTAAGATACTTGAAGAAAGATCCTAGAAAGGGGCTCATGTTCAAGAAAACAATTAATAGGAAATTGAAAATTTATACTGACGCTGATTGGGCGGGATCTCCTAGTGACCGAAAATCCACATCTGGATATTGCTCATTTATTTGGGGAAATTTGGTGACATGGCGTAGCAAAAAGCAAGCAGTGGTAGCACGTAGTAGTGCCGAGGCTGAGTTCCGTGCATTGGCTTTGGGCATCTGTGACAGAATTTGGCTAAAACGATTGCTATACGAACTCAAGGTTGAACATTCAGAATCTATTAGAATCATGTGTGACAACCAGTCAACAATTGCAATTGCCAAAAATCCAGTCCACCATGATCGAACTAAACATGTGGAAATTGAGACACTTCATCAGTGAGAAAATTGAAGACAAGATGATCTCCCTCAACTATGTTCCATCTAGGCAACAAATAGCAGATATCTTAACCAAAGCTTTGTTTCGACCTAATTTCACAGTTAAATGTAGCACTTGGTTTGGAAAACATATATTGCCTAGCTTGAGGGGGAGTGTAGGAAATCAACCTAGGAGTATGGTTAGTTTCCTGATTTCCAAGGTGTAATCAACCCCTGATTTTAGGAGTACAGTTTCCTGATTTTCAGGGTGTAACCAACCCCTGTTTTTAGGATGTTAGTTTCCTGGTTTTCAGGATGATTTACAGCTGTATACTAATAACTTCCGGCAGTGGATTAGGCATAACAAATGTATATATAAAGGGATTTGATATTAAGAAATCAATGAAGTAATTTTTCTTTAAAATAAAAACAGCTTCAATATGGATTACAAGAGACTAAGGAAAGAAAATTAAAGAGAATAAAAACACTGATTTTTAGGTAGCAATTAACTCTGCATTTACACCACCTAAATAAATAAGGAAAAATCTGTCCAAATCAAATTGAATGAGTCAAAGGTTTGAGAACCTTTCAACCCCTAATTGTATATGGATTCTAATAAATCTAATAACTCTTTCTTATCTTAGTCCAATTAAATAATATAGTTCATAATATCCTCAAATTCTAATAAAACATTAATTTTATCCTGCATGAGACTCGAATTTGACTTAAGCTTGATGAATTTATAATGACAATGTGCACTTCTTTTGTATCTCTAGTTCTTGTTGAAAATTGTACCAATAACGTCTTCATGTAAAAATCTTTTCAAGCTTGATAGTCACGAACGCGTTATTGTGGAAACCATTAACAAATGAATGCAGGAGTATATTGAGGAAAAAAAATGCAACAACAGGATCGGACAGATCTTTATCTGGATTGAAAACAAAATTCTCTTCTTGTCTGCCTGACATTTTCTATGTAAAACAAACCTAATCTGATGATGTCTAAAGAGAATCATTTAAGACAGTTGCCAAGCATTTCTCTATATTATTTTGGCTTTTTGATTAGGAACGGGAAATAAAACACAGTTATAAATGAGCTAGCTTTGATTTTTTATTTTTGAATGTTGTAGGACAAATAATGTTTTTTTTCCTTGGCAAAGTCTGTCCTCATTTTAATTTTAATTTTTAACTTTTGTTTCCTTTGGTTTGCTTCATTACCACTTGTTTTCCTATTATAAAAATGAATTTCATATTCAGTTTATAGATTTTAGTCCTTGTTTTAAGAATAGTAGAAGGGTTGAAGGAGAACAAAAATATGATTCTGAAATTCTACAATTGAGCTTGATACTGACATTTTATTCCTGGAAAATGAATCTTGAATGGGAACGGTACCGAATTAGCTCCATTTTTATAATCACCAGAGATGAATAAAACAATAATAACTATTGCACACGGATCATTAATGAACGAGGTTATGTCTTTTTTATTCAAGCCTCAGAAACCAAAAACAAGTTCAACTACAGGAATTCATATATAAATATGATTGTCACAACTGGGCTTCAGATGAAACGTTTGCAATTTTCCTTGTAGTGCCTTTGCCTAATTTATCTGCCATCTATCCATGTTGTCTTCTGTGTTTTTCAATTTTTGTTTTGCATCTGTCTTGATTTCATGTTGATGTTAACTTTGCCCTCGAAGTATGGTTAATGACTACATTGCTGGAAATAATGGTTATAACTTGTGGCTGTAGGTTGCTCGGTGCCAGATTGAACAGGCAGGCAATATTAGAAAGAGGTTGACAATGTCTTCTGTTCCCTCCAATCCAAGTAATGCTGCTAATTCAGCATCAGAAGCTATGAGGGATTTAGAGCAGATTATACATCCGGTTCATCCAATCAATTCTCAACTCCAATCTCTCACCCAACCTGTGATTTCTTTTGCTCCTCTGAAAACTACTGATGAAGACAACAAGAAAGCAGCAGCCGCAGCAGTTGCTGCCAAGCTTGCTGCCTCATCGTCATCTGCACAGATGTTAACATCTGTTCTCTCGTCTCTTGTTGCCGAAGAAGCTGCCTCAATGAATGGTAATTCGAAATCGTGGATACCCCTGTTCTCTCCTGGAAAAAGGCAGAAGCTTGAGAAACTAATGCCAACATCCGAAGTTACCAATTCTGATGCAGGCAAAGCAACTTATTTCAGTTTGCAGCAGCAACCCAATACCAGTGTTCCAATCACTCCATCGGCCAGCATGCAGCCCATGTCTCAGAGCAATCAGCTGCAATCTCCTTTTGCTTCACTGCCACCACCTCCACTGCCTTCTCAATCCCCCATGACACCACCATCAAATCGTTATATTCAATCAACTGGACTAATGGTAGGGGCAATTCCTTACGGATATGGATCGAATACCTTACCACCACCACCACCACCTCTGCCACCTCATGTTGCAATGGGTTTGACAAGACCTACTCAGCCACAACAGCAGCAGCAACAGCCATTGATGCAGCCTGCCACTGGAGGATTTTACCGGCATCCTGGTATTGGGTTCTATGGGCAAAACCATCAACAAACCCCTCCACCTGTCCCTCGGCAATAAAGTATTTCTGAATACTGCAGGTAAAAGGATTCTTCTTTGAGCATTTGACAGTTTGTATAATGCGCAAGTAACCATCCAAGCCAAGCCTCCCACAAGCTTGGTGGTTTGTTTAATGGAAACTAATGAAGTGGGAATCTTTTTAAGACCATGTTACTTTGTAAATTAGTAGGAATTAGTGTTCCAATCTTATCCCAATCAGTAAAGTTTTTCAATATTTATATTTTTAAAGTTAACGTGTTCAATTGCCTAACATATACATGTAAGGACTATGTGACTTTTTTTGTGCTACTATTGTGCCCCGGGTAAGTTTAGTATAATAGTGTAGGGTCTGTGGAACAATGCCGAGTTCAATAGAGCTATTATGTAAAGTTAGATGTAACAATTAGGGCAAAATACTTGTAACTATATGATGCAGTTTCCAGCCTTTACCTATTTGTGAATTATTCCAAGATTATTTCTTTTTCACAGATTTTGCATTTTCATTTATTTTTCTAGGAAGATTTTGCATTATTCATATGTTTTGTGAATTGGTGGTAAGTGGTCCTTTGTTTATTACATTTGGAAAATTCTTATGAGTAGGTGGTAAGTAAAAATTTCATGTTTGTGGTTGGTGCATTTAGGTGGCAATTTGAATTTTAACACATGAATTAATTATATGAAGTTTTCTCATTATCATAAATAAATAACTTTATTAAACTTTATTTATTTATTCAAAATGTAAAGAAAATGTGAATTTGACGCGATTAACATGACAAAAACCAGCAATCATCTAATAAAGTTTTGGTACCACCTCTGAGGATGCCATACCCATCATGGGGAAAAATTCGACACAAACATGATTAGCATTTAGCATGATGAATATACGCCCTTGTTGCAGCAGCAGACACCCTTATTTTATTGGAATATTGCACTCACTAGCATTATTTTAAACTAGCCTTGATCGAATATCTGCCTGCAGTCGAGTATGATAGTCGACATGGATATGGACGGACGTATAATTAATTTTTTTCTATACGTCCTATTATCCATTAGAGTTATGGTTATAATGTGTGAATTTATTTTAATTGTTTCAAGTTAACATTTTAATAATTTTATTTTCATAAGCTACATTTAGTTAACTTTTTATACAAAAGTGGGACAATTTATAAAAATGGTAACGTAACACCAAGATCACTAAACTTTGTTTTTGTATTATAAAATATTTGTCCTTACTTTATTTTATATTATAAAATATGATTCTTTGTTCTCAGTTTTTCAATATCTATTTCATTGTAATCATTTTTATTTCAAATCTGATAATTTTCTCATAAATTTGTTCCTTCATGAAAATTTAATAACCTTACTTGTTGTCTAGGTGTTATAAATCCTTATCCTCTCTATCATAGACCAAGTTAGAATTTCTTCCTATAATCTTTTATTTATTTGATAAAAAAAGACTTTAATGTTTTTCTTTTAAATAAATTATCCACCTTCAATTATCGTATGATTTAAAAGAAGGAAACGATGATATATAGCTTAATTAATACTTGTATTTACCTTAAGTTATACTATTTCCCCTCATGGCTGTTATTATAAATAAATAAATAAATAAATAATTATATACTCAATTGATTCTTAAACTTATGTCTAAAATCGAAACCTTGGTCCTTAACGACCTATTAATTTATATATACAATTTAATCTATAATCTTTCTATAATTTACAAATTAATTCATTTTATTTTTTCTTCAAATTGATTTATCACGGTAACACTTAAGTTAGCACGTTGATTATAGATTAGAGATAATGAGTGAATTGAGTCATAAGCTAGCCACCAAAACAAATTTAATGGAAATTAAAAATCATTTGCCTGATTTAAAAAAAAAAGTTATGGAGTAAATTATGTAAATTAAAAAGTTAAAGATTAAAATGCAATATTGAATATAGGTTAGATCCCAACCGAATAATAAATATATTTAAGGCTATAAAATTTATTTATAATCCCTTGCATTATTTTGTGCTTTGAAACAAACTTAAATATGCAATTTTTGAGAGAATTAGCAGTACTGACGACATATTGCATTGAAGCCATTCACAGAATCCACCTTTAGCACCCACCTTTGTTTTGCATGCTTTGACTAGAGCTTGCTTCCCTATAAGATATATTACTAATTTAACTAGTTAATTAATTAATTTTATTAGAACACTTATATCTATTAATTATTTTTACAAATAGTTTAATAAAAACAATGAAACCACGAAAATACATGATCATTTTTATGCAATTTTTTTATTTTTTTATTTTTTTATTTTATTTGAAATTTTGTTCAATATTTATTACACTTAAAAAAAAAAGAGAGAGGAGTAAACTACTTACAAAAGAAATAACTAGTTCATCTAAATGCTATAGTTATAATAGTATTAGACCTTTATATTCACACACTTCAATATAAAATATTTTTACTACATAACCAGAGTTCGTACCATAGTGCTAATTATGTTAAGTGACTTGTACTCAATTTCACCCATGTTGTTAAAAGCGATTTAATTTAGTACCACAGTTCACAAAATGGTTTCTATACTGCTCAATTCAAATAGTAAATCCGTTTAATTCGTGGATTTTTTATATATACATTGAACATGAAGAAAAAAAAATAATGTATAATTTTTGTCATTTCATTTTAATTTTTTTTTTCTTCTTTTTCCTCAAACCTTCGTCATAAGATGTACAGCTAGTGGCTAGGTAAGTTTTTTTCTTTGATGGAAAAATAGTCGTTAAAATTCTCTACATTAAATCTCAAGTGTTGGCTACACAACGTTTATCATAGACATGATAACTGATACGTTAGAGATGTATCCTTCCCAGTTCTCTCGTATTAGAAAAAAAAAAGGTCATTTCAATGCTTTAACGCCCACATCTAATATAGATTGAATTGTCTCACCATAATTTGAATCCAACTCACGTCACACTTTAATGGGAACGAACTCAAACATAAAGTTATGTATTATATTTTCATTTATATATGCATATATTATAGATTATATAGATGGATTATCAAAAGTTAAATAAATACACATTACTAACCAAAATTTGGTGAAATGAGTTAAAAAAAATAAAAAATAAAAATCATATAATCCATGGTTATATAAGCGAGATTTTTTTAAAAAAAAAATTATCCTTTTTTTCTCTTTCTTCCCAAGGGTTTACAAGTTTGGAGTTCTTAGGATTTATTTCACGTAAAGAGGTTTGTGTAACGAAAAATTAAGTAAATTTTCGATAACATAGATTTGTTGAAAAAAAAATAGATAAAATAATACATAAATTTGATAACAGAGTTTGGTCAATCTCATCTATGTTTTCGGACATGCTGCATATCTTTTTAATGAAAACTGAAAAAATTATACAAGGTAAACACAACACTCAACTCACAACCCAATTACACCTAAAAAAATTACTCTCAATTTTCTCTCACAAAATTTTTTCTCTCAATTGGAATGAACATTTGTTTAATTGGATTCATTATAATTATACATATATTTATATTAAAATTCATTCTTTTGAATTAGTATTATTTAAATTAATCATTAAATTAAATATTGATTTATTAATCAAATTAATTACGATGATTACTTGATTTACTAATTATTTTTTTCATTGAATTAATGAACTTCGTAACAATCTATAACGGTTGTAAATATAATTAAATTTTTATTTAAAAAATATAATTAATTAAATACAAAACAGCAAAGTGTACGTAACATTGAACTACTAATTAATTTAATAACAATGAGATGATGACGATGGTGAATGTAAAAGCAAAAACATGAAAGTATGGTGATTATGAGTTAATTGTTTTAAAACTTGGCCATAGTTGTGTGTTTTGTTCTGTTCAATAAAAATTGCGAATGAGACCAAAAGTGCTTAATATATATATATATATATATATTAATCATTTTTGTTCTCGTTCTCAATTTATATATATATATAGAGAATAGCTGTCAACAAAAACTAACGGATTAATTAAAATGATCGAGATGCAAACTAGAAAATCAATATAATTAAAATTTAAAGTTTGAATATTTCTTTATAGGATGAGAAAAATTATCGGACTTATATAGTATCATTTAATTGGTGTACGATTGATTTTAAAAAATTAAATTGATTTAATCAAGGCACGATTAATTATATCTTTTATTATTTAAATTTAAAATAAATATTAATAACTTAATTTATATTTTAAATAATTATATATTAATTAATTTAATATTTAAATATTAATTAATCAATATTAGTTATTTATGATTATATCATTAGTAAAAACTTTTAAATATATCCTCATAAATAGAAAAATATGTATTAACACTTTAAATTTTCACTCATTTTATCTTAAACTTCATCTTATATTAGTTTTTTTTATAAATTGACTTAAATATTTGATCAGATATAACATCTATGTATGTTGTTTCTTCTAACATGATTTGTTGATGATTTATAAATCTACGGTGTCTCAAATATGCGAGATAATATAAATTGATTTTAATAATTTTTAAGTTAGATATTTGATAACAATTTTAATTAAATATGTCTAATAATAATTTTTTATTTTTATTTTAACATTTTGTAACAATCACTAACAAAATAATGTAAGGTGATGAATCAATTTTTAAAAATTAGATTTTTTTTAAATCAAATTTTTGATTTTTTTGATTTTTATCAAATATTTGTAAAAGATAAATCAAATCTTACATCGTGCATAAAATATTTTAAAAAAACATGATTATAAATATAATTTTTTTAATAATAACCGTAATCTTTTTTAAAATTTTAGATTTTTTAGATTATCGGAGAGAAATAATTAGAAAGCTATTGAACAAAGTAAATAAGATTTGTTGTTGTTGAAAATCATACCTAAATAATTGAAAATCATGACTAAATGAAAAGGATAATCAACCATAGCTATTATTATTTTTACACTAGAATTAAAATAATAAATTAATTATTTAATTATAAATAACAAATCTTAAACCAAAATCGTGAACCCCTTTTTAGGTTTAGTTAATTAGTAGACTAGAATTTGATTTTTTTTTTCCAAACTGTGATTGACAACCGACTTATTCCCTTAAAATGGAATGTCAAGCATTTTTAGTAATTAAATTATAGATTATTGATTTTTGTTCTTTTGCACATCCTACGTTAGGTAAAGTTTTTTTTAACAGATAACACTTTATTAATGGTCCACATAAGTCTTAGAGAGTATCATCTTGAATTGTATTTTATCCATTAATATTTTAAGATAATGTATTTTTTAAGGAGATAAAAAATTTCATAAATAAATAAATAATTTATATTTTTGTTGGAATGATAGAATGTATTTTTTAACTCTAAAAATACTTTCAACAAATATTTATGTATGTTCCAAAATCGTTCTTCATCATAGTTTTTTTTTTTTTTTGCGCCTTTAGAGTCTCAAGACATACATAATCTTAATTTTTACCTCTCTATTCAAAATTAAAAATCACTAAATGATCTTTTTATTAATTTAAGTTGGTAAGTATGTGATTATATAGTTATTGCAACAATATCAAAATCTAGATTTATAAATTAGGATATATTAATTGATTGACATTATTGTCATGATAAAAAGTATAGAGCATATATCTCAATAGTATATACTTTTTTTTTATATTTTTCATAAATCTATGCTTCTTCTCCTTTTTTTGTTAAGAAGATTTTTTATTCTTTTTAACATGTTACCTTCATCTTATTATAAAGTTTTTTTGTACTATTTAAACTACTAGACCACAAACATATGAAATCTTGGCTAGCACTAACTTGATTTGGTTACAAGCCTGCGTTACTAGGCTTGGCTAGCACTAACTTGATTTGGTTATACAAATTTGGTACTATATCGTCAATCAAATATGTTACTATTACATCTTGTTTTATAGGTTAAACTTTGGGCCACACTTGTTAAAGACATAGACGACTCTGTTTATGATAGAAGAGAAAAATTCAAAATTTGAAAATAATAAAATTTTTAACTTTAAGAAATACTCAATGAAATTTCTATTATTTATGGAAAAATATAAGTTTTTGTTCTCTTAAATTTGCTATTTTTCCTCGATTAAACTTATGAATGTGTAAATTAAAATGTTAAATTATTTTTTAAATAATTGCAAAAATTATGAAAATATATAATATTATTATATTTAAGTGAAAATAATGTTTGTGTAAAATATGATAGCTAAAAAAAGTACTAAATATTGACCAATTCTTAGTGTTTATTATTTTGGTAGAAATTAAGAAGAAAACTTAAAGTTACAAAATTACTAAGTACAATTAAATTTATCATAATAATTAATTTTACTATAAATTTATTCAAAACGTGATAAATGTAATAATTTTAAATTAAATTTACAAATAAATTTAAATTTTCATGTAAAGTTTACTTAAATAAAATGTACGAGAAAAAAATAATAGAAAAATATTTTTTACCACAACTTGATACATATGTAAATTTATATATCACAATATAATTCATTTCATCTTAATAAATAATCTCCTGATCTCTTAAACATCACATTCAAAATTTAAATCTATTCAAACACATTTCATTTTATATATATAAAAACTTAAAAATAAAATTAAAGAGTTAAATTTATTATTTATTATGAGAAAAAGTTAACACCCCATCTTACAAAAATTTGTGGATCCACCTAACCAAAGAAGAAAGATAGAAAATAAAACACATATGCATTAATCTTTCAACCACATTTTAGAAACTAATAGGTAAGATCATGTTTGGTTAGGGTAATAAAACTAAGCATAGAATTGTTTACACGTGTTCTCATATTTATCACCTTTATCTCTTAACGGTTTTTGTAACTTCTTTTTTCATATTAATATTGATTTTATTATTGTTAAATATTCGTATTTTAATTGTATTTAATTATTTGACTAAAAAAATATATAATATTTTAATAAAAAAATCGTTAAAATAATATAATTTATCATTAAATATTTCTTTAAAAAAATTAATATATTAAGTGACAAGAAATTAAATAACCCAAATTATCTAATATAAGTATCTCTTCTAATATTTTTCTTTTAATAATATTGATGTTAATTATAAAAAATAAAAAAAATTATAATAAAGGATGGAGAAGGGGCCGACGATGGTGGAGGTGACAGTTCGAAAAATAATTTTCTTTTTCTTTTTCTTTTTCTTTTTCCTTTTATTATTTATTATTTATTATTTTGTAATTTATATTTATCTTTTGAATTCTTGATAATATGAAAATATTTAACACTTTTTTGAAAATTGTATTGTTCAACTTGTCATATTACGAATCTGCCATTGTACTATTAAACTTGCCAAATTATTAATAAACTATACTAGTACTATAAAAGCCATTCTACACGACTTATTAGTACTATAAAAAAATTCAGAAACTAAGAGGAAAGGGATGAACATCAAAGGGGTCAATGGTGGAGCCGTGTAGGGGATAGTTTGGAAAAAGAAAAAAACAATTTTCTTTTTCCTTCTATTATTTTTTATTTTATAATTTATTTTTATTTTTGATTTTTTCATAATATGAAAATATTTAAATCTCTTTAAAGAATGTTTTTTTTTTTTAAATTGTATTGTTCAACTTGTCATATTATGAAACTGTCATTGTCCCGTTATGCTTGTTAAATTATTAATAAACTCTAGTCGTATACGATTGTATAAAATATTAATATATAAAAACCAAGTATTAATTTGAACTAAAAAGTTAATATAAATTCTCCATAGCTAAATTCAAATGTTATCATATAATATTTTATTTATTTAATAAAATATATAAATTTAATACATATTTTTAAAAAATAGAGGTTAATTTTCCTTCAGCTTACTCCCTAACTTGGTAAAAGTATGAATGGTAATAAATCAAACAATCCTTATTATTTCCTCAAACTTTCAAAATTCAAATTATTATAAAATAAAAAATAAAAAAATTATAATAATTAACGATTATTAGTCATCATTTTATTTTTTTGAAACTAATGTAATAAATTATTGAAAAAAATATAATTAATACACTCAAATATTCTAACTGCAATACCTAATAGATAAAACAAAATTGCTTTTAAAAGCACACTTAATAAGGAACTTGAAATGGTAACTAACAGTAGTTACATCTACATTTAAACCCATCACAGAGTCCATATTTAGCACCCTCAGTTCTGCATTTATCGGCACATTTTAAATCATCTATTGAATAAAAGCAAGCCCCTGAATATGTTGAACTTGGCCTTTTGCAGTTATCATTGCTTTCTTTCACCACAGTTTGCTTCACTACAAAGAGCATTAGTTTAAGGCATAAATGAATGTTTCACAAATAAGAAGTTACGTAAATTCTTTGGTTACATGTACTTACCATGAGTTTATAAGTATATTTAGAATACAAGGAATATTAAATACACATAAATTTATACTCTCCTATTAATAATGGTGTGACATGTGATAAAATTTTCTTAAAATTAAATAACTTATCAATTTTATAAAGTTATTTTGTCATGTATCACGTTATAATTTGTATGATTTTATGCTATTAAAAAATGCTTTTAAAAGTTATTTCATAGAAGTGTTTTTTTAGTATGTCATTACATAATCATAGATACATGTATACACGAATATATCTAGCTAGAATTCAGTTCGTTGATGTGCAAACAAATATTACTACGCTACAAAGCAATCGTCAAAAATGGTCATTTAACACCAAGTTACACCTCCTTGACGCAAAAATAAAATAAAATAAAAAATAAATGACAATCACATATAGTCTTTTCATGATTTCATACGTTTTCAAATGGGAAGTATTTAAAAAAAATTAAAAAAATCAAACAATTTTGAGAAAATATTATAATAAGAAAATAATTTGTCATAATTTTATTGATAAATCAATTCTTTCCTAATTAATTCAGTCACCTCTCGAAGATAATTAATAATATTTTTATATACATGTCACGTGTAGATGTATAGCATATTTTATAAATTTAGGCGGTGATATTTTTGTAATTTTTTTTTAATATCAACATCTTTAAAATTATTAGATGAAATTAACTAACACCTTGCCTGGGTATTTACGTGGAGAAAAAAAAATGAAAACTAACATTTTTCTTTTTCTGTTAGAGGATTTAATGGTGTAGAATCACGTTGTATATCAGAGGAATGACCATTGAATTTGGAGTGTAATCTCCCCGCAAAAAGGGCCAATTCAAAGACGGACTACAGTTTTTTTTAATATATATAACCGAATATAATATATATGTATATTTATATTTTTAAATAAATTTACTATTCACACATTTTAAATAACTACACTATTTTTTAAATAATTACACTTTGACTCAAATTCTATATCCTTTATATATTTAAATAGATTACGTGTCATTGAATTAAACTCATCGGTAAAATAAACTTTTGTATTATGTGTCGTTACAAAAATCAAAAATCAAAGTATATATGTGACATTATTTAAAAATTTAAAAAAATAATGATATAACATCAATTAATTTGATTATTATTGTGAAAATATAAAAGGTGGAGATTAAGATTTATATACCAATATGATGAGTTGAAGAATAAGGAACATGAGATGATGATAGATGGAAGAGCAAAAACATGCATAGGAATATAGTGTATTTGGTATTGTAGCTTAAAGACTTGGCCATAATTATGTGGGTTTTTTTTTGGTCGTATGAATAAAAATTGAGAGGAAGATGAGTCCCTTTATAAGATTAGAAAGCATTGGTATTGACGATTGAAAGTACTAATGGATAGTTGATCATAACGCTACCAATCTAGCCGATCAATAATAATATTATTTCAATTCCACGCTTTTTCCTACTGACCAGATACATATTTATGGTATCTCATGCAGACACAAACGGCTAAATCACTCCGGCTTATGAATAATTTTTTTCTATTTTTATGACATAGGCCACAGATTCTCGTACGAAACCTCATTTTCATTTTTGTCAGCTACAACTTAAGAATCTGACACCACATGGATAGGCAGGTGCTGCAATTTCTGATACGATTAAATAATTAACATAAGATCAATTTAGATATAAAATAACTTAATATGATATGTTATGATTTATTTTAATGGATCAAACACAATATAATAATACAAAATTAATACGTTAAACGTCGAAAAATTACGTAAATTTTCAATAAGTAAGATTCATGAGAAAACAAGAATAAAAATAACACACAAATTTAATAACGGAGTTCGGCCAATCTTGTTTACGTCTTCAGACCTGCTGCAGATCTTTTTTATTGAAAGGGGAGAAATTACACAAGCTGTTTACAACTCTCACAACTTACAACCCAATTACACCCAAGAAAATTACTCTCAATTTTCTCTCACAAAAGCTTTTCTCTCAATTGGAATGAATACTTTGGATGATTAATTCATTACAATTACACATCTATTTATAGGAAAATTCATTCCTTGAATTACTCCTTAAATTAATGGTTCCTTGAATTGCTCCTTGAATTAAGCTCCATGTTTTGCTCTATGTTTTACTCTATGTTTTACTCCATGTTTTACTCTATGTTTTACTCCATGTTTTACTCATTGTTTTGCTCCTTAATTTGCTCCTTAAATTAAGGAGTTTTATAACAATCTCCCACTTGAAGACTAATTTCAATCTTTCTTCACACCTCGATCAATGCAACAGCTTTTCTAGTACTTTGTTATTTATAGCACTAACCGAAGTCGAGTACAACTTCAGTTTGTCAATAGTCACCACCTTTGTTAATATATCTACTGGATTTTTTCTTCCTTGAATATTCTCCAGTACTAACACATCATCTTCCAATAGAGATCTGATGAAGTGATAAGGAATTCCAATATGCTTGGTTTTAGAATGAAATGTTGAATTCTTCGCCAAGTGTATTGCACTTTGACTATCACTATGCAGAACATTCTTCTCCTGTTTGAATCCCAACTCAGTTAATAAACCTTGAAGACATATCATCTCTTTACTAGCTTTAGTTACTGCTACATACTCAGCCTCTATAATGGATAGAGTGACAATTTTCTGTATTTGTGACATCCAACTAACAACAGAATTCCAACAAGAATATATAACGGTGCTTCTTCTGATCAACTTCACCTCCAAAGTCTGCGTCTACATACCCTTATACTTTTAACTCACTTTTACTAAAGTACTAGAACTTTTCTGTGGTGCCTCGCAGATACCTCAAAATCCACTTGACTACTTCCCAATAAGTTTTCCCTAGATTTGACATAACCGCTAATAACTCCCACCGCACGTCAATGTCCGGTCTCGTATGCACCATTGCATACATCAAACTTCCAATGGTCGAGGTGATAAGGGACCCAGCCATGAATTCTCTCTTTTCCTCCGTCTAAGGGGACCGATCATTGATAGGCGAAAAATGACCGCGGGTGTGCTTTAACCGGCTCGCACGCCTGTTGAATCTTTGCAAAACACGATTGATGTACTCGTCATTCGAGATAACCGCAAGGATCCTTTCTTCTTATTTCTTGTGATTTGCATTCCAAGAATCTTCTTTGTCGACCCAAGTCTTTCATGTCAAACTCCTTTGACAATTGCCGTCTTTTCAACCTTTTAATATCATCCATATCTGAACCTACTATTAACATATCATCAACATAAAGTAGTAAAATGATATAACCGGATTCCTATATCTCAAGTAGCAACAATGGTCAACATTGCACTTCTAGAAACCTTCCTCAGGTAATGGTTGTCAAACTTTCTCGTACTCATTGTCTCGGGTTTGTTTCTGTGCCATACAAACTCTTCTTAAGTTTGACACCATGTTCTTCTTCTTCCCTCTTCTCCGAGAAACCTTCTGACCGGGTACATATATATCTCTTCATCTAAATCTTCATGAAGGAATTCAAATTTTCCCATCCAACCTGCTCAAGATGAAGATCTTCACGAGCTACAATACTCAATACCGATCCGATAGTATTGAAGCTTCACAACGAGAGCAAAATGTCGGCAGTAGTCAACTCTTTCCTTCTCGTTGAAACCCTTGACAACTATGCGAGCTTTGTATCTCTCGGGAACCATCATGCTCTTCTTTTTCACCCGATACACCCATTTGTTACGTGTTGCCTTCTTTCCAATAGGTAACTCAGCTGGGTTCCCATGTCCGTCGAGATGAGAGATTTCATTTCTTCTTTCATAGCAAAGCCCCACTTGTTGAATCTCGAGCCCGACAAGCTTCATTATAGCATTCAGCTCCCTCCATCACCAAGAATATATAGTTCATGATCTCCTATTAGGCACATTTATGTCGAGAAAACCTTTCTCAATACAGGAGCCTGAGTAAAGAGGGTCAGGTGTGTCGAATGTTATGTATCGTTTCCGTGCAACAAGTTCCTCTCCGCTAAGGACTTGTTACAATTGGTTTTTGCTGCGGAAGTATCCGGGACATCATCTCGCACCGCAAATACCGACTCATTCTGCTTCCGAGTCATCGCGTATATTTTATGCATGTCTTTATACATCACCCTTTCGTTGAAAATCACATCTTTGCTACGGATAACTTTCTTCTTTACGTCATCGCAAATGCGGTAGCCAAACTCATCCTCACCATAGCCAATGAATGTGCATTTCTTGGATTTGGGATCAAGCTTATTCCTTTCTTGATCACTGATATGCACAAATGCTACACCGCCAAAAACTTTTAGATGTGATAGTTTCATCTCTTTTCCGCTTCATGCCTCATCTGGTATTATATGCTCCAATGGAACAGCTGGGCCCCAGTTGATCAAGTAAGCTGCCGTGTTGACTACTTCTACCCAGAAATGCTTCGGTAAACCTGATTGTATACGAATGCTTTTGGCTCTTTCTGTCAACGTTCGGTTCATACACTCAGCTACACCATTGTGTTGAGGCGTGCCTAGCATAGTTCTTTCCATTCTAATCTCATGCTCATAGCAGAAATTTTTGAATCTGGTATCTTCATATTCACCACCATTATCGGTTCTGAGCTTTTTGATCTTTAAACTTGTCTCATTTTCGACCATAGCTTTCCATCTTTTGAAAGCCTCAAATACTTCAAATTTATGGTTTAGAAAGTAAACACATACCTTCCTAGAGTCATCATCGATGAAAGTCACGAAGTAGTGTTTCCCACCAATAGATGAGACGGTCGTTGGTCCCCAAACATCAGAGTGAATAAGCTTTAGCCTTTCCTTCTTTGGGGTTTTGCCAGTTGTCTGAAAGCTGACTCTCTTTTGCTTTCTAAGTATGCAATCTTCGCACATGTCCATCTCTACAGACTGTAGACTTGGAATTTTTCCTTTTGAGTGCATAATTTTCATTGCTTGTTGCAATTGTGATTGAACAACGTGCCTCTGCTGTCATGTAAAGAGTGCCATTTTTCTTACCTCGAGCAATTGTCATTGCACCCTTTGAAATCTTCCAATCATCACCATGGAAGATCATGGTGTAGCCTTCACTGGCCAACTGTCCTACTGAGATTAAGTTCCTTCTGAGGTCGGGAATATGTCTGACATCCTTCAGCTCCCAAACAGACCCGTTCAACTTAATCTTCACTACACCTTTACCAATAATAGCATATGGTTGATCACCACCAAGATATACCTTTCCAAGGTTTCCGGGGACATATTTCTTGAAGAATTCTTTTTCAGGAAGTAGCATGGAACGATGCTCCGTGAGTCTAACACCCAAGATTCTTCCTCGCTCTCCAAAGAGCATATCAATGCATCGTTTCCTCCCGAGGTGGGAAGTAACATTTGCCTCTCGCATTCACTTCTTTGTCCTTCGTGCACTCTTGCACCGATTTTTGTAAAGGTTCGGTTCTTCCATAATTCCAACACTCGATAGTCTTCGAGCCACGGGAATTATTAGGATTTCTCGGATTCGACCTCTTGTCCTTTCGATCTACCTCGTAGTCCATGTCACGTCCATTCCCTTTGGTTGAATTTCTTCCTCTTGAATCAGATGCAAAACCGGTAAGCAGATGATTTACCCGACTCTCACGTCGATCTCTTCACCGAGAACCAAATCACGAACATCGTCAAATTTCAACTTATTGCTACCCGACGAGCTACTCACAATGTACCGCGATGTAGCATTCCGCCTTTTCTCGGTAGAGAAGATAAAAGTATCAATGCTCGTACTTCTTCATCGAATTCAATTTCCACTAAACTCAATTGGGTAGTGATTGTGTCGAGTCTATCGAGATGTCGAGGCCACCGACGCGCCTTCCGTCATCCACAAATTGAACAAATGCCTCATCAAGTGCACTTTGTTTGAGGCTGATGGCTTCTCATACATATTGAAGAGAGCTTCCATAAGACCTTTCGTGGTCTTTTCCTTTGCTATGTTGAAAGCACTATTACGGGATAGCGTCAATCGAATAACTCCGAGGGCTTGTCTATCTAGAAGATTCCAATATTCTTCCTTCATAGCCTCTGGTTTCTTCCCTGAGAGAGGTTGATATAGATTTCTTTGATACAGATAATCCTCTACCTGCATTTTCCAAAACCCAAAATCTATGCTATCAAATTTCTCGAGTTTCACCCTTCCTTCATCTGCAGCCATTCCTCCCACTCAAATCTGGCTTCCTCCATATCGTCGACAAAATTTCACTATTCACGTAATTCACTATTCATACAAATAGTAACCTTGTAGAAAATTGACAGAAATCACCACCAATAGCTCTGATACCAGTTGTTAGGAAATTACACAAATTCCTGATAAGTCAAATTTATGAGAAAACAAGAATAAAAATAACACACAAATTTGATAACGGAGTTCGGCCAATCTTAATTACGTTTCCGGACCTACTGTAGATCTTTTTTATTGAAAGAGGAGAAATTACACAAGGTGTTTACAACACTTATAACCCAATTACATACAAAAAAAATTACTCTCAATTTTCTCTCACAAAAGCTTTTCTCTCTAAGCTTTTCTCTCAATTGGAATGAATACTTTGAATGATTAATTCATTACAATTACACATCTATTTATAGAAAAATTCACTCCTTGAATTACTCCTTAAATTAATGGTTACTTGAATTGCTCCTTGAATTAAACTCTATATTTTGCTCCATGTTTTACTCATTATTTTGCTACATGTTTTACTCATTGTTTTCCTCCTTAAATTAATGAGCTTTATAACAATATCCAATATTAAATAAATATTTTAATATTATTTTATTCATTAAATCAAATACAAACATAACTCAATTGAATGAATTTATTAACTTATATTTAATTAAAATAATATATTTTTATTGAATTTTTTTCTAGTTGATGATACAATAATACCACTTAAGACAACTCAAACTCAAAATAATCTAATAGGATAAAAATATTTTAATTAATAAATTTATCTTATATAATTCATTTATTAAATATTTCAATACAATTGATATAATTTACCCCCCGATGTCATTATCTTTTGTTTTGTGTGATTGGAGCATAAAATATAGAGAGAGAAAAAAGCTTTCCAACAAACTCAATCATCGTTATGATCACGGTATATATGCTGGGCAATAGGGTTAGATGTTTTTGACATACCCGATACTTATTTTAGTATCCCAATTGATACATATTTTAAGGGTCAAAAATTGACATATTCTCTTAGGTTACATCATTTTATTCATTTATTTTATAACTTAAAAAATAGAGTTTTTTTGTCCGATTGTTTTTAAGAGAATGATCGAAGAATGAAAAAATTAATTTTTAAGTATTATTTTAATTAAATTTATAATAAAACAATCACATGATTTCATTTATAATGATTAGAGTGATCACTTTGTTTACTATTTCAACCTTTAGCAATAAACCTTTTAAAATTGGCCCCATTTTTTAATATTAAAATTCTTTTTTTACCCAAAACTAAATAATAATACATAAATAATATGTATTAAATAATAATATTTTATTATATATATTATTTATTTTTGATTTATTTTTATAATTTTATAACTCCTTCTCCGATAACAATATGACAAAAAAATCAATTTTTTTATTCTAAAGAAATAATGGATATTTGAGATCTAACCTACATGAATTTGGTTAACATTTTTCTTATTTTCCATTAAAATATATCAGATATTCTAATTCAAGTTATTAATACATTTTAGTTAATTTTAACCTTAAATTTAAGAAATTTGATAGCTCCAAAAGGTAATTATTATTATCGTTTAATTGAAAATATGAGTGATTGAGATATCAAAATGCGAATTCCTTAGCTAACCGCATCTATTTCCATGATACATTTTAAAATTTGTTTGTCAACAATACAATGCAAGTATCTTAGGTTCCGAACCCTTTATGATTCTTCACAAGAAAGCACTAATAATAAGAAACAAAATAAAAATAAAAATGGATTGTTTCATGGACTATTACAAAAAAAATATTTAAGTCGATATGTAAAGTGAAGAAAAAAATCGACTTATAATGAATTTAAAGTCGGGGTAAACCCGATACTACACATAGCGTCAGTTCGACATGTCAACCGACGCTACGAACTACGTGGATAGCGTCGGTTCACACGTAGAACTGACGCTACACACGTGGATATTTCCTTTTTTCTTCATACAGAAACTAATCCAAGCGCTACATAACTCTCAAAAACTCAAAACCTCAAAATCTCATTCACTTTTCCTCCACTCTTTCTCATTTTTCGGCTACCTACGACCACCAATTCTAACGCCAGTTAGTGGGTTTTTTTCCTCTCTAACTTATTTTTTAAATCCCCTATTTTTTTGAACAAAATACTCAAAATTTTTATACCCATTTTTCACTTACAAAACACAATTTTTTCTTCATTTATTTCATTTTGTCACTTCATTTACTCTTGTAAGTATTTCTATTAATCATACGCACTTATTATTCATATTTTTTTGCTATTATGTGTTATTATTTATGTGTATAATTTTTGTATTATATATGTATATTTTGTATTATAACATCAAGAGAAAAATATGATAATTTTGAATAACATAAGACAACATCAGGGTAATTTTTTTACTATTAATTAATATTTTATTTTTTAATTATTTGTATTATTTAAACTATTTTGTTAAACAGATTTTGATTTTTTTTCCTGTTATTATGTAATGATCGAATACAAGTTTTAATTTTAATATAATAAAAAAATTAACAATCAATTCAACTCGTAAATTGATTTTATATTTATAAATCATTGTATTTAAATTCGGTGTTCCGTTTTGCAATAGTGATGAAAATAAAAAAGAATTAATCATAAAAGCATAGCCAAGTAAGCGCTTTGGGACAGGAGCCACGGCCTACTTGCTTCCAAGTTCCAATCCTTTGTTACAACTTTCTTGTTAAAGGGTACCAGGGTTATATAAATAGAACGTATAACTCTAGTAATTTTTTTTAGGAAGGCACATGTATCTTATATTGTTTTCAACAAATTAATACTAATATTTTATTTAGAATGTTGATTAAAAAATTATAACATATTATATCATATCTTAATCATGTAATCAAATTTATATAATTACTTCTAATCATTTATAATCATCCTAATAATCTTAATAAAATTATTTTTAGAAATATCCTCGCAAATTTAATAATATGATTAAAAAATGATAGAATATTATCTAATTTCTCATTTAAGATTCAAAATAGAACTTCAATGCTAATTTTAGTAAAACAACCAGACTTATATGATCAGTACACTAAAAAGTTATGAAATATATGCTCTCTATTTATGTGAGTCACATGACCTTTGGTGCCTTTCGATCAAATAGTTATAAAGAATATGTTTTTTCATGTCAAAACTACGAAGTATATAATTAGCACACAAAAAAACAAAATATTATTGTAAAGTCTTTGAAGTTTTTCTAAATTGTAAAATAATTCTTCAATGCTGTTACAATAAAGAATATTTCAATCGGTTATAAGAAAAAACTAACTTATAATTAATTATAAGTTTGTATGTTTATAAACCAACTTAAAATTTAATATACCGACTTAAAATTTAAAGTAGATTTAAATTAAAATTTGACTTTAAAAGAACTTCAAATTAAAAAATACTAAAACAAATTAAAAAAATAGCATCAATTGATGTGTACAATTGATGCTACACGTGGTAATTTACGTCAGTTGTACACGTTAACTTTTACTAATATAGCATCGGCTCTACGTGTGAACCGACGCTATAGATGGCATTATATCGATTGATGTGTAGAATTAACGAGACAACACGTATAACATCGATTGACACATAGGATCGACGTGTAATATGTAGAGTCGGTTCTACGTGTCACTTATAGCATCAGTTCTACGTGTCAACTAATGCTACACGTGGCACGTAGCATCAATTGAGATATAGAATCGATGCTAGCTGTCTTTTTTTCTCCTTTTCTTCTTCTTTCCCTCCCCCTAACAATTCTTGCTGTTATTCCTATTTTCTCTCTCACTATCTCACATAGCGTGGATATTTTTGACCTTTTTCGTCCATTTTGTCCACCATTTTCGACGTCATCAGTTAGTTTTTATTCCTCTCTAATTACTGATCTAGATCCACCCTTTTTTTGAACTTAACACTCAATATTTTCTTACCTATTTTCTTATACTTTTTCACTTATCAAACATATTTTTTCTTCATTTTCTCACTTGTTTTATTATTGTAAGTATTTTTATGAATTATTTTGCACTTATTATTGATGTTTTATATTTTTATTTAATTTTTATAAAATTATTTTTTTATTTTTATGTATATTATATGTTATTGATTATTTGTATATATTTTTATGTTTTGTAGGTTGTTCATTTTTGTTCAAGTTTAAAGTGATCAAAGTATTTTTTTTATTTATTTACTTTAACTAATTTCATGTTCATAAAAATCAATCCATGTCTCTTGTAAATATCCGAAGGAAACCATCATGCTCTTATAATTATCAAGTGACCCGGAGCCAAGTAGTTTCTCATGAAAACTCCACTTACACCCAATAGCCTTTCGGTTGGAAGACAAGGAGGCTAATTCCCAAATGCCGTTAATGGTTAGGGCATTGTACTCTTTTTGCATGGATGCTTTCCATTCAAGAATTTTTAGAATAGATTTCCATCCCTTAGAAACATGAAGGATATGAATAACTGCATTAAAACCTTAGGCTTGCTTATACTATCTTTACCTCTAGTGATTATAGGATGGAAATTGATAGTTGGAACAAAACTTGAGATTGTAATAGAGGGAGAATTGATAGTAAGATAGGCCTAGGAGGATTAGGTGAAGAAGAGGTAGAAGATTGAGCATGCTCAAAAGAGAGTAATATAGGTCTAGGAGGATCAGGGGAAGAAGTATGAGATTGAGTGTTCTCAAAAAAAGCAGGAGATTGAGCATGCCCAGGAGAAGAAGAGGAAACCAGTGGTGTGATAAACAAATGATGAGGAAGAAGAAATTGAGATGGAGATTGTGATGCACAATATGAAGAAGAGACAATTGAAGCTTAAGAAAAAGGAAAATTATGCTTATTGAAGACAATGTGTTTACTAACATAAATTCTACCAGTAGGCATATCAAAACAAAGGTAACCACGATGTTAAGCAACATAGCCAATAAGCACACAAGACCTAGGCAACAACTTGTTTTAACAATAAGCATAAATACAAGGAAAGCACTAAGTGCCAAATGTCTTAAGAGGGTCATATGTAAGCTTTTTGTGATAAATAATCTCAAAAGGAGATAGTCCATTTAACACATGAGAAGGCAACCTATTTATGAGGTACACAACTGTGCTAATGGCATAGGGTTAATATGAGACAGATATGGATATTTGGTGAAGCATAGCAAGTCCTTTTTCAACAATGTGATGATGTATACTCTCTACCAAGCCATTTTTCTCAAAAGTGTGTGGACAAGAAAACTTATGAAAAATGCCTGATTTGGAAAGAAAGGATTTGAAGGCAATAAATTCACCTCCTAAATCAATTTGGATGCTTTTGATAGTTAGATTAAATTGGTTTTGAACCATATGCAAGAAGGATTGAAAGAATGATAAGGTTTGATCCTTTGTTTTTAACATGAACAACCATGTAAAGAGACTAAAATAATCAACAATGTTAAAAACATATCGATCACCATTACATAAAATTACAAGTGAACACCACAAATCTAAAGACAGAAGTTATAACATATTTGCACTCTTCTCACTGCGAGGGGAGAATGATAATTTATGTGATTTATAAGTTTGACAATTCTTACAAAATAAAGGAACTTATAAAGAAGAAGAAACATCTAAAGTGTTCTTATTTACAACTTAAGAAACATTTGTAAATGAAGGATGATCGATAATGAGCCACAAGATTGGCATTACAAATATCGATATTGTGGAATACTCTTTGGTTTTATTATTTATAAAACTCTCGCAAGTGCACGAATCATTTAATAGAAAATGATAAGTATACTCACAAGGTCGATCTAAGAAATGAACATATGTGGTTTTTAATTTATTATTCAAATTTTTAAAAACAAAATTAAATCCTAAACATCCTGTCACTATATTTTAGTTTTGTTTTCTAATCTAATAACATAAAAAATAATAAACATAGATATAAATTTAATAACAATAATGCAAATATTTATCATTTATAACAGTGGAATATTTAGGGATATAATAATTAAGTTAATTATGTTTACTTATATTATTTAGATTATTAAAGATATAAATTGATATTTATTAAATTGTTTTTAATATAAATACCACCTTTGATGGGTTTAGATATCCTTTGTTAATTAACAAATCAATTAACACCTATGAGTGAAGAGATTGAAAATGAATAATTTAAATGCCATATTTTGTGAGGTTAGACATTTTAAACTTTATTCGAGGTATCTAAATTAAACCTAAGAATTTAATTATTCGAGTACTAACTTTCAAGTTTTAAAATCATTATTGAAATAAGTCATCAATACATTTTCGAATAATAATTCTTATAAAAACTTTTGAAATAGAGTTTCATTCTAATTATCGGGCGATTATACCAACAAATAAAAGAATACTACTTTAAATCAGACTGGATAATTAAACCTTAAAATCTAATTTTCATATTTAAGTTTGTAATGAAAAATAATATATTTCTCTCTAACATCCTTAATATAAAATCTTGAATAAAAACAAAATCAATTCATTTTATAGATATTTTTACCTATTTAATATTTCGTAAGCATAACAACGTTATTATTATATCATATTTACAAACAGCCAACCAGCCATGATAAATTCAATCACAGACAAATTAAATATAACATATAAGAATAAAGTATAAAAAGATAACCGTAAAGAATTCATTTTAGAATTATACCTTAAAGGAATCCTTACAACACTTTGATGGCAATTTTGTTGTTAGAAAATCTCCAAACGGATTTGCATCTCCATTTATTGAATCAAAAACAAAAAATCTAATAAAACATAGCTAGTTCTTCCTAAAAAGAGAAGAACTCTAAGATTAAAAACTAAAAACTAAAAAAAACAAAAAAAATAGAGAGAAACAAAGAGCTTGGAAGATGTTTTAGAGGTATGTTTTGTATAATTGGGGAGAGGGTCCTTTTTCTAGGTGAAGAAAAGGCCAAAAAAGGGTGGGAATATTTCAAATTTTGAATTTGGAGTTGTTTGGACAAGTTGGCACACGTATGGGATGCAAAATCTCAACAAACAGGCGGTTGGTGCGGTAGACACGCTTTGGACACGCGCAAGCGTGCGCGGGACACAACATGGCATGTGCTGGCTACGTGCGCTGGATCGGCGTGTGTCGGCTACGTGCGGGTGTGTGTTGTGCATGTGCCAAAGTATGTTGGGCATGTGATGGGCATTCGCGTAGGACTCAACACGGATGGGCGGCTGCGCTTAGGCCTCAAACATTTTTGACTGTTTTGACTCATTTTGTCCAATTTTTTCATATTTTTTTACTTTTTCTCATTTATTTTCATAATATATTTGTGATGTATTACCTCCGGTATTTTTATTTAAGTTTTTAATTTATTTTTGAACGAAAATATCTAAAAAATAATAAAAATACCTGTGATTTCAAAAAGATAAATTTATACAAAAATATGATAAAATCATACAAATACAAATATATTTAATTAATTAAAGTAAATTAAATCATGGTGATTTTAGTGCTTTTTAAGCACTCATCAATGACCAAGCCTTAAATGGCATAGATTGAGAGTATCAACTTAAGCAGAAGGACCAAAAGAAGAATCCAAAGCATATACAGAACCAATGAGATGGTAAAGGCCTCATCTAACCTATCCTAGCATTAAAATCCTCCTTGTGGAAATTTCCTTAAAAAAGAAAAAGTTAGAATAGAATTCAACCAAAACCTTATTATATACTCATAGTCGATGCACAAATAACAAATTAGAGGTAACATGAGGTGTGTGTAAGATATGTTTGAGAGCAAGAAAACCTTTGGACTGAGCAATTGATAATAAACCAAAACCAACACAATAAATGGGAAGAGAATTTCCATTACCAAAGGTAACACCTTTATGACCGTTGTAAAGTTGAGATTGAGGAACATTAGCTACATTAGTGGCCAAATGATGGCTAGCTCTTGTATCAAGAAGCGATGAATTATCAAAGGCAATACCACTAGCATTGGCATTAGTTATGTAAGCTGATGGAACTAATGAATTAGATCTCTTATCACCTTTATAGATTTTGTTGAGTAGTTCACACAAAACAAAATAATGAAAAGCTCAATGGACAATCTTTTCACATATCTGACAGAGATGCCTCACACTAGTACCTTTCTTATTCTGATTATTGCCAGAATTGTTGTACCTATTTGAAAGAACTTGGAAGGTGAGGATGAGTTGTGATTGTTCTTAGATTTCTAATAGGGAAAAGATCTATGTCTAAAGGTTATATGAGCATGAAACACGTGATCTTTGTCAATACCAAAATGTTTAAGGATCATTCTTTGATATGTCTCAAGCTGACTATAAAAGGCACTTAAATTAGGTTTCACAATCATCATATTAATTGATGTGACAAATGGATTATAGCATGGATTGTAGCTAAGTCTAGCAAGAGCATGCATGATAAGATCTCCCTGAGAAATTGGCTCACCTATAGTAGCCAAATGATGAGAGATGGTACAAACTTTCAATATATAATCTGTAACAGTAAATCCTTCCTTCTTCAAGTTCTATAACTAAATTTACAAGTCAATAATTCTTGATTGTGTGCTTGAAGAAAAGGTTTCTTCTAAAGATTTCCATTGTACATATGTTTTATGCTTACAACAAACCATGGACTTCATATCACTTGATACAAATATATATATCCAACTTTTCACTATATTATTTCATCAATTCTAGTTAGTGAACCTAAGATTTGATATAGTGTTACCTAAATCAAGAAATCTAGGTGATGCATTCATTGATCCATCAATTAAAGCTTCAAGAATATACACATTGATTAAGCTATCAATTTGTTCTTTTCAAATCAAGTAGTTGTTATGATCAAGTTTAATAGACAAATTTGCATTTATTGGTGGATTCGAATTAAAAGTTTGAGTTAATAAATCAATAGATTGTAAGGAATTGTTCATAGCAATTGAACCTGACATTGGATTCCAAACTTGATTCTAATTATTTGATCATGGTGTATTAATTCATGTATGTTTTCCTACTTAGAAACTCGAAGAAGATCATATAATCTTTTGTGCTTTGATACCATTATTGAGTATATAACTTTATAACGATGTGATAAATGTAGAATGTTTTATATAAAATATATGTTTAAGTCTTAGTATTATCATCATACATGTTACATTTAAAAATTCATTTTTTTTAATTCATAGTACAAATTTAAGAGTATTAATATTATCATTGTGTGTTTTTTAAAAATATTATTATTATATACAAATAGTGCTTAAAAATATAATTTTCTATATTTATTAACTTAAAAAAAGGATGACGATAAAACCGAACCATTATATTTAAAAATCTAATTTTTTAAATTCATAGTATAAATTTAAGAGTTTTCGTATTATCATTGTGTATAAATAGTGCTTTAAAAATATAATTTTTAAAATTTATAGTATAAATTTAACTTAAAAAAGACCACAATAATGATAAAAAAATAATTATTTAAGTATAATTTAATTAATACATGAGTTAAATAATTATAATGACTAAAAAATGTAGGATGTTTTATATAAAGTGTAAGCTTAAATATAACTTGGTATTATCAGTATATACATTTTATTCGTTAAATAATGGTCGTGAGAAAGTAAAAACAATGAAAGAACATAACAAAGATAAAAAAAATAAAATTTATATAGTTAGTCAACAAATAAAAAAATTATTTAAATATTTGACATTATAATTAAAGGTTAGTGATTTAAATTCAATAACGAGTATAAAATATCCCATAAAAAAAGAAAATATTTAAATATTAATATTATTATAATATATAATTTTAATATTATTATTGTGTATATTTGTGCTTTAAAATTTTACTTTTTTATATTAGTATAAAATTTAACATTATAATAAAAAGAAAAAAAAACCTTGACATGCTGGAAAAATAAAAGTGGTTATTTAAATTTATTGGTGTGTAAAGTATTCATTAAAAAAAATAAAAGTTTTAGTATTAAGTTATTAATTAATTTGTGTAATTTTTATTAAAAAATGATACCTCATGAAAAATTATTGATAGTTATAAAAGTAAAGCTGAATTTCAAATCATGGAAAAACTAATATAAAATTTTAAATGTTGTCATAAAAATACCATTTTCTTTAAATTTATAAAAAAAATAACTGAGAAATTTTAATTATGTTGGTACTTATATGACTTTTTTAGTTAATTTTTGACTGTATTTAAATAACAACAACTAAAGTTTTATGATAGTTTTATAACAGTTTTTTATAATATTTTTTATAACAATTACCATAATTTTGTTATAAAAAAAATCTATTTATCCTGTGATATAAGTTTTCTTCTATTAGACTGCAAAATAAAAAATAAAAAAACATAACCAAGTTTCAAAGTGTTCATACAAGTATCCAGATTGAATACAAGCCAATCCTTTCATGAAAAAGAAACTTGTGATGCATAAGGAGGCCAATAAAGGTGAAACTCAATCTTGTAAACGACTGTCAAGCCTTTGAGACTAACAGGAGAAGAAGTAACAAAGCCTTGTACAAAAGTGAAATCCCCAGTACCACCAACTACAGGGTGATCAGAAGCCTTAATATTATGTGTACCTCCCACTATAGAAACTGAACCTTTGTGTTTCTTCAAATTCAATGTGATTTTGGCAATCGAAATACTTTGAAGACCGTCTAAACTGGAAGTTATAGATGTTCCTTCTGCAATTCCAAGTACTTTTGAGGACATGTTGGGTTTGATAGTCATAAGATCTTGAAAAACAAATAGAGTTCCAAAAGGTGTTGTTGTTTGAGTTACGTTTTGTCCTGCCACACCATTCACTATAATGTATCCAGTTTTGTTTACAGTTTCGTGTTGGTAGAGTGCGAAATGGATCGATCTGACTCGGTCTCTGTGATGGTGGTGGTGGTGAGTGGCCTCTGTTAAGAAAAGGGCAAAGAACAGAATTGGAAGAACTTTGGTCGACAATAGTGAGCCAGCCATTGTAGTTTTTTTGTTTTTTGTTTTTGTTTTTAAGAAGTTAATAATATGCTAGAATGAACATGAAATCATGTTTTCGACTCTTCTTTATAAAGGGTAAAGACTCAAACTTTATTTTTTATTAAACTTGCACCACAAACTTCTTTATAAATGGTAAAGACTCAAACTTTTTTTATTTATACAATGGAAATATTTGCAAAAAGATCAATAAAAATTTGAGAAATTTTCTAATAAAAAAATAATAATTCAATTTGATAATTAAATTCACGATTAATTCGGCTTACTATTTTCACACGATTTCAAGGTAGTAAATCGAATAAAATAAAGGAAGTTTGAATACCCAATTGAATATAAAAATAATTAAAGTAATAAATTGAATTAAATTATGAAATTAAATTTTTTTAAAAAAAATAGAGTGGTAAATTATATTAAAAGTTTGAATAATTAATGAAATCTTTACTCGAAAAAATATTATAAATTGTAGATATTTTTCTAGAAGAATGACTTCTTTTAGTCTTTTGACTCAATCAACACATAACTTTTCATGTTTCAATACAGAAAAATCAGAAACAAATTAGTGGGTTTTAAACAGAAAGAACATTGGATTGGCCAATAGTGAGCTAGCCATTGTAGTCTTTTAATTTGTTAGGACCAAGCAATGTGCTAGACTGAACATGAAACATTGACTTCGACGACTATATAAAAGGCTAAAAAGCTAAAGCTCAAACTTTTATTTTTTTTCAATCCTTTTTATAAGGTAATTCAATTTGAAAATTACTTGGTTTGAAATTTGAAATCATGTATCTTAATATCGATTTTACAAATGATATTTTTTCTATTAAATTAAGATAAATATATTCATATAATCGATAAATTAGTAATCTGTAAATAGTTTTTTTTTTCTTTGACATTAAAAAAAAAGATTTTATTTTGTGTAAATTTACAGCTTTTAATTTTTCTTTAAGCTAAATTTTGTACTTATAATTTGCGATTGATTCGCCTTATTTCTTTTACAAAAAAAAAATTAAAAAGCTAACATAATTTGTTAGTTTGAATACATAATTGAATTAATAAATAGTTATTAATATTGAATTAAATTAATTATAAAAAATTGAAATTTTTTACTCGGAAAATAATTTATAGATAGTAGATGGTTGTTGACATTTTGTCTAAAGTTGGAAGAATGACTTCTTAGTCCTGCCTCAATCAACACGTGACTACAGAAAACGTAACAATGTGGGCATTAATCAAGACCATTAAAAGGGAGAGAGTAGGTTAAAATTGACGATAAAGGTATGATGAGTCTTCGTTTAATATCATCCATTATATCCGAATCAATTATTAAATGAATTAGATCAATTTTTAATATCAAAAATCTAATAAAAATCATACATCCTATTATTAATTTTTAATAATTATAATATAATTTATTAAATAAAAATTAAATAAAAATTATAAAAAAATTAAATTATGTATTTGTTTAATATTATTATTTTATTTTAATTACTGAATGATTAATTAAATTAGACTTAAAAATAACATGTATTTATTTAATTAAATAAATATTGTTTAAATTAAGTATTTCTTCGTTCATATGTTTAATTAATATAAAATTAAATAATAAATTTTAATTTATGTGTTATTTGGAATTATAATACATGATTTTTTTTATTCCGAAAAAATCAAAATACTTTTATATCATAAACTAAATCAATATTTAAAACAAAATTTAATAAAATAGGTTTTTTTATTAATAAAAATAAAAATAAAAATATAACTTGATAATAAAAATATATATATAATTCAATTCAAGTTAATCCAAACACTTTAATTTAAATTAATTTTATATAATTTTTAAAAAACAATTTTATTGAATCGATTTCAATTTTAACACAAAATCAAACCAACTCATGTTATCCACACATTAGGTAAAGCAGTCCCCCATTTTCTTTGTTTTAATCCGTGTGGGAAAAAGTTGATTTGGTTTGTATTTATTTGTCAATAAAGAAATTAGCCGCCATTTACTGTGCATTAAAATAGTAAGTATATAATATCTTTAAAATTTATAATAATAAAAAATAATATATTTAATTTAATTTAAAGTAAATGTAAATTAATAGTATCTTTATTGTCACGAGTAGTAAAGTATTAGGAATTTTTTTTCTGGTGTTAAATCAAAGAATTGCTAAGAGCTGCCGAAAATTATCAAATGATAACATTCCATTTAAGATTTGAGATAATTTAACTTGAAAAATGTGGCATTATTTTGGTTTTGAAAAAATCATGAATTTCTTAAATATGTTCATTTACATTATCACTTATGAATGTAAATTTTGGTTGGTTGGGTTGGTCCCAAACTTTAGGTTCAGGTCGTACTTGTGTAGGTATTATTGGAGCCAATTAGATTTTTGAAATTAAATGCAAGTTGAAGGCCCGACATTAAAATATATAAGTAAATTTGTGTCACATTTTTTAATTTTAAATTGATTTAGGTTAGTTATTAATTTTAATTTATCTAAATATTTATAAATAATGATATACAACATTTAAAAATATATATATTATATAAAATATAAACTCAATTTACACTTTTTGATGAATTTTAGTTAGACTCGTAATATAAATATTTAATTTTAAATTTAATTTTAAAAATATTATGATAGTTTCACATCAGACTTGTTTGAATCTAATTAGACCTCTAATCTCTTCGGACAAACCCATGATTCAAACTTTGTTGAAAGTGAATTAAATTTAAACAATTATCATCTAAATCGAAAAGAATTATCAAAATTTTCAACTTCAAAAACCATATAATATCATGTTAATTTATATATAATTGATTTATTTCTTAAATTTGTACGGAAAATTTACATATTTAGTTTATATTATATATATATACATTATATATAATGTATATATTATTTTATAAACAATTTAGTTATATATATTCTAACTTCTTGAAATATATAGTATTATTTTTGAAAATAAATACCTATATTCTAGATCCAAAAATAACTAAACACAATTTTCTTGTGCTTTACTATTGATTCAATACTAAGTTTTGTTACTTTTTTTATTTTAAATCCATAAAAAAATATCTTCTACCTTTCATCCTTATCTAGTAATCATCAAGTAAAAAAGAAATATAAAATAATAATCCATGTGTATACTCACACTAGTCATTAAAATAAAATGAAGCCGTTAGCTTTCAAGTGACAAAGTCAAGCTTTCAAGTATTTGCAAAGATCTATAATCCTTCCCCATTGTACGTAGTGAATTCAAATCTTTGAATGTTAGAAGTTAAAGAAATATCCAAATCTACGAGAATAGTTAAATGCTAAATGAATGTAGTGAATAATAAAAGGTTGCAATTTGTGGGTAGGGCCTATGTCCCTTCCTACTTACTAGTTACTAGCAGCAGCAAACAAGACAACAAGATCCAAATATGGCTGTTCAAATTATGTTAGTATTAGAGCCTTATCTAACAAACTTAAATTTCAAATAACGATCGTGCGACACTTAGCACGTTCCATTGTATTAAACCTGTCTTTCAACTGAATAAAACTCTCCAAAGAGACTAGAAAGATACTTAGATATTTAGAAGATTCAAGAGCAAAATAAGAACTAAAGAGAGAGTTTGTAAAGAATGTCTTGTATTGTTCTAGAAAGAGATTATCTTATAATTTTCCAAGATTTTTCAAGATGAATACAAATGAAGACCAATAGTTCTATTTATAATGTGTCACCAAGCTTAAGACTATGCCACAACTTTTTAGATCTTTTTATGTCTAGAATGTACAAGATTGTTCTAGTTTTATCTACAATATGCCACAAGGTTCTAAGACCTTTTAGCCAACTCTAAGTCTTCTAGGATTGTCTAGTTCCTTCATGCAAATTCTAGGATGTTGCGTAAGCTTCTAGAGACTTCTATGCCCTTCATGAATCATCCATCACGTTCTAGAATATTCCAACCCCTTCCAGCAACTTCCAGTATATGCTAGTATAATCTGAAATATTCTAGAGTCTTCAAGGTTTGAGTTGAGTCCATCCAACTCTAGCTCCTTTTAGACATCTTTAGGCCACTCCTAGAACTTTTTCACGTATAAAAGTCTAGATTCTTTAAACAAACATCATTTCTTTGGATTTTAAGGGACATTTTGAACGAAACGTAACACTTAGCTCCAGCTATAGCTTCATCACTTTCATATGTTCACTCCTTAGTTTCTACAAATCCTGTAGTTTCTAAGAATGATTTTGATCATCAATCATCACATCAAAACAACAATGAATGTTCATCACCTACACAACTTCACCTCAGTTATCTATGTACCTAGTCAATTCTAATTTTTCTATTAAATTGGATGAATTTATACAGAAGGAACAAAAATTCAAGGACTCTAGTCTTTAATTGATGAATCAACAAAAATTTCTACTCGTTTTTAGAAGATATAATTTTCAACATTTAATGTCATATTTCGTTAAATATTTTTATAATATAACAATCAATCTACTATTAAAATATAGATGTAAATTTAATTATATAATTTTATTCCAAATTTTATTTTAATGTATTTAATAAACTTATGGTACAAATTATCCAATCTCATTTATGTATCATTTCATCACATCTTATCTAATCCTATTTGTATCATATCTTTAGTGTGCTTAACTTTAAACATATTATTTCTTCATTTTTTTTATTAAGTTTTTATCTTATAAATATTTAAAAAAATTATTAACATTCCATTAAATAAAAAAAATATTTCCATCCATTGTGAAATATTAGGTTTAACAAAAATAAAATAATATAAAAATTAATAAATTATGCTATAAATTATTAGAGATCTCATCTCAGTTTATAAAGTTAATTGAAAGCTTCAAGATGCATTATTTATTTGTGAAATTTATGTTTCTAGACTCACAATTGCTTCTTTAAGGAACTTTACTCTAGACATATATATTCTAATGAATCTCTATAAAGAAAAAAAAGAAGCTAGGAGTCTATTAAATCCTATAGCTTTTGTAAAGGTTAACTTAAATACAATAGCTTTTAATTAAAACACTACACGAATTTTAATTTTTTATTGTAAAAGTATCTTATTAATTCACGACTCTTTAAAACAATAACTAATAATACATACAATTTATAACAATAAATTTAACACCTAAATAATATTAAACATAATTAAATTTAATGTAATTTAATTTAAATAATATTTTTTTAATAATAAAAATATATGAGTTAGATATAAAAAATATTATATTTTTATAATTATAAATTTTAAATACATGATATTTCATTATTTTTTAAAAATAAATAAACCCAAATATTTTTGTAAAGGTGGACTGATTTGATCCAATGTAACTTTTTAATCATCATAATAAATCGAATTAAACTGTTTTCTTTCTAAAATCATACTGTACCTTATTGGTTTATTCCGAAAAATCCAGTTTGATTTTAATTTTAATTGTTAGTATAAGTTTACTGAGTATATAAAATAAATGGTACAAAACAATGCATATATTACCAATAATCCAATGGAGGATGTTATTACTCTTATCTCTCACTCAAAAGGTTCCAGGCTTGCGTTTTTTAAAATTTTTATTTTATTAAACCTTAAAATCAACAATAAAAATGTAATTTGCATGCATAGAATTTGAGAATTTGACTATAAATAATAATAATAATAATAAAATTATTGAGCTATTGATTAGACGAGTGTTAAGATATACAATTAAATATAAATTATTTTTAATTAGAACAAAATCTTTTATACTGATAATAATTTTGCCACCATTATAAATAAATAATATTGTCACCACCACTTGCAAGTGGGAATAATGTTATGCGTAGGTTTTTTTTTTTCTGCCCCAAACCAAAATAAACAAAGATTAAAAAAATAGTTCCACGTTAAATCATACAAGATATTTAAAACCTTCTCCAGCAAGAGGACTTCTGTTTCATCCCAGATAGCAACCTATTACTTGATAAACATCTGCTTTCAAGACGACTTATTGCATAGTTCATCCTCAAAGAAATGTTAAAATCCATGCAAGCTCATGTAAGAATATATAGAATAGCTGCAAATGAAATTAAGAGTATATGAAAAACTACTACTCTTTCTTACTAAAATTAGTTTCAAATGACTTAAAAGTACTTTTTGATTACAATTTTGAGATTAAAGCACTTTTATGATGCATTTTAAGAAAAGTAAATAACCTTTACCAATAATTATTAAAGTATCACCTTAAAACAACTTTTAACAATTTTACACCAAACGCATTAATACTCCTCTTTAAATTATTTTTAAAGAAACAATTTCATTTCAAAGCACAACGAAACAGGTACTAAATCTCCAAGGTAGTCTAGTTTCACAAAGACCACAAAGTTGAAGGAGATAAGAGTTAAATTCCAAGACAAATTAGTCACAATACATATAATAGACAGAAAACACTATCCAAACAGTACTTCTAAGAACGTCCTTACAAAAACCATCTGATAAATTTCGAAAAAAGGAAACAAGGATGTCCATTATTATAAGAGTCAACCTTGTTTACCATTCATCTACTATAAATTTTTAACCATTATCCTCATTTTTGTTGGGTGGTGGGCGTGTCATTTAGCCATCATCACCTTAACAAACTCCTCATAATTTATCTGACCATCGCCATCAACATCAGCCTCACGAATCATCTCATTGACTTCTTCATCCGTGAGCTTCTCGCCAAGGTTGGTCATCACATGACGAAGCTCAGCAGCAGATATGAACCCGTTTTGATCTTTGTCAAAAACTCTGAATGCTTCTTTGAGCTCTTCCTCAGAGTCGGTATCTTTCATTTTCCTAGCCATGAGATTTAGAAACTCTGGGAAGTCAATGGTGCCATTACCATCAGCATCCACCTCATTTATCATGTCCTGAAGCTCAGCCTCAGTTGGATTCTGACCAAGTGACCTCATCACAGTCCCAAGCTCCTTGGTTGTGATACAACCTGGATGATAACACAATCAAAAGAACAATTATCAGTTCATTTTGTTATTCGCACAAGTCTGTTAAATAAAGCCGGCATCAAAATTTTACTTGAATGAACATGAAACTCACGATACAGACTCAAGCTCGAGAATACAAATGTTACTCAATATAATAACTTGAGTTATGCATATTTCAGGGTGTTCGTGTAACCGAATTACATGTGTTAAGTAACATAGTTTAAAAAGACAGCATAATTTGAAGCTTGGGTTACTCTGGCATCTAACTCTGAATGTTAGAAAAATTGTTCACTTCTAATTACTTATTAGCTTCACAAAGTTACACAAACCTATACAACTGAGCACTTCAAGGTTAAAAGATGCCCAAATATACAAACCAAAAACATGGCCCCCATGCTTACCCACCCGAAAACACACACATGAAAAACGAAGAATATTATTCATTATTCTTAAAATATATTCCCTATCAATTGTATCGATTGCTCCCTTTACCGAGCATTAGATGATTGCGTTTTTTGAAAAAATAGTTACACTAATTTTGCATTTCATTAACTTCTATCACTTACTCCAAAAACAATAATAAATATACCTAAAATATCACATTATCATTGAACTAAAGTATCACATTATCTTGCATTTCATTGACCTATACAGTATGAACCAATATGATTGGAACTTAGACATAGGAGATTGTGAACATAAAATAGGTAGACATCTTAGTTCTTAAAATAGATATACATATACCATGAATTATTGAATGGCCTTTATGATACCCCAAATATATTATTAGAAGCAAATAACTTGGAAAGGCTTGTAAGACATTTATGCTATGTTTGTTTGGATGGAATGAAATAAAATCAAAATTGATACCTTCTATTTTTGTGTTTAGTTGGGTTTAAAAATGAGAATAAAATGGAATCGATTCCTAAAAGATTCCCCTCTCCCTTAATAAATCATGATTTCATTCCTATCTCAATTTTCTTACAATTTTACCAACTCTAAATATAACCCTAAATCCAAATCTCAAAACCCTAAACCTTAATCCACAAATATAATCCTAAATCCCAAAACCCTATATTTAAAAAAATAATAATTTTAATCATAAATCTTAACCCACAAATATAACAATAAACCCGAAACCTTAAATCCTAAAACTTATTTAGAAAAATAAAAATTAACCCTAAACTTTAACCCACAAATATAAAACACTAAATCCTATTTAGAAAAATAATATTTTTAACTCTAAATCTTAACCCACAAATATAACCCTAAACTTCAAACCCTAAATTCTAAATCCTGAAAGCTTAAACCCTATTTAGAAAAATAATATTTTTAATCCTAAAATTTAACTCACAAATATAACATTAAACCCCAAATCGTAAATCCTTAAATCATAAACCTCAAAACCCTATTTAAAAAAATAATAATTTTAATAATTTATTTATTTTAAGTAATAATTATTTAAAAAAATAATGATTTTAATAATGTATTTTATCTTACAAAAAAAATAATTAAATAATATTATTTAAATTTTATTGAAGATAAGGGTATTAAGATAATATACAATGTTTTTCATTTCATTACAGTTGTAAAACAAACACATTAATACTGATTTTTTTTAATTCCAGTGATCAAACCAAACCAAACTGTTTTCATTATCATTCTTATTCTCATTTCCGTGAAACGACCTTACAGTACAAGAAACACTTCGAAATTGCGAGAGCCATCAAACTAATGAAAAATACAAAAACCACCACACCAGTTACCCAAGTACCATACTTTCACGAAATAGGAAAGGAAAACCAGACAAGGATCATATGGTAGCTAACAAATAAATTTTGAATTACCAAAAAAAAATCTGCAGTTGAAAAAAATTTAAACTTGATAAACAATATATTAGTTTAGAAATAAAGGAAATAAAAACCAAATAGTTTTGTTCTTTTACGGTATCTTGATACTAAAAGATTACCATCCAACAAAGGGAAAATTTAGAAGCTTTTGTTAAGTACCAAAAGATAATTGGAGAATGAATCTTAGATCAAAGCTACTTCAAAAAATTTCAACAAAATAACCCATTGAAATTCAAAATTCAATCTAGAAGAAAATGAATTAAAGAAAAAAAAATGTCACCAACCAAGAACCACATCGAAATTGACCTCATAAATTTTTGCATTCACAATCGATTTCCTTTACAGGTAACCTCATTCAAATGGCATCGCCACAATTTCTACAGATATAAAAACCATAACAACATTAAAGCATTATCTTCAAAAATTAAAAACATACGCTAATTGTACCATAGCAAAATAAAATAGAAAATGCATAGAAAAACTAATTTCCAAACACAACATAAACAGATCAGATTTTAAAAAAATACAACATACTTACAATATAAACAAAAAATAAATGGAAGTAAAATAAGAAGAATAAAATCAAACCATCGCCATCCTTATCGAAGAGGCTGAAAGCTTCCTTGAACTCAGAGATCTGATCATCACTTAGTTGATCCGCCATTTTCACCTCTTCCTATCTTGTCCTTCCTCCCTCAGACAGCCAAGGAACACAAAGCGTTTTTCTCTAAGAGCTTGGTCTTCATGATCATTTATTAATATGAAATCTAATTCGATTTTTAATTTATTTTTATTTTTAAGAAATTAAAAGGTATCTGAGCCAAAAATAAAAAAATTCCAAACGCGCTTACACGGTTCATACGCGGTATAAGCTTATCAATCACTCAATGATTGCCACGTCAGAAGCAAACTAACATCTCTCTCGCTCTATTTCTAGTCGTTTTTTACGAATCCCTATTCTTTTTCAGCCGTTGATTTTATTTCTTTATATGATAAAGCCTCTTAACTAATAAAATATTTATTAAAATGTCACCAAATTATTTATAAAAAAAACAAAACTAATGTGTAAAAATCTTATTCAATATAATTCTAAGCGTTCAAGTATAATTTTTGACGTTCCATTGGTAAAATTACGGGGTTTTTTAATTTTCAATATACATATCTCACGCTCAAAATAAATATGATACTATATATTTGAGATATCTTTCTAAGAAAATTTTAAGATTTAATTTTTAATTATCACTCTCTATATATAAAATAAATTATTATCATTTAAATTAAAAATATATAATAATTATTTGTCATTTTTACTAAAAAAAATTATAATATTCTATACAAATCATATTATTTAAAATAAAAAAATACTTATACGTTATTCTATTTATTATAAAAATAATATTTAAATTTTATATTTATTTATTATAATATTTTCAACGTAAAAGACTAACCTGTACAAGGTGGAGATATATAGTTATATAGAAAACATTATTGTTATTAACAAAATTTTAGAAAAAATTATAAAAATGTTTAAAAATATGAAATATTTTTATAAAATATTAAAATAATTAATTATTTATATTTTTGAATTAATTATTATTTAATATATGTATTTTTATATGGTTAACTAATCAATAAATTGATAAATTAATTAAAATTTTATATAATAAATTTTATATTAAAATATTATAAAATAAATAGTTAAAATATTTAAAATAATTAATTAGATTATCTAATTATATTAACTATTATAAATTATAAATCTCAACGATACGTAAAAAATTCATTGATATTTTTAATATTTTATTAATTTATATTGATATTTTAATAACAATATCTATAATATTAAAAATATTTAAACAATAATTTAAATATAACAATATTTAAGTGATAATTTATTGATATTTTTAACAATTTTATAATAATTTAATATTAAATTGTATAAAATAAAGATATTATCAACGACATTTTTATACGTATTCTTACGAAAATATCTTCTAACAAAAATTACATAATTGAGTATAGTTATAATTAATTATGTTTTATTTACTTTAAAAGGTATTTAAATTTTCATCTTCATAAATAAATAAATTATTTAAAAATAATTTTATTTTTATAATATTAAAAAATATATGAAATTAAATCACACTAATAAATATGATACGAATACGTAATATTTATATAAATTATCACCCTTACTTACGAGAAATTGAATATTACGACATTTTCTAAGTTGAAAATTGTTGAATTTTTTTTTTAAAACAGCATTACAAAACTAACGATTGAATCCCTAAACTTACAATAATAAGTCTCACAATTTATTTATTTTTAATGCTATTTAGCTACAATCACTTGTGCTGATAACTGTTGATGAATTAATCATTACGTAATTAATAGTAACATAATATAAAACGACGACAGAAATATAAATTTGTTCATTAATATATTATTTACCATTGCTTTAATTATCCTATGTATTTAATTGACAATTTAAAAAATATATAATATTTTTATGTAATTTAAACCTATAAATTAAAACCATAAAGAGATAAATCTTATTAATAAATTACTATACAGATTATATTTTATAAAAGCTAACCGTGACAAATCCATGATCCATGAAATATTAACTCTATCTTATGCAACAATAATGTTAACACTAAAACCAATATTGATTGATCCAGTTACAAATGAACACAGGTACTGCTTACACATTAATTAATTATAAGCTTCTTATTGATGAAACAATTTAAACAAATTGAATTATGCAAATTATCAATCATTATATAATCCAAAATTCTCAAATTTATTAACTTAATAACATTATTTTATAATTAATCACACACAAAAGTCAAACTGATTGAACTGTTAAATTTTGTAACAGACGTAATAAACTTTTGAGAATTTAGTCTTAAATTGGCCAAATTAATAAGAAGGTAAAGGATCAAAGTAACTATAACCCCATGAATTAGGCAAGTAAAATTACCAAATTAACCTTTCACTCTTTATTTATTCAATTAAACTTCATATATATATATATATAATGATTCAATTACTTGGTCATGCCATATATAAGAAAGGTGCATCAACATTCTCATTTTTGCAATAAAGACAAGGGTGTTGTACAAACCCTTGTTTCTTCAAAATCTTCCTAGCCAAAATCACAACCTCTTTATTGCTTAATGGGTTTGAATTTTCCTTGAAAACTATTTCAATGGAATTGCTAAATGCTCCATAAGCCTTTCCTTGATTCATATTTGGGCTCATATCAGCTGAAGTCTCATTTGCTTGACACCCACTTAGTAAAATCCCACCATCTTGTTTCATTGACTCAATAAAGTCTAATTCATTTTTTGGTAAACGAAATTTAAGACTAGCATTTGACCCAAATGATTCTAAAAAATGAGTGGCAATATCACAAGTTTTAATGTTTGTTAATGAGGTTAAGTGTTGTAGTATGAAATCAAATGGAATTGTTTTAGGCTTAATTAGGGAAAGATTGTTTGATGTGGTGTTTGTTAATATTTCATGTGTAGTGTTATTGAGAGTAGTTGGTCCAATTTGCTCTTTCTCTTTGTCAATTAGGCCTCCACTATGACATGAATCTGAAAATATTGTAAAGCTTGCTTTTTTGGGTAAACGGTTCACCAAATGTCTGAAATCTACATCTGCATGTGTAGAAATAAATTACAAGGAAAATATTTAGTTATAATGGAAAAATAATCAAACATCTCTTGATTTAGTTTGATTTAATGATAAAAACCGTTCAATAATTTTATATTTTTTTCACCAAAGAGTTTGTTTGTGACTCAATGCTACTTAATCCACTTGGGTTATTTCTTGATTTTTCAATCGGTTGTGTTTAATTTTTACTTAGTTATTTTCAATAAAAAAATCAAATTCACCTTCAATTTGTTTGGTAATATTTTCTATTTTTTTAATTTTTTTCAAAAACTTAAAAATAAAGAACTTTTTTTTTTGCTATTATTTACAAATTTTAAATTTTTAATCGTTTTTTTCAAATACTTATACAAACAAAAGTCAAAAAACTTGATTTATTTTCTATAAAAAATGTTTAATGAAGATGAAAAAAAAATCAAAAATCAAAAATCAAAAATCTTCTTTTTATCAATCACCTCGTATTTTGATAATAAATTCTTAAAAATATAAAAATCAAAATTTAAAATCATTATCAAACATATAAAAATTTCTTAAAAAAACAAAAAATCAAAAATTAAAATCTTGAATAAACAATCATGAATAGTTAATTTTGTGTATGTATGGTTTTCCTTTTTATTTACAAAAAGTATTATTAGAAAATTTTGAACGAAAGAAAGTTCAATTTTTTAAAGGAGGTAAAGAAAAATCTTTGGCAACGTATATGGTTGATGTTTCATATTTTAATCATGCAAGCACTCATGAAAACAATTAAACTCACTTGTAAATAGATTGAACCCAAACTCATGTCATAAGTATCACAATGAACATATGTTGTTACAGTACGACAAACTATCAAGTAACAAGTACTGAATTTTTGAAGGAAAAAAAAATACATACAAGGGCACCCCAACTCATTATTATTATCACTTTAGTTTACACTATATTTTAATTGATATAAATTTTTCTTTCAAAATATAATAAATATAAACTAATTGAAAAAAATTATTTGCCAGTATTTTTATTAAAAAAAATTGTACTTCAAGAAGTGGTGCTAGTATTAATACTCTAAAAGAGGGGGAAAATGGTGTTGACATGGTAATACTAATTTTCTCCCTTAAGAAAAAAATTAAAATGTTAAAAATGATTAACACTAAATATTCAAGTTGATTAATGTTCATAACCCTAAAATGATGTGCCCTTAAGCCGGTCATAAGCATGATTGTAAGTCTAATTACTATCCACGTGTGTAGTGTCGGTTCGTCCCGTCAATTGATTTTATCCACGCAGTTTAAAATTAAATTTTTTTTGTCAATTATTATTTTATTTGAATTCTTTAAAATTTAATTTGAATATATATATTTATATATACAGTATAAAAAAGAAAAAATAATAATTTTAAAATAATATTCAACAAATACACAAAATTAATTAAAGATATATTGTACGTACGTAAATAAATTTAAATATTTAAAAAAATACACAAAATTATATAATTTTAAAAACCAATTATCTCAAAAGAAAAAAAAATTATACTATATATATATATATAATTTAAATTTTAAATAGTCAAATAAAATAATAATTGACTTAAAAAAAATTGTAATTAAAAAAATTTCAATTGTAAACTGTATTTTTTAATAAAAAAAATACATGTAGGACGTAGCATCGGTTCTATACCGAACTAACTTTAAATTCATCGATTTTTGAAAAAAAACTGACTTTAATGAAAAAATCGACTTATAACGAAAAAATCGACTTTACATATCGACTTAAATACCTCTTTTGTAATATTTAGAAGAAAAAAGATAGAATAGATTAGATACAAACCAGTGATGAGGTTGAAGTCACAAGGGACAATGGCCTCGTCATGCCTAAAGGGATTGGAGGTGACTGAAGGAATTATTGTGCCATGTCCACTATAATGAAAGAAAAGCACATCTCCATCTTCAGCTTTATCAATCATAGCCTCAAGGGCTTTTTTGATATTTTCACCTGTAGGCTTCACTGAAGAGGCATAGCTAGAATCTTCTGTATCATGTTTTTCAGCATCAGTAAGGAGCTCAATGTTTTTGGGATCAAAACCAAATCTATTCACTAGTGTTTTTTGCATGACAAGAACATCATTTATGCAACCATGAAGCTCATATTTTGTCTTTGGATAATTGCATCCAACCAATAAGGCTAGTCTCTTTTTGCCCTCTTCCATTTTTTTTTGTTGTTGATCAATTCTTCTAAATTGAAGTGCTTGAAGAGCAAGTTTCTCCTGAAGAATAATTCACAAAGCAATTGCTATTTGGTGTTTGTGATGCCTTGGCTTTTTATATATATAGGACTAGCATATAGATATATGAATATATATAATATCATAGGTGACCTCACTTGCAATTTCATTCAAGTAAACTTGTTGTGTTTGTTTCTTAAAAAATTGCTTTCAAGCATAGGAAGCGTGATTGTTAGAGAGGCAGCTGATTTTTAACTATTATTACTATTATTTCTATGCTTTAAGATACAAGTAGGGATGAGAAGTGTTAATTGTGTAAACTTATTTTATAATACATCAAGTTCTTATTGTGTAAGGTCATTTTAGTTCCTGATTATTTGAGATTCATTCATCGTATAATTAAATTAAATTGAAAAGAAATAAATCAATAAAATTATTTAATTTTGATTGAAATGGATTATTAAATTTATTCTACTAGTATTCGTGTAGATTTTAATAAATAAAAATTACATTTAAATATTAAATTAATAAATTAATTTGAATTATCTTTCTTGTATCCTGTTTAACTTATTTAATTAATGAATTAAATGAATTAATTAATTCGAGATGAAGTTATTCTATAGTGTTATAAACAAATTATCATATTTATTTAATATCCTTCCTTACTTAAATAAATTTTTTCTTGGATCACCTATTATCCTCTAGTTTTGAAAAAGTTATCATCCTTGATTAGTATTAAATTTTCTTCCAAGAAAAAAATTAAGTAGTCCTTACTAAATTAAGCAGACATGGATTTCTGGATTTTCTTGAAATAGTTATATGTGTACAGACAAAGCAAGAACGTCCAACTAGGAAACTAAAATTAAAAAAAAAAAAGTTGGAATCTCAGAGAAGATATCTCTGAAACTAGAGATAGCTCAGAGTTGGCGAAAACTATAAGACAATCAAGCAAGCAAAAACTTAGAAGAAAGAAACAATAACGAACTAGAGAGAAGATAAATTATTAAATTAAATAAAAAAAATACACTTTTTTTCTTCATTCATAAATAAAAATAATCTCTCTCATTTAAGTATATCTTAATCTCTCTTTTCTTAATTAAAAATATTATTTTTTGTCTCTTATAATCTATAAATTCAAAAATTTCAAATATAAAAATAAAATGATAAAAAGAAGTCACGAACAGACTAAAAGTGAGATAAAAGAGAAAAAATAATATCTTTAAAAAATGCGATATAATTTTTTTTTTAAATATAATTTTTAAAAAATTTAAACTAGATTGACTTTTTTAAAATTATAGGAATAAAAACAATCCATTTTAAAATAAATAAGACTAAAATACCCTTATTAAAAAGTTACAGGACTGTTTGGAACGTAATTCTATAAACTTGGTAATACTATATAACATTATTGGGAAGCAACATCACTGTACATGGATATAAATTTAAGTATTAATTAACATTTAAAATTTTTTACAAAATCATTAAATAATTGACTCATATTTAAAACTGAATAGTTAAATATTGTTATTAAACATTCCTTGGAATAAATATTACTTAACCAAAAAATATTTTATAACATTATTATACCATTCAATACCATCTATATGTCATAAATATGATGTATATAAATTTTAATAAAATTTAATTAATAATTATTAATTTATCTATATAAATAGTTTTAGTTTGTTGCATAATTCAAGACTTAATTACTCTATTAATTTTAATAAATTTATACATAAGTATATAAATTTTATAATTTAATATCGAAACTTTCAAAATTTATATATATTTTTTAATTTAAATATTAAAGTTCATATTTATAAATCAATTTTTTAACAATTTGAATATTAAATTGCGTGATATAAAAATTTAAGAATTTATATGAAAAAATTTATAAGTTATCAAATTAAATCATAATTTTTAAAAATTAAAAATTTAATTAAAATTTAACGAATAATTTAATTTATCTAATATCCAATTCTTTGAAAAACAAAGGAACCAACTAAGTTCAGTAACATTACTAACTCCTTTGTAAACCTTGTACATTTTGATTCATGATAAAAGGGTAATAAACATTCACGATCTTAGATAAAAATATATTTTAATTAATTAATTATTAAATAACATAATATAAATTTATTATTTATTTTAAAAGAATCATCAAAATTTATATGAAATATTTATTTCAAATTTTTAAAAATAAAATATTTTTTTGTAAAAATGAAATAATTTTAATTATATTACAATTTTTCAGAAATAAAATGAGCATCGTATAATATAATTTTGTTTTCTATCCACCAGCCTCTTTTATAAGCATCATATACAGTTTCTGAAGTATACTTAATTAAATTGCTTCCTCTTTTCACACTCTATGCTAGACGAGAAGAAGAGGAAGAAGGTGAAGAGTGTTGAAAATCTCGGAGAAAGCCATGTGAGCATGAGGAACACAAAGAGAAGAAAAGTGAAGGCGTGGGGTTTCTTAAAGAAAGGAATGAGATGGATATGAGGATGAAAGTCTCTGGATTTGGTTTGGATTCCACCATTTAAATGCAATGAGCTCTCTCTGTAAGCGCTAGTCGCTTGAATATGATGTTCTCCTAGGGTTTGCCATTTCAGAAATTCATCAATTTACTTGATTAGGAATTTTGGGTTTTGAAGTTTTGCGTTTGATAGATCTTATTCCTCCTTTTTCTCTTCCAGAATTGAACTAGCACTTGAGTCCTCCAACTTCTCCTCATCTCTCTCACTCTGGTTTTTGTCATCTTGTGTCTGAGACTTGAAGTATTTCCACTGATATGATTTTATTTTTCTATTTTTATTTTGACAAGGAGTTTTTTTTTCATTTTTACAAATTAAAAAGGGATTTTAACAAACATACAACTATCAACAAAGTATTATATTGTTTTTAAGAAAACAATGTATTATTATATTAAAAAACACCTGCCTATCGACTTGGCCAGCAAATATCCATCCAATGAAGCCGGCCTCAAGTCTCAATGGATGTAATTCGAACACCTAAAATATTTAAATAAAAAAAAGACTTCGCATAATTAAATTAAAAAGTGAAAAATATTTTAAATAAATTGATAACCCCAATTAATTTTAAGTACGCCACAGAATTATACAATTTGACATAAAACAGATTGCTTCCTTTTTGCATCTATCCGTCTCTTTTGTAGGCGCACAACTCCAACAGAAGAACAACAATGAGGGTTTAAGTCCGTAGGAAAAAATTCATGGTATGAAAGATTCATACAAGCTAGCTTGTAGACAGAACGTTTGTAGACATATAAGGTGATACACACCCCTGAACCTGAAAGGAGTCAGTTCATATGATAAGTAATAGCTCAAAGGAAATCATGAGCCATAAGATCCCCGACATTGTGAACAAGATCAAATATTATTCTACTACCGCATTTAGTCCGGACATTAAATAGCATGTACAAATTATACATAATCGAACTGGACCTACAATAAATAGCATGTAGAAGTTATACATAATGGAACTGGACCTACAATAACATGTCAGTTATACATGTGCATACTATACATAATTTACACTCATTTATATACAAAGTGTACAACTACATATGTACATTTACACTTTGTTAGCTATTTTGGGCCAATTGAATTATGTACAATATATAGATACTATTTTGAGGCTACAATTCCTATCGCATCTCCCTTCATCCCAAGCTCAGTAAGTTTAAGGAAAGCACGGCTTGATCTATCAATTTATTACAGGACAGAAATGGGACATAAAATCACATAGAAATTATGGATAGATGGCAAGTTCCAGGTAAATCAACTGATGGAGATTAAAGCTCCAATTTAATGTTTATATTTGCATATGTACTTCTTAAACAGAAATCCGCAAGCTAGATGGCTAGAATTTGACAAAATGATAATAAACTGCATGTCTGACTTTCTTTATTACCTAGTACCCAATATGGAGTAGAAATTTAGGATGTCAAGAGGAGGAAGAAAAAAATTTATCAACACTCCTACAAGGAAATACTCCTAACCAGCATGCTTTTCGAATAAGCATCCGTCACCCATGTATGCATACATTTTATTTTATTTGCTCTCTATTATTTGATGAGCATCTTTGAACATTTTTGGAAGTGGGATGTTAATTTACCTGCAACAAACGAGTAGGAATTTGAATAAAACCCTGCAGAAGAAGATTAACCCTTTCTAGAGTTCTTGGCGGAACTGGTGTGATGACATAGAGCAAACCTTTGGAAGTGTCAATACCTCTGACTATCCCTGTTTTAAAAAGGATTGAGAAAAAGGAATATTATCAGTATACTGTTTATAACAATTACTTAGCAGAAGCAAACAGATAATTACCATAATGAGTGTATTATGATCCACATATACACCTTTTAAAAGAATTATCCGAGGGAGAAAACATAAAATTTTACAAGTAAAAGCGATTTAAGAACCTTCTTAAAATCAAGGAAAAAAGTGTTCAAACCTCAATAATTTGATTTTCCAATAACTTCCCAGAGTCACTTTGAAGACAAATTTTTATTTAATCCTGAGCGTGAAATTTTACAAGATATTCTGATTTCCAAAAAATGTGTCCAAATTTGGTGACAAACTACTAAACTAGTTGGTCTGAATGCCCAAAAAATGCCCTCTATATTCTGAAGAAAAGTACACCTACCAAGACCAACACACCAAGGTAAATTGTCGGACTGCTCAGAGCTAACTGCCAAGCCAACAATGGTCGCATTCAAACTGTAAAATGCCTCGGTGCTTGGGACCTATAAAAGCATAAAGAGAATTTCTCAAATTCGTATTAATTGATGTGAAGGAAAAACAGACAAGAAGATCCTGTAACAAACAGTAACGAAAATGCTGCATAAACTCATTCAAAATTTTGAATAACCTGGCAATAAAGATGTCTAATTTTCAAGCTTGATATTGGAACTTCGTATGGATGGTAAGAGGCCAGTGCATGTGCAAGTTCTTTGCTTGTAGTTATTTTCATGCTGATTGGGAAGCATTGCTTGAAATAATCCATTATTCGTAAATCACGCAATCGGTGTGCATCCTTATGAACTAGAACCCTGGGGCACGATGAAAAAAATATCATGATGTAAGAAGGAAACGCTAACAATCCCCCACAAAGTTCAAGCCTGCAAGCAACATTTTCAATAGAAGTAATTTCTGTTTGACTCCTGAAGGGACATTTAATATCCAGACTAAATGCTTTTCCATTCTCCCGATACTACAAAAAATGATGATTACATAGACCATAATGTAAATTGAACTAATGATTCAATAAAAAACAAGGAAAGATTAATAGTTCAAGTTTACCCAATGGAGACATCTATTCCTCCCAAATGGCCAAACCTCATTGACCCATCCATATTCAGGCCAGGTTCAGCCATCCAATAGCATTAGGCCACTTGTGGCCTGAGTACCCCAATCAGGCTATGAGATTGCTTTTTACGTGTAGTTATAAATATTACAATGCTGCAAAGAGTGAGCTTCCTCAGGTTAATGGTTCCTATTAATAAATAAGTATCAACTTACGATCTATCAAAAGAATCCTGACGAGCTGAATTGATCTCAATCAGATTAACCATCCCATGATCGTCCCCTGCCAACCAGAATGCCCCACTAGGTAGATTCTTATTCTCAGCAGATATGTTTATTTTCACAACATGCGTGGGATCAATGTACTTCAAGAAATCCACCAATATGTCATAACCAATACCTTTAAACAAGATACAAGGAAAACAGAATTATGATAACAACTAATTATAATAAGTCCACAGGCGTATCAATTAAATACAAGAGTCATTTTGACCCTAGCTCAAGCAACAAAAAGATAAGAGTGGAACCAAAAAAGTCATAGTTAAAAGTCTCCGCAATATGCATAATGAAAAGGTAACGCAGACTGTAGGAAGATTTTCGGACTAAATGAAATACAAAGCTGCTGTATTATGGTTAAATATTGCAACAGGAAGCGCTAGGAATTAAGTTTTTGAAGAATAGTACCTTTAACCCAGCCTGGCGTATTCACAATAAGAGGCAATTTGCACTTTGTAAAGTTCTTGATGTTGTTGAACGTGCAGTATTCCTTTCGATAGTAATCATATAGGGCAATTATATAAGTCAAGTATGTTGTAGGATCCCTTTTTGAGGAAATATCACCAAAGAAGAAACATCTAAAAAGACGAAAAAAAAAATTAATCATCAGATTCCAATTTACATTTTCAACAAAAATTGATAGTCAGAGAAAGAGAGAGATTTCTTAAAATTTATCAAAAGTTCAATGCAATTTCCAAAAACCAGAGATATGAGATGATACACATACATAGAACTCGTGTTATACCCCATGTAATGTTAATCATACTGGTTGAGCATCTGTATATCATTAAATTTGGTTTAATGAAGCTTTGTGATTCATAGGTATTTTTAATTTTTTAACCAAACTCCTTTGCAAACAATTTGTTAGGTGTATCAAAACAAGAAGATACTTGACTGAATTTAACCTAAAGTTCTCGATGGTTTGCTCCTAAAATATTCTGAAAGATAAAAGAATCTTCAAATGCTTCCACATTATAAAAGACTTGCGTGTTTATCACATGCTAAGAAATTTAGGCTCAAACTTTTACCAAAAGACCAGCAAGATTAGCAAGAACAAAAGCATAATTCTTATTATGACAGACAAATATATATATATAGAGAGAGAGAGAGGGGTATATGGCATCATCTAGGAACTAAAGGAAGAAAATGGACTTTGGACTTTGTAAATCTCAAAGTGACTGCATTTTGTATGCAATCAAATGTGACCTCCCCATATTCGTAAACTTTGTGAACAAACAGGTGCAAATTTAAATGTAAGTCAGTTCACTGCTTAAAATTAGTGGCATTTGGAACAACTTCTTTGGACAATAAAAAACGAGAAACAAACAAGGAAAGGAACACCTCATTTGACTAGCACCAGAGCCTGCTCAATACATATTCCAGACTGTCCAGTAAGTTATATGATCCAATAATATTTAAGATACACAATAATCATTTAACAGATCATGTAAGATGCATCATGATCAGTATTGTGAAGAACAATATTGTCATTACTCAGCATGCAAACAAAAAGATGAACAATCTATACCTCTCCGGAGTCTTCAGACATGGCACAGTCAGATCTATAACAAATAACAGCAACAAAAACACCCTTGATTAGAAGTGTGACAAAAAAAATTTCCATGAGTAAGACAATATTTAAAGCTCCCATTAAATTAAAATTAAAGTGTACATGCAAAATTGTTAATAAAGCACAGACACAAAGCAATTAACCACCTGGGATTACTTTATCAAGGACAGTAACAGAAACAAAACCAGGAGGTGTAAACTCAGGCTGACCAACATCAGTATCCAGGTAAGCTACTTTTTTATACCTGCACAAAAAGGGGGTGTGTGAGACAAATTAGATGGAAATACTATTAACAAATATAACAAATATAACAATGACAACTATAACGTTAATAACTAAAAAGATTGATAATTACATGGTAGCAGTAACCAAATACTACTCTTATACATTCTATTATAGAAATCAAATACAAGCAAAATAGCAAGAACCAAGCTCAACTTTTTGTTTATGGAATGCTTCATACTCGCAGATGCACAACTCGAACTAGGATAAACAAAAAAATTCAAACAACATCCACCGGAAAACTAAGCAATACGATAAGCAAAGACAAACCCTAATTCAATTTGAAACAAATTTTCCTTACCTGAGCAACCCGATTGAGCAAAAATATAGATAAAATTTTCTCTTCCCATCAAAATTTTGGGCCAAATATGAGCATAGTATGATTCAAATAGACGGTTTGAAAACTAAGCAAGTGTCTGAGCATATTACCTTTGGAGTAGGATATTAAGAAGGTGACGGGAAAAGGTAGACTTTCCACAGTTTTTGGGGCCGCAAATCAAAACCACAGGAGCTGAAGAAGCCACTGAATCAAATACAATGGAGTTTGTAGCTTCGGACCATTCTTGAGATATGTAAATCTTCGGTGATGGGTCTTCGGGTTCTGATAGCGAAGCCATTGCAGAGAAAAGGGAATTGATACTCACTAGTTGTTGTACTCGAAGACAACAAAAATTACAATCTGATTGTATCAAAACCAGAACAGATACAACCCAATTCAGCAAAGTCCTAATTAACTCACCAAAGAACACTGAAGATGGTGGCTCGGGCTTTGCTGATTATGCTTAGTGCCGCTCTTTGGCTCTCTCCTACTTTCCGTGTTTCGGTGTTTGTTCCAACTTCAACCAAAACTGGGGTTTATGCACCCAAGCTTTGGGCTTGGGGTTTTACAAAAGGCCAGTTAAAATTGTTTTTTTATTTTATTTTATTAACAAATTTAAATAAAATAAAATAAAACAAATGGTTATAAAATATAAATTATAAAGAAATCAGTCAACCTCTTCATATTAAATTATGGAATGTTTTAATTCAAAAAAAAATATTTTTAGTCCTCGGTTTGATAAAATTGATAAAATAAAAATTTTTATTTTTTTAAACTAATCAAATTTTAATAAAAAAAAATTTTAATAAAAATTGAATTTTTTTATTTTGCTTTAATATTTCTTTTTTGTCATTTTTTATTTTAATATTTTATTAATTTTATTTTTAAAATAAAAATATATATTTAAATAATTTTTTTTAGAATACTATTATTATTAATTTTTAGATTAAATAATTTTATATTAAATTTTATTTTTAATCATATTTTATTATATTTTAATAATTTAATAATAAAAATAATATTTTAATATAAAAAATCTTAAAATGATATATTTTTTCTTTTATCCACTCATTTTTTAGTCCATGACGAAGCAAATAACACAAAATTTCTACTCAGAATAACTTGTATGGCTATTTTCCTAAATCATAATTGAGAAATAATAAATAACTATTTAAAAATTTGTAACCATAAAATAATATACAAGGTAATTAATTCATGTATTTTTATTATAAAAATAAATACGATATATTATTACATATTAAACATTATTAAATTAAATTAAAGACATTTAAACGAGTATTATTTAATTAGATATCTTATAAGATTAATTTTTATAATTATAAATTTTTAAAAAATTATTTTTTATAATTTCAAAAATAATAATATTAAAATTGAGTATTCTTCAAATATGAATATATTCTAACCCATTTAACATGTTTTTGTCGACGGAGAACGAAATCTAAACAACTCGAGGGTGCATCTTATTCCCCCATCCATCACTCCGTATCATTTGGGTTTTGGGATTTATGTTTTAAGGTTTAGGGTTTAAAGATTTGGAGATTTGGGGTTTAGGGTTTTAGGGATTAAGGTTTAGGGTTTAGGGTTTACGGTTTTATGATTTGGAATTTGGGGTTTAGGGTTTTGGGATTTATGTTATAGGGTTTTGGGTTTTATGTTTTAAGGTTTAGGGTTTTAGGATTTGGGATTTAGGCTTTATGGTTTTGAGATTGGGGGTTTAGCTATATGGGGATTTGGGGTCCAGGATTTGAAATTTGGGACTTAGGGCTCAGGGTGTAGGATTTTGGGTTTTTATGTTTTAGAGTTTAGTGATTTAGGCTTTAAGGTTTAGGGTTTAGGGTTTAAGGTTTTAGGATTTTAGGATTTGGATTTAGGGTTTTGAAATTTTGGGTTTAGGGTTTAGGGTTTTAGAATTTTGGGTTTGAGAATTTGGGATTTGAATTTAAGGTTATATTTTAGGTGAGGGCAAAATTGGAAAAAAAAATTTGATGGGAATGGAATAATGATTACCAAAGGTGTGAGAAGGAATTGTGATTCCTTCTCTTTTAGCATTCCGACTTCCATTCCGACTTCTATTCCGTCCAACCAAACACACAAAATGGAAGGAATCAATTCTGATTCCATTACATTCCCTCCAACCAAACGTGGGGTTAATCTTTCAATTATTTTAGTAAAAATATATTTAAATTATTAAGTTTGTATTGAAATATTAAGTATTAAAATATTAAAATTTAAACGAACTATACTATTATTTTGTATATATAACTTCTTATAATTTTATAAAAATTATGTTTAAAATTTTGATTTTCAATAATTAAGAGATATCTGGTTGTTCATCTCACCCCTAAAAGCATATATATCTAAATAATTTTATTGAGTACAGTATAAAATTACTCGCAACATACCTTTCGAACATTATTCTACAATTTTTTAAAAATAAAATAAAAAAATAGTCCTTATAATTGAGTATTTTGATGGATAATTATACTATCATAAAAAAGTTTAAGAATAATAATAATTTTATATAATAATAATATAATTAAAATATAATTAATATTAAAAATAAAATATATATTTTATTTGTTTTTATTATTATTATAATAAAAGCTATCGAAGAAACAACATTACCTATTCTATATATTTAAGGGGCTATGTTCTAACTAACATGGCATGTTTTCATTGGCTTTGAATGATATCTAAAACGTATGAGGGTACACCTTACCATACAGAAATGAATGATCAACACATTCGTTGCGTTTTCTTCGCAACTTATAATAATGGACTTTTCTATTATAATTTTGATAGCAGGAAAGAAAGAAGTACATGAGTTGTTTTTTTTTTTAAATAACACATTTTATTGGTAATAAAATGTCAGAAGATTTAATCAGAGCTTTCTTTCTTTCTTTTTTGTTTTTTTTAAGTTATTTTTATCTTTAAAATTACTTTAAAAAATAAAATTTTATCTATAATAAACATATTCCATTCAATACTTAAAAAAAAACTCTATAAAACTTTATTTTAAAAATAGGTAAATTATGACCCATTGAACAGTTTTTCGATCATATTATTTTTTGTCTTTTTTAACTCCCCGTTCCACTAACCAATCAACCCTATTTTCTTAAAAAATAAATATTTTTATTTTTTTCTTCTCTCACCTTAATTTTCATACCCTATTTTCTTAAAATATATTCATTTATAAACTTTTAATAAATAATAATTTATTTTTATTATAAATAAAAAATAATAAAATAATTTATATTTATATTTATATAATAAAAAATATATACTTTTTTATAACAAATCACTTATCAAAATTTTATTATAAAATAATTTAAAATAATAATAATAATAATAAATTATAAAATTTTAAATTATTAAATTATTAAAAACTTTACTAAATAATTACAATAATTTTTCATAAAAATTATTTACATTTTAAAAAAATAAATTATGTAAGATTAAAAAAATTAAAAAATAAATTACGTAAGATTAAAAAAATTAAAAAATAAATTACATTGTAACAAATATCTCTAATATTATTATAATTTTAATTATTATTAAGATAACAAATATTTATTAACAATAATTATATTTAAGTATTAAAATATAATTAATTCAATATAATTTATATATTTTATTATATTAATAATAAAAATAATTATAATAATATTATATTATATAATATTTTCTCACAAAAATTGTGATATAATGTTCTATATTTATATTGTATCTTGTAAAACATTGGATATAAAGGCTTCATACTATTTTTTAATAATTTAATTTGTTTTATAAATATTATTTTTTATATCATAATTATAATTAAATATTATAATTATTTATTAAATATAATTATAATTATATTTAATAATAATAATAATGTATTATATTATTTTAAATTATCCAAATATTTAGCATATCATTTTCAATATATGTATAAATTTATATTTATTTTATTGTAAAATAATTTTTTTTTTATTTTTTAAAATAAATTTTTTAATATATGATATGATAAAAAAATTATGTGTAAATTTATAAAATGTTAATTTTTTTTTATGTTTTATAATAATTATGTTTTATAAAATGGAGCTAATATATATTTTGTTTTAAATAAAATTGATTAAAAATTTTGCTTTCAAGTTTAAATTAAAATTTTACCTATATTAAAAAAAAAGCTCACTTATACTCATTTTTAAACTATCGTGTGTGAGGGATGACTCTTATAAACAAAACCCTTTAAAAAATGCTACTAACGAGAATAAATTAATTTAAGTTAATATTTAAAATGAGATTTTTTTTATGGAAAATGCATATTAATTAGTTGAATATTTAGATGAAAATAGATTAGAATATATCATGATACTAAATCAAAGTTGTATAAGTGAGAGTTATTAATGGCACTGAGCATGTTTTTTTTAAAATAAAATCAAAGTGTTCCGATGATGTCCTTATAAGGACATTTTGTCTACATGATGCAACTTATTTAAAAGAGAGTTATGCATGATTTATAGTGCCGAATTTGTGATAGGTGTATTAAAAATCTATCACATAATTTGTAGAGATATAACGTTTTCAGTAAAGTCTGAAAATATTCTATATTTATCGAATGAGAATATAAATAAAAGATTATATAGGTAACGAAGATACATTTTTTTGAGTTAATATGTTATTGAAAGAGTTTAAAAGTATAATAATAAAGATTTTGGATAGACTAATTGTGTTTGGAGACATGTTGAAAATGTTGGTGGTAGAAAAAATCTTCTATATGAGATAATCAAGATTAATATTGATATAATATTAGTAAAAAATAAAGAATTAGTTTTAGATGGGTGGTTAGAGATCATTTTAAACAAGCTTGTGATAAGGTTTGTAGCTCGTCCTATGATAGGTTTTGTGTCCACTTTGTATGCTGAATAGCAAGTTCTAGTTTAGGTACGTAGATTTTTCAAATAAAAAGGATGTATTTTATAATTTTGAATTTGATTCAAACACAAGCTATTTTCTTATTGAAGAAGCATGATGATAGTTTGGCTTCTCAAGATGTACTAGTGAAGGAAATTTAGGGTTTAATTACAGATATAAATGATGTTTTTCAATATGAATTGAGGGAAAACAATCAGGTAGCCCATAGGATTGTTAAATTTGGTCTTAGTCTATAGACGTTTCCTTGTTTGATACCAATGTATCTTTGATTCTTTAGAAAGCTTGTTTTTTTATAAAATCTTTAGATGTACCAAGGTGAAATGGGTACTGGAAGGTTAATAATTAATAAAAAGGTTATTCATAATTTTTTTCAAATATTAAAAATTGTTATATAAAAACAAGATGTTAATTAAATTTGATTAATTGTGATTAGAGACCCTACATTAACAATGAAATAAAATACTTAACACATAAATTAGCCAAATTTTTTTTATGTTTTATATAGTTTATTTCAAAGTACAAACAATTAATATACAAACATGAAAGAGAATATTCATTTACCAATAAATTTATTAATAATAAAAATATTAAATTTTCTTCTAAAAATTAACTTCTTTCGTTTGTTTATTCTTCGTCACCTATTTGATGCTTTTTTATTGAATAATTTTGTTTTATTCACGTTAGTTGTTTCAATTAATAAATAAAATTTTATTTAGTTATTATTTTACTCATTGTAACACATTTTTTTAAACTATAAATAAAAAATCTTAACTCTTAGATTAAACAGATATTTTGAAAATATCTTTTACAGAACAAAGAATGATATATTAAATTATTTTTTGAGTTTTTCGAGCAACATAAACTTTAAAAGTATACTATTTTAAACTTCATCAGTGTAGTGAAGTTTTGAGATAGAAAAAAAGAATTTAGACTATTTTATCATAAGACGACGATGTTGTGTTTACTTGCATAAGTTTGAATAGAGTTACAAAATATTTTAAATAAAATGACCTAGTTCGCGCCCAAAGAATATATTTCAATATATCGATAATATTATTCTTGTATTATTTTTCACGTATTTATTCTAACATTTTCATTTTACATCACTACAAGACATGTAACTCAACTTAAGTAGGAAATGAATATCAAAAAATTAATAAAATATTAAAATATATATTTTTATAAGATAAAATAAAATAAAATATCAATAAATTACAGTTTATAATTAAATAATATATAAAAAAATAGAAATGTTATAACCATAAGTTTTCTATTTATCACACTCAAAATATTTATTTGTTTAGATCACAGGATTTTTCTTTATCTAATTCTCTCAAAACAAAGCTCAAAAATTTAACTCAAGTAACATTAATTAAAAATACTGATTTCAAAATGAATTATTCCTCTTCAAAACCTTTATATATTATTTTTTTAATTTATTATTATGATTTTATAAAAAATTAATTCATTATTCTTAAATATATTAAGAATACAAGATTATTTTGTAATCTTATTTCGCTTATATTTGTGGTTAAGAATATCAAACTTGGAACACCCTTTCTTTACAAAATATTTATATATTTTTAAATATTAACGTTTAAATTTTTTTTTTCAATAAAATTACCTTGCGACTGAAATCTTACATTTCTCACATAAAGATTTATTTCTTTATGTATTATAATTAATGTTATAGTTAAATTATATATATAATAGTAAAAATATATATCTTTTCAAAACGGTTGTCTTAATTTTTTTTATAGCTAAATAACGTTGACAATGTAATGCTAAATATAAAAATTAACGCAATGGATGAAACTGTTATAAATTTTATAAAAACAAGTATATTTATAACAACATGTTATATAATAACAAATTATATGACATAAAATTATATATTAAAAAAGGATTAATATATAACTATTATATTCATTATTATTTTACTATAATTTTATTCTATTTTTATAAATTTTATTATAATATTATATTTAATTAATATAAAATATTATATCTAACATATATTTAAAGTATAAGTTTCTATCTCTTCTATAAATCATCATTTTATATTTTACTTAATTTTGTTACATTTATAAATCATTTTTCTCTTTTACAGTGCATATTTATATTTTTATTGGTGATGGAGGCTAAGTTCGCTAGAGTTACAAAACAATGTCAAAACTTACAAAATTACGAGTTGTTTAATTTTAAAAATTAACTTAATTAATAAAGTCATTATAATTTTTATACATAAATGTGAATTATATATAATGGATAGAGTCTAAAATTTTGAAATTCGAAAAATTTGAGACTTTACTCCAGAAAATATTATATTTTAGTCTTAAATATGGTTTATAGTTTTTTTAAAATAATAGTGATTTTTTTATTACAATTTTAAAGTTATATATACATTGTTATTAATTATAATATAAAGTTTTTTGTTCATAAAAAAAAATAATATAAAGTTTTATAAATTATAATCTTACGTTAGCGAAGATTTTTACTACGGGTTCTCTCTCCTTTTTTGCAAGCCAGTAACCCCAGCCGGCTTAGGTCGTCAACGGCCATCGGAGCTCATACCGTCGAATCCATCCTCCCATCCTCCGAATCTTCAACTCTCTTTCTCGGTCGATTGCTCTACCTTTCTTTTCCGACAAACGGTATCCCACTTTTAGTCTTTTACTCATATTTTCCTTTTTCTTGTTATTTTTCTGCGTCGAAATTTTTATTTATCTTTTTTATATTTTCCAATTTTATGCTTATGAATTTTTATTTTTATGTTAGGTTTCTTAATGCAGAATGTGTTGACAATGATTGTTGTGATGAGTTCGTTGGCCTCAAATTTTATAGTTTATTGATAAAAAGTTTAAATTACTACCTATTTGGCTCTGCATATCTTAGGTCATTAGAAAAAATTTACAATACATATTTGTTACCATGTATGGATAGTGGGAATTTCTTTGACCATTTTTTTTTTGAAAAAACTTTGAAAAGCTGAGTGGATCTAATGGTGACAAAGACATAGATTTAGCATACATTATATGTAAGGTTGAATGATTGTAATGTATGTTTGTTTGTTTTCCTTTCCATTTTTACCATTTTTTATCCCTCATGTTTGAAGATGTTGGAGATTTCTTTCAACTTAGTGCAGATGGTTAAATTATTTTGAAGGAATGGTTCTGGCCAAGAAGCCCCTTGTGAGCGCTGAATACAACTCAGTATCTAAATCGCTTCAAATGAGTCGAATATCAAACAGAGAGGTTGAGATAAGTCTTCACAAACAAAATGATAAAATCTCACATCAGGGCTTTAATGATAAATGTGGAAACTTAGAGATCGATGGAACAAGTGCTAGTGATGATGAAAATTATGGAGAAAAATATGTGGACAGCAATGCAATAGAAAATTCAAGTCCAAATGAACATCCTGATGCCACGTGTGTAAGTTGATCACATTTAAGTTATGGGATTGTTTCAATGCTTCTTTTTTTATTGCTTAAATTTATAGACTATACTTTTTTTTCGTAGAAGAAGGCACGACAAGCAGGGGATATGACTTTGGAAGAGATGTACAATGACCAAAACCTATGTGACGAAGAAGATGACAGTGATTGGGATCCCTTGCAGAAACATGTAGAAATTGTTAAGTTATATGGTTTTGTTCAATGCTTAAATTTACAGATTATATTTTGTTTCTTTCTTCAGCAGAAGGTAGGACAGGCAAAGGAAATGACTTTGGAAGATATGTACAATGACCAAAACCTATGTGATGATGATGATGACAGTGATTGGGAACCATTGCCGAAGCATGTAGAAATTTTGAAGTGGTTCTGTACCAACTGTACAATGGTCAATTCCGATGATGTACTTCACTGTGATGTACGGTTTATGATCTATGCTTCATTCTGCATATGTATATGTGTGTACACGCTTGATATTATCTATCTGGCTCTGTGATTTCCAACAATTGTCTGATGATGATAATAAATGGTGGTATTCTTCCCATGTAGATATGCGGGGAACACAGAAGATCTGGAATTTTGAAGCGTGGGTTTTTGGCTTCTCCCTTGTTAGACGAAGACGAAGATGTTATTTGTGTTGAGCAAGTGATCAGAGAAAATAGAGTTAAAGGTGGGTATGTATGATAGGCTACTTTGTTTTACTTAGTATGACAATTTTTGTTATACTTGGGTTTCATCTCTACTATTATTTTCATGGTATAGTTGAGGATGGATGTTAGTTTACCTTCCAAATTTTATTAAGGGTTTTTTGCATCAAAATTATCTTCAGCTGTGGTTGGATTCTCTCTCTCTCTTTCTCTCACCCCAAAAAAATATGATACACTTGTTGGGCAATATGGATTGTTCTCATTGTTTGTCACTGTGTCATGTGTCAGTGCTGATTAATATTGATTTTCATAGGAAGTATTTCAGAAGCCAACATAGATATATATCCCAAAATGTTTTGAAATGTAAAGGGTACAAGGTACTTATTGGAACTACCTATGCTTCTATTGTTTCCGTGAACTCAGTGGTTACAGTGCCTTACCTTTGTTGTTGATAAGAGTTATCGTCTATATGGAAATCAAAGATGTTTGTTTGACAATTGACATAACTAATCTGTAGGTATTGGTTGTTTCTTTCCCTGGAAATTGCCTTTATAGGATTGAGATTTCCAATATTTTAAAATGTAGGTTTGTGTTTTGATATGTCATTTTAGACTTTGGTAGATAGTAATTGAGTTACACAGGTGTGTAACTAGGTGTAATTTAGTTTAAAAAGACATATTGTGCAGTAGTCATAACTTAAACTAGATGGTGAAGTACATTACAGTTGGAGCTTAGATTGTGAATTTTCCTTTCTTTTATGGGAACTGCAGGTATTGATTGTTATTACAAGTGAAGAGCTTTTTCTACATTGTTGACTATTAAGGTTCAAATTTAATTAAAAATTGAGATAATTGATAACCAGGAATACCAGGTTCTAGTGTTGACTATTTCTTATTGGTTATGAAAGTTGTATTATGCATACTCATTTGTGCAAACACGTTAATTTTTCAAAATTATGTTCTCTTTTCTCTCTCTCTTTTTTTCAATAGGAACCAAAAACATTCATTTCAACATAAAAGAGAATGTGTACAAATGTGGACCAAGGATCCATCCAGCAAAGCTGGTAGATAAGAAATAAAAGGGAAAAACAAAAGGACCAGTAGTTTAGGACAAATAGATACCCAGAAATCCTCAACAAGTTTTTGAAAATTTGAAGAATGCGAAGTTTTTAAACTCCTTAAAAACATCTTACTTTCCTGCTCTTTCTTGGAAACTTGTATGTATTGGTTACTTTATATTATTTATTGAAATATATTAGTAGGCCATGACTTTACAGAAACTATAATTATTTTGTTTTTGTCCTTGTAGACACAGTCATGCAAAGTTTGGTTTCAAGTAGTTCCACAGCGATAGGTTTTGATGAGAGAATGCTGCTACATTTTGAAGTATGGAACTTTTTTTCCTGCATATACCCAATTAAATATTGAATTGATTTTCTCATTTACATTTTACTCCTGTTATGTCGTAGTGCGATATTTTTGCATTTCCTCTTCTCTTGCTCGTTTAGATACTTGCAAAATGCGATTGGTTATGATACATCTATTTAGAACACTTGAACAGAAATATCTTGGTTTTACAAGTGCTTTCTTGCTTTTGCATGTGATTGCTTATGTTACGACATAATCTAATATGTAAGTATGTTTCTATAAATTTTGTTGAGAGAGCCTAGTTGTCATGACTTCTACTGTTTTGTTTCTGAGGACCATCACCAGAGCTGACATTAGCATCAACTGATTATGCAATAAGGGATTATTTGGATATAATTAACCTGGCATTCCTATACTGGTCACCAACTTCTTTGAGTTCTCTCTCTCTCTTTCTGGAGATTCTACTGCAAGTTCTTGTTAAATGACCAGCACCTTCAGCCTGTTTCGGTGGAAAATTTGTAGAAAGCCGCCTGTTCCATTTGTTAGATTAGCACTTTGTTTTCTCTTACTCATGGTGATCAAAACGTCTTACCCATGTTTTATGCCATTTATTTTTTGTAATTTCCGTGCTAAGTAGGTTCAGATGAAGTCACATCCACATCCTGAAAGACCAGAACGCCTTCGAGCTATTGCTGCTAGCCTTGCTGTGGCTGGTAAGGACATCTCTTTTGCTTGTATTCAGGAATAGACAATTTGTTATTTGCTAATACCTATTAAATCGTTATGCCAGTAATTTATGATTGATGTTTGTTGAGCCTTCTAACATCAATTTGATGATCAATTGACAAAGTTCAGTCCCTCTGCAGGTATATTTCCTGGAAAATGCTATCCAATGACTGCTAGAGAAATTACAAAAGAAGAGCTTAAGATGGTAAATGAACAGCCCTTATCTTGGAGGCACAGTGGAGCTTACTTATGATATGAAATTGTTTCTGATTAGAATTTTGTGGAAGGCACTAAAGTGATAACATAATTTTTTTTTTCCGAGTCACTGTATGTGTAGTTTTTCTTGACCACTCTGTAGTTAACTAATTAAATCATGAAGTAGCCCCTCCTGACTTTTAGCTTTAAATTTGGAATTGAAGGTCCATTCCTTGGAGCATATTGAAGTGGTTGAACTTTCTAGCCGCATGCTTTCGAGGTTTTTTCTTCATGATTCAATTCTCTTCTACTCTCTTTTCCATTTCTGTTAGTGCATTTTGTCTTTCCTCATTTCATTTTTGGAGGGAAGTCAATGTTATGTAAAGTTTATGGGTCTTCCACTTGGGGGAAGTCAAAAGAGAAGGAATATAATTCTTGCCATGGGTGGGGAGAACTTTTTTGGAAAAATGACCTTTATAACACCTTTTAAAACGTACAACTATAAAACTAACACCACTTATGCTTAGTTCATATATTTTATTACAAAAAAAATTTCTAGTCCAAATTTTTTCATTGAACACAATCCAGTTAGACACCGTTCAAGTTGATCTTCGACTAATTAGACTTATTCAATCTTGAATTCGATATAATTGGATACTGTTCAATGTTATTTGGTATTATTTTTTCTATTGGTTTTAGGGGTGTTATTTTATGTATTTTTTGTTTTAGATTAGAAAGATTGAAATCTGCATAATTGGTTTTATCTAGCAAACCTAGTTATCTATGGCAGTGAGTGAGTGATGTCCTATGGGAAAGAGGGGATGTAGAATGAAATGGCACTTGGTTAATTGGGATATTAGCAAAGAGACAAGACAAACGAAAGATTGGGGATTGAAAATATTAGGAAGATAAATGTCGATGCTTTAGGGAAATGGCTATGGAGGTTGTTCTTGAAAAGGGGTTCTTTTGTCAAAAAGTGATTAAAAAGTAATGCTGTAGCAAGAATATGACTTGGATTTTGAATTCAAGAATAGGAGCTCTTTCAAAAGCTTATGTAATTTGATTTTGGAAGAGCTCAATGTGTCTTGTCATAGTGGTGTAATTTAAAATTTCAAGTTGGCAATGGAGGAAGGATAAATGTTTGGGAGCTCAATATATTTTTTTTTTGCAGTTATTTCACTCCTGACACTTATGCCAACGAGCATTCAGCATGTGCTGCTAGGCTTGCAGCAGGTTTATGTGCTGATCTTGCTTCCGCTATTGTTTCTGGCAAAGTAAAAAATGGTTTTGCATTGGTATGAATAATATATTTCCTCGTCTTTTTGTGGTAATAGTGATAAATATGAACTCATGAAAAATTAGATCCTTAGGTCTATTTATGTTTCTTGAATATTCCAGGTACGGCCTCCTGGTCATCATGCTGGTGTGAGGCAGGCCATGGGTTTTTGCCTCCATAATAATGCAGCAATTGCTGCATTAGCTGCTCAGGTTGCAGGAGCCAGGAAGGTGCTAATTGTTGATTGGGTAGGGTCGATGTTCTTTATATTTTTTTTATGTGGTAATTTCCCATATTTTTTATTTGATTTATTTGAACTTTATTTGATTTGATTTTCTTTATTTTCTAACAGAGCTTGTCCATGATATTTGCAGGATGTGCATCATGGGAATGGGACGCAGGAAATATTTGAGCAGAATAAATCGGTGAGCTCCATCTTTTAACTCACTTCATTTCTACGAGAAGGGGAAGGTGGTATGGGAATGGCTGTGCCACTTAACTATTTGGGAATAAGAGTAAGCTATTCCCAAGTAGTCGGCAGTAGATGATAATTTTTATGTTAATTTGTGAAAGTTTAGTTGTGATGTATGTGTTCTGTCTCTTGGTGGTCTGGTAAAAGTTTCTTTCAATGTTTAAAAGTGCTCTTAATAATGTAACTGTTTATAAATTTTTTTATTGTGATGTTGATGCAAATTGCAAAGTGAATCATAATGGGGTTATAGACTTAAAGTTTTCTCCAAACACCGTTAGAGCCAAGAATTCTGTAGGGAAATCTGGTCAAATCTTGGATTAAACTCTTAGAAAGTGGACAAACTTCTATTGATAATTCACTGCCTTACAAGTACAACAGGAGTGTCTCCTCTATTTAATATTTGCTTTAAAATACCCAACTTTGTATCACCTAAGACTTAATGATTCTAGTAATCCCTAATAAAAAAAAACATTATTGATCATCATTTTCTTAACCAGAATTACTTAATTAAAACTATCTATAAGGAATCAAGGGTGACTAGATGACTCTTAGAATTATTTGAACTGAAATTGAACCCAACTATTGCACTTAATATACTGCCTTGAACTGCATCTGTATTTTTTTCCTGAGGTATGTAACTTTTCACAGTTATGGTTGAGTTGATGGTTGGTCTTGTTTTATAGGTCCTGTATATATCACTTCATAGACACGAGGGAGGAAAGTTCTACCCTGGTACTGGTGCTGCTGGTGAGGTAATTAAGTCCTAATTGGTTACTCATTATTTTTCCTATTTAATTTTCACTCTCTCTCTCTCTCTCTCTGGGTCAAGTTTACTGCTTATCTCCGTGCTCAGTAAGGTGGATTTTAAAATTCTCTTACATTTAGTTGAAAGGAGATGCTTGGATATGGATGTTAAGTTTTCTGATTGGACCATAAACATATCTTTATAGCACTGGATAAGTTTCTTTTTTGTATTCTTTAGAAGATTTCATCAATTATCCAATTAAAGTTTATGTCATTGTCTTGTTAATTTGTATGAAATCTAAAATCTGCAAGTGGAAATAAAAAATGGAAGCAACATTTATGAATAGATTTATTCATTTTGAGGTAAAATCCAACATGTTTGATTGCTTTTGGATGTTTACTGTTCAAAGGTGTGAGATAAATGGTTGGTTTGCATCTATGATGCCCGTTTCTGTAATAGTATTTTCTGCTTCAATGTTGTGGAAGTACGAAGATTTTGCTTTTTAGGGAACATTAACGCCAAAGCATCATTCTTCACTAAACCCACTGTTCAGCAAATGGAAACACACGCTTTCACGTGCACACTATGTCAATTATCTTTTGAGGTGCAATATTGTAACTGAACTCATAATCAAGACATAATGTGATCAAACAGGGGGTGGGGTTGGTGGTGGAAGAGATGAGGATCAAGTAAACTGATCGAAGGGATGATATCTGCAAATTACAAGATATCACTGCTATTGTGGACCCCATATTCCAATCAGAAAATAAATGGCCTATTTTTGATAATCAATATGGAGTGGTTGAATGGGAAATGTGTGTATTCATTTGTTTACTTCGCGAAGAAGAGTGAAAATTGTAAAGTTCCCTACTAAATTGTTGTTTATATGATACGTTATCATTGTAGAGGCACCCTTAGGATTTCTTATTTATTTCCTTTCTGATTTATCTCACACACACATGCAAAAATGCCTTGTTGGGTCATACAAATTTGTATCCAATTTTACTCGTTAGACTTCTTGCTATGAAAGTTTTTGAATGATATATTTATTGGGCATGTTATAATTAGAAAAAATTTAACGAGCACCTGAACCTGTGCATCTTGTATGCTTTGTGAAGTGTCTCTTTTATATCATATAAGCTACAGATGCTTTTTGGCTAGGTTCTGTGTTTTCACATAGGAGCATGCAATTTGGAGCCATGTTGTTTGGATGATTAGGAGATTGCAAAGATAAGAGTTAGAAGCTTTGCCCAATGTCTTTTACTGGTCTATATTTTTGTGCACAGGTTGCCATTTTACTGTCTAGTTTTTTTGTAAATCTTTGATGAGCGTAGTGATAATTAATCCTGAAGTGTTTGTTTCTACCAATTTCCCCTGTTGCAGGCATAATTGTGTATTTGTTCTTTTTGGTCTTTTTTTTCAAGGGCCTGAACAATGGTCCTGCTAGGAGGATGCTGTTATCCATCTTTCTGTCCGGACGCTCATTTCGTCTTAGCTTCTGATTTTTCCTTTTCGCTGAATTTGCATCATTTTTTTTACCTTTACTCTTAGCGCACACGTAGAACCTGTTCATCAAATTTATGCTTCTAATTTCTTTTCACCTAATTGTAATTTACCATTTGTAGTTTCTTGTAGTTTATTCATTAAGCCAATTCATTAAGCCATATAATACGTATCTTGAACGAAATTTGTGACTGATTGTCTCGCATTTCAGGTCGGCACTATGGGAGCAGAAGGATATTGTGTAAATGTTCCATGGAGTCGCAGGGGAGTTGGTGACAACGATTATATCTTTGCATTTCAGCATGTTGTGCTTCCTATAGGTTATTATCTCTGATTTATTTTATATCTGTAATTTGGGATTAATGCCATTGCACTTTCTTATTGGTTTCTTGGTTTGTGAGGTTGAAACTGTTGACATTCTATTTACAAGTTTTGAATCATCTCAAGCAAAAAGAGACATAGAGGCTGAGATTAAGGAGAAGGGGAAAGAAGTTATTGCCCCTAACAATGTTGGTTATGCATTAATATTACGTAGCACTGATTTTTTATTGTCTTTGAATGGGGTCTTTAATAGTCTTGTGTTTTGATAGGATTCTTTTATGGTCTTGTGCATTTTAAGTTTATTTCAGTGGAAATAATTCATATATCAACTTGTTTTCCCCCTACTTGCCATTTTTTATGTTTAGGTAAATGCTTATATAGATTTATTGTTTCTTTAATTTCTCATTGGCCTTATCGGCCCTTACCAGATTTGTCACTATAAATATTTCCAGATTTGGCTTCACATTGTACTAAGCTTGGTTTGCTCCGTTGTCTAATGATAATAACTATATATCATTTATTATGTTACGTAGGAAATCAACCTAGGAGTATGGTCAGTTTCCTGATTTCTAGGGTGGAACCAACCCTTGATTTTAGAAAGACAGTTTCTTGATTTTCAAGGTAGAATCAACTCCTGTTTTTAGGATGTTAGTTTCCTGATTTTCATGATGATTTACAGCTGTATACTAATAAATTCCAACAGTGGATTAGGCATAACAAATGTATATATAAATGGATCTAATATTAAGAAATAAATGAAGTATTTTTTCTATAAAATATATAAAACTTCATGGTATCAGAGCTCTGGGTAGAAATACCACTGCTCTAATCGATCTATTTTATTTCCAAATAACAGCTCACCATGGAAGAACATTCCTCTGCATCTAATCCCTCTTTTAATACTCCCAATGTTCCTCGGTTAACATCAGGTAACATAGATAATAATCTCGCCCCTATCATCACACATAAACTTAATGGCCAAAACTATCTTCAATGGTTTCAATCAACGATGATGTTCATAAGCGGGTGAAGCAAGGATGAATATCTCACTGGAAATATCCCAAAACCCGATCCCATGACAATCGAAATAGGAGAAAATTTCTTATTGTACATCACAACAAAAGAAATATGGGAAGCTGCACGAGAAACATTCTCCAATAATGAGAACACTTCTGAGCTCTTCTATGTGGAGAGTTCTCTCCAAGACCTGCGCCAATGCGACAACTCTGTGACTATTTATTTCACAACTCTTACTCGTCATTGGCAACAACTGGACTTGTTTGAGATACATGAATGGAAATGTATAGAAGATCGTGCATATTTCAGAAAAATTGTGGAGACTAAGCGTGTCTTCAAATTCTTGATGGGACTCGATAAATCCCTTGATGAAGTAAGGGGTAGAATTCTTGGAACAAAACCATTACCAAGTCTGCGAGAGGCATTCTCTGAGGTGCACAAAAAGGAGAGCAGAAAACGTGTCATACTGGGACAATCAAATCCTTCCACGATTCCTGAAGTCTTAACTTTTGCAACACTCAAAAGCAATTCACCAGATTTTGGTGCATGTGTTGCACGAAGCAATACTCAACATACCGACACTAATCGAATAAGGAAAGGTCGCACATGGTATGACTATTGTAGAAAGCCTGGGCATTTTAAGATTTGTTAAAAATTACATGGAAAACCTGCTATTGGAAAACAAATCGAGACCGGGAGGCAAAGGGAAATGTTGCAATTATTGACATATCTCTATCTGATAATCATGTCCCATTCACTAAGGATCAGTTGGATTTCCTCCAACCACTTATACAAAAATCAAACATTAATCCCACTCATAGTTCCAGTAATTCAACAATGCATGCAGCCAAATTTTCCCCTTCATCTTGGATAGTAGACCCGGGTGCTTGCAATCACATAACAGGTGATCAATCACTTTTCACAACGTACTCACCTTGTAACAGACTTCAAACAGTGCATGTGGCCAATGGTACTCGAACCACAGTGGTCGGAACAAGAACTATATGTCTTTCGAACAACCTCACCCTCAAATCTGTGTTATTTGTGCCTGATTTTGACTGCAATCTCATATCAGTTAGTAGACTTAATCATGACCTGAACTGTGAAACTAAATTCTTGGCTAAATCTTGTGTTTTTCAGGACCTGAGCTCAGGGAAGATGATTGGAAATGCTGATTTTCGTGCAGGCCTCTATGTTCTTGACCTCAACACTCCTTCAATCCATTCTATTAGTCATCAGTGTCAATTGAGTCATAATCTTAAGTCTAATAGTCATATTGATAAAGAAAGTGAAATCATGCGGTAGCACTTTCGCCTAGTTCATCCAAATTTTATGTACTTGAAATGTTTGTTTCCATCCTTATTCATCAATATAAATCCAAGCTTATTTCGTTGTGAAGTTTGTCAATTGGCAAAACATACTCGAAACACTTTCACTACGCACGCACAAACCAAGTCACCCTTTTTCTCTCATTCACGGTGGCATTTAGGGACCATGTCACATTCCCAGTATTACTGGTGCTAGATGGTTTTTACTGTTAATTGATGACCATACTCGATTGTGTTGGACATTTCTTATGAAAGACAAATCTGAAACCAAGCACATATTTCTACTTTTTCATGCCATGATCCAAACTCAGTTTAATGCCCATATTCAAATCCTAAAAACTGATAATGCTAGGGATTTCTTTAATTCCAATCTTAGTGGATATCTCAAATCACATGGTATTGTCCAACAAAGCTCCTGCTTTGACACACCACAACAAAACGGTGTAGCTGAACGTAAGAACCATCATATACTTGAGGTTGCCCGAACTTTGTTGATTCAAACCAATGTTCCTGAAAATTTTGGGGTGAAGCCATTCTTACTGCAACACACTTGATCAATCGAATGCCTTCTCGAGTTCTCAAATTTCACTCACCTTTACAAGTGTTTCAGGATCAATATTCTACCTCACAACTTGTGTCACAAATTCTTTTTAAGATTTTTGGTTGCACTGTTTTTGCCCATATTCATTCACAATATCGTGGTAAACTTGATCCTCGTTCCCTTAAATGCATCTTCTTTGGCTACTCAGCCAATCAAAAATGTTACAAATGTTTTTCTCCCATCACCCATAAGTTTTACAATTCCATGGACGTTACTTTCTTTGAGGAAACTCCATTCTATTCTAATTTTGCAATTCAGGGGGAGAATCACACAAATGAATTACAGAATTGGGATTGGTCATCGCCCATTGCACCAAACCTACCATCTCAGTTATCTTCCACTACTTTGTCCTCTTCCAACCTGGTTTCCATTCCAGATTCTCCTTCCAAACTTAATCAATCTCCCATTATCTATCCTAGACATCTTCTCCTTCCTAATGATGCCATAAAAGTCTATGGAAGAAAAAGAAACTTTGACTTGCCTACACAAAATCAACAAAGCCAAGATTCTCTCCCGTGCCAGACTGAATCTGAGAGATTACAAGATGAAGCAGAATCTAGTCCAACACTAGGTTCTGACCCTGAGTTTGATCTTCCTATTGCGCAGAGAAAAGGTGTTCGCTCATGCACTCAACATCCCCTTCGAAGTTACATTTCTTATGCAAATTTGTCCCTAAAATTTCAGGCATTTGTGACATCCCTAGACAACATCAAGATTCTTAATTCTGTCAACGAGGCTCTAAAAGTTCCTGAATGGCGCAAGGCAACCTTAGAAGAATACACTGCACTTTGAAAAGAATGGTACATGGATGTTAACAAAGCTACCACATGGAAAGTGGACAGTGGGTTGTAAATGGATATTCTCAGTTAAACAGAAGGCAGATGGAAATATCGACAGATATAAAGCTCGACTAGTGGCTAAAGGGTTCACCCAATCATATGGAATTGATTATCAAGAGACTTCTGCTCCTGTAGCAAAACTTAACACAGTTCGTGTCTTGTTGTCTATTGCAGTTAATGAGGATTGGCCACTACTTCAGCTTGATGTTAAGAACGCATTCTTAAATGAAGATTTAATCGAAGAAGTTTACATAGATGTGCCTCCTGGCTTTGAGACTAAAGATACACAAGGGATGGTATGCAAGTTGAGAAAGGCACTATATGGACTTAAACAGTCACCTAGAGCATGATTCGAAAAATTCACCAAGGTCCTCAAACAGGATGGATACTCTCAGACACATGTAGACTACACTTTATTTGTCAAACACTTCAAAGATGGGAGAATTACAACTTTGATTGTATATGTTGATGATATAGTTCTTACAGGAAATCATGTAGGAGAAATGAAGAGACTTATCCAAGGAATTCGAGATTAAAGACTTAGGATATTTGAAATATTTCTTAGGGATGGAGGTGGCACGTAGTACTAAAGGAATCTCAGTTTCTCAACGCAAATATGTTCTAGATCTCTTACGTGAGACTGGCATGAGTGGGTGTCAGCCTGTTGAAACACCCATGGATCTTAACACCAAACTAATTTATTTGACCCATACACGTCCAGATATAAGTTTTTCAGTCAGTGTTGTTAGTCAGTTTCTTGGCAACCCATCAGTAGATCACTTGGAGGCAGTAAATCGTATTCTAAGATATTTGAAGAAGGATCCTGAAAAGTGGCTCATGTTCAAGAAAACAATTAATAGGAGATTGGAAATTTATACTGACGCTGATTGGGCGGGATCTCCTAGTGACCGAAAATTCACATATGGATATTGCTCATTTATTTGGGAAAATTTGGTGACATGGCGTAGCAAAAAGCAAGCAATGGTAACACGTAGTAATGCTGAGGTTGAGTTCTGTGCATTGGCTTTGGACATCTATGAAGGAATTTGGCTAAAATGACTGCTATACGAACTCAAGGTTGAATATTCAGAATCTATTAGAATCATGTGTGATAACCAGTCAGCAATTGCAATTGCCAAAAATCCAGTCCACCCTGATCGAACTAAACATGTGGAAATTGATAGACATTTCATCAGTGAGAAAATTGAAAGCAAGATGATCTCCCTCAACTATGTTCCATCTAGGCAACAAGTAGCAGATATCTTAACCAAAGTTTTGTTTCGATCTAATTTCACAGAGTTAAATGTAGCACTTGGTTTGGAAAACATATATTGCTTAGCTTGAGGGGAGGTGTAGGAAATCAACCTAGGAATATGGTCATTTTTTTGATTTTCAGGGTAGAACCAACCCCTGTTTTTAGGATGTTAGTTTCCTGATTTTTAGGATGATTTACAGCTGTATACTAATAAATTCCGGCAGTGGATTAGGCATAAAAAATGTATATATAAAGGAATCTAATATTAAGAAATAAATGAATAATTTTTCTGTAAAATATATAAAACTTCATGTTATTATGTTTATCTTGTAGGGTTCTTTCTTGCGTTATTTTTGGGTTTACCCTGCTGAAATGTGTGAATGTAATCAGATTTGGCTTCACTTTGTTATGTGTGGTTCACTCATATGTATTATAGGTTAAGTTTCTTGGAATTGACTCTTGGCCGAAATTCATCTGATGGGTTCTGAACTAATTTCTTTCAGCTTCTGAGTTTGCTCCTGATATCACCATTATATCAGCAGGATTTGATGCTGCAAGGGGCGATCCTCTAGGATGCTGTGATGTAAGGCCCTGCCTAAATCTTTTGTGTTTTCTTTTGACTTTGTTTGGATAAGTTTATTGCAATAGCACCTGTTTGAGTATGTAATGCCGAACAACCTATTTTCTTCCTGATGTCCGTGGGTGTGGAATCATATTAGAATGATAGAATTTTTGAGTTAGCTACGTTGTTGAAAGAAAATTGTTGATTTGCCATCTGTTTTAATGGTTGAAAGTAGAATGGAAAACCTGTCTGCTCTCTCAGTTTAAACTGTTTTCAGCATCGTTAAATTTGCAAGATGCATACCATCTGCTTTTTGTGGCTTCAATTTAAGTAATCTTGTTTCTGCAGATCACTCCTACTGGCTATGCGCAGATGACACAGATGTTAAATGTTGTTTCTGGTGGAAAGTTGCTTGTTATTCTCGAGGGGGGGTTGGTGCTCATGTTTATTTTCTTTTCTGTGATTTTTTTGCTCTTTTTTTCAGTTTGAATTCATGTGGGTGAAAATTCTTTTTTTGCCAGATACAATCTACGTTCAATATCATCGTCAGCCACTGCAGTGATTAAGGTAAACCTGAAATTTTTTTCGAAGACTCTGGTGGCCCATGTTATTTTATCATGCACAATTGGCTGTCACTTCTTTTTCGGTCCGAGTGATGATAGGATGGGAAAGAAAAATATTGATAGATAAGACAGTGGGAATTAGACTTTGAGATGAAGAATAATAGTTATTCCTTCTCATAAAGGATTACAATTTTAATACATTTTTGCCCCAAAAAACCTCATAAATTACTAATAAGAATTATCCTTTTGTCTATAAATAATATAGTTACTTAACTAGTTTCACTTTTAATCCTTATCAGTAAACATATATATATTCATTTTCTTACATTAAAAACATATGTTCATTTATGTTATAAGAAAAATGAACATTTTCTTTCTTGAGGACAGTTACAAATGAAACTATATATATGAATGGTAGATTATGTCATACAATTAAACCATAAAACATATCCTTGTTTACGGAGACAGGAGGATATTACAGGAAAACTTAAAAAAAATTAATTCATTTTCCTTATTACATATAACTACGGAATAAAGGAATAGGAATTACAATTCCTATTCCTAGTTTTCTGTTGTCATGAATTGATATTCCTAATCAATTAATAATTCAAATTCTATGATCCGGACTTGCCCCAAGTGTTTAAAACTTTAGCCTTTAAGCATGGAGCATGATAGCTACCCTATTTAATTAGAACTCCTGATTGGAAAGAAAGAAAAAAAAAGGTGTGGTAGAGCCTAGAAGTATGGAATTCGAAAAAACATTTTTCATCAGTAAGTATCCAAACAGAACAAATTAGATAGAATGCATTTTTGAGTTTTACTTAGGATTGTCTGGCCACATTTGCAATATGAAATTGAAGGATGCTTATTCTATTGATAATTGCAATGCTTTGAACTATTCTTTCATTTAAAAAGGTACTGCTCGGTGAAAGTCCAGAAGCTGAAAGTGATACCGTTCTACCCTCTCATGCTGGCCTGCAAACCATTATGGAGGTCCTCAAGATTCAGATGAATTTCTGGCCAATACTTGCCTCCACCTTTACAAAATTGCAGTCACAATGGGGAATGTATCTTTCTGAAGGCAAAAGTGAGAATCAATATATCTCTCTCTCTCTCTCTTCTCATCCATTGCTTTGACTTTCTCCCATTCATTTGGATGCATGACTCATTGATGACCTTTTGTCATGGTGTCGATCCTTGCCCTATTTTTCACTGGGAAAACATGATAAAAAAGAGAAAAAAGCAGAAGACTTTTGAGAGTTGGAATTTTTCTGGCACCGTAGCCAGAATTTTTATGCTTTTCGAACGACCATGTCAAAATTTACATTATCTTTTTTATTACACTTACCCGCAGAAAAACGGACAAGAAAGAGACGACGAGTTGTAGCTCCAATTTGGTGGAAGTGGGGACGTAAATGTCTGCTTTATTATGTTCTATGTGGGCATTTTCGTGGCAAAAGAAGGGTAGATTAATTTTGTGGTTCAAAATTGGACACAGAGATGCCATTTGTATATTTTTTGCCATCTTTTGTATGCCATCTAGTTTCAGGCTATCGTTATGTTATTCAGCATAGTTCCCCGTGCACATTCAATCTGTACTTGCAACTTTAACTGACTCATTTTGCGTAGTAATGTTCTAGTGGTTAGTTTGACATGGCTCCAACATTTCTTGCTTGTTCTTCTTTTCCTACTTGCAATGCCCATTGGGGAGTGTGATCCTAGATTTTGTTTCTAAGGTTGCACATCTTAATTTTCACACTAGAGCTCTAGGTCTCACTTCATCAGATGTAATCAATAGCTCGTTACTAGCAGAGAAAAGCGAGAAGGGCTAACAATTGTGTGATAAATGTTGATAGAAGCGATCGAAACTTGTCAATGGATAGAATTTAAAGCCCCAAAATATTATATACATAATCGAATTTACTCTTACTCAAATAGTACGCTAGTGTGTGTATATATATATAATTTAAGGTTAATTTAATCATGTTCAATTTATATATGCTATTTAAGGTTAATTTAATCATGTTCTATATATGCTATTTAAGGTTTGAATTCAATGAATATTAATGTTTATTACCACATTCATTCTAGTAGAGCTGGTAGGTCACGTATGAGTTAATTTCTAGGTTTTTCCCTTCCTAAGTTACAAGGTTGAATTACATTAAGTATGTTTTATTTATATATATAAAAAATAAGTCTTAGTCCGAGTCTTGTTCTTTGGTGAATTGTGTAGCCTTTAATCGCCTTCTCTAGAACCCTTTGAAGTAGGATGATTACAAGAGTAGGCCACAACTGCTGTATTGTTTGGAAATTAATTGAAACATTCAAATGATGTGGTGCTATTGCAGCGTGTTAGACAGTTAAAGCCGCATTTTATTATTATTTTAAATATTATTCTTATTATTTTTTTGTTAAATAACTGACATACACCACATAATTTGGTACATGATTGAAATACCGAAATTAATTAAAATGCGTCTTGGGATTGGTACATTTTAATACTAATATTTTTAACGTGATACCTTTTATCCATCATTCTAATACCTCAATTTATATATTTCATACAATTTAGTATGAGAATTCAAGAAATAGCTTCAATTTAATTTAAATTCAAAATTTAATTTGGGGATTTAGTCAGTTGCCATATATGATTAAAAATGACAATATGTATATTTTTAATTCTCTTTCTCTCGTCCCTTTCTATTTATCTTTCTCGACAATTTTAAGAGAAATAATGAGAGGGAAGAGGAGAGATAAAAAAGAGAAGAAAGTAAATAAAAATTAATATTAATTTTGATGACATTTAATATTGTCAATTTTTTCATTTGACGGAGAAAATGCTTACACTCATGTTCGTAAAATCCTCAAATCTAAATTTCTTACTAATTTATATAAATTTTTTATATTTTATTTATAAAAACACAACATTATAATCAATTAAAAATATATTTTATTTTGTTTATTTAATTACCATAAAAATAAAAATTTAATTATATTTAATATGTTTTTAGATATAATTTTTAATTAATTTTATTTTTAACCTAACGTTTACCAATTTATAACATAGAATGTATAACTAAATATAAATTATTTATTAGTAGGAAATAATCAATCTTTATAAATTCTCTAACGAAGATCTCCATTTTATCACTACAAACATTAAATATAGGGATGTGAATATTAAATCTGCTATTCCTCTACCTTATTGACATCGACATCGATAACACATTTTATTAGTATGTTTTGTTGGTAGAAATGAGAGTGAAAATAGAATTGATTATATCTTCGTTATGTTTTAAGAATCTATTTCTAAAAAAAAAGAATATCAATTTTATCACCCTTTTTAGTAATTCTTATTCCAATTTTATACTCATTTTTATTCTAATTTTACCCTTATTAAAAATGATACAAATAAATCCTAATCCAACCTCCTCTAACATGATTCGTCGCCTACCATCTTCATTCTCCTCTAACCCTACTTGTGTGTTTCACCCAATTGTTTTAGCTCTCTTAACCAACTCCACTCTCAACTGTCGTCTAGTCTTCCAACCTTACTCGTATGTCCCACCCAATTGTTCAAACTCTTTCAACCAGTTCCATTCTCAATCGTTGCTTTGTCCTCTAATCTCATTCTCGGGTCTCACCCAACTATTTTAACTCTCTCAACTAGCTCCACTCTCAATCATCACCTGGTCTTTCACAGTTGCTGGTTTTACCAATCTTTGAAGTGAGTTTCTGTCTTCCAACCCATGTCTTTTCTCTCGTATGTCTTGCAACCCCTACAACCCATCTGTAATGTCTTTTTTTTATGGTTCTCATGTCTGAATCCATTTCTTTATTATCGAAATATCTATCTTATTCACACAAAATGTCTCTTTCTTGTTATTGTTCTCTAATATTGTTTAGATTGTTATTCTTTGTTTCTTATTTGCTAGTATTCTCTGGCTCTTGTTCTTGTTCTTCGGTATTATTTGGATTGTTATTTTCTATTTCTTATTCTTATATATTTGACTCGTATTCTCTAGTTCTTGTTCTATGATATTGTTATACAGTTCATTATGAGAACTCTATTATACCCATTTAACTATTAGAATTAAAGAACATTGCTCTTGTTCTTTAGAGAACTCTACTTTTGCCCCAAAACAACAAGTGTTTCCATGGATTCTGTATTATTTAGATTAAATTTTAATGTTAATTGAACCCATTAAATCAATGGATCCATCTTATATACTCGTTAAATAGATTCTTCTTATATATTGTTTTTGTTAAAGTTTTCTATTTATTATCACTCATTTTTCTTCTCATGGATTACACACGAGTGAGTCTTATATATTATTTTTGTAAAAGTTATCTATTTATTATATATATTTTTTTGTTTGCAACTTAAGATAAAATGGATGAACTTAACTTGAATGTCAAAGAACTCGATGCTACTGTTGTGTACATGATATATATAATATCTATTGTAAAATTCTTTTTTGATATGATGGTGGATAAAAAGATAATAACATCTTTAAGAAGACAATTGCATGAGCTTGATTTTTTTTCTAAATAGGAAAATTGTTTATAGGCTGTGCTACAAGGCATAAAAAAATAATAATTTTAATAATATATTTTGTTTGATAAAAAAATAATAATTAAATAAAATTATTTAAACTTTACTGATTATAGAAATATTAAGATAATATATAATATTTTTTATTCTGTTACAATTGCAAACCAAATACTACAATACGTATTCATTCTTTGCTTCTAATGATCAAACCAAACAATATAATAGTAATATTATTAATATTACATTCAATTTCATTACCATTTTCATTATCCTTTTATGAATTAAACACTATAAATTAATATATTGAATTTTCAATAAGTATGAAAATAGTCATTTTTTGAAATTGGAATTAAATTAGAAAAAATTAATAGTTACAATATTTATTATTCTTGAGAGGCAAATTTAAAAAAAAATTGAAAAAATGATGAAAAAGAGTTTAAGTAAAAAATAAATAAGAAAATTACGATAAATAACAGTAGTAAAATTTATAATAATAAAAATAATACTTTAATAATATTAAATATTATTTAATTAAATTTTGTTTAATATTAAATAGATTTAAATAACTATATTTTAGTTTAAACGAAATTAATAATGTATCAGATTTTTTTTAATAATAAAAAATTATGTTATATATATATATTTAATAGTTATTTTGATATTTTTTTCCAAATAAATTTTTAAGGTTAACAAATTACAATTCATTTTATTATCAACTTAATAAGATGTATAAATAACTTATTTATTTAACTAGTTTTATTTTTAAATCTTAATAAAAAATATAAATGTTTATTTTCTTAAAATTTTTAAAATATTTATTTATTTATATAATAAGAAAAATAAATATATTTTTTTTCTTAAAAAAATATAATTAAACTATATTAATTTAATTACTGTACGGTGAGTTTCTGTAGCAGTGGGGGGAGAGAGAGAGAGAATCGGTTTATCTGGTAAAATCGAAGAAGCGGTTCAAAAGGATAAGTAAGAGAGCCCCTCATAAACCCTTACGAAGCTAATACTATTTTCAGAGAAACCCACATACGCTATCTTCTATTTTCCAAATCCCAAATTCGGTACGTCTTACTAGGGTTATTGGTCTTCTTTTCGACCAATTCTCATTTCTCTCCTCTCTTTCCTAATTTAATTTCATTTTTTTATTTGTTTATTTCTAGGTTTCGCCTTTTTCAATTGAAATTTTGTTTCTATTTTGCCTTCATCTTAGTAGGTCTAGACAGATATTGAAAAATGGCGTCCAATTTAGTCCGAGAATGGGCTGGACTCAATGGTTTTCCACCAGCTACTCAGGCCAAGCTTTTCGAGTTGTTGAGAAAACTCAAGGAAGAGGTTTTGTCTTTTCATTTCTCAGTTTGTTTTTGAATTTTGTCCCAGAGTTCTTATTGATGATCTGAACTTTTGTAATTTATTTGCGTAATCAATTGTATTCTTGTAAGTTAGGTATCTTATTTGAGTTTTGTTTGTGTATGCAAATGATGTAGAACGTCAAAACTCTGACGGTACTTGTTATGGGTAAAGGTGGGGTTGGAAAATCGTCCACTGTGAACTCAATAGTAGGAGAGAGAGCTGTTACTATCAGTCCTTTTCAGGTTTTCAATAATTCTCTTGACTTTTGTTTTTGGGTTGTATATATTTTCTTGTTTTCTATTTCGTATGACCATTGTAGTGTATTGATGACTTTATATGTTTATCTTGCTTAGTCTGAAGGAACTAGACCTGTGATGGTATCTCGTACAAGGTCTGGATTTACACTGAATGTTATTGACACTCCAGGCCTCATTGAAGCCGGTTATGTCAACGACATAGCACTTGAAAACATCAAACGGTTTATTCTTGTTCCTGACTCGTGATTTCTTATTTTGTTGCAACCAATTTTGATTTTTTTTAAATTTTAGTATTTTTTTTTTTTTTGGGGGGGGGGGGGGGGGTGTTTGTGGTTTGTTTTCTTAACGTGTTTAAGATTTATCTTTATTTGGTCAGATATCTTTTAAACAAGACCATAGATGTTCTCCTTTATGTGGATCGCTTGGATGCCTATAGGGTGGATAACTTGGACAGGGAAGTTGTCAAAGCTATAAGTAGCAGTTTTGGCAAAGGTATATGGAATAAGGCTTTAGTTGTCCTCACACATGCCCAACTCTCGCCACCGGATTGTTTGCCTTATGAAGAGTTCTTCTCCAAAAGATCAGAGGCTCTTCTAAAAATTCTTCGTCTTGGTGCAGGGTTAAAAAAACAGGATATGCAGGTGCTCCCTCTCTCCCACTGTGTAGATTTAAAATCTCTCATTCAATTTTTGTCATCTCCGTTAGGATTTGGTAAAAGCCTCGGTTTATAATATTTCACTTAGGTTAGTGTTTTGTATATTATCCATCTAAAGGGGATATGGAGCTTTAATGTAGCCTATGTGAAAGAATATGAGTTTGTTTGAGTATACTTGTGTTTAATCCTTAACAAGGAACTGAAGCACAGCCATTTTTTGTGTTTGGGCTTTCTGGTGTTTTCAACTGTGTAGTCATGATACATCAGGCGTGTATTAGAAAACATGTTTTACTTTGACAATCAAAGTGTGTATTAGTAAACATACTTTTTGAGACTCCAGATTTCATATTCTTCAAATAAATTCAGAGGTTTTTTAGGTTGTTGGTATTTCTGTTAGTCCTATCTCTTGTATTCATGGTTTGTTTACTAACAATTGTGTACTCCTACTGGTTGGACTCCAGATCCACATCTCTACCTATTCTTTCCCTATTGAAATGAATCAGTGTTTGTTTTCTATTAAAAAAAGTAATGGAACAGAGTATTTTGGTTGTAGAGCATTTCTTACTGAGTTACTTGTTAGTGTTTCATTAGTAGTCCCAGTGTGTTTTGTTTGTGTATTAATTATTTAAGGGTAGTCCTATTGTCAGAGAAATTTTTACTAATGTCAGAGCAATATTTCTATTTTTTGAAACACTATAGAATTAAATTGTCAAGTAAAATATTAAATTATTCTGGCATTAGTTTTTGGAAATATGAATTTCCTTGTTTAATTGCATATTTGCCTGTATCTCTTCAGGCGGCCGGAATCATTCCGTGCTTTCTTTTGCTTCTTTTATATTGGAAATCTTTTGGAAGGAATTGTTGTGTTCATGCATAGCATTTTGTTTTATTTCACAAGATCTCCCTGTTTTCTTTCAGGATTCTGCCATTCCTGTTGTTTTGGTTGAGAACAGTGGAAGATGTAATAAGAATGAAGATGAAGAGAAGGTCAGTCAACTTCTTGATGTTTCGCTTCCTGGCTAACATGTTGATGCCTCTTTTCAAGATCTTTCATTTCAGATCATTGACTGGATTGCTGTTATTTGGTGACAGGTTCTTCCAGATGGAACTGCTTGGATTCCTTCCTTAGTCGAAACAATCACGAAAGTTGCTTTGAATGGAAGGAAGTCTATTGTTGTTGATAAGAAGTTGATTGAAGGGTCAAACCCTAATGACCGATGGAAAGTCTTCATTCCTGTAATCTTTGCTGCCCAAGTAAGCACTTATTTTTCCCTGCGTTTATACTTCAATCGTCCTTTCTTGATTCTGGGACAACACTACTATATTTTACAAATTTATGATAATCATAACTGACATGTTATATTATTTGTGATGAATAAACTTTTCCATTCTGGGATCATTGTTCAGTTTTGACTTGTCCTTTTTGCAGTATTTACTCGGCTTTAAGATAATAGAAAGAAGAATCAAGAGTGATATTAGAGCAGAGAGTAGGCCATCATGGGAGTTGCGCGATACAAGCACAGCTACTCGCAAATTCTGATGTGGCTCTGAACCATTCTGTGTAGTGAAATTACTTTGAAGCCATTTCCCTATGTCACTTTCATTCTTGTTCCCTCATGTCATTTATTCGTTGTAGCAGAGTTACCGTGGCAGCGGATTACTTAATGCATTTGGAGTTTTGGGTTTGGTAGTCCGTTTTCTTATGTATTGATGTTTTTGTTTTAATATTGAATGCTTGCATCTGAGAGTTGTTTGGAACTAAAGGGTGACTCCATTATACTATCCTGAGTTTGTAGTGTGCACAAATGGTGCATAGTCTAGTAGATGAGGTTTCTGTAGAATGTAAGATGAATTGTTGGTGGCATATTTCCTAAAGCTCTATATGTTATCATTAGATGGGTCGCAACGGTATGTTTATGGGATATAATATACAGCTGTGGAACTTTGAATTGATTTTCAAACATGGAAGAGGTGATAGAGGCATGTGTTTTGGGGCTTGAGTTTTGATTTTGATCTCCTTTGGTTTTGAGAAAGAATAAACTCAACTTCCTCAGAAGTTTTCAACAGTCAAAATTTGTTTGTCAGTGAATGTCTGATTTAAATTTTCGGAAGTTCAAAATTTTGAAAGTTATTTCTGGGAAAGCCATTATTTATTAAAAGAACAGATCAACTGATATAGGATGTATGCGTCAACTTGAGGCACTCAACCAAATCTTGCAAAAATTTTGGTTCCAATTTCGCTTATCGACCAAATGAACTTTAAGGCGTATTGTATTTTTGAAATGAAATATTTAGGTTTATTAATTTTTTTTGTAATAGTTTTTATTTTTTTAAAAAAAATTATTTCCTATGTTTTTTTAAAATTATTTTAATAAACTGTTTCAACAATGTTGATGTTTTAACCTTCATTTTTAAATACAGCTAAAAAAATAAAGTAAATAAAATTTAAAAATCATAAAAAGTGAGTTAGTGGATTGGTGTCATCATTTTTTTTTAAAAACGATGGATTAATATATCACAATAAAAAAAATAAAGGAATTAGTGTTTTAATTACAATATTTAGTAGATTCTTGTTACATTTGTTCCTTATTTTCTTTTAGGCAAATCACACCTAATACCTTTTAATCTAAAAACACAATATAAGTAGCACAAAATCTCATCACCCCCAATAGGAATATGGGGTAAACGTGATGTCTCATATCTTTTTGGATATGTGATTGATTCCCATTTTGTAGGTTATAGTAATTTGTGAGTGCCCATTTGAAATTGGTTGTATAGATTTAATCAAAAAATGAACTAGTAATTTTATTTGCTTACAATTTTTTTTATTATTATTATGAATAAACAATTTGATAAAAAATATTTAAATTTTAGTTGAGAAATAAGAACAAACAAAATATGATTCACACGTTCATGTGAATTGTAATGATTTAACAAAAAATTAACTACTATTTTTATTTGTTTATAAAAATATTAATTTTTTTATTATAATAAATAAATAATTTAAATTTAATTTAAGAAATACTACTAAATATAATACTTTGACACTCACGTGAATCGTAACTATTTAGTAAAATGTTAATTACTAATTTTATTTTATTTTATTATAGAAAGATATTAATTTTTTTTAATTATTTATTTATAATTTAATAAAAATAATTTAATTTTTTAAAAATATAATAATTTAATTTTAAGTTAACATGCCACTTGAAAAATAGGGAATACGTGGCTAAAATTTGTTAAGATAAAAAAGAAAATATTCCACCACCAAGCTTTTAATCATCTATGGCTATCTCGACTATTCCTCTTTTCAGATTTTTTTCCCTTCCAACTCAATTCCCTTATCATCCACATATCAACAACTCAACTTCTTTTTCTTGCATTAAAAAGTTTCCTCACAAAAGACCTCACTACCATTCAGAAAAATTGCACTATAATTTCAAGCTTCAAAGCCTACTCTCATATCGATTCTCTTTTGATGATGATGAAGAAGAAAAAGAAGCTGAGAATTATAGCTTTGAAGAGGCCGTACAAGTTTTCAACAAAAGGGAATACTACAAGTGTCATGATTATCTTGAATCACTTTGGAATAGAGCTGAAGAACCCACCAGAACTCTCTTCCATGGTCTTCTACAATGTGCTGTGGGTTTTCATCATCTCTTTAATCAGGTACATGTAGAACAATAACCCAATATATCACAAAATTTGTACAATGTTTTATTTATAAAAAAATAAAATTACAATTTAGCAGTTAAAGCTTCAGGTTTTTTTTAAAAAAAATAGGGAAAAAGCTCCCATGTTTAGTTTTAAAGTGTATGTTAGGCTTTTAGAATATAAAAAAACTTTATATATATTGTTGTAATTACAAAAGGGTTAAAAAAGAAAAAAAAAATCAAAATCTAATTACATTTAAAATAAAATAATATTATTTGATATACCTATGAAAATATTATTTTTTGAGTGATGATAAAAGTAGATTAAAATTAAAAACGAATAAGATAAAGAGCAAAACATACATTATTTTTCTACGGTGATTGTTGTTGAAGGGTAGAAGAGTCATTAAAATAGTAATTATAGTCATTATTAATGAAATTATTAATTTTATCATTTCTTCACCTTTTAAGAAAAGTAACAGCAATATTTAAAAAAAAATACAAGATTAAACTACTCTAATACTCTAACATAAATAATTATAGTGGCTATTCGCCCTTAAAAATAATACATATATATATTTATTTTAAATAGCATTACACAATTCATAATTACTTATCAAATATTTAATTTGGATTTGGATTTGGTTTTGGTTTTAGTTTTGGTTTGGTATGCTACAACAACGCATACAATATTGACATAAATGTTGATTTATCATTGATTGACCCATTGTTTATTGAAATTTTATATAACAATTAATGGGTTTGAGATGATTTTAATTTTAAATTGATAGAACCACAAAGGAGCTATGATGGAATTGGGTGAGGGAGTTTGCAAATTGAGAAAGATGAGGTTCAAGAATGAATCACCCTTTCATCAGTTTGAGCAAGAGATCTCTTCAGTTCTGAATTTTATTTACACTACTCAGATAGAATTGGCTGCCTGTGAGTAACTTGTGTTCGTATTTTTTCCCTAATGTTTTACAATAATTTATTTTATTTACCATATTAACACTAATGTTTCCAAACGTAAAAAAACCTAATACTTTCAGTCTCCAAATATTAAAAGTTAACACATAAGTCTTTCATTTTTATTTTTTTGTTTGATAAGTCAGGCAATTCAAGTCAATTTAAGTGCTCACATGACACTCACATTAACCATACTTTATTTAAAGCTCATATCTTTAAGTTAAATTAAGGCATGCATATTTTTGTGGTCATGATCTTCACGTTTCTGACTTCCTTTTATATGCTGATAGCAAATTAAGCATATTATAAATGAAATTACTCCGAGTTTTTAAAGAAAAAAGTGTTATACAAATCTTTTAAATTAATCTATTTGTGTCATTTAACCTTTAGATTATCATTTAATTTTTTTAATAAAAGTAAATTATTAAAATAATATATTTTGAATTTAATTTAAACTTTTTTTTGTAACAACTTTTAATCTAAGAGAATTAGACGGTATCTAAATTATCAGCTATTTTTCACAGGCTCTGATGATATTTGTATTGCAATGGAGCAAACAGAAAGATCATACCAACTTCTTGGTGGTTATGCAGCAGGACAACGTCTATATAGTCTACAAAATGAGAACGGAACAATGTACATATTGTTTTCTCCACAGAGGTCTTACTTTGGAAACATTGAGCTACCAAAGGTAAAGCTTCCAACTCTTAACGCAACTGAACAACTCTTAAGGGACTTGGACTACGTGTGATTAATTTCCACACTCCTTTGTTATACATGGAGTTTGGACTGTTAAGACTCTGTATAATTAGGGATGTCAAGTCGCTCTGTAGGAATCGAAATACATGGAGAACTCCAATTTTAAAACAGGTGGGGGGCGGGGATGGGCTCTACCCGCACCACCTGTTCCTCGATCCCATTTTCTTAAAATTTCTTTTAAAATATATTATGTATTTGTAAAATTGTAGTGTTTAATTAAATGAATTTTGATAAAAAAAAAACAATATTTCCATTAATAAATCAGTATTTTAATTATAAAATTCAATATTATGATCAAAAGTAAATATACTTAAGATTTTATGAGTAATTAACTTAATTTACTTATTAGTGGAGAATACCAAATCTCATTAAAAAATTCCAAACCTCCAATGGAAAATTCTTGTCCTGTCCCCGCAATGCTTAAATGGGGATGGAGATGGCCTTTCCGTCGCCGTCCCTATCCCGTGGTTAATTAGTTATTTAACTCACCTCTTAATAGCTCTTACAATGAACATTTTTGCAAACACAATTTCTAGTCATCTCTAACTAAACTTCTGTACTTTATTGATTGGAAGTTTACGAAAGCAGTAAAAGATGGACATGTACTGGCAAATTTAAAATGTCGCTAATGATTTCAAGAAACAAACTTGAGTCTGAATAATTATGCAAAAGAAACTATCTTTATGTCTGGTAAAGTATGCATAAACTCAACTGTAAGCTTAGAGATACAAAGAAATGAATTGAGATACCAAAAATGGTTGTCCAGATTGCTTGACAAGCGACAGCCATTAAGGCTCATTAGGTTGGAGACGAATGTATGAAAAAAATCAATCAGGTGAAGCACGACGAACAAAAAAGCCTTCAACGTTGTTTAAGTTGGCTTCACTAAAGAGAGCGTAGTAATCCGTCATTTGAGCTGGGGCACCAAGTTGATCAATTTAATTAGGTCAATATTGTTAAGGGCGGAAGCAATAAATAGTGGTATATGAATATATCAAAGCGATAAAATGAACACACAGAATTTACATGTTTCGGCAATTCGCCTAAGTCGAGTCAATGATATTATTTGAGTAGTAGGAAATATACGTAATACGGTCTGATTTCCTCACTAATAATATCTCTCAAGTGTTCAAAACTCACAGTATTTTTTCTCTTTGAGTTTCTTTATACTCTCTCTCGATTTTTCGATTTTCTTGTTATTCAATGCATGAACTCTTCCCTATTTATAGATGAAGAAAGGCTCCCTTTCCCTAAAGTGTGCCATAATTTAAGCCTTAAATTAGGCCACTAATTTCCTTAAATCATGCCACAAATCATGCCACAAATTAGGCCACTAATTTCCCTAAATTATGCCACTAATTTCCCTAAATTATGCCACTAATTTGTTACTTTTAGAGCCAATATTCAACAAATATATACTTGAAAAGATCCAGTGGAGAGTAACAAGTGTTGTCCAAACTTTAATGTGATTTTAGTTTGTGCGACACGTCTCAGGTTCAAACAAGAAAAGAAGTTCAATACCATTTCAGTTAAGTGACATCAATTGACAACACATAATATAATGTGCCACCTTCACTAAAGCCATAGATAATGCAAATGGTCATCCAAGTGGTAACAGTAATGACAGGTTAGAGTAAAATGTTTACCAGAGATCCAGAGGAAAGTAATAGCTAGGTGCATAAATCAGATGTAATATGCGGATAGAAAGAAAGGGGTCTGTGTGTGTGAGTGAGTGTGTGTGTGTGTGAGAGAGAGAGAGAGAGAGAGAGAGAACCTTTGAGGCAAAATTGATTCGGCTATCTAAGCTGCATCAGAATGTCCACTTTTGTTGTCTGCAGCTTGGCGTTTCCGGTAACGGTAATAAATGAATTGAGCCAGTATCTAAAAGATGTCCAGGTCTCATAACTTTAGAAAGTCATGTGAGTGAATACGTGCCATAAATGGGCTTGGATTCTATATATTTACTAAAACTGAAAATGCATAGTTTTTTCTTCCTTCCAAGATGTAAGGGTAAAATTTTTTTTACAACCAAACGGTAGTTATAAAAATATCAATAAACTTCAAATTATTATGAATCATTAAACTTCAATTATTGTTACAAAGGTACCATTATCATTAAATTTATCAACAAAAAAAATAATGAAAACATTTTTGAAGAGATGTATTTATGTGATTATTTAATTATTTTTGACAAATTTTAACGGTAAAGGTATTTAGATAATAAAAGCTAAAGTTTGGGAGTAATTTTATACTAGTTTAAAATTTAGGGATATTTTTGTAAAAATCACCGTGATTAGGTGGTAAAATAAAATCTATTTATTCAAGATGTAATTTAGTAAAGAAGCTATTTATCATAATGACACTTACAAAGCAATCAAGGATCACACATCCTCCTGCATCCACCAGCCATGGTAGATTTGGTCTGATTCTTGACCAATCCATACTGTTCACGAGTATACTATGGAAACAAGGAAGCATTCTTTGTCAGAGAAGCTAAAAAGTAGCTGCCAATTAAGTCAAGAGACTGGACCAAATTAGAGAGACACAAAGGAAGATAGTTTGTTTACCTTGCTACATAAGTGGAATTTCCAAGCAAAGCAAAGACAAACATAAAAGGGTTGAGACCCTACAACCATTAGCAAGAATATTAACTCTTACACCATGACACACAGAGACATGTACATTACAACAATATACGTATATGTAGAGGATTAGAACTTCATACGTGAAACAGCTTACCTCAACATTGCCCTTTCTCATCTGCAAGAAGTTTTTCATGAACCATAAGTCAGCAGCTTTCTCATAATTATGATGAAAAAATTAGAAACAATCAGGTTACTTAAATTTGGAGAAGACTTAAAACATTGTATTATGGTTCATATTGTTTCAAGTTAGGGTTGGCAATTCATGCTTATTGTGCATATTTTTGTCATGATTGTGTTTTTTAGTAAAAATTTTCATATTTTTAATGTTATGAAAGAATTAAATTATTTTTAACTCATTAATTTATTTATAATAGTAAGAAAATCTAATATCATTCTAAACACAAAAGAATTAATAAATAGTTCAAACTGAACATAAATTATATAGTATTGTATTCGCTTTGTATTCTAGGTTGTGACTCGAATTGCAGTCCAATTTCAAGCAGCTCATACATGATATGAGCGAACATAAGACATGTATTTTACTACCTTATGTAGTTACAAAGGCTCAAAAAGACTCGACAAAGAAGAACGAAAAGTGGTCTCACAATTAAGAAGATTTGCGGAAGCCGTCCACCTAGGTAAATAGATGCCATTCCCCAACCAAGAAAACTTCCAATTCTGCTGCTTTCTCCAATTCCATTTTCTCGTGACAGTCCATTACCAAACTGGAAATTACAATAGCACTTTTGTGAGAATGCTCACTGTTTAAAATTTTAAATTGAGCCAAGAGCTTTCATTTTCAACTTTAAGCTCATGCAAGCATTCATACAAACTACCTAATATCATGTACCATTCATTTAACAGCTAAAATGAGCAATTTATGAAAAACCCAATAGGAAATAAAATACAATTGCACATATTTAAGTTCAAAGTTCACAGAACAAGGACTAAACTGCAACCAGTTATTTGTGTATGTGCTAATAGTTAATATTAATATTAAGATAGAGCCCACCACCTGCAATAGCTTTCTTCCTACTCGTAATACGACCCCATGTTTTGCATTTTCTAAAATAAAGTGAGATGCTGAAGAGTACAGATTCAGAGTTCCAAGGAAGGTCACTATGGAGACCTGAAGTATAGAAAAGTTTCAGAAGTTTGTCCCATAAACTGATTCAAACAATTAAATTTTAAAACAAAAACGCCAGCATGAAACTCACCACAGAGAGCATGGTCTTGATATTAGAAGTAGGTGCAGAATGTGTTAATACAGCAGGAAAAAGCAAAGGCTCTTCCATTGAATTTGGAATCTGAATAGGTGTTGAAGTCATTCTTTGTGCTAAACTGGATCCAACAGTGGGAGTATGACTCCTTGATAGAGACCTTGCAGATCTGAAGAATTAACCCGAATGAAAAGGTAATCACACGGTCGTGAATCGTGTCCAACGGTAACATCATCAATAGCTAAAATATGCAAGTATAGACGCAATAATAAGATAGTAAGCTTATGACAATGCAATTTCCTACGTCCTGACTCAGGCATTGAAACTTATCCAGTGTCACAGACTGAGTGGCAGCTGGATGTACACGTGTTCTAATAAAAATGTATGATACTTTGATCTCACCATAATTTTATAACAAGTCTTAACTGTGAATCCATTCACAGATTAGTAATTTTCATGCTTAGCCGTTAATAATCCATTAATATGTAAGTCAATGGTGTATTGTAGTATAAGAATAATAAACTTCAGGCACTAACATGGACCTAGAGAATATATATATATTAGAACAAGAGAGGAATTAGCAAAAAAATTAAAGAAGACAAATAGAACCTACACCTAAATGGTAACTTGTTAAGAGCACAACCAAATTAACAGTAACTTGAAACCTTGGTCAGGTATATAGGGTAGCCAAACTGCAGAAATAGCTGAAACTTGAAACAACGGATTTTTTAAAGAAGAAGCCTAGTTTGACAATACACTTTTAACAGATAGCAAGTCTTTATAGTACATCTATAACCAATTAGTAGAAAGCCACTTACACATAATAAAATTCTTTTCCACGAGTCACAGTTGGAGTAAGAAATGGAATAGGTGAGCTCAAAGTATTTATTCTGCCTGTATTATCAATCACTCCAGCCTGGTCAGCATTCTGCCTAACTTTATCAGCAACCTCAATTTGGTTAGATTTGGTAACCTGCATTGCCCGTACAAGTGTTGAGTACATTTATATGTGCTTGTGAGAGAAGATACATGGGCAGCAAAAGAACTGAATATAGAATGCGTTTGAAGTGTTCTATCAATTGAATATATAGTGTTTTTTTTAAGTCAAGTATTGAACCACCACAAAGCCTTAGCACAATCATTTGAACATCTCATAATACTAGTGCCCACATATAGAACCTAATTCAAACAAATTTGTTGCATCCCTGTAAACAGTACATATGCTAGAGCAGCTACAATATCATTCCTTTACCATGCCGGTTTATGTTCAAATACTGCGTAGAATAAGGATGTGATAGAACTGCTTGAATTGAGACTATTTGATGGCAGTTAATATCACGTCAGCAATAAGAACAGCCTTTAAAAGATCCCTCAAACTTTTTCTTGCTATCCTGTGTCGTTCCTATTTAGATTTCCATTATTTCATAAGAAAAATGCATTTTCTCCTGAAGTGAATATGAGCAATATGATAAGTTTAGAAAATAAGGAAGTTCTGGCATTATATTTCTATTTTTTGCTGCAAATAAATATTGCCTTGTACAAGTTATATGTAATATTTGTGATAGATTTGTTCTCCCTAAAATTTCCTCTTCTAATCGTAACAGTGTGAATGAGGTAAAATGAAATTCACTTGAAGGACTTATCATGTATTTACGTGTATATTAACTGTAACTATTGATTGTCTACGAAGGCATGTAATCCTTATTAAAAGATGCAGGAGCATAGTTATTGATCCATCATTCATTATTCAATGTGGACACTATATTCTATCCATGTCTGCAAGAATTTTATCTAAGTTGCACTTTCAAAACTTAGAAGCACTGTTTCTCTCACATTACAATCATGAGTCTACAAACGCAATGTTATGTTTAAGCACGCCAATAGAAAAATTAAAAAGAGAAAAAGATAATTAGTATAATTCTAACCTTTTGCTGTTGTCTACTTCGTTTCAATCTGTTATAGATGTGACCATAGTAGAAGGTCTGTGCAGTAAGAATTGAGGTAGTAATAGTATACAACTGCGTCAAGAAAATAACGAAGTATTGAACTAATTATGAAAGTTCCTCGTGAATTTAATCTGAAAAAAACTTGTATATTGTCCAGAAGAATTAACATTTCTTACCACTGCCATATAGTATTGGGTAGGCAGCTGCATAAGCAAGAAGGGAAGTTAAAGTTAATAATCTGTGCATGTTTTTCAGTGAATAAAAGAAATTAATTGAAAATGTGATGGTATACTTATCATTCAGAGTTTTCCACTGCATGTAACTATTGGATTTTTTGTATTTAAATTAAATGGTTTAAATAGAATTAGTTATGAAAGAATCTTAACCAAGTAAAACACATGAGTTTTCTACGGCATTTGAGGAAGCCCATTAGAATTAACTAGCTTAACTCATAAAACTTTAGAATAGGAAACAAGTGCAAAAATTGTCAAAGAAGCTCAACGTAAAAGAGTCACTAACCGTAGCTGGTTCCAGCAAGCAGCCAGCAAGGTTAAAAATGTCTCTGCAAAAGAAGTGGATGCAAAACACATTACATGGCTATTATCCAGTCAAACTTACAGTACTTTAGCAGAGGCAAAACTACCATGAAAAGAAAAATCAAACACACTTATATGATTGCAGAAGTTACTGAATGAATTAGGATATATTCAAATCAAAACAACAAGGAGCTCTTTACAGATCCTATTTAGATGGTATGTAAATCACCTTTTACAGATCCTATAAATGCTTATTGTACTTTTTTTAAAACGCATTTCATTTATTGGTTGATTATCTAATGATCCTAACCATCATAACGGCAAGAATCCTGATCTACGCAATTCCATATTAACTGTCAAAAATCCGATATAACAAAGCAATCCTGCTCTGAACAGCCTTCAAAAGCTGTATCCAAGCTATTGACATCTATAAAGGAAAATTGTAACTATTATGAACGAAATATTTGGAGCAAAAAATGTCAAACTTGCATTTTTTGGCCCATAACAATTACAAAATGAAATTTCTTTACATTTCATATGTTTTCCTTCCTATTAATTTCTTTTTCTTTCTGTGTTTTTCACTTTCATGTTTGCATTTTCAACAACCAAAATAACATGAGAAATCATGGCCTAACTTGTTTAGCTTATGACCCAAAAGTTTATTTAGCAAAGACCTTCCAGATAAAATATTTAATAAATCCAAAAGTGCAGACTAATGGTCAGACCACACTACAAGTTCCATATCAATTTGGTATAACGAAATATTTTATAGCATAAGTTAAAAAAGAAGTGAAAACACTACCCAATTATCCAAGTCATCAAAAAGGCAATAGAGAGACCTTCTGTTGACTTTTCCCGGTAATTTGTCATTATTTGAGGTATCTCAGCAACAGCCCAACTGACAACACTAATTATACCCAAACTCAAGGAAAGTTCATCTTTCATACCACAAAGACAATACTGGAAGTACTTCTTTGCCCACTCCGAACAATGTTGATTTGCAGGGCAATCTGGCATTGAAGTCTTGAAGTGCCCCATTGTTTTAACTTGTAACCACAAAAGCTTAAGCTCACTCTGTCTCTCTGTGTGTTTAAAGATGCATAGGAGGATCAGAAAAGATAAATGAAATGAGCAAAATATTAAAACTTGAATGAAATTTTGGAAGGAAAGAACAGAGAAATGGGTTCGAATTGTTCAAATTTGAAAGCAATGTCCAATAAACCCTGAACATATTTTCACTGAAAATTATAGTTTGAGATTTGAGAACATGGCTGTGTATTAAAATATTCAAAACGTGACAAAACCTTATTTGAATCTGATAACTAAAATAATATATCACTGAACACTAAGAGACAAGGAGTTGTATAGATATTAAAAGAAATATCACGTTGAATTCCCATTTGATATTACAGATAACAGATCCCAATTTCTTTCTCAATTATCCTTATTATTTTATTAAGAAATATATTGTTTTGTACCCAAAAAGGCACAAGGAAAAAGACATAGGCGTGGACATTGGAAGCAGAGTAGCAGCAAAAGCTAAAAGCCTAAAAGTAGCTTTAAACGAAAAGTTAAATTTTGAAACAAGGAGAAAAACAACTCAGTTCATCGAAAACAACAATGCCACAGAACAAAATAATCAAACCCAATAAAGATGATGAATGCATATCATATTATATTCCGCAAATCGAATATTGTGAAAACAATAAATTAAGTACTAAAATAATGTATGTATCCGACAAAACATAAGAAAATAAACACATAATTGTGTTCCGGCGACAACACAAATCTCAAATTAAATAGCTGGATTCAGAATTTGATAAGAGCCGAGTTCAAATCAAATATTAATCCGATTACTCAATCGTGCAATAAAACTTAGAAACTGAAAAAAAAAACAATCTGAAGAACATTGATAATTTGATACAACTTAGATGCCGTAAGAAAAAAACTAAAGAGTTACCTCTTTTGGTCTCTTTAATTTAATTAGAATGCTTAGAGCTGAGATTTGGGTAGAAGAAGAAGAAGAATAATGTGGAACAGGTGAAGAGAGGGTTTCCTTTTGGCATTGAAATTTAAGCAGCCGAAATTTCGACGTGAAAAGTGTACTACTACAAGCAATTCCTTGAGGCCAAAGATTATAAATCTATTTTTATGAGGATTTAGACACTTTATTTCTAAAATATTAAAGAAAATTAATATAATATATTATAGATATTGAGTGAAAGTTTTATAAAATTTATAAATTATAAATTAAAACATTATGGTAGAGCTTATTATGTGTTTAAATATTTTACCGATTTATTATAAAATTGATAATATATATAATTTTTAAAATACCTTTCATATCCATAAAATATATAGAAAAATGTCAATTAAATCTTTCAAGATAATGCTTCAATATATTTTATGTTCCTTTACATATGAGAAAATGTGTTAATTAAAACAAATAATATTAATTTAATTATTTTTTATCAAAATGTATGTAATGTTTTTCAAAATTTTACAAGAATAAATTTAAAATTTCATATATAATATAAATATAGATAAAATATTAATATATAATTATTCATTTAATAGTAATTTATATAACAGTATGAACGTTGAGTTATAACTAATATTATTTTTTTAAAATAATTATATTATTTATATATTTATAATTAAGATTTAAATTTTAAATACTTTACCTTCTTAAATAAGTTATATGCCATTAATATTATTTAAATTTAACCATTAATATTATATATAATTATATTGATTTATATATTTACATATTTTGTTTCATAAGTGTACAAATCACAACATATATTCATATTTTAATAAATTAAAAAAAATATTCTAATAATAATAAATGATATTTAATTAAACGGTTTTCAATATTTCATAAGTTTAAATAATTATAATTCAATTTAAATAGCATTAAATTATACGAAATTTAATTTAAAATGATATGAATTTTTTTTTAATATTTAAAATACATGAATTGAATGATTATAAGTTTTAAAGATATTAGCATATATCTTTTAACTTTTCTTCATTTTATACTTTAATCTCTTAACTATTTTTTTAATAATAATTGGTCCTCTAATTTTTTAAATTTTTAATCAATTTTTTTTAAAATTTTTAAATTTTAATCAAAATCATTAATTATTAATTAAATGTAATGTTTTGTGTTAAAGTTAAATAATACACATGGTCTCTTAACTTTTACTGGTTCTATCTCTTGATTATATTTTTCATAAGATTTGATTTCTTAATTTTTTAAATTTAATAATTCTAATAAAAATTATTAATTCTTAATCAAATATAACAACTAATATTTAAAACTTACCCGTGGTACATGTGTTGACCATTTTAACTATATTATTTTTGTAGATATGTAAAATTTAATCCAAATATAATCACAAAAATAATATAACTCGTAAATAGTTCAAAATTTTGAATAAACAACTAGAGAAATTTCATAAATGATCCTTAAATTTTTTACATTTTATACTTTAGTCTCTTTATTCTTCTTATGATTTATTCACAATATATACTTTAGTCTTATTATTATTATTATTATTATTATTATTATTATTATTATTTATGATTTATTTACTTTATTTTAAAAAAAATTACACTTTCGTCTCTTATTTTTTTATTTCATAATTTAATTATTTTACTTATTGATTTTTATACATTTATTTTAAATTTAAGATCAATTTAAAATTTAACTTTAAAAGTACAAAAAATAAAGGCACTAAAATTTAAAAATTAAAAATTAAAAGGATTAAATTGTTAAAAAAAATAGGGAGATCAAAGTATATAAAAAAAACAAATGAACTAAAATCATTAAAAAAATTGAACAAAATATTGAATATAGAAAAATTTTAAGCATAATTTGTATAATTCAACCTTTAACAATACATTAATAAATCAAAAAATCTATAATTTATTATTAATAATTCACGTACAATTTATTAGTTTTCAACGTCCTTGTAATACAAAAAATTATCTTTTAATTTGTTTCATATATATATATATATATACTTAATACAATTTGCATGTATATAAAAATAGAGGTAAGTAGTGAACTTTTAATCTTTTGTACATCTGAATCTAATTCAATTTAAATAGATTTAAAAAATTTCAATCTGAATTTGATATAATGATATAATTAATCTGAACGTAATAGATTTTTAAGAATTAGATAAATTTATATTAATATTGAAATTTATTTAAGAATTATTGTTATATATAAAACACGATATTTATAAATTTAAATTTTAAATTAATATTTTTTAACCAATATTATTATTTATATTTAAAATTAAAAAAATTAAAAGAACAAAAAAAATAACAGTACATTTATTAAATTATTATAAATATTTATATTTATTTTTAAGTTAAAATAATAATATAATATAATTATAATATATGTATTTGTTGCTACGTTCCTTTAAATATAGGAAACAAGATCTTTTATCTTTTCAATTTCAACCATAGTTCAGACGTGGGAGTCTCACAGTACAAATAGTGATTATTATTAAGCTTTACTGAACCAACCTTGTAAACGAAGGTGAAGGTGTTACTGAATGTTCATTTATATATATTTTAGTGGGTCCAATATGCGTTTAATTTTTTTCTTTCCTTTCTTTTTACCTACCAAATTTGTTAAAAAGAAAAAATCTATAAGCTTTTGTGAAAGCAGCCTATCGGTTAGAATTTCTTAGCGAGCTTTTACTCTGCTATTAGTAGATTGCCATGTCGTCACATAAGAGTAAAAGAGAGGAAAGAGAAGAAGAGACGTGGTTTTAGGTAAAGGAATGTGTGTCCTGTAATAGTTGAAGGCTTATGGAGACTGAAGTAGCTTATGTTTGCCCGTACTATGACAATGACATACAACAATATTAGTGAAGTAAAAAAATGTCAGATAATAATGTTTAGTGAAACAAAATGTACGAGTGTAGAATAATACTTATGTGTGCAGCAACTGTTAAAGTTAAAGCACACATGCAATTGTTAAAGTTAAAGCACACATGCAACTGTTAAAGTTAAAGTTTTATTTTCGTTTCCATAATATACATAATCAATATTCTTGTAAAAAAAACACTGATAAAAAATATATAAAATAATTAATAATTAATAAAAATGATAATATTTGTCTCATGTAAAATGCGGTTGGATTGTAACTATTATCACTTTAGCCTCGAACATATTCACAATGGATTATGGTGGCTATGAGAAAAGGAAAAATATTGTAGAGATGTCTGGTCATTGCCCTGTTATGGCCAGTTTGATTAAAAAGGAATAGAAGCATCTATAATGAGAAAGAAGAGCAAGAGGTGATTTGGAAGTGGACAATGTGCTTGACTATTTTGTGGGGTTATACTTGTGTAATTTTTGAGACAGTTTAGTGATTTCACATTTCTCAAAAGTTTTAAAATCTTGTACTGTTCAGGGTTTTTGATATATGCTAAATGAAACGAATAAGTGTGATGATAATTGATACTTATGTAAAAATAGAATCATTAGTGTACATTTTTCTTTAATATTTATTCGTTTTATTCAATAAATAATATTTTTAACGTTAAAAATATTAAAATATAAACTTTGATGAAAAATATATTTTATAAATTTTTAATGTAGGACCAATAAAGAGTAACCACATAAACAGAAGACTTGAAGCATATTGCCTGAATGGATGACATATGCCTTGCCACGTGTTGGCATGATGTTCGTTTTGAGTTTCATTGTTTGGTTAACAGGTGTCATGCGTTGTCACATTATTTGTTCACTCTTTTCACAGGGGCGAATCACAATGTGCGTTGATCACGTACGACCGTCAAGCATTGTACGTTGATTGGTCTCATCTCACATCTTGATTTAAAGCAGATATGATGGTTCAGATAACTTCTGAGCTAATTTAACCTCCGAATAACCCCGAAACTCTAATGAGTGAAAAATTATTAAGTTTTTGAAGTTAAGAAAAGAGAAAAACATAAAAAATTTAAAAAAGAAATACAATTTTGGTAAAAATTTAAAAAACAATTTGTGGTACAATTTAAAAAATTGATTTTATTTATTTTATCGTCTCATTTATTTATCAATTTTATATATTTTTTTATGAAAAATATGAGTTTTATGAATAAAATTATATTTAATTAATTTATTAATATAATCTTATGATTATAATTTTTAACGTATAATAATATAATATTTTATCTTAATTATAATTTAAAAATAAATTCATATTTAATCTATTCTTCAAGATTTAAAACTAAACTAACATAATCGGTCTTTAAAATCCATAAAATTAAAATGGATTGATTCAAATTGATTGAATTAATCAAATTCAAATAACTTTTACAGACTGCTACGCATAATATGAATGTTTGGTTTGAAACTGGACTTTAAAGTAATTGTGGTACAGCCGAGCCGAACTTTTTTGGACGCGATCGGGCTTCACAGTAGATCATGTCCGATCAAGTGATCAATTGAAATACTTAAATAAAGTTGCTTATATGACGAAGTTTGCTTCATCGTACGAATTTCGAAAAACTATGAATGGCAAGTATATCTCATCTCAAGACATTAAAGTCAATGTGGGTCAATATAACGTTTGACTAGATGAGGTTATTTTAAGTTATATATATTTTTCCATCTAGTTTGGGTTATTTTGATTTAAAAAAAATATAAAACACATTTATATTATTTTGTACATATAAAACAGGTGTTATTTTAAATAATGATTTCTTATTTAAATCGTTATTAACGTTGACGTGTGTTAGAAAGTATTTTACAGAAATATGGTAGGTAATATCCATGTTTAGTGAAGCATGAAAGTATGGGTATATAGTAGTTATTATGTTTCTTAGTATAAATATATATCATTTTTTGTACATTAAAAGGAGGAGAAAAAATATAAAATGTGTGTTGATTGGTACAGATGAAAAACTAATGAAAAATATCACATTTTGTCATGGTATTAAAACAATGGTTATTGTTGACGTAACAAAATAAAATAGCTACCTGTTCCTTGAAGTTGGGTCACTGGTTTACTCTGGTGTCTCCTCGGCAGTGATTTTTTCATGTGCTTTTGTCTCTATGCTTGTGGTTTGTCACATCTTTTGTTTTGGTTGGATGTTGCCTGGTGTAGTAGTCGTTGAAGCCGTTTAAGATATTGTAGAAGAATAACACATAGGTGTTGAGCATGTTGCCTCAAGGGAGAAAAATGGTAGGGTGCAAGTAGATTTTCTCCATTAAGCATAAAACAGACGGGTCAATTGATCGATATAAGGCAAGGCTGGTAGCTAAGGAGTATACACAAAAACATGATATAGATTATCAGGAAACTTTCTCACATGTGGTTAAACTAAAAACTGTTAGAGTTTTGTTATCTCTTGCAACAAATTTAGATTGGTCATTACACCAACTTGATGTAAAAAATGTCTTCCTTCATGGTGATCTCGAATAGGAGATTTACATGGATATCCCACCAGGATATACTGTTACATCAGGAAAAGAAACTACATGTAGGTTACAACGAGCATTATATGGATTAAAATAATCACCTCGAGCATGGTTTATAAGGTTGAGTTCACTAATTAGGAAATATGGGTTTTAATAAAGTAAACAAAGTAACTCTGATGATACTCTCTTCCTAAAACATCAACTGGGAAAAATAACAGCCCTCATAGTCTATGTAGACGGCATGATCATTACAGGGGATGATGAAGAAGAAATCTTCAAGCTTCAAGAACAATTGACAAATGAGTCTGAAATGAAGAACTTAGGAGGGCTCAAATACTTCTTAAGTATTAAGGTAACAAGATCAAGACAAGGTATATTTTTTTCCCAAATGAAATATATTCTAGACTTACTAGCAGAGGTAGGATTACTAGATTGTAAACCTGTCGATATCCCAATTGTCCAAATCACAAACTTGGAGAATATGTGGATCAAGTACCCACAAACAAACAAAGATACAACGATTAGTGGGTAAACTCATCTATTTATCTCATACTCGACCTGATATTGCTTATGTTGTGAGTGTCGTGAGTCAGTTCATGCACTGTCCTAGTGAAGACCATATGGATGTCATCATGTGAATACTTCGTTATTTAAAATCATCCCCTCGGAAAGGGCTTATGTTTTCAAAGAATGATCAATTGAAAGTTGTTGGATATACAGATTTGGACTAAGTAGGGAATATCAAAGACAAGAAATCTACTAATGGGTACTTTACTTTTATGGGAGGTAATCTTGGTATATGGAGGAGTAAGAAACAAAAGGTAGTTGCCTTATCTAGCACTAAAGTTGAATTTTTGAGGAATGGTCAAGGGAATATGTGAGCTCATTTAGTTGAAAAAACTTCTAACTGAGATTGGTGTTGCTCCTAACTCTGAAATGAACTTGTTCTATGATAACAAGACATCCATTTCCATCTCCTACAATCCAGTTCAACATGATTGCACGAAGCACATTGAAGTGGATCAAAATTTCATCAAACATAATTTTAAAGAAAATATTATTTAACTTCTATTTGTTAAGCTAGAAGATCAATTGGCTGATATACTCACAAAATCTGTGTCTGTAAAGAACTTCTACAACTCACTTAACAAGTTGGACATAAGAGATATATATGCATCAACTTGAGGGAGAGTATTGATGTGTGTTGGAAAACATGTTGCAAAGATATGGTAGACAACATTCATGTTTAGTAGAGCATGAAAATATGAGTATGCAACAGTTGTTATGTTTTTAGTATAATAAATATATATAATTCTTTGTATATTAAAAGGAAGAGAAAAAATATGAAATGTGTGTTGATTGATACCGATGAATAACTAATAAAAAATACCATATTTTATCAATTAATACCCTTAATTCTACTTAGTCCATTAGTTTTATTTTATTCAACGTATTCTAATGAATTGGAATTTTTTAGAGTTGTACATGGATAGTGAAACCAAAATTTTATATATTATAATAATAACATGTAAATATATTATATATTATACATACGTTCACATATTTTAACATTAAGAATTTTATTTATAATATCAAACTTTATACAACAGTTATCTTAAGATTAAGAAAAAAAAAGAGTTGAAAATATAGTAATTAATAATTATACGCTAACTATATCAATTTTGGTATTACTAAGTTATTGTAAATATAATTTCTCTTTTTACATGTAGTAGTACTCTTTCATGGTTTATTAGTGCAGTCAAAGTTAAGAATCTTGACAGCTCCATTATCATTGACGTAAATTGTCTCCACTCTTGTTATCAGTGCTACGTACTAATGTTTGTTTGGCCAATGTTGATGCCAAAATTGCCATTTGGTGAATAAGAATATGACCTTAATTAGTTTGTGACGTAAGGGCTTATTATTAAGGTCAGGTTCTCTCAAGGTATATATATGGTTATCGGTGAGTCAATTAAGAATACTTCGAACTGTTTCATGCATGAATAGAACCATCTAGAGGTGCTAAAAGGAAATGTAACAACACTGGCAAACCTATATATGCACTTTATCACACCCTCTTTCTACTTTTATCTCTAACCCTATTCTTCACTTGGGTTAGGTAGCTATATATATTTTCAAAAATTTGAGTCCTTATATATGGAGAGTTGTTAAAAAGGTGGTAGTAATAATATACTGTATTTTGTATTACCATATTTTAACTTAGCTTTTATATATGGGAAGGCAGGAAGCTAATTAAAAGAATTAAAAACTCTAGAATTGCATGTGATCTATATATATATATATATATGCATTGTATCTGGAATTTATAATATTCACATTTTGATTGTAAACAGTATATAGGATCAGATGCTAGCCCAGTAGGTAATAAAATTTATAAAGAGAGATCATGATAACCAAATCTTTTACCTTAATATTTGATGATAAAAAAATTACCTTATTTGTTTGAAATTGTTAAACTCAACTATATCATCTAAAATTCTAAATAATCATTTCATGAAACATTATTTTTTTAAGTCACCAATTTTTCATTTAATTGCATTAAATAACTCTTTTTATAAATAAACTTTTATTTTTAACACCTTATATGCAATATATATATATTTTCCATCAACATAAAAAATATATGATTCATGTGTATTTAAAATACGATTTTTTTCTTAATAAATTAAAAAATACGATTTTTTTGGGGGAAATTAAAAGTTAAAGTAGTTAAGTAACTGAAATCTTATAAATATAAATATTTAAAAATATTAGCATTTATTATAAAAAGTAGACATTGTGTATACATAACTCGCAATCTTTTATTCATTAGAACGTTAATAGTCAACCTAGGTTTTAATAAGAATTTTTTATATCTAATTTTTTTTATATATATTTAATAATACTTGTAATCTTATAACTAAATAAAGAAAATATTTCATTAACTTAACTAAATTATCTTGGTACACTTATTAGCTATAACTTTCGTTAAAAAGGTATCGAAAGAAAATGTTTTAATTGGTGCTGAAATTTTTAAAATTTAGTAATTCTTAACATAACTCTGTTTCTGTACACATATTTTTGACAACGTAGACATATTAACTCTCTTTTTAGTACATCAATTTTTTAAAAATCAAACCAATAGAAGATTTAAACTCATTCCTTTTACATAAATAGAGGCGACATGCATATAACCGATTTGATTAAAAAGAAATTGACCTATATATTTTATAATTTACTTAAACATGTTATTTTTATTTTAAACATGCTTCTTCACCTTACACATTAACTTACAAGTAGTTAATACATAATACATTCCATTACAACATGCATAGTAGTAATTCATATTATTTATATATAGATGACCATATATAGTTGCCAATTTTGATATATAGCCCCATTTTGGTCACCCTGATTGTCTCCGGTCTAATTCTTGATATCATGTATGTTTTGTTGACCTGACTTCTTATTAGGTTTAGGGTCACTCGATGGATCGTTATCAGTGAGCCAGTTGAGAATACCTCGATCGAGCAGTTCCATGAATAGCACCATCTAGAGGTGCTAAAGGAAAGGTCACAGTATCAGCAAATCCGTGCAATTTATCAAACCCTCCTTCTACCTTATCTCTAACCTTATTTTTCACTTGAGTGCTCGTCATTTTCTCACTTGAAATTAGAAAAGCTAGCCTTATAAACTATAAAGCAACACTTCTGCTTGCACAATTTTGTTTTTTTTTTTATGTTTGGGTTAATTTTTATCAACTTAGAACCTTATATATATATATAGCCTGGTAGATAGGATAGTTGGACAATACACGATGATATATGTATATTAAAATTATATTTATATATAGTAATCTTTAATTTTATTTAATTTAAAATAATTATACTATTTAAATTCAACAACTTGTTATACATAAATGGATTTATTATTTAAATTTTCATATTATTTCTACAAAAAATTTATTATAAACAAAATTTAAATAAAAATATTATATGTATTCAAATTTCAATTATAATATTTAATTAATTTGTTATATTCAATTAAATTTTAACACATTATATGTAATAGATAAAAAAATATTATTTTTTTTAAATAAGAAAAAATATTGTTAGAATTATTTATTTATTATAAAAATAAAAGTTAGATCCATATTTATTATTGATAATAATTTAATCTTATTGTTATTAAAATATAACTATAAAATTAATGTTTTTTTATGTTATACAAATGATATTTTGATTTGAATAATTATTATTGAAATAATTAAAAAAATTAAATTAAAATAAGAAAAATAAATAAAATTTATAAGATATTTATGTACGATATTTTTTTAATAATAATATAATTAAATTATTATAAAAATAAAAATAAATATAAGATTAAAATATTATATTTTAAAATAAATATAATGACTGTATTATCACTTTCCCTCTAAAGAAGAGGCTCCACCAAATTATTCTTGGGAATAAAGATATGGGACGGAGAAAGTAAAATTTAAATTATCGGATTAAGATTCTTATCTCCTAAATTAAAATTTTAGTCATGAAATTTGGTGAATATATGCTTTATCTAGATGTATTACCTTTCGTGTTTATGATGAAATCTAAAAACACAATTGGTTAAACAACGAAGATACAATAAGAAATATTACTTATTTTTTTTAATAAATTATATAAAATAATACCATAAAACTTATAACAATGAACATAAATTAATAATATTAAAAAATATTTTATTTAATGATATTTAATATAAAATAATATATTATTTTTTTAATAATAAAATACGTAAAGTATAATTTTTAAAAAGTGTTATTTTTATTAAAATAATTATTAAATGATTGATACTATGTTTAATCATTGATCAATTAGAATATAAAATATTATTATATGATGTTCAATTATTGAGTATAAGAAATAATAGGGAATATAAACTTACATAATTTCTTTCTTACTTCCATCACTCACCGTTCCTTTACTCGTATTAATTGACTTGACCTATTTGGACGCTTAAAATTAAAGCCCCGAGAAGGTCGGCAATTTCATTCGATGTTGTTTAGATAATGTCTTGGTTGTGTAGCATATTTTTATTGTAAGACATGTGTGACGGAGGATGCTAATTATCTATTATTTGAATATCATAAGATTAATTTTATCTTAATTATCTTATTTCATCATTTTTTTAATTTTTCATTGTTTAATGTTTTTGATGAGTCAATATATTATTATATTTAATATGATTAATTCTATTTATTTCTAGTAAGCAGTGAAACAAGTGGTTTGTATGTGATTTTTTCTTTTAAATTTTATTGTTTTTGAACTTCGTGTTTCTTATAATATTTTCGTTCAAATTTATTAAACAAAAATTCATATTATTTTATTCTAATTCAAGTCATAATTCCGTATGAAATCACTTAATCATGATACTTTTATTTTACATTTATTTATTTTATTTTATTTCATATGCATATCTATAAGTTTTCATTGTTGTAATTTTGACACAAATAATAACACAATACAATTATTAACATAAACATATGTAACTCATGTTATTTAACATGATATAAAATTAACACAAATAAATTATTTATTAAATAATTTAAACATGATATGATATAATAATATCAATAACCCCACTTAAATTAATGTTGTTTTATTACTACTTTACTAAATTTTAATATATGTATTTATAATTTAAAACATATAACATGCATATATATATTAGAATATGTTCAGTTATAATAATTTATTATACTCTCATATCTTATTTGTTGAGATTAAAGAGTGATATTCTATCTCTAAATTTTAAGATATGTATTTATAATTGAAATATATAACACACACATGTATAAGAATCAGTTCATTTATAACAATTTATTACTCTTATATTTCAATCCATTGAAATTAAAGAATGATATTTTCTCTCCAAATTTCTTATAAATTTTAACCATTAAAATATAATCTTGTAATAAATTATCATTATTATTTAAAATCAAATTATGCTTGATGAAAGTGTTTTTAACTTGAATATGAGGTTAAGAGATCCTATGATATCATTATAATCACCCCATGACATCATTGTAATCACCTCATCTAGCATCTCACAAAAAGATTAAGATATTAATTTTCATATTTATTTTAAAAATTCTATTTATAATAATTTATTGTAATGTTATAATTGATATAACTGTTATCTATTAATTAAAAAATAAATTTAAATGTATTAATTAATAAATAATTCACTTGTTATTTTACAATAAATTAATGCAGTGATTTCTTTATTTGCTCACCATATTTTTTTTCAATAAAACCTCCCAAAGTACCTCCAAATCATAGGTAATTAATTTTTCTTCCTTAAAATATAAAAACAGAAAAAAAAAATTAATTTTTATTTTTTTAGTTTTAAAAATTAATTTTTAATAAAATAATGTATATGGAAACGATCTTTTCTTATCATTATATTACAATACGTATACTTGTGTATTCATTTCGCATACTTCGTATGTGATGATCATATTTTTGGCGCCGTTGTTGGAGATTATATATATTATAAATTAATAATTTTTTTATTACTTTTTTTTATTTTAGTTATTTTTCTTAATTTATTTTTCTTTACTTTAATTTTTATATATTTCCTTAAAATTAGTTTTTAATTTTTCATATTTTTGGCGCCATTGTAACTCATCCAATTTATATATTTTCAGCATCTTTTTCACCTCTATATTAGACTCTTTCACTTTCATACTTGACTGGGGATGGAGGAGTAAAGGTGTGAGGACTAAAATTTTTGGCCCTTCAATTAATGGTTTGAGCTTAGATCCTATCTCAAAATTATCCATAATCTCTTTTAATACATGCATGATAGGCGTGTCCTCCAAAACGTTTACACAACTTACAATATCAACCTTCGATTCCATACTTTCAAAGTTAAAATAGGTTGAGTTGTTTTATTTGTCAAAGTTATCAATCAAATGCAGCTAGTAATGTCCGTGCTCACCACAATTACTAGTTACTTATTTGTTTAATTAATATTACAAACTTTTCAATAGCTAGAAAAATTTAATATATATTCCAAGCTTATCCACTCAGTTACAAAGTTGAGAACATATGAAAAGTTAGGCCTCTTAGCTTTTCTTTGTTGCTTTTAATTGATACTCAGGTTGATGTTATTTTTTATTAAAAAATCATTAATTTAAGGAATAAATCAAAGAAAGTTTAATTCAAAAGGTAATTCAATGAGTAAATTTCTTTATATATAGCTATAAAATTGTAATGAAAATATATGAAAGAAATAATACAACTTTAAAAGAACTTGTTTTATTTAGAAAGGATTTTAGGCCTTGGCCTTTGACCTTAACGTTTTCAACACTAATTTTTAACATGGTATCAGAACAAGTCGATCTTCGTGAAAAAAATTGTTATTTCTCTACCGAAACATCATATGCTTGTAACTCTTGTAATTTTATCTCTGCTTTCAATAGTAGAGTCTATGATGTCTTAAAGTGCATTTGACACTTTATTAGAGCGATTTCTTGTTCAAATATTTTTCCCAAACCAAATTTCTTGGCGACGATGGATTAAATCTCTTGTGCAACTTCTACCTACCTGATGTGGAGGAGGAGTATTGTGGTAAAAATAAAGGTCTCATATTGAAACCAAGCTCTTGTCCATGATAGATTAAATCTCTCTTGTAGCTTCTACCTACTTGATGTAGAAGAGGAGTATTGTGGTAAAAGGAAATGTCCCACATTGAAACCAAGCTCTTGGCGATGATAGATTGAATCTCTCTTATAGCTTCTACCTACCTGATGTGGAAGAGGAGTATTGTGGTAAAAGAAAAGGTCTCACATTGAAACCAAGTTCTTGGCGATTATGAATTAAATCTCTCCTACAGCTCCTACATGTTCGATATGGAGGGGAAGTATTGTGGTAAAAGGAAAGGTCTCACATCGACAATAATATTTTTTTTGCTATCGTAATCAACATTTTTTTTAGTTTTACCTTTGCTGCCTTGACTTCTTATCAGTTTTAACGACTTCTGTGCAAGCTTAGATCCATAAACCTTATGGATCCAGCTTGAGAGGGAGTATTGGAGATAAAATTAAGGAGTAAATCAAGAAATGTTTAATTCAAAGATTAATTCAATGAGTAAATCTCCTTATCCTTATATATAGCTATAGAATTGTAATGAAAATATATGAAAGAAACAATACAACTTTGAGAGAGCTTTTTTTACTTGGCAAGGCCTTAAGGCCTTGGCGTTTTCAACACCAATTTTCAACATGGTATCAGAGCAAGTCGATCTTCGTGAAAAAAATTGTTATTTCTCTACCGAAATAGCATATACTTGTAGCTCGTGTAATTTTATCTTTGCTTTTAACAGCAGAGGCTGTGATGTCTTAAATTGCATTTGGCACTCTGTCAAAACGATTTCTTGTTCAATTTTTCCCCCCAAACCACGCTTTTGGCGATTATGGATTAAATCTCTCCTGCAACTTCTACCTACCTGATGTGGAGGAGGAGTATTATGATAAAAGTAAAGGTCCCACATTGAAACCAAGCTATTGGTTATAATGGATTAAATCTCTCATGCAGCTCTTACCTGCCCGATGTGGAGGGGAAGTATTGTGGTAAAAAGAAAAGTCCCACATCAACAACAACATTTTTTTCCATCGCAATTAGCAATTTTGTTGGTTTTACCTTTGCTACCTTGGCTTCTCATCAATTTCAATGACTTTTGTACAAGCTTAGATCCATAAAATTTATGGATCCAACTTGAGAGGGAGTATTGAAGATAAAATTAAGGAGTGTCAAATTCTTAATTCAAATAGTAAATCAAGAACCTTAATTCAATGAGTAAATTAAGGAGTTGCCATCCTAAAGAGTAATTCAAGGAGAAAACAAAAAGAATCCTTAATTCAAGGAGTAAAATAAAGAATCCTTAATTCAAGGAGTAAAATAAGGAATCCTTAATTCAATGAGTAAATCAAGGAATGTTTAATTCAAAGAGTAATTCAAGGAGTAAATCTCTTTATATATAGCTATAGAATTGTAATGAAAACATGAAAAGATATAATACAACTTTGAGAAAGCTTGTTTTATTTGAGTTCATAATATTATTCTTAGAATACAAAGACATTTGTGATATAGATTAGGTTAATTTGTCAAACCATGTAAAATTTTCATATGCATATTTTCTTGTTTATTTTTGCGCTTTCGTTATTCCCAATAAGTGATATTAGAGCTAATAGTTAGAATATCCTTGTTTAAGGACGATATGTAAACAAGAAAAATTGAGACTCGAAATGACAAAATTAAAGATATATGGATGTAAAAATGGCTTTTTAAGGTGTACTTAAATTAAAAATGGATGAAAATGGTAATGTTAAAAGTCATTTTAATAGGTTTAGATGATATATTTCTAAATGACAATGGGTTAATGTGAAGATATAAGATGATGATTAGACAATAATTTTATTATTTTCACTGTTTGATTCATATGATGTATTGACGTCTTTACTACTTAAACAAAAGACTACATTAATGATGATATGATAATAATTCTCTTAAAAACTGGTAATAGGAAACAACTAGCTAGTTCCTTGAGTTATGGACATTGCCTTGCTACAGGTGATGATTAAAAGGCAAGCTTAAATAGTGAAATAAACAAATGATATCTAAGTAAAGATAGAAACTAATTCAAGCCTATCAAAGATGTGATATTGAGTGTTTTTACTATCACAAGAAATGATACTTCAAAAGGTATTATATAAAAAGATTGAATAATAAAAGTGACGGGAACGTCTGATACTAAGAATAATATAATTTGTATGACAACTAGAGATAGTTATCAGAATGACTAGACTTTGGATTCTACTTGCTCATTTCATATATGTGCGTATAAAGAATTGTTTAATAGATACAAACCTTATGATATGTGTGATATTGTGATGACTAATGATTCAAGAAGTAAGGTCATTGAATAGATATTGTTAAAAATAAAGATGATTGATAGAGGTGTTCGAACATTAGGTGATATAAAACATGTATTCAACTTAAGAAAAATTTTGATTTCTTTGAATAGGTTGTATACTTTAGGATATGATTTTTCGATAAGAAACAAACCTATAAAGGTTGGTAAATGTTCCTCGGATATTATAAAAGAAGAAAAAAACAATAACTTGTGTAAGTTATTGAAATCTTATTAGAAATCGGAGCTAAAGTCATTGTTAAGCACAATATGAATGTCGTGAAAAGTTAAACTTAATACTTTGTCAAAATAATGGAAATATGAGATAAGAGAAACATGTCATATTCAATAAAGAGATTGTAGTGTTTAGTGATAAAAATATGGTATTAAAGGTTTACTTTCAAGATTAAACAAAAATAAATAAAATGATTTTTGGTTAAAAATGAAGTGATAAGTCTACCTTATTTTCAAATGAAATATAATAAAGACGTGTGTAAATATGTTATGGTTTTTGGTGTTAATAGCTTGTAAGTTAAGATGAAGATTGTTGGAAAAATGACTGAAAAAAGAAAACTCGGTAAGGTGTTGAAAACATGAAGCCGTAGGTTCTACACATCCTTACATTATATGAAGCAAATGGTTTAATATTAATTAGTCAAAGTAAATGGTTTGGTAAAGCTTAATATAGTGGCCTTTAATATTATGTATTGCTCACCTGCTTATATGTGTTAGTTAATATTGAAAGTTGTTTTTTTAAGAGAAACACCCACGACAAAAGAAGGAAAAATTAGTTTACTCTTTTTTGATTGTGTATGATATGATTTACAATAAAAAGTAGGAAAGCATAATTAATATTTTGAGTTCTTTATTTTAGATATGTATGTATGAGATTTTATAGTAAATATAACTTTGTATTTGAGTGATATTTTGGATTCATAATATTATTTTTAAAATATTAAATATTGAATATTGAATTAAGAATATTGTATAATATTAATAGTGATATTAATAAATTTATTTATGATTTTTGGTATTTATTAAGTTAATTTATCATATCATACAAAATTCGTATATGCTTTTCTTTATTTATTTTTGCTATTTTATTATGCGTCTATGTCCAACATAAACAACTTATGAGATATAAACGTGGTGTCGAATTGGAATCAATATAAGTTTATTAAATTAAATTAAAATAATATAATGTTTGTTGAAATTTGAGCAGATAAATTTAAAAATATTTTTTAATAGACAATAAAAGAAAAAAGAACATATATATATATAATTATTTTATTAAAAATATACAATATGATTAAGGCAAAAGAAACTTACGTAAAAGCCCATAAAACTACACATCTCGCAATGTTTACTTCGCAGCTTTAAGGGTTGTACCAGGACTATAAAGACAATTTCTTCTACAAATTGTCAATAGGATGGGTGGAGTCGATACCCTTTGCTTATTTTTTTTTTTTTTCATTTTTTCCCCTCGATTTAAAATTTCTCTTATTTTATTTAATTTTGGGAGGATATACGGAGGATCCTCAAATAAAACATAAAAATTAAGGTGATATTTTGAATATTTTTTTTTTTATTTTTTAATGATTTTTTATTTTTATTATAGAAATTAAACCAATAATAAACTTTTTATAATAAAAAAAGAAAAATTTAAACGAATAAATAAAAAAATATAATGTTTATGTGAAATGGATAAATATAAAATATATATAACAATAACTATATAATATTTTATATTAAATAATCTTGCTATAAATTAATTTAAAATAATATCAATAAGTTATAAAACAAATAGGATTTTAGAATTTAAATAAATAGTTTAATTTTTTATAAAATAAATATTATTAATGATTTAATAGAATAAAAAATAACTTAAAAATAAAAAATAAAATATTTAATAAATTATTTGTATCCAAACTTAGTTAAATTTATTTAAAAATTAAAAACATATATTTATTAAAATATGATATATAATTTTAAATAACAATGAATGCAATCTTTATCATTAACTCACCTTATATAATAAAATATAGATTTCTATTTTTTATTATTTATTATTTATTTTATTATCACATTTTTATCTCCAAATAGATAATTTCACAAGAATTCCCTACATTTTAAAAAGTTGGCATCCCTTATCTTTAATCATAAAAAAAAACACTAAAATTTATAATATTAACCTATTTTATACAACTTAACAAACATATGCTCCTACAAAAACAATAAAGGTGTTAATTCGTAACTTTTGGATTAGTTTAGGTTAGCTTAAATTAGTCAAATAAAACCTATACAATTATAACCTAAATTGAATTTAATTCATATTATGAATTATCAATTCTAACGCAAACTAATAAAATTTATAATAATCCAAATTTATTCAAATTGATCCAAATTTTTATTTATATGTATTAATTTATCTTTTTTTATCTTATTTAACTTGTATTGATTTAAAATATGTATATTTTCTTTTAATTTTTAATTTAATTAAAATAATAAAAACTTTGAACTAAATTCAATATATTCTAACATCAAATATAAAAATAAAAATTTTGTTACAAGTTTTTACAAAACTACAAAGTAAAAAGTAAAAAGTTTCAAAAACATAATAAGTATATTATAAAATAATTCAATAAACCACTACTTAAAATTAAAAAAATGAATAAATAACTTAAACTTCTTATAATTATGATTAGTAATGACATATTATATTTACGAAAGTAATTAAGAATAACAAAATTATAATCAAATTTAATATACTCACAAACAAACCAATAAAATCATAATTTATATGAAATAATTTATAAATTCAAAAGAAATTTTAGTAGATCTTATTTTTATATAAAATTATGAAATTCTTACATTAATGATAAAATATTATATAATTTTTATTAATAAATGAATAATCAAAGATAAAAAAAATTACAGTAAAAATAATAAGAAAAATATAGTAAATTTTTCATGATATAAACTAATAAACTCAGCATAAAAAATATAATAATATCAATAATATATAACAATAATTATAATTCTTTTTATTTTCATGTTATTGAATTGGTTATAATCTAATCCTAATATTTTCATCTTATTTGGGTCGATTTAAATTGAATTCAAATTTAATTCGATTTGTATTTAGTTTGTATTTTTTTTATTTATGTTCAGTTTGTACAATAGAACTATAACATAAATTGTCACACGTTAGAAGAAGAATAAAAAGAAGGAGAAGTAGTGTTTGCGTTGAAGAGTCAATATTTTAATTTATGCTTCTAAAGGATGCCATATCTTTCAACAAGTATATAAGTCACTCAAGCTTTCTCAAACCAAGTAAACCAAAATAGAAAGTAAATTACAAAGCATCATATGTATCAAGTATCCACTACTAAGACCAATATGACATTTGGGTTAATATTTGGCGCACTCCACAAACTATGCCTCCTCAGCCACCCATATGTCCTAGTCATACTGCTGATGGATATTCTCAATCTGCTAGTAAAATATGAATTATACATGCTTTGGATTCTCCCCTAACATAATTTCCATTTTTATAGTTGAATTTCCATCTAAGCTATACAATTATTTAATTTGCCAAAAATAAACTATAAAATCATTTAAACCATAAGTACTTTAACATATACTATGAAGTACATTTTGACCATTAAGGCATTAACCAAAATAAACAGCTTTGAAAATATGAGAATGGTGCCAAAATGAGCTCCCTTTATAGCCTTGGTTGCGATGGAAAATTTCAATTTTGGAGTTCTGACTTTGGATAACGTGATTTATATCTTCTATATCAGATAAAATAAGGTCCTTACAAAACTTTTCATTCTAATTTTGTTACAAAACTTCTAAACACCGCATTTTTTAACATTAAAAAAAACACATAAATGAGAATTTTTAAATGATATGCTTTCCATGCTTCATATAAAAGATATTATGCAAATAAGTAAACAGATCTCCAAATCCACATTAAAAAGGTTTAAGCACATTATTTGAAATTAAAATTCCACATTTCTAAATTTTTTTATCAAAACGAAGGCTAACATGAATTTTGAAGTGATGTTTTCACAGCTTCATATGAAAGAGTTTAGGATAATAAATAAATGGATCATCCAATCCACATTACATAGACAAAGATGGGAGAGAGTTAGTACATTTGCTCAATCACTTACCCCAAGTTAACCACACACTACTACCCCCAAAATCATCATCCCAAGTGGTTCAACCATTATGGCATTACAATCTCTTTAAGCTTTTCTTTCTTGCATCTATTTTCTTCTTGTCAGCCTGTGCTTTTGTAAATCCATTCTCTTTCTTTTGTGTAATGGCTGCTGCTGGTGGTGGTAGTGCATTAGACCCACTAACCACTGTTTCTGTTGCGACTAAAACAGATGGGTGTTCGGGGAAATTTCCCCGGGAAGCTGCAACTGCAATAGGAGCAAATGGTGCTGCAGCATTTGTTGTTGAACTTTTTTGGTCTGCATTAACTGGAGAATTAGACTGGTCAATGTTCAATGCGGTAGTGGACTCGGAAATGGCCCCGGTTTTAAACCTTGGCTTTGGCTTGGCATGGATCCCAGTGTAAAGCCTGCAGGAGGATTGACAGCACTAGTTTTCATAAAAATGAGCAATTTTATATCTAAAAGTAATATTTTACTGTATTATTATCCACAACTCTCTGTTTTTCCCCATAATATCAGGGCAGTCATTTTTCCCTTTGATAACTGGTTTAATTTTGGCGCAAAAATTAAACACCTTATAATCTTCGTTTAGTACCTTAATAGAAACTTTACAGTCCCTCCCAGATATATCTAACATTTTCATTCTAAACACCTAAACACTTATCTTAAAATCACTGTTAACCAAACCACTTCATTTTAAACCACTTCTATTGAAACCGCTTTTAAGAGAAACACCCAAACGGGCCAATGATTTTATGATAGGAGACTCTACAACACAAAACATGGCTTTCTGAGCCCAAAACCACTCAAGGGTGGGATACAGTTTTTATGAACAAACTTCACACCAAGCAACACGTCACATGTCAATTGCTTAAACCTATGTACCTAAATATGATGCAGAACACTTACCGGGCATGTCTTGCATACTCTTCATAGTTTTCAAGCAGCATCTTACCAGCCTGCTCATTCAAGGCAGATTCTGGAAATGGTTCAATCAACAAACACCTAACAACCTGTATAACCAATATTACTTTATAAGACAGCTTTCTTCTGATAGAGATTTCAACCATATAAAGAACTTACAATAAGAATGTGTCTCAATCCAAGACTTGGATTCCAATCCTTCTTCAACGTGTTAACACAGATTTCCCCTTTAGATGCAACGTTTGGATGAAAAATCTTGGTGAGAAAGTAACCTGAAACAGTTGTGTAAAGGATACAATAAGCTATAGAAAAGAGCAAAAAAAACAATGAAAATCAAAAGAATAATCTTGGAGTCTCTGTTTATATACATTATATATATATATATTCATACAACCTTAGAAAAAATAATTCTAGCCTATCTTAAACAACCAAAAATTAACCACAGCAAACATTATGACTTCACTGAATGTTCATAGACAAACCTTTGGGAGGAGAATGCGGGAAATCATGTGATAGTAATAACTTCATGCGGAAAACACCATTCTCATATGGAGTTTCAACTGCAAGATCAAAGATCTTAAATTAATGAACTCCTAACAATTATCAGAATTCATGAGCTACAGAACAGAAGCTACAAGATAACACATGCCTGGACCCTCTATATCGGCATATATGGTTGAAAAGTCATCATCGTTTACCACAACTTTAATGCCCTCAGGAGGGGAATCATCAAGATTTTTCAATTCCTTAGCAAGTTGCTTAATAACATTTGGTGGAAGATTTTCATTGGTTGCCTGAAATCATGGCAAAATTCAAAGAAAATCAGAATAATAAAGAACTGTAAATGGAAAAATTGAATAAAAAAAATGTTGTTTGATGAAGTGAGACAGAAGTACCATAGTCACAAATATGGAAATGGCAGAATGCCGATAGTAAGAAGAATTTACTTATTCACCAAATACTGAGAACCAACCCTTCAACCTTGCAGAGAAAAAAGCAAGGAGAATGACTAAGCTGGAGGGAAAGAGGCCTGCAAATCATAAATAAACATTTTGCACCAAAATAGACCATGACAACTTCAGAAAAAGTTTTAGCATTTCAAGTAAGGAAGGAGCCAGAGATAAAGAAAGGTAGCAACCATATATTACAGCATTTCAAGTACATAAATATCAGTTTCTCAATAATTAAACGCTCAATGATTCCACAAAGCTATAACAAGGGGAACAAAGTGACTCACTTTACATTTCACAAGGAGCTAAGTGAAAGTCAATACGTATATAACCATTTTCTTTTTTCTGTGGAAAAGGAAGACATGATGAAGATAAGTAAAAGCTCTAACCTTTCAAGATATCCATTTCAGATCAAGCTAAAAGAAAACCCTAATTTCCCATAAATCACAAATCCCATTTCGACAAAGAAAGGAATACAGATTTTCTGCGCACGTATACGAATCAAATTAACCAAAGAAAACAGAAATCGAACTGTCCATATAACTAGAAGATAGAAATGCACAACTTAAAAAAGCCAAAGAAAGATCTTGCACATTCATTACTAAAATCCTCCTACAAACCGAGGAGGCAAAACAATCAATCAATTTCATTTACCGTTCAACAGATTATACATTAATCAACCTCAATCGCAACAAAAAAGAGGGTACAAATTAAAGAATAAACGCAGAATCCATACGAGAAAGCACCTTATCGTTCACACGGAAAAGAGTTCAAGCTTTGAGGTGTACAATTCAGAGAGAGAGAGAGAGAGAGAGAGAGAGAGTACTGTGTGAGAGAGAGAGAGAGAGTACTGTGTGAGAGAGAGAGACTTGAAAATGAAATGATTGAATTGTTTGATAATGAGGAAAGAGAAAACTAGGCGCTTAACATTTTTTATATTTAAATTGATTGTGAGAAGAAAAACAAAATTAAAATTGAGGAGCATATATAATTTAAAAAATAAAGCATTATGAATTAATTAACCCATTACTCACCTATTCAACATATTATACTTTTAATATTCTTGATAAAAAAATATATTTATTTTCTTAAATATTAAAAATATATATATATTTATTTATTTATATTATAAGATGAATAAACACATATTTTTTATTGAGAAAATTAAAAATAAAATATAAAAAAGTTATATTATATTATTAAACCATTAGTTAATTAAAATAATTTCTCTAAACAATGTGCCACGTTGAGGGTTTAATAGTCGTTGGATTTTCTAAGAGGTGGTAAAGAAATGCACGCGCTCAAGTAGTTCGTGATTAGTATTTTTCAAACATATACAATTTTTTTAATTAAATTTGAATGGAGGTAGTTATATTTTATTTTAATTTTTATTAATAATTTTTTTTAATGATAATATCATTTAAGTATAATTAATTATACAATTTAATAAATAATTTATACATATTTATCATGTTGTTGTTATAATAAATTACATATCTACTAAAATTTTTTTTATCAAAAAAAATAAATAAATCTGATGAGAAGAATGACATGTTATATTTGTTCATAATTTAAGAGATTTTCAATCATAAATTAATAAAAAAATTATTATTTATTCATTTAAACCAAAATATTTCATAATTTTAAGAAATAATAACATCATTTGCATTCAATTTAATACAATACAGTCGGTTTTGAAGGTGCACTTTGCTATATATGTAATTAATCCTCCCCTCTTAGTATTAGAGGCTTTAATTAGTGCGTGTATTTTAGATTCCGAGTGGATAACGAAAAAGGGTTGGTGTTTTGAGAACACAAGTTAATTAGTGAAAATTATATTTGTTAGAAAGAAAAATAATAATAAGGAAAATTATAAATAATAAAAAATTGAAAAAGAAATATGATTTGAAATGTGACAACGAATTGAGTAAGGCCTTCAGAGGTTGGGTGGTCGTCAATCGCAATTAGCCGTTAGTGGTGCCAGCTCTTTTTTCTTTTTCTTTTTCTTTTTAAAACAAATTAAGGTACAACAACTTGTGTCTGTTTGCTAGGGGTGGTCGAAGGGTTGGATATAGTTTAATTCAATAATAGATATGTAATTTATATTTTTATAATATTCTATACGTTTAATTTTAAATATATTAATAATATAAAATTAATATTTAGATAAAAAATTTAACACAATTCCTAACAAAGAGTAAAGAATAAACTTTTTTTAAAAATTTGTTTTCTACCATTAAAATACTTAACATTCTTCAATTCGCTATTTTCTAAGCATAATAAAACTATTACAAGTTCTATTAATATTGATAAGATATAAAAGTTTTTTTTATTTTTATTTTAAAATCATCATTTTTCTTTTATTTTTCTCGTAAAACTATCATCTTAAACATAATTTAATTTTTTTAAAGTTTTTTTATTCTCTCTCAAGTTTCATCGTATCAATTTATTTTTTTAATTTAATTAAAAATTAAATATATGAAATTAATAATCTTTAAAAAAAATTATTTTTTAGTTAGTTAAGGAAGTGTCAATGACAATTTTTTATTTTTTGTGCATGAAAGTATTTTAGTGGTGTGATCATATAGAAACAAAAACTTTTGTTTACTTAATATTTATGGAAGCTCAAATATAAGATTCAAAAGATAACAAAGATGATAAAGATACGGATGATGAAGATATGCTTCTAGTTAAGTGAAATCGTTGTCTTTTTTTTAATCCTTAAATCCTAACTTTAGTACTGACCATATTTCACAGTGAAAAAATAGTTTTTACCATTAATAAATGGTAATATGAGAAAGAATGCTGACTTTGTTATCTTAAAAGGTATAAAAATACATATTTATTGTATGTTTTATAAAATATCATTGTGTGAATTGATTTATCATATTTTTTTCTAAAATATCGTGGAAGGAATTGATTTAACCTTACTTTAAGGTGGAGAAGAATATAGAACCAATTTTTATTTTTGTTTTGAAACTAGTAATAAGTGGTGCAACAATACTATTAATGTGCATATAAGTAGGATCATAGATTATATTCTAAAAAATTAAACATAATCGTTAGATATATGTCACATAAGTTGTATTAAGTAGTCGAATGGTTTTCTCCCGCATTATCTCTTTTAAAACTTTGTTGTATTTAGAAAAATTAGCTCGGATCTTTTTGGTATTCCAACTCTATAACTTTTAAATGAAATATTTACAACTTATTATAAAAAAAATAATTATTTATTCAATTAAATTTTAATTTTAGATCATTAATTTACTTAAAATTGAATATAAAGACTATTAATATATTGCAATAAAAATATAGATTAATACACATATATTTAATTGAATAATGATACTATTAAAGTATCAAATCCGATGTTCAAAAGCTAAGGATTGCGGTTCACTTTACAATCCTCAATTCAAACACAAATTGACCTCATGCAAACTATTTTTTAAGTTAGAATTAATTATTAATTTTTTATGTCGTTAATATATTGAGTTTCTTACCACGATAAATATAAAAACTAGTTAAAATAATTTAATTTATTATATTATTAAAATAATATGAATTTTGATAATAATAAAAATATAAATAACGATGCACAATTCGCACTTCAACAAATCAATGACTAATTGGAGAAAGAAAGAAAATGAATAATACTTTTAATATTATTTTGCTAAACTAATTACATCAAAAACTACATTCACCTTTTGACTTTTATAGCTATATATTACATAATGTATTATGCATGTGTACAATGATGATAATGTTTACGCTACTTGTAACATAATTATAATAAAATCTAACAACTCTAACATTAACACGATACCACATTGATTCAACATCTCAGTACAAACTCATAACTTTGGTAAAACCATTAGTTTGAGCTTAAAAAATAGAAAAGAAGGAAAAAGTAAAGGTTTAATGAGACAATCAACTATCTTATCATTGGTTAAGAATACTCAACAACAAGAGAACCATGCACAACTTGATCTCTTAGAAAATGGTCATCCATATCAACATATTTAATCCTCGCATAGAAGATAGGATCGTGACATAATTCCTTTGCACTAATGCTATTAGTAAACAAAACTGGTGTTGTGAACAAGAGGCATGAGCTTAGTCAATAGAGATTTCATCCAAATTATTTGAACTAATGTAAGAGTCATAACCTTATATTCACTCTTTTTGCTGCTTTGAGATACAACCTTCTCTTTTGAGTTATGCTATGAAACCAAATTTACACCAAACTAGATACAATATGTAGTAGTACTTCTTCTATCATCAGGACAGTTGGTATAATCAACATCACAAATACCCAGTTAATTCCAACAACTCAGACTTATATAGAGTATGACCAAACTTTAAAGTTCTCTTGATATATCTCAAAATCCTTTTAAAAATAAGCATATGTAGATAAGTGGGTGAGACCATTAATTGACAAAACTTATTTTCCCCAAAAGCAATAAGGCCTTATAAGGGTGAGATACTATAGAAAGCCTACTAGTTATCTAAACTTAAAAGGATCATAAAACGTATGCCCATCAATGTTACAAAGCAACTTGCCTAAAGTTATAGGTGTAGAGATATGCTTAGCATTACCAACACCAACCACTTCCAATATTTACTTTCATGAACTTTTGTTAAGATCAATGTACTCTTGAAACATTATAGGTGACTTCAAACCTAAGAAATAATGATGGCAAAATGAAAATGCAAATACGATATAATATAATCAATAAGAGTTGTTCTTATCTCTATAACCAAAATACCATCAACATATTATATTTATCACTTAAAGAAATAAATAAGTATTAACTCTTGAATTATGAAAGCCCATGCCAAGCAAACAATTGCATAGCTTTTGATGCCAAACTTGTAGAGCTTACTTTAACCCATACAATGTTTTTTTTAAGTTTTCACATCATATAAGTATCATCCATTTCAAACCCAAGGAATGATGCATATAGACATCTTCAAGTAAGCCACCATAAAGACAAGCATTATTGACATCAACTTATCAAACTTTCCACCCCTTAGATAGTGCAGTTGTTAATACAATTTGTATGGTGAAAGTTTTTACCACTAAACTAAAGGTTTCATAGTAGTCAACACCAAACTCTTGCAAAAAAAACTCTAATCATAAGTCTAGCCTTATATGTGTCCAAAGCTTCATCAACCAGTAATTTAACTCTGAATATCCATTTATAGGTAATAAGAGAAACTCCATTTGGCAATGACACTAACACTCAAGTATTATTAACATTAATGACATCTATTTCACAATGCATAGCCTTTTCACTTTATAATTTTTAAAGCTTGTTTATAGCTCCTTAGTTTACGAAGGATTAAAAATAAAATAGTTGAAAAAAACATTAGGTTTTACAATACCTCTCTTGGACTTGGTGACCAGGTAATAGGAATTAGAGATTTTAAAAGAAGAAATGAGCTTAAATGACATGTACAAAGAGCTGTTAGTGTAATAGTTCAATATTAATATAAGGCTATTTAGGGTTAGACAAAACCAACATGTCATTTTCAAGGGCAAAAAAAGCTCTTCAAGGCTCTTAGAATTGTCACAAGGAATGGTAAAAGGAGAATTAAACAAGTTACTTAAAATAGAACTATCATTTTGATTAATAGAAATAGGTAAGCTATAAATATAATAAGAGAGAGACACAAAATCAGGTGAAAGACAAGAAATTGGAAAAGTAGTTGGAACAAAAATTATAGCTGAGGGTTCATAAGATTTAGAAGAGTTAGATGACAACTCAACAAAAGGAAAGCAACTCTCGTTAAAAACAACATGTCTATTCATAATAATTTTACCCAAGGACCTGTCCAAACACAAATAACCCTTTTGATGCATAACCTAGCCAATAAAGACATACTTTGTAAACCAAGAGTTGAACTTGCCATGGTTATAATCCCTCATACATAAAAAGCATTGACAACCAAATATCTTTAAGGCATCATAAGTTGGTGCCTTGTCATTCAACATATCATAAGGAGATATGCCAAATAGTACTTTTGTAGCCCAAGATTGATTGAAAAAGTTGCAGTTTAAACTGCATAGAGCCAATGGCATATGAGCAATAAGAAGCAAAGTCATAACTTGTTCAATAATGTGCTTGTAATGACATTCCATAACCCCATTTTGTTAGGAAGTATGTGGACAAGTGAATCTGTGTAAGATACCCTCTTGTTGAAGTTGAGTCATAAGTGGCTTAAACTCACCACCTCTATTAGTTTGAATGACGTTTTATCTTAGCATCAAATTGCCTTTTTACCATACTTTTGAAAAGAAGAACAACATACATGGTTTGATCCTTAGATTTTAAAAGAAAATATCTACAATAGACACAAAATACTTTTGAGATGAACATGCACTCTTGGAAGCTTTCTACAAATATATGTATAACAAATCAATAGGTCATCTCACTATATTATTAGAAGAGACAAAAGGTAAACAATGAGCTTTAGCTTATTGACAGTATTTGTAAAACAAAGAACCATCGTTTTGATTACTACTAGTAATGTTAGAGATATTTTGTTGATGTTGAGCAATTTTAAGAATTGGAAAGAAAGGACGTCCCAACCTACTATGTCATTTTTCCAACCAAGCAAGAAACAACATAATATCATTATCACTTGAACCAGATGATGAAAACCTACCCTATATCTTATACAGACCATGCTGACTAGGGCTTTTAGCCTTGCTTTTTTTGGAGTGAAGATCCTTAACAAAAAAAACCCATAAGGATCAAATTCCACTAAATTTTTATTATCCTTGCATAATTTATTTACAAGAATTAAATTTACAACAACTTCATAAGTATGTAAAATACTTTGAAAAGAAATATCACAATCATTAGAAAGTTTAACAATACATATACCAATACAAGAGATAGAGATAAGAGTCATTATGACCTAATGTAATGCCCTCAAAGCCAGAGTATGGAATAGAAACAAAAAGAGCAATTGCATCAGAGGTGACATGATGGCTTGTACTTGTGTCAATCACCCAAGAAGCACAATATGAAGAATCTTGAGATGAACATGGGTTATGATCTCCATATTGTGCAACATATCCTAAGGAGAAATAGACTTTCCAATAAGAATATCTCATGAAACAAAACAAGATTGAGCATTATGGCCAACCTTACCACACAATTGATATACAATCTTCTCATACCTTTTTTTAATTTTTGGGAGAACTAGCTGAGGCATTCTTAACACCTTGGGATTGAGATGAATCGTGAAAAAATCATTTAAAAGTTCGTGTAGACGTATGCTTACCACCTTTGTTATTAAAGAACCTAAAATGTGCACCTCTTTCTTGAACCTTGTCCACATTTGCATGAAAATGCATCATGATCAACACTAGACTATTTCTACAACATCTTTTCCTAACCTTCAAGAAAGCTATGCATTTCATTGATGGACAATAAAACTTCTCTCATTCGTATGTTTAAAACAAAATTATTGTATCTAGGGCAAAGACCTTTTAATCCAGTAGTAAAAGAATTACCAACAATGGTTTTGGTTTTAAATGTGTACTATGCAATACTTAGCCCACCTTTAGTTAAGGTTTAAGCTACTCTTTCAACTCCATAGCCTTCAATTAAACATCAATTGAATAAGATTCCTCAAATAACCCATTATTGCCTAGCTATCATACCACTATTAAGATACCCCATGTAACCACCAAAACATAACCATATATACAACCTTTCATAATTGAATTCAATATGCTCCAATTCAAGAAAGTGGGATATGGTGTGAAAAAATCATCATGAAACCTTGAAGATACAACCAATGAACTATCAATGACATTTTCAAGCCTATAAGTAGTGCCATAGGTTAACACATAGTTTCTTTATATCATGTAATTAGGTTAATCTAACTTTATTGAAAGAAGCACGTTGATAGAAGGAGAAGAAAAAAGACTTTTAGCATTACATCAATAAGACTCTACAAGTTTGCCTTCTGAGGAATAACATTTGCGAAAGCATTCAAACCAAGTGAGCTAACATCATCTTTATGGGTTTGATTCATAGGACTTTTGATCGTCATTATTCAATTTACAAACTCAAAGCTTTGATAATATTCAACAAATCAAGAATTGATTTGAGAGAGAAAGAAACCAAATAATACTTTGTACATTGTTTTAAGATTCTTCAATTGTAACCCATTGGTTCCTAGCTATCATACCATTATTAAGATATCTCAACATAACCACCAAAACATAACCATATATCTAACCGTTCATAATTGAATTCAATATGCTCCAATTCAAGAAAGTAAGATGTGGTGTGAAAAAATCATTATAAAACCTTGAAGGTATAACCAATTAACCATCAATGACACCTTCAAGTCTATAAGCAGTGTCATAGGTTAACAGCTAGTTTCTTCATATCATGTAATTGGGTTCATCTAATTATATCGAAAGACACACATTAATAAGAGGAAAAGAAAAAAAAACATTTAGCCATTATATCAATAGGACTTTGCAAGTTCACCTTCTAAGGAAGAACATTTGTGAAATCATTCAAACCAAGTGAGCTAACATCATTCTTATGGGTTTGATAATTCACATGAATTTTGGTCACCATTGTTCAGTTTACAAACTCAAAGTTTTGATATCATTAAACATATCAAGAACTAATTTGAGAGAGAAAAATCGAATAATACTTTGTATATTGTTTTGTTAAACTAATTACAACAAAAACTATACTCACTCTTTTTTTCCTTTTATAGTTGCATACTACACAATGCACTAAACAACACACGTGTATGATAATGTTTACACTGCTTATAATAGAATTGTAACAAACTCTAACATCTTTAACACTCTCTGCACTTGATTCAACATATAAATTATCATCCTATCTATACCTAAACTAATTGATTCACTCGTACAAATTTAGTCAAACTTGCTAGAAACACTAATAAAATTGTGTCATTGTATTGAGACATACATGTTACAATAGAGTGAAAATTCACGATATTAATATTTGCTTAAATATAAAACTACTCATGTTATGTTAATATATTTTAATTATTTATAACTTGTGTTTAGTTTGTATTTCACAGACCATATTTGTATGTATAGTCGGATCATAAACATATATAAATCAATAAATATTTAATATTTAATATTTTAATTAAAAGTAACATATTAACGTACAAATAAAATATGTATGTAAAACAATCATATATCAATAATAAAAATATTAATTAAATATGTTGTTTTGTTTTAGATCTTATTTTTGTGTTTTACATTTTATCATTCAATTATAATAATAAATTAGATTATTTGATTTATTTTATATTATGTCTTGTATTTCTTACTCTATTTATGATTTCGAGTTTAGGTACAAATTTAAACGACTTTGACATCAAGATCATATTTACATGAATACAACACAAAATATATTCCAACACAAAGACTATTATCTTTTTTTTACGAGTATAACAAACTTCTTTGCACCATCAAAAAATTTCCAATTTTTATAAAGAAATCAAAAACTTTACATTAATTCAAGTGATTATGAAAATACAATCAAAACTATGCAACAAAAAGGATACAAAAGATCAATAAAAAAAACGAGGGAGTAAAGATTACGAGAATATCACAAGAAAAGTAAGGTTGAAACTTGTAAGGATACCTAAAAGCCTATATTAAATTAAAGGTAAACTATACAAATAGTATTTATATTTTTATATATTTTATACTTTAATTATTTTATTATTTTTTATTATGTTTTGTTTACTTCTTTTTAATTTTCACTTTTTTGGGTCCTTATTTTATAATTTTAACTCTTGGGTATCTTTATTTTTTTCTTACCATTCAATCTATTTATTTTTAAAATTTTTATACTTTGCTCCCTTATTTTGACAAAATTGAAGAGATAAAGCGTAGAATTTGACAAAATTTAAGTATTAATAATACAATTTAGTTTTTAAAATTTAATTTAAAATTAATTTTAGATTAAATGTGTTTAAAATAAAGCTATTAAAATATGAAAAATAAAAAGTAATACAACCAAAGTTTAAAAATAAAAAAAAATGAAGGGGCAAATTATAATGAAAAAAATTAAAGATATCAAAGAGTAAAAGTTAAAAATTAAATGGCTAAATCATAATAAAAATAATAAAGGATTAAAGTATAAAATATATAAAAATATATGTATTGTTCGTGTAATCCACTCATAAATTAATAATGTAAAAAAGTGAGGACTAAAATGCAATATTGCTATTTATTCAACAAACCCTAACATATTGAAGAACATGCACGTGGAAACTTACCAAACCAAACAATGCAAAGGGGTAGCTGGGGACTTAAATTTTGTGGTAGTTAAATAGGTAGCTACAAATTTGGGGTTTAAGAAGAGCAGACACTACGTCATCTCTTTTCTTGTGAGAGCTGAGACTAGAGAGGAGAGAGAGAGCGAGAGAGAGAGAGGTGAGTACTATAGAGAGTGAAAGTGAGACATGGAGGCCCAAAAAGCAAAGAAAATGAAGATTCTATGTCTCCATGGTTTTAGAACCAGTGGGAGTTTTCTTCAGAAGCAAATTAGCAAATGGGATGCTTCAATTTTTGATCACTTTGACATGGTATGCATACAAATTCTTTGTTAATTCAAACTCTTTTTTTTTTTTACTTTCTATGTTCGTCTGTAATGCTGTTAAAAATAGCTTTAAATAGAAATAATTTAAGAAGAAAGCGATTTAGGCGTAAACAATAAATGTGAAGCCTTGAAAGTAATTCTATTAATTAGGATTAATATTTTAATCATAGATAATTAAAATCGTAATTATTCATAAAATTCAAACATTTTTGTTTCGAAAATAACTTTAATCGATAAGATATAAGGTATTGATGGTTATTATAACACCGAAACTCTAGTATCGAACATATATTAATATTATTATTTTATATATATATAATTACATAAAAATATGATTTTAATAAAAAAAATAAACAATATTTTATATAATTAAATTAAATTTTATTTATTTTTATTTTATTTAGAAATACGTTTTAAATAGTTAAATAATATTTAAAATAATAATTATATTGATATTTAATTTTTATTAACTATATATATTTTTAAATAAATATAAAAAAAATAAAAAATATGATTAAATAATAAAAAGTTATTACAAATTATTACTAATCGAATATATTTAAAATTAATATAAAATAATTATAATTATTATCATGACAATGTTCTTACTTTCATAACTTTTTTTGGTTGATTATAAAGCACTCTTTTACTCGTTTTTACGGGGCCACGAAAGGAAAAACAAAAAAACACTATGATTTATATTAATAGTAATTTTAATAGAAACATAGAAACAGAAGCTTAAAATGTATATTTTTTGGTTAGGATTATTACCATCCATTTTTATTGTTTCCGCCAAGGTTAATTTTTTAAATTGATAAAATTACAATTTTGTATTAATTATATTTTTTTTCTATCGATTAAAATCTTCTAATAGTATTTTTGTCTGTTATTAAAATTTAAATAAAATTAACAAAAAAATATACAACAATAACCCACTTTTTTTAAAGAACATTTATAACATTCATTAAAATATGTAATCACAAAAATAAAAATAAAAAATAATATGACAATTATCCACTTTTTTTTATAAAAAAAGCATTTATAACAGCCATTAAAACTTTTAATGATAATAAAAAATATTTTTATAACGAAAAAAGTATCAATCTATCCATTTCACATCAAATCTAACTAATTAAACGAGTTTAATGTTATTGGAGTATTTTTTTTGTTATAAATTTTAGTTACGTTATTTTGTGTAATGCTTTTTTTTAGCCCTAACAGCTCGGGCTGTTCATCGATCGAAATCGTTGATTTTGCTGTCATTCGATTCGATCCGACCATCCATTCGAATTGAAAAATCTTAATCTGTAACCGATCCGATCACCTCTTACATTCGCTCAATCCGATCCGTAAACTATTCGGATGACATCTCTGATCAATAAATTTAATTAATTCTATTTTTTGGATTTTTAAATAAAATTTTTAAATTTTTACATAAATCAAAACAAAATTATTTGACTTAAAAAAGTAAAAAATTAAATAAATATATTATATATATATATATAATTAATTTCGGACGGATCAGATTGGATCGGATGAAACATAGTGAAATCTGACTAACAGCAATTATTTCAATTTTGTTCGTTTGCATTGAAAAAAGCAATTTTCTAATGTGAATTTTTTTTTTATCTTATCAACGTCCAGCAAGAAAAACCGTAGAACTTTCATTGATGCATGGAACATTTATTTAATCCGTTTAGTGTCTTATTAGTGTTAATACACTTTGGATTTTGGACCTCCTTTTTGTGTGCAACAAAAATAGGATTTTCCAGATGGTATATTTCCAGCACAAGGGAAATCTGATATAGAAGGTATCTTCCCACCACCTTATTTCGAGTGGTTCCAGTTCGATAAGGTAATTGATTTTATCTTTTTATCTTTTATTATTTTTTTTGCTAATAATTTTTAAGTGTTTATGAAAGGAAAAGTAATTAATATTTATGGAATTATGATACATAATCATGTCATTAATCTGCAGGAGTTCACTGAGTATAAAAACTTGGAAGAATGCATCAACTATTTATGTGATTACATTACAAACAAAGGACCCTATGATGGTTTGCTTGGTTTTTCTCAGGTACATGCTCCCAATTCAATTGTCTTTTTTATATTCAATTCCAAAAAAAAACATAACAAAAAATAAATTAATCTTTCATTTATTTATTAATGCCCAAAAAGAATTAAATTAAATACTAAAATCAAAGGCTAAAAAAACCTATTTATATGTAAAAGTTATACCATGATTTTGAATTTGACCCGCTCTCAAATTCAATTTGTTTGTCGTTTAAACATTTTGGTTATTTAACTTTAGTAAGGAACACATAAACCATTCAGTCATCAAAACTAGAATGCGTTAATCACAACTCTGGCAAAAAGTGAGACTACTTATAAAAAAAATCCCTTCAACCAGACTTAAGTAAAAAAAAAATGTTATTAAAATGTCTCAATTTTAACGATTGAATAGTTTATATCATTTGTAAAACCTAAGTAACCAAAACGACCGAATAACATAAATGAAATAAACACCTATCACTATGAATCATGCCGAACAAATGTCAATGAAAACATGGTTCATATATTTTTTTTCCTACTGATTAAAGCTCAATTGACTATAATCTTACTACTACTACAAACTGAGATTTGAAGCTACAAACTCGTGAGCATGGATTCTCACACTGAAGGGTAATCAGCTCTAAATATGTGAAACAAGATATTTTGTGAGAAGAATAGATTCGTTGTTCCTGACCTGGTTCACCTTAATTGTTATTTGACTAAACAAAATTATCCTTCTACTTGTTCCAAAAATAATTGGATCAGGAAAAACAAATCTCTTTACCATACAAATATTATATTGAAAGTGTTCTCCATTACAATAGCTCAACAAGGTAATATATTTGTTTTTCCTATTGCAGGGTGCAACTCTATCAGCACTTCTACTAGGATACCAAGCACAAGTGAGTCATTTCATTATGTCTCTCTTACTATCTCATTAAACAAAATTTGTCTTGCAAATAAAAAAAAATTGTGCATATTGACATAGACAATGTGGAAATACAGGGAAAGGTGTTAAAGGAGCACCCACCATTCAAACTGTATGTATCAATATCAGGATCGAAGTTCAGAGATCCAAGCATATGTGAAGTTGCTTACAAAGATATCATCAAGGTCAAATCTGTACACTTCATAGGAGCTAAGGATTGGTTGAAACTTCCTTCTGAGGACCTTGCCACTGCCTTTGACAACCCTCTTATTATAAGGCACCCACAAGGCCATACTGTCCCGAGACTAGGTAGGCTTCTCTCTCTCTCTCAATTAGGGGTGTCATTCATATCATGTCGTGTCTTTGTGTTCATGATAGTCGTGCTACATTCACATATTTTTTTTTAAATCCAGAATATTTGCAAACTCCAAAAAAACTAGCAATCAATTCTAAGCAAAATCAAATTTGTGTTGTGAGACAAATGATCAGCCTAACTCTCAATCAGTCTCTAACTAATTTGCATATTGGGTTATCATATATGCAGATGAAGAATCAACTAAGCAGTTAAAAGAGTGGACTTCTGGAGTCCTCCAAGGCAATGTTGCTGCTAGTAGTAAACATGAAGTAGAAAATGGAGAAACAAAAGTGAAGGATGAAGAAACAAGTCATGAGATTCAAATCCCAGAGAAGAATGCAATAATGAAGAATATAATCAAGAATGAAATAAAGGTGGTGGAGACAGCAAAATCAAATTAAAGAGTGGCTACGAGAACGAGGATTGATGCCAGCTCCCCCAATTCATTTAAATAGATATGACTATATGACTTGCTTTGGTGAATGAAAATGTGGAGGTTCTAATGCCTTTTCTTCACTACTTGTATTCCTTTACAATAAGTTAATCAGGAAATGGTAATTAAGTTGAAGTTAGAATGTTTAAGTGACGTTATTTTTAGTTTTACTTCTCTCATGTCAACATGATGAACAACTCTGACTATCAAGATCTCTTTCACTAGTCAGATCTCTTTCACCAAATAACTCAGCAAACATAAATTTGTGTTAACGTTGGTGAATGAAAAGGGTTCTCGAATCAAAAGTACAGATCAATCTCACAAATTTAATCAGGAATTCAACAATGCAAACTGACAAATCAACTTCTGGTAAAGGAAAATCACCTTCCACTATTTCATTTATAAAGCCTAACATAATTAAGAGCACCCAAAAAAAAAAGAACATAAGTTTGCACGAGTGGACTAGGACCAATATATAGGATATATAATCATTGTCAAGAATAGGAATTCCTTTGTCTTCTCTTGAACATTATTTGGATGAATGCGCTTACCTCCGGATGTCAAACGAGGCAGGCAATTGTTGTCAACAATATTTTCAATAACATTGTTCGCCCGTGATCCCATCATCCACAAAGCAGACCTCTTTGAACTGCCTTTACTGAGGAGGGCTAAATCATTTTACTCCAAGAACATAAGAATAAATTAGGCTAATGTCATGTCATGTTTCATCTTCGTTGTCTATAAGTAAGCAATCTTGTATTTGCTCTCTGAGAAAAAAATAAAAATTATTATGATTATAATTGCCTAGCAAATAATAATAATAGTAATAATAATAACGTTAGGTTAGTCACAGAAAAAAACTTAAAAATGAAATGAATTTATATTATATCTTTCTATTAAATGGAAACCTCTTACATTGTTAGAACAGTTTCAACCAAATATTCACGTTGGAAAAACTAGACTTTCCTTTGTCTGCCAATTTAAATACAAACTCCAAGCTCAAATGCCACATTTTAAACTCTTAATTTCAATTTAGGTTTTAAAGACCATTTCCAAGCTTATGCCAGGAAAGAACTATACGAATAACAGTAGTTGATGCTTGTTACTTACCTTAGCATATCATGATTGTCACAGCCATCATACTTTGCTCGGGCAACTAATGGCTGGGGTAAAAGTGTATAAAAATCATCAATTGATAAGGAATCATTAGGAAGTATTTGAAACCTGCAACTTGAACAGCATTCAACACTAAATGGAACAGAGTTTGCACTGCACCTAGCAGCATCATTCAAACTTGGCAAATCAGATTTGCTGAGTGGGCTATTGCACATAGGACAGAATGACTGTGAGGAAATGGATTCATTGGGCTTAAGATTATATCTCTTCTGACGCCTCCGGGTTGCCAAAGGAACATTACAGTCATTAATTTCAGGAATCCTGTTGAAATGAAATGGTGTCAGCTTTCCAGCTGTTCTCACGATAGTGCACTGTCTAGAAGGATTTTCTTCCTGAAAAAGGAAAAAAAAAGAGGAACAGCCATAAAATCACAATTCCTGAAATACTGTAGCCTAGCAAAGTGCACAAAGACGCCAAGCAAGAAATTTATTCTTCAAAATTCGAAAGTGTTCTAAATCCACTAGAGAAATATTGTGGTACACCCATAAAAACATCAATATAGAAGGTCTCCGTTTGGTACCTGCAGTAGTGTCACAAATGATGAGACCAAGCCATTAATGCTGCTGTAAGAACTTTTGTTAAACTCCAGAGTCTGTAGGCTGCCTTGCCAAATGAGACATCTTGCCAATTATTCAATAAGGAATTAAGGATCAGAAAAATAAAATGTAGTAAAAGGGGGCATGAATTACAAACCCATCAAGGCGGCAAAGTATGTTGAGTTCTTGTGATAGACAATCACGAAGTGGATGCACTACTGGGGTATCCCACCTTGCATCAACATATTGTATATCTGCTGGTAGGGAATATCCTTTTCCCTGCAATGGTAAAACAAATATGAAAAATCAAATTCCATTCCAAGATTAACCCATAAATTAGCATTATTGTGGATACAAATGATTGTCACTCAACAATTGAGCAAAAATAGTGGAAGCTATTTATAATAAGAATACCAAAAGAAATTAAAATACAAGATGACATGGCCTTCCATAATGTGACAAATTTTACATAAAGGAAAAGCATCAAAACTAAATGAATTTTGGTTCATATAACTTACTTTGATGGGGATAAAACTTTTACTATTTTTTTCTTGGTAAAGTTAATCCATCAAGATGATCCTAAGTATTTTCTTTTAAAACAAATGTATGGAAAGACAATAAAGTGAATAACAATCAAGGATTATATAAAGGAGATAGTGGACAACAAAAAAAACAGTCATCTATATCTACGTGTGAGGATAAGAATCCCCAAATACGCAAAATTTCACAGGAAGAATTATTTGAAATAGCCAATAATCTATTTCAAGTTTCAGCTACTAAGGCCAAGTACTTTATTTTCTCTACTACCCAATTTTCATAACCATAAATGGCAAACAATACTCAACTCTTGAAAAATAAACTGCAAATTTGGTGTGTGAAAGCATTGGCAACATTTAATAGTCCACATATGCTTTATTTTATTAATGTCAAAGATAATATTAAAATACAATGCCTCCATCCAAAGAAATCTACATACTGACAGAGAAGATCAAAGGTTATATTCCAGGGTGGAAAGAGATGAACATAAACTGAAATGAATTTAGAAAACAACCTTCACTACGGCAGAAATGACATGAGAAGCAATCCTCGATGTGCACAATCCAAGTATAAGTCTGTTGTATCCATTTTCTGCCGCAATCTGCAATAGAAACAATATGTCATGAACAACAGGTTCTCTAAGCCTTTGTTGTGTACTTCTATATAAACATTGCTTCTATGGGCAAACCTTTTGCAAGCAAAGCATCCGTAGATGTACCAAAAGATCTTCTTTACCAGTGGCATCACTAACAGCATCTAGTAACTTTCTCAATCTTTCCTTTCCATCACTGGAATTGGAAGAAAATATAGCTTCAATAGGAAAAATGTACAAATCTTTTGTTGGTGGGCTCAGATCTGACACAATCATTTTGATGTCCTGGTCAGCTTCATGAGAAGGCACACCAACAGAACTTTCATCTATAAATGCAACTCCAACACCAAAAACTGGCAATGATTTATCCCTACTCGCATCAAAGTTCCTTTGTGCTTTCTGTTGCATCTCATGTACAAACTGCAAAGCAACCCTGCAATGAACATACATTCAGAGCCTCTTATAGTATAAACTCGAACAATAAAATAGTAACCCATCTCAAAATTGTAACAAATCCAATAAGCAAGCTCCCTGATAAGAAAGAAGTAACTATCCCCCCCTAAAAAAACAATTTTGGTTGCCAATGTTATCAATAGAGCAATAATATTAACAATACGAACAAACTTCTCAAATGATTCAAATAAATAATGAAAATTTAAACACTAACACCAGCTCCTTTTCTTCAATATCTACCATAACTAAGTACACATCATACAGACTAACAGACATATCCAATTCAAAGCTCATGACAAGTCCTAATAAAATTATTGTTTAGCTTCCAGTTAACAAGCAGGCTTAGACGTAAGAAAAACATAAAATAATTGCCAAAATTCAGTCTTTTTCCCTCATTCATATCAACCCAGCACATGCTCGAACAATTTACCCACAAAATCAAATCAAAAAGAGCCACAGAGAGAGAGAAGAACCTGGAACAAGGACCACCAGAAAAAGCAACAAGGACTTTATCAGTTGGAGTTAGCATCGCGTGCGAGGTAACTGCCAACCTGAACTTCCCGAACAGATTGCTCCGAAAACAATCTCTACAAAACTGAGAATCATCACCGATACCATTATCACCTGAAGACATGGGCAGTTGAGATTTGCACTTAAGGCATAGATTGAGATTGTGGTTGCCATTGCTAGTAGTTGAGCTTCCTGGTTTGGTCTTTGAGGTTGGATTTACTGCTTCGACTTGTTCTTCGTCTACTTCATCTTTGTAGCAATTTGATTGGCACCCTGAAGAATTGCACGTCATTGTAAATGCTCCTTACAAGTGAAAACCCTTTTCTCCTAGTTTTCAAATAGGATGTCAGTTATGGAGTGAGAACTGAGAATTGGGGCTTAGGGTTTTAACTCGTACCTTCGAGAGTATCTGCCTATCTAACTTCCTTTTTAAATTTTACATTAAAAAAAACACACTTTTTAAATTTTTGTGAAAATTCAAAAATTGGAGAACTATAAATGTTTAATGAATTATGGTGTAAAATAGCAAAAATCAAAGGATTAATAATATAGGTTTTTATTTTTCCTTTTCCTTTTACTCTTACTCTAACAATCTATTCTAAGGTAAATAAGGCAGAGAGTTTTTAAATTTATTTTTTAATGACAAATTACAAATTATACCTTCCAACGTAAATCATTTTCATTAATAACTTAATAAATATTTGAGCAACTAATAATATAGATCAATCACAAAGAAATAGAAGTTCTTAGTGAATATATTTATATATTTTTAGAAATATTTAAAGGGGAGATAGGTGGTAAAGAGAAAAAAAATAATTCTCTTTAAAATTTGGTAATTATAATCCATACAAATTATTTAAGCAAATATATTTAATAAATTATCTTGATAAAATTTATATCAAAATTTAAGTTTCTTATTCTAATTAATCTTTCATTAATTTTAAATTTTAAATAATAATATAATTCAAATTATTGATTTTATTTAAGAGAAAAGGTAACATTAGTTTTTTTTATAAAAGATGTTATTTATTCTTTCAATTTTAAGAAAATGACATCTAGTTTATTTATTTATAAAAATAATATCAAAAAAATATTTAATAATTTTAAATTTATTTAAAAATAAATAAAAAATATCAAAAATATACCAGTTATACAATATAATTAAAATATAATAATACTCTTACTAATTATGTTTGTAATTTTTTTAATTTAATATAATGAGAATAAATAATAAAAATACTATTTATTTAAAAAAGATTATTTGTGACTCCTTTAAAATAACTAATAAACATCTTTAAAATTTGAGTACTAAAAAGCATTTTTATAAAAAAAAAATAAGGGATCATAATAACGTGTTTTCTTTTAACTTATTGTGTGGTTACAATGATCTATTAAACTCATTTGTAGGTAGATCTAGGTAGAGTTTAAGAAGAATAATTATCACATTTTAATTTTTGATAAATAAATTTTTTATATGTAATATTTATAAAATTATAGATAAATTATGTGCATATAACTTATCTGTATTAAACTTTTGACATTCAATATCTCACGAAAAAAAAATATAATAATTAAAATATATGTTATTAAAATAAGATATATATAATCATCGTATTTTTTTCGATTAAAGATAAATAATAATTAAAAAATAATTAATATTATTTTTTTATATATATATAAAATCAAAGTACACAGCCTAATTGTTATGAATATTTTTTTTTATTCTAATATTTTTTTTAAATTATCAAATTATGATGTGACTGACTTATAACCACTTATCTCAATTATATAGTCTTGAACTGGTTTATATTTGTATAAAGGTGCAAAAATGAACGTATAAAAAATTGTATCATCAACTAGGATTTTTTGAAACTCTTAATATTTTTTTAATTTTCTTATCAAGCATTATTAGTTTAAATTTGTAAATTGAAGTGAAGAACTAGAGAGACTCTCATCCAGTCTATTATCACAAAGTGAGCTATATTTGCTAATTTGCCAATATTAATTATTTATAGAACATTTTTTCAATACTTTTGAACGTGAGGAATGGATGAAAGATGTATGCGAATCAATTATAAAATTTTAATTATTTTTATAATATATAATTTAAATTTTATCACTTATTAATATTATCTAAAAAAAAATTAATTTTTTTTTTAATTTTTAAAATAACTATGACATGTGTCATGATATAAATATATATAAAAATATGACTAAAATTGAATGATATTAATATTTTTTAATAAATAAAATTGATTTGAAAAGGAATTGACTTGTGAGATACTATTATTCGTATTTTAAAATTTTACTTGATGTGTTAAAATATAAAGAGCATGATAAATTTCAATCTTATCATCTAAAATGGAATATATGATACATAAATTTTATATTTATTTCCATATGTATATTATTTAAATTTTTGAATGTGTTGATATTATTTAAAAAAATGAATCATTTTAATAAAATTCAAAACATATACAACATACAGAATAATATATATATATATATATAACTGATATTAACATTTATGTTCATCCTTTTATCTTTCTATTACAAGTTACAGCCCATGATTTAAAGTGTCTAAGGTTTTTATCCACCATTACTACACACGCATTTAATTACAAAGTAATTATAAAGTTTTTTCATCCGAAGAGTTTAAGTGAACCTTGCTTTACATAGCCTACGTTGTTTTTTTTTTCTTTTTCGCATGAGGTAGAAATTGTGATATGATTTTTGAAAATTTTATTTTAATCAATTGTTTTTCTGCTTTTCGATGGCGTTTGGTTCGTGGAATGAAATCAGAATCGGAATAGGAATGAAATGGAATGGAAAAGAAACAATTTTGTTTGGTTCGACCACTTAATCAAACCTAATTAAGATTACAAATGTTTTGGTTTCATTTATGGAATTGAAAAAAAGAATCTAATCTTAATACCCCTACACGTCAGAAAGTTCAAATAATGTCATTTAATTACTATTTTTTCGTTAGACAAAATACATTATTGAAATCATTATTTTTCTAAATAATTATTACTTAATTAAAAAATATATATTATTAAAATTATTATTTTTTAAATAGGGTTTAGGGTTTTGAGGTTTGGGATGTGGGATTTGTTAGGGTTTAGGGATTTAAGATTTGGGATTATATTTATAGGTTAAGGTTTAGGGTTAAAATTATTATTTTTCTAAAAATAGTTTAGTGGTTTTAGAATTTTGGATTTGGGGTTTAGGGTTTTAGGATTTGGAATTTGGGATTTAGGGTTTTGGGATTTATGTTTTGTGGTTTTGGGTTTTGGGATTTATGTTTTAAGGTTTAGGGTTTAGTGATTTAGTGATTTGGGGTTTAGGGTTTTAGGGTTTTAGGATTTGGAATTGGGGTTTAGGGTTTTGGGATTTATGTTTTAAGGTTTAGGGTTTAAGAATTTTGGGTTTAGTGGATTTGGGATTTAGGGTTTTAGGGTTTAAGGTTTATGGTTTAGGGTTTAGGGTTTTGGGATTTATGTTTTAGGGTTTTGGGTTTTGGGATTTATGTTTTAAGGTTTAGGGTTTAGGGATTTGGGGTATAGGGGTTTTGAAATTTTGGATTTAGGGTTTAGGGTTTTGGAATTTTGAGTTTGAGAATTTGGGATTTGAGTTTAAGGTTATATTTTAAGTGAGGGTAAAATTGGAAAAAAAGTTTAGATGGAAATGGAATTATGATTACCAAGGTGTGGAGAATGAATTGTGATTCCTTCTCTTTTATTAATCTGATTACATTCCATCCTCTATTCCGTCCAACGTGATTCTTTCACAAATTTATATTTGTTTGCTCATATTTTGTTACATTAGGAAGCTCTCCTGATGAGGTCAATCTTAATTAAAGTTGAAATAGAGGATTCAAAAATAAGAAGCTAATAGGTAAATTTTAAATTATATGAAAAATAAGAAGCTAATAGGTAAATTTTAAATTATATGATAAGATGTTATTAATTAATAACTAAAATTAAATATATATAATAATATTTATTAAAATTTATTATATTAATTATAATTATAATATATTTATAATAAGTAACGATAATCAAACATAATGCAAATGCAGATGATGAATATGATACTTGGGTGAAGTTCAGGAGATATTTGTCGGAGCTTTAAATTCCAATGAATACGATAATACTGAATAAATCTTTAGTTATTATTTTAAAAAATGGTAATGATATTGTTAATTATTAGAGTTAAAAGAATTTTTATTAATGATAATTTTATTAAAAAATAATAATATTTTATATATTATTATTATTATAATAATAATAAGAAGAAGAAGAAGAAGAAGAAGAAGAATTTTGATGATAATTATTTGAAAAATTATGAAGTAAATTGTTGTTTTGGTAAAAAGAAAGTAATATTTTAATTGATTTTTTTTTCGATAAGATAAAGAATATATCAACTTCATGTTGCTGACCGAAGAAAGAAGAAAAAGAAAAAAAAAAACGTACTTTTTGGAGTCTTCAATTGTGTGTGACACAGAGAATGAGAAATTTGATCCCAAAATATAAATATCGACAGAGAAAGTTAGAGAGAGACTGAGAGAGATCAGTGTGGATCTGCTAGGTTCTTGGGGTCAATGAGTAATCTTGGATTCCGAAAATCACGTACCTCTAACCCTAACCGCAATGGAAGGTTAGCCCCCTTTATCTTTCTTTGACAACTGACCTAATATTAATTGTTCGTCCCCCTTTTTTTTTGGTAATAATTTTTTCAATGCACGTAATCATATTATTTATGGTTTTGAGCATCTTCAAGTGAGTTTAAGTGGTAGCAGAACAAAGAGTTGCGTGCTTAAATTTAGCTTGGCAGTCTCATCTTAATGAGATATGTGTATTAATACCTTTAGTTTGTATTTTGAAAATTTATGTAATTTAAACTTGTTATGAATTTAAAATAATGTGATACAGTAAAGTCGGATTCAATGAAAAAGTGTCATCTCTATACTCCTCTTCACTATTCCTCTTCGAACAATGCTCATAAATGATCTTCAACTAACACCATGATGACTATCTACAATGGAGGAATCACTTAAGTCTCATTTATTTGGCGAAACTGTTTCAGGAGGCAAAATTTCATTTTGGGTCCCCCCCCTTCCTTCTCCTTTTCTCTTCTCTCTAGTAGTGAGGAGGGAAACGGAGAGAGTAGAAAGAAAGTGTCGTGAAAAAGCTGGAGTTCAGTAGGGAGGTAGCAGTAGTTATTGAACTTTATTTTCTTGGGAAATTATATAAAATAAGACCTTTAAAACTTATAAAAAAAATAACATCCTATAGGGTTCAATTTTATTGGGTGAGAATTTTGTCAAATCTATTATCATTCATATGGATGGCTTGAAAATTTCATGCGATCCTCTGGTATGTACTTTTAGATATTTGTTCATGACCTGAAATATAAAGGTTGAGAAATTGTTAACTTCACGTTTTAATTTGTAACCAAAGTTTCTTATAAAACAGCTTTCATTATACTTAAATCTTTAACCGTCTTTTTCAAGAGGGGGCCTCGAAGTCGTTAATTTGCATCTCAGACATGTTAGTAATTGATCATGAGGTTTCAACACATCTTTTCAGTTTAGGCTTCTATTACATTTTGCAACCACCGTGTGCCACTATGGGTTATTTCTTGCTGACTGGATTACCAGCTTGTAGGTAGCCATATATTAACGCTTTCATAAATAATTACATAATTGTGTATTGCATGTACTTGTGTATCTTGAGAATTACAGAACAGAAGTAATTAGCCAGCAAAATTTAATTTCAGAGATCAATCGGTTTAACGATACTAGATACTATATTTGACAGGTAGATCCTCAGATAAAGAATCAGTAGGATCTGGGACAAAGAGATCCAGTTTGTCATCTGTCAATAGGCCTCAGAATAGAAAGGAATTTCTGAAAAGATTTGTGGATAGTGAACAACTTACTATAAAACTTAAAGAATGGTTTGAATTAACATGCAACAAATCAACACGTGAAAAACCTGCTTTTGGTGTTCCTTTTGAGTTAATAGACCTTCAAAAATTTGACTATGCATTGGAAGGGATTCCATTTCAGCAGCTTATTAGAATGCCTAATGCTGTCTATGCCTCAACATCTGATGCTGCAGAAGCAACTGCATATCTTGCGATAGAAGATTTCTTACATGCCAGTGTTAAGGGCTTGTGGGAAGCTTTTTGGAGTCACAATGAGCCAATGCCTTTCTCTGTTGCTTGTTTGTACAAAGAAAACTTGAAATTCTACCAGGCTGAGAAAGCAATTGCTAATAGCAAGCTTGAAGGCCTTTGTGCTACAGGTATATTGCTGAAGAACCCTAGACATCCTCATGGAAAGTGGGATCATATTCTTGAATTAGCTCTTCTAAGACATGATGTTGGGAGTTTTGCTTTAGATAATGTCAGAGATCCCTCACTATCTGTTTTAGGCGAGGCTCTTTTCTATGCTATTCGCCTATTGTTATCAAGAAGCTTGAGCAGATTGAAATTATCTCTATGTTCAAATTCTGTTTTTATTATTCTTGTCGATTCTGAATATGGTGGGGTTATCAGGGTTGAGGGAGATGTAAACAAGTTGGAGTTCGATTTAAATAATGTTTATGAATGTGCTGCTGAATGGATTAAAAAGCATTCTAGGATTGCTGTCTCCCCAGTTGATAGAATCTGGAATAAGCTTGGAAATGCCAATTGGATGGATATTGGCGCTTTACAGATACTTTTTGCCACCTTCCATTCCATTATGCAATTTACTGGACTACCCAAGCACTCAGTTGAGGATCTAGCCGCTGACCATGGTACTTGTCTTCAAACAAGAAGAATAGAGAGGCAGCTGGGTGACACTGGGATGAATGGAAATGGTTTATTTAGGTTTCAGCGTCGGAGTTTTTTTCCTGAAATTGTTGAAATTCAGGATGATTCCAACAAAATGGAATCAGAAGAGATAATGAAGTTAGAAGTGGGATCTGTGTTATGGGTGGAGGACTCAAACTGGCAAAAGGGTTATCATATTAATGAAGTTCTAAATACCGATGATCATATGTACTATGTTGCATCTCCTGTGGAAGATCCAGGAAGTAGCCTCTTTTTGTATATTGGTTCTCACCCTTCTCAGCTGGAGCCAGCATGGGAAGGTATGAACTTATGGTATCAAGTTCAGAGGCAGACTAAAATATTGACTATTATGAAACAGAAAGGTATATCTAGCAAGTATCTTCCCGAGTTGAGTGCATCTGGCAGGATAATTCACCCGGGTCAGAGCCAAAGATCCAGCTCAGGTGGAAATACTGACCACCCTTGGTGTGGCACCCCCATTCTTGTGACCAGCCCAGTTGGTCAAAGAGTAGCTGATATGATTAGTAGAAGTCGGTTTGGTACCGAGGAAGCAATCAGGTGCTGTCACGATTGCTTATCTGCACTGTCTACTGCTGCTTCTGCAGGAATTCGTCATGGAGACATCAGGCCAGAGAATGTAATTCATGTAACATCTGGGATCACCCGTCCTTATTTTGTCCTTATTGGTTGGGGACACGCTATTATAGAAGAGAGGGACCGTCCTGCTATGAACCTTCATTTCTCATCGACTTTTGCTCTTCAGCAGGGAAAGTTATGCTCAGCTTCAGATGCCGAGAGCCTTGTTTACATGTTGTACTTTTCCTGTGGTGGGGTTTTACCTGATCTAGATTCAGTTGAGGGGGTGTTGCAGTGGAGAGAGACATCTTGGTCCCGTAGACTAATTCAGTTGAAGTTAGGTGATGTCTCAACTCTGTTGAAAGCATTTGCAGATTATGTTGACAGTCTATGTGGAACACCGTATCCAATGGACTGTGAAATATGGCTTAGAAGGTTGAGAAGAAGTATTTGCCTGGAAGATACAGGAAAGGGGATCGACAAAACTGGATAAAATGTTGACCATGGGACATGACTTTACATCTGCCTCCTCTAGATCTTCTCGATCATTAACATGCCCCGATTTTCATATTGTGAACTTCGGCAGAAGTCTTTCGGAATTGTCATTCATTTTGACCATTCGATGATCTGGAGTCTATTCTTTGGGACCATATGTTGGCAGGATCAGTTGGTTAAATTATAATTACATCTTGAGTAGCTAAAAATATCTTATCAACACAAGAAGAAAAGAGACCATTCATAATTACAGATGACAAAAAGATTTTTGTTACCAAACTTCCCATCATCACAAAAGATCTAAAAAACAAATAAAAGAGTGAAAATATTTTAAAAGACCTAACCAAAAGAATTAATTTATGTGAATTATCGTTGTATACTAAGACATGGAAGTCACGTACGAAGACGTTCGGTATTATGCATAATATAATAAATATAATGAAAGTATAGTGGATCTCACGTTATAGTAATTAAATAATCGTTAAAGAAGATAAAGATAAAATCATCAAAGAAAATAAGAATGAATTATTTCTAAGGATAAAATCATTTACAAGTTTAAAAAATTCCACAAATCTTACTCCATAAATAAGAATCTCTAATAAAAGAGCATAAAAAATACTTTGTAGTAAAAAACTTTACATAAGAGTTTTCCTTTGTAAAGTAATTCTCTTGTAATACCAAGCTCAAGTTATCATAATAATTACAAGAGAATTATTATACAAAGGAAAAATTTTATGTAAATCTTTTTACTACTAAAGATTTTCTATGCTATTTTAAGTTTTCTCTACAACTCATTTCTCTAATGTGTTACTAGAGTCTCTTATTTATAGAGTAGGATTTATTGGATTTTTCTAACTTGAAAATGAGTTCATCTTTATATTGTTTTAATAAAGATTTTATACTTATTTTATTTGACGATGACTTAATTACTATAACATAGGGTTTATTATGTTTTCTTAATATTTATTATATTATACAATTATTCGTCAGCGATACTGAGTGGATTCTTAGTGCTTTGACAGGTAGCTTTTATGTCTTCAACATATAATGATAATCACATGGTATATCTAGATTAATTCTTTTGGTTAGGTCTTCTAAAATATTTTTAGACTCTTTTATTTGTTTTTAAGATCCTTCGTAATGAATGAGAAGTTCTGTAACAAAGATCCTTCTATAATTATGAATGATCTCTTTTCTTCTCGTATTGATAAGATATTTTTAGCTGTTTGAGATATATAGATGAAATTTTGCATCCAATATTCCTATATACTCATAGTTTGTATTAATTCTTTAGAGTCATTTAGATGTTCTTGTTCGAATTCTTTTCTTTAGTTGTTGTTAATCACCATATTTGATAAGATTGGAAGAATCTTTTTCTTTCTCGTCATCCAATTGTGTTAGCAATCCAAAATGTTAAATATCTGGTCTATTTATAATTTTTTGCATAATGGTAGACCATGGATTTGATCATCATTGAAAATTGTATTAATTCCATTATATTAAGGCTTTGAAAAATTACTTGATTAACAATTCCTCAATCAAATATCCTTTATAAAGTTAATTTAAAAAATCCATCGATTAGGTTAATTAATAAATTGTTTCTTTGAAAAATTTGTTTTATTTTATCTTTATGATCTAACTCTATTTTTGATATTTTGGCATATTTTTTTATATCCAAAACGTAATAATGCTTTAGTTTTTTTAAAGAGATAGATCCTTTTGATTTTTTCAAAAATTGGATCAAGAAATTTATTTTTAATTATATCTCATAATTGAAGAAAAAAATTTCTTTTATCAAAATCAATATCATCATCTCAATTGGTTTGTTTAATAATTTGGAAATAAACTTCTTTGAGATTTGATAATGTAGTTGTTCCTTTAGCTATTTTTTCTGCTAATTGAGTCATATGTTGTCTAAATTGTTTAATGTGAGAATCACATAGAATATAGATTTTTCATACTCCATTTAGTTTCTATAGATGTTATTTGAAACATCAGGATTGTAAATTTTTTTGATGTCTTATTTAGGCATAAGATTAGCAAAATTAGATTCTACTTGATATGTTTCAAAAGCTTGCTTAGCTTTTTCAAATAAAAAAAATGCTTGATAATAAGCATTTTTTACTTTATTTATTTGGAAATGACAACCATTTCAAGAAATATATATTCCATATGGTTCCCTTTAAATACGACATAATATTTTCTTTTTGGAACATTTGTTTGTTCCACCATTTTTGTTTTCTTAGCAATGATGATCCAGTTGCCTAGAGGTTTTTCTATCAATAAAAACTAAATTTCAATATGGTTAAAGGTCTTCGTAAAAATTTATACTATAATAATTTGCAATAAAATTGTTAGTATATTTTAAATTTTGTACTTCAAAACTATATATGGAAATTTGATAATGACATTTTAATTTTATTCCTTCAAGATTATTTCTTTTGCTATAAAGGAAATCTTTAACAAATTGATTATCAATTCTAACAATAAAATTTCTAGAGCTAAATAAATATGAAATCATTTAATAGCAAGTTTTATTGCTAATAAATCTTCTTCAAATATAATGTAATTTATTTCATTTGGTTTAAATTTTCCTGAATTATACCCACAAATTAGTTCTCCTTTTTGAAGATTTTTAAGTATAGGTGTTTTTCGAGTTCTGATACCATTTATATGGATCGACAGATATTTTTCCTCTTATTTCTCTACAGGTATAGCGTTTAACACACATCCCCAAACATAAATTGAAAGCATACGTTTGTAAAACTAATTTATCACTTTATTTAGAAAAATAAACTTGTGAAAGATGGTGTATTTCTTCTTCCATTTTTTAAAGATTTTTTTTATCTTTTTCATCTCAAGAAAATTTAATATTTTTCTTTAATTTTTTGATAAAAGAAATTTCTTTTTGAGATAATTTTTTTATAAAACTCTTTCCATAATTAAGAATTTCTAATAATCTTTGTAATTGTATTTTGTCACTGATTTCTTATAGAAATTCTATTACTTTTGATATAATATGTTCTTTAATTTTTATTCCTAATTTATTTAAAACTATCTCTAAAAGTTTAATAGATGTTTTTTGTACTTCTGTTTTCTTTGGAGATAGAATTATTCCATATTTTTGGAATTTTTCACGTAATAATTTTAAATATTATTTGTATTCTTCTACTGTTTTAAAGAAAAAAAAAAGAGAATATTATCAATATATAGCACACAAAAGTCTTTGAAAATACTATATATCTATTTTTTTGTAAACTTATGGGACTATATTTAATCCAAAATGAATTACATTACATTGATAATGTCCTCTTGGTGTAGTAAAGATTTTAATGGTTTTGAGTTTTCTGTTAATTTGATTTGACAAAATCAAGATTTACAATTAAACTTACTAAATTTTTTGGCTTATTTAGTTTAATTAATTAACACATCTTTTATAGGATAAAGTATCCGTCAAACTCCAAATGCTCATTTAAAAATTTATAATTAATGATCATTCGGGTTTTTTTCCTTTTTATTTCACTATGGTTTCTTACTACGAAAGTTGGACTTTTTTGTTTCTTCGATTAATTTTTGTTTAATATATAATTCATTTATTTGAATATCAAATTCATATATATATATATATTGTTTAGTATAATTCATTGATTTAACTCCAATAATTATGTTTTTAAAGTACAATGTCTTGGACTTCTTGACCAAACTTTTAGTGGGCCTTTTCCAAAATTTTATATAACCAATGAGTTTCTTCTAATTAGTTGATGGACAATATATGATCACCATTCTTGCTTGGAGCAAAATCTTTATCACACTTATATTTATGTTGTTGTAAAAATGAAATTTCTACAAATTTTTTATTTAAAGTAAAAGATATGAAATTATGATTTATTTTTATTGAATAATAATTTGTCATAAACTTATTTTCTATGACAAAATCTCCGTGCATATTAGCAAAATATAATATTTTAGGATTGTATTGAATGATGATTTCTTTTCCTTCTATTCCTCTAACTAGAATATGATTTTTCATAAGTATCTATTTTTCAAAAGGTATTGCATTAGGTCTACAAGAACATATTGTTTCTCTTGTATCAATTAAAGTACATAAACTATATGATTTATAACCTGCACAATTAAAATAACATAAAACATAATTATAACATTTTTTTTATCATAACTTGGTGAGAAGATTATTTATTCTTTACCTATTTGGATATGATAAATTTGAACTTAAAAGATTTCTTCTTTTTAATTAGTTTCGGGTAATATTGAAACTTGAACATTTTTAACAACAATAATTTTTTCATGATTATCTTCAATTTTAGATGATGATTTACTAATTATTGCCTTATGTTTAAAGTTTTTCCTATCTTGTTCAGGATATGAAGTTTACCAATTTGTGTTGATTGAATTTTTGTTTCTAAAATATACTTGATTTCATTTCTATTGTCAAAAGAATTTTTTGTCTAGGATTATCTATGAGATTTTTAAATAACCATTATTTTGGTATTTCTAAGTCTTTCCAATTAATAGGTCGTGGTTGAATTTCTGTTTCATAAGGTATTGGTTCAAATAATTCTACAAAACTCTTATCAACTTCTTTTGTTAAAGTTTTAGGAAATTTTATTAATTTATAGATAATTTTCATAAGGTATAGTTTTCTTATTATTGATTGTAACAGATCTTTTATCCTTCCATTTAAAATTATCGAAAGTAAAAGAATATATAATCATTGTTTAAATAAACTTGTAATTGAGATCTATATTAGACCTATATGAACATATTAAATTTTGGGTATTTTTTCTTCCATCTTTCTATCTTCTTTTTATCAAAAAGATGTATTATATTGAGATCATAAAGCTTTTGAAACATATCAAGTAGAATCTAATCTTGCTCATCTCATGCTTAAACAAGACATCAAAATTTTTTACAATCTTGATGTTTCAAATAACATCCATGAAGAATTAAATGGAGTATGAAAAATCTATATTCTAGATGAATCTCACATTAAACAATTTAGACAACATATGACTCAGTTAGTAGAAAAAATAGCTGAAGAAATAACTACATTATCAAATCTCAAAGAAATTTGTTTTCAAATTATTAAACAGACCAATTGAGATGATAATATTGATTTTGATAAAATAATATTTTTTTCTTCAATTATCAAATATAATTAAAAAAGAATTTTCTAATCTCATTTTTGAAAAAATCAAAAGGATCTGTCTCTTTGAAAAAGCTAAAGCATTATTACATTTTGGATATAAAAAAATATATCAAAATATCAAAAATAGAGTTTAAGATCATAAAGATAAAATAAAAGACATTCTTCAAATAAACAATTTATCAATTAATCTAATTGATGGATTTACTAAATTAACTTTACTTGTTAATCATAATCTATGACACATGTAGGATATTTGATTGGGGAATTATTAATCAAGTAATTTTTCAAAGCCTTAATATAATCAAATTTATACAATTTTTAATAATGATCAAATTCATGGTTTATCATTATGTAAAAAATTATAAATGAATCAGATATTTAACATTTTGGATTACTAGCACAATTGGATGATGAGAAAGAAATTTTTTTCCAATCTTATCAAATATGGTGTTAACAACAACCAAAGAAAAAAAATTTTGAACAAGAACATCTAAATGACTCTACAGAGTTAATACAAACTATGAGTATTGAGGAATATTGGATGCAAAATTTCATCTATATATCTCAAATAGTTAAAAATATCTTATCAATACGAGAAGAAAAGAAATCATTCATAATTATAGAAGGATCTTTGTTATAGAACTTCTCATTCATTATAAAAGATCTGAAAAACAAATTAAAGAGTCTAAAAATATTTTAAAAGACCTAGCCAAAAGAACTAATATAGATGTAGCATATAATTATCACTATATACCGAAGACATAGATAACACCTGTCAAGATGCTCAGAGTCCACTTGGTATCGTTGACGAATAACTTCATAATATAATAAATATTATGAAAGCATAGTAGACACTACATTAATATAATCAAGTCATCATCAAAGAAGTTAAAGATGAAGTCATTTTCAAGTTAAGAAAAATCCAACAAATCCTACTCTATAAATAAGAGCCTCTAGTAACATATTAGAGACATGAGTCATAGAGAAAACTTAAAAGAGCATAGAAAGTCTTTTGTAATAAAATGCTTTACATATTTTTCTTTGTAAAATAATTCTCTTGTGATATAGGTACAACTTATCTACAAGATGATGGTCTATGATGGTTAAAATAATTAGAAAAGTTTCCAAGGGGTAGAGAACAAAAAATTCTACTATTGTCAAATTTTCTTAAACATGATGATATATTAAAAGAATTCATTAAAAGAATTATAGAAAATTTGATTGAAGATGCATGATATTTCAGGTGTTTGTTTGTTTTGGAAATTGATTGGACTCGGTTCATACTTTGTGTTTGATGATGCCCTGCATTTTTTTAGAGTATGCAAAACACTCCGTTAATCATTTGCTCATGCACCCCGTGAGTTACAAAGTTATTTCCAAGAGGGATGAAAATATCATTGCTTTCTACACAGATAATGAGTTTGTTATGGCCAGTCCTTATGGATGTATACTGTATTTAATGTTACTTCTATGTAAAGATAGGAATTGGGTGATTCATGTGGCCCCATTTGTAATATTTAGATATTTGATTAGGTTAGCAGTCCTTTCGTTTAGATGTAAGAACATAGAGTTTTCATAGGATTTTCGATAGTTCCTTTGCCATCTTTAATTTATTGATTTTTTTTTTCAAAAGCTTGCTACTTCAAATGCTAAGAAGATGTAAACAAAACAGAAATATTCTAGAATAGAGTTCATAGTGAAGGAAACTTAGCACGGTTAAAATACGTGAATTTTAAGTTGTAAATTATTTTTATTACCTACGACTTATAGTTGATGGAAAAGCAAAAGTAAAAAATTTAGGCAGTTGTATCAAAATTTTATATGCATGTAAAAATTAGGAATAAATATCAGCAATTTCTTTAATTTGAGTAAAATATACTAGTTAACCTATAAAAAAATATATTCATTAATACTTTCACTTATAAAATAATAAGTCACAAAGAGTTTTTATTATTAAAAATATTTAAATATATACTTACGAAAGTTTTTTTCATTATTTATCAAACTCTATCAAACTAAAAAAAATTGGTGATGATATTATCGTCTTTTACTTCTATTCTATGATTGGAATACAATAATTTTTATTTATTTTAAATAAATTCAAAATTGTTAAAAAAAATTACATCATTTATATTAATGGATTAAATATCACTTTTTAAAATTAGACGATTAAATAATACTTTTTGTATAAGTAAAATGACCAATGTAACGTTCTATCTTAAAAATTATATACGTTTGTAACTTGTTATAAGTGTATAAACTTTACACGAGTATGCATTGATGTTAAGTTGGGGGAAAAAATAAAAACAAATCATGAATAATGATGAATAATGACCATTGACAAAAAAGAATTATAAAATAAAACTAACTCAAAATACATATCACATGTTAAATATTTCCATCATATTTTTCATAATATAGCTGATAGTTATATATTTTGCATAATATAGGTGATAATTCTCCATTTTGCCAAGGCCACGTAAATGTTTGACATTTCTTGCGGAAGTTTTCAATTTGATTCTCTTGTCCCCAAGTAATCATCAAAGCACTGGCTTTTGCACATAAGAGCTTCACTCTTGCCACATTGCATGAGGTAGTAGATCGCATGATTTGACAAAAATTATAATGATATGCATTTTCTCCTACGAAAGGTCAGGGATTTAGAGAATGACTAAAAAAATATGAGAAGAAATTAGAAGAGCTAGTAAGCAGATGCGAACTTTTTTTCCCATCTAAGTTGTAAAATCAGAATTTTTTCTTGTTATTATCATACAAAGACACTACTTATTTATATACAAAAGATAGGAACAATCTTAGGTGACATACACCTAATACACCACTAAGACACCTAATACACAACTCAGACCACTAAGACACCTAATGTTAGACACCTAATACACACACTCATAAATCATCTTTAACACTCCCCTCAAGTCAGAAAGATAGATATTAATCATGCCCAACTTGTTACAAAGATAATCAACCCGAACCCCACTTAAAGCTTTCGTGGAAGATGTCTCCTAGCTTGTTCTCCGCCTTCATATATCCCGTAGAAATCAACCCTTGTTGAATTTTCTCGCGAACAAAATGACAATTAATTTCAATGTGTTTAGTTCGCTCACGAAACACAGGTTAGAAGCAATATGAAGAAGCGACTTGGTTATCACACCACAATTTTGTCAGATGCGAAGTTTTAAGACCTACTTCATCCAGAGTGATATATCCATATTATCCTCGCACGCGGATCAGTGCCATAGTCCCCATATTCGACTCGCACTCGATCGTGACACAACATTCGCTCTTCTTACTTTTCCACGAGACCAAATTTCCTCCAATGAAAATACAATAACCACGTGGATCTTCTATCCACTGCACTTGTCCAATCTCGCATTTGAAAACATTCAATACGAGTACGTCCACGATTTGCATACAAGATGCCACGTCCGGTGCTCCTTTAAGTAACACAAAATTTGCTCTAACGTTGCTCCAATGATGAACCGTTAGGATGACATAAATTAGCTAACAACACCGATTGAATATGCAATATCCTGGACGAGTCACGGTAAGGTAATTCCGCCTTTCCAACCACCCTTCGATATCTCTCAAAATCTTTAAAGTGGTTCTCCATCTCTTTGTAGCGCTGGATGTTCCTGAGTCATCGAGTACTCACAAGGTTTTGCTCCTAATTTTCCTGTCTCAATTAATAAGTCTAGGACATATTTTCTTTGAGATAGAAATATACCTTTTTACTTCAGGACTTCAACACCCAAGAAATACTTTAGCATCCCCAAATCCTTCGTGTGAAACCGAGTATGTAGGAAAGACTTAAGAGATGAAATTCCCGTAGTATCACCAAGAATAACAATGTCATCTACATACACAACTAAAAGAATGATACCCAAATTTTCCGATCGTGTTTCAGAGAACACGTAATGGTCGACTTGCTTTTCATCATACCAAACGTTTCTATAGCTTGACTAAATTTTACAAACCAAGCACGAGGACTCTGTTTCAAACCATACAAAGATTCATGGAGACGAAAAACGTGCCTAGACTCCCCCGAGCAACAAAACCGCGAGGTTGCTCCATAAACACCTCCTCAAGATCACCATGAAGAAAAGCATTCTTGATATCCATGATGCAAAGGCCACCAAGTGAGTAGCCGCCATAGAAATAAACAACCGAATCAGATGTCAATTTAGCAACAGGGAGAGTAAAGTGCCCGAATAGTCCACTCCATAGGTTTCGAGTATATCCCTTAGCAACAAGACGGGCCTTTAATCGAGCAACCATCCCATCCGGATTGACCTTAACCGTGGAACACCCATTTGCATCCGATGCCCGTTTCACCCCGAAGGTAAATCAACCAAGTCCTAAGTACCATTGTCATCCAACGCATTCATTTCCTCGATCATGCATTATGCCAACCATGATGAGATACGGCTTCATCGAACAATTTTAGGGATAGAAATAGAATCAAGAAGCAATAAAAGAGCAAGAGGAAGACGACAAGCAATTATACGAAACAAAAAGAAGAAATAGGATAAGTACATTGACGTTTACCTTTGCGTGAATGCAATAGGAAGATCATCGTTCGGTGACAGGATCCGATGACGAAGGGAGCCATGCGTGACATGAATTAGAAGGTCTACGTCCTGGAGGACTTGAAAGTTAGAGGCCTAACAAGTGAGTCGGATCGAGACATGCTCGGATGATGTGATAGAATAGACTAACAAATGTCGTCCTCCTCCGACACGCATGAGAGGAGAAGACGAAAATAAGGTACGCCTTCCATGAAGGTAACATCAATGGAGACAAGATATTTGTTAAGACTAGACAATAACATCTATAACCTTTTTGGAGACAAGAATAACCACAAGATACACTTCAAAGACTTGGGATCTAATTTAGTAACACGTGATCTAACATCCCGAACAAAACAAATGCTACCAAATATCCTAGGGTCAACCTAGGAAATAAGTGACTTATTAGGAAACAAAATTTTGTAAGGAATCTCACCATTAAGAACATACGTAGGCATGCGATTAATAAGAAAACATGCGGTTGAAACCGCATCGGCCCAAAAAGTTTTGAAACATTCATTTGAAATAATAAGGTACGTAGCGATTTCGAGAAGATGTGTTTACGTTTCGGCCACTCCATTTTGAGATGGAGTATCAACACACGTAAGTTTCATGTAAGTATGCCATTTTGAACCATATAAGATTGAAACAAAACTCGATGTATATTCTTTGGCATTATCACTTCAGAAATGCAATTGAAACATTAAATTGAGTTTTAATCTCAACACAAAATGCACAAAAATAGAAAACAATCTCGTAACTGACTCTTCATTAAATATAACCAAGTTACACAAGAATAATCATCCACAAAAGTAACAAAATACTTAAATCCGTGTTTAGACAAAATAGGACAAGGACCCCAAACATCGAATGAACTAATTCAAAAGGAACACTAGCACGTTTATTAACTCTTGGATTTGAACTAAGACGATGATGTTTTGCAACCGACAAGACTCACAATCTAATGAAGACAACTTTACTAAACCGAGACAAAGTTTCTTCAAGAAGGAAGAGATGGATGACCCAATCTACAATGTGCCTCGAAGGGAGAGGGTTACACTGGAAAGCAAGCAAATGATTTCTAGACGGCGGTGTCAAGAATATAGAGTCTCCTGCGTACTCATGTCCTTTACCAATAGTCTTCATTACAAGATCCCGAAATAAGCAACGATCGTGAAAAAATGAGATACAAATGCTTAAGATTGAGTAAGTCGACTTACGTATATCAAATTAAAGGATAGGCTAGGTAAATGTAAGACAGACGACAAAAGAAGCAAAGGAGTCGTGAGTAATGTGCTGCACTCCAAGAACACGAGATGGTGACCCATCTGCCAAGGTAACAAGTAGAGGTAGAAGTAACATGAAGAGTAGAAAAGAGATTAGAATTACTCCGTCATATGATTCCGTGGCACTAGAATCAATAACCCATTTGGAAGATGAAGAAACGAGACACGCATTTGATTTACCCGAATTAGCAATAGTATGCGAAGGGTGACGAAGACCTTAGCGATTCTTGATCGTGAGTAACTTGCAAATTCATCCGCAGATAAGAACCAATTTTTCGTAACTATCGTAAGTGGATGATATGAGTTTGAAAGGTGACCTTTCTCGATGTTTTGTACCGAAGCTTTCTACATTCATGTTTCGTATGTCCTAGTTTGTGACAATAGTGACATACAATACTCCAGGTGTCTACAGTCGAGTTTCAAACCCGCGCGAGTCGCCTCCTTTATTTCTCGTTCATATAAGTTGACCGTCCACGTCATAATTATTACTTGGTACCGACCAAAGCACCATTTAATTGAGCGGTGGAGATGGAGTTGCCTTCTACGAAGTACTCGACTAAACACCTCTTGTAAAGAGGAGATCTCGTAACCGTAGTTAACCCTGACTTAGCTAGCCTCAAAAGTAGAGGAGAAGACCTAAGAAGAAAACTCACGACCTCCATTTGTTCCCGTTGACTTTGTTAACCCCGACATCGTGGCTAAAAGGCATCAAACTATTGAGCACCTCATAAGTCCTTTTAAATTCCATAAAATAATTTGTGAGTTGATCGATGTCGTTGCTCCGCACTCGGTAAAATGCTTGCATACCTCATATACGCGAGAAAGATTTTCCTTACCAGAATATAAGAAATCCAAATAGTCCATTAATTCCTTAACGAATTCACAAAGATTGATCAAGTCAATTACATTGCTTTCAATAGAATTCGAATCAGCTAAATAAGCGAGCATCGTTTCTAAGCCATGTCCGCTTTGAATCATCTTTAGGAGGATCATTAGTCAAATGACTATCTTTTTCGATACTTCTCAAATAAATTCGAATAGTCTTGCTCCAAGCCAAATAATTGAATCGGTGAGCTTATGGTCCGTGATTTTAGACATCACAGGCACCATGTCCGTTACAACATTAGATTTCTTTTCAGCCATAACTCTTACAAACGACAAGACAGCGAACAAATGAACAAAAAAAATCCAACAACAGCAGCGACGAAACACGCAGCGAATGCAAGAACACAAAATTGGAAAACGCAAACCCGAACAATCACAAGCGATGAATGCCAAACCACCACATGACGCAGGGACGGAGGAGAATGGGCGCGGGTCTCGCCGGAGAAGAATTCTACACGGACACGCCCGTCACGCGTCGACGCGTGAATTTTGATGTAGTCGCGGTGGCGCGTGTGGCCCACTCGCACTCGTCTCAGTGCGACCGGACTTTGGGGTTGGTCGGTCGGCCGCGATGTTCTTCCTCGTGCCGCGATGAGACGCGTGGAATTTTTTGACGTAAAGTCACGGTAGCCGCGCTGGCCCACTCGCGGCTTGTATGGCCGCCGGGTCTGGTTTGGGCCGGCACTCACACGTTTCCTCCTCGTGTCACATGAGAGAAAAATGTGCACTCTGAAAGAGTGTTCCAAGTTGGAACTCAAAAATGCACCAAATCCTAATTTGTGTTTACCCAAATTCTGCCACAAATTTGAACGGGAAAAAAAAATTTCTCAAATTTTGTAACCCAAATGCTCTGATACCATGTAAAATCAGAATTCTTTCTTGTTATTATCATACAAAGACACTACCTATTTATATACAAAAGATAGGAACAATCTTAGGTGACATACACCTAATACACCACTAAGACACCTAATACACAACTCACACCACTAAGACACATAGTGTTAGACACCTAATACACACACTCATAAATCATCTTTAACAAAAGTCAAGCCTCTAATACACAAGAGGAGCCAGACAAATAACATGATTTCGCCTCATTAGAAGTTGAGAACAGTTGCTTGATAAAGAAACCATCAAATGGATTATCATTCTACCACAAAAATATGAGTTTACAACTTGTCGCCTCTGCACGAATGCTGGAACACAATGCGACTCTACACGTATGGAAAAATCAGCAGATAACAATCGGAATTTCAACTCTCTACAACTTTTCGTGTAAAAAAGCACAGTGAGAAAGCTGAGGGATGCAGTTGTACAACAAACTACATACAATTGTGTTACTCTGAATTGGCAAGAGCTGAATGTAATACATCTTCTAGATACTTTTCGGCAGCATCATACTGCCTTTTCTTGTCCTCAATTGCTAAAGCAGCCAAAGCCTTGTCCTGCATATACATCAGCTAATATTTAATGATTGTTCTAGGACCCAACACATATTGGGCAGCATCTTTCGATCAACCGCAATTGATAAATTACCGGAGGCAGGTCCTGATAACTTCTCAGAGTATCAAGGATAGGCTTTGTTTTCTTCTCTAACTCCTTCCTATGCTCAGCCATTTCGACTAAGACCCCATGACTAATCTCCGTGGCATAGCCTGGACATAAAGTTCTAAGTCATCAATGGAATTAAGCACAAACTTGGGCTAAAATTTTGGCAGTATGTGTGGCAGGGTATAAATAAATCTAGAATTTCACTGGTAAATGCATTTCTGTAACTTCAATACTGACATATGATGCTGGCAGAGTTTATATCTTTAAAATACTATAGTGAATAAAAAGAGCCAAAATCATACAAAAGCACATTCGCATGGGAGTCAGAGTAAAAAACTAATAAAAACTAAATAATCATGTAACAATGTGAGTGTTAGACAACAATGATAATATCAATAACATAGTTACAGTCCAAATAACAGCAACAAATAAAAGTGACCTCTGCAACTTTTTAAATAATATACCGTACTGCACCACAAAAGTCTGAAAGACAAAGCCTTTTGTCCCAAAAAAATAAAAATAAAAATAAACTGATGTGTCCAGTGTTTATATCCTTGTTAAATGATACTCCGAATTATATTCTTGTTCAAGGAACCAAGCATTTAGAATATAATCTTGCCATAATTTCTAGTTGTTCTGTTAAATTTTTTTTAGCTTTGCATGTTAGATGTTTGGAATTCATCTTTTCTTTGAAGACTATGAAAACTAGACAGCAAAGACGCAACCTAGACCCATTTGCAAATGCTTCGTCTCATATTTTCAGATTCATTAGCAATACCTATCTTTATTTAATACTGGTAAGATATTAGAACTTATGATAAATTAATCTAACTTGCTATCCACTTTTTTCAGCTTTAATCTGGCTTCACCCTGATATACATGACTACTATGCAACTCTAGAGAGTAGAGACCTTCATTGGGAATTTTATTTCTCCAATCCAAGCACATTATCTTTTTTTTTTACTATACTGTTTCACAATCCACGTAAATACTAAAACTGACATAGTTATTAACTAAATTACAATAGAAAATAGTTTCACACAGCAGTCGGCAAAAATGAAAAAGAGTAAAAGGTGTAGACAAACTACTAAGTAAATTTGGCCACGATTCTATGCAGCTTAATCATGAATATATGAACAGGTAGACCTTCTAACTCATACACATAGTATTAACCAAGTCATCAGGCAAATATATTTGAGGAAAAGAAGCAACGTTACCCGGTGACTAGGCTGAGTTTCAACAAGTTTGGTAATACATGTGTGAGCATGTTTCAACTGTTTCCTCCTTTCATTTATTATCAGATAACACATTACAAAAGTCAGATATTTTACCTAGAAACTACATATACTCAGGACGGTGACTACTCATGAAGAAAGCAATAGTTTACCTTATAGTTGGCACACTGCTGCAGGTATTGTCTTTCCTTTGCAGCCATAACTGCCAAGTTTGTCTTCCAATTCTCCATTTGTGCCTCACTTGGGGCCACATCATCCTCTAGTTGTGCATGCATCCTAGCAGTTTGATTTCAAAAAATAACAACGAAAAATTAGCATCTCCTTCAAATATAATGACAGACATTCTCCAAATTTCCATAGCATAAGCAAAAAAGTTCCAAAAACATTAACTTCTTTTACCTCTTCAAATAGGTCAATCGTGCTATAGCCTTCCTAGTATAATCAAGTAAAATCTTCGATTCCTTTTGCACTTTGGCCCTTTCCTCCTCCACATCAGTTTTTCTCAATGAAATATCCCCCGTAGCTACAAGAAAACTAAATCCCAATTCTCCAATTCAAACACTCAAAATAAACCAAAAACCCAACAATTTTTTTTTTAAAAGAAATTCCATAAACAAATACTAAACAATAGTTTTACCTGCTAAGCTCAGTATCTCTCATATTCAACAAATTAGCCACATTTGCAATAACCTGAACCGACCCAACAACATTTGAAGCCAGACCGTCCATTGCCAGCCCCACATTTTCCAATATTTCTCTAATCCTCGCTGCTGTATACAAAAACCAAATTACCAATATATATATATTTACCATAGTCATCGATCTCGAAGAATCGAAATGTATAAAATAAAATATTAATGATAACCTTGGGAGCGATACTCAAAAGCTTTGAGGTGGAAATCGGAGGCGAGAATCTTAGAGGCCTGAGTCTTGGCTTGAGAAATAGAGGCAATGTTGTGCAAATAAGCCACGGAACGTGGTGTGTATTCGAATTCTGGAACTTCCTTACCGGCCTCACCAAATTCATTCTCCAACCACTGCTTTACTTCTCCGATCCGCGCTGCCTCTGAAGAATCGCCCATTGTTCTTCACTCGGTGAACTTTGGGGTTTGTAGCTGTAGTTTGGGAGTTAGGACTATCAATCAAATTTTGTTGATGGAGAGGTTTATAATTTTCTATTCAGAAGAGAGACTGATTTTGATGCGATGGATCAACCTTGATCAACTGCAAATCATCATGTTAAAATTGAAGTGTATGAAAATGAACATTCAACTATATATATACATTCTATAATTTCATTTTTAAAAATATATGTACATATATTAAGAATCAATGAAATTATCCATTACTTCCTCGTATATGTTTACCTTCAAACAAGTGGGATCGATAAGACGTACCAATATTTTAAATGCATTTTGCGATATACTTGTTCTAATATGTATTTTTTTCATTTTTTTAAAATATTTTTTTATGTATTAAATAAATATATATTTTATTTTAAATATTAATATTATTGTCGTACAAATATTATTACATGTGAATTGAATATATTGGGATATAAGTTAAGGAGAGTATCAGTGGTTTAAGTTAATATTAAGTAAATAATTTAATAAATTTATTTAAATTAATAAATTTAATTCGATTCATCGAATTCAGATAGTATTTAATTAATAAATTTTATAATTAAATCGAATTTATATTTAAAATTATACAATATATTCTAATTTAAATTAACAGATGTTATAATATAATTTATTCGATCTAAATTGAAATATTATTAAATTATAAATAAATATATATTTTATTTTATATTATATTATATTTAAATATTATACGTAACATATTTATATTATATTATTATTTTAATTTAAAAATAAACATAAATATTTATAATAATTATACAGATATATTTTTTATTCTTTTTATTCTTCAGTTTTACTAAAAATAATAATATTTATTATAAAAATATAAATTTAAAATTATATATAATGTGTTTTATATATAATTATAATTTATAAATAAATTTTAATATTAATATAATTATTATACGAAAAAGTCCAACTTTGAAATTGTAATGATGTTTGGAAGATGAGTTTTTTAAGTATACTTTTTTTGTGATATGATATTTTTTTTTTTGAACTAGATATTTTATTTAAGTTGGGATGTTTGAGGAATAGTTTATCATTTTATTTATATTTAAATTGCTTTTGAAATATTTTAAAATAAATAATGAAATTTCTCCGAAATTACTTTAAGATGAATTTAACCAAATTTACAAAATACTTTACACTATTCTAGCTATCTATAAATAAAATTTTAAATTCAAAATATTTATTTTAATAAAATAAAATGACTATTTTATAACTTTATAAAATTTAAAACAAATTAAAACAAAGTATACAACTAAATTATTTTTTTAAAAAATATAAAATGGGATTGGGTTTCTCACATTAATATTTAAAATTAGGAGAAAAAATTATGCAAAGTTAAAATTTTTAAAATATTAAATGTATTACAAATTAAAGAAGCAAATAAAAAAAATTGTAGTTTTTTTATAAAAAATTTAATTATATTTTTGGATTGTAATTTTTTAATTACAGTAATGTAATACATATTTAGAATACTTTTGATTTTTAATTTTCATTTTACAATATTAAATAATTATTATAATTATCATAAATATTTTAATTTTTCTTTTTTAATTTTTTACTATAAAAAATTATTACTTTTATCAATTCCACATTGTAAATGATAATTATAAACACATTAATTATTTAACAAATAGTTCAAATATAAAATTAATTATTTTTTAACGATAAATATAACTTTAAAAAATAATAAAAATGCAATACATATTTATAGACTTTTTTAAATAAATATACTGCTTACACATTTTAATAATGAAAATTCATTATATAGTTTGATCGGTTACATGCATTTTAGCCACAAACTCGTTAGTAATACAAATTTAATAATTTTTTGATTTTTTCTTTTTAATTTCATAAAAATAAAAAATTAGTATAATATTCATAATTCTTTGAATTTATATTTTTTAAATTTTTACTACTAACTTATAAATTTTAAAAAATCTTACATAAAATTAATTATTTTAAAATTTATTTTATTTTTCCTTTTAATTTAACTACTAAAAGATAATACTACAAATCAATTATTTTTTTACGCTAAATATAATTTAAAAAATAAATTAAAATATTAAAAATTTTTATTTTTCATTTAATTCTATAATAATAAGAATTATTATGAATTTTTGTCATTTAAAATTATTAATAAGATAATTTATAAATTTTAAATCTATTCACCTATAATCAATTATTTAAAAAAATATGTTAATTTTAATTTTTATTATTCTTATTAAAAATTAATTAATATATAAAATCAATTACTTTTATATAATATATAATTTAAAAGATAAATTAAAATTTGATACATATTTAAAAAAATTAATTATTTTCTTTTAATTCTATAATAATATGCATTTATTGTAATATTCACAAATATTTTGATTTTATTTTTTAAAATTTTTACTAAGAATAAATTTTTGAATTTTAAATATGATAATATTAATTATTATTTTATGAATTTTTTATTTTTTAATTCTTCTTCAATTTAAAGATAATTAATACATATAATCATTTATTTTTTACATCAAATATAATTTAAAAAAAATATTAAAATTATTTACTATTAAATTAGATTATATATGCAATATATAGATAATTAAATTATATCTTAATTAATATTTGATATGTTATATTTGAAATGTAATACATGAAGTAAAGATAATAATTTTCATATTAAAATAAAAGTTAATTTTTTATAATATTTATAAGATAATAAAATTATTATTATTATGTTTCAAGAATATACATAAACATGAAAAAGAAAAATATTAATATCATATAATTTTATAAATTTTTTACTTATAATTTTTATATCTTATAATGTATTATTATTATTATTTTAAAAATTAAAAAATTATCTAATTTTTATGTAGTATTTATGGTAAAATTTAAATAATATAAATAAAAAAATAATTACAAATTTATATAATACTAACATTCTCTCACGAAACAATTGAAAATCCTTAAACCCACGTTCCACCTTTGCGAAGGGTTTTCCAAGCTCCAAAGAAACCAATCCACCTTCTTCCCCAACACACGATGAGCCTAATAGCAGGATCGTACGAGAGATTCATATGGGGCTTCAAACTCAAACCTTTCAAACAACCCTCCTCTGAATCTCACCAAACCCTATCACTAACCCCACTATTCTCCTACCCATCCCACCTTTCCTCCATCACCGCCGCTGCTGCTGCCGGAACGGCAGCTGCCTCGGGTGGTTCTGACGACACCATCCAACTCTACGACGTCGCTTCAGCTTCCTCCCTCGGTTCCCTCCACGATCACTCCGCTACAGTCACCTCACTTTCCTTCTTCACCCCTCCAAATCTCTCCTTCCCACGTAATCTCATCTCCGCTTCTGCGGATGGATCTGTTTGTATCTACGATTCCGACCCTTTTGTTCTCCTCAAAACCCTGAAGCCACACAAGAAGGGCATCAATGATTTGGCCGTACACCCTTCTGGGAAGTTGGCTCTAACTGTGGGTCGCGATGAGTGTTTGTCCATGATCAATTTGGTGAGAGGTAGGAGAAGCTTCTTTTGTAGGTTGGGAAAAGAAGCCAGCTTGGTGAAGTTTGATTCTGGTTCTGGGGATAAGTTCTATATGGTTATGGATGATAAGGTTTCTGTGCACGAAGCTGAGGATGCGAAGATTGTTTGTGAATTTCAGAATCGGAAGAAGATTCTTTGTGCAGCCCCTGGAGAGGTTAGTTTCTGAATGATTATGGGTCTTATTTGTTTTTGTATATATCAGAACTATTTTAATTTATTTTTTCTTGTTCTGGTTTATTTTTCTTATGATATGTTCATGATATTGTAAAAACTATCTTCATGATATGTTCTGTTCTATGAAGTTTGAGGCTTTCAGGTGTCTTTTCCGAAGATGTATGAGTTTTATAAATGTTGATTGGATCATTCTAATTTCAACAAGTATAATTGGGTTATATTGCATTTTAGTCTTATGATATGTTGATTGAACTTTAGAACCATTTTAATTTACTTCTCCTAGTTTAGTTCCTTTGTTGTCTTTGTGGTTTTGACATTAAACTTGAGGTGTTGTGTGCTTGTTTCTATGACAAATTTTTTCTTTGAATTTTTGGAACAATGTTGTTCATATTTCCTTACAAATGGTACTTAGTATTATAAATGTTGACTGTACCGTTCTTAATATAACAAGTTTTATTGGTAAGTGGGCGCTTTTGCATTCATGTTAACAAAAGATTCAATCTTCTCCAAACTAAAGGTCTGTTTATTTATGTTTGTGACCCAAAAGTGCTTCTTAAGCAAATAGAAAAATATGGGTCTGTTTGGATATGCTTCTCCTAGAAGTGGTTTGATTGAAAATGGTTTTAGGAGAAATATTCGGATGTTTGGGATGAAAATGTTAGAAGTGGTTTTGAGGGACACTATGATAATTACTTTGGGATGAGAGCATGCATTCAAAACTATTTCTCGCAAAAGTAAATATTACTTCTCTTAAAAGCATAAATAATAGCATAAATAATGTTTCTTATATTTTGAAAGTACTTCTCATCAAGATTGCTAAAGACCCTTGAAAGTGCTTTAATTTATTTGAAAGCACTTTCAACTTATATTACTCGGATTTTTTAGGATATCGAGAGTCGTAAATTTTTTAATATATATTCAAGTGTTGGATACATTAATTTTGTTGTTGTTGTTGTAAATTTACACCCAATTAGGGTGTCCAAGTATTAGCACATGTCTATTTCCACGTTCTTGTCCCTTTGATACGGTTATTTTACGAAATATAAAGAATTTAAGTAACATAGCTTTCGACTAAAAGGAGAAGCGGTTTCAAACGGATCCTATTTATCATAAATGCTTTCAGACTAAAAAACATTTTTTCCCATTTGGAAATCACTTTAATGGAAGCACAATCAAACGTACCCTAAGTTACACAAAGAAAGGGGAGTTCTTTGGTAATATTTATTCAGTCATGTATAACTGTATAAGACATGCATAGTTCTTTCGTTTGCATTCTGCTTATGTTCTCTTAGTTTTTTGGTTTTCTGTTTGTAACTATGATATATTAACTTCTGGCAGAATGGGCTTCTATTTACTGGCGGTGAGGACCGGAATATTACAGCATGGGATACTAACAGTGGGAAGGCTGCATATTGCATTGAGGGTGCACATCCTGCCCGTTTGAAAGGAATCGTTGTGCTCACTAAAAATTCCGGTTCTGTTGCTGACGAGGATCAATATCTAATAGCTTCTGCATCATCAGATGGTATCATAAGAGTGTGGGATGTTCGAATGGCTATGAAGGAGGAGAAGCCTAATCCACTAGCCGAGGCTAATACAAAATCAAGACTAACTTGTCTAGCTGGATCCTCATTTAAATGTAAGTTATAGGTTGATATGATTTTCCTATACTTCTCCATTTGCTTCATCTTTTGGAGGACTTTCTTTACCCTTTTGAAGCTTAGGGATTTTGGCATAGTATTTCATTTTCTTTCTTTCATTAGCTTGCAATGGCTTGATCTTCTAGAAAAAAAAATAGTCGAATGTTGTAGACTTAGTAACGTATTTGCTTGTAGAAATGACCATTTATAGGATTTCTTTACATATCTTTCGACAATCTTCAATTCGTTGCTTATGAAAAGTATCTCATAACCTTGTTATCATATTGCATTTTGCTACGTATTTTTTATTGTTTCATTAGTTGCCTATGAGAATGTGACTTAGATTTTGGCCTCACCTTTTGAGTAAAGTGAACTTCTTTCAAGACGTAACAAGTTCCTTATCAGTAGGGAAGTAAATTTAAATCCAGTCTATCAAATCCCGGATGACTTGGCATAATCTGACCGAGCACAAATCTCATTTAGGTTCGGTCGGATTTAGGGTCAAATATTTATAAATACAATTCCAGTTTAAACTGGTTTGAATTGCGAGTTAAATATAAATTATATGTAAATTTAAATATTATATTTTATTATTTTATAATTTTTTTAATATTATTTAAATTTGATACTCTTTCAAGTGAATTTAAAGTTAAAAAAAATCAAGTTTCGACCTACTCAAATGTTTTAGGATTAGGGTTTGTAATTGCATTTAATTTAAAAAAATTGATCTGCCTTAGGCTCGAAAACATAAATGACTTGACAATACATACGTGTTAGTTTGTGGGGGTTGTGCTTATACATGTTGTATTTGTTTAATTTTTTTTGTTCAAACTTCATATTTTTAATATTATAAAAAATTAAATTATTTTTAATTAATTAAGTAATTTATAATGATAAAAAAAATTAAAAACTTTATAAACAGAAAATAATTCATTTCATATATTGTGATTAGAATTGCCACTTGACTCATTGGCATAGGAATAAGAATTTTTGGTATATTATTTATCTTTAAATTTTAACTAAATTTACATATAAATTTTTAAATTTTTTAAATATACGATTTGATCATCAAATTTTTAAATCTTCACGCATAGTTTTTTATAATTTAAATTATATTTTTAAAATTATACACATTGATTCTCAAATTTTTTATTCATAAATATGTATTTTAGCAACAAAATTAGTATTTATGTATAAAATTTTAAAAGCTTAGGATTGAATGGTAGGATTTAAAAGTTTAAAAATATATACATAAAATTTTAGAAATTGAATATCAAATTGTACATTTTAAAATTTGAGAAATTGCAAAGTAAGATTAAACAGCCCATTAGTTGTCATTTAGTATAATGGTAATCGATTGGTATTTTTTTTCAAAACTCATTTCGTTTCCTTGTTCCGATCATTATTTGGTATTAAAAGAGAGAAAAAAAACAATTCATCCCAAGTTTCAAGCTCAAAATGGCTATCAAATGAGGTAATTTTAACCAAATTATTTCTTAAACTCTTTAATTTGATCAATCTGACCCATCACTAACCTAGTCCAAAATATTTTCATTCAATCGATTAGTACTAAATAGTTATAGCAAAAAAAAAAAATTGTACTAAATAGTCATTCAATCAATTTAGTTCATGATGTTTTAATAACTTCAAATAATAGGAGAAACTACAAGAATAATAATAATAATAATAATACATTATAATTATAACAATGAAAATAGAATCTCAATAATATTAAACGATTTTTAATTAAATGATATTTAATATTAAACGAGTTTAAATTATTGTAATTTAATTTAAACAAATCTAATTAAACGACGTTTAAAACAAAATAATGTGTTAAGTTTTTTTTAATAATAAAAATGTATGAGATAGAAGATAATGTTATTTGTATGATTAAGTTTTAAGGGTGAAAGATAAAAAATTCTTTATATGACCTAAGAAAAAAAAGTAAGAAAGAAACTCACTATTTTTTTAAACTTTAGGTAGAAATTCATACTCATTGAAAATATGAAAAATATGTGTGTTTACAACTGTTAATTAATTTGTTGACAATATAAGATAATAAGAAATGGAAGAAAAAAATACAAGAAGGAGAAACAATACATTCTTTGGTATAAACTGAATTTGGGAGCTCTCAAATTCCTCTTCAAGAATGGTTTCTAACTTAGGAGAGGTTGAACATCTTCTATGTGATATGATATTGGCAGGTTTTATTGCACCCAATTTTCTCAAATTCCTCGTTATCTTCTTTTCCATTTTTGCCCCCTCTATCATTTCTGAAGGTTTGGAAGAAAAATTGATACCCAAACAATTTAATTTGTATTTTACATGTTTATGAATGTTACAAAAGTTACAATGTCTTATATATAGACAACAAGGAAGATAATTATAAGAAGGAACTAAAAATAACCTATCTAATTTGGAGAAAATGCCCATATAATGATTCTTTTGATTCTAATTTTGGTGTATTCAATAACAAATAGATTTTATTAGGAGAAGGTTAACAACTAGATATTTAATTTTATATTTATAGATGGGAGTTAATACTTATAAGTTGTGACATACATACATAGAGAACAATTAAATTTAAAAAAATTAAAATACATACATCAAATAATTGTAGGTGTAATCTAAGAGTATATTTCTAAATATATTCCTTAACTCTTTGAATTCTGCATCTAAGTTGGTTCTTTTATTAGTTCACAATATAATAATCTTCAATAAAATTTGATTTGAGATGGGTTGATATATTTAATATTTGAACTACAATAAAACAACTAATAATATCATATTTAGATTTAGATTTAGACATAAGAAAAAAAACTTTTAAATATTGCTAAAACATGCATAAATTCACCTTAAATTAAATTTAGGTGACAAAATTATTTTAGTGGATATATTATATGTAAATTTATGTGAATTAAAATAAGTCAGATATAACTGTGTGATTTTTAGTGAAGGAAATGAAAAACAACAATCTACCCAAGATAAAGCTTTTGTATGTAGAGAGCCCTTGTTCTTTTATTTCATTTCCTCGAAATTCATTTTTTAAAAAGTGGCTAAAATATATACAGTTGTATTTTTCAAACGTGTGGGGAGTTTTGCAATTTCAACATATTTAAAGGAATGTATTTGTAATATATCTATATTTAAAGAATAATTTATTATTAGACAAAAAAAAAATAATATAGGGAAATTACAAAAACAAAATAAGGATAAATTTTATAATAATAAAAATAACATCATAATAATATTAAACATGATCTAATTATATGGTGTTTAATATTAAATTAATTAAAATAATAATTGTTTAAATTAAATAACGTTGAAATTGATGACGTTTAATATAAAATGGTGTATTATACATTTTTTATATCTATATATTTTCATGTTAGTAAAAATGTATGAGATATAAAAATGTATTTTTTTTAATTTTAAAGGCGATATTTTTATTATTTTTCTTAATATATTATATTACTTAATTGCTAAGGATGGATTAAAAGCCACAATTAAATAATTTTATTACACATATCTTAAGAATGTATAAAAAGAAATATGATAACCTATTAGTTACAAATTTAACCTAATATTATTTAGGGTTTGGAATTTGGTGACTTGTGTTATCAAATCAAATTAAATAAGGTAAGGTTTTATTCGATAGAAAGTCACCCTTAAATATGTCCTCATTTTTCTTTTAAAATTCTTATAATTTTTTGTTGAAAACTATAATCATGGAAGAAAAACGTATCAATAGAAGGGAGAAGATTGAAACAAAAAAGATAGAGAATGAAAGGAAAAACTTTGAAATAAGAAGATAATAGAATGAAGATGATTGCCATATAACGTTTTTCCACAAGCCCATGAGAGAACATCTTTATGGGATGCTTTAGGTAAAAGAAAGCATATTTGGAGGGGAAAAAGGATAGTGGAGGATCCCAATTGAAGAACTTCAACAAATAAATTCTTAATTTGAAGAGCTTTATGACATTTTGGACAACCATTTTAATGGTGTAATTTTTATGCATTTAATTTTCATCTTGTACTTAATAGTTTGGTGTCTTATAAAATCTTTACTCTCTCTCTATATATAAATTTTATTTTTCTACTTGCGTTCATTATGAAATTACTTTATTATGACATGTGTAAACATAAAATCATGCGGTTCAAAATCACAATTTTTTGGTTAAATTAATCCCATATTATCATCTTATTTATGAAAAATTTCAATGCATGAAATTCGGTTCATTAATGTTTAAAAATATTATATTAGATCTAAATCTTGATGAACTAAAATAAAACTCATATAATTATATGATTTTTAGTTAAGGAAATGGAAAACAATTAATGGGAGATAAAGCTGCTTTATGCATAACACCTATTTAGTATATGAAAATGAATAGAAAGACCAGAAAGAAAGGCACATAGATTTTTTTTCTTTATAAATCTATTACTTGGCTTTAAAATATTACTATATTGTATAATATTGAATTAACATTATTTTAAAGTATAATAGGGAAGTACTCGTAAAAAAAAATTACGTGTATTGAATTAAAATTTAATATGTCTTTAATAATCTAAGTGTATTAAAAAATATAGATTTTTAATAATTTTTTTTTGAAACTCACCATTTTTAAGAACTTTGATAAAGTTTTGAGTTAAAAATATATATGATAACTCATTAATATAAAGATGAAGAAAAATCTAAAGTAGGAAGACAAACAGAAAAGAGAACGTTTTGTGAGAAATTTTGTTGATATTATTCAATTGACCGCCCCAATTATCATTACGTAGCCAAACAAAAATTTCTCTTAAAATTTTCATGCTCTAGACATCACTTAATTAGTACTTACCATTACGGCACACCTAAATTAATCCTATGATTTTGTAGTTTTATGTTCATCAATGTTTACAAATTTTATATGATTTATTTTATTTTATTATTCCTAAAATTCATAATTTTTTTTTCAATGTTGCTAATTTTTTTGTAATTTCAACAAATTTAAAGAAATACATTTGCAATATTTCTATATTTAAAGAATAATTTATTATTTAAAAAATAAAAATAATTATTATATTACTTAATGGTTAAGGATTAACGTAAAGTTATAATTAAATAATTTTGTTACTAGTACGTTAAGAATATATAAATGAAAACATGACACCCTAAGAATTACCAATTTATCCCAATATAATTTAGGGTTTGTGGTGGGACTACTTTTGAACTTTGTATATTTCTTCTATATAGATTACTCAAAAGAAAATCAAATTAAATATTACTTTTTTTTAATAAAAAGCACCCATCCTTAAATATGTCTTCGTTTTGCTTTGAACATTTATTTTTTATAAAGAGTATTAAAGTTTATTATTAAATAAAAAGTTTAATAGATGAGATTCAAATTTAATTCATATTCATGTAGTATAAAATTATACTATTTAAACAATAAATTAATTATTTACGTATCTCATTCTTCACATGAATCATAGTAATATTCTTTATATAGTTTTAATCTCATAGGATGTTCTCAAGGGATAGAAGTCAAATTGAGAGTTATTTTTTTATTTTGCTTTCAACATTTTCTTACAAATATTTGTTGAAAACTTCATTGATGGAAGGAAAACATATCATCCAAAGGGAAATTAATGTAAAAGAAAGAGAATAAGGGGAGGAAAATAAAAATAAAAATAAAAATGAGAGAGTGAAGTAGATTGCCACGTCACGTTTTTCCACCAGCCCATTGGGTAGCGTCTTCATCGGATGCTTTTTAGGTGATGAAAGTACGAAAATGCTGGAGAGTAATATCCAATTATTTAATACTATTTATATATCATATATAATTTTTTAAAATTTAATTAATATCATTTGTGTATCTCTATTACTTTCTTATTTATGCTATACAATATTACTCCGAATAGCACATTTGGAGGGGGAAGTGAATTAGAAGATATTCAAAAAATAAATTCTTCTTTTTAAAAGATTTGTGATAAGTGATACCATTGGTGTAATTTTTTAACATTTAATTTTAATTAACTTTGTACTTAATATTTTAATTTATTATAAATTCTTCTTTTCCCCATTGTTTATAATGGTTAGTAAAGGATTGTGTATCCTTTGTAGATTGTATAGATTAAAAAGAATCTAATATTTATAAAAAAAATCTTAATTCAAATTTTTTTTAAGAAAATAAAAAAACTTAATTCATTCTATTAAATCTACTATTAAAATTCATTACATAATTAGTTACAGTAAACATACATATATTTATCTCATTAAGTGATATTTTATTTTCATGTATGTTCGATCAATTTTATTATTATCATAAACTTGGATTTTAAAGTATCATAATTTTTAAACAATCTTAGATTTAAATTTAGATGAGAAAAAACTTAAAATTATGGTTGGTTTTATTTAATTAAAAAAAAGTAAAAAAATCTTACCCAAATACATAGCCAAATTCGATAGAAATTAACTCTTCTTAAGGTAGGTAAAATCTAAAAGATGAAGATAAATGGAAAAGAATAAGAATGAAGAGACAACGAATATTACTAATCTTAATTCAATTGCTCACCTCAATTATCATTAAGTACCAAAAAAAAAAAAATAGTCCCAATACTTTCATACTGCAGACAACTTAACATCACACACACACATATATATATATATATATAATGTATATTAAATTGGTCTCAAAATATGATTTTGTAGTTTTATGTTTATCAATGCTTACCAATTTTATATTATTTATTTTCTTTTATTTAATTATCCTCAAAACTCATAATTTCTTCCTTATTTTTTTTGCAAATACATCTTTTTAAAAAGTTGCTAAAATATATACAATTGTATTTTTCAATCATGTGGAATTTTTTTGAAATTTCAAATTTTTTAAAGAAATGTATTTAAGATATTTCTATATTTAAATAATAATATATTAATCGATAAAAATATAATATATTATATTACTTAATGGCTAAGGATGAACTTAAAGTGGCAATTAAATCAATTTGTTACTTATATATGTTAAGAATGTATGAGTAGAAATATGACAACTTAAGAATTACTAATTTAATCTAATATTATTTAGGGTTTGGGTTTGTATGGCTCTTTTTAATAGAAATCCGACATAACTGCATTTTCCTTTCAACATCATTGTTGCGAATATTTATTGAAAACTTTAACCATGCTAGTGAAAGGAAAAATATACATTGAACTTAAAAAGAGATAAAATCAACATGATCATCATACACGTTTTTCTACAAATTTATTGGATAATTAAGATCTTTTTTATATTCTTTAGAAATCAACGTCAAGAAAAAAGAAGAAGATAAGAATGAGATATTATTACATAAATGAATTTAAAGATATAAATCTATATCTATTTCTCAAAATTACATAATTATTAATTGTTTAGAAAAAAAACTTTTCACCGATGGGATGCTTTAGGTCATGTATGGCATATTTTTCAGGAAAAAATTAATAGTGGGAGATCAATTTGGGAAACGTGACTTTTGAAGATTTTCAACAAATAACCATTTTAAGGGTGTAACTTCCTTACGTCTAACTTTCGTGGACTTCTGAACGTACGTAATCTTTTACTCTTTGACATAAAATTTCTATTTGAGATTCAATCACTTTACAATATAGATATCTAGGGGGAGTAACCGTATATAAATAATTTATTTTATTATAAATTTAAATATGATATGATAAAATTTAAATTTGATTTCAAATCTAAATAGTGTCAGATTTTTTTAAACACTTATTAAATTATTGTAGAGATTTAATATTAATATTTATTTTTTAAAATAAGATAATAATTTAATATAATTATGGTACGTATAATATTTAAATATAATACATTATAAAATAAAATATGTATTTATTTATAATTTTAATAGTAACGTATTCTAAATCGAATTAAAACGGATAATAAAATATTTTAATCCGATTTTTATAAAAATCTGAATAAATTGTATATATTTTATTTTAAATTCAATTCGATTATAAAATCTATGATATAATCATTTATAAATTTTACAAAATAGATTAAATTTTAAGATCAAATTATTTTATCACTCCTATGCATCAATAAGCAATTTCTTCTCGTGGTTCAAAATCGCAAATTTTAAGTCAAATTAATATGATATTTATTAGGGTGGTGAATTGTAATAACCCAAATCGTTAATGTACAAAGGTATAATAATATAAATAAAATTAATGTTATATACATATTGTTACAACAATAGAAAAATAATTATAACAATATTAACAACATAATTATAAAATCAGAATTGAAAATTTTAAAATGCAACAAATCCAATTCAATGATAATTTGGATTGTTTCATGAAATCCAATCAAAATAATATGCAAAATCTATTTTTACCTTTCAATTATTTTGTTCATGAGATAAATACTTTGAAGTCTTTTATTTATTACAAAAATAACATTTAAATTATGTATTTATTTTTATAACATTTTAGTTATATTATTATGAAAAAATAATCGCATGTACGTAGATAAAGAACATTTTTATTTATTTCATTTTTTTCAATTACATTATATAAATACTTATAACTTAAATAAAAATTGAAAAAAATATTTAAGAAAAATAAATAAAAACATAAAAAATAATTATCATCTTAATACAATCATATTTTTATAATAATATGGTTAAATTGTTAAAAAAAATTACAAAAATTAAATATCACTTTTAAAAACCTTTACAATCAACTTTCCTTTATTTATTTGATCTACAATAAAGTTATTTATGATTTTAGTTTACTCAATACATGAGACAGGCAATAGGTAATATCTTGGATTTGATCTGTCTTCCCTTGAAATTTTTTTTGTGAAATCTGTTAGGATTAAGATCGAACGTACACTTGGGAAAACGCTTGTGCCTGGACTTGGGAGTCCTCTCTATGCTAATGGTGCTAATTCTAGGATCGTTTGGAAATATATTGTTTTAAAAAAATAATGACCAAACACAACATTATTTTATAAGCAAATTTTTACTTTATAGAAAATAACTTTTAAACCATTCGGCCAAAAACAAATCCTTAGTTTTCCTATTGCAAATTTTCTTTTGAAATGATTAGTAATACACACTCAGAGGTACCCTTGAAAATTTTGGAAAAAAGGAGCAAAATGATGTTTCTTATTTTTATAATCGAACTAGGGTTTTTTGGGATAGTACGGAGTCTATCACTCTATTAAACAACCGTTGGTGTCAAGTTAACCAAGTTTTGAGAATCCTGCTAGTGAAACTGTTAATTATAACATCGGAATCCACAGCTTATACATGATTTGGATCAAACAATCTAAATGGAAAAAAAATTACAAACAGCCCTGGTACGTCAATCAATCACGAAAATAAACCATCTTATCGTTTTAGCACTTTGGTTCTAGGGTTCTGTTACAGTTTCACAGCAATGAAGAGGACAAGTTCTCATAACAGTTCTCTAATCAGCGTCCATTTCTTCTAGGGCTGCTTTAGCTGCTGCCTTAGCTTCCTCTAAGAGGTCTTGGGGAACCTGAGAATAATTTTGGCAAAATCATGAAGAGGCTAGTCAACAATTTAACTCAATATTCTCCATCTTAAAGCCAAATTAGTTACCTTCTGATGTAGCCGGTTCGATTCCTCACAGACCCAACTCATTTCCAATTCAAACTCCTTGTCCTTAGCCTCATCATGTATTCCGTAAATGCTGCATATCATTAATTATATATGTCAAATCTATTCAACAACTCAAATTAAGCATCATATGAATATCATATAAATATATATAGTAAACCAGAATTGCTAGCCTGAAAATTTCATTCGTTTTATGATCTGAAAAGGGTATAACATGAAACCCCTTAAGGCTGCTGTTTATAAAAATTTCATAATTTTTTTCTTTAGTAAGTGATGTATATCCTTTTCAATTACTCAAAAGTTCCTAACAAATCTTTCCACTTATCATTTCTTGATATTTCTCATACTTCCTAATCTGAAAATAAAATTGTCACAACAAAGCTTGTCCTGCAGCCACATTTTCCTAATTATTTCCAGCTAATCAACAAATCATCCATTGATCCACTCCTAATCGCCTATGTTCTACGTAGTTGAGTTTCTAGTCCTAATGATCCTTATAAAAAAGGTACATTCAGAGACAAACAATAATCACCAAGATCAAAATTCTTAATTTTCTGACATGCTGTGCTACAACTGAACAATGTCACCATAATTCAGAAATCAATATACGAATAAAAGATATCACCCACATCTTAGCTACTTCAATAACTCCTTGACGACAAGTCATTTCTGAGAGCTTCAATTTTTCGACCTCTCTGTCAATACGTAAGAACGGTGTATTAGTACTTTAGTTCAAATACACTAACATGAAGAGGAACTCTCGAAAATATGTAAACATAACAAAAACACCCAAAACTACAAGCAAATAACAACATGATAAATTAAACCATCAGTTCAGTAAGATGTCCCCATCTTGTAATAGACGACAAGCAACCATGACATTGAAAAATAATCAATGAATTTCATATGTTCAAGAATATATGGTGTTTCCAATGCGTTAGTTCTTATTTAGTGACCGGGACATGTTGAATATGAAAGTTTTATGGTTTCAACACATAACAGCAAGTAAACAGGTATTCATGAACCTAATGTCTTAACACTTATTTAGCTTTGTCTGAGACAACCTCTTTTGAGAAGGACCCAAGGGATTGTTATGAAAATGATAACTAAGCAAAAGTTTAGCAATAAAATCTACAGAAATACTTTCGAAAATAAATGAACTATGCATCCAAAAAATTGTCCACCATAGGTGGAAATACATGATTTGTTACTATATGGACATGGAAAATCTTACAATTAAAAAGTGCACCACAGATCAGTGGCATTTCTCTCAAAAGCACTTCAACAAATAAATCAACTGCAGCTGGTAGTTTAGAATTTCAAAATCTAATTCAGAAAAGCATCCATTCAAGTGCTTAAGAAAGCAACATCATCCTTGCTGAATTCAGGTGTTGACTTTTAAAGGCTTGCTCATCTGTTTGATCAAACATCAAACATTGTGCTCGGAACGAGCACCTAACTGGGTGCTTATTCGTGATATATAAGCTCTTTAATTCTTATATCGCTGATTGCTCTGAAAAGTTCTTTTATCAGTTTGCTAAACACTTATAATGGTGCTATGCATTTTTAGACATCAATCTTTTGGCAGTGCTAATGAAAATAAACCCTTGCTAATTCATGCTAGAGTTATTTTTTAAAATTATTTTTATTTTTATTTTTTATTTTTTTGGTCTAGGTAACGTATTCTTGTAGTACATACAGTTTGCATAAATGGACATTAGATCAAACAAAATCCAATTTTTGGCATCCCCGAATTTTAGACTCTTGTGCTTCACCCTTTCCCTTGAACTTCCATTTCTCTGTCTCTCCACTTCCCCTCTGCGTCACTCACTGATATGACTATTAAGAAATAAAATTACAGAAATATTATTATGCCTACTGCGCCTAGAAACTTACATACCCATTTAAGATATGCACCTAAAAGATTTATATAGTAGAAAGAAAACCAAAACCTTGGAAACTATAGTAATCTAAGATATTTAGACTTTTCAATTCTGCTATATTTGTGCAATAATAATTCCACACAAGCATACATAAGTCGTATGGCCACATTTGTGCAGCCTATTCTAGGTTAGCTTTTAAGACATGAGTGAAGGCAGTTGGAAAGCTTGCCTGTGCACGTGCCACTATAATGAGGTAAGCAAGCATTGGCACATAAAGATATACATAGGGGTCGATTAGGGTTAGAATGCTGCCAAGTAAATTAGTAGTTTTACTCAAGCCCACCTCAACAACATTAGAAATTCAGGCATGAAATTATTAAAAATACTTAAAAATGCCAAAATATTTTGTGATCGAATTTTAAGCAGAAAAGACATTTACTTACGTTTTAGCTGCCTGTTTTCCCTTCCCAATTGCAGCACCGAAGTACCTCTAGAACAGATCCCAAAACCCATATCAGTAAAGTAAATCAACTGATTAGGTTATGAAGCAACGAATCACGACTTAGGATAAATGACACATTTTAAAACCAACAGCGTAAAGAAAGTAAGCTACTTACATAAGAAATGCCCGAAGGTTCAACCATGTACAATTGTGGCCCATCTCTGTCATAACCTCCAAGGATTACTCCGCAGCCAAAAGGTCTGCAGCATTATTAAAAATTATCTGAATGAATAAGTGGTGCACGAAACGTAAACAGTTAAATAATATTTTATAAGTTCCCAACATACCTGAGCCACCAATATAATGTACATAAGTGCACATAACTAGCAACACGTTCAGCAAGTTCCTTAACAGGAATTGGTTCTCCGTACACACTGCAAAATTCGTAGAAAATCAAGTAAACATAAAACAATGTGCTAAGGAAAAAAACGGCAATGAAAGATCAGGTAAAAAATGCATATGTGCATGACACAGCCATATTAGATATCCAGAGAACAAATAACCTCTCATAATTAGTAGCTTCAGACTTTGTCCGAGCAACAATTTGCCTCCCGTCAGCAGCCAAGCCAGCCACAGCCTACAATTGAAAAAACAAGAACTAATTAACAAATGCAATGGGAAAAAAATTTAAAGACAAGGTCTATGAGGTTATGTTGGAGAAAGTTGATTCAAGCATAACATAATGCTTATGGCATCATTCTTCATGTCCTAACAAAAACAATAAGATGTTTTACCTCGATAGGAAATTGAAGAAGAAACTCATGAAACCATCGACTAAATTCAAGAAAATGTCTATATCCCATATTGATCGAGATCAGTAAACATTCATGGAAATAAACCTAAAAAACAACATGCTTCTTTTTCTCCAAGATAGATATTCTTACAAATCCTTGTTTCTCACATAGGAAATTGAAGAAGAAACTCATATGAAACCATCAACTAATTTCAAGAAAATAACCAGAGTAGGAGAAAAACAATGGTGTAATGATCGGCAATCAATGGGGAGATATGATAACACATTGCTAGTACAATTGTCTCCAGCTATCTTTTTCCTCTTTCCCAGGAATATCTCAGGCATTAACTAATTCTACTATCAAGCCCCTTGTCATAAGGAGGGGAAGTCTTATAGGGCCTGTTTATATGTGCTTATGTTAGATGTGGTTTCAATGGGAGTGGTCAAAGAGGCTTCAACATAAGTGGTTCAAAATGAAGCGGTTTAGCTAAAAGTGCTACCAATAGAAGCACTTAGAACTTTTGTATTAAAATTGTTAGAACTAGTATTGAGTTAAAATATAGTTATTATTTTAAGACGAAAGCATTCAAAACTGCCTGTCTTAAAAGTAAAAGCACAATTTTTTAAGCAAATAGTACTTCTAAAAGCACTTCTCTTGATGATATCTAAACATCCCTTTGAACCATTTGAACCAAATGGAGCCCATAGACACAAAGTTAGTCTAGTCTAACATGAAATTCCATTGGGTTTCCAGAACAAGTAATTTTGATCAGAATGCAAAAGAACAACAACTCAACATACTACATGCTTGGATAAAAAAGGGAAAAAAAATAATGGAAGAATAAAATTTGAAATTAAAAGGAAAATACCATTCCAGAGTGGCGATGAACAGAATGAATTCTGCGATTTGAACCGGGCAACATCATCTTGGACGCTATAAGTTTCTCCACACCCTAAATTCAAAATCAACGATTACCCAAAATCCAAAAAAAGAAAAAGAAAGAGAAAACTACAAATAAAAATAGAAAAACAAAGGAATGACCAAAGAGAAAGCGAGAAACTTTACCATAACTACACCATCCTTGCATTTGATTCCAATAACAGTCCTGCACAAAACGATTTACTACAATAACTTCCTTCTTTTTTTTCACAAAATTCGTAAACCATAATAGGAGTTTTATTTTTACTGAAAACCCAGATCGGAAAATTGAAAGTTTAAAGGATTCAGATAATGTTCTACAAAATTTCTATTTTTGTAATTCTTCGGAGTAAAAAAAAAAGGAGGTGTGAAGGAAGACAAAGAACCCGCTGTTGTCGACAGCTTTGGCGGCGTATTCGATCTGGAAGACACGGCCATCAGGAGAGAATGTGGTGACTGAGAGATCGTAGCCAGTACCTATGCTGCTCATCTTTCTCTTTGTTTTTCTTCTATTGTCTCTGTTAAGCTTCTTCTCAAGCAAGGGAGAGCTACAATCTTAGTGAATGGAAGAATGTAGAGAGAAATACCTCTCTTTCTTTTTCCTCACGACAGTGAATAAAATGGGGAAATTAGAATTGTAAAATGATCTTGCTCAGCTAACTTAACTTTAGCTGGATGATTAGCGGATAAAAATTATATTTTTTTATGGATTTGAATTTGATTGTATCTAGAATAAATTTGATGATTTTTATAATAGTAAAATTATTATTAAAAATATATTATTTAGATATTTTAATATAAAAAATACATAAATAATTAGTTTTTTAAAATTTATATCATAAATTTAAAAATAAAATAACTTATATATTTATTCCAAAAATTATGTGAGTATTCTAATATACAAATAAAATAATTTAAATTAGAATAGTTCCAGTTTACCTTATCGAATAATAGCATATAAAAATTTATTTATTTATAAATTTTTATAAAATCTAAAATATAATAATATTATATTTAAATTTTTAATTTACATATTTTTATCAAAATTTCTTTTTTACAAACATAATTAAAGCAATAAAAAATAAAAAAATATAAATATTTATTAAATTATTATAAAAATTAATATTTATATTATTTTTTAATTTTTATAACAATTTAATCCAAATAAGATAATATATTTTTTAATATAAATTTAATTTAAGAATAAAATTTATCAATTTAATTTTATTTTAACACGAAACTTAGGATTTGATTTTTAAATCTAAATGAATTGATTAAATTATTTGTTTATTTTTATTCATACATTTAATTCATTTTTTTTAATTAAATATAATTTAAATAAATTATGATTTTTATTCTTTATTTTTTATTTTATTAATTATATTAACGACGTTAATATTTTAATATTATATTTAATAATTATTTTTTTAATAAAAATATAATATATTAATGAAAAAAAATTTAAAATTAGTTAAATATTATAAGTATTTTTACTACTCATCCAAAATAATAACATAAAATATATTTAATCTTTTCTTTACACACTACACATATTTAATCTTTTAAAATATTAACGATATTAATGGTTATTTTTATTTTTATTTATTTAAAAAATGATAATTAATTTTTTTTATTAAATAAAAAAAATACTATATAAATAAGATTGAATTTAAATATATTAGATTGAGATGAGAAATAATAACATTTAAAATATAAATCAATCTAAAAAGTTAATTTTTAAAAAATTAAAAAATTACCAAAAGTTATGAAAAGTTTTATTTTAGAGAAAATAATATAACTCTATTAATTATTTAAAAATGGACTAAAAATTTAAGAATTCAAAAAATATTAAAAATAGAATGTCTAATTATGTTTTCTTAAATAAATTATAACCCAATAAAATATAACATTAAATAGATTTAAACATATAATAATTAATTTAATAATTATTATTAACTTAAAAAGATATATAAATATATCTTCACTCACTTCATTTCTAATTTTTTTTTCTTTTTTTTTTTAGATTTAGATTTTTCAAAGTTCTTTCTAATAGTTAGGGGCGTATAATGACCCTGTACGCAATCCTTCATACTAGGTTAAAAATGTGGCTAATTTAGTGTTTTTTTTTTACGAATAATGTTCCATTTTGAAGGAGGTCGCAAGGTTGCAGTAGCTTGATAGTTCAATCCGTACACTGTTATGTTACACATAATGCTCACTACTCGTTAGTTTATTTCTGAGAAAGCTAACGTTAGAGCAATGTACCTCTCAAAAACAAAGGCTTTCTTCATCATCCTTTCTCAATTCTCTACAACCACAACCACCAAAAAGCTTCAAAAATTTCCAAGCCTCTCTAACATTCACACCAAGTATAAGCCCCAAGCAATCCAACAAGCTCAAAAAGCACTCACCGATTACCTCTACACGACCAGATCTTTGCCTTTCACCTATGCCGATCATATTAGCAAAAACTCTCTCTTCTCTCTCTCCAATCTCATCCGCAAGGTTGATTTTTCTGTCCCAACTTTCTTCAAGAACTTCCAGAAGCTTCTCAGGTACAACCCCATTAATGAATTTGAATTTTTCTTTGAAAGCATAGGTATAGATTACAAAGATGTTCCTCCATTTTTGCCTCCAAATAAGTTCTTCTTTTATGAAGATAATACCCTTTTAAGCTCTGCTTGTGCGCTTTCTGGTTTTGGATTTCCTTGGAATAAATTGGGGATTTTGTATAAGGAAGAGGGTTCGATTTTTGGGCAGAGTAGTAAGGAATTAATGGTTAGGCTTAATGGGTTTAAAGATTATGGGTTTAGTAATCTATCTGTGGTTGGTATTTGTTTGGCTTTTCCTTACTTGTTAAGTGGAAAGTGTGAAATGGGTAGCGATATTGATGGGTTTTTTGATGATTTAAAGATGGTTTATTTGGAATTTGATATGGGTAGTTTATTTGAAGGAAATGTAGATGCTTGGTATGAGATTTGTAGGAAGATTAGGGTGTTTTATGATTTAGGTTGTGAAAAGGGGAAGGTAGGTGAAGCAATGTGTTGGAGAAAAGATGTTTTTCTTGAGTGCCCGGAAGAGAATATTGTACAAAAAGCTGAGTACTTTTCTAAGTTTGGTGTTCAGAAGGTTGAAGTGGGATTGTTGCTTCTTCAAAGCCCAGATATTTTGAATCTTGATTTGGAAAATCAAGTGATCTCAGCGTTGGGATTGTTGAAACATTTTGGATTGAATGGGATAGAATTGAAATCAGCTTGTCAAAAGTACCCTTATATTTTGGGTAGAAACAAAATGGCTAATTTACCTCATTTGATGAGGGCAATGGATTTACATGAATGGTTTTTCAGTAAGATAAATAATTCATATGAATTGTTGGCCACTTACACAATTAATGATACCAACGATGATATGGATACAGAGTTTGTTGATGGATTGAAGAAGATTCAGTTAACTAGAACACCCACCCACACAATGAATAAACTAAACTTCTTGCATAGAATTGGATTTGGAGAGAATGCTCTAACTTTAAAGGTCTTATCTCATTTACATGGGACTGATAGTGAGCTACAGCTACGATTTGATTGCCTTCTTAATATGGGTGTCAAATTCTCAAACCTCTGTGCAATAGTAAGAATAGCACCCAAGATTTTAAGTCAAAAACCAGAATTTCTTGAGCAAAAGGTGAACTTTCTATGCCAGGAGATGAAATCATCTTTGCAATACCTGGACACTTTTCCATCGTTTTTGTGCTTTGACTTGGAGAAACGGATTAAACCTAGATACAGAATGTATGTGTGGCTTATAAAAAGTGGTTTATGCACCAAAAACTACTCCATTGCTAGCTTGGTTGCCACCAGTGAAAAGAGCTTCATAGCACGCCTTTATGGAATCCACCCAGCTGCTCCAAAACAATGGCTGGAGTGTTTTTTACTGAAAAGATCCGTTGATAGTTGCATTGAGCTTGAGAATGAGATGCATCCTATAGTCCCTACCTAAATCTGTACTACTTTATTTAGGATGCCATTGGGAATTTGCCTGTGAACTTATTTATTGATCTCATTGCAAAAGATCTATGGACTTTGTGCGTTTTATCCGAGGTATGAGAACAATATTTATCTAACAAAAGTATTCTCCCTTTATGGCATTAATTATTAATTCGTTTTTAGAATACTACAGATATTTCATTATTTGCAACCCTTGTTTCTTAAATGCTATCAAATCCATTTTGTGTGAGATTTATATTTGCATCTTACATGCCTGGGCTATGTTTTAAAAAAATAATAGTGAGTTTTCACACAAAAGCCATAGTTAAACTCTTCTAACATTGGTTAAACTTCAAGAGATTGTTGATTATTTTTCCCTTGATATTTCCCTTTTTTGGCCTTTTCTCTTAGAGCCCTTGTCCTTTGCATTTGATAATTATATTTTTTTGCTGAAAGGGTATGTGGTTAGAATGTGATGGGAATCTCAGGTTCTCAAAGTTAATCTCGTCTTGTATGAGGGCTAGTGTTATGTTCAGTTTGGTTTTTGCTTGTTAATTTGTCTATCTGTGTTTGACCTATGGACATTTCTCTGAGAATGAGAACTACCCAAATGAAATTGCAAGTTTCAGTCTGTTATTTCAGTTAAAAGAATGTGACAAACACAGTAGCAAAATTCGTCACATTTATGTTTCTGTTTTAATTATTCATCTATTTTTAAACATTGATTTTAAGATTACCTTGTACCATTTTAGTAGGGTGGAAAACAAAAGGTTTAAAAAAAAAATATGTTGATTTTTGGCCGAGTAGATGCTTGGAGTGGTTGTTATTGTTAGGTGATTTTGTGTTTGCCTTAGCAATTTAAATTACTTTTCATCAGAAAGAATGTATTTTTCGGTCTGCTAGACTTTATATATATATGTGTGTGTGTGTATTTTATTTATTTATTTATAGATGGTGTGTGGTTCAAACCTGTGTCACATGCTTTAGGGTTTTCATCTTACTTGTACGGCTCAGTGTCTCTCCCCTGGCTCTCTTGCTTCTGCTTGGACTTGTGCTTGTCATTACTCATTAGACTCATTACTAGTTCTTAGTTCTTAATGTGATGATGGGTATGGTTGTCCAGGAAACTGAGAAATATGGATTTTGCAAAGAGATCAAAGGAGAGACGAAGATGTATCTGAAGGACCTGTAAATGAAAAGTATAAAGAAGCAGAACAAACGAGTTGTGACATTATGCCCCATTTTTTCTGTGCTAAGAATTAAGCATTTCTTAGCAGTTTTCAGATGGGTAAAACGATACATTTAGCTCCTCCACAATCAAAAGAAAGTCTGAACTCTGAGGTCTTCTTGTTGGGTAAGTATGGCAAACTGTTCTTGATTCTTTTCTTTATTGAATATTAGTGTAATGTAATGATATTTCTGCTGTATATTTAAGTTCAATTAATGTGAAATAGTTCCTTAGACCAATTTTTTTTTTTAAAAACAATGTATATTAAATAGTCGTTGGCTTTTTTCAATAGCTAGATAGCGGCCTTCTAATGCCCTAAAGTAGTAGTACAAAGCTTGGACAAATTTAGTTGAATAAATGTTATATATACTCTTTCATTTTTTTTTTAAGTATTCATATGTCCAAGTGACGAGATATAAGCATGGATGTGAGTATTTGATATTTTAATTTGGTAAAAGCTTACAAAACTTGAGAAAAATGGGTGTATCCGATATCCAAATACATATCTAAATATTTTTAACACATAAACTGGACCTTTTACAACCCGAATGCACTCATTTAATTAGAAGCAATTAAATTTTTTTACTGTTTAAATGGTAGGTATCTTAAGTTCAAACATTTTGAACCCTAGATTCGTTAGTGACCAATGGTGGTATACTTCATTTTCATATTGCACTTTTTATTTTCCGTCTGAATTTATGAAGTGGAACTCATCTTATAAGTATACTTATTTTGTGAAGTGTTCAAATGACGAAATTCATTCATAAGACTTCATTATTTACATTTACGGACATGTTTCTTTTTAGAAAATGTAATTTTTTTTATTATATCAATTTGTGTTAATAAAAAAAATCAATTAAGTTGGAGAGTCTGATGAGTCTTTGAACAATTTTTGTGCCACTCCTTAAGTTTTTATTGTTTCAAATTTGGTATCCTTGTTCATCATATCCACAACATTTTCTCTATTCTTTTCATTTTTAAAATTGTACTTAATCCTCTTAATAATATCTTCCCTCGGTATCTCAGAAGTCAGAAACGATGAACATTTTCTCAAAAAGATGATATCTTCTAAAAAAACTAATGTAATTATCCGGTCACCCCATGTCAAATATATATATATTAACTTTAGTTATCAAATTTGAAGTAAGGTTTAACTCTAATAAGGAAGCCTTTATTTTCCTTTAACCAATTTAGTTATGAAGATCTTTGGCATGTGAATATTTTTAGTTCAAAAAGAATATCAATTTATATTAAGAGTAGTAACAATTCAAACATACGGAGTGTCATGTCCTATTGTAATACGTTCCTATAATAATTGTTGCAACTCTTGTGTACTTTGAAACTTTGGTAAAAGGATATATAAAGACATAATACTTTGGTGTCCGCTAAAGCTGACCAAATGTAGGATCATGTCTAACGGAGTATCTATACTTGTTGTTGCAAAAGCATAGTTAAACTTTCGATGAAGGGTAAGGTAAGATGCTCCACTTAACTATAAATCATATGTACAAAAAATTATTAATTTTTAAATGATATATTATAAGTTTATTAACAATTAAAAATTTAACCATATATTCAAAACTTGAAGGAAAAAAAAATATAAATATACATATATTTTTGAATTTTTATATATTTTTTAAATTAATTATTATATGTTTCAACTATTAATCAATTGTAATTGTAATTTACGGTTTAAACAAGCCACTTAGGTTGCCTATATAAAGCTATTTTCTTTAGTTAAAGAACATTAAGATGAAAGATTCTAGTTGCTAGAGCTTCTAGTGAGAAACTTTAAGGGGAGATAATTAAGATTAATTTTTTTAAATATAAATTAAGTTATGGGTAGTAAACACTTATAATATTTTCTTTTTTAAAAAAAAAATTTATAACTGTATAAATTAGATATTTCTCATTCTCATAAATCTAATCATCAAGAATTTGATATTTTTCTCTATGCATTTTCAAGTTTATATTGTTTTTAGTTACAATTGATTTAAGAAATATATAACAATTAAAAAAAACATATGTGTGTTTATGTGTTCAATTTCTATTATTATTTTTTTTTTGAAGTTTTTAACTTTTAATTCATTTTTTTAATAATTAATAGACTACCGTATTCAAATATTAATAAATATTTATATATTATAATTAATACATCATTGCCATCCTTCGTCCATTAAAATTTAATATTTTTAAGGTTTTTTTTGTGTAATTTCAATAAAACTTAACTAGTAAACATATTACATTTACACTTTGAATTCAAAGACTTAAACCACTAAATTATATTACTCTAAGTAAAAATAGTAATTAATATTGTATATATATTTATTTTCTAGTAGATTAATTAATTAATATTTTTAACATTTCTCGAATTGAATACTTTACTTATGAAATTAAATTATAAGATTATAAGATAATTGATATTAATATTGTATATTTAAGTTATATTCGAATTATATAAAATATTATTTTATTATAAAATAATTAATTTAAATAGTAATTAAATTTTTTCTTTCATATAAAAAAAAGATTTATTTTATTTCCTTAAATCAAATATTTTGATTACCTATTTACAAAATACAAATAACCCCGTTTGACATATGGTAGAATCGAATACAGCTCTTATTAGGCTATCTACTTATTTTAAAGGCACATTACTACTAAAAAAAATACTATAAGAATCTTTTTATCACAGTATACATGTTTAAGTTTTGTATTTATTTTTAACAGTTTCATATATTATTATTAAAAAAATGTTACACAAAAATAAAATTAAACTTTTTTAATTGTTTTAATTTAAATAAATTATAATTTAAATAATTAAAGAAAAAATTAAAATTAAAATTAAAAAAAATTATATATTTTTATATAATTATTTTTTAATAATATAATTAAACTATAACAAAAAATAAATATTAAAATATTAAAAAAAAACACACAAAGGAACAATACTACTCATAAGTTATGTCAATACACTAACTTTCCATTCTTATCAGATAAAAACTCCTTTTGTATTCTTAGATAGTATATGATATTTATCAAATTTAAGAAGAAAAAAAATATAAGAAGGCAACTTAGTAAGCAAAATATTAGAAAGGAAGAATAAAGAAGAACAAATAACTAAAAACAGAACGCGCACAGAACTACTCAACGAGATTGTGTGTGTGACGGCACGTTTTGATAGATTGGTGAACTATCTCACGATCTCAGAACCAAATGGGTAATGGAGAAAAGTATAAAATAACTATAAACATAAAAAAAAAGAGTGTTTTTTTAGTTGTTAATTCAGCTAAACATTATAAGCATTGACAAAAATAATACAAATAAAATAATAAAAAGAAAGAGAAATGTTCATTATAAGCGGAAAAGCCGCGAGAAAATTGCAACATCCGCCCAAAGTACTAATACTCACATCATTGCCAGCATTTCTGAGAGAGAATCATTCTTCAAGGAGAAAGAAAGGAAAAAGAGGGAGAGAGAACAAAGAAAGAGAATATCGGTTGCTTTGGTATAATCGGTTGCTTGCTTTGGAGACCCACATAGATAAAGGAATTGGTGAGCGACAGAGAGGCAGCTTACATCACTAAAAACCCTCTCTCCCCTCTCTCTCTCTCTCTGTCTGCCCCGAGCTCAATCTCACATGTAAAAGTTATAGAATTGAAATCCCAATTTGAAAATTGGAATTTTGAGATTGTTTTGTTTGTGGGTTTTAATTTTTATTTGTGGTTTCAGAACTTTTATTTGTGGGTTCTGAACGTTGTTGAAGGTTTTTGGTGTTATGGATTTTGTGGAAGAGGAAGAAGTGAAATTCTGAAAAGTAGGGAAAAGGGATCAAAATCTGGGTTCTTCCTTTTCTTGTAGGTGATGGCCCAGAGTAAGCCTCATAGACTCTACAAAGTTTGGAAGGGAAACAATGTGAGTTTTCTTCTTTTCTCTATCTCAATTGGATTTGCTCCACATGTTATGGAACTGTTGGATCATGTGTTATATTGGTGTTATGGGTTGAATTCAATTGAACTGCCAAGTCATGTTAATTTAATTCCTTGTTTAGATCATTATGAGTTTCGCTTTCCTTTGTTTTATGTTGTGATCTGACAAATTGTTAGTGTTCCTGTTATTGTTTGTCTATGTTTAGATTTTTTTTGCAGAGACTAAAATGCTAGAAATTATGATTCACTTGGAAGAGTAGATACTAACATTTCTTTGCTATTTTATTTGATGTATATGGAATTGGGGTTTTCCAGGAGTTTCAGTTTTCTGATTATACGTTATATTTTTATCAGCAAGAATTCTGTTAGCATTCTTAAGGTCTTAGCTATTTTACAATATTGTATGATTTTGGCCTAGAGATTTCTTATTCCTGGTTGCTATTATCTTGAGTGATGCTGCTTGAGATGTATCTAAGTGAGTTGCTAGAATTGTATTGGTTGTGATATTGGTGTTGTAGGATGTTGATCTGATTTTGGGACCACTTATGAGCAGGGGCCAATTACATTTGGATATGTGGATTGATTCATGTCACAACTCGAGACAATAATCATTTTTCATTCAGCTTATCTACTCATTAGAGTTCCTGATGCATTTCTATTTTCTTTCTTCTTGTCATGTTGTAATTGACTGCCATGGCTATGCTTGTTGTTTGTATATTCAATGAAGTACCGTATATGTTTGTTTGTTAGAATGGGCTATTCTTTTCTATATTGAATTATCTGCATCTCACTGTGGCTGATTTATCAAGAATCACAAATCAGTAGTCAATGACAATATGTTTATTTTGACATGTGGCCAGAGGAATTAGAAATAACAAATTAGCAGTTCCCATGGTTTACACTAGATAAATAATTTAGGGAAGTCAAGATTCACATGGCAGATAAACTTCTTGTTAGTTGAAACATAATATATTGAGTTGAAGAGATCAAAAGGTGACATCTAACATTGCGTTAATGAGAAATTGTGTAGCATTATACTTGAGAGCCCGGTAGCATTAATTCCTTGGAGACTAACATGTTATGTCCTTTATAAATTTCTTAATTTAGGTCCTTTATGAGGAAGGACTCTTCAATGACCTATGATACTTTGTGAATGTTTTTGTTAGCTTTGCTCTGTAACACCGAGCTCTATTTATTTTTTCTTTCTCCATCACCTTTTGCATTTGAAGCTATTAATTATTAAATTTTTAAATTAGGGAGCTGATCCTTTGTGTGCTGATTGGCTAGAATTAACTTAGGTTCTTGTTAATGACTATATGCAATAATATGAATTTTTATTGGTTTTGTCAGAAATTCCTCTGTGGTGGGAGACTCGTCTTTGGTCCTGACGCTGCATCTCTTTTTCTATCCACATTACTTATTGCTGCCCCTGCTGTTGCCTTTTGTATAAACCTTTATGTAAGGATCAAAAATTTCCAGAATGAAAGTACTTGCTACCTCGAATTATTTGTGGGTGTGCTTCTTACTATCTTGGTAAGTGCTTCCGTCTTTTTACATTTTCTACAGTTATAGATAAATCTATTGTCTTGTATTTGAATTATCAACACTAGTTACTACTACATTGTTTGATAGCTGGTTTTAACAAACATTTACATCGTGTGTACAGCCCTAGTAGATCCCATCATTACAAATGAGAGACACTCTAATTGGGTGGACTCTTTGAAAGGATAGGGACTGTTTGTTATGAAGCAGTTATCTATATTTACTGTATTCAAAACTCTCTCTGGGGTTTAGGAAAAATAGAATGGTCTCCCTTTTACCTGTGCTATAATGCTATTTGCCGTGCAATATGTTCAAAGACTATGTCTTTGGCATCTTAATCATTTTTCCAAATATCGAACGGTAATTTGGTGTGAATTGAACCAGTGGCATCTTAATCCTTAATTAGACATATTAACGTGAAATGGGTACAAAATTGTTATCATGACAAATTGGTTTTGCTGTTCTTGTGTTCTTTATGCCTAGTATCTCATATTTTCTTCTAAGTTAAAATATATCATGAGAACCTAGTATAATTTCCTTACAAAAGAAAGGGGATTGTAATTTACTTACTAATTTGAAATTCAAGGCTATTTATTCAACTTAACATGAAATTTCACAAGAAGGCATAATTTTTCATGTTGTAATGTTTGTGTTAATACATCCTATTGAAGCACTGGAATATGAAAGAGATTTCAAATTAGTAAGGAGTATTCACCTATTACATACCTATTGTTAAAATATTTTTGGGAAACTACATTAAAAAAAACAACACCCATAAAACTTATAACAAGAAAAATAACACCCCAATAACATTGAATGGGGTCTAATTGAACGACGTTTAATATTGAACAGGTTTAAATAATTGTAGTTCAATTTAAACAACATCCAATTGAACGATGTTCAATGTGAAATGATGTGTTATATATTTTTATATTAGTGAAAAAGTATGAGATAAACATAGAGGTGATATTTTTTGTTATTACAAGTTTTAAGGGTGTTGTTTTTGTTATTTTTTCATTATTATTCATTGCATTTACATGGGGTTTCATATAAGATATACTCCGTGAACCCATGTGAAGTGTTTTGCAATGGCTAGTTCTTCTTCTGCCAAAAAGTATACTTTTTTAAAAAGAAAAATGTAAAGTTGATGATTATGTAAACTTCGATGCAGGATTTAGTATTTCTTTTCTTGACTTCCGTTAGAGACCCTGGTATTATTCCTAGAAACTCAAGGCCTCTAGAGCACGATGAAGCATTTGATGGACCTACACCCTCAATGGAATGGATTCACGGTGCAACCCCTCATTTGAAACTACCTCAAACTAAAGCTGTTATTGTGAATGGACATACAGTGAAAGTGAAGTACTGTGACACATGTTTGCTTTATCGCCCTCCTCGTGTTTCTCATTGTTCCATTTGCAACAATTGTGTTCAGAGATTTGATCATCATTGTCAGTGGGTTGGTCAGTGCATTGGAGTTGTAAGTTAAAAACTAATTTAGATGATGTTACTTAAGAGTCTCACTCAATATCTCAATGTCTTATTTAAATATTATTCAAAACAATATTAATATAAAAGAAATTTAAGCATCATCTTCATTTAAGAATAAGCAAAATGGATGGTTGACTTTCATTTTCTCTTGATACTAACATTGCCTAACCTATTGGCTTGTTTGCAGCGAAACTATCGATTCTTCTTCATGTTCATAACAACATCAACCATCTTGTGCATATTTGTGCTTGTGTTTTCTATAATGAACCTTCTTAAGCTACATAAAAGTTTCCGGAAAGCTGTCTCAAGTGACATTGTATCAGATTTTCTTGTAGTTTACTGCTCTATTGTTGCCTGGTTCGTTGGTGGCCTCACTGCTTTCCATTTCTACTTGATATGCACAAACCAGGTGACTCTCTTCCTCAAAATGTTCAGAAGCTGACTTAATTTGCTTATTGTTTTACTGAGTTGATTGAATATTACTTGCTTTTCTATAATATAAAAGTCGTCTTCCTGACTAAATTATCAAGTGACATTATATAACATTGATCAGCTAACGAATTTGTGGCTCAGCGGCATACAATCTACTTGGGTATGTAGAAGATCTGAGATTCGAATCTCAGTTATAAGTGTGTAAGTAGTGTAGTTATTTCCCAAAAAAAAAAAATTGACTATTACAACTTTAATGGAATTCTTTTCTAATATGTGATTTTGGGACATTTTTCGGCCCAAATGCCAAAAATGTGCATTTTAGGGGCTGAATTGCATTTTGCTTCCCATCTGTCCCTTTATATTTCGAGTGCTAGCATGACAAGGAAGTGAAAGGTCCCTATAGCAGTGCCCAATTTTTTGCCTATGTGCTGATGTGGATTCTAGTGGTTTATGAGTTAAATGAATGTCGAAAGGTCACTATTTATGCAATACTGAGTTTGTGTGTGTCCACTTCTCTCATATCTTGCAAACTCTTACGGTTTGGTTTTATATTTCCGTTCTGATCCTTTTTCTATGTAGACTACTTATGAGAATTTGAGGAACCGATATGATAAGAAGGAGAACCCATATAACAAGGGAGCTTTAAGGAACTTAAGAGAAATGTTTTTATCTAAAATCCCTTATTCAATGAATAAATTCCGTTCATTTGTTGAGGATGAAAATATTACGATTGGTCTTGCAACTCCAAATCCTGCAGAAGGTATTATCAGTTCAAAGGAGAAAATTGATATCGAAATGGGAACTGGTGTTCCGGAGGACAGTAATTTCCCACTTCCAGATATTTTGCGAAACCTGGATTATGAATACGACAATATAGAAACCAATTTCAAGCATATGGATGATGAACAAAGACACGGTTTAGACCCATTCCTTTCTGTTGAATCTGGAGAAAAGGAATCTATGCAAAGCTTGATAATCGGGGGCATAGAACCTGAACAAAGCTTTACTATTGATAGTGGAGTGAGAGAGACAGTTTATTCATCTTCGAGAAATGGAGAGAGAGAATCTATTCAGTACAATATTTGTGTGGACAAATCTGTTGGAAGAGAGACTTGTCAAAACATAGAAAATGTTACTAAGGCATAGAGGTATCATCAATCCTTCATATTACTTTCACACTGCTATAAATGCATACAAAGACCCTTTTTTAGTTGCAAGTCTCATACTTTTTTGTACGGCTTAATTTGCTTATAGTAGATAAAAGAATGTGTATGACAATAAAAAAAAAATGTACCACTAAAGTTCCTCTAGGTTAAAAAAAATACCGGTTAATTTGAAGGTGACACATTTTTCAAACTTGACGAACCTTTGACGTCTTATTTTCAAAACTTAACTGACTTCTAATTTAATAATTTCTAGTATACCAAAGGTGTTCCATTTTTCAAATTTGATGGATGTTTGAAATCTTATTTTCAAAACTTAACTGACTTTTAGTGTAATAATTCTTGGTACCTCAAAAATCCTAAGTTTGAAGATAATCTATTTTTCAAACTTGATGGACTTTTGAGCCTTATTTTCAAAACTTGACAGACTTCTGTATAATAATTCCTTGTAAACCAAAAGTCTATTAAGTTTGAAGGTGTTATTTTTCTAAACTGATGCACCTTTTCAACTGAAATTGCCCTTTTGGCCAAACCTAATGGACCATGTCGGCACCGCACCCTACTTTTATTAACTGATATAGCAGTGTATGTTTTATATTGAATATAGTTTTTGTTCTTGGTTGCACAACTCTAAATCAATATCTTTAAGATGCTATCTGTTTTTCGTTAATTTGGTAATGCATTAGGGTTCAACAAATCAGTCTCTAGGATACAATGAAAGATCTTGTTGTCTGTGGTGCATTCACGAAGATAACTCAAAAACACCTTTGAACTTGAAAAACACTCAAAATAATTAGTGTTCTAAATATCCCTTTTATCGTTTGGTCAATCAATGGTGTCTTCTTTCTTCTTATATTTGTTGAGCGGCTCACTGCCATTCCTCACCTATTTATCTTTTATTTTTCTTCAAAAAAACAGGATTTGGATACAGCTCGTCATACTCTGTACATCATCATGAAGCAGATATTCAGTGTGATTTGCTTTTGTAGTTATATACTTATAGTTGTTGGCTCAAAAACAACCGTTAGATTTTATAACATCCAGTTTAGCCTTAGGCTTTTAATGTTGTTTACGGTGAGAAATCTGCTGAGATTGGTCATTTTCTTGTATGGTTCTTTTTCAAAGCTTGGGCAACTCATTCGCAACGACACAAAGGCATTCCTCATTTGTGTTCAATTTCTTTCCTCAATCCATTTTTTTTTTATATATATATTATAAATGTAACATAACAAGGTTTCGCCTCAGCAAATTGTCAGATAGTTATTAACAATTTAGAATGTTCTTAATTTGTCTAAAAAGAAGAGGGTAAAATGTTTTAATACTCAAATAGTTATTGCAGTATTTTTTATGATAATTTAATTTATTAGTTTTAAAAAAGTAATATTATAAGTTCAAATAATTATTTTTATGTTTTTTTAATTGCATTTGAAAATATAGTTTTAACAACTGTTGAAATCATTTTGTTAAATAAATAATTTAAAAATATAAAAATATAAAAAAATAACCATTTGTTCTTGTAAAGTATTTTTTTAATTAATAAATTAAACTATCACGAAAATTATTTACTCAATATAGAATTCATTTTGCTAAACCAGTCATTATTTCGTAAGTCGCTCAACGACCTCGTTTTACTCGAGCAACTTTACATTTTTGTCGACCTCTCGGTTTTCTCTATTAATATTACTCTTAATTAAATTTAATGCAATAACCGGCCTGAGTATTGCGTTCGATGTGATATTATTTATTGTTTTTAAAATATAATTTTTAATAATTAAATTAATTTTTTGATTTTTTATTAAATATTTATTTTTTAAAAAAAATTTGTAATAATTTTAAATTTTATTTATCCTAAATAATATATTATTATATAATTTATTAACAATAAATAATAAATAATTTATGGTGTTTAAAATTACTGTGTGTATTTAAAATATATATATATAATTACAAAATAATTAATAAGTATAACTATAAATTGCAAAAAAAAATCGTTGTTAAATTATATGCGGTAATCTAATCCGACGGTTCAATTTTTATTCGATAAATTTTGAAAATTTATACGATTTTTGAGTATAAATTGAACATAAAATCACGGGTATAGTTTGATTACGATTATATTAAAAACAATACTCGTCCGAAACCAAAATTAATTCTATTTATTTATATATTTAATAAATGAAACTATATATATTTTTAGGTATTTTTTAATAGCCGTCCCGAATCATTATCTACATGTAAAAAATTATCTTAAAATGGTAACGATTTTTGGACAATTTCAAGTTTAAATTTTATAATTCGATTCGATTATGATTATATTAAAAATCGTTACAGCTCGTAACATGTACATCCCTAAGCATAACTAATGTGTATTAATTTGGTATTAAAACTCAATAGGAGTGATTAGAAATTAGTAAATATGTATTAATCTTTTGTATCTAATTTATTACATGTAATTATATTTTTATATGTAATATATTATATTTATTTTTTTAATTTTTATATGTAATATATTGTGTTAACTTATATCTTTATACTATATGTATATTTTTAAATAACATATTATATTCATTTTTATCTTTATATATAACATTGAAGTTTTAATGATATATTCGATAATAAAGAATGAGAATTGATTGAATAATTTGATCATATATTATTAAAATTATGAAATAATTAGATTTTTATGTATTTGTTAAATAATTTTATTTAAAATTATGAATTTTTAGGAAAATTATTATAAGTTAAAAAAATTTATCAATTTATAAAAATATATGTTATTTAAAAATAAAAAATAAAAGATACTTTACTTAAATATTCTATTTCGAAAAACTAGCCCATCCCAAGAAAAGCAATTTACAATGCAATAGCTCTCAATGTAGTGATGTACCTGGTGGTTTCAATTCATACAATTTTATTAATATAAAAAGTTGCAAGAAATGAAGGGACCAATCTAGTATTTTACAGACCAGTATACCCAATTGCATAACTATATATTAGTTATAAAACTATATAGTTAAATATAACGTAGGCATAGTTTGTTTTTTTTTTATAAAAACATACATGTAAACTTTGTTAACAAATAACAAAGTATGCATATAAATAAAAACAAAAAAAAATAATTTTTGATATACTAGTTTGTGTAATATAAATGCACAATTATAACGGGGATTAAATTGTAACAACCCTCTATCATAAGACAATTCGAAAAAGTGAATCTTAAGCAACGTGATTCCCCATTTATAAAATGGTAATATTTTTACTCAAAATTGAGTAATTAGATTTTTGGTTTTTTTTTTGTTCAAATGTAATCATAAGATTTGATTAGGTTATAAATATTAGTTATTCGTTATACTTTAACTAAAAGAGAATATTTAAGTAATTTAGAAAAATTTGTTTTGATAAAATTTCTAGATCTATTAAAAAAAATTTCCAAAATTTATTTCTTTATATTCATAAATATCAAAATATTTATATAATATAATTTAATAAAAAAAATTAGATCTCAGAATAAGTCTCATGGTCAAAATTTAGACAACCATTTGACATAACATGTTATATCTATGTGTATATTTATATACAATATAATTAATATATCTATATATTCACTTTTATTTTCATATATAACATATTATATGCACTTTTAATAAGAATATCAATGATTATTATTGTAATATCGATGGGATCTTTAAAAATTCGATGTGATTATCGATTAAGATCTAATAAAATTATCGATAATGATCATCAAAGAAGTAACAGGGTGTCATCTTAATTTTATTTTATTAAAATTAAGAAAAAATAATCTTTTTGTTGAATAATTTTGTATAAAATAATAAGTTTTTGAATGAGTTATTAATCACTAGGAAAAAATGAATATATAAAAAATAAAAATATTTTGATTCAAAATTATAAATATATTATCACTAATTAAATTATTTATTTTTATAATTTACTATTAAATATTTATATTTTTTTAAAAGAATTATTATATTTATTTTATATTTTATTAATACAAACTATCATATAATGTAATTTCAAAGGTGATAAATCATTATTGACAAACACTCATGTAAGTATAGGACTTGAGATCGTCCAAAATTGAGATAAAACCAATTATCCCTTGTGATTATCCCACACCATAAGCTTCTCTACTCTACCAAGTGGCATTATCTTAAACAATCAAGTAATCAAAGATAGGCCAATAATCACAAGCCACTTGGCAAATTCCAATTTCCAATTATGGATTTCATTGGATTACATTCTTTCTGACTCTCTATCAACAAAATTACAATACCCACAATTCTTAACACCTATCTCTTTAGTCCTCTCTTGTAACTCACTCTGCTAAAGCTTTAGCTTCAAAAAATGGCAGCAGAAATGGCGCTAATAAAACCCATATCAAAATTGAACAATATTTCCCATAATTTCAACAACCCAAGAAGCATTTCTTACATAAAATTCACCACCATAAGAATGTCAGCGACTTCACAATCCACAAACACCACAAAACCTTCTTCAAAAAAATCTGCCAAAACTGCTATAAAAGAGACCCTCTCAACCCCAAGGTTTTATACTACTGATTTGATGAAATGGAGACCCTTTTTAACACTGAAATCAACAAGAAATTGAACCAACGTAAGTTTGAGGCTATATTTCAGGAGTTCCAAGACTGATTACAATCAGACCCATTTTGTGAGAAACAAGGAATTCAAGGAAGCTGCTGAAAAAATGCAAGGTACTTTGATTTTTGTGGAGTTCTTGGAAAGGTCTTGTACTGCTGAGTTCTCTGGTTTTCTTCTTTATAAAGAATTGGGTAGGAGACTTAAGGTCTTGGTTCTCATTTTTCAATCTCTCTCTTAAAATAATATTATATTTATTAAGAGAATCATAATTTTAATTCGAACTTAATGAAACTCTAAACACCGGAATTAAACCTATTCTACTTCTTTGTGTGAATCTTTTAGAAAACAAATAAATATAGTTTAAAATGAAACATGCACAAAATCAACACAAGTAATTTACGTAGAAAAACCTTCCCAGTATAGTAAGGAAACAATCACGGCACTCCTCTCCAAAACTTCCACTATCAAGAAACAATTGTACAACATTTCTCTCTAGGTAAAACTAGAGGAAAATAATCAACAACATTATCAAGAATACACTTCTTAGAAACTAACAATTATTTCAAGAAGAATGGAGAGATCTAACCCAATTCGTAGTCATTATTCACTGCTAATAATTTCTCAAACCGGTGAGCCAAATCCAAATCACACCGCACAGATTAAAGAGTCTTGAGTCGTGAACCTGCCTGCCTGCAAAATTTCAGCTTAATCGGACCACAAACAACCTTCGATCGGAACATTGATGAAGACTGACTGGAGAGGAAAAACTGCTCAATTTTTCTGCTAGCTGCTGTCTTTGCTGCTGCAATTCTAAAAATCTGCATAATCCTATCTCATCAAACCCTAAATGTGTTTATTAATGAAGCAATGTAAAGACATAATTGTCCCCTTCTTACTCCATGGGTTTCATTTGGGCTCCTCCAAATAAGAGGAAAACCCATCAATATTGTGGTGGTTTTTACTATATTTATTGGATTTCTATCTTTTGCCTATTACCCATTTGATTAAATGACAAAATGAAGGACTGAACTTGTTAATCCAGAGAGTATTATTCCGGAGTGAGAGCATTCAATCTCATAAGTTGATCAACTAGGCATTCATATACAACAGACTTGTGATTTGCTTGTGTTTCTGTTAAAAGTGCTTTCAGAAGATAGGGCTCGCAAACACCCTTTATTACTGTTATCAAACAAATACCATGTTGAAGGACCCTTCTCTTCTAGGATGTTTTTTCCTTCTTGGTTGCCACTTGGTGTTCATTTCAATACTAGATACAACTGAAAGTCACTTGTCAATTTAATTTAATTTTTTCCCCCTATTAAAGGAACTCTATATTTTTAAATCTTTATTCTGATTAATTGTTTGTGAATTGATGTTACAGAAAACTAACCCAGTGGTAGCTGAGATTTTCTCTCTCATGTCAAGAAACGAGGTCAGATATGCTGGATATGAAAAGATACGAAAATCAACTTCTTCCTTCTTTTCTTAAATGCACTATGATTTCAAGCAATATTGTTCTACTTAATTCAGCAGTGTACATATAAGCTTTGTTAGAAGGAACCTTTAATTATATCAAGAGTCATAAATTTTTTAATACGTGTTGTTGGACATTCTTATGTTTCTAAATTTTCAGTTAATTTATCTATCGTTAGAAGTTGTTGAGAAACTAATTCTCTTAAAAATTTAAACTATTGAGAGAATGATCAATATTGTTTTTATACATCTAACACTCCCCACAAGTATCGATTCATACATAATGCATGCCAAATACTTTAAAATCAAATTATTGGATTTATTAGGGGTTTGAATACATGATCTCTAGTTTTTGTATTATGTTAAAAATTATTGAGAAACCAACTCTTCCAAATCTTAAACTGTTAGAATAAGAGTCAATATTGTTTTTATACATCTATCATTTACACCAAATTAGAGTGTTTAATTACCTACACATATTTTCATGTCATGTCGCTTGGACACGGTACTTCACAAAATGACAAGTAAAGGTACATATGAGTAACACTCTCAATTAATCTGTTGCAGGTTTCTGAACAAGGTTTGTCTGATTTCAATTTGGCACTGGCTTGGGATTTCTGACAAAGGCTAGAAAATACACATTTTTTAAGCCAAAGATCATATTTTATGCTACATGCTTGTCTGAGAAGATTGGGTACTGGAGATACATAACCATGTACAGCCACCTCAAAGAAAATCCTGAGTACCAATGTTATCCCATTTTCAAGTACTTCGAGAACTGGTGCCAAGGTGAGAACAGGCATGGTGATTTCTTCTCTGCCCTCATGAAGGCACAGCCTCAACATGACTTACACTAATATTTTTGCTTGCTCAGTTTCTTTAATGGAAATTTGGTTCATTTTCTACCACATCTAATGTTATGAAAATGACAAAGAAGAATGTCTTGGAAGTAGGCAGAATAACATGATACGAACACGATTAACACAACATGACTTACACTAATATTTCGGATATCTTAATGGGTTGCTCCCTTCCCCTAAATTTTATATGTCCTTACAACTTCACTTAATCTTGCAACAGGTATATGTGAATGTATCTGAATGATTGTCAAAGAACAGACTTCTATGAGGCATTGGGCTTGACACAAAAGAGTTTGACACTCATGTCATCATTGAGGTGAGAAAGACAAATATATGTGCATAAGCCAGTTTGACCTTAAATTGCTCATTTTTGGACATTGGTCTGGAAATGTCTCAAAATTGCTATATATGAATAAGGGTGGGGACTAAAGTATCTCAAAACTTAAATTTATGGAACACAGGAGTACTTTGTCCTATGAATATGAAAAGTCTCCCCACAGGAAGCCTTAGATAACTTACAACCTTACATGACTCACATATAACCTATACATATCAAAACTTGCAATTTTGGGTTAATGTTCGGAAATATATGTACATAAACTTGTTCGGCCTTAAATTGCTTGTTTTGGGACACTGGTATGAAAATGTCTTAGACTTGCTATACATGAGTAACATGCGGCCTGTGATTCACCTAATAGTTTGATGGTAAGACTCACTCTCTCATTCATGGTAAGACTCACTCTCTCTTCCACTTAAGTTAGATTCGAACTACATTAAGTATCATTTGTTAAAAAAAAGAATAATATGTAGCCTTAGATTACTTATAACCTTACGTGACTCTTGTACAACCTCTACGTACCCAAAAAAACCTGCAGTTTTAGGTGAACTTTTGCTCAAATTAAAAAAACACTCTATTTTGGAGTCTCGTATCAAGCATAAGCAGTGATTATATATATTGATTTTTTCTTGATAAGCAGTGATGTATATATATATTGATTTTTTGTTTTGTTTATGCAGACAAATAGAAGAGCAGCTAGGATTTTCCCAGCAGTTTTGGACGTTGAGAACCCAGAATTCAAGAGAAAACCAAACAGAATGGTATAGAGATTAATGAGAAGCTGCTTGCTGTTGGAGAGACTGATGACATTCCTTTGGTGAAAAACTTAAAAGAGGATCCCACCTGTTGCTGCATTGGCCTCTGAACTGTTGGCTGCATGCCTAATGCCACCTATTGAATCAGGGACTGTTGATTTGGCAGAGTTTGTGCCACCACTAGTTTATTGATTTTCTTTTTTCCTTGACCTTTCTTGGTGGCTCTTTCCTGCTCCAATTCAAGTGCTTTAAAATGAAGTAACTTGATTAAAACTGATTTCACAAGAAGTATTTAGATGTTTTACATAAAATTATTAAAATTAATTTTGAGTATTATTTTAGTAAATATTATTGGTAGAATACCTGCATCATAAATTACTCAATATTTCTTATTTTTCTTAAAAAGATTAATAATATTTCTCAAAATTTTAAAAGAAATTCACTTATAGACTTAGCACCATTAAAAATTTAATTCATTTATTTGAAAGCATTTTCAATCTAAATGAGAGCATATTCAAACAAATCTATTACGCTTAAGTAATTTTTTTTTTTTTTGGGTTGGGGGTTGGGGGTGGGGGAGGGGTGTTAAAGTGATATTTCATGCTTATACTTTGCTCACTTTGTGCAATACATTCCTAAACTTAACAAAAAAATTGGTCATAGTTTTTCTAGAATTTTTTTTATACACCAGGAATATTTACTCTTAGAGAGAGAGAGAGGAAGAAAGTGAGTTGACAATACAAGGATAGGTCTGGAGTTGAGTATATTTCTCCTCAAGATTACCCACTTTTCGGTATTCTAGGAGTATTTAACAAAAATATACTGTTGATATGGTAAAAATAGATTTTAGTTAATCTTAGTCTAAATGATTAATAAATTTCCCCATTTTCCTAGGTCAAACTATTTAACTTAAGCTTGTTCTATTAGCTCACTATCCATAATGAAGCCTTCATTATAGATGGTTTGATAATTCATGAAAACACCAACAACGTGCAAGCTAGTCATACAAAGGAAGTGAAATTTTTATTGCATGTCTGCAGCGGAACACCGTGGTTGAGACAATATTGACTAATTTTTTTGTTCATGTACTATTACACAAATTAGACCATTCTTGTACATACATGACAAAATGAAAGGCTAAGGTGAATTAATTCCACCACATGTTAATTCACGTTGCTGTAAGAGAAACTAAAAAAAACACCTGGCTACTTGATTTCATGTACACATTTGAACTGCATCAAAACTGCGTGCCAATATCGTCCGTATTGCAGTCAGGTCCATCTTTTCCAATGCTCAGATAATGCATAAGACTTAAGGGGATGCACAATGGTGGAACTTCTTTGATCTGACTTGGTCTTTATGTTTACTTTTTGCTCTCTCTGTGCTGGAAAGATTAACCTAAATGTCCACACAGCAAGTAAAGTTGCTTCTATTGGGGCAAGCCAGTAAATCAATATATGCTCCTTCCTTATATGATTGTCACGAGCATAAGCCCATCCCATCACCTAAAATTAATTACGTTTAACTCATGAAGGTTCTAATATAAGCATAAATTTCCTAAACAAAGTTCGGTGGAGAAGGCTCATTTTTCAGTTCAAATCACAAGTTCGAATTACACTAATATCGTTTGAACCAAAAACATTACATTAAGGCACTTACAGAGGCTGGATTCATGCAACCACCATAGAGATCAGAGCCAAGTATATGAATTGTCAACTTGAAGACACCTGAGATCCAAGTCTTAATGAAGAAACTTGTTGGGGTTTTCCTACGAAGCCCGAGAGAAATTATAACAATTACAAAAGTTAGAATCCCTTCTCTTAATGCACCTTGATGGATGTCAATATTCAAACGTGGCCCTAGATGTACTTCAGGAAAGACCTCTAGTATGTTGCTTACTGCAACAATAGATCCAATTACCTGGGAAGAAAAAGGAGAGAAGATGAAAGACACATTGGGAAAAAAAATAGTGGACTTCATGAAAAATTTGGAACTGCATAGAATTAACAAATAAAAATTTCAAACTATTTGGAACCAGCAATATACCTTTTGAGTACTATATGCTAACAACATGTTATGAAAGTTAGAGTGCACATATAATTTAGCAAAGCTATTCATATGCTTCAAATGATAGTCCATAAAACTTTTTGATAAAAGATCGATCCGAATTCACAAATAATAATATTCTCCAAAAAATAAGATTCCTCATTTGAAAATATTCCATATGGGGTTACAATGATTGGGGTTTCAACCCAGAAAAGAGTTTACTACGGTAACTTTTTACAAGCGCATATCTTGATGCCAGGTAACCTCCCACGTGTAAGCATGATCTGTATGTAAAATTTTAAAAAATTGACTACTAAATTATACAATTAAAACATTTAAGAAATTATATGTGAAGTTCTAAAAGTTTATGAATTTGTATGAAGTCTAATGAAGTAATTAAGCCTGATTAAAACAATAGTATAGACTCAAGAACTTGTTAACAAAAAGCTTACTAAAAAACTTCAGCTTCCCAAACGGATATCATTGGTCAAAAGTAATTCAAAGAAAAGTCTTTAGGTGTTGGTTTGAAGTAGGGGTGTCCAAAAACCGGATTGGACCGGACCAAACCGTAAAACCGGACCGGACCAAACCGAACGGTTTTACTAATCAAACGGCCCGTTCCGGTTTGTATTAATTTTAAACCGTTCAAACCGGACCGGACCGGTTTAATAATATATTAAAAATTTCACATTATTCTTCATTAAATTATAAAAAATCGAACCAAATTGGGAACTAAACCGGATCGAACGGTTTTATAAGTCAAACGGTCCGGCCCGGTCTTTATTTTTTTAAAACCGTTTCAAATGGTCCTATCCGGTCCGGTTCTAGTAATATGAACGGTTCGGTCCGGTTAGATTTTTTTTAGGAAAAACCGGACCGGACCGGACCATGGACACCCCTAGTTTGAAGCATACATCCAAAACTATCCCAACTTCACCAACAACAAAAAAAAAAAAGAACAAATACTACAATGTTGAAAGCAATTCACTTAATAATTGTAAAACATACCCTAGTTTTCTAAAACCAGTTAACCTTATAAGATTGAGCAAACAAAAAAGGGATCCCCAGTCATTTAGATTTCCGAGACTTTCTAGTTAACCAAATCACTAAGAAAAGCAAACCCAATTTAGATCAAATGAAATAAAACAAACCCATTAAAGAGGATTTATACCTGAGCAGGAATTCTGGCACCAACAGTAAAGAGAAAGTGGCTGAAATTCCCAGAAATTGCAGAGGACAGAACAATGAGTGGATTATAAGCTCCACCTTTAGTAACCTTAGCCAAAAAGCTAAAGAATAACATTTTGATAATGGCGAGAGCACATTTGATTACCTTACCAAAGGGTTCACGACCAAATCCAAGAATATTTTGCACAAAGATCTGAATTAGAATCCCTGACCAAACCCACATGAAAGATACTAAGAAATCCGATACAAGCCAACCAATCCCAGCCATTTATTAATGTAGATATTGTATAGATGCTTGCTCTGTTTCTTTCTAGTGTGTCAATTTTAGATGTGGAAGGTAAAAAAAGGAAAATCTGATTGAAATTGTAAATGATTGAGACTTTTGGTAGAAAGGGAATGAATCTGACTGACTCATGTGGAAGGAATAGTAGAAGAAAATATGCATTTGTACGATTGTCGAGGAAGAGTAAATGAGTAAATGATAAAAGGAAAAAAGTCAGAGTTACTTTCATAATTATTTCAAAATTGTTATTTTTATTGTGTAATTAATAAATTAATTGAATTAATTATTTGTAATTTAAAAAAATAAATTAATTTAATTTACATAATATTATTAAAATTAAAAAATTATACATAATACAAAATATATTTATTAAATCATGTCTAAATAATTAAAACTAACTTAATAATTTCAAGTTAAATGTACCAAAAGTACTTCAAATCTCTTTTTCTCATGATACATAAAAAAATATATTTGTGATTTAAAAATGATAAAATTTAAAGATATTATTATTTGAGAAAAAAAAACTACTAAATTTCTTTAAAAATATATATACACCTTGTAAAAAAAATAACAAATAATCCAAATAAAAATAAAATTTAATAAAATAAGTTAAAAATATAAAAAAATTAGACCAAATAACACACTTTGAAGAAAAATGTTATAAAAAATGAAAATCACGTTGATAAAAAGAAAATACTCTTATATAATTTATAATAAACAATATTGTGCATTAATCTTTTAGAATTGATAAACTCGTGTTTTTTATAAGCTTTGACAATGTAGTTTCTTTTGATGTCAAAATAATTATATCCATCTAATACACATGAAGAAAAAGATCACATGTCTTTTATATGTATTCTTTTATTTTATTTAAATAAAAAATTACAATTTAAATTTATTTAACTCTTTCTTGAAAATTTTATAAACAATTAATTTAAACAAAAAATCACAAAATTAATACTAATTTTTAAAAATAATGAAACAAATAAATATTAAAACTTAATTAGTTTATAAGAAAAATGTTATTAACTAGTTTATAAAAAAAATGTTAAAACTTAATTATTTTAGGGGTTTTTTTTCTAGTAAATTTTTAACATTCATATTTTTTAAGTCTCAAATATGAGACTCTCATTTTATACTAAAGTGACATTTATATTAAGGTGACATATGTCATTAAACTAAGAGACTATTAGCTAACTACTTTAGGGATTATAGTAACATAATATAGACATATGTGTTGATGAAAAAAAAAAGGAGAAAAAACGGTTTCAAAGTATTTTTAAAATAATTTACATAATTTAAAAAAGAAAAACCATTTTCAACAGCTGTACATGGATAATATATTCTTGTTTTATTCTCAAATTTTTTATTCTTCTATTACCTATTTACAAGAATATTTCAACATGACATTTACTCTCAGCCATAAACAGATGAATTTGGCATCCTCAATGCAATCACATGAATATATTCCTTTTGGGACTTTAAAAACAACAACAAGAGCCTACATCCACTAACAAATAAAAGGGAAACTAATTATTTACAAACGTTTGCAAACATCAAAATAGAACAAGACTTGAGAAGGTTTTTGGATAGATAAAAGAGATTTTGTTGATTAGATTTCGTATGTTTATGGTAGGGAGCTAATTTGATGTGAATGAAAATTTGGTATGAGATGAGAAAACAAAAAAGAAATGAAATTTGAGAATAAACTCGTATTATTTATCTTTATTTAAACAATTCAAAATAGGTTTTAATTATTTATTTATTACTATTTCAAACAAAAAAAATCAAAACTTTTTAAATATTATAGATATTATAAATGAGAACTTCTTTTCATATCATTAATATTTAATAATAAAAAATCTTTTAAAATATATTCAATTTATAGAATTTTTGTTGCAATAGATTTACTACAAATATCAAGCCCGATTAGTAATGGGATATTTTCAAAGTTAATTGTTAAAATGTTGATAAAATCAAAAATTTAAAAATAAATTAAATTAGTTATCTTGATATTTTAATAATAGGTTATTATAATTTAAAAATAACATATATTAATTGTACTTTTAAAAAAGAATGTGTGAGGTTGGAGAAAATTATATACTTTCTCCTCAAGTGGAGTGAATAAAATAAAAAATAAATATGGGGCCATGTGAATCTTTGATGTTCTTGCCTTGCTAGAATGATTTAGCTGGAAAAAGAAAGTTAAAATTGATTTAAAATATTGTATTTTTGTAGGAAGAAGGATAGTAGAAATTCAATAAATTTTAATTAAAATGTATAAAAAATTTATAATTATTATTATAAAAATTTTATGGATTTTAAAAAAATAGATGTTATATTAAATTAATAATTAATTATTTTTTTTAAATATTTATATGTAAAACACATTATAGCATTTTATGTTATATTTTTAGCTAATTTCTTTTCTTAATAAAACTCAAAGGATAATAATCAATTTAAGATACATTGTTTTAAAAGTTATAAATTTTTATATATCGTTTAATAACTATATCCTTTTTATACACTATTATTAAAAATTATAATATTTTCACTATCTTTATTTTTTTAAAACCAATAATACTTGCTAGAATTCAAATTTACGTTATATTATATAATACTATAAATTACTCATGCGCATAAATCCACAATCTGACAATTCTTTTTTTTTTTTTGGCCCAATTTCTAAAAATATAATAATATTTCAAGCTTTCGATATATTTAAATACCTTAATATTTAAACACTTATCTATCATCCAACACATATTTTAAGTAAGTAGAGAATTTTTACGCTAACTTAACTAAATATGTTTCTCTAATATAAGATGAAAATCTCAAATTTAAGAATTAAAAATATAAATATTAAAAATCAACTAAAATAATAAAGAATCTTTATCCCATTATTAATTAGGAATCTTTTAGGGGGAACAAATAGATAATTTTCATCCCATTATATATTTATATTATTTTCTTATATTTTAATGTCAATAATAAAATGTTTAATCTAATTTAATTTATTTAAAATTGGTTCAATTAATTCATGATTTAAAAAAAATCAACTTACTTAACATATGAATTTAAATGTTCAACTCATTAACTTATTTAATGATTATTTTGGTTTAACAAGAATTTGTTAATGAATATAGTTTTTTAAACATAATTTTTTTTTTCTTGAACATTTTTTTTGTTTTGACAAAAACAACCAATTTCCCTTTTTACTAAACAATTAATTCTTTTTATGGAATAATAAACTTGAATAACCAACCATAATATAATAATCATATTACTATCAAATATAAAAAAATTAATATTATAAACATATATGATATCTGTAAATCTACCAAAACACAATAGAGAGGATGGCATGCAGCAAGTAGCGTGAGCGTTTAGGGTTTTAGAGATCTAGTGAAATTTTGATTTATTTATTTTTTATTTGTAATAATTAATTAAATGATTTAAATAAACATAATTAATAAAAAAATTAAATAAGAACAACGAAATTAAACTCATTTAAAAATTAGATGAATAAAATTTATTTATAATTCGTTTAAAATGAATTGAATTTAACTGAATTTGACATATTTTATAATGTTATTATATCTTAACTTAAAAATAAATTAAATAATTTATTAATTATAATAAATTCTAAATGATTTAATAATAAGATAAATTAGTTTATATTTTTATCGACTTGGTATTGGGTTTTCAATGCAACATTTATATTAACATCTTAGCTTTTAAGAATTAGGATGGAGAACACCGACATTGGGAATATATATATTCTCTAAATTTTTTTGGAAAATGAACTCAAGAAAATAACAATACAAAGCTCTTGAAACCATCAACTACTATTGACATGCCCCAAAAAAAAACCAGCATGAATGACAATAATAATTAATAAGTGGAGAGATCACCAATTTTTACAAGTAGTTGATAGTTATTGTTCTCGGTCAATTCTTTTATAAGTTCCGAAAATGATCCAGCAAAAACAAAGAAAAATTGCCTCTTAGCTCTTAGGCATGCCCATGTTCTGCATGTTAATTAGCTAAAATCAAGTCATATGCTTAAACCATAATAATTATTATTTGGTATTAAAAAAGGGTTAAAGTACTTTACAAGTACAGATATTTTTTAAAAAAAATTATATTTTAATAATTTATCTTTTAAGACATACACTTAGTATCCTATAACTTATCAAAATATACATTAATCATCTATCATTTAAGACATATACTTGATGTCCTATAATTCATTAAAATATACTTTAATCTTCCATTTCAAAATACACATTTAAGATTTTCTACTTCTTTAAAAATTTCAACCAAATCTAAATAGTATTTTTTTTCAATGGTAACTTTACAATTTTGAAAAATAAAATAAAAGGTAATATATAATTGAAAAAAAAATTATATCTTTTTTTTTTTGTATTTTCTTTAACTTTTTTGGGGGTACATTTTCTTTTTTAACTTCTGCATTTAGAAAAAAGATTACAAATTTTTTCTATTTAAAATTTAAGTTAGTTTTTTTTTGGTTTCTTTTGTATTTTAAAATTTAATTCTTAAAAAAAGATTATTGGAGTTAATAGAAACTTAAAAGAATTAGAGAACAGTAAGAATATATCTTAAAAGACAAAGTATTAAAATATGTTTTTTGAAATATTATAGGATACTAGTATATATCCTAAAATATGGGGGATACATTTTTAAGAATTATAACTTATAAAAACTAACCTTTAAAAAAGGATGAAAGGCAATAACAGGTTCATAACTTTCAACAAAAAAGCACAAAAGCTATTCGTCCTATAATTTTTAACCATAGTGTTTTCATTCCATAGCTTTCAACTAAGATATTTTAATCTCATAATTTAAAAAATGTATTAACTATAGTGTTTTCATTCCATAACTTTCGACTAAGATATTTTAGTCTCATAATTTAAAAAATATACGTTTTTGTATCATATTTTTGGTATAAAGGGTACATTTTTGTCCTATTTTTTTAGTTTTTTAAGATTAGAGTGAACTTATTTTTAAAATTTTCTACTAAAACGTTGTAATTAAAAAACTAACAACAGAATTGTGAATGTACCATTGTACCTTGACTGTGTAAAACCAGAGGCCTCATCTAAGGTTTGCTACGCCATCCTCTTGTCTTGGTCATCACCAGCTATGGAACCTGGTTTTGAAATTTTTTGTTCTTGACCAATATGATACAAGAATGGATTAAATGGAACATTTTTTGCTCTTCAAATTATTATCAAGACCATTGTAATCTACACTCTTTCTCTTCATATTATCATCAATCCCATTATAATCAAAATTCTGTAAAATATTTGGAAGTTTCACAGCACCGTCTTTGGAACCACTCTCACTTGTGGATTTATTAGATCTCGTAGTGGTAGTACTATCATCATCTATTGACACCTTTTCTCTAAAGTTGATCATTGAAGGTGGAATTCTTGTGGAAAAAGCATCTTTCAAATTCCCAAAAACCCCCTTACTATAAGGGTTTTCCTTCTTATCATAACGGTATCGAAAATTCTCATAAGTTGTCTGTGAAAAAAATGTAATAATAAGATCAATTAAGAAGGATTATAGTATTTTGAATGGTTAACTATAACGTAATAAGAAAAATATTAAAATATAAGGGTCGGTTTGGAGGTGCTTTTTTTTACTATGGTTTTACAAAAAATGGTTTTATAAAAAGTATTAATAAGTTAGCTAGAAATGATTTAGAATGATATTTTAGAAATTAATTTATACGATGATTATGCATTTTAGACTACTTCAAAGTAAGTATTACTTATTTTTCCAAAAAACTTAAATAATACTTCTCAAAATTTTGAAACAACTTTTCTTAGAAATTATCAAACATCTTTGAAAGTGTTTTAAGCCATATAAAATTACTTTCAACCAACCAAAAACATAAGTGCTTCTAAATGAATCCTCAAATTGGTAATAAAAGGGGAAAAAATCCCATAAATAACAACAATTAATTTAACAATATATAATCATTTGATATGAAAAAAAAAGAGAAATAATACAAATTAATCCTATTATTTTTTTAAAATGAATAATTTAATTATGTTATTTTTGGGTTGACTCAACCCAAGTGATCCCAAAAATTTTATGTAAGAGAGACATGATCTTCCTTCATGGTATGGGTATTAGATGAATTTTATCTATTTTGTATCAAATTAAACTATAATATCCTTAAAAGCTTATATTTTTAAAATCAAATTCCCCCACCCCTCTTTGTGAAAAGAAATTTCAAGTTTGGTGAATTTTTTTCAAATTTTTTTAATTGTTATAATTTAAAATTATTAAGTTAATCTTAATTAATTAAAAATTGGTATAACAAATACATTTGTTTCTTTATGTATAACACTTAATTTCGATGGTTTTATGTTAATTAGACAATTAGACAATTTTACTACTTTTATTAAATTACAAGATTTATTTAATTTAACCTAATTATTATAGGATTAAAATATCTATTTTGTAATAATTATGAAATTAATTGAAGATTTTCGTAATAAATAAATAAATAAACGAAGAAAAGAAAAGAACAGTAAAAATTTTACCTGGTTGGTGCAAGTTAGATAAAAATGCATCACTGTAAGTCCACCAACAAACCAAACAACAATGAAGCAATAAATAATGAGACTAACTGATAAGATCTCACGTGCCATGACCCTCCTTAAGTTGCCCCCTTCTCGAAGTATGTTGATCCATGAAAAAGCAAAAACATATATACACAAGATGGTTGATGACGATATAAACAATATGAAGTATGGATAATTACGCTGCAATCGCAACATGGGAAGGTTCAGTTTCATGTATGAAAAAGGTACTCGAAGAAAATAGAATTCTCATGGTTAAGAAATAACTAGAACCAGTTTGTAAGTTGTGTTTCAAGTTCATGAAATTGAATAACAAGTAAACTTAGGAGCTTATATTTTAGGTCTAGTTGCCTAACATTCTTTAGATTATATCATTTATATAGTCTAGTTTATTAGATTATTTATAAAAAATGAATCAATTAAAAGATAATTTATATTATTTTAATGATTTTTCTATTAAAATATTGACAAAAATACAACATAAATTTATTAGATTAGTTCATTAGTATCGTTTAGTTTCTTAAATTAAATTTAATGTCATTTAATCTCTTAACCTTAAAAAATAAGTCATTATTAAATATTAGTGTTTTAATACAAAAAAAATAATAATATAGTAATAAAAATCATTAAAATAATATATTTTGTTATTAATTAACCTATTTTTTCTTAATTTACACTGTTACTAAGTGACACAAATGATGAATTTTAATTCATTTTTCTCAATATTTTATCAAGATCTTATGCTCCAAGAAAACAAGTAGTGATCTATCTGAAACCAATATGCAGATCACTATATATACATGTTGCCATATAAAATCTCAGACTTTCACGAACCAACATTATGATATAAGAGATAAGATATTAAACACACATGATTGTTAAGGATGCAAAAAACTTACTATGAAGCTATAATTTAAAATTAACTTACTTGCCCAATACACTGACCTACCCATGGACAGTGGTGATCAAACTTTTGGACGCAATTATTGCAGATTGAACAATGAGATGCCCTTGGTGGACGATATAACAAACAAGTGTCACAAAACTTAACTTTAACTGTGTTCCCATTTATCGTTATGTCCTTGGTTCGAGGTAATTTCAAAGTGACTTTACTGTTGATCCATTCCGTTGACATACTAGAATCAAGTCCATCAGATTCAGGAGAATGTGAGTTCCTTGGAATTATACCTGGATCTCTACCACATGTTAAGAACAAAAAACAAAAATCCTGCATAAACCATCATCAAGTTAGAGTTGAAATTTCTTGTTTTAAACTTCAAGGAAGAAAGAAGGGGAAGGGGGAAGAATAAAGGTGATCAAAACTGGAATTCCAGTGAACTATGCTAGGCACCAAGTCTAGAGGTGGAAATGGAGGACAGTGTAGAGGCAAAAGAGCTTGAATGCTTGCCTCAGCTATAAGAGCTACAAGATGGTGCTGGTGTGGATGGTGATGGTAGGGTGCTGAAGGAGGTGTTGTAACTTGTGCATGGCGCTGCTATTGGTATTTTTGGCTGTTTTGGCTTTTCTTTTTTTGTGACACAATGCTCTATTTGTTTTGCAGCTTTTGGTTTTGGTGTTTGTGTGGCCTTACTATGTGTTATTATGTATCTCGGTTAAATGTTTTTTTTTATTGGTTTTGTATGCTGGTTTGTTTGGGTTGTTGTTGTTTACTTTGTTGATTTTTTTGGTTGTATTGTGGTGTGTTAGGCTGATACGATATGGGTCCTAGCTAGAGTAATTAGTGTACCTGTATGCTAGTTGTACAGCCTAGGCCATGTTATTGTCTAAGTTTGTGATGTACTGTCTTGGGTGTTGGGTATCCAAGGCTTGTAAATTGTGTCCTTGTAGGGCTTGGCATTGCTCAACTGAGCACTTAAATAATACTTTCATTGTTGAACCAAAAAAATAAAAAAATTCCCTTCATATTAGAAAAAGCTTCATTTACCAACCAAAACAGTGAGGACAAAGCCCCCGGTCAGTACAGGATAGACAAAATGTGGGTTATCTCCATTAACCATCAAAAGCATTCTTACGCAGAATGTAATTGCAGGACCTCCAATTAGAAAAGCAGTAAGAAACAATGATGTAGCATCAGGACCAAATACTAGTCTTCCACCACACAAAAATTTCTGTCATAAAAATAGATGTTAGTATTCATTCGTGTGTATTATACAAAGATGAGCGTTATCTTAACCAATTATTTTAACCATAGAATAATTTAAATGAAAACCTTATCACAACCTTAAATGTAAAGTTAACTAATAATTTCTAAAACTAAGGTAAAAAACAAGTAACACAAAAACATAATCATCATTAAATAGAAATAAATTAACATTTAGATATAATTGATTGGTTTTATTAGTTAAAATCATCGATATCCAGATCCTAACCCTTTATACTATGTTAGATACATGTTAGCAATTTGTCATTTAAGGCATTTAATTACATAACACTAGATCAAATGATGGCCTTGTGCATTTTGGTCAAGAAAGTCATGTATTGTTGCTTAGTTTGATCAGGAATATTTTCTACTAATATTTATCTTTCTAACAAGAAAACAAGGAAAATGATAAACCACGTGAATCACTAACAATCTTAAATAATTAATTGTTGCATTTCAAATATTAATGATTTTAACTAACAATACTAATCAATCATATTTAACCTTTGATATACTCCTATTTCATAATAAATATGTAACATAATATGTGTTACTTGATTTTTACCTTAATTTTAAATTTCAAATTTGATAAAATATGGACAATTAATTTCAAATTTATTTTATCTACAAAATACTCTCCTATCATAAAAAATATTAATTTATAGATAGGTATTAACTGACATGAACAATAAATTTGTATGCAAAATATAAAGATTTTAAGGAGAGAATAGTAGAAAAAAGATTTGTTAATTCAACTAGTATAACTTTAATAATTTATTTGTATGTAAATTGTATATTTTTAAGTTAAGCTACTAAACAATATTTCATCGAGATTAGAGAATATCTCTATATATCATATATTTATTGCAATCATAATTAAGTGATTTACTTAACAAAATCTCATTGCATAAATTTGTATAACCTAATTATATTATCTAATTATTATGTCACATTATTTGAAATACATACTAAATTTATGTTGATTACAACTTCAGTATTTAAGTTTTGTCATTACTTACTTAAGGAGAGATTGAATAAAGCCTAGGAAGAAGAAGAATGGTACCGAAAAGAACTAGTAACTTCTTAACATAGCCGGGGTTTATAAAGAAAATAGGAAAAAATTATTTTAGATTTAAAAATTTATTTTAGATTAATTTTGATAATTTTAATTACTTTTTTTTCCAATTTTTTGATATATTTTCAGTTTTAAATATCTCCTAACCCTTTTTCAGTAAATTTTAATTTAATTTAACTTAAATTTTTCTATCAAAAGATAAAAATTGACAAGAAGTCGTTAAAGTGTCTAAAAAACAACAAATTTTAAGATTCAATTCTACTTAAATCTTCTACCATACATATAACATAATTGCAACCTAACGTTGTTTACATTGTTCTTTTACTTGGGCCCTTTAAATTCTCTGTGTTATTTTTGCCACCAAGAAAGCCTATACAAAAAGAATGACATTTCATATGTGTTTAGACATGCATAGTACACAGCAAGAAAAACAGCCCACATATAATCACAAATGCTAAACATGAGTAAATCCATGAAAAAACACTATAATTGAAAGAAAAAAATTAATTGCTTATCTATCAAAGTGTTTCCAATTCTAATTAACTGATTAAAACCATAACGAAGCATGAGAAAAGGAGGGATACACTTACATTATTACCCTTCCAAACTTGGTAAAGTCTTTTTGTATTGCCCTTGGGAGGAGACACAGCTGTGTCTGTGCTTCCATTAGAGGGACAATTCCAAACTTGACTCTTGTGTTTACTCATCAAATTTTTTCTTTATAATATCCTTCTATATATAATTTTCTCCTTTATTCACAAATACCCAAATGAAATCTGATAAAAAAATAATTATTAGAATTTCACGAACCCTTTGGAGTTTATATCAATGGGGTTTTTTTTCTGGGTATTGCGAAATAATGAGATTTGATTTTTGAGGGACGACTCTTTTCAAAGTCGAACCCCATAGATGTATCTAACAATCTCTCTCTCGCTAACAAATTTGCTATAATGATTTCCAACTTAAGCGTTTTTTTCGCTGGCTAAAACCAACTATGAGGAAGGTCTTCTTCCATTATTCTCAATTTGACTAAGCACTTGGCTTTCTCTCGTTTTAATACCGCGTATGTTTATTACGAATACTTATATAAGAGTTGAAAAAGAAGTTGTTAAACTTGATCGAATTAAAAAACAGATTTATCACATATTTATTGATTTATAAAAATTTTTAATCCAATTAAATTAAATCGGACGATTATATATAAATTACATATTACAAGTCAATCAAAACAACATGATATGGTTGGCAAGCCCGTAATATTTATGTTAAAGGCTTAAGTTCAAAGCACTATAGTTATTATTTATTTAGTTTTTCATTTCAAAATTTGAATAAAAATGTATAAACTAAGATTTAAATCCACTGCCACAGACAAATGAACAATATCATTCTGCACTAAGCTAACAAATAACTTATATACTCCCTTACCGTTACCAACATTAAACTTTGTGTAAATTTATACTAAGCAATTAAAATTAAAAATGGACCGGATATTTCCGGTCTAATTGGTCCAATCGAATGTTATTTTATAAAAAATATTAATTCACTTCGACTTATTAAAATTTTAAAAAAATTAAGTTTAATAAAGATGTGTCTATCTGTATTCAATATTATTTTATCATCTAATTCTCGTTTAAAAATAAACTAAATATTTTATTGACGAAGAATCTTATTTTATTTAAAAATATACTTTATTTATAACAACTAATAAAATTAGATATATTAGTCGCAATATAACCCCACTGTATATATAAAACTACTTGTTTATTATATATGAAATTTTTCCATTTTTTCTTATTTTGTAGTCTCTAGTCACTGTTGCTTTTAAAAAAATATTAGTTTGAAATAAGGTGAATAGAATAAAATGGATTTAAAGGAAAGTTAATTTTAAATGAGTTTTTAATAACTATTTTAAGAAAAATATATTTTTAAAATAATTTTTCTGGTAAATATTATTAAATTCTTTTATAAGTATAAATAATATTTGTCAAAATTAATTTCTGAAGAGATTTCTAAAAACCCCTACAAATATTATAGTGTATTTGAAAACACTTACCTACGACCATTTCAAATATATTTATAATAATGTTTTAAATATTTTATTAAAATATTATGTAATTTTCTTACCTATTAAAATAATTTTACTATAAATATTAATTTATATTATTCTTACACTTATCTAATTCGATTTGAATTCATACCCATAACTCTATAAATTATACAATTTGAATAGCGATTATGTTTGCTCCCTATGTATCGAAAATGGTTATTTGGAAATAATATGTTAGCACTTGTATGTTTCCTTCGTATTTTTTTTTTAATAATAGCATCTTCATATATGTAATAAAAATATGGGTTTTTTTTTTCCTAATCAAAACATGGGAATTTTAAAGAAACTAAATTCGAGAAAAAAGTTCACTTATGATCTCATTTGTGATTTTTTTTCCAATAATTCTCAATTAATTTTAACCGACTAATAAATCATCACCTGCATTTGATGTAAGGCCAATAAAATAAAATGTGATCAAAATGTTAAAAATAGGAAGGAAAAAAAATAAAGTAATGGTTTATATAAAAGTCATATTTTGACGACAGGTTTTTGTAGGTAACATATCCTGTTGGAGGTTCTTTTTTAACAATTAAAAAAAATAAATCACCTGTAGGACCTCAACTGACGTTTTCGATCATTTTTTGTCCCATTTATAGACAAATTTTAAGTCTGAAGGTCCATGGCTATTTCCCTGATCAAGCTTACTCCACTGTGGACGACAGTACTGTATCTCTTCAGTGATGATAATTCACGCTTATTGCATAATCATGTGCATCACTAGATAATGTTCAAAAGCCAACATCAAATTTGCAACATGACCACTACATACTTGAAAGAGGGCCGTCAAGAGTCAGATATGTTATGGAACCCAACATAATGAAATATCCGATCATCTGACATTGTTTTCGGTTATGGTAGAACAGCTAATCAATCTGCTTATGTTTTTGGTTCTCTTTATTTCCACCCAGAGTGCTACCTTTTGCCGATGATGAACATGAGGAACACTTCTATCTGCCATATACAAATGGTCACAACTTACATGGAAAATTGTTGCAGTCCAACTACAACATTCACTGGGTCATTCAAGAACCATCACTAATTTGTGATAAAGACTCCTATCCTTAGCCGCAATTGGGTTCAAAGCTCGTACCATTACGAAGTGTGCTCGTCCCGACAATGAAGGATGACTTCCAGTAAATGTCAAGAAACTAAATACAAGTACAAACATACAATAATATACAGGAGGAAGCTAAACTGAATATAAACACAAACTAGCGCCTACAGTTCCTAAAACAAGTTCAGAGTATCAGTTCATAGTCAAAAGGAGAAAAAGACAAGAACTTGCTCATAACACTAGGAACTAGAAGTCACAAACCATCCTCCTAAAGCCAAAAGGTCAAGCACTACCATAGTCAGCATGAGCACTTCATCCCTGTTAAAAAGAACAAGTTAGAGAGACGGTTATTAACATAACAACACCTATAAAGACAACTTTATTTTCGAAAACTTAAAACATTTTAAACAATTATTTGTTGGTAATTGGTACAGCTATAGCCAGTTTAATTCTAAATTGTTTTCACAATCCTCATCAACAATGATTATTTTCTTAGAAAATGCTTTAATCAGTGTTCCTTCTCATGAGATTAAAGCATTAAACTTCAATCAACAAATTTGACCATAATTAGCAAACCATGCAAGCATAATGGAAGAGAAAATATGTATACAATAGAGCTAAACTCTTTAAATATTATAGACAACGATATAATATCCTTTCTTCAGATTTTACTTCACTACTTAGTTGAATAATTCAAAGTCCACTTACTTTTAGGAGCCCTTTTATCACTGACGGGAAAACAAGGGATAAAGAGAAAAAAATCAAGGTAGGAATAAGTGGTATCAAATAAGCAACTTAGTTCGGTTCAACTCATTAAAGGTTAATCCAATGATCAGATGAGTTGAAAAAGTCCCAGCCTACCTAACTCATAAGCTTAAATGAACTAGTTCACCTAATTCATAAGCAACTTGTGAGCTCATTTGACAAAATGTATTTATTAATGATAGCATTTGCATAATTACAATACAACTATTATGGAAAAATCACAATTAAAATATACTACCTTATTTTTTTCCTTGTTTTACAAAAATATAATTAAAAGGTAATATTTATACTCACATTTTTGTTTTTAAACAAAATTATAAATATTTTTTATTTATTTGTTTCATTTTTTAGAAGGATAAATGAATAAACTTATGAGTTGCTCAACCCAACTCATTTAAAAGTGAGATAAGTTGAATTTTACTCGCATAAAATTTAGATGAGCTAAGCTGAACTATAAATCACCTAAGGTGAGTCCGAACCTAAGCAGCTGACCAAATTTTAACTCAAGATAATACATCCGTCATTGGGAAATAACGCAAATTCCCGATAAAAGTTCGTGATATGATAAAGCAAGGATAGAAAAATAACACAAAATTTGATAATCTGGAGGTTCTACTAATCTTGCTTACGTCTCCTGACCTCGTCACAGATCTTTTTACCGAAGGAGAAATTACACAAGGTGTTTACAACACTACAACTCACAACTCCATTACACCCAAGAAAATTACTCTCAATTTTCTCTCACAAAAAGCTTTTCTCTCAAGCTTTTCTCTCAATCGGAATGAACACTTTGGATGGTTAATTCATTACAATTACACATCTATTTATAGGAAAATTCACTCCTTGAATTACTCCTTAAATTAATGGTTCCTTGAATTGCTCCTTTAGAATTAAAGCTCCATGTTTTACTCCTTGTTTTGTTCCATGTTTTTCTCCATGTTTTACTCCTTGTTTTGTTCCATGTTTTGCTCTTATTAATTTGCTCGCCTTAAATTAAGGAGCTTTATAACAATAATATCTAACAATCTCCTCCCACTTGAAGACCGATTTCAACTGCCTTTCACACCTCGATCAATGCATCATTTTTCTAGTTCATACTCTAAGAGACCAATCAGTTGAAAGCACAACTTCAGCTTTGTCAATAATCACCACCTTTGTTAACATATTTCTTGGATTTTTGCTCCCTCAATCTTCTCCAGATAACACATCATCTTCTAATAGAGATCCGATGAAGTGATAACGAAGTCCAATATGTTTGGTTCTAGAATGAAATGTCAATTCTTCGCCAAGTGTATTCGCGACTTCACTATCACTACGCAGTAACATTCTTCTCTTGTTTGAATCCCAACTCAGCTTAACAAACCTCAAGCCATATCATCTCTTTACTAGCTTCCGCCATCGCTACATACCTCACCAGAAGTGGATGAGTGACAATTTTCTCGTATTTGTGACATCCAACTAACATTTGTAGTTCCAACGAAGAATATATAACCAAGAAGTGTTCTTCTGCGATCAACTTCACCTCCAAAGTCTCAGCATCTACGTATCCTTCGTACTTTTAACTCTCCTTTACTAAAGTACAAACACTTTCTCGCGTGCCTCGCAGATACCTCAAAATCCACTCGACCGCTTCCCAATGAGTTTTCCCGGATTGACATAACCGCTAACAACTCGCCCACCGTACGGCCAATGTCCGGTCTTGCATGCACTATCGCGTACATCAAACTTCCAATGGCCGAGGCATAAGGAACCTTAGCCACGAATTCTCTCTCTTCCTCCGTCTCGAGGACCGATCCTCGATAGGCGAAAATGACTAGCCAAGCGGCGCGCTTAACCGGCTTGGCATTGCCTCATGTTGAATCTATGCAAAACACGATCGAGCGTACTCGCCCGAGATAACCGCAGAAGGATCCTTTCTTCTTATTTCTTGTGATTTGCATTCCAAGAATCTTTTTCACGGACCCAAGTCTTTCATGTCAAACTCCTTTGACACCAATTGATGCTTCAATCTTCGATATCATCCATATCCGAACACTCCGCTACTAACATATCATCAACATAAAAGTAGTAAAATGATATAACTGACCTATATCTCTTCAAGTAGCAACAAGTCGCATTGCACTTCGGAAACCTTCCTCAGTGTACGAAGCTATCAAACTTTCTCGTACCATTGTCTCGGCTTGTTTCTGTGCCATACAAACTCTTCTTAAGTCCGCACACCATGTTCTTCTTCCCTCTTCTCGAGAAACCTTCCGTCGGTACATGTATATCTCTTCATCTAAATCTCCACAAGGAATGCGGCCTTCACATCCAACTGTTCAAGATGAAGATCTTCGATGGCTACAATGCTCAATACCGATCCGATAGTATTAAGCTTCACAACGGAGCAAAAATGTCGGTGTAGTCAACTCCTTCCATACTCGTTGAAACCCTTGACAACTAAAGGCGGGCTTTGTATCTCTCGAACCATCATGCCTCCTCTTTCACCCTAAGTACACCCATTTGTTGTGGAAGTGCCTTCTTTCCCATAGGTAACTTAGCTAGTTCCCATGTCCGGTCGGAGATGAGAGATTTCATTTTTTCTTTCATAAAGAAGCTCCCACTTATTGGAATCTCGAGTCCGACAAGCTTCATCATAGCATTCAGTTCCCCCTCCATCACCAAGAACATATAGTTCATGTATCTCCCGACACATACGAGGTCGAGAAGACCTTCTCAATACAGAGCCGAGTAGAGGTTGCGTGTATCGAACGTCAGATCGCTTTGTCCAACAAGTTCCTCTCGTCGAGGACTTATTACAATTGGTTCTGTTACGGAAGTATCTGGGACATCATCTGCGTCTGCGCAAATACCGACTCATTCTCGCTTCCGATTCATTCGCGCGTTCATTTTATCGTGTCCTTATACATCACCCTTTCGTTGAAAATCACATCTCTGCTATGGATAACTTTCTTGTTTTGGCCATCCCAAATACGGTAGCCAAACTCATCCTCACCATACCCAATGAATGCAGCATTTCTTGATTCGGGGATCAAGCTTATTCCTACCTTGATCACTTATACGCACAAATGCTACACACCGAAAACTTTTAGATGTGATAGTTTCACCTCTTTTCGCTCCATACCTCCTCATCGGTATTCTATGCCTCCAATGGAAATGGATGGGCTCTTGGCTGATTAAGTAATACGGTGTTGATCGCTTCGCCCAGAACCGTTTCTGTAGACCCGATCAGTATACGAATGCTTCTGCTCTTTTCGCCAACGTTCGGCTCATACGCTCGCCTACACCATTGTGTTGAGGCGTTCGGTACGCTTCTTTCCATTCTGATCCCACGCCATAGCAAAATTTTTGAATCTCGTGTCTTCATATTCACCACCATTATCTGATCCGAGCTTTTTGATCTTCAAACCCGTCTCATTTTCCACCATAGCTTTCCATCTTCCGAAAGCCTCAAATACTTCAGACTTACGCTTTAGAAAGTAAACCCATACCTTCCGAGAATGATCATCGAGCGAAAGTCACGAAGTATCGTTTCCCACCAATGGATTTGCAGACGGTTGCTGTCCCCAAACATCTGAGTTGAATAAGCTCTAGCTTTTCCTTCTTTCGGTTCTACCACTTGTCCGAAAGCCCGACTCTTTTGCTTTCCAAGTATACAATCTTTCGCACATGTCCATCTCTACAGACCGTAGACCTGGGAGTTTTCCTTTTGGAAGTGCATAATCTTCATCCCCTTCTCACTCACGTGGCCTAATCTCCTGGTGCCACAGGTTTGTGTTTCATTCACCGCTACAATTGTGATTGAACAACGTGCTTCTGGCCATGTAAAGAAGTGCCACTTTTCTTGCCTCGAGCAACTCACATTGCAGACCCTTGAAATCTTCCAATCATCACCATGGAAGATCGTAGTGTAACAGAGCCTCACTAGCCCAACCGCCCCACCGAGATTAAGTTCCTTCGAGGTCCGGGAATACGCCTCGACATCCTTCAAATTTCCCAAACGTTCCGTTTTAACTTAATCTTCACTACACCTTTGCCAATAATAGCACATGGTTGATCATCACCAAGATATACCTTTCCAAGGTTTCCGGGACATATTTCTCGAAGAATTCTTTTCGTGAAGTAGAGTACGGAACGACGCCCGTAGTCTAGCACCCAATATTCTTCCTCGTTCTCCAAAGAGCATATCAATGCATCATCTCCTCCCGAGGTGGAAGTAACATTTGCCTCTGCCTTCACTTGTTTGTCCTTCGGTGCATTCTTGCACCGATTTTTGTAGTGCTCCTGTTCTTCCATTACCCCAACACCTCGATAGTCTTCGAGCCATGGGAATTATTAGGATTCCTAGATTCGACCTCCTGTCCGTCTCTGATCTACCTCGGTAGTCGGCTCTACCACGTCCATTTCCTTTGGTTGAATTCCTTCCTCTTGACTCGTATGCAAAACCGAAGCAGGCCGACGATTCACCGTCTCTCTCTACGCTCGGATCTCTTCACCGAGAACCAAATCACGAACATCGTCAAATTTCAACTTATTGCTTCCGATGAGCCTACTCACAAACACAAGAGTAGCATTCCCGGCTTTCTCGGTGTTAAGACAAAAGTATCAATGCCGTACTTCTTCATCGACCATTAATTTCCACCGAACTCAATCAAGGTAACCGTGTTCGAGTTCATCGAGATGTCGAGCTACCGACGCGCCTTCCGTCATCCGCACCGAACAAGCGCCTCATCAAGTGCACTTTGTTCAGGCCGACGGCTTCTCATACATATCGGGAGAGCCGCCATAAGACCCGCCGTGGTCTTTTCCTTTGCTATGTTGAAAGCAACATTACGGATAACGTCAATCGAATAACTCCGAGCTTGTCATTCCTGCCTGTAAGATTCCAATCTTCTTCCTTCATACCCTCCGGCTTCTTCCCGAGAGAGGTTGATATAGATTTCTTTGATACGTATAATCCTCTATCTCGCATTTTCCAAAACCCGAAATCTCGTGCCATCAAATTTCTCGAGTTTCACCCTTCCTTCATCTCATGCGGCCATCAAGCCCCACTAAAATCGACTTCCTCCTCGGATCGTTTCGACTATTTCTGCGTAAAATTGACAAATCACTACCAATATACTCGATACCAAATTGTTGGGGAAATAACGCAAATTCCCCGATGTGTTCGCATTTATGATAAAGCAAGGATAGAAAATAACACAAAATTTGATAATCTGAGTTTCGCCAATCTTGCTTACGCCTCCTAGGGACTGGCGGATCTTTTTTACCGAAAGTGAGAAATTACACAAGGTGTTTACAACACTCACAACTCACAACCCAATTACACCCAAGAAAATTACTCTCAATTTTCTCTCACAAAAGCTTTTCTCTCTAAGCTTTTCTCTCAATTGGAATGAACACTTTGGATGGTTAATTCATTACAATTACACATCTATTTATAGGAAAATTCACTCCTTGAATTACTCCTTAAATTAATGGTTCCTTGAATTGCTCCTAGAATTAAGCTCCATGTTTTACTCCTTGTTTTGTTCCATGTTTTTCTCCATGTTTTACTCCTTGTTTTGTTCCATGTTTTGCTCATTAATTTGCTCCTTAAATTAAGGAGCTTTATAACAATAATATCTAACAACATCTAGGTAAACAATAAATTAGAAAACTAGATGCCTCTAACCTTTTCTACAATCAATGCCTAATCAGTTTTTCTTCTCATGAGTACAGCAGAGACAAATTAGATATGAAAAAAAAACTCTTTAGATAATATAGACACCAATATAATAGCTTTCCCTAATACTTTGCTTCACTACTTAGTTGAATAATTCAAAGACCAGTTACTTTTAGGAGCCTTTTATCATTGACAGGGAAAACAAGGGATAAAGGGCAACAAAAAGTATCAAGGTAAGCAATAAATTAGAAAACTCTTCTAACCTTTTCTACAAGCATATGTAAGCAAGGTTCACCTTCCTCTTAATGCAATTAGAAAACCATTAACAGATGTACCCTCTACACCTCGATGACCCACAAAGACATTTCTGCTTCCTCTGATTCTCTTTTTCAGGGGAGACCATCCCATAATCATATGTCAACTCTGTCAATGGAGGAATGTGTCCAACAGCATAGAAAGAAATATGGAGATCGCACTCGTTTTGATTTTCACATAAAACTAGCTGCCATAATACATTTGGAGAACAGCTATGATTCATGAAACGGGCAACATTGCCAGAGTATTTTGCACTTATTTTAAGAGGAAAAGGAATCTTTGTATCCTCAATGGAATCGCCAGGCAGAACTCCAAGTGGCTGACAGCTATGAGTAATGTCAAAAATAAAATCATCATCTGCTGCAGCATTATCAATAACTTCCCCTGCATATTCACATATGAAAGCACCTGCTCGAATAGGGTCCAAGGACCTCAGACCCCAACCTCTGTCTTTAGTTTTGAAGACCTCCAGATGTAATTTCAAGCCACCTTGGGACGTTCGGTTACGACAATTTGATGGGCATTTACAGGAAACACCACACTCTAATAGTAAAGACTTTTGGTTCACAAGAAGACCATTTGGAGTATATGGGAGTATGCCTCCGTTTTTCTGAATGCAAGGACAGTTAGAATGACCAGGGAGACATCCACCAGTGCAAATGCATCCTGTAGCAGGTTCTATTGAGTTGACTGGTTTTGAATACTTGAGACTAGAAATGTATGTGAAGTGTGCAGGACCTTTTTCTCCATCGACGTCATTTATCAGAGTAACAGGTACATTTTCAGAACCTGAAGTAAGATCTGGCAGTATAACTCCAACCCTTGAAGCAACTCCTCCTCTCCATTGATCAATTGATTTCCATATTCTGAATGCTTCTGTCTGGCCAGGCATTCTAATCAATTTATACTTGAAAACAGAACAAGCACTCTTCCCTTTTTCCACCCATGATTCCTGGACTTTGTAAAGACCATCATAAACATATATCTTACCAGTTGCATTTGCTACATCCCTGACACCCCGAATAACTCTTATTTCGTTACCTCGGCGAGAACTGTTGTTCAAAGCAAGATTACCCCTTTCGAGCTTCTGATCCTTCATTACATTATCTTTCCTGTTAATGCCACCTTGGCCACTATAAATCAGCACGTCTGCATCATCTGCATCATCATCATATCCACCAGATGAAACAATGCTCACTGCTAAAGACTCTTCCTCTGTATTGTTCTTGCCACCCAAGTAATCAATCCCAGCCATACTCGGATAATGCAATCCAACCAAGCATAACTCCATTCGCATAAAGAAAATATACCCAATTCCAACACCAGGAACAGTTCCAATCCTCTTTGTCAAATTTGTCCTGATTCCCTTATTCAGAAAGAGTGTAGCAGCCCTTAGATCGGGGCGTCTTATACCTCGTGAAGATGCTATTTTTGCTTCTTCAATTTGGGAAATCCTTCTGCGAAACAAGTTGTACTCAACAAGTATATATCCAACTGTTTCAATGTCACCATCAGCTCGTCGTTGTGTATCATTAAAAGACACAAGAATTTTATCGCATAACAACTCTATTTCAGCATCAGACGAGACAGCATTGATGTCCTGGTAGCCCCTAGCCCTCCTCCCAGATCTTCCGCTACGCTTTCCCCTGCTAGTTGAATCTTCACCATCATTAACATAACTCTGATTTAGACTTTCACTAGACTCATCTTCCTCTGCAACCCCACTTTGAGGGAATGATTTGGCACGACTTTTAATGGCCCGTCTTTTGGATGGTCCAGTATCTCCATTTGAAGTATGCGGAGAGATCCTAAATGAATTCAGAGGAACTGCATCTGATATTGGATTGCTGTAGCGAGAATGAGGCTGTCCTTGAGATTCCGATGACATAAAAAAGGGGCTAAACGGAGCAACCCCATTGGGAAAACGGCCAGATGGTGGAGCACAGACAAAAGGAGGAGCACCTTGGGGAGCTGAGGATGAATTGTGTGATGATGTGAACACGGGAACAAGAGACCTTAAAGGCTTCACATTCAAAACCGTAGACTTGTCAATTGACCCAGAAGGAGGAACTGAGTCTTGGCCTATACTTTGTTCCATTAAATACTTTCAGGCAATACAAACAGCTTTCCACGACACTAGTAGCTTTCTCTTTTACTTTTCTAAAGTAACAGCTGCAACATTATGCTACAAACAGAGGATAAAAAAAGCTATTACACAACATACCCCATAAAGAACCGCAAAGAAGCTCTGATAAATACAAAGTAAAGGGTGTGAGTGGAAAATCATTGATAAGAAAGCCAAGCCACAAAACCAAACACCGCAGCAAAAGAATAACCATTTGAGTACGAGCCGATGTAGAAAACAAGCTGAGAATGATTATTCACACAGAAATTTAGTAGCTAGAAAACATTTATTGAAAAATTAATAATAAAAACCCTTTCAAATGAGCTAGGACCTATTAAATGTGATACTACAATACATTCAAACCCAAAAAAAAATGAACTTCAATTTATGTCCGCAAACTTTCTCCATACCAAAACAAGGGTTCAAAGAATCAAACACGAGAATATAATTTTTAACCTTGGCACGAGATACAAAGACAAAAGTATGAGATCAGAGAAGAACCATGTAATAAATGAAGGAAAATGAGCTAGGACCTAAGTTAATAAATGTGACACCACAACTCATTCAAAACCCAAAAGAAAAACACATTAAACTTCCATTTTATGTTCGCAAACTTTGTCAGCACCCAAACAAGGGTACAAAGAATTAAACACGAGAAGAGAAATTATTTACCTTAGCACTACAACTCATTTATTAAAAAAAAAAAAAACTTTGATCGTATTCGCAAATTGTCTCATAACCCAAACAACGGTTCAAAGAATTACACACAACGAGATTTTTTTTTTACCCTCAGCACAATGTACAAAGACAGAAAAAAAAAGGTTCAGAGAAAACAAAATTGCTTGCAAATAGAAGCTGCTATAACATGCATAAATGAACAACTATAGTCCAAAATGCGATGGGAACGAAGATATACAGGGTTTGAAATTTTGCAAACAACTGTACCTGATGCGAAAATCTAAAGCAGATTTGAGACTCTGAACTGAACAATCTTTCTTTGTACAAATCAGTAATCACAAGTAACTTCTTTATTTTATTTTTTTACATTTGCTTTTGTTTTTGTTTTTGTTTTTTTGGAATAAGAAAAATAAATGTGAAAATCACCTTTCGCGTGCGTTTGGCAAGAGAGAGAAGATCTTGTGGTACGCAAACCAGAAAACGTAAGTACACACCAAAACACGTGCAAATGAATGAACAAGGGAACTGTCGAGAAGGATTATTAACAATAATTATCCTGCACTAATTTCAAGTAGATTCAGATAATAACCTTCTATAATGATCGGATGGTAGTTTAACTTCAAACATATTCAGATAAATAACCCTCTATAATGATAGGGTGGTAGCTTTTGTACGGTTTCAATTTCATGAAACTTTTTATTTTTTAACATTTTATAAAAAAATGAAAAATATTATACTCGTATAAATTTATATTTACATTATTTATATTATTTTAAGAGATAAATTATCTACAAAAATAAATAAAATCTTCACTTTTCCAAATAATCTAATCAAATTTCACAATATAAGTTATATAAGTACAAAAATGTATATTCTTTAAGGAATCTCTTTAAAATTATATTTAATTTAAAAATTAAAATATTAACTTAATACATTCTATACTACATTATTTAAAATAATTATGTTAATTTTATTTTTTATATATAAATATATATATAAACAAAATATAATCTAATTATTTAAATTTTTAGATTTAAAAATATTGTGTATTTTAATATTAAAAATATTTTTTATGTAATTATATATATATATATATATAAATATAATATTAATATATATATTCAATTTTAATTAATCATAATTTTGATTATTTCAAAGTAAAATTGTTAAATTTTTATAGATAGTATAATTTTAACTATCCAAAACTCCCTTATGATAGGAGTAAATTTCACTAATGTCTTTTTATTTTAGAACACTATCACATTACTTAAATCGTAATAAATTTGTGATAAAAATTCATCTAATTATATCACAAATATATTACAATTAATCTCATATTTTTTTATAAGATATAATTATATAGATTTTTTACATTATTTAATATGAATATAAAATTTGAGATATAAAGATTTTTAGTTATTTATAACTAATACATTTGTAATATGTTTTATACACTAGATTAAGTACAGTAATATCAAATTAATTTATATTATAATTACTATATACAATATATAATTAGATAAATTTAATAATAGATATTTTATTAAAATAAATTATATGTAATTTTCTTACATTTCAAAATAATTTCATTATAAAAAATTATTTAAATTCATATTTAATTTATATTTATATTTTATTTTATTTTAAAAATAAAAAATCTTATTTTTAATTAAAAAATGAAGGAAAAAACAAGTAACTTAATTTAAAATTTAAAATTCAAATATCCTGCTTTAGTCTTAACCCCCTTGGCTTGAACAACTGTAACGCCTTTTATCACGTAAAATACGATCTAATATTATAACCAAATAAATAATTATATAAAAATTATACAATTGTAATCTTTAAGATTATGAAACAAACGTGACTTAAGAATTGCTTCTTAATTGTGTTTACTATTTTAAATAGGAATCATGTTTGCCCCCTATATTTCAGAAACAATTATTTGGAAATAATATGTTGACAATGCTTCGTATTTTTTTTTTAAGCAATGCTTCATGTGTTATAAACACGTGACTGAAAAATTTGTCCGAACGAAATATGAATTCTATGGATACAGGAGTTGATAGCTTAGCAATAAACATGGATAAGCAAAAAGTAACTGTGACTGGATATTTCTAACAAAGGAAGATCCTAAAGATTGTGAGAACTAGAATGAAGGCAGTGTTTACGCCATTTTCATATGAAAGTGAATGCCATTCTTATGCATATCAATACTTGGATGAATGCAATACCTCATCCTATAACTACTACATGCATGATTCCAATGAGAGCGTCCATGGCTATTTGTCCAATCAAGCTTACTCCACCGTGGACGATAACATCGTCCATCTCTTACGTGATAATAATGTTCATGCTTATTGTATCATCATGTTCATAACATTCCAAAAACAATGCATCAAACTTTGAACATGGCTAATACATATTTAAATAAGGCCCACAAAGTTCTCAAAGTCTATGTTATGGAACCCAACACAACGTACTAGGGTAAATTTAACTTTTTAAAATTAAATTTACGCTCATGTTACAAAAATATTACCAAATTTAAACTATTTGTGTTACAAAAGTACTAAGATCGTAGCTCCACTGTGGAGGCTAGCAAAAAATAGTCAGATGACACTCATATGACAAATTTGAACACCCATAAATGCCCTGGTCGTACGTGAGTATTTTCTGTTAACTTCCATGAAGGAGTTGATGGAAACAGTCCACCTGTGGGCTGTGTGCATGGGAGAAACAAATAGATTATGGGCATATTATTCCCTTTCATGCCTTCTATTCACTTAGGCAAATATGAAAAAGGAATTGAAAAGGCTAGCAATGATATGTAACACCAATGCACCATTTATGCGATCCAAGGATCAATCAAATTATGCCACATTCTTCCAAGTTCCAACTTTGGCATGGGGAATCATATTCTATTGAAGCAATTAGAGCCAGCCGCTCCAATCAGAATGGAAATGAAATATGCAAATGCTAAATGCTAATACGAATTTAGGAACATGAATCTCCAATATCAACTTCTTGTGCTTATTATCAACTACATTTTTTTTTCCTTTCATTTAGATTTTTGGTTCATAAATATCTATTTCCTTTTTCCTAACCAGAACAAGCAGCATATGCAGTTTCCTATAAAAGCTGTTTACTCAAAGTTTCAAATGCCATCATGTAACCATCTCACAGAGTTTTAAATATGGAATAAAGAATTACACTAGAGTTTTGATGCAGTTCTCTCTCCTTTCCTTTTTTATTTAACTTTTGGTTATGCCTCCTATTTTGTTTATCCTTATTTAAGGAATTTGGTACATCTAGTTAGGACTTGGGAGTTGGATGCGTAGCCAGTGTACTTCCCGTCTTCTCAGGAAGAATATATCTCAATGACTTAATCCGACAGACCTATACTCCCTCTCAGAGGCAGATTTGTATAAAGATGAGGAGGGTACGTGCCCCCTCTCATTTTTAGACAGAAATTTTAGGTGTTATATTTATAAAATTATAGACAAATTCATGAATAAAAAAGGACTGCCCCTGGATTTTAAATATTGCGTTTTTAACACTCAAAAATCCATTTTTTTAAACATATTTATACTCAAATAAAATACATATATATATAATTTTTATTTAACTAAAAGCAAACGATAACTAAGCAACATTTTTTACTATTTCGCAGTGCTCCTCCTGACCTCTAATTCTAGATCTGCCACTGCTCCCTCTAAACTTATACAAAATAAATATGCTGGTCAATTTAAAATCTATAGAATTTTGTTCTGAAATTTCAACCTGACAATTATGCTTTCCATTGTGACATTGTCTTTCGTGCATAAAGGATTAATCACTAATGTTTACTAGTAAGTTTAATTTGGATACAAAATTACGCACAATTTGAGAGAAGCTGAAGTCTACATACATGCATGATGAAGTCCTTTTCAGAACCAATGCAACAAAATATATATATATACAGATATAAATATATTCCTTCTTGGAATGTATTTAAGTATACAGTTTAAACTTAAAACAAATACATTAAATATGGTAAACAATTAATTATTCGAAAAAAACAATGTATAAACGAATCAGGGACTATATACAGAAAAGTTATAAAATAATTATTATAGAAACATTTCTCATTTAATATGTATTACACTTCTATGTGACTGAGACTCGTGCATTTATCAATCTGTACATTTATTATACGGTTACCTGCCTACATGAGCTGAACTTTAAAGTTGGAGATATCACAAACGGAGAAATCAGTGAATGCCCTCTTACGTCCCATCTTTTTGTCCTTTTGCTTTCTCAATAGACTCCATGGCTTCTCTGAATGATTTCTGATTGGTATATGTTAAAATGTGAAACTTCTCAGTAAGAGAATACTGATATTAGGCATGATTAAGAACTTAATATTAGACTACGGACTGCAACATCAACGGTGGTCAAAGACTAATGATTAACTTCTCTATAACTGCTTTGCCCTAATGGAAGAAAGATTTGAATAAACCTAAAAAAATGGGAAATCCAAGCTGTATGAGAAAATACAGACATACCCCAGAATTCTGTTTTCTCCATAAGGCCTCACCACTTGTATCAATTATAACCATCCCACTTAATAAAACACTGCATGAAGCCACGAAATTTCTCAATGAGCAAATGCTTTTCAAACTTAAAAAGTACTCATATAGCTCAGGAGAATGAATGAGCCACAAAAGGTTCACAAAACACAGGAATCGATTACAAGATATGAATACCATTAATGTAGAGTTGGTATGTATTCAAATTGATGAACTAAATATATCAAACAGGAAGTTGCATGATCAGTTTACCATTTCTTTTCCTAATTAGATTCTTCGTTTTTAGGAAATTCCTAGAAGTCTAGTACCATTTACAAAGGCAGACTAGTTAAAGAAAATGGTGGAATTTGTAGATCTGTACAGGTAAATGGAGTGTGTTTGATTAACTGAATAACAAGTCTTTGCACAAATTTATGCTAATTAGAAAGGCTGAACAACACTTTTGGTCCCCTAACTTTTACAGATTTTACACTTTAATCTCCTAACTTTTGTAGATTTTACGCTTTAATCCTCTAGCTTTTTTCCTTAAAATTTGATCCCTAATTTTTTTAGTTTTGACAAATCCAATTCACATTAAGAAAACTCAGTTTAATATAAGTTTTGCTGTTAAAATGAATCAAGTGTTAATCACATTCTCTTTAAATGTGGTCAAATGTGGATTTCTTTAAAGAGGACGTGATAACACTTATTCATTTTAACAGCAAACCTTATATTAATTTGAGTTTTCTTAAAGTGGCCTGTATTTGTCAAAAATTAAAAAATTAGGAACCAAATCTTAAGAAAAAGAAAGGTAAATGACTATGCTTAATCTATAAAAGTTAGAACCAAATATTAAGAAGAAGAAGAAAAGTTACGGGACTAAAGTGTAAAATCTGTGAAAGTTAGATGACGTTGTGTTGTTCATCCAATTAAAAATATCTCAAACATATCAAACAGGAAGCTTCCATGATCAGTTTTCCATTTTTCCTACTTAGATCCTATGTTTCCAGGAAATCAATGTCTTGTACCATTACATGAAAGCCAAAAAACAAACACTTCACACAAACCCCACAACAGAATAGTTTAATTAAGGAAATTAGCTAAAACTAAGCCAAAAAAATACCTAGCAAAAGCGGCATTGAGAAGGAAAGCTCGAGTGGTAAGAAAACGAAGTGTGTTCTCAAACCTAGAAACAAAGCCATTGAAAGCAGAGGTAGAGCGAGAGTTATAAGAATATCCACCCCTACCATAACCAGTGTTGTGAAAGCCATAACCGTAATTGGAGTACTGATGATGATGATGATGATGATGATTAGGGTTTGAATAACTGTTGTTACTGGATCGAGATCGAAAATTGTAATCGGCGCGCTTGCGGTCATCGATTAGAACCCGATAAGCCTCGGAGACTTGCTTGAATCGGAGGGTTGCGGAGTCCCTCACGGATTTGGGGGAGTGAGAATGCTTGTCGGGATGAAACTTCACTGCTAATTTCCTGAAAGCTTCTTTGATTTCTTCTTTAGTTGCGTTATTGCCCAATCCCAATACTGCGTAGTGATCCATATCTCTCTTTTATCGCTTCGTTTTTCTATAATTCGATCGCAAATGGTAGTTGGTGTGTTCTCCGGGAAATTATCTCACTAGCCGGCTAAAATATTAATAATTTTAAATATAATATATGATCGTCGTGTATTATAAATTTATGTTTTTATTTTAAAAATAAAATCAAACTATAAATCTTTAAAATTATATTATACTTATAATATATAATAAACATATATTATAAGTATAACTGTTAATATTTCATTCATCAGATGAAATAAATTTCTGTATTCCTTAATTAGAAAAATATCACAAGAAGTAATTTATTTTTGAAAAGCTTCATTTAGTACCTTAATTTTTAATCGATGCATTATAAATTTTTTATTTATTTATAAAATATACATTATTTTATTTTATTTTAATTATTTTAATTTAATTATAATTTATGTATAAATATTATATATTATCATTATTTGGAGAGAATTGTTTGGTTAATGATTCTACTTATTTTAGATAGAAGTAGAAAATATGGATAAATGAATAGATCATGTATTCTCCTTATTTAAGGGGTATATATATGTATAAAATTCTATGTACGTGACAAGATACGTATTAAGCGACTTGGATACATTGTTATATATGTAGTGAAATTTTACACAAACTAGTTTAAACAAAAAACATATCGCTACAAGTGTTACACAAAAATAAAGGGAGATCGTTATATGCAGATCGTTCATGGAGAGGGAGGACCGTGATCATGTCGGGATATCATAATTTCACCAAATCTTGACATCCAAGACATCACAGTTTGATAACGAAGTACTTTTGTCGACTAGGTTATACGCTCTACCAAGCTCGTTGGCCTTGGGCCATTTGTTAAGTCAGCCTTATATCCTCGTTATACCCTAGCGAGGTACCTGTACTTATTAGGTCATATTTCCGTTACATATTTAATATCAAACATTAACTCCTATATTTTCTTGATTTTGATAAGTCAAGGGAATAATACATGATTGTTGATTTTAATTTAAATAAACCATATAAAACGATTCAATGTATCCAAGTATATAACTGTCACTCAAACGATATAATTTAAGGTTGCGAGGTTATTTAACTACAAATAATATTTCTTTAATTACTTTTATTTTTTGGTTAAACCTTTCAGCTTCCACATCTTACTTTATAAATAGTGAAGATTTTTACTTTTGTCATATGCTTTAAGTTAAATTTATTTTCAGAGAATTTTGACTCGTTTATTAAATGTATTCTTATTATTCTGGTCTACAAGCCTCCTAGAGAAATACTTAGTCTATTTTTTAGTTTGTTTATTTAACGACGTTAATGGGAGAATCAGTTCACTCTCTATTTTTAGATCGAGATTCAAACGATCAATATTTACATTAAGTAATTTCTTCCTCTTAATTTTATTTAACATGTCTCAAAAAGAAAAAGAGGTGGTCTATCCTATGGGGATATGTTGAAAAAAAAATGAAATTTATTAAAAAAATAAATGTCAATCAGGTGTCATGTCCACATCGTTTTTATAATATTTGTTATGAGGTATAAAGAAGAGTTTGTTATTTGGGATTAGCTGGCACGGGGCACTGTTCTTTGTAATGGGAGAGGATAAGCAAATGTGATACCGCCTTGCTGGCTGTCTGGCCGCCGCCTGCCAGTCAATGCCCGTCCGTTGCGGTTTAGCATGAAAGTCAAATGTATAAATAAGAGTAGGTGGTATTTTATTTTTTGGTAAAATATTCTTTTTAAGGAAATTTTTTTCCACTTAAAAATGGTTGTTATATATATATATATATATATATATATATATATATATATATATATATATATTTTTTCAAAATAATCACGTTATGCTCTTTATTAAGAATATGGCGCTTGTCTTCTTAATTCAAAAATAAAGAGTCGTTGTCAGTATTTATTCACAAAAATATCCGTTACTCGCCTTTAATTTGAAAATGGCCGTTACTTTTCATAACTCAATACTACATTCTTAATTCCTAGACATTACCGTTTTATTCATAATTGTTACACGCTTTCTAAAGCCTATAAAAGAAGTTTTCATTTTAACATATCAATCAACAATCTCATCTCCCTACTAAAACAATTCTCTACAATTTCTACAATTTTAAGTATTCTTTTAGTTTTCCGAAAGTAACAAATTTTCGTGTAGCATTCAGGTCTTCATCAAATACAGGAAGTTCGAGACGTAGATACGATTTTGTCGCTTTATCCGGACGACATTTGTCAGGTTTGCTATTACAAATTGGGCAGAGCCGCAAAACGCCTTAAAGATAGCGACCTAGTCCGCGACTCAACCTAACAGCATTACTGGAAGTTACTAATATTGTTCCTACATCGTTTTATAAATTTGCATCAACAATTTTAAGACGTATTCAATCCGCTACGCTCTACCGAAATGCTAACTGCCGATCTAAACAAACCATTCCGTTTTGAGGGATTACACTTTAAAAGATGGAGACAAAAAATGTTGTTTTCTTAACCCATGAAAAAAGTCGTTTACGCTCTTATCATCGCCGAAAACCAATACAATCCAATCCTCCTTCCGAAGCCGAAACTAAAGATTTAGACGCTTTGATTGAAAATGATTTTCTATGCAAAAACTATATTCTTAATGGTTTAGCAGATGACTTGTATGATTATTATAACCGTGATAAGTCCATAAGGAAATTTGGGAAGCACTTCAAAAGAAATACGACAACCGAGGAAGAGCCGAACTAAAAGTACGCTGTCAAGAGATACATGAAGCTTTCGATGATTGATGGAAAATCGTTGGAAGCTCAATCACGTAGTTTACCGGAAAGATCACCGGTCATCTTCAAGGATGTCCCGATACTCCGAGATGAAAGAACTTAGTTTCGGCTATCTTCTTAACAAAGTCGGATTTACTCAAACCATGTAGGGCTGATTTATATACTATAACTAAAAATAATATATTTGTTGGAAAGGGTACGCCATCGATGGCATGTTTAAATTAAATGTTGAAATCAATAAAACTTCTTTCTTCACATGTTGAGTTCTTTTAATATTTGGCATGCTAGACTATGTCATGTTAATAAACGCATAATCAAAGAATATACGAGTAGTTTAGAACTAATTCCTAAACTATCTTTAAATGATTTCAAAAATGTGATTTTTGTAGTCAAGCTAAAATAACCAAAACTTCACATAAATCATAGTTAGAGAATCCTAACCTTTAGAATTAATTCATTCGATATATGTGAACTTGATGGAAATTTAACAAGAAATGAAACGCTATTTTATAACTTTTATAGATGACTGCTCGATTACACTTATGTATATCTAATGAAAAATAAAAGTGAAGCGTTTGACATGTTTAAAATATTTATGATCGAGATTGAAAATCAACTTAATAGAAAAAATAAAGAGGTTTCAAGTTGATGTAGGCACCGAATACGATTCCAATATCTTTAATGATTTTTATAAAACTCATGGAATCATTCATGAAAAACTGCCTATATTCTCCCGAAATGAATGGCAAAGCCGAAAGAAAAAATAGAACTTTTTATCGAATCGGTGCAATTTTATTAAACTCTAACGCTTCCTATCAAAGGGGAGAAATTTTATTAACTGCTTGCTATGTACATAAATAGTAGCTGCCTAATTGCCAAATAAAATTTCACCATATGAAATTTTGAAAAATAAGAAACCTAATTTAACTTATTTTAAAACTTGTTGTTTAGCTTCTATGTTGGATCCCCGATCCTAAAAGAAATAAACTTGCAAGTGAAGCATATAAATGTGTATTCATAGATACGCTTTGAATAAGTAAAGCTTATAAATTCTATGACTTAAAAATCAAGTAGTTATAGAATCAAATGATGGACTTTTATGAACATAGGTTTCCCTTTAAAATTAAGAATAGTGGGGCTCGTTTTCTAGTAGTTTACCTATAACTAGAACTAGTGATCAAACTCAAGAATTAAACACCGAAATTAGAAGAAGTAAACGAGCTCGAACCCCAAGGATTTTGGGTCCGATTTTTATGCTTATACCTTAGAGGAAGATCCCCAAACTATTAAAGAAGCATTATCTTCTTTAGATGCCAACTTATGGGAAGAAGCGCTACAAATGATGAAATGGACTCACTGAGTATAATAAGACTTGGCATTTAGTTGACTTACCTCACGGTTGCAAAACCATTGGATGTAAATGGATACTAAAAAAGAAATTGAAACTGATGGTACTATTGAAAAATATAAAGCTCGTCTCAGAAGCAGGATATGTGCAAAGGGAAAATGTAGATTTCTTTGATACCTTTTCTGACCGCTACACGAATAACTTCTATACGTGTACTTTCTCTCTCGCTGCTATCTATGATGTAGTAGTACATCAAATGGATGTTAAAACCGCTTTCTTAAATGGTGATTTAGAAGAAGAAATTTATATGGATCAACCTGAAGGTTTTGTTATCCTGTGGCAAGAAAATAAAGTTTGTAAATTAGATAAATCTCTTTATTGGTCTAAAAACAAGCACCTAAGCAATGGCATGAAAAATTTGATAATCTAGTTATCTCACATGGATTCAAAATAAAATGAAAGTGACAAATGCATTTATTATAAATTAGAAGATAATATTTGCACTATTATATGTTTATATGTGGATGACATGCTTATTTTTGGATCAAATATTTATGTCATGTGAATAATGTCAAAATATTGTTAAGAGCTAATTTTGATATGAAAGATCTTGGAGAAGCGAGTGTAATCCTTGGTATAAAAAATAACTAGGTCTAAAAAGGAATTTCTCTAGATCAATCTACCATACGTATAAGATCTTAAAGAAATATAATTACTTTAACCGTAAACCTCGCATGTACTCCTTATGATCCTAGTGTAAAGTTGTTCAAGAACACCGGAGATGGTGTTAGACAACCGAGATGCGAGCATCATTGGTAGCTTACGTTCTACGCTACCGATTGCACTAGACCGCATAGCTTATGTCATGGGACTACTACGTAGGTTTACCAAAGAGACCTAGTGTAGAGCATCGAATGCTATTGAAAGTGGTTATAGAGATACCTAAGAGAACTATGAACCTTGGATTACATTATAATAAGTTTCCCGCTGTTTTAGAAGGATATGTACAACATGCAGATTGGAACACTTTATCGAAGACTCCAAAGCAACTAGTGGCTATATTTTTACCATAATGTGCGGTGCTTCTGGAAGTCTAAGAAACAAACAATATTGGCTCAATCTACAACGGAGTCCGAAATGATAAGACTAGCCACTGCTAGTGAAGAAGGTGGCTAAGAAGTTTGTTAGGCCGAGATCCCTTTATGGGAAAGACCGATACTACCGTCTTGATCCACAATATAACCGCTTGGTATTGCAAAGATTCAACCGTTACTACAACGGCAAGAGAGACAGCAGAGTACGTCAAAGCATAGTATCTTGTTAGAGAATTTCTCTCAACGGGAGCAGTTAAGAGTGATCATGTACGTTTCGATGAAAATTTGGCGATCCTTCGACGAAAGGATTACCAAGAGATAAGGTTTTCAAAACCTCGAAAAGGAATGGGATTAATGCCTCTTAGAATAAAGAGTCACTTACGATGGTAACCCAACTTATGACTCCGAGATCCCAAGAAATAAGTTCAAAGTGCAGTAATAACAAGTCATGAAGTGATATGAGATGTATCACGCTATTAATCAAATCTCATTCTATATTGTTATAAGCATGAAGTCCTGAAGCGATAGAAAGGATGAGTTATTTGTTAAACTCTTGTAACGAAGTTCTATACTCTACGTGAGTGGAGTACATAGCTACGCGAGTACTCTCGATAGACTCACCTACGTGAACGTGGAAGCGTGTGGCCGCTTCCATGCAAATTTTTCGCAAAATTTACTGTAGCGTTCACTATACCGGGATACACGTGTACGGCCGTAAAGCACGGGCTTTTTCGAACTACACCGAAAGGTTGTGTGTGTGATGATTGTTAGAGATAGAGTTCAAAACCACAGTTACTCTAGTATATTCTAAAGCATCAACACTATGCAAAGGTTCAAGTCGATAGACACCTTTTTGCTTATGCACAATCTTATAATTTTTAATTGATCGGTTGCTTTCGATGAAAATTATTTTTTATATAAAATTCAAGTGGGGATTGTTGAAAAAAAAATGAAATTTATTAAAAAATAGATGTCGGGAATTGTGATCATTCCAACATTGCTCTTTTATAATATTTTTAAAGAGGTATAAATAGTGAAGAGTTTGTTATCGGGACGTTGAAGGGCACCCACTTTTAAGAAGGACAGGACCTAGGCAAATGTGATACCACACACGCTGCTGCCGCCAAGGCTGTCTTCGACCGATACTGCAAGCACGTGCCGAGCCGAGCCGAGTCCGAGTCCGAGTCCGAATGCGCGTGCGTGTAAGTGTAGGTGGTATTTATTTTTTTGGTAAAATATTCTTTTTAAGGAAATTTTTTCCACTTAAAAAATGGTTGTTATATATATATATATATATATTTTTTTTCGTAAAAATAACCGTATGTTCCTTTATTAAGAATACTGGCCGTTGTCTTCTTAATTCGGAAAAATAAAGAGTCATTGCCATTATTTATTCACAAAAATATCCGTTACTCGTCTTTAATTTGAAAATGGCCGTTACTTTTCATAACTCGAATGGCGGGTTACATTCTTAATTCCAGACATTACCGCTTTTATTCCTAGACACGACGGTACCGTGCTTGCTTGCACAAAATTGCGGCCGAAACGTCTTAAAGATAGCGACCTAGTCCGCGACTCAACCCAAGCAGTTACTTTGAAGTTAGCGGTAATATTGTTCCTACACTGTTTTTATAAATTTGCATCAACAGGATATGATCTATGTTATTGAGTAGCGCACTTGATACTTATATAATACCAAATGTTATATTAACTCCCCTATTTGTGAGGTTAGCAAGTTGCTAAGAGTTTCTATTATTAATCCGAGTTTGAAGAGGTAAGCCTTTCAAGCTCTCCTTATGCCTCATTATTAACTCTGAAATCAGATCGTTATTTAAGTGTTGCATGATCGCCATATAAATGTATCTTGATTAGGTCTTATATGCGTGCGTAGCTAACTTAGGTTGTTTACTTTGACTTGAGGGTCTTTGCCTTCAGGTCTAAACTATCAGGTCGCTAGGCGAATGGTACTATGCCATTCCATTATTATAGAGGAACAATTAAGTAATCCTTATGAATAAGGAAGGTCAATGGACTTGCTATTAGAAGCCATATATCTAAGTTTTTATTGTTCACACATTATTATTAAAATTCTCCGATGGTGTGTCACCTATCAGTGAGCTCCTCACTAGTTTAGGATGAGTTCATTTATTTTGTAGGCGTGGATTATACAAAGATCAACCTTGAAGATTCGATCGATGTGTGGTACCAATAACCTGTAGCCTAAAATACCAAGGACTACACCATGAGAAGTGGGGCTTTTACTGTACCACATTTCGCCATAATATGGTCTTTTCAAACTAGTAGGAGTAAAGCATCGTCTTATAGCAGAAAGATGGCTCATATATCCTAACTACTCCAATGAACCAGGGACCTAAATGATCTACCTCAATGAAAAATATTTGAATTGCTACATCTATATTGCTTCTAATATCGAAGTTGTGGGGTCGACTGAGGTCCTTTTGGAACGAAGTGGTGGAACTTGTCAGAAGAGATTAATAGTCTGCATTTGGACGCAACATGTAAGGGTGAAATATCCAATCCCTCATATGTGCTTTCATAAAATGAGTGGTTTGCGATGGAGCTTAAGTCGCTTTCTTAGGACGTATTTCAGATTGTGAGTTGATCACTTAATAATGCACGCATTTTTACCATGTTGGAGCATATTTGGCGTATGAAGTGGGGGTCAAGGGGCTCCATCTCTAATTATAAGGTATAAGACGTATCCTGCATCTCAAGTGTGGGTCAGGGGACTCCACTTCTAATCATGAGGCATAGGATATATCCCGCATCTCAAGTGGGGGGTCAAGGGACTCTACCTCCAATCATGAGGCATAAGACATATCCTGCATTTCAAGCGAGAAGCTCGAATGAATTTTTCCAACTCGAGGGCATGAAATAAGGTGCCCGAGACATGCAATCTAGAGAGGCGAATATTTGCCTCATGTATGTACTCTTTCAGGTATATTTCACATCTTAATGAGGGTTAGGGGACTCCACCTCAAATCATGAGGCATGGGACGAATCCCGTAACCCAAGTGAGAAAGTCATTTGACTACTTCCAACTTGGGGGGTCGTTAAATAAAACATCTCAAGTGGAGCCAACTTCTATGAATCTCGGGTACTTAAGGACTTGGTCCCAGGTTTGAAGCTGGGGAAGAGCGAAAAAAATGCATCGTAGCTCAATTGGAGGTGGAGTTTACGGACCCCCACTGTATAAAAACTATGAGCCCACGCAGATAGCCCTTATATAAAAGTGTCAATTTAATTGATATTAGTTTCTATGAACCTAAGGTACTTAAGGACTAGGTCTTAGGTTTGAGACTTGGAGAATGCGAAATGAATTCGTTAACGTATTTCGGATTGGAGATAGAGTCTAAGGACCCTTACTCGGTAGAGTACGAGGCCCACGAGTATATCCTAACAATCATAAAAAATAAATAAATTTTTTTATTAATAAAAATAATTAAAATTTGTTTATTTTTAACTAAAATTCAATATTTATATTTGATAAATATATTTATTATAAATAGTATTATATAAGTTGAATATTTTTAAATAATAATAAAAATAAATTTATAGGTACATTTGAATTAAATAAATAATTTTAAATATATTTTAAAAAAAATTAAGAATTAAAATATATATTTTTAAAAACTAAATTACATCTTGTGCTCTATAATCTCCTCTATTGTCATCAGAGAATATTATTTGAGATTAAGTCTTAGAGCGTTATAGTTTTTAACTCTTTTTTTCTTTTCTTTTTCTTTCTTTATGTATTTAAAAATACATATTCTCCTATAAAATTCATTTACAAACGAATTCCAAAGAACGAGAATATTATGTTATGTCTAAAAAATTAAGTGTGAAATTATGATCATTATTTTTATATGTGTTTAAATAAAATTTATTTTTACACCTATTTAAATTTAAATATTCTTTCATTTGAAGTCAAAAATGAAAAATGTAAAAAAAAGGTCATAAACAAAATGAGAAAAGTTTATTAAAATCTCACTCAAAAAAGTACATGGATATATTTTATTATCGAGATGTATTTTATTATCTAAGTTTTTGTGTACGAAAGTTGTCCTAATTAATATTGATAACATATATTAAGTCATCGATGATTATATCACATCACATATGGTGAAGTTTTAAGGAAAAGTTAAAAATATTTGATAATTTTTTTGTGTAAACAAGATGTAGTTTAAGTATAATTAGAACGTGCGTATAAAAATATTTGAGTATTTTAATTAAATTGTATACGATTAATTTTATAAATTATCATATTTAGTCTTAATATTGAATATGTTTTCATATAAAAAAAGAATGATAATGACTTGAAGACAAAAAAGTAAAAAAAATCCCAATTTTTAACCAACTATTTCTTTCTTTCTTTCTTTATTAAACCAACAAAATCAAAGTTACAAGTCGAATAGTTATTATATTATTGTAAATAAAATTAATGCATTATTATGCATAAAAATTAGTTTATTTCACCCAATCGACCCTTAATATATTTCTAATGAAATAAATAAAAAAATATTTGAGAAAATATAAAATATTTAAAAATTATCATTTTATAAATTAGTTTTTTAAAAAATTTAACCATTGATTTACTTTTCATTAAATACGAGGATTATTAGTATATTAATTTAATAATATGTGCCAAATTTTGTACCTTTTGTTTATAAAGATATCACTAAAGTTCCAAATCGAAGATAAACTAATAAATATATCATCAAATTATTATTAAAGTTATAAATATATCATCTAATTTTATCGAGTGACAAAAAAATACTTAAATATTATTAATGATATAAATCTATTATTGTCGAAAAAAATCTACCATAAAACTCATTATTATTGATACAAATCTATTACCAAACTTTTTCTTAATTGTATACATTTATCACTAAACTCTTGTATAAGTCAAATATATCACCAAAAATATATATCGTAATTATCATAAAAATAACATAATAAAGTATTTATATCATTAATTATAATTAAAATATTAACACATGTCAAATTCATATCATAAATCAACAACATGAGCTTAAACAAAATTTTGAATTGCCTATAGAAACAAAATGAACCACTTTTATTCGTTAGAGATGAGGTATATGAAGAATAGTTTTTTCGTCCCTTTCGTCTGGTGGTTAGGATATCGTCTTTTCATACCAATAAAGTTAAATTATATTTTTATTACGAGACATCCCTATAAATATAAAATAATTAAGAATCAATTTTATTATATAGAAAAAGTATAAATATACAGATGCTTAAAATATAACAAATCATCACACATCCCATATATCACATTCATTCATTCTTTTTCGCTATACATCCAACTTATTCTTCTTAAGTTCTACATACCACTGTTACATCATCCTTCCATTCATATAAACCATACCTAAATTCTAACATTTCGATATTCAAGATATTAAAAATGTTAAAAATGAAAGAAATATACATAAAAACTGTGAGAAATGAATAAAACTCGATGAAAATGGAACCACATAATAATTGAAACAAGTATTTGTACATTTTTTCTATAAATTGTGTGTGGTTCGATAATAGTCTAACAAACATTTATGAAAGATTCGATAGTGTCTATCGAACACATCATGGATGTTTAATAGTCCTTTACTAAACCCAATTAAAAAATTAAAAAATTGTTTTGGTAGAATTTACTGAACATTTAGAATGTATTTGATAGATTCTTACTGGACTTCTGTATTTTTGAAATGTAATAAATTTTTAATTTTTCTTACAAGATAATAGATCATACGAGTTACAAGATGGACAAAACATTGACTGTACTAATTTATTTAAGACAAATAAAATGAGATATTTTATACATATATAATTAATAATACGTATAGTTGTTTATTTTATACATTATTGTAAGGTATTAATTTATGTTATTTTAATATAGATGCTTATTTCAAAATAATATTTGATAGCATGAGCGATATCTAATGGAAAAAATAATGAAATGGTGATTATGATGAAAAAGTTTGACAAGGGTTCAAATGGTAGGAGACATAGGATTAATTTTATATGTGAAAGAAGAAAAGGTTTATCGTTCTAAAGTAAAACCAAAATACCACAAGGTTAAAAAAATAAGATGAGAATGAGAAATGATTCGGAACAAGAAAATGTAATTGTCTATTATCTTTAAAATGAAGAATAATATAAAATAGTTCTCATTGGAAGTTAACGTTGAGTTATGGTATACATAATCAGTGATTAGCACGATATTTTGAAGGTCATCTATATATAGGAAAGCTCACTAAAAAATAGATGAATTTGTTAGTTGATATGATAAAACATATTTACAATACTCGTCAAAAGCATAGATTCAAATAATAAGATGGAATACCAATTTCTCAACAATTGATGTATTGTTGATTCTCTACAAAATTATATAGAGTGACATAGGATACTAATGAGGTTATTACAAACCTATTTTTTGCTTATCTATTAATTTATTAAGAGCTTTTTCTTATGATTATCATAGGTTATACCTACAAGGCTAATAAATAAATATTATCGTTTCTTGAGATTGTTAGATTTATTTCTACAAACATGGCATATAGTGTCGTCATAAGAAATTGAGAAAAAATTATTATGAATGTAATCATATAATTATTTCCCATATATGTTCACCATATTTTCAATAATGTATTAGCAAATATGAAGAAATTATTCAAGGATAAGGAATGATTGAAAACTTTCAACAATATGTGGTGTAATGTTGTATTATCTAAGTCTATTGAAGGATATAATTTGATTATATTAGAGTAATTTTTTTGATTGTCAAGAAGGAATTGATTATGTAAAAAATGTATGGCTGAATTCATACGAATAAAAATTTGTTTCAGCATTGATAGATTTACATATGTTTTTAGAAAATATAACAATAAATAGGATAAAAAGTGCATAAACGATGTTGAAACGACAATTGAAAACATCATAAGGCAACTTGATACATAATTAGGATAACATTAACCAGTTACTGAAGCTCCAACATACATAGATTAAAGCTTTATTTTATATGAGTTTGTATACTATCCAATTTTATTTTAAACCCGAGTGGCTAATTAAGAAGTTAAGATTATTTGTTTCACGAACTACACTATAGCTTATTTTGAAAGAATATGAGAAAATAGATCAAGTATAATTTGACTTTACTAAGTGTGGTTGTGCAAAGGTTCGAACTTATAGACTATCATTTGAACATGCCATTGATCAATACAAATAATTAAGTCATCTTATTGAGGTGTCTTCACTTCATGCCCATCGGAGGAAACTCAATTTTGCACCTACATTACAATAGGGATCTAAATTTGTATTGCACCCATTTAGTTGAGAATTTCTTCAAACGTTTTCATAGTAGCGATAGGCATATGAAAGCGACATATATATAGGGCCTTAAGTATCTTGCCAAATCTAAGTACAACTTTTTTGAATGAGCCAATTGTGAAACAAAGAAATTGAAGTTGTCCTTCTAAAGTTAATTTTTCAACAATATGTGATTCTTTTGGTTTTTAGTATGTATTAACTGAGAAGGCACCTGATACATTTTTGTCTAATTCTAAACTAATTATTTATTCAATTGGGGAAAAATGAAAGTTACCAGTGAAAAGAGCTTAACCAAAACTATCAGTTGAATCTTTAAATATATAAAGGTCAAATGTCCATTGGATTCAAACCATATGTAACATGTTTTAATGATGTATTGGGTGATGGTAATTATGGGTTTAGAGATGTGGTTGTTGGACTTAGATTAGGGAGAAATATGGCCTCAAGTTAGGGTTGACATGCTCAATGAGTTATAAAATCATCATGAAGATTACACTTTCATATGATATTCTTGAAATAATGATGGAACTTGTTTATAAACTTTCTCATTTTAATGATAATAGTGATCCTAAAAAATATATGGCATTATTGGATATGAGACATATCATTGCTTCTATATACAAAGTCGTGGTTATAACATTACAAATCATAGGCTTTTCTCCCTCTTTGATTTGAGGTTCCAACTAAACATAAGTTATATGCTATCTATTTTGTCAATAAAAAATCATTTTGTACATGTAAGATTCTAATGACATTATTTATTTTTGAATTGTATAATTATTGTTAATATATTGATTTATTAATTACATGCAATGATAATGCAAGTAAATTTACAATTAGGGGCACCAATACCACCTATATACTCAACTTGGCATGTGTTTCATAAACCATGTACTAACGGATAGAGTATACCTTATGCAAATCAAATTAAAGTTTACAAATCATTACAAACATCTTTAAGTAGTACACTGACATATTCAATAATTATATTTGGTTTAGATTGTGATGATTAACCATGTTTTTCTGTGTTAATCTTGTTAGTTATGTTAAGTATCTTCAAATTGTATTGGTATGTTAAGTCCACGATCCTAATTGTAAGGAAGATTGTTTATAAAAATTTAAATAGTATTTTCAACCTTGATTAACTAAACATATATCTAACCAGTTAATGTTAGTTAATTTTTGACTTTTATTTATTAAAGAAATTATCAATTATTTTAAATATCACAATTATTCTTCATTTGATATAAATTAATAGGATTGACTTTGAAAGTTCAATAGAACAAGATACAAAGTATATAGTCCATAGGCTAAAGACAAACACACAAATCAATATAAATACCATTAAAAATTAAAAATAATTAACTAATTGTCCTACATATTCATCTAATTAGAAGATGATTGATGAACATTTGTGACTAATGAATTAACACATCCTTGTAAGATATTTTGAACCTTTTTTGAATTTCTGAAACCATTTCTTTGATTGTTGCTTTTTTCCTCTTGATAACGCATACTCAATAATATCCAATGATTTGTTCACACTCTGATAGATACAAACAACAAAAAGTTAATACACATTGCAGAATCATGTAAAGTTACAAGTAACTATGATGGTAATGAATACGAACCGTCACATCACTTTTTATATGTTAGTATGCACGATATGTTTGAGACATCATCGAACTACTCTGTGTTAATCTATGTATTTCGTTTTGTACTCTTACATGTGATATATTTTGGTATCATTATAATCAAAAGAACAATCAGATGGGGAGGTAACAGTTGCACCTCTTAATTTTCGAGATAAGACATGACTATCCTTACTTGTCAAATATTGATATGCGTAATAAAATTCCACCTTATACCTCTTCTCATTGGACTTTCTATTAGCCTTAGAAGGCTTAATTGGATTTGGTGGAATAGTTAAAATATGCTTAAATTGACGTAATATCCTATGACTATGATAAAGTTCAATGACTTCTAAAAAATGAAGACATCTGTGAAAAAATGGTATCTCTAGAATATCAATACAATATGGATCCTAAATAACTTGATAAATGGAAATAAAAGCATAAATAAATAAAGATAAACCACAAATTTAAAAAAACAACAATAACTTAAAATACATAAAAAGTAACATATGTCATATGCTGGTAGATCATCGAGTGTCCCTCTCAACTCCTTTTAACAACTTCTTGTCGTCCCTCAACGTTGTACACATGGAAGTTGGCTATTGTAGTTTGGGTTCAGTGATAGAGCGCATATAAAAAAATGCTTGTAAATTTATAATTGTAGCGATGTCATATGTCCAAATACTTGCTTGACATCAAATCGAATAATTGTCTTCAATTGTCAATACAAATGAGCCAATGCAGTTGCACCCCAAGCATATTGATTTATATCATCTAAGTCTTTCAACAATGTCAAGTAAAAAAAGGGACATTGTTTCCATTCTTATCAATAAGTAGTGTATAACCTAACAAATGTAAAAAAAATATCCTAATAACTTAGTATTCATATTTGTCTCCAAAAGTAGTAAGTAGACTACTTAACCAACTTAATTTGACATACATTTCTTTTTGACTCAGTTGGTCCTTTGCTACATCTATATTAACTCATAATGCCTCCACAAGAAGTGGAATATCATCACTTATACTTAATTTCATTTCATTGCAAGGTTTTTTAGTAATCTAGAGACCTAATAATTATTGTACATCATAAAAGATGATAGTCATCTCACCAAATGACAAGTGAAAATGTGTTGGTCTTTGGATGTCATATCTCAACAAATGTCGATACTAATACCTTGTCGTTATGTTTGTACGTGGCTTGGCATAAAGAAGTAAGTCTTGGATGATGTATGTATTATGCAATATGTTGATTATGAGATTGATCGAGATTCTAATCACTCTGTCCTCCAGAATGATCAATGAGTCTTAACAAATTATGATCACACTAAAAATACATGACACAACTGTAAACAATTAAATTAAAGTTAATATTATAAGTCCAATTATAATATTTTACTTTTACCATACTTACAACTTTGTTCCAAATTTTACATGCTACGTGTGCTTTAAAACTCTTCAATACAAACATATTAACTTCACGATTTGGGGATGAGCCACTCGTGTCTCCATGTTGATGAACCTCTTTCTCAACTAGCATATCATAATTAGGATCAACTGACTTATCTGAAGAAAGATCCACCATAAAACTTTATAAAAAGTTGATCCATTATAATATCTAAAATATATTAAGGTAATGTTTTTGGTATTTTTCTTCTCTTATATACAAGACCTTACACTTCATATAATTCTTTCCTTCTTCTCATATCATAATCAGTATGAGGTTGTTTACTTATATTTAAAATAAAAAATAAATTATTTTGATTGCACAAACATATTAAAAAAAGGCTGTTGGTTTGGTAAGAGAATACATGAATATATCACTAAGGCTTAGCAAACACATCAGTATGGTTTCGTAAGGCCTACCAAATAAACAAATACATTTAGTAATGACTAACCAAACAAACATACATGTTGGCTAACGGCCTACAGAACAAAACATACATGTTCGATAATGACCTATCGAACCAAACCTACTTGTTCGATAATGGCCTACCGAACATGTCATCTTTTACTTCCATACTCCTAACATCCCTATTTTTATTTTCTCAACTAGAATTTATTTTTTCACATTTATTTTGGTCATAAAATACTTAAGAATATAAAATGTGAGATTTTTGAAAAAATTATAGATACTTATACCTAAGAAAAGAGAGATAGTGGTTGATGAACTAAGGGAGATAGTAGGTGGTGGTTGGTTTTTGGGGGAGAAAATTGTGCAGAGGAAGAGAGGGTTGTAGAGAGATGGATGTGCTAGAGAGATAACGTGATGGGATTTGGTGAGAGATGATTGTGGCTTTTGTTTTTTGTGTAAATTTAGTAAGAGATAATTGTTGGATGTAGGGGTGTCCAAAAACCAGAGAGAACTGAATTAAATTTGAAAATCAGACCGTATTGGACCGGTTTGAACAATTTTATAAATCAAACGATCCAGTCTAATTATATCAATTTTTAAACCGATCGGATCGAAACAGACTGATTTTAATAATATATTAATAGTTATAATTAAACCGACGTATTATATATATATAACAAAACTTAAAAAACAGCCTACCTCAATACAGAGATAGAGATGACAACCCAGCTAACAATTTTCAATAGTTTGCATTGAGATTGAAGAAACTCGTGGATGGAAAAGAACACCACCTTTAGCAACAAGTATACGAGACATACCGTATAAAGTTATACACAATGGGTAAAAAGTAAGATGATAAATAATTCTATATAACAAAAAGCCGCTGATACATTCAGGAGGTCAAAACATGAGTAATCATTGAAACATTATTACTCAGTAAGATATCGAAAAAGGGCTTAGTAGTAGCATCTAAGTGCCATAAAGTAGACTCAAGAATTAGTAAATTATAGTACCAAAAAAGCAGGTAAATACCAGTAAGGTGGCGTTTGGTTCGTGGAATGGAATGGGAATCGGAATCGGAATCGAAATCAGAATCGAAATCAGAATAGAAAGGAAACAATACTGTTTGGTTTGACCACTAGAATCAAGCTCATAATTAGGATATAGTGTTTGGTTTGCCACTGGAATATAATGAAAAAAGCTATAAATGACCTTAATATCCCTATATGCTGTAAAGTTCAAATAATGTTATTGAATTACTATTTTTTCGTCAGACAAAATACATTATTGAAATCATTATTTTTTTTTAAATAATTACTACTTAATTAAAAAGAAATATATTATTAAAATTATTATTTTTTTAAATAGGGTTTAGGGTTTTAAGGTTTGGGATGTGGGATTTAAGATTTGGGGTTATATTTATGAGTTAAGATTTAGGGTTAAAATTATTATTTTTCTAAAAAGGGTTTAGGGTTTTAGAATTTTGAATTTAGGGTTTTAGGATTTGGAATTTGGGGTTTAGGGTTTTGGGATTTATGTTTTAGGGTTTTAGTATTTAGGGTTTAGGGTTTAGGGTTTTAGGGTTTAGAGATTTGGGGTTTAGGTTTTAGGGTTTTAGGGTTTAGAATTTGGGGTTTAAGGTTTTGGGATTTAGAATTTGAGGTTTAGGGTTTTGGGATTTATGTTTTAGGGTTTTGGGTTTTGGGATTTATGTTTTAGGATTTAGGGATTTGGGGTTTAGGGTTTTATGGTTTAAGGATTTGGGGTTTAGGTTTTAGGATTTGGATTTAGGGTTTTGGAATTTTGGGTTTGAGAATTTTAGATTTGAGTTTAAGGTTATATTTTAAGTGAGGGTAAAATTGAAAAAAAAAAGTTTAGATGGGAATGTAATTATTATTACCAAAGGGGGAGAAGGAATTATGATTCCTTCTCCTTTAGTAATCTGATTACATTCCGTCCTCCATTCCGTCCAACCAAACACATAAAATGGAAGGAATTAATTCTGATTCCATTCCATCCAACCAATCATGGGGTAAGTACCAACAAAATTAATGAATAAACCAAGCAACTCAACATGCTTTAGCAGCATATATATGCAAAAGAGGCTGCAGCAACTATTGTCACAGCTGATGACGCCAAAGTCCAGAAGTTCTTCTTCTTCTGTGCTTCACCTGCTGAATGCTGCAGAAGCTTAACTTGTTCCTTCATTTCTTCAACCATATTCTCCTTGTTTCTAAAAGCAATTCTTATGGCATCCATCTCTGCTACATGTGGTTGAATTTCTTCATCAAGTTTCCGCTCATTGATGATTTCTACTTCTCTAATGTTCTTAACTTCAGACTAAGAAGAAAACAATATTGCAGTTTGCTTCAACATGCCTAATACCCTCTCCGAGTTCATGCCTACTAATTCAAATTTGGTCTTCCAATCTTCTATTTTTCTCTGCAACTCAAAGATGTTTTTATGGGCAGTATCATTTTCCATAACCAATGTTTCCAGATGACTCTCAGTAACTTTACCCTTTTCAATTAAGTTCTCATGCTCACTCTTCATGTTATGCAACTCTTTCACAATTTTTCAATCCTCTTCTCCTTTTCAGAAACAACCAAATTCAATTTTTCAACTTTCTTTTGCTCCTCGTCAAAAGCATTTTGAGTCTCATTCCTTTCATGGCTAATACTCTCAAAAGCTTCTTTGTTATAACCAACTTTAGTAAGCAGTTCCATATTCTTCTTCTGTTGATCACTGTATGAGTTTCTCAATGTGAACACCATGTCCCTTAATTCATTCACTTCATTTTCTAGCTCAACAATTCGTAATTCTTGACTAAATTTTGCCTCCTCGATTTCATTTTTCTCTTGAATTAACTTTTCAATCCTTAGCTGCTTATCATATTTTTCCCAAGTAATCATTTCTAAAAGTTTATTTCTTTCATCCCTTTCCACCTATAACATCTTAATACTTAGTTCGTTCTCTTTTCTCTCCCACAAGTGACTCAATCTCTGTCTCCATATCTTTGGTGCTCTGAAAAATATACTCCTCCAACTCCAAGTTCTTATCTTGTAACGTTTTGGTTCCTGTTTCCAGCTCCATAACAATCTTATTTAGTTGCTCCATATCTTTGTCAGACTTTTTAGCCTTTACTTCTAGAGCATTTTTATACATCTCAATCTCATTTTTCTCTTTTAAAACCCCTTCAACTTCTCCCTTCAAACTCCCAACCATTCTCTCCAAATCCACAATTTTGATCTGGTCAAAGTCCTTTTCCCTAATAACTGCCTCAAATGCTTTGCATTGAATTCTGTAGAAGAAAAAATCAATGAGAGAGATAGAGATACAAATAACAGTAAACTAACCTAAATAGTTCCTAGAGCACATTTAAGTTTCTTTGAAGGAAAAAAAGTATACTAGGAATCTAATAATCAAGACGGTTGTGTGTTTTCTTTGGTAAGAAATTATAGGAGCTCTACATTTTTAAATAATTTAAGTCTTAGAATTCGAACCAAGAATTATTAAAAATTTTGAATAAGGAGAGGCGAAGATGCAGATAGAGCGAGAGAGATTCACGTACCTATTTTGTACATAGATGATAGAACTAAAAACGAGACGAGGACGATTGATTGATGCTGAAAGCGATGCAAGGATGACTAGTTGTGTTAGAGGTGGCAACAAAGACGCAAATAAGATATTAAGCTTGGAAATCGTGAGTGAGAGGAAGTGTGTTCGACTACTTTTTACGTTTTGTTATATATATATATATAATATGTCGTTTTAATTATAATTATTAATAAAATTGATTTGGTCGAGTATATTCGGTTTAAAAATTAATATAATAAGATTAGATTGTTTAAAAAATGATTTTAGATAATACAAATTGGATTAGATTGTTTGATTTATAAAACTGTTTGGACCGGTTCGATTTGATGTGGTCTTTAGAAACCGGACCGGACGTATGGATATTTGAGGATATTTTTTACATTAAATTAGTTGGTGTACGGTAATAAAAAATGGTTTTTCTATTAAAAGTAAAAGAAACAAATAGCGAAGCCCCGGTCAGTCGGTCAGTCGTAGAAGATCCAAAACCCTAAATCCTTGCTCCAGTACTTCCAACTTTCCTGGCAACGGAGGAGACAAGAGGGACAACAATCCTGGACTGAGTAGGGCCAACATCCCATTTTTTGAATTCGTGTATTCTTCAATTGTATAACTTCGTTGTATATGATTTTGACCCAAAATGGCATCTGCTCAGGACCGTACTGAACCAGAATCAATGGTTATACACTCTTCTTTAAAAAAAAAACCTCTCCCTCCTCTTTTTCAATATTTTCTTTCTATTTGATTATGAATTAATGCTTAGGATAAGACATTGGATTATAACTCGGATGACAAATACAATGTTGAAGCTGCTGAAATTCGAGCAAACGAGGCCCTGGTACGTGTTCTTCTTCAATTTATTTAATTTTCATTACATTAATTTTCTTCAATTTGTTGTAGAAGACTTTAATTTAGCTTTATTTTATTTATTTATTTTGTTTCCGCTTCTCTTTAGCGTTTGCCCATCACGGAGGCAGCACCGATTTACGAGAAGCTTTTGGCAACATTTCCGACAGCTGTAAGCCCTTTTAATGTTCACATTGTGAATTCACATTTGTATATATATGTGTGTGTATGTGTGTGTGAGAGAGAGAGCATTTATTTAACCAAATGATATTTACGGGGCGAGGGAATCAATCGGGGAATTCTATGAGGTCTTAGGGAAATATAATGTAGACCTCCAACATTCTATTATAGCTATTAGAGGACCGTTGGCATGTGAATTAGAAGAAAATCGCTTTCAAGTTCAACGATTGTAATATAAAGTTTTCTAAGTGTCTGGTATATGTTACTTATTATTGGTTGTTGGTTTCGCAAAATAAAAGTGTAATTATCTTTTCCAGCATAATGTTTGCATATATGAGAAATTATTTATTGGCCCAGGACCAATGGTCCAGGCTAAAATAGCATGCCATAAATCACGAAGGGGAGAGAATAAGAAGAGTTAAAAATTCCCTCACTTTTTCTTTCTTTGACCCATTTAAATTGTCATTGGTCTAGATTGGTCCTAACAAATGTGTAACTTTTATGAATATACAATACATCTCATTGGCCTGAACCACCACATTAGTAGGTATAGTTTTATTTTTGTATGTCATTTGATTCCGAGATTTGACACAAGATACTTGTTTGTTTTATACTTGAGATGGGAGTATCTCTATTCGGTATTAGAATTATGTAGGAACTTATATTTCTTAGTAGATTTTTGAAATCACTAGCGTTCAATTTTCCATGAGCCAAAGCATGTATTAAAATTTTAGAATGCATTTGGTTTGTTTGTTATCCCTAAAGCAGTTATTGCATAATAAAAAATGATCTCTTTTGAAACAATATTGTAAGGTAGGAGCAGGTGCATGTAGAATTGAAAGTCCTAGGTCATCTGTATTTTGTATGAAAGGTAGGAACAAGGGACTAAAGATTCCAGCAGAAGCAGAGAATTCTTCCACTTCTCTGTTATCAAGGTTTCAAAGAAAGAAACTTGGTACTGCTATACCATCCCCCCCTAATAATACAACCAGTTTCATACGATATGTAAATTTTATTTAACATTTCTTGGACTATGCCACAGAAAATTCATTATTAAACTAATTGCCAAAATCATATTCTTGATGGAAGAAGTGTATCTTGCATTGTGAAACGTGATTCAATCCAAATAGATTTCTTCATTTTGGTTGGTGCTATAGGGCCCTTACTGTAATTTTTTAATGGCCGGTCCAAATTTTTTTAGGTCTAAATATATTATTTAACAATCTAATAGGTGCTTATGTACTATTGTCAACCCGAGGCTTGAAGGGGATGTTTTGAGTAACATAAAGGAAAAAGCAGGATTAAACAAACTAAAATTGTTTGCTTGGGTTTTTACCATTGTGCCAATTTGACTTTCACCTTGGTAGGATGTAAATAATCTGGTGATGTAAAAGCATTTTTATCTGTATCAGGCAAAATACTGGAAGCAATATGTGGAGGCGCATATGGCTGTAAATAATGATGATGCCACAAAGCAGATATTTAGTCGATGTTTATTGAATTGTCTTCAAGTTCCACTTTGGTATGTTGTTTTCTAGTTTTGTATGTGGATGGGTGAATGGACCATAATTGCTCTGATATTGGATTAGGTTGAATTTATTTTTGAATTTCCATTGTAAAGAAAACGCTAATTGGTATATATTAAAATTACATGTTAATTGGCTTATTCATATTTACATGAATTTATAGCCTTTTCTTCATCAATAATTTAACAATTAATTTTTTCTGTAGTATTTTTGTCTTATATTGTGAATGCCTTCACATTATCCTGAACCATGATAAGAGCCGGTGAGTGTTACAAGGGCATAGCTCTTCATGAGACAAGGCTTGCCAAATTCTTTTGATCATTTTTTTTAAATGGTCGGCATTGAGCAGCTCATAGTGTTTATCATGTGGTGTAGATGTACTTGTTTTTCCTTCTTGTTAAAGCTTAAATATAGAGCTCTTATAATTTTTAAATGTTTGTACCAGAAAGTAATGGAACAAAACTAATGCACTTGGCTGAGTTTAGAGGTCATAATTATATAAAATATGTAAACCATATCATAAATTCCAGGTGTGTGATATGATGTATATCATTCTTCAGTAAAATTTATAATGTAGAGATTACTCCAATTTCCTCTGAAGATTTATCGGTTAGCATTATTTTGTTTCTTTTGCTATTAATGAAAAATATCTTCTTCCAAATCCTTCTTTACGATCCTTTAACTGGTTTGATATATTTTGTTTTTCTTTGAATTGTCTTTGCAGGCATTGTTATATTCGGTTCATCAGAAAGGTGAATGACAAGAAGGGTGTAGAGGGTCAAGAAGAAACCAGAAAAGCTTTCGATTTTATGCTCAGCTACGTTGGTGTGTCCTATCACTTAAGCTTCAGGACTCCATTCATGTTAATCCTGTTAATTTTTTTCTTGTATTTTGTTGTTGTTTTTTTGGGGGTCTTGACTTGTTCTTTCTCCAATTCAAATTGAATCAATTAGCTTACTAATTTTCACTATATATTTGATATAAAAATGTCTGTTATTAAAGGAATACAGTTATTAGAGTGCCTTGTATTATGATCTTAATTTTTGAAAAATGTTGATCAAAGACTTTTGTTATGAATTCCACACTAGTGCTTTTTGATTTATATTTTGACAAATATACTGGTGAGGATGCATAGAAGAATTTGTGATCAAGGTTGCTATCAGCAATCTTTCAAGATCTATAAAGGGGGGTGTGCCAAAGCTAACATCTATTAGCAACCTTTCACGACCTATAAAGGCTACATCTATTCCGTGATTATGGATAAGGAATTTATTTTTCTGGACCCTCATCATTTGTGATTGTTAATTTCAAAATCCTTTTTTTCTCTCTCTTTATGTCAGCAGGCTGTTGGCTTTACTTAATTTATATATCTTTTAGCTTTTTGGCCTACTTTGTATTGCTCAATAATATACTCCTAGCTTTGTTGTAGGAGGTGTAGGAAATTAACCTAGGAGTATGGTCAGTTTCCTGATTTTCAGGGTGGAACCAACCCCTGATTTTAGGAGTGCAGTTTCTTGATTTTCAGGGTAGAATCAACCCTTGTTTTCAGGAGTGCATTTTCCTGATTTTTAGGGTAGAATCAACCCCTGTTTTCAGGAGTGTAGTTTCCTGATTTCCAACAGTATATTAGGGATAACAAATGTATATATAAAGGGATCTGATATTAAGAAATAAATGAAGTAATTTTTCTGTAAAATAAAAACAGCTTCATGGTATCAGAGCCTTAGGCTCATAAATTGCTGCTCCTAGCCTCTTGTTCAACTAGTTCTGTAAGTTCACCTAGTATGATGTCAAATACTCAGGCAAAGAATGCACCTTTTCAGTTTCCAACTCAAGTTTTAGCTTTTGGGCATGAGAGCTATGAAAAAATTGAAAGTTTAAATGTTCTTAATACACTGGAAGATGACATGGATGAAGAGGTTCTAGAGACAAGTAACAGAACTGAATTCAATATGGGAAATTCAGGCAGCTTTGGGCTTGGATCCATTCTTGATCCTGCTCCTAAACATAATCCTTTTGGTGTACTATTTAACAGTGTAGCTATTAATGTTTCTGCGTCTCCTTTTAATGCATCACCCTCGAGAGAGCTATTTCACCGCATCTTTTCGGGCCTGGGCCTCTCCAACCATCAGTACAAACTTAGCCTTCAAACTCAAGTGCATTTTCGGGTAATCTTAACCCATTCACTAAGGAACAGTTAGAACTTCTCCAACAACTTATACAAAAGGCAAATATCAACACCACATTTAGTGCAGCGGGAATACTACACATATTTCCAGTAATTCAACAAAACATGCTGGAAAATTTTCCCCCTCATCATGGATAGTAGACTCATGTGCCTCCAATCACATGACAAGTGATCAATCACTTTTCACAACCTATTCACCTTGCAACAGACTTCAAACAGTGTATGTCGCCAATGGTACTCGCACCACAGTAGTCGGAACATGGACCATTTGCCTCTCAAACAACCTCATTCTCAAATATGTGTTATTTGTGCCTGGATTTTGCTGTAATCTCATATCAGTTAGTAGATTAAATCATGACCTTAATTGTTAAACTAAATTCTTGGCTAAATCTTATGTTTTTCAGGACCTGAGCTCGGGGAAAATGATTGACGGTGCTGATATACGTGCGAGCCTCTATGTTCTTGATATCAACACTCCTTCAAACCATTATGTTAGTCATCAATGTCAATTGAGTCATAATCTTAAGTCTCATAGTCATACTAATAAGGAAAGTGAAATCATGATGTGGCATTTTCGTCTAGGTCATCCAAATTTTTCTTATTTGAAATGTTTGTTTCCATCCTTATTCATCAATAAAAATCCAAATTTATTTCATTGTGAAGTTTGTCAGTTAGCGAAACATACTCGAAACACTTTTTCACCACGCACGCACAAACCAAGTCATCCCTTTTCCCTCATTCACGGTGACATTTGGGGATCATGTCACGTTCTCAGTATTACTGGTGCTCGATGGTTGTTACTGTTAGTTGATGATCATACTCGATTATGTTGGACATTTCTTATGAAAGACAAATCTGAAACCAAGCACATATTTCCATTTTTTCATGCTATGATCCAAACTCAGTTCAATGCCAATATTCAAATCCTAAAATCTGATAATGCTAGGGATTTCTTTAATTCTGATCTTAGTGGATATCTCAAATTATATGGTATTGTCCAACAAAGCTCCTGCGTTGACACATCACAACAAAATGGTGTAGCATAACGCAAAAATCGTCATATATTTGAGGTTATCCGAACTTTACTTTTTCAAACCAATGTTCCTAAAAAAATTTGGGGTGAAGCCATTCTTACTGCAACACGCTTGATCAACCGAATGCCTTCTCGAGTTCTCAACTTTCATTCACCTTTACAAGTGCTTCAGAGTCAATATTCTACCTCACAACTTGTGTCACCAATTCCTTTCAAGGTTTTTGGTTGCACTGTTTTTGTTCATATTCATTCACAATATCGTGGCAAGCTTGATGCCCGTGCCATTAAATGCATCTTCGTTGGTTACTCAACCAATCAAAAAGGCTACAAATGTTTCTCTCCCATCACTCGTAAGTTTTACCATTCCATGGACGTTACTTTCTTCGAAGAAACTCCATTCTATTCTAATTTTGCAATTCAGGGGGAGAATCACACTAATGAATTGCAGAATTGGGATTGGTCATCACTCATTGAAGCGAATTTATCATCTCATTTACCCTCCACAACCTTGTCCTTTTCCAACCTGATACCCATTCCAGATTCTCCTTCAAAAACCAAACCTGATCAATCTCCCATTGTCTATCCTAGACATCTTCTCCTTCCTAATGATGCGATAAAATTTTATGGAAGAAAGGGAAATCTTGACTTGTCCACACGAAATCAGCAAAGCTAAGAAACTCTCCTGAGCCAGACTGAATCTGAAAGATCACAAGATGAAGCAAAATCTAGTTCAAAACTTGGTTCTGACCCTGAGTTAGATCTTCCTATTGCACAAAGAAAAGGCGTTCGATCATGCACTCAACATTCTCTTCAAAGTTATATTTCTTACGCAAATCTGTCCCCAAAATTTCAAGCATTTGTGACATCCCTAGACAACATCAAGATTCCTAATTCTGTCAATGAGGCTCTAAAAGTTCCTGAATGGCACAATGCAACCTTAGAAGAATATACTGCACTTGAAAAGAATGGTACATGGATGTTAACAGAGCTATCACCTGGAAAGAAGACAATAGGCTGTAAATGGATATTCTCTATAAAACAGAAGGAAGATGGAAATATCGATAGATATAAAGCTTGACTAGTGGCTAAAGGGTTCACCCAATCATATGGAATTGATTATCAAGAGACTTTTGCTCCTGTAGCAAAACTTAACACAGTTCGCGTCTTGCTGTCTATTGCAGTTAATGAGGATTGGCCACTGCTTCAACTCGATGTCATGAACGCATTCTTAAATGGAGATTTGATCGAAGAAGTTTACATGGATGTGCCTCCTGGCTTTGAGACTAAAGATACACAAGGGAAGGTATGCAAATTGAGAAAGGCACTATATAGACTTAAACAGTCACCTAGAGCATGGTTCGAAAAATTCACCAAGGTCCTCAAACAGGATGGATACTCTCAGACACATACAGACCACACTTTATTTGTCAAACACTTCGCAGATGGGAGAATCACAACTTTGATTGTATATGTTGATGATATAGTTCTTACAGGAAATCATGTAGGAGAAATAAAGAGACTTAAGATGCTATTGTCCAAGGAATTCGAGATTAAAGACTCGGGATATTTGAAATATTTCTTAGGGATGGAGGTGGCACGTAGTACCAAAGGAATATCAGTTTCTCAACGCAAATATGTTCTAGATCTCTTGCGTGAGACTGGCATGAGTGGGTGTAAGCCTGTTGAAACACCCATGGACCCTAACACCAAACTAATGCCTCGAACTGATGAATTGGCAACTGACAAGGGGCAATATCAACGTTTGGTAGGTAAGTTAATTTATTTGACCCATACACATCTAGATATAAGTTTTTCAGTCAGTGTTGTTAGTCAGTTTCTTAGCAACCCATCAATAGATCACTTGGAAGCAGTAAACCGTATTCTAAAATACTTGAAGAAGGATCCTGGAAAGGGGCTCATGTTTAAGAAAACAATTAATAGGAGATTGGAAATTTGTACTGACGCTGATTGGGCTGGATCTCCTAGTGACCGAAAATCCACATCTGGATATTGCTCATTTATTTGGGGAAATTTGGTGACATGGCATAGCAAAAAGCAAGCAGTGGTAGCACGTAGCAGTGCCAAGGCTGAGTTCCGTGCGTTGGCTTTGGGCATCTGTGAAGGAATTTGGCTAAAACGACTACTATAAGAACTCAAGGTTGAACATTCAGAATCTATTAGAATCATGTGTGACAACCAGTCAGCAATTGCAATTGTCAAAAATCCAGTCCACCATGATCAAACTAAACATGTGGAAATTGATAGACATTTTATCAGTGAGAAAATTGAAGACAAGATGATCTCCCTCAACTATGTTCCATCTAGGCAACAAGTAGCAGATATCTTAACCAAAGCATTATTTCGACCTAATTTCACAGAGTTAAATTTAGCACTTGGTTTGGAAAACATATATCGCCTAGCTTGAGGGGGAGTGTAGGAAATCAACCTAGGAGTATGGTCAGTTTTCTGATTTTCAGGGTGGAACCAACCCCTGATTTTAGGAGTGCAGTTTCCTGATTTTCAGGGTAGAATCAACCCCTGTTTTCAGGAGTGCAGTTTCCTGATTTCCAACAGTATATTAGGGATAACAAATGTATATATAAAGGGATCTGATATTAAGAAATAAATGAAGTAATTTTTCTGTAAAATAAAAACAGCTTCAGGAGGGAAAGAAAGTAATTTTCATTTAGAAGAAGCATTGATACCGTGAATCTGGAAATGAAATTGAAAAAAGAAAAGAAAATAAATGGTTTTATATTAATAAAGTGCACCCTGACATTGCCGCTAAGAAAAATAAAGCATTAGATAACTTGATGCTTAAATGCTTTAACAGTTTGAATAGACAAAAACTGGCCTTTTGACGTGAATATAATTATATGTATTAGATATTATTAATTAATATTCGTATATAATATAAATTTCTAATAATTTTGAACCAAAGAATAATAACACTAATAATTTGTTGGTGGGTGGTTGTCATGACAATTTTGGTATTAAGTACTGATTGTAGCAAGGTGACTACGGTACCAACAAGCATGGCTCTTACAACAGTTGCAATTCTGAATATTGGCAGGCTAGTTGTCTTGTTAAAGGGTCATGGATGATAGCAACAGTTGGTGCGGTGGTTGGTAGTGATGTTCAGGGTACTATCAATTTAAATAAAGAAAGCTATTAAGGGCATATAGAGTCCTTTGAAATTTATTTTAAGTGAACCATTTAAGGTACTTATTTTTTCAAAAGCAGACAAAGTACTCTTTTTTTTGGGTCAGAAATAGAGCTAAGGTACTTCTTTGAGGAGCATATTATGGAACAATTAAATTTCTGAAGTTCTTCAAGCATCACTTTTAGGAGCTTGAAAAGCAATGTGAAACGCTGCATGTCTACTTTGTAATTTCCAGTTCAGCATTTCAACCTCCACCAAAATGAAAGAAAAAAAAAAGCTTAGCATTTGGCAAAGAGGGTGTTCTAGATCATAACGCTGATAAAATCATCAATTTTCTTTATTTTTCTAGTAGTTCCTCCTATTGTTTCATTTCGGAAAGGCTTTTAACTGCATCAAGATCTCTCTCATTTTTTCTTTAGTTGGAATTTATGACATGTTTTATTTTGTACATGGTGAGCTTTTGACCAAAATTTGTCAAACCTCCCTGATGGTGTTTGTTCCTATTGAACTTATAACCAGGATCAGATATAGCATCTGGGCCTGTGTGGATGGAGTACATTGCTTTTCTGAAGTCATTGCCGGTTTGTTCTGTTTTCCTTTGTCTTCTGATTTTTCCTATGCCACAGAAAATGTGGCTTTCTTGTAAACAAAAAAGGAGCTTAATGGTTTTAGTGGAATGAAGCCCTAATTGCTTTCACCAAGCTTTTTTTTTATTTTAAATTTTCTGAGGTAATGTTGCAGGCATTCAATACACAGGAAGAGTCACAAAGGATGACTGCTGTGCGCAAAGCATATCAAAAGGCCATCATTACTCCTATGCATCACATTGAGCAACTATGGAAAGACTATGAAAATTTTGAAACTTCTGTCAGCCGTCAACTGGTAACTTTTGGTTTGTATTGCATTTGTGATATGGAAAGTCTATAGTTGTCATGAAATATTATTTAATCACTGTGTGTGTTTCTTATTATTTTTGGATGAAAAGTCTGATTCTATTGCATTAATGAGCACAGGCAAAAGGGTTGATATCTGAGTATCAACCGAAATTTAATACTGCCAGGGCTGTCTACAGGGAGCGGAAGAAGTATGTTGATGAAATTGACTGGAATATGCTGACTGTACCACCAACTGGCTCCTTCAAGGCAAGTTTGTGCCTTTTTACTGTATTACTTTCCAGTCTGCATATGTTGGTATTTCTGTTATGAAATATGCATTTGTTTGCTTTTGGAAATTGATGAACCTAATTCTGGCAAGTAAACAAGTTGGCAGCATTAGATTTTCTTTTCTTTACATGCTAGGCAGTCGACAAAGGTAACTACAAGTGCTCTAATAATAAGTCTGAAAAATATGTGGAGACTCTATCTGGTGCACATACAAGTCTACTCCCCTACAAAATACCGGGGCTTTAGATTCATAAAATTATTTTTTTTGGTAGGCAATATGTAATAAAAGATGTCCGAATGAGATGCATGTTTTACCACATTGCTATTTGCTATTCTGATTTTTTTTATCATAATTTTTATTTTTTTGAAAAGTTGAAGGTGGAGTGAAAAGAACTGGTGATTTGCATTATATTCATTATACTACTGAGAGAATGAATAGCTTATTTGTGGATTCAAGACTTATGAATCTAATAGGACAAGACAAGGAAACTCACGTTGGCAATCAAACTTGCAATCTAGAAATACAAAATTACTTGTGGAAATAATTTTAGCCTAATTTTATTTCCAATATTGTTGTTATTGCAGGAAGAAATGCAATGGATGGCATGGAAAAAGTTGTTAGCTTTTGAAAAGTAAGAACATTTGCCATTCTGAACATGTTTCCAACATGATTGACTGTATATGTATGAGTGGGATATACTTACATATTTAAAGCCTTAATTTAATTTTGTGATAATCAAAGGTTCACCATGTATTGTTTACTTAATTGATGGAATCTTAAAACGTCTTTAATGCCAATGTTATCATCTAATCATTGTTGCCTTTGTCCATAAGAAATTGGAGATCTTTGTTCTTGCAATAATAACAATGTAACATATTATCTTGTAATGGTATGTTCAAAGACATGTATTATTCTTAGAAACCAAATGGCCTAAAAAGTACATTGTTAAAAGTCAATCTTACCATTCTCATGATGGTTTTGCCAAATGGTAGGATTCAACTCACTTGATTGTGCATAGGTCTTCTAATGTGATTGAAGTGACTTCAACTATTACGGTAGTTGGAATTTAACATGTCGGTTGGGAGATTCAAATTTTGCATATAATATCATTCCCCATTAATTTTAAATTATATTGTTTTTCTTTTTTCTTTTTGTTGCTAAAAGCCCATTTTTGAACAAAGTAGGCCATACATTACGGTTATATTTATGTTGTTATATATATTCTAATACCTGCTTACATTGTGGAGTGTACTTGATTATGAAGATCTATCATGTTATTTGTAAATATTTTAAGGATGAAGGGTAGAAGAAGTACTATAACTATGATAAAAGTATACAAAAATCCAGTAACTTTTTGATTGGGCAGTACAAGTTCACTAACTATTAAAAAGTATATTAGAAGTCCAAAACTTCAAAAACTATCAGAAATGGAGCATGTGAACATGCATTGCGTTTTTTTTTGAGTTGCTATACGTTCTTAAATCAATTACTATGTGTTCAAACCTGCCAAAATTCATAATTTTTGAGTTACAATAGATTTAGGGAACATATAACATCTCAAAAAAATACGCACATGTGTGTTTACGTGCTCAATTTCTATTTTTTTTAGAGTTTTGGACTTTTGGTATACTTTTCAATAGTTAGTGGACTTGTAGTGTCCCACCGATAAATTAATAGACTTTTGTATGTGTTTGTCTTACTTAGTGTACTTATACAACCCATCATCCATATTTTAATATGGGGAGAAAAATGAGTTTTTGGGATTTGAAGATCTTTCCCTCTGAATCTCTGATATATTCCAAGTATGATGCTTACTGCTATCACTTTTCCTAACTCAAACTTGCAGGAGATGTGCCAATTATAAATTTTATGTTGACACTTTGCACGATAACAATTTATAAATTAATTTTTTGCTTATGTATTTTAGGGGGAACCCACAAAGGATAGACAATGCATCATCTAATAAGAGAATTATATTCACATACGAGCAGGTAGAAGCAACTATAGAGTACATTTCTTCTTTTTAGTCTAAATTTTTATTTTCTGTTCTACACAGTTTGGTTTTCACTTATATATATTATGTTTGTATTATATGGATTCTTTCAAATGATTTGATGGGCAGTATAAGCTAAGTATTGGACTGTATATCTTCATGATGCATGTCTGAAGTTTCCGGACTTTGATATTTTTGGAATTTTACTAACTTGCCAAAATAGAAATATATAAGTTGTCATCCTAAATTTACGAAAGCCTCTGAGAGTAGATCTTTGATCATGCTAACTAGGCAGTCCAAGTTGCTTGATTTCATCCTTTTATGAAAAGATGTTCATAGGATCCGCACAACACTTGTTATTGTTCCAGAAAGAGCAAATTTGCATTATTATTCTAATATACTTCTTTTCTTTTTGGATCAATTATTGCACTTTTTGTTGATGGTCATCAAATTTTGCCTGACTCATTTCATTCTATTGGTGTCCAGTGTCTAATGTACCTATACCACTATCCTGATATATGGTATGAGTATGCTACATGGCATGCCAAAAGTGGCTCCATAGATGCTGCAATTAAAGTATTTCAAAGGGCTTTGAAAGCACTTCCTGGTATTTATTTGTACAAACTCAGTACTTTGTGATAATATTGTTTCTTGATCAAAGAAATTCTCAAGTGACACTTTATACTTGAGTCTTGCCACTTTGGCATGATGAAAACTGCTGCTCTGTGGTTATGTTTTTGCCATAGAACATTGATATCTTTTGTCTATTGCATGGCTTAAAGCATCTCTTGTTTTTCCCTCTTTTCTTTTGTGAAATTCTTATATTTATTTCACTCTGGAATCTTCCCTCTTTTCTCAATGTCATTATTTATCATCAGACTCAGAGATGCTCAGATATGCTTTTGCGGAACTAGAGGAATCCCGTGGTGCAATTCAGGTAACGAAGTTTGACCTCCTAGTCTCTACTTATTGACCTTTTAGTTAAGTCTCAATGCAGCTAAATTATTTGGTTTCTTGGCCTATGATTGTATTTTCTGCTGCTTCTTTTTTGGCAGTCTGCTAAGAAAATATACGAGAGCCTTCTTGAGGATGGTGTTAACACAACAGCACTTGCACAGATACAAGTAAATATTTTTTTTAATTGATTACTGGTCAAGTTCTATCTGTTTACTTTCCACAGGCACAGATAACTGGGGTCTTCAGATGAACAAGACAAGCATGCTTTTTAGTTTACAATTTGCTGAAAAATATTTGGTAGCATATAATATAACTCTGTGCTGTTCTTAAGAAAGATTAAAGAACATGACTTTGGTCTTTTATGCTGCAGTTTATTCGCTTTCTTAGGAGAAATGAAGGAGTTGAAGCATCACGGAAGTACTTTCTAGATGCACGGAAGTCCCCGAGCTGTACATACCATGTTTATGTTGCTTATGCAATGATGGCCTTTTGCCTTGACAAGGATCCGAAGGTTCTTGCCTCAACTATTACATCTAGTTCCATTGCTTATGTTCCTAAAGAACATATTTTTATCTAGGGAATTATGATCAACCACGGTTGAGTTGTATAACTTCTGGGACGTATATTAAAGTCACCATTGCTAATTTTTATGTATACTCGTGCAGATGGCCCACAATATTTTTGAAGCTGGATTAAAGCGGTTTATGCAGCCTGCCTATATTCTTGAGTGGGTTTCATCAACTCTTATGAGAATTATAAGTATTATTTTTAGTGCATTCAAAATTTTCTTAAATGCAGATCCCTTTGCTTGTTATTTTGGACTTCTCTTCATTTCATGTTCACTCAGTTGAGTATGTGTTTAACTAAGGACTTTTGTCTTTGGAACATTCTCTCCTCCTTAAACATTGGATTTATTAAATTTTTGGGCCAAGATTAATTTATTCAGATCATGCTTATGGCAAATTTTAATCCATCTTTTAGAATCAGGTCATATTCTAAAGTTTAAAAAAATGTTACCAATTATGATTCTAAAGTACAGCGAGCTAATTTTTCTGCAAGGTTATTGATAGAGTGGTGATATTAATTCAAAACCTATGGCCTCTCAGCTTAGATAGATTTTTACGTACCATGGGGGATTGATACGTGGTGGAACAGATCTTAGCCTTCCATTTTTATAAAAAGAATAAAGTGTAAGAAGTGGAGACTGAATCAATAACTAATATTAATAGACTGCATGCAACTAGTTGTACATAAGATGTTCTCAGCCTGTCTAATGTGTATTCATTGGCCTAGAAACCTGATACCATAGTGTCATCTGTCTTCACTGTAAACATAGAAACTTTACTTTTAGTGGAGGGAAAAAATAAACAATTAAAACAGAGGAACTTTACATCTGGTGCTCAGATAAGAAAGTATGAATATGAATGTACTGTAGCTATCTGCTGGAGAGAGAGAGAGAAAGAGGGGGACCCTTCTTGTAGCATCTGCTATATCTTGTCATTGACAGTTTTCGTGTTACGATTTTGCAGATATGCCGATTTCTTGACCCGTTTAAATGATGATAGAAATATCCGTGCTTTATTTGAGAGGGCCCTGAGCTTACTACCACCAGAGGAATCTGCTGAGGTAGACACTAAAGCTAGATATAAGTGAGGCTAAGTGTGGACAATCTCCATGATTTGATATAATATTAATTGGATTTTAAAGTTATGAAAAATATGCATCTGAACACCTATTGGGGTTTCATTGATTGTTACTGCTGGTCCTAAAGTTTAAGCTATTAGGTGATGAACTAACAAATCTTCTTATTTTTCTCCAACTCTCCCCTTGCATACATTTAAACGTTTGATGCTATGATTCTTATTTGATGGTAGATCTATATGTTTGTGAATACTTCCATTGTCTTGCATAAAATAAAATATTTTCAAGGTCCTTTCTCCTTTCATTTCTTGCATTGGATAATTAGCATGCAACTGAAATACTTTCTTTGCAGATCTGGAAACGATTCACCCATTTTGAACAAACTTATGGAGATCTAGCGAGTATGCTGAAGGTTTGTGAATAAGTTTCTTGATCTCCCCTCCCCAGTCTTTCTCTTGCAGGGACTAAAATCCTATTGTGATTGAATGAAGTAATACACCAATACTAACCTGCTCCTCTATTCATAATAGTGCTGTATTCTAGAAATGCATACAGAACTGTCTGTGGTTAAACGCTGCAGGTTCTTTGATCAGTTCGGTGACTGCATAAAATGAGCATGGGATGCATATGGTGGTATAAGAGTCCATTCCAGCTGACACTCCTACTTTTGCAATTTATAAAGATGTATGTTTGATGGAGCAACCCAGACCTGTTAACCAGAGTCATATATCCCATGAGTGCCTCCGTCTGTATACAACATGACACTTCTTCCTAGTAGTAGAAACTACATAGATGCCATGAGAACATTATTTGCACTTCCAATTGTGATATTTTGGTTGGAAACAATATGTACAATATGTACCGGATGTCCATTTGACAATGCTTCAAAATAAGAAAACAAGCTAAACAAAAAGGATACTACAACCGAGAACATTTAATCAAATAAGGAAGGCTCACTCATGCAGTTTATGCATATCTATTTCTTTTCCTATTATTTATTGTTAGATTTTTGTTTACTCTCATGTCTACTTAAAGCAAAGTTTATAATATGATCTGAGCCTTGATGTTATTGGCTCTATTTAGGTTGAACAAAGGAGGAAAGAAGCACTTTCTGGAACAGGCGAAGAGGGTTCATCAACCTTAGGGAGTTCTTTGCAAGATGTTGTCTCACGTTACAGTTTCATGGATCTCTGGCCATGCTCTAAAAACGATATGGATTATTTAGCACGACAAGAGGTAATCTTATCCTCTCTTTTTTTTTCCTTTTCCTTTTCCTTTTCCAAAGAAGTAAATGGTAATGCAATGAAATGAAGAAACACTTTTGACTTAAAGCAGTAGAGCACAATCCTTCTATACACAAAAAAGAACTGAAGTTAAACAATAAAAGTATAAACTGTTTCTTTTTCAATAATCAGAATTAAATTCCATAGACTCAATTAGATTAACGGTCATAATCGATTTGGGAATTTTGGACCAAAAATATTAAATTTAAAGATAGGAGACCAAGTTGACTAGGACCCAAAAGGTAAGGACTAAATTGACCTTTTACTAAAAAGATGAAGATTTGGAGTTATGTATATTGAACCCCTCATGACACTCAGAATCATATTGTCAGTTCTAGGGGAGGTTATCTACAATGAATGACGGATCTCTTGGGCTATTCCTCCATTTTGATGGAACAGAGTGTAATTATTTGCTTGGAATAACAAGGTTAAAAATAATGCTGAAGGATTTAGGGTTGCAGCAGAGCATATTTGTCAGTTTTGTACTGAAAGAGTTTGCATTAAAGACTGGGATTTTTAAAGTGCTTACGTATCTGACTTGCAATTATCAAGAAAAAGATGTCATTAGGTTTAATTGTTGCTTTGTGTACTTTGGCATTCATATTTTGTGAATTCAATGTAGACAAAAATACTAGAAATTTGTCATCAGAATTTGATGGTACTTACCGACTAGCTTTTGTTGTGCTGAACTCTCTTTTCACTTCTGCAGTGGCTTGCTAAAAATATTGATAAGAAAGTTGAGAGGCCAGCTATGCCAAATGGATCTGGTTTTATAGGTCCTCGTATAATGCTTATTCTTGTATCTCTGATCTCTGATACTCATGGTTTTTTCTTTTCTTTAAAAGGTCTGTTCTTCTATGCAGATAAGAGTAATATGGGATCAGTAAGTAGTGGAATTACAACTGGGAAGTTTATTTATCCTGATATTACTCAAATGGTGGTTTATGATCCAAGGCAAAATCCAGGTGAACAATCCTCCCGCTCTCCCCCCAAACCCCACCTCCCTGTTTTTACTGTAGCTGCTTGGGCGTTGCAGAACTATGAATTGGGTTATTTTGACACGATTATGTGTTATCCTACCCTATATACTTTTGTATTTCATATTTTAAAGCAAAACTTACCAAGTAATTAAAAAGAATCAGTATGTGGTGATGATTCTAAATAATCATTATAAACATGACCATCTTGTGAAGAAGTAAAAGAATTACATGAAGTAAGGATCATTTATTTCATCGTGTTGCTCGTAAGATGGGCTTAAGGAACAATTAATACTATATACAATATCTTGCAACATGTGATTGAAAACTAACGTAACATAGATTATCAAAATTGTATATTATATTTTTAAACATCCATTTATTATTAACAATGGTCCTGGTTTTTTTGGCTCCATATGAGCAACCAACTAAGTTTAACTGATTGAGGAAATGCTATCCATCCCTCATATACTTAACTCCCTGGATATATATGTTATTAAATTTTGTTGCTTATACTCAATGGACTACATATGGTTGCAGGAACTGGAACTTTCCCAAGCACAACATTACCTAGCTTTTCCAACGTATCTGGTACCGTGTCAAATTCCACCATTGCAGCAGTGAGTGGTCGAACAACAAATGCGTTAGATGAAATACTGAAAGCCACACCACATGCTTTGGTAGCCCTTTTATCAAATTTACCTGCTATTGACGGTAATTTTCAAATTTATCGCTCACATGATTCCTTTTGTAGTCTGTCAAGTTCTGATCATTTTATTTCCTTTTACTCACTAATTTAGTCATCAGCTAGAGTAAGCTAATTATAATCTGGAGGAGGACGTATTTTTAAATATCTATGGGATGGAAGTTTTTTAGTATGTATAACAGGAATTCTACAACTTCATTTTCTAAATTTTGTATCCTCTTCCAACGTTGAATAATATTGATACAAGAACCTCTGGATGTTACTTTCTTTTCCTCAATTAAATGATATTGGCATCAGTTATATGAAAATTTGTTTTTGGACTTTGCAGGTCCAGTTCCAGATGTGGATGTTGTGTTATCAATTTGCTTGCAAAGTGACATACCAATAATGCAGAAACCAGGAACAGCCACAACCCATCGTCCATCTGGTTCGGCTCCTTCTACGAGTGAAGTCTCTGGTTCAAGCAAGACCCATCCTGCCCCAAGCGGTTCATCTTTCAAGTCAATGAGGGGGAAAAGGAAAGATCTAGAGAGTATGTGTTTCCTTCCATTTTGATAATTTCTGACATTTTCAAATCATCTTATATAAGTCTAAATCGGGCATTAGCTGATGAAACTTGTTGCATCTGTTAATATACATGTCATCATTGAAAAAACTAATCATGAAATAGTCGGCGTAATTGAATTCCATTACGAAAATTCACTAAATACAATTTAACAAGGATTGTCTTTCTAGTGTTGGGTCACAGTTAGATGGTGCTAGTCAACAATACTTCTAAATTCAATTACGAAAATTCACTAAATACAATTTAACAAGGATTGTCTTTCTAGTGTTGGGTAACAGTTAGATGGTGCTAGTCAACAATACTTCTAAAACCGCAAGTTATTGGAGATGTACCAACTTTACATTTATACATTTGAACACCCTTCAAGGATTGTTGGAGTTTGACCAAATGCTTTGATATCATGTTAGATTGTGTTAGTTAACAATCCTCCCAAAAAGCTCAAGTGTCTGTTTGCTTGTGCTTGTATTAAAAGTGGTTTTCGATAGAAATGGTTTTTGAAATAGACAATTTCAGAAGCACAATATGTGCTTTCTGAGCCCTTAAAGCACTTCTGACAATTTTTTCTCTGAAGTACCTCTTAGCTGTCATAAGCCCTTTTATATAGCACCCTAAGTTATTTGAAGATGTACTAATAGTACATTCATGCATACTACTAGTCATACTTACGTGCAACGCATGTGAAAATTTAAACTTGTTAATTAAATAGAGAATTATTTTTATTTATGATAATACATTTGTATTAAGATATTTAAAATATATTGTGAAATAATTATTAATTTTATAAATATATAATATATATTTTGTTTAAGTAATGATATTTTCTTACTTTATATGAATAATATTTGAAAGTAAATTTATAAAATGTCAATCATAATAAGCAAATGAAATATATTTTTTTATCAGTGATTCATAAATACTCAGAAAATATATAACATAGATGTTAAAAAAATTAAGTATTCTTAAATTCTAATAGTACAAAAATTTATAGATTAAATCATTACAAAAGTTATTACAAATACTAAGTAAAAATTTAACCATAATTAATTTAATAAATTTATTATTTTTTATAACATTAAAAGTGAAACATTTTAAGGCAAATGAAAAAAAAATATAACAAAAAAAATCGAATAACTTCACAACAAATTTGAGAAAAGATAAAATTATGGCCATATTACCTAATAAGTTAGATATATAATAATTTTTGGTGTTAGGAGCATCAAAGATACATCAAAATAATTATACTATATGTAATCTCTAATTATTTTAATTTTATAAAAAAATTGATTAAATAATAAAAAATGAAGATTTTTTGTAATTCTAATTTTTCATTTTGAACTAAGTGATTATATATGTTATTTATTATTCTACAAATATTTCATTTTAATCAAGAGCTTTAGAAGAATTTTGACCGAAATAATTATATGTAATATGAAATTATTTTAATTTTGTATAAAGAAAGTTGTAAAATCCTGATTAAATAATCCAAATTGAACTCTTTTGGAATTTTAGTTTTTAATGAATGTTATTTATATTCCATAGAGAATTGATTTTAATTAAAAACATTAAAAGTTTGAAAAAGTACGAGCAAAATGATTATATGCAATATAGAACTTTTTAAACTTTATAAAAAGAAAATTAAGAAAGGATGATAAAATAAAACTAACTTAAGTCTTGAAATTCTAATTTTTAATTCCCAATTTACTCATTATATGCATTATTTATTATCTCAAAGAATTAATTTTAATTAAAAATAATAAATAATAGATATATGAACCGTGGTTACATAATCTATATTTAAACCTTTTAGAATTAGTTTTTAGTTTTTAACTAAGTATATTGCCTATTATTTATTATTTTAAAAAGAATTAACTTTAATTAAAAATAATAAAGTTTCTAAGAAATATAACTAAAATAATTTTTTGTAATCTATAATGTAAAATTAAAAAAGAGTGATTAAATAATTTTATAATTGAAGTCTTTTAAAATTTTTGTTTTTAATTTATAATAATTGAGGTATTATGTTTGTTATTTATTATTTCAAAAATAATTAATTTTAATTAAAAATATTAAAATTATGATAAATGTTGAAATGTATGATATATTTAATACATAGATTATTAGATTAAGTCATATGTGAAAATGTATGGTAGATCTTACCGATCAAAGTGTGATATGTTATTTTTAGGGTTATAATATATATGCGCGTGAAAACTTCTTAATTTAAAATTGCAGAGTTTAATATATATCATTTCATTTTTTTGTTGTTTTAAATTTATAAGATTTTGCTTCTCTCAATTTTGTGACTTTATCAACTTAAAAACTTAAAAATATACCATGACAAAAATCAAAGTAGTGAGTTAAAAATAAAATAAAACACGTATATGTACAATGATTAATATCATACTAAAACATATAGAACTATAAACAATAACAATGATATTCAATAATTTTTACAATTTTAAAATTTGTTAATTAAATGAAGCTTAAATTTCATATTTATTAAAACAACTATCTACTTGAATGCATGACTCTATACATTTAAAACTAAAACATAAAATAATTATTTTGATATCATTTTGATTGTTTGTAATACATATATTAATACCTTAACAAATTATAGAAAAATTAGGAAAAAAAATGTAAAAGTATTAAAATAATAAAAATATTGAACGTAATAAACTATAAAATAATAAAAAGAGAGCTTTTATAATTTTTTTATTTATATTTTTCGGATTGTTATATTTTAAGTATACTAATGTAGCAAATATTTTGAATACTTTTGATTCTCTTTTAATTCTACAATAATAGATAATTATTACGATGTTTATGATTTTTTTTATTTTCTTTGTAATCGTAAATTTCATTAAATCTTTCATATATAATCAAATATTCCATTAGAAATCTTTTGATTTTTCTTTTTAGTTCTTCTAATAAAAGATAATTATTAATGCATAATTAATTATTTTTAATGTAAATATAATTTAAAAAATAATTAAAATTTAATACATTTAGGAGACTTTTATTTTTCTCTTTTAATGTTGTAATAATAGACAATAATAATAATCGTGAGTTTTGATTTTTCTTTTTTAAATTTTCACTAATATAGAATTTATAAATTTTAAATTTATTCGCATAAAATTAATAATGCTATGAGTTTTTGGTTTTTCTTTTAACTTATCAACTATAAGATAATTAATGCATATAATCAATTATTTTTTATGATAATAAAATAACTAAATTAATTTATAGTTAAATTATGTTATACGAGGAATAAATTGATACTTACATTAAATTTTACCACTCAAAATATGATATGTTATTTATAGTGGTCATTTCTACATGAAATTATAAATTCGATCATTTATAATAGTTAGATTATATTAGAATTGAAGTTACCTATAGTAGAGAAGTTAGCTTTTGGCTTAATGTATTATGAATATTCTCACTTATGGCATAATGTAGGTGGAACAGATTTTGAGTCGTAGGGCTATTAGCTAACATGACCTTCCTTTTTTAAAGTAAATGATTTTGTTATCGATTCTTCCAAAAGTTTAGCCATTGAAAATGATCAATAACACTTTTATATATTTATTATTATCTTATAAGTATTGGTTTTATTCTTAATGCATATCAAACACATACAATTCAATAATTTAGATTATTAAACCTTAAACACAATACCTTTGCTTTCGATATGATATTATTTTAAAAGTGGTTAGTAAATCAACTCTCTTAAAAGCTTAAGTTAGTGGGAAAAGAATCAATAATATTTTTATACATTTATCAGATTTGTACACCATATCACAGATTTTTATACTTCCCTGTTTAATTGTTACGTATTACACCATATCACAGATTTTATACCTCCCTGTTTGATTGTTACGTATTACAACATATTACAGATTTTATACTTCCCTGTTTGATTGTTACGTATTACAGAAGTCAAAATATTCCCCTCTTATATATATATTGAATTTTTGTACATAAATAAGTTGAGCTTGTATGATTGACAGGGCAAGAAGATGATGAAACTACGACTGTTCAGAGTCAACCACTACCAAGGGATGCTTTCAGGATACGACAATTTCAGAAAGCTCGAGCTACTGCTTCACAAACAGGATCAGCCTCCTATGGAAGTGCCCTCTCTGGAGGGACTAGTATGTTATCTGGAGATGTCTCTGGTAGTACAAGTTAATGTACGTTTTCTTGTGTTATTTCCATTTACTATAAGAGTACTATGTCAGGTATCTCAAAAACTTTTCCGTTTTCGACTTCCATGAATATCACAATGAGCAATGCCTACTGTTAAGTGTTTAACCGTCTCGCCTACGGACTCTTGCATAACGAGACTGACAGATTCGTTTCTAATACCTAGTGGAATGGTTCATTTAACCTTTTCTTTTTCTTTTACGTGCATAAATATTATAGTTATTCAACTCGTTTCATTTTTAATTTTTAGTAATAAATTATCATTTTTTCACGTCAATTTTTTTATTTATTTTTGTTGTAAGAAAAATAAATATTATTTTTTAGGAGTTAAAAATGAATATGAAAGGGGTTACCATATAATTTATTTTTTTATTTTTGTGAAAAAGGAAAAAAAAATAGAAATATGGTCAAAATTAACCTCTAATGACAATTCAATGACTGAATTAAAGGAATGGATATAGACCGAGTAATGATTCACTTTTTTTCTTTTTTTGTAAATGATATTTTGGATTAAATGTTTCTGCAACTAGGATTTCTTTTTGGTAAATAAGATGATGACAATAATGGGATGCCTTTGTTTCTCTTTTTTTATGAGAGCATTTAAAAAAAAAGAACTCAGAATAAATTATACAAATGTTTTTGAATTAGTTTTATTTTACAACATACTTTGATTAAATTCATTTTACTCTTCAATTTTTCAATTTTTATTTCCACACATTGGGTAAATATTTGTGCAAATTCCACTTATTATATGTAAAAATTCTACTCTAATTTCCTTTTCACATGGGTATTTTAAGTCAACTCACACTTATCTCCTTCGTAAAATATGCTAAAATTGGACTCCAGTGATTTTAGAAATTTTTAATTGTAGAACAAATACAGAAACTGAAGTGAATTTAAGAAACAATTAGCAAGAACCTGGCCATAAGAATAAGAAAATTAACTAAAAGAAGTCTGTAGGTTGTCAACAAGCCAACAACAGATTAAGACAACTGATATAGTAATTGAATGAAAATAGAATTGACAGCTTACTGTGTGATGATCATTTCCACAAATTCTATAATCCAAACGCAGATTAAATATGTAATATTCCATTAAAATGCAAAATAAGCCATCCTTAACAAGCCATAAGGTCTCTCTAATTACTACAATATAGTATGCAATACCTAGCTTGCTAACTTGCAGCACGCAAAATATGCTATTAAGTTCCTTATCTAACTACTAGAATTGACAAAACTACACTATCGATTCAACACTGTAGTTTTGCATCTAAACCATTGTTGCTAGCTCCTGTTGATGAGAAAGGGATCAAGTCTGGAACAAAACTCTTTTCAAGTCATCAAAAATTGCAAACACTCTGTAAACCACAATAGGAATGGCAGGAAAGCATTCATGACAACGACCTTTATTCATTCATCTTAGCATCTCCATCTTCATCCTCACTTAAACCAAGATCAGCAAGCAGCTCTTCCAATGGAACAGATGGCAACTCATCCCCATCAGTCATGTATGACTTTTCTGAAGGCTGATATTCCCTATTGCGGTACAGTGATACATTGAATCTCAATTCAGGGTCTTCCTCCAGATCTCTCAAGAACTGTTCATATTCCGAGTTCTTCTTTTCTTCATCAATTTTCGTCCTTTCATCTATTTCCATGTCAAGAGATTTAAGCTTCCATGAACGAGGCTTCCCACGCTTTCTCTGTCGCTTTTCTTCATAGCTTTTCTTTATTAGAACTACATCAGGAAGAACAAGACCCTTGTACTTCTCTAGCTCAACATCATTATGGTTAGCCCCGTACAAGTCATAACCAAGAGCATAGTCCCCAGGGCTTAAAAGATGGCCAAGGTGTGTTTTAATAGAGAAAATTGTATCATTCTTGCCAAAATCTGACACACGTGCAACCTGTGCATCAGCTAAGACATACCTTGTGCCAGCAACATTAACTTCAGGTGAAAGAGTCTCCACATCTAGGACAATGTATTCAACTAGTTGCCTGCTAGTAAGTAGAGACTTAAAAGTCAATCTCCAATATTGATCGGCATCCAAGTAACATTGTCTCAGGGTAAATGGATCAAGTAAAGCAATGTTGTTGGTCACTTTAGTGCAAATCACCAAAGGACCAAGATTTCCTAGATTTAGAGCGACCTTAGGAGGTAAACAGAGCAAATCTTCACGGCATATAGGGCATATTTCCACAGAGAAGGTATACTTGTAATTGTAGTTATTGCTCTTTATATCATGGGATACAAGCTGTTTGTCATGACGACTCTTAACAGGAGTAACTTTACCAACAAATTCTACAAATTTCACAGCATGACTCCGATTAGCGAAGAAAAAGTCAATGCCTTGATCCATCTGCTTGATTTTTATGGCATTGGCTGCAGCACCATGCTTCAAAATTGCCTGCTCCAAATAGAAAAATGTGCGTCTGTGAGTAACATGTTGGCGAAGTTGCACAGCTGCAACCCACTGATCAGGGTTGGCCTGAACCCTTGTACAAGATTCGCACATTTGTTCTTGCTGAACATACTCTACTTCGTAAGATTGCTCAAGAATTGCTCCATTAAGAACTTCTTTCTGAACTTTCAACTTGACCTTGATCCTTTTGGAATGGGGTTCAGTCCAAATAAAGTTAGCATCAACCAACCTAACTTTATTTAAGTTCTTCAGTCTCTTGACACAAAAAGTTAAGAGCTCCTTTGATTCCAACTGAGCTTTAACCCAAGTTCTTGGTGGCTGTAAGTAGGTATCGCATTCAGGGCAGTGGACGATTGTAACATGCTTTTGCAACCCTTCTGTGATATCAACTTCAGAGCGTAAACACTTTACACACATGTTGGCAGCATTTGGTGCCATGGGAACTCCACATTTGCAGCACAAAACGCTGCCAACTGTTGAATGAACCATAAACATACCTGCTTCTCCGGCCATGGCTGATAACTGTAAAAAGAAAAGACATATATATGTCAATCTTATCATACATAGTTATGCAAATATAACATATATAATTTATGTACGAGTTGATAATAACAATTTTCACAGCATGGACATAAAATACAAAGATTAGTAATATTTAACCTTTGAAGAATCTTAATCTAGCAATCATGAAAAGTAAATTAGTGGTGTCACAAGTCCCAAAAAAAATCATGGTTTAATGATCTCTCCATCTCATTTTCTTTGGCTTTATCTCATATTATTATATTGAACATAAAACAGCAAGAAGCTAGAAAGACATGATGCTTAGCTCAATTAATAACTAAAGAAGTGTAACATAAGATTGTTTTTAGTGTTTACTTTGATTCTGAATCCCAATATAGCATAAAAAAATCCATTCAAATCTTTTGGTGATCAAGCATACATGTGTCATACGCTTCAAATTTGAAATGAACCCTTTTTATTGCTAATTATGATTACTGTATTTGACCTTTGAACATCAAGTTTTTTACAAACAATTTTTTCAACAAAAAAGGGGAATTTGAGGTGAGAAACTACAAGTTTTCAAGTTCAATACCCCCCAAAAAAAAGTCTTAAAAATTTCGTAATAACAATTTTGAATGATTCAAAGGTACGTAAAGCATCATCGTTTCGGATCACTAACCTAACTAATATCACACTATTACAAGGTCGGCAAATCTAACTATAAAGAATACCGCTGAAACCATTATATTAAGAAAAAAAAACTTTCATTATAGGGCAGAATCCAGTAACATAGATTAACTATTTCTAAAAGCCAACCAAACAAAATATCAAAAACCATATAAATGAAACTGATAAAAGTTTTATTTTATTTGCAGGAACCATGAAACCTAACAAAGAAGAAATCGAAGGGATTGGGGTTCTAAGCTTGGTCTCTTTCAGGAGCCGCTCAAGAGTTTATGAGGCACTTGAAATGTATTGAAAAGTTGAGAATAACACATTTGAATCATTGAAAAGGTCATAAATCATCATATCAGATCATTAAACTAGCTAATATCGCAGTACCATATAAACAAGGTCGGCAATTCTAAGCATAAACAATAAAACTGAAACCAATAAATCAAGATAAGGCAGAGAGATTACCTATTACAAACTAAAACCCAACCAAGAAGAATACTTCACGGTATTGGCAGGCGGCAATAGATTTGGAGGATACTTAACGGATAGCGTCGGTGTGGAAGAGGGATAGAGGGAAATTAGGGTAGGCGGAATCGAATATATGCACCGGGGCTTTTTCGGTTTTGTTTTTCCTCTCTTTTTTGTTTTTTACATTTTTTAATTTACTAATTTATTCTTGAAAAATAAGCAAACATTACATTTTCCCCCATTTTTATTCTAAACTAACCCTATATTTATTAAAAAAAATACAAGTAACCTTTTCATATTATAATAAGATTACTGAAAATATATTCATGTTCGAATTGAATTTGAGTATGTTATTATCTTGTTATATATATTTTCGAATCCTATAAATTTTTTACATTAAATACAAGTTTAAAACCCGATTTTAAAACTTTCTATTAGATTTGTGCTTATTTTTTTTAATTTTAAATTAACTTAATTTAATACTTATAAGTTAATGATACTTAAAATAATAATACAGGTTTGGGTTAGCCTATACATGTATTATAATAATTTTAATTGCATGTACAATAATAATAATACATATATTTTATATTTTATAAATTTAATTTGTACTTCATAATAGGTTTGGGTTGTTCTCATTTTATAAATATTTAACCAAAAGTTATTCTTTAAATTATTTTAATTGTATCAGGTCATATTTAATCAAGCATAATCGATTAAAGATCGTGATTAATCAAGTTAGGTCATTTGGGTTTGATTTGCTCAAAGTTAAATTACATTCATAGTTATTAATAATTGATATTTATATTTTACAAAAAAATATATATATATATATTCATTTTATTTTTTAAATATATCTATATAACATAAAAATGTGTTTTTTAACCAAAATCATTGTATATGTTTTTTTATATATATGATAATTGTATCATAATAAACATATATTATTTTAAAATTAAAATATAATGGGATTCTAGTTATTACGAAAATTGTACTTAAATATTATATTATTATTGGTAATATTTTAATCCTATTATTCTAAAAAAAATAACCTTAGAAGGATAAAATTATATTTATAGATAATTTAACGTTACATGACACACGTGATTAATTTTAAGAGACATATGGTGTCATTTTATCTACCTACTATAAAAATTATTTCTATCATTCTTAGTTATTAAAAACTTCAACCTTGTTTTTTTCTTCGATCTTATTCATATTTTTATGTATATTCTATTTCTCTTAAGTTATCATTTCGTTAAAAATATTTAGTTTAATTATATTTTTATATTACAATAATAGTTTTAAAAATATAAGAAAATATAAGAAAAATAAAAATATAAATATAATAAATATTAAAAAAATAAAAAAATGAATAAAATTAATGAGATTAGAGCTTTTAACTTATAAAAATGATCGAATAATTTAATGTTTTTAACCGAAAAATGAGTTGGTAAATGACATCATGTGCTACTCAAAACTAATTATGTGCATATTATTTTATCTTAAATGATATATAAATATGATTTTATTATTGTATGATAACTTTTTTAAGATTATAGAAATAAAGTGTTAATAAAAATAAATATTAGATCTAAACATTATTTTATAAATAGGTATATGATTAATAAATTTGTTCTCCCTCGCTTTAATTACAAGTTTATGATAGAGTTAGGGATTGATTATTAAACAAATAGATTATTTAAAAAATAAAAAGTAACCATTAAAATTTTTCCTTTAACTATTTAGTCTTTTATGTATATCAATTAATTTTTTTAAGAATTGATGTTGTTACAATAATAAATATTAAAGTTATTGCAATTAAAAATTTAGCCTCTTATATATATAACACATTATTTTTATAAAATATATATGTTTAGATCGTCTATATTATTATTGCAATCATGTCCATTTTTACAACATATAATTATAATTATATCACCATGTTTTATTTTATAAATTTAATTATACAAAGCATAATGTAAAATTCAAATTATATTATAAAATAATTATATTTCAAGCATAATTTAAATTTTAACGATTTTCTTAGTAATTTTCCTCTCTTAATTTGTTCGGACTTAAAAAACTTAACACCTCATATATTTTCAATTATGGTAAACAATTTACTACACACAGATCATGACATTTTTTTTAATATATTGAGATTTGAGGATTCGAAACATGAAACTCTTATAAAGAAATGTTAAACCTTTCCAAATTGCACTTTAAAATTGCTAAAAAATATATTTTGAATGTACCTTCTTACTTTACAAATACTTAAGTTTATAAGTAAAATTTTATAATTTTATGAAATATTATATTTAAAATGTATGCATCCTCTCAATTTAATTATTAAACTCCTACATTTTTTTTATACTTTTCAAAAAAATTCATAATCAAAATTTTAGGCTTGATGTTTAATTTATTTTATTTTGTAAATTTTTTTGTACAAACATTTGATTATTGATTAGAATAAAATCTAAATTTGAGAGCTTGCCAACAAGTTTAAAACTTGTTTCAAAAAGATAATTACTCATTTTAAGAACGAGATGTGAAGATTATATATGAATCTTAGACCTCTCTAATCAAGGTTGCAACAATATTGCTGCATCTTACTAGCTAAACTAAGAAAGTGTGGGTTTTTATCAATGTTGTTCAAGAGACCGTTAACATGTTAAGATTGGAAAGGTAAAAATAGACTACATCCATGATTTAGTTTTATTTTTTAAATGATTTTTTATCTATTAAATATTTTTTATAACATCCTTATATTATTTAGAAAAAAACTTTGAAAATTATCAATAATAAAACTATCATTTATAACATCACCATATCATTAACGGAGATTAATCGAATATAATTCAATATTTAATAAATTTAAATAATTTTAATAATGTTCGATATTAAATAATGAATTGAACTTTTTTAATTACAAAAAAATATAAATATGATACAAATAATATTATTTTTATAATTATAAATGTTATATTTTATATAAAAGAAAAAACCTTGTTTTAGAAAATAAAAGAAAGAGAAGAAAAAAAAAAAGAAGTTAGAATATGTATATTAGTATCCCAATCTTAAATATAACTTTAAATTCAAATCCCAAAACCTTAAACCATAAACTTTAAATCTCAAAACCATAAATATTAAATTCCAAATCCTAAAACCCTAAATTATATTTAGAAAAATAATAATTTTAATCATAAATTTTAACCCACAAATATAACCCTAAATCATAAACCTCAAATCTCAAATACCAAAACCATAAACTCTAAACCTCAAATCCTAAAACCCTAAATCCTAAATCTCAAATCCTTAAACCCTAAACCCCTAAATCCCCAAACCCTAAACCTTATTTAGAAAAATAATAATTTTAAAAATATATTTTCTTTTTAAGTAATAATTATTTAGAAAAATAATGATTTCAATAATGTATTTTGTCTGATGAAAAAATAATAATTAAATGATATTATTTAAATTTTACTAAATATAGAGATATTAATGTAATATATAGTGTTTTTCATTTCATACTAGTTGTAAATCAAACATTATAATACTGATTCATTCTTTAATTATAGTGGTCAAATCAAATAAAACTATTTCTTTTTTCATTTCATTCTATTCCGATCATGATTTCGATTTTATTTTGTGAACTAAACGTCACCTATATTTCTACTTAGTTGTCATCTTAGTTATTCAGTATTTTCATTTCTTTTTCTCTTATTAATAAAATAAAATAAATAAATAAAATCACTTAGACAATCATATAATATCATATTATTTATAGATTATGCTGACATTATAACGAAACCTTCATGGTTACTAAGAGGTAAAATAGTATATTTTTTAGAGTTTTTTTACCAAAATTCGAACCTATATATGAGTTAAATTACGAGGCTAATTAACTCAACCAACTTATGATAAGTAAATATTTTTATTTTTTAAATAATATTTACATTTATAAAAAAATATTGTATTAATTTTTAATTTTATTAACTTAAAATATTATATCATATATTTTTTAAATAATAAATAATTTATCTCATAAATATTGAGAATCCATGAAAAAAATTACACTGAAAAAAATATTGCTAGTTATTGTACATGGTTAAGTTATTAATTTAGCATAAATTTTATAAAATAGGTTAATAGAATAAAGATAATAATATTAACCTAATAAATTTTTTGAATTATTTATTATATTTTTAAAATAATTATATTTTAATGTTATTATTAATAAGATCGGTGACATCTCAAATCTATAAGTTAGGTTAAGAAGATCAATTTTATCTTTTTGTTATTATTTTTGTTACGATTTAGTTATTTGATTTTAAATTTGATTTAAAAAATGATAGTATAATAATAAATAATTATTTTTATTTTTTATTTTTGTCATATATTTTTAATTGATATCGGAATATCATTTTTATATATATTTTTTAACAATAAATAATAATTATTATAAAATTGATAAAAAAGTTAAATAAAAATAAAAAAATAAAAATTTAATTATTTATTTTTGCATTATTATTTTTTTATAATAAAAAGATTAAATAATTATATAAAATAATAAATAGATTAAATTTTTTTTAATGGGATAACTAAATGGATGATATATTTGTCTATTTTTATTGTAAACAAATATCTACTGATCAAAAAAATTATCGTGAGAATAATAAAATTAATTATAATAATTTATCGTACAAAAATAATCATAAAACCTCCTATTAAAATACCAAATGCATGCAGGTACTCAAACTCAAACATTCCATATACTAAAATTAGCAACATGTCATTTAAGCAAAGCTGTTAGAAAATTCCAAAACATTTTTGATACACAAAATACAGAGCTCAGGCCTCGGCGTAGCTGGAAGGTACAGGGACCGAAGAAAAGTACAGAGAAAATATAAACGACAGATCAAATCAAGTTGAGAAGTATTAACGTGAGATATATATAGTTCTTTTTTTCCTTCCCCTTTATAGCAAATTATAATTATACTTTTCGTCGAAGCATCAAAATCCAAAACTATGCTGTCAATCTTCCATCTCGCTGTTGTTTGTATCAATTTGTAAACCTCACAAGATGATGAACTAATCTGTGTAACAACTCTTTGGTTGAATAGCAGATGTGTTCAGATCGAAACTGGCCAGGGATGGACGCTCTATAATCGCTTAATCGCGTAATGGGCTTTTAAGCTATAAGAGATAGGTAGTCTTTCTTCTCTACTGCTCGATTTTCTCTCGTTTGTCGTGATTACGTTTGTGTTAATGGATTTCTTATTTTTCTTTTTTCTTTTTTTCCTTTTGCTTTTGGAGTTTTAGATGGTTCAATTAGAGCTCATTAGGGTATCTGAAATACTGATTTTTTTTGAGTTTTGGGTGTGTGATCTTGATCTGAGCTTCTAGTTTCGTTTGAATTATAAACGGGATGATTTTCTTCACTATTCCTCCCTAAATTATTGGTTAAATTAAACAATGGGTTGTCTGAGAGTTTTGAATTTTGCTTTCAGACTACGAATTCATGGTAGGTGATGAGAGTTTTGATAGAGCACTACTTTGCTTTTGTTAGAACAATACTAATTGATACACTGAAGGATCTAGGATTTAAAAGAGCTACCATATAGACAGTAAAAAAAAATGCAATACTTGTTTCTAATTGAAAAAAGATGTTATATGTATCTCATTTTGTATAAATATGTTCAATATTTTTAGTTTATAGTGATTTATTGAGTGTTAAAAGGTTAAAATTTAAAATCCAGGGGATACAGTTTTACTTTATGGATGTAATTTGTCTATATTGTCATAAATATTAGAACTAAAATTTTATTTGTCGAGAAGTGAGAGGGACAATGCACCTCATAAGCTCTACATACATCTGCCTCTGGATTGATATAACTGCTTTGTTCTTTCTATCTTGTTGCATGATTTATTTCATTGGTTAATTTTTCTTATGCTGATTGAAAGTTTCTCGATCTGGGTTTCAGCTCTTGGGAATTTTCTGTCTTGCATCTATGAAAAGTGAAAAGTTGGTTTTTCTGGAAATGAAATTAGTTTTTAAGAGTATTCTCATTGTCTTTTATATTTTATACCTTTTTTTTTCTTTTATAATTTTTCCCGACATGTTCTTCTTTTTCCTGGGCCGAGCTCTTCAAGCAGGAAAAAATTGTATATTACCTATCCTTCAGTTGATCTTAATTCTAGTTTTCCGTTGTTCCTTTAATTGATTTAATCTTAATAAGTAGTTACTATTTTCTTGGAGAGTTTCATGAGTTTCATATCATGGATGATGAATCTATTTGGTGCATGTTTTGTTTCTTTACTAATTCATATTATATTAAGCAGGTAGCACTCTGAAGAAACATCTGTATATAGATATGGGATCAGTATTAGAAATGGGAATTAAAGTGTGGAAATTGACTATTGTTTCGATAAGGATGTGTTATAAATCAATTTACAATCATCCATTTCTTTTGGGTATGGTGCTTCTGATGATATTTCTGTATAGATCATTTCCTTTTCTGTTTTCTCTGCTGGTCTCTGCTTCACCTGTTTTGATAAGTACTGCACTCCTGCTTGGGACCCTTTTGAGCTTTGGGCAACCCAACATTCCTGAAATAGAACTGGAGGATAAACTTACCAGTGATGCTGCTTCACTGAAATCTGGGATATCTGCAAATAACTGTGCTTTTATTGTTGAGCAAGATGAGACTTTTATCATGGAAAGATATGTTGCGGAGAAGTCCATTGGGAAAACAAGTTCTGAGGATAAAAAGGCTAGCAATGAGGAGGACCATGATGTTCCTGTTGGTTATCTGCCTCTTTTCAATGACGAGTCACAGGAAATTCAAACTCAGAAGAAAGTTAATGAGGTGATGAGAAGAGAGTTCCAGAATATGGAATTGAATAAGGAGAAGGAAAGCCATGAGGAGGCACTTAGAAGTGAAAGTGTTCCAAATAATGGGGAAGCTGTTGAGAACCGTTATGGTTATGATCAGGAAATGAGGGATAAGGTTCTTCACATTAGAGTTAGTGAATCGCTTGGAGAATCTGTTGAAGTTCTCACGAAAGATCACTTTGGTTATTCCTCAATGGGTGGAGGGGACAATGATGATGTTGAAGACAATGCTGTTGAGTCTTTGGATTCTGGGTCTGATAGAGCAGAGAGCTCATCACCTGATGCCTCATTGTCTGACATAATTCCAATGCTAGATGAGCTGCATCCACTTTTAGATGAAGAAGCTGCACAAACTACTCGACTGCTCCTCGATGATTCTGATGTTGCTTCGGAGCAGTCTCATAGAAGTAGTGATGGCCATGGAGAGTTGGATGAGAATATGAAGAATCAAAGGGAAGCAGGTGTTGATGATGATGATGATGAAGAGGAAACACAGGGAGGCAAGGAGGATGAAAGTAAATCTGCAATCAAGTGGACAGAGGATGATGAAAAAAATCTAATGGATTTGGGGACTTTGGAGTTGGAAAGGAACCAACGCTTGGAGAGTCTCATCGCAAGGAGACGGGCACGGAAAAGCTTCAAGTTGATGGCTGAGAGGAACCTAATTGACTTAGAAAGCTCTGAAATTTCCTTCAATGTTCTACCAATTTCAGTAAAACGACAGAACCCATTTGATCTCCCATTTGATTCTTATGACAATATGGGGTTACCGCCAATTCCTGGGTCTGCTCCATCTGTTTTGTTGCCAAGAAGAAATCCCTTTGATCTTCCATATGGATTGAATGAAGAAAAACCTTATCTCAAGGTAGACAATTTTGAGCAAGAATTTTCGACAGTTCAACAGAGAGACATGGTTCCTCGAAGGTATGAAAGTTTCAGCATAGGACCTTCAAGCTTAGGCGGTCCCAGGCAAGAGAGGCAAGATTTTAAGTGGAGGCCAGTTTTCGTTCCAGAAGGGTTTGCTTCAGAAGGAACTAGCTATTCCTCATTCCAAAGACAATCAAGTGAAGTTAGCGATTCAAAGTTGAGTTCTGTTCCGGACACTGATTCGGTGAGTTCAGTTTCTGATTCGGATGAGAAGACGCTCAATCAGCCAGATCATTCTAAAGAAACTGATTCAGTCTCTAATGTTTCTGCTCATGGAAGTCAATCCTCTCAGGATTTAGATTCTTTGGAGCTGGTACTAGCTGACAAAGGCAATGTTCAAAATGATGAGGCTGAAATAATATTAGGAGTGGAAAATGACTCTGAGATGGAATTGAACTTTTCCAAGACAGGAGAGGTAGCTACTGCTACTCATGTGGAACTTAACTCAAGAGAGGTCCATTATATGGCAGGGCCAGCTGGAGGTGAAGAATGTACTGGGTCAAGCTTGTCAGACGTTGATGAGAAAATTAAACATGTGCAAAAAAGAGATACATCTACAAATGTAGAGGTGAAGGTTGATGATATCGACCAATCAAGCCTTTCAGTACAACCTTCTTGTGAGGAGTCGGAGATCCAATATATAAGTGAAGTGGTGGATGACAGTCAACATAAGGAACCTGTTTATGATTCAAGCCCCCCATCAGCTGAAAAAGAGAAGCCACTCTCCTTCTCTTCTATTTCTTCTACTATGGAAGCAGAGTCCAGCACAATAGTTACACCTATTGCATCAGAAGAATTGGCTATTATGGTTGATAAACAAGAGTCTGAATTATACAGTGTGATTGTTGCGCAGAATAGTTTTGTATATCAGGAGATCTCTAAAAAGGTACAAGAAACTGGTGGATTTGTTTTAGGTTCAATGAAAGATAGTGAGATTAGTGTGATTGACGGTCTGAAGGTTGATAAACCTACAGTTGAACCGCGTTTTGATGGGCATGGTATATTGCGCGTAAGTCTTGCAAGCTTTTCAACTCCTTTATATTTATTTTTGTTATGGTTTTAATTACTTTGGATTTTTCTTTGTCCATGCACCTATTTGAAAATTATCATTGTAGTTTCATCATTTCCTGTGGTGGTCACCTCTTATGCCTTCTCTTTCCCACACAAGGTAGTTTCAAAATATTGAATGATAGTTATAGTTGCAATATCAAGTTCAAGAAATGTGAATCCTAGCAAAGAAATAAAAATAAATAATAATAATAATAATAATAAATAAATAAATAAATAAATAAAGAATAATAAGGAAATGTAAAAGTGTATAAATTATGATATATATCACATGTATCCCTGCTCCCTACAATTTTTTTTTTAACTTTTTACGCTTATTTAAGTCTTTGTTGATTGTTATAATAATAATAAAAAAAGATTTTGTTGATTACAAGAGAGGATATTAATGATGGTTGTCCAAATTTTCCAGGAACAAGCTGTTATTATGGTAGATTCTAAAGGGAATTTGAGTAATGCTACTGATGCTCATGTGCGTGGGGCTAAATCATCATCAAGCACTTCTTGTTTCCACAGTACGATTCCATCTGAAAGTTTCAAATGTAAATCACCTGCTGTTGAGCTTGATTTGAAAGATGGCATACTTGATGCAATTGTAAAAGAGAACAAAAGTCAGGTGTCTGAGCCTTATCACCCTGAAGCAAAATTTGTTCTAGAAAGTATCAATGAAGAGGTCAATGAATTAAACGATATTGATGAAGGGTGGTTGTCAGAATTAGATACTGTTGGAGACTTCACTTTGAAGGAAGTTGGTGATGAAGCGCTTGGCACTGGACTAACAGTAGAGAAAGCCAATGTTGGGAGTTCAAAGATTGGGTTGTCAACTAATGATTCAAATCCAACAGACAAAAACCTGGTCCTACCAGTCCTGGAAGCAAGATCAATGGGGGATATTGATGTGGCATGTAAGCCACTTGATGAGGGAACAGATGTTAATGAAGTCTTACTCCCCAGTTTGATTAAAGATCAGTTACTTAAGGAAGAATCTAAGGATACCCAAATTGCTACATCAAATCTGCAAGAAGTTGAATCTAGGTCTTTGGAAGATATGCAGAAGACTTTGAAGCAAGTCTCAAATGATCAAGTTAGTGATCTACCAGTTATTGAAGCAAGACCAATGGAAGATATTGATGTGGCATTTAAGCAACTTGATGAGGGAACAGATTTTAATGAAGTCATCCTCCCCAGTTTGATTAAAGATCAGCCACTTAAGGAAGAATCTGAGGATACCGAAATTGCTACATTAAATCTGCAAGAAGTTGAAGCTAGGTCTTTGGAAGATATTCAGGAGACTTTGAAGCAAGTCTTGAATGATCATGTTAGTGATCTACCAGTTCTTGAAGCAAGATCGGTTGAAGATATTGACGTTGCATTTAAGCAACTTGATGAGGGAACAAATGTCAATGAAGTCATTCTTCCCAGTTTGATTAAAGATCAACTTCTTAAGGAAGAACTGAAAGATACTATTGGCACATCAAATCTGCCAGACGTTGAAGCTAGGTCTTTGGAAGACATTCATAAGGCTTTGGAACAAGTCTCAAATGATTATGTTAGTGATCTACCAATTTTTGAAGCTAGATCTATTAAAGATATTGAGGTGTCACTTAAGCAGCTTGAAGAGGGAACAGATGTCAATGAAGTCGTTCTTCCCAATTTGGTTAAAGATCAGCTATTTATGGAAGGATCCAAAGATACTCATATCACCACATCAGATCTGCCAGAAGTTGAAGCTAGGTCTTTGGAAAATATTCAAAAGGCTTTGAAGCAAGTCTCAAACGATCATAGTAGTGATTTACTAGTTCTTGAAGCAAGATCAATTGAAAATATCGATTTGGCATTCAAGCAACTTCATGAGGGAAAAGATCCCGAAAAAGCCATCCTTCCCAATTTGGTTGAGGATCAGCTACTCAAGATAGAATCCAAAGATGCTCATGTTGCTAATTCAGATATGCAAGAAGTTGATGCTAGATCCATGGAAGGTACTCATATTGCTTTGAAGCAAGTCCTGAATGAAGAAGTTAGTGGGCCATTGAATTCATTAAACTGTAAGAATGAAGAACCATCAGAAGTCAAGTAAAAAGAAAAAAGAACCATCTGAAGTAGGTGCAAGTGCAGTGAAGAGTAGCTCCGTTAGTATCACATTTGTTGAAGAATGTAGCAAAACTACCTCTAATGAACTGAAACATGGAGTCCTACAAACATCTGGAATTTTGGGATTGATCATTTAAATTCCACTTATAAAGAGGTAAATGCTCCCAAATCAAATTCTAATTCACTGTAAAATCGAGATTTTTCAAGACATTAAGTTGAAGAGTGAGTATTTTTTATTTGGCTTTTGTGATGCGAGTATTTTTGATATGACTTTTGTGATTTTCTTCCACGGGACTTATTGGTTTTTAGTATGATGACAATATCATGTTTTTATTATGGTAGTTGGGTATTGTTTATTTATTTTTGATTGATTTATTCCTTCAAGGATGATTTTCGGTTTGATTTCTTGTGGTTTGCGTGAGGGTCAGCTTTTCAATTTTGTGGGGAGAAATATTTATTTGTAGTAGATATTGTAAATTTAAATGTAGATGGTGAGAATATGATATTTTATTGAAGAATATTGCTTCATATCTCTACTTTTTACTTTAAGTTCTTTGTCTTGTTTGCTTCGATTACGTCTTGGTCCCCATGGTTGTTATTGAATATGATTGGGAATGCTTCTACGTTAATGGATTAAAATATTAGTATTTATAGATATATTGAATAATTTAATTTTTTGAAAATATGGAAAAAAATCGAAAATATTATTAATATTAGTTGAATTTTCTGTAAACCTTACGATAATTAAAATTATCGATGGAAATTTGTTATGTTCGTACCCATATAACTTCTAGTATACAACACATCAACCAGAAATAATACGTAGCAAAATCCATTATAAAGAAAATAAAAAGGTGATTACACTAGATACAAATTCGTTATTAAAAAAATATAGAATCTTCACTCTTCAAACAATAATTAGAACAAGAACAAAACAAGGTAGCCAGTTAGGAATATAAAGCTGGCACTAAATAAAAAATAGCAATAGAAAGCACTTATGATGTTGCAAAAGGAAGAGACAGCCTAGCAGCTGAATGAGACCTTGGTAATGGTGGCTTATTCACATTAGGTTGGCCTACTACCCACATGCCCAATGTTGAGCTGCTTGTTGTTACAATAGGGACCCTTCCCTGTCCTAATTCATCACTACTAGTCTACTATTATGAACAAGTTTCACAGACTTGGGCCCTACACTTACTGCCTTTTCTGATCTACAACTCATCAATAACCCATAATTATTCCCTGAAGATCTTCTTTTAACTTAATTCTTTTCGGAAACTAACTGATCATCATCTGTCGCAAAATGATCAATACATACACAACTTGATCTATCAAATCCTTCTGCTGTTGTAACACTCCAATCAATACTTGCTTCACTTGGTTCATAACAATACTCTGTTGATAGTGTCCTTGGTTGATCTAAACTTCTTCTTGAGTACAAACCCATTTCACCATTTGTACCAAACTTTCTTTGAAAACTTGAACTTGAGTATGAATCATCAAGAGAATGTCTGTTTTGAGAATTTTGGTATAAGAACATTGATGGGTGGGTAGTAGGAGTAGAATTTGTATTTGTTGTGGTGGTTTCAGTAGAGAAGCTTTCTATTTCAAATAAGTCAGAACTAGCATCACTTGCAACATCATCCATATCATTGTTCACCACAACCATTGATTTAGGACTTGTAGTTTTGAATGTGAACTCATTTGATATCCTGCTTGAATAACCTGGTGATTTTGATAATTGGGTTGGTCTAAAAACTTCCAATGAATCTCTTGTTGGATCAATAACAATAGCTGATAATGAAGAAAAAAAAGAAGATAATGATTTTCCAATTTTGTTTTCACTATTGAGTATAGGAAATGTAAACCCATTAGCACAATGTTCATTAAAGATCGTTCCTTCAGAAACTTGAGAGAACAACTGATTTCTTTGATTCCAATCAGTTTTGAGCTCTTGGGGTTTTAGTACTGTAGACTTATAATTGACTTTTTCCTGAGCTTCTGCTAAAGATACTGATTTTGACTGTTGGGTAGAAGTACTTTTGAGTCTTTGTATTGCTTTTTCCGTAACTTGAACTGATTTCTTACCAGAACAAGGACATTTCCTTATAAAGCTTAACCATTTTGCTTTAGAAAATGCCAATGAAGAGCCTTTGGTTCTGTTTTTGTCGGTGTTTTGTATTGAAACAGGTATGAAGCCTGCAGGATTGGATAGCAAACCAGTTTGGCTATTCCAACTTGCTTCAGATGAAGCAGTTGGAGTAGCAGCTGTGTGGAATGAACGGGCTTTTTGATTCCTGCTAATGTTGGAATACCCATCGATGAATGAAGAAGCTGCGTAAAGTGATTCTTCAATAACATCATTAGTAATTGATATGTTGTTTAAAGGAGAGTTTCTTATGCTACTCTAGTAGTAGTATTGATAATTGTTACCTTTTGGGAGTGAATAGTGATTGGTTCATTGAAGTTCTTTTGAGCATAAAAAATGCTTAACTCTGTAGATTCCTCTTTTTTTGGAGATGCGTTTTGATTTTCTTGATTAGAAAAGTTGATGGGTTCATGATCTGATTTGAGATAAGAAACATCTTTGTCTCTGAGGTAGGAGCTTCCTCTATTAAATATGGGGCTCGTACTACTACTTTTCATTACTGGTGTCCTCTCTCTCTCTCTCTCTCTCTCTCTCTCTCTGTGAAAGAGAAGGTTTTTTATGTTAGACGAAGTCTCAGAGAAACACTTTGTACATTGGGACGGAACCAAGACTTGGTGAAGGGTTGTAATTGGTGTATGTTTGCTTATAGAAATTAATTTATATGAAGTAAATATAATTGACTACTAATTTCACAAACTTCTCTGTAATCAATAATGAAGCAGTCAAAACAAAACAGATGTTGATGTATCTGTCCTTAGCTCAATCCAATTTCTTGTTGTATTCAATGGTGAACATATCACATGATTTTGGTTGAAAATATTTGTTTATTTCATATCACCAAATTATTGTATTTGTTTCGTTTATAACATCAAATTATTTTTCGTATCATTTATATCACCTAACTTATAAAAGTTCAATTTTTATTATTCTATTAGTCTATGTCTAATATGTCATTGGTAAATGATAAACAAGCATATTAATTTCATAATTTAACAATTTATGAGTTATGTACTACAAGTCATGTTATTAAAAAAATAAGCATTTTTAGTTATATAATTCATTAAAATAATCACTTATAGTCTATTAAAAGTATAAAAGATGAACATTTATATTACATAACTTTGATAAATAATGAGATTATAGATATAGAGTTTAAGAATTATTGGATTGAAGTGTCTATTTCCAGAGCTTAATATGACCTTATCCAAAAATAATGTGATATCTGCTTCTAATACAATAATTAAGGAACTAAACTATTTAAATTAAATAATTATACGAAATTCATATGTCTAACGTCATAAACTTTAATAGATGTTATTTTTACTATTTTCTAAAAAATAAACACCATTTGGTGTTGCACATCACTAAAAGATTAGTTAGATTCAAATATCCACTATCTACTATGGTTATTAGTTGATTCCCAGCTTATTCTTTCCGGCAAATAATTGAAGAAAGTTGTCCATGTGCCTTCAATCCTTAGGAAGTTAGGAGATGATTTTGAAAGCAGTGCCTATAGGGTATCACAATCCTCTGAGTAATCTTAATACTATATATATTTATATTCACGTTAATTTTAGTGTAATATATGATCAAATTTTTAAATTTTTTTTTCATTTTTAAAATTATTTAACCATATGTTACACTAAAATAAATGTTAGTATAAATTTATACTATCCTAGCATTACTCTATTACCCTTACCTCCCACATGAATTGCTTTTGAGCAATGCGGGGATTTTGTGCTTGATTGACAATCGTATAGGATGGACTCTTTTCTCTGGTTTAAATATTTTTGAATAAAACTTTCGTTTTAAGTTTCATACCATTTAAATACCTGAAGAATTGGGAGGAGGGCACATAGCTTTTAATCAAAACAATTTTCCCAAATCGAGTAATATTATATATAGTAACTATTGCATTGTTTGTGAAAACAGGTTTCGGATTTCCTATCAACAGTGTTAATGTCAAATTTGCATAAACTTAGAAACAAGCCAGATAGAATCTGCAAATTTATTACTTCATAACATTATATAAAACACAATCTAAAGCAGACAAGCCATATGATACTAAGAAATTCATGTCACCGTTGCAGTTAGTCCGACAATAGCTCCGTTTTAGCCAGGGGGCCAATTCATTTGCCTACCACCTAAGAGATGGACGTGGAGATGATAAACTGATTGACCTGCAAAGAGAATCCCAACTTGTTTATAAGTTTGAAATCATGTTTAATGAGAATCATTTAGGTTCACAGTACTTGGGACTTGTAGGTTTAAATATTCTATCACAATATATGTTTGATTTCATCAATTTAACTTAATTATTAAGAAAATCCAATAAATAGGGTTATATGCATTGTATTGTGATCAGAGTTGAATAATGAAATGATTATAAATTTCTGGTTCTTTTGTTTATATTTCTGATTTATGAATCCCTAATCCTACGTATGTTTTGTTCTATTTCACTCTATTATTTTTGTGTGTTCTACATCAAAAACATGAAATAATTGTGGAAATCTATAGTCTTGGGTAGCTCTTTGAGTTTCAATCAATATTATCCAAGATGTTGAAAAAAGAAACATATTCAAAATATTATTTTATCCAAATAGAAAGAAGCATATGTGTGTATGTGTGTATGTGTGTATGTATGTATATATATATACATAGTATACGTACATCCACTTGGCCCATCATTAATTACAATTCTGAAGCCATCATCGAGGCCCTCCTGTTTGGCAACAACCTTAGCTGTGTAAAGAAGTAGGCCAAGAATTTCACAGTGCTTTTCTTCAGCCTGTCAATGCAAAGCCAACAAGCATATTCTTCAAAAAGAGAGATTTAGATATTCAGTTAAACATCACATGCTAATATGATATACACCATGCTTTTCCCGGTATTTTCTAGTTGACACTAACCGCAACCATTTTATTACCAAATTGTGCTCATGAACTACTAGCTGATTGAAACTTTAAAATGAGTATATTAATGTACCACCGAAGTATTAAAAAAGTGACAAATGTACCATCTAAATTTATCGGGCAACAAATATTACATTAAAGTATAAGTGTTACAGAAATACTATCTGTATAACATAAATGATATTTTTGTAACATTATTGGGTTACAAATATAATACAAAAGTACCATAAGTTACAAACTGATAGTATTTTTCTAACACTTATGGCACTTTAGTGTTATATTTATAACTTGATAAACCTAGATGGCATATTTGTAACTTTCTTAATATGATGCATTTGTTAGTTTACCCTTAAAATATTATATTGTATGTATATTAGAAAAATAGATGAAGACTCACACCACAATCAAACAATATAATAAAGGGGAAAATATGCAGGAGTCCTTTTATTTTTGTGACAGGTGGTGTTTGTCTTCTAGGTTATTTAGTCATTTTTTTTGGAAAAAGAAGCTAATTTTAATAAACTAGTTTCTTTTTCATATAATAAAGGGAAAAATGTCTTATGAGGACTTTTGATATTTATAGTGAATGTTTTATTATTAATTTTAATAATAAAATAATATTCAAAAAATACCAAATGCTTATCCTTGGCACTTTTTTAATAAACAAAATGACTAAAAATAACCTTTTGTAAACTGGGGGACTAAATGATACTTATTATTTAAACAAATTTACTAGTTTGATGCTTCACTTATGATAAAATGAACATTAAATAAAAAGTACCTTGGAGAGTCCGGTTAAGCCTTCCCTAACTTTGGGAATGATCAAAATGTGTGTCGGAGCTTGAGGAGAAATGTCCCTAAAAGCAAGGACCTGTACAGATAAAAAGCAACTCCATACTTCAATAAACAACTCAAGCATCAGAGTTAAATAAAATATTCATAGCAAACAAGAAACACATTCCTATTTGCATAGCTAGAAACAAGCCTAACTTAGTATCAATAGAGAAGAAGAATCACATAACATGTTCAGCTCCAACTTAATTTTACATATGCTTTTTAACCTGAATATGATAGAGGCTCTATCATATATCTTAAAATAAACAAACTTTTACAAGCCATGAACCATCTCCATCGTCTCACCACAAAAAACCCCCAAGTATTTTATTTGAAGCCCAAAATAATATGTATATATTGTATATAATTAAATTGATCCCAAAATAACACCTTATGTACATATCTAGTGTATGTACACTCTGTATATAAATGAATGTACAATATTTATAGTGTGTACATAATATATGTTTATACTATGTACAACTAACATAATAGGATCAATTCGATAATGTGGCCCGAACTGCATATCTTTTTTCCCCTAAAGGGAGAGCAAGAATAAGTGCTTTAGTAGTCTAACTACAAGATCCTGTTGGACATCAATCCAATAAAAAAAAGTTTAACTTATTGTGAATAGTTCATCTCAATTAAATATCCTTGCTCTTTATATTTTTAGGATGTAGCACTCGTTCGCACACATAACAAATACAACCTCAAGGCATAGAAACAAATAATTTAAAAATAATGCATTTATACACAAAACAGACACTAGTTTTGATTATTTGAAAATGTAAATTCCTGATTTTTTTTCTTTATCCACTCTCGGGAGTTTTTCTGACTTAGATCAGACATAAATAATAATAAAAACGCCACATGTTCAAGAACTTTCAACATATATGGTACTTCTAAATCAAATTATGCTATATGCAACTAAAAGCTAATCGACCCAGACAAAAAATAATGATGATAATAATAATACTGTAATAGTAATCAAAGTAAAAGAAACCGATATCGACTCCCTTTGGAACCGCTTCTCACTTTGTGTGAAAGTGCTTTCAAATATCAAAACACTTTCAAGAGTGTTTAGCAATATCTATGAGAGGTGCTTTCAAGAGTTTAATAAGCATTATTGTGCTTTTAAGATAAGTAATATTAGAAATAGTTTTGAATGTAAGCTAAAATAACTTCCAAAGTGTCACTCAAAACTATTTCTAATATTTTCATCCCAAACACCTAAATAATTCTCTTAAAACCACGTTTAATCAAATAACTTCATTTTGAACCACTTAATGACATCCAAACGGCCCCTCATTTCAAGCCATATAAAAAAAAATTAATAAATGAAAAAAATGCCTTATCGTCCTCAAAGACTATTTTCGAAGGGATTTCCTTCTTGATGATTTTGTCAAATCTGCACAAATCAAACCACGGATACATAACAACCAATCAATAAAATAATCTGAAAATAAAAACCCAAAAATCTAAAAAAAGTAAAAAGGAAAGTAGGCAGAGGGAATGTACATAGTGGGAGAATCCGAAGAAATAGGAGCAGAAGCAGCAGCAAGAGCGGCATCTTTCTCGGAGGAGGAAGCCATGGAAATGGGCTTTTGGGGATTGTTGTTGTGGTTTGAAAGAGCAATCCTATTTAGAGTAAGTTGTGGAAATGAAAAGCGATTAACATAGGAAAATGACCTAGAAGAAGGAGGAGCAAATAGTGAAGTTATCAAGTGAGAGCTTATGACTCCAAGTCTGCTTTTATCTATCATCATCCTTCACATTGCTAGAGGCCCAGATCCCAAATGGTCACATTTTTGTAAAAAAAAATGTAAATTTTAATAATATTTTGTTTTAAAACATGTTACATGAAAATAAATGTAAATAACATATAAATTTATATTTATTTTATATACATAATTTTTATATAACGCTATGTGTCAACATTATTTCAAAAACTAATTTACTTTCTTTTTTTCTAAATAATTTGGAAAACTAATACAATATAAAAAGTGTATAAATATATATATATATATATAAGTTTATGTGTCGTATAGATATGTTGGGTGGCTAGGAAAGCCTGAAAGTCTCCACCTCTAGCTAATTTTTTTTTTTTTAAATACAAGTAGTTGGTGGGTGTGATTTGGTTAACATGGAAGGATATGTTCGATAAACTGTTGGAATTACTATTGACGATGGCTCATGGAGTATGGAGGGGACGTTCCTCTATAGGTTTTGTGAGGGAATGTGAACTGGTTCTGGTATATGTTTGATGCAAATTGAAGATTTCACTGCTTTCAATATGCAGTTGTTACAACAGGGGGGTCTTCGTGGCCGTCGAGATGGGCGGCGCCACTTGTGAGGGGTCGTAGATGCCAAAGATTTTGGCTTCACATGGACAAATTAGATTGGATTGTATTATTTGTAATCATTGTGGATAAATGATGGGATTATTATTGATATACATTTTATAACTTAGATAGAAGGTAAATTGAATTAATTTTATTCCATATTCATGCTGATATTAATTAAATAAATATCTTTATTTTTTTAAACAAAAGTGTAAGTATTTCTTTATTTCTTTATTTATTTTAGTTTAAAACTTACATTTATATAATTTACTACTAAACACGAACACGAAAAAGAAAGACTATATGTATTTTAGATTTTTGTTAAAATTATGACACTAGTAGTATTTATTTATTTAATTTTAAAAATTTTGTATAATTATTTTAAATTTAAAGTACATAATTGTTTATTAAATTTTAAATAAATTTATATATAAATTTTTAAAATATTTTTAAGATTTTATACATAATTTTTTAAATCCTATAATTTAATTCTATACTTTATAAAACTTTATACATAAATTTTAGTTTAATTATTAAAATATATATTTATGAAAGAAAAATTTAAAATTTATATATAAATTTTAAAAATTTAAATAATAATTTATAGGTTTTAAAAATTTAATAATTTTTTTAAAATTTATTTTAATTATCAAATCCAAAGAGACGAGCCAAGGTCCCAACCCGTTCGATTCCACTTAACCTAATTTCATTTTCTCCACTCCAATCCGCCGGTCAAGAGTCATTCATGTTCTAGTTCGCTAAGCTCTCCATTGCTGCCATATGCTAAGCCAGTAATCTCCTCAGTCCATACTCGCCGTTCTCCGTCCTCCCAAGTCCATCTCCCTGTTCTGTAATATGTAAGATAATCATTTCGTCATTATCAAATTCGGTTATTAGCTGATCGTTCACCAATAATTTAATTTTTACATTGATATTGTTAATCCTATCCGAGCCACTCGATAGCTGGGGAGATTATATTTATCTGATTACCAAAGTGGAATACATTTAGTTTTTGTGATTTTTTGTTCATTTTGAAAATTTGATAGATTTTCTGATTTTTACTTTGTACTCATGCTATTTGCTGCAGTTTCTTTATTTTTTTTTCCTTTTCATGTATTATTAATTTTAGAATTATCTTTCCATTATATTCTTCAAAATCAGAAACAAGATAAAGAAACCCAACTTATCTGCCTTTCATGAGATTGGGAACATGGAGGAAAGAGAAAGACCAAAGTGGTTTGCTTCTTATGCTTATATTGGTTTTGTATGGTTTCCGTTCTTTTGACACTGACTCTGTTGGGATGCTTTCAGCTTTGAACCAAAACCAAACTAGCACATGGTATGCATGCTCCTAAAAACTGTATCTGTCCGTTCAGTTTCGGTTTTGGCACATTTAAGTACTTTATCCCTAAAGGTGGACTATGTGCATGCACTGTAGTTTTGGAACTTTTGGAGGTGAACTGGTGCTCTATATCTAATTGTTACTTGTCATGTTTTGATGTCTAGTGCTTCTGCTTTGCTGATGGTTGCATTGATTTGAATCAGATTATTTCTCGATATGCTGATTTACTACTGAGTTAACTCTTTTTCCCTGTGCAGGTTCTGGCATGTTTGTGATTCATTTTGATTTTCCCTCTAAGATAAATCAATTTCAAGAGAGCAAGAACTAAAACTACAGTGTTGGAAAATTTAACAGAAACACACTCACTCATTCGCATACACGGAGATGTCGCCCCCACTCCATGCCATTGTCATACAGAAGTTGCTGAGCACCAAAGCTCACCTGGGTCGTCGGGTGGTTACTGACCACTTTAAGATGTTCACTTATGGTACCCGCAACTCCATGGCCATAATTGATTCAGACAAAACCCTCATCTGTCTCCGCAGTGCTGCCGAATTCATTGCTGCTCTAGCCCAGCAGAGAGCTCGTTTCATGTTTGTCAATACCAACCCCCTCTTTGATGATATCGTGGAGCTTATGACAAAGAAGATTGGGTGCTATAGCCCCTCTATGAACACTCTTTGGCGCACTGGTGGTTTCCTTACCAACAGCTGCAGCCCTAAGAAATTTCGCTCTCGCAACAAGAAGCTTTGCTTTGGCCCCGCCCAGCCCCCTGACTGCCTTGTTGTTTTTGACACTGAAAGGAAATCCTCTGTAATCCTTGAGGCTGATAACTTGCAAATACCCATTGTTTCCATTGTTGATTCAGCCATGCCTTTGGAATACTACAAAAGGATCACTTACCCAATCCCTGCTAATGATTCTGTCCAGTTTGTTTATCTGTTCTGTAATCTAGTTACAAAGATCTTCTTACTTAACCAGACGCAATCTTCTTCTTGTTCTATTGCCTCCACCAAGGAAGAATAAAATACATGGTAAGCATATTCCAACTGAGTTTTTCATTTTATTTTATTGATCTTTTAGCTGTGCAAAATGGTTGATTTGGTTGAAATTTGATTCCCGTTTTGGTAGAAACCATGAAGAGGAAGTGCGATGCATAGTATAGCAAGAGCTAGATCCACTTTGGGGGAGAAATGCTGGTTGCTAATATGAGAATTAGGAAGGAAGTTGTGGCTATTTCATTGTCCTGTGAGTTAGACTAAAAAAATCCACTTGGAACGTTGGAAACTTAATTGTGATTTTTTATCTTTCTGTCTTCCTTGGTCTATTAATAGGAGAAGAGTGCCATGAATGGCTGACATACATTTATTCACTGCTAAGGCAAATAAATTTCCTGCATATTTCAATGCTTTTAAACCCTTGTCTCCTCCAGTATTGTGCACTTTAATTTTTTTCATTTGATACAGAGTTTTGTTTCCTATGGACCTATGGTAGTGTTATGCATTTATGGTTGATGACTTGACGTGTTTAGATTTCATATTTATGATACTAATACAGTTTGTGGGATGCTTACATGGTATCACCGACTCTAGGTAATTATTTATTTCTTGTATATTCATTAGTTTTCAATTGGTTTAATTTTGAAGGAATTTCATCTATCATTGCTATAAAACTGTAAATTCCTCGTATGTTTGGTAATTGGAAATAACTTAATATTTGGTATCAATCATCTTTACCTTGTTTGTTTTGATTGTACATATAATGGAAGGTGATGAGTCTTGACATTGGTTTGATTATTATTGACCCTTGAGATTTTTGAGAAGGATTTCTTTGTTTGCCTTATATTTCAATGTGTTGAACATATGTTCATGAAGTATGAAAAAGTAAACATTTAATCAAATAAGCGAGTTATATTATATGAAAGGTAAGGTTAATTTTGTTACGTATCTAATAACTAGTCTATTAAGGTTAATTTCGTGCTGTTAATTTGTCCAAATTTGTAAACCAAACTTTCATTTTGCATTTTATAAATGAGGTATTAATTTGTTTTTTTTTCCAACAATTTTCATATCAAAAAAGAGGCTTTGACTACCAATTATGGGCACTGTAAGGTTGTGAGTTCAAACCCTATTAATATGTATGTGTGTGGTGTGTAAATGCTAATTATTTTTTGTCTTTTTTATATATAAACCTATAGGTGTAATGGTTCGAGTGGATCCTTTAATGACTTCTATTCTATATAGTGGCCTCATTTTCTCCTAATTATTCCTCATTTCTATGAGAAAAAATAGGTAATATTAGTGTGATTCGAATCTTTATATACAAACAAACAAAAAGTAGTGAAAATAAAATGTATTGATTAATGAGATATGAAGAATGAAGTAAACATACTTCCAAGTTCTTTTTCTTGTAGGCTCTCTGGCATATATATGATAAAAAATGTCATGTCCATTAATATCTTTGTATACATAGGAGAGGAATTTGAAACCTGTATCCAGAATAAGGTTGGATTAGGTATATTTACTATAACACATTTTCTTTACGACGTAGTTTGATTATCTTTTTACTTCGATTTTGTCCTTATTTTAATTAGAAATAGACTCAAATATATGTATATGTATTTTTTTTTGGCTGAATAATAGACTCAAATAGTTGCTTCACGTAGATGGTGTAGTTGAGATATGTCTAGTGTTCATGTTATATTCGTGTTTATTTGTTTTTTTTAATTTAAAATAAGTAATAATAGTAATCTTTGAAGCTAAAAAAAATATTAGCCGCTAATTGTCCTTTAATGGAATAGCAATAGAATGCACAAAATGTTAAAAGTGAACTCAAATTTGCGCTTAATCCTTAACATTCTGTTTGGGGTAATATTTATGAAATTATTAATAAATTATATGCATAAAATGATCCTTTAATTATTAAAAAAGTATTATTTAATAGGGTTATTTAATTAAGATTTTGATAGATTTTAATTTTTTTTATATTTGTATACGATATTATTATATAAAAAAATTAATCTTGGGTTGGTGGTTTAAGAAAGAAAGAGAATGAGAAAAAAAAGAAATTAAAAAGAAAAGATTTAAAAAAAATGTTTCTAGAAATCTCACGGGAGAAGATACTATTTGTTATAAACTTTATTTATTCATAAAAATATTTCAAAATTTTCAAAAATCTCTAATTAAATAATTTTTTTAAAAGTCATTAATGTTTTGAATACCCTGTAAAATTTGAAAAATAATAATAGAATACAATTAAAGTTGTATAGATTTTTATGAACTTTATAGAAGTTTTAATTTTTTTTTAATTAAATAAGGTTAAATTTTTATAAATTCTTTAATAATTATATCTAAAATTTTAAAAACTTTTAAATTTCATTAAAGTCTAAAAATTAATAATATTGACTTAAGTTAAATTAGTATACTCATTATATTAAAGTTCTAAATAATTCAAAATGACATAAATTACTTAGTCACATGTATCATTGGAAGGTAAAACTAAAATAATTAAAAAAACCATTCAATTATACTGAAAATCTCCACCTCTAATCAAATCCATTTCATTTCATTCCATGCTACCGAACACCTCTATCTCTCTTTGATTATACCAACACCTCCACTTCTCTTTGATGATATCGAGCACCTCTAAATCACTCTCTAATGAACACCTTTGCATCCATCTCTATCAAACACATCCACATTATGAACCTCCGACGAGCAACTCTACTTCAGCCACCTATTTTGTAATATTTTAGTGATAGTTTAATAATATGAGTTATAAGTGAAAAAATGTCCTCAAAGGCACCTTCAATGGTGGGTTTGAAGGAAAAAGTAGGGATTGATTTGGGTGATTTTTGAAGGTAAAAGTAGATTTTTTTTTCATTTTCAATTAATGTTCCCATTGAAGATGTTTATGTGTCAAATACATGATCCTAGTGTGACATTTTGATTCATTTTGAGCTTATTTGTATTTTTTATTAAATTAATGTCTTCATATTTTTTTAATTAAAAAGTTATTATAGATTAAATAGTATATATTTTTAAGTTATATACCTATTTTGTATCAATTCCCTTAAAATGAGATTGTGTTACTTTGAATTTTATTTTTTTTAGATATGTATGATTCAAAAACTTAGTACAAGTTTAATAATTTAAACATGTTTATTCAAATGAGATATATATATAATATTTTTTTATTAAATAAAAAATAATACACTCTTTATTATTAATTATTATTATTATAATTATTAAATAGAAGATTATAGGAATTAAAAACCAAACAATGTTTTACTGTTTATATTGTTAGCGATGTTGCTTAAATAACTCACAATTTCTCAAATTTCTAGTTACATGGAGTGCATAGATTAGAAAATGAAAATCTAAGTGTAACTTCTCATAAAAATGCATTTTATTGAATATTATTACAGAATGAAGTTAAAATGTGAAAGCTTTTTTCACTTTTTGTTTTTCTTCAAATGAATGGCAATAAAATTCCTTTTTCAATTGTAAGCTTAGCTGATTTCTTTGTTCAAAGTTCAAATCAAAATCTTTCCGTATATTAAATTAATTGCAAATTGTACATTTATATCGTATGAGGTTCAAAGCCACATTTTTTTAACCTAAGGACACTCTTTTTATCAACTCGACTAAATCATGATCGTGAAAATTACAATATATTGTGAAAATTTCCTTAAATACACGTTTCCTCACTAAAACATGATTCTTTTCCGGGTATGTTCACTTTTTTTGTGCAACTAAAATACCACCTAAGTTGTACAATTGAGTATAATGTGTAACATTTTTCTCACAGAGTTCCATGAAGAGACTATGGAGTTTGCAGTATGAAGTGTAATATGTCAAAAAAGAAAGAAAAAAATTATATTGTTGCTAGAATGTGAACATGTCTTTCCATAAAGAAATATTTATAAAGGGCAAAGAGCTCCGATAACCAATATTTGGATAGTTTGATCTACTAGTTTAAAAGTAATATTTATTGTTTAAGAAAATGATCAAGAAACAACAAATTTAATTTTTGAGTATACTTTTAATCAAATTTATAATTAATTTATAAATAATTTTATGAATAAAAACTAAAATTATCATTTTGATTATTCCCTCGTTAAATAATAATCTAAATACTTTAATATATTATTATCTCTTTATCTTATTTATTTTTTAATTTTAGTGTTCATTTTACTCATAAATAATAATATTTTAACCACTCATGTCATATAACAATATTTTATTAAAAATATAAATTTTACTGAAATTTAATTATTAATTATTATTTGCCCCCTTTTACGAAAACAGGACAAAAAATTATTTTTTTTTAATCTTAAAAGATTAATGATCACTAAGACCTAATACTGACAACCCTTTTTCACATTTTTAAAGATAGCACAAATTTTTCGATGGAAATAAAACAAACATACATCATCAGAGGCAATCACAAGCTTCCAACCGAATCTTGGCTTTTGTCTTCACTATGCTCTTTACCATTTTCATTAGCATCCTGTTCCTCCTCCGGTGGTGGTACTAATTCCTCAGGCTTCGAAGGCCCCGGACCAGCTGATACCTTTACCATTGAAGGACGCAAAAGTCTATCCCCTAGCTTAAAACCCTTGCGGAATTCTTCAATAATGATTCCTTCTTCGAATTCTGCAGACTCCTCTCTCATAATGGCTTCATGAAGCTTTTACAAGAGAAACCAGAAAGTTGGTATATAAGCAAATGCAAAACCGTTCGGTAAAACATTCAATGGAGCACAACTTAATACCATCTAGGATCAGAGCCATAGAGATCCCTTATACATCGGTGTTGTTTGGTTTCTTAGATTAAAACTGGTGATATTTAGTGTAATTGCTTTAGAAAAAAGAACAATTAAAGACAAAACGCATTATTTTAATATAAAAAACATTAAAATAATGTAATTTATTCTTAATTGACCCTTTTTTTCAAAACTAAAAAAATAAATAACCCCATTTATAATCTAAAATATCAAATAATACAAATGATTTAATCTAGGAGACCTCTATAACACTCTTCTCTATCACACTCTTCTCTATCATTTATCATCACCCTACTAGAGTTTTCAATAAGTTGTTAACACTACATGCAAAGATCAGGTGACATTAGTTTAACACATGCAAACTCACCAAGTTGGCTCGAATCAATCAAGAATAGATATGTATTATAACCTTATCCAGAACTTCGTCAATCCTGAACGGATTTGATTAACCATTTGTTTAAGTTCAAAAAGTACTCGATTGATTGTCGAGCCAACTCGAAAGCGTACCTGCATAAATTAATTATCATTCACCATTGACATATACAGAACCCATGGAAAAATTACTACATTCATATTTATTGATTATCAGGCACATTGTTTCGTCATTATGCAGAATTTGACAATCTCATAGAATATTAAAGCACTCATGTTAAGCATATTGCTACAACAATTCTATCATAAAAAATGTTCTAAATACCTACCTTTTAGCTAAAACATGATTTTTTTTCCAACATAGCTCACTTTTTGCCTAGTTGTACAATAAAATAAAAATCTGACCTTAAATAACATGCACATGTTGCTCTAAATACCTTCATTTTTGAACATATGTACACTCTGTACAACTAATATGTTATTTTACAATTTGTATTGTTATTATGGGGCTTCAATACTCAAGACACGATGGGGGAGGGGGCATATGTGGAATAATTTCATATTGTTGCAAGAATTAGAATGTGAAATATAAGTCAATATAATGGTAAGAATTTTAAGGAGAGATCCATGTACTTCATAGTCTAGTAAGCAGCTTTTCTATACAAGTATTGGAAAGATTCAATGACTCACCATGGGATCAAAGGGTTGTCCAACCGGTTCCACAGGAACTACACCAAGTGAGCTCAAAATCTCCATGAACTGTTTATATATGCTCTGATAGCTATTGTTAATCTTCTGCTCTCCCTCTGTCTCTAATTTGATCTGTGTTTTAGCTCTTTCAAAATTATCCAGCACCGGCAATAAATTCTCAACAAGTTCCCCCTGAGCATTTGTTACCAGTGAAATACGCTCTCTATCTGTCCTCTTCCTGAAATTGTCAAAATCTGCACTAACCCTCAAAACTCGTTCCTTTGCTATTGACAACTCTTCTGATAATGATGCCACTCTCCTTTCAAGACCTATTTTCTCATCTTCAATCGATTTGAAAAAAGATTCTATCTCGGCTAGTTTAGATTCATCATTACTGGCCAATGCTTCTTTGTATGACTGCAATGCTGTTACAATGGCCGAAACGGGTTTTTCCTCAGTATCATCTTCCATGTCATCACTATTGTCACTTTCTGTATCGTCAGTAATGCTATCTTCCACAGCAACTGTGCCATTGGGAGAGTCCTGTCAAGACAATATGTGAGCAAAAACAAAGACAAGAACCTGATTTCTGTCCTGGCTTGAAAATAAGAATTTGAATTATTTTTACACAAATGCTATTTGTAATTGAAACAGTGAAAACAAGATCGTAGAATAGGATTCAATCGATTAGGCTAGATGATATTATATTATTATTAAATATATCACATTCTAACAGCAGTTATTCTATTCTTGGTCTAATCCCGTAAACCGAATATGCTCCCAATTTCTGAAGAACTTGTATTCTATTCCTTTAAATTCTAAGGTGAACTCCATTTGATTCTTTCTTCTCCACTCAATTACAGATCTTGTTTCTCCTCAGTAAATATATATGATATGTTAAATTTTATTATCTTTGATATTTTTGTAAAATTAAAGTATCCATACTTTATAAATGGATAGGGGTGAATTAGTCTCATTATCCACACAAATGAGCAGTTTAGTCTCGTTTATTTTTAGGTTAGGCTAGTCTCCTAATTTTTACGAAATAGCCAAATAAATTTAAATTATGATTTTCTGCTTAAAGTATGCAGAAGGTGACTGTGAAAGATGCGTAACCTTCTTTTTCAAGAGTGTAGGACAGATATCCAGCGTCAAAGGAAGCTGTCATATCCTTAAATTTCATAATTTTTTATTCGAAAATTTTTCCTTTTTGAACTGGGCGAAAAAGGATTCCAAATTTTTTTTTATTACACATGAATTTATTTTTCAATTTTTATTATTATTATATTTTGAAATTACTAAGTTAATCTTAATTAATTAAACATATATATCTTTAAGAAATGCATTTTCAATTAGTAACGCCTAATTTCAATAAAGTTAAATTAATTATATCAAATTTAACTATTTTTGTTAAATTATAGGATAACAACCAAATAATTACAGTGCCTATTACCTATTTTGCAATAATTACTGGAATAATCCGACCATTTTCCCCTTTATAAATGTTATTTTAGTCTTTGGTAGTAAGTAATAAGTAATAACTATTTAATTTTATCTATAACCCGCCAATCTTTCCTTTTTGTTTTCAATTAAATTTTACACAACATTACAAACATGAGTATAATCACTGAGATGGAAATTCCTACAGTAACAATTTCCCAATAAGTAACTGATAGCTCATCATTCTTCACAGTTCACACAAATGCAAATACCATTTTTTAGGGTTGTGAAGAATGAAAGAAAAAAAAATGAAAACAAATCTGAAATTTTAAATTAAACTCACACCCACTTGGAATACTCGGAATACAGAGTTGTCCTTTCAAAAGCAATACCTCAACTTGTGGTTCTTGAACCTCTTCAGTTACAGTAGATTCGGCTTCACCTTGTGTAGCAAAAGTCACGAACTTCAACAACCTTAAGGAAGATAAAGGAGATAACCGTACAGTACTGAGCGTAAATCGACAGGACTTTTGGGTGCGGTTATTTTGTCTGAAAGAAACGCAAAAGGGCTTTGAAGATTCGGACGATGCACAAGGTTGAAGTAGTCGAACAGGTGCTCGCAGAACAGGAGTATTGAGGACAGAAGCCATTAGAGATAGGCTCTGGAGAAACCGAGAAACTAGTAAGATAAAGAAAGAGCGCCTAATATTTTTGATAGAACGAGAAAATTGAGAAATTGATTTATTGGTTGATCCAATATGACCATTTAATTGAAGGGTGATTAATTTTTTAACTTATTTTATTTATATCATTAAAATATTTTAATCTTCTGATTTTTAGTAAAAATATATAAATTATTTAATATTTAAAATTAATATATATGATTAAATTATATTAATTTTATAAAGCAATTAATTTATATTTTTTTTTATAAAATCTAAGTGAATATAATATCTAAATAAAACAAAATAAGTAAACACTAGAATAATTTTTATCTATTTATTAAAATACCTATTTCAAAAATAAAAAAATTATGGTCATGCTGCATGGTTTGAAGTTCGAACCAGTTAAAGATGTATGTATGAATTTGAATCATATAAAAATAAAATTTACTCAAAGAGGAAATCAAACTTCAAAATTAACACAATGTCATAATTAATAAATAAAAATAATAATCATTATAATTATAAATATAATATCATGATAATTAATATTTTTAAATAATAATAATATTTATGATTAATTGATTGGTATGTTAAGACAATTCAAATAAAAAGCCTTTAAAAAATATTTATATTATAGCATGTTATTTGCTATATTTGTTATATTTATAATTCTTATATATTTTTAATTTTAATAAATTAATAAAATTTCTTATTTTAAAAACATACTTGAAATAATTTTGTATATTTTTTCTTGACATATTCGTTTAGATTTAATGGGCCATGTGACTCGTGTCACATATTACTACCTCTATCATGAACTTAAATTTACAATTTTTTTTTTCTCTTTTTGGTTGCTAACTACTTTTTGTCCCTCTATGAAATTTGAATTCTTTTAATATATTTCCTAGACATAGGTTCGAGTTTGTAGATATGAATTTTAAAAGGAATAATTTAGATTTTGTTGTACGCTTGTACATGTATGACTCAATTATACCTGTAATTACATCTAATGAGATGTTGTAATATAGAATACAACACGGCCTAAATTGTCTTGATGCCAAGTTGGCAATTCGTGCTTATTATATGTATTATTTTTCTTGATTTAAATTTATATTTTTTTTATTATTATAAAAAATTAATTACTTTTAATCAATTTTATTTATTTATAATAAAAAAAATTAATATTTTTTTCAATATTAAATAATTAATAACTGATTTTAAATAAAAAATAATTGGTGCCATGGGAAATTAAATTCATAATTTGAGTTATACTCACAATTATCCCTACCTTGATGTCATTAATCAATACTTTTGTAAAATGACTTGCAATGTAATTTCAGTTTTTTTTTTAAATATATATATAAACAACTACAGTTGATTCTTATTTAACCAAAAAAAAAAATTACATTCATTCTTACAGATAATTCAGCAACCTACAGTCGAGATTGTACGTGCGTTTACAAATGTGTAAACATTTACTTAAAAGTAAAATTTTAATAAGTTTTATGTTCAACTATGGATTTCACTCCAATACAAACTAACCCAACTCATTAATTAACGTACAGTATTATTATTATTGATCCGTTGGTTTTATCATTATCTTGTGCTTGGCACATTGAGCTGTTCTTAATAGATTGACTTTAAAAAAATGTTGCTTCTGAAAGTCGAATTCCCTATCTCATGGTTATAAACATACTACATATTCAATTAACTACTGTATATGGACATACTTATATATTTAATATTAATTTTAATATATTTTTATTTTAAAAATATTTGGCCTATATGTTAGTCTGATCCAACTTGACCCAACCTATTAGGATCACTGGCCATGCCGTTTTACTCTTTTAGACTCACATGTTGTGTCATTTGTCAAAATTTCAGTGAACTGTGTCATACCGACATGATGAGCCAATAAGCCGAGTAATTAGTGGGTTGTAACTTGTAACTTGTAACTTGCCAAATCAACCCATTTGACACCCCAAGGTATGGCTCACTTTTTTACTCAAATAATAATTAGATTTTTGGGATGAAACTGTAACTGTTTTAAGTTTTGGCCTATAAGTGAACCAAATTTGAAGTTTTGAGACTTATTAGGGAGTTTAGCCACACCACATATTAATTCCTTCAATCAGCTTTTGCGGAAAATTATCTACAATCGAAGATGGATGATCAATTTAATCTAAAAGCTGAAATAACTACACTACTCAAGCACGGGACTTCAACCGCGAACTTCCATGGCATGGGCTACATGCCCAACTAAACTAGTGATAATTTAGTTGAAATAATGCTACCAAATAAAACGAAAGAAAAATAAATGTATGGTCTTGGAGACTAAATGAGACAGAAGGAACTTCAAGACTTTGCATTTAGGCGCTCAGAGTAATAATACATTAACTGTCTTTTATTTTGAAAGAAGACAATGTATAAACTGAAAAACATACTGCCGTAAATTTTTCCTTAAGATATAGACAGGCTATCAATGAAAGCTATGTAAAATCCTACTCTCATTTCCAACCATAGAATTACCTTCTCCAGCATGATCCTATGCAAAAGGATTTCCTCCAAACGATGCAACTGGACCCGATGCTGCGACATTACTGCAAAAAATAGCTTTGTCGGTAATTTCAGTGAAGCGTCATTTATAGACTACATAATATCCAGAAAATTATGAAATAATTCTGGCTTAACCCTTATGAAATCTAATTTCACCAATTCTATTGCTTGAAATAAGAGCCCTAGACATTGCTTGATAATAATACTATGTGGAACACCACTCAAATGTTCTACACCATTACTCCATCTTAACCTTCAAAATTAAGAGAGAAGGAGAATTGGGGGGGGGGGGGGGCGGGGAAGTAAAATAAATAATGATATCAAAGCTCTGCATGTAGTTGAACACAGCATCTGTTGCCAATTGGTTCGTTATATTTTGTTATCACCCCACCAAAATTTTCCCCATTGGCAGAATACCTTTTTTCCTCTTCTTTCTACCCCCCCTTCTCCTCTAAACCCATTTGCAACGCCTTCATCATATAGAAATAGAAAGATAAAAGTGACTAGATTAATCTAACATAACAGACACAAATATAACAGGGAAAAGAGATGATAACTTAACCATGACCAGAGATCTATATCAGGATAACAACTTACGGTATCTGAGAGGTTGGCACTTGAGCTGCCATGTACGTTAACCCACCTACTAAATCAAATGAAGAATGGTTAACATCATTTTTTTAATGCCTCTGAAATTTATCATTGAACATCCAACTAATGATTCATACTATATCTAATCAGCAAACATACAGCTCGAACAGAATGACAACAGAAAAACATACCTTCATCTCCTACAGGAATATAAGTTGATGGTGGACATTGAGCGAACCATGGTTGAGATACACTGCCAAGAAAGCTGGATGAAACCCGAGCATCTGGGAGAGCAGCCTGCAGGGAGCTCATGTGCGGAAACTGGAACACAAAACAAGACAACATTAGAGATGTATATACGAAACAATTATTGAAGGGCCCTTCAAAAAAGTATTGCACATCTACTCAGTATAATCTGTTTGTCCCCACTTGATGAGCCTTCAAAACTATATGCTCAACCTACCAATGAAATTGTTTGAGAGTAAATCCTCCCAAGGGTTCCAAAAATCCCCTAATGACTCGAACCACTTCCTATTTATGCTACAAAATATGTCCATTTGGTCAGACCTAGCTACCCTAGGTGTAGGACCTAAGGTCAATATTGGGCCATAGGTATAGTCATTAGTCTATTATAGTCTCTAAGTCTAGTAGTGATAATGTAGGTTTGCCCAATCGGGTTGGATGACTCGATACCGGGGTGGATCATCGGCCTTACAATCCGGGCTACGTATTGCAGTCATGGGTCACATAGGAGGTGGTCTGTTTGGTCCAATTCCTTAAGGACCTAACGGGGTTGCAAGTCCTCCTATATGAGTGTCGATCCGACCTGACGTAGGCCAATTCTTAGAGATAGGAATGGGCTCACATTACTCTAGCAATGGGTGGAAAATGTGTCGTGTCTTTTCTACGGGTTGAGATTCCTGAGCATCACGTCGGGTGGCATGTGTGCTCCCCCACGGGCTCATTGGATGGAGTGTAGGGCTGTTCCATGGTCCTTATGGAGTATGCCCAAACATAAATCATATCTACGAAGCCATAAGTGATCCCATTAGTTCGAGGGGAATGTCGATAAGATTGTTAGCCTACCTACCAGCAACCTAAACATTTGTGTACATAGAAAACTAGCCCTAGGTTTGAGAAGAACAATCTGACCCAACAAGGATGTTTAAAGAAAGTGTCATCGATAACTAGTAATAACTCAAGAATAAAACGGAAACTATAGAGATATGGCAGACTATTTTTCAAAATTGTAATTGTATTTCCAAAAACCATTGGAGGATGTCATTGTGCTCTTAAAAATTAGAATACATGTTGCTCTTTTTCATAAACGTGGATCTGATATAAATGCATGCTGTTAGTTGAAAATTCTGAGTAAAGCAGAGAAAGGCAAAGGTTATGCGGGCAGATAGAAAGATAAGACAAACTGACATAAATTCAGTTGAGAAACTTTGCAAAATAAGAAGTCAATGATTTACCATATTGCTCTGCTCCAGATTCGAGTCATATGAAACATCAAAGGGATTGATTGATTTGTGAATAGCAGTATGTGCTTGTACTTCCCCCTGTTAAAAACAACAAATCTTTTCATTCACAATAAAGGAAGAAGCGTAACTAGTAAAAGTCCTCTGGCCAAACTCCTAAAAGAAAGGTCGACATAACAAGAGTGTACAAACCTGAGGAAGACCCAATGCAGTATACAATGGCTGGACGAAAACACTAGATTGCATGAATGAAATGGGAGGTTCACCATTACAAGCTGTCTTTTCAACCCAATCTTCCCCGGAGGTCTACAAAGAACGACCTCTTAGAATAAACTCAAGAAAACCAAAAAGAAAAAAAAAAGGGAGAAAGGGGAGGGGGGGTTGGGGTGTTAACAAGAAGAATAAATAATTCAAAAGCAAGTTTGGAGCAACCTCAGAAGTACTGATCACCAGAGGAGGAAAGATGGTTGAACTCTACCTTAAGTACACCAGATTCGTCAGGCTGAACTCCCCCCAAAGGTTGTTTCTGGTCAGAGTCTTCAAAAGCATTCCAAACCTGTTTCAAATAACAGATGCATGAGTATTAATATCCCTTCCTTCATTGCTTGCCATCCAGATTTTGAAAGAAAATTAAGTATAGATACTCCACAGAGTAAAACACTAAAAGCATTTACTCGCCCATATAAACTAGAGTTATTTGTTTCTCCCTCACCAAATTTGAAATAAATTGAAAGTATAGGTAAATTCACAGAAAAGCATACTGGAGTGCTCTGTGTTGCAGGTACACCATCATGCAAACTATCATGCCATGGACTAGAAGTGCTTGAATAAGGTCCATGGAAACTGGAATTTTCATATGATGGCCATTGTATGCTTTCCCCTGAGGGTGAAAATGGATTTAACTTTCCTAAAGACCCCTCATTCTTGGAAAGCATGTTGGCAGGGTCAACACTTCCATTGCCTGTAGATGCTGACGGTTGAGGTGAATCAAAAGTTGCCCACCCTTCATCATTAGACACAGAAAACTCTGTTGATTTAACATCCACAGTTGACTTTGACTGAGCAGCAGTAGAGATGTCTAAGGAAGAAGCTGCAAGGGTTTGTGAAAATTTACATGCATCAACGGATGAAGTTGAAGACACAGCCAATGGCTGAAACAAACCTAGAGTCGAACTTGATGATGCCACCACCGGAGACTGAAACAAATCAATTGATGAAGCTCCAGAAGAGACTGTTGCAGACACAGGTGCAGCTTTGAGAATATCCGAGCCATCACAACTTCCTTGACGAGAAGATCTTGGAAAATGCATGGTTTTGGCAGTTTGTTCAGATTCTGTAGCAGTATGTGCTAATCCTTCAGAATCAATTGACGCAGCAAACATAAACTTGCTGTCAATTGACCCATAACTTCCAGATGACTTACTTCTCTGAAAAAAGAAACAAATAATCTGAAGCAATGAAGAATTACGAAAACAGAAACGTAATATAATATGATAAAAGAAAAAAGGGAAACTCAGGATGATAGTATCAGACAAACAAATAATCAATGTATTTGCAACAACAAACACAAGAACAAATCATTGACAAAATGAAGACTTTCGCTAATTCTCTGTCTAAATTCAGAATCATAATTAATCGAATGAAAAAGATAAGAGAAGGATAAGGAAAATATGTCTCAGGAAGGGGAAAATGAGTAGACAAAGAAAAGAAAGCAAAATGAGTCTGATTGGTTTTGCCAAATTAATTTTATATAAGCATACTAAAGTAAACTATCACCTGCTTATGTGGCAGTACGTCTTCATCTTTCTTGATAGTTGATTCTGTAAATGTATTTAGAACTTTGGGTCTACCATCTTCATTTGAAACATCCCTTGAAGGCTGGAAAGGTGGGCTACCAAATCCAAAATCCTTCCTAAATTTAGGTGACTGTGTACCTGATCGGAATGGATCACCTGCACTTGATGTGGAATAATCTGAAACTACAGAGCCTTCATCAGCAGATCTGTCACCATACATAAGCTCACTGTTGCGACCTGGACTATAAAGAAAACTAGACATCTTCCCATCATAACAGCCCTTATCGGAACCAGTTTTTCTCATCAACATAGCTGCTTGTTTTCCATACCGCCGATCTTCATATTGATAATCATAAGGCGGACTTTGAGAATAAGAATGATAAGAACTGGCACGTCTAGTCTCATCTTCACCAACCATATGGCCCTATCACATTGAATGATGAGATAAAATGGATCCGTAGGGCTCAATTAAAATTAAATTGATTCTAACATTGGTATTTTGTGTATTCTCTTGATGATCTGTAAATCTCCCCAACAATAAATGATATTAATCAGTTTCACATTGTATAAACAAGTCAGGGTACAGTTCTCTGACACTCGGGAAAAGCTTCAAAACGAGCCAGTCATTTTCTTTGGTTTCACAAGCAAAAACAAGTTTCTCATTCAGTTCAATAAACTTTTTGGGTCCACTGGAGTATTATTAAAACTATATGAACACTACTTATAGAATATATAGCCTGAGAGTATCTCTTACCTGCATGTCGTTTGGATGCTTCTCAGAAACTTTTTCTCCTGCATATCTTTTATCTACATAGACATCCTTTATGAATTTACGGATTTTATCAACATTGCTGCAAGAGAAAAATCAGAAAACTATGAATATGATACTTGATATTTGGTTGTACATGCAATAGCATATATATGTCACCCTATGAAGCACCTGCTGCTAGGCAGCCGCTGCGATTGAAAGTCCCAAGCCTTTAAATATACCTCCCTTGCACGCTGAAAAAATTATGCCTAATCAGCACAAGAATGGTGACTCCAAACTTCAAAAGAAAAGAAAATACAGCATGTACCTGATTCCCACCATTTTGGAGTGCCTGAACCTCTTGGGAAGTAAACTTGGACAGAGACACAGACTTCACACGATGCGTAAATTCACGACTATGCAATAAGATAAAATACCATCATGAAAGAAATTATAGGAACATTTACAAGAAATCAGAAGTGAACATTAGCAAGGTCTTTTTAAACGATGAAAACATTTTATAGGGGCTCAGTACAAGAAAAAGAAAATAAAAAAAATCAATGGGTTTGTCAAGGGCCTCACTGAATAAAAAAGGACAATACACGTATAAAACTATTATTTGAATTTTTTTAAGAAATAAGCTCCAGGTGTTAGTCATCATTCAATATTGAGAAACTAAAAACTTCACCACAAAGCACCTATTAATTTTGTCAGAGATGTCATGTTCATGTTATTCGTCCCAAATTCAAATATTCTTAACACTTCGAAAAATTGTAAATTACTTTTAGTCAAGCTAAATATTTATAATAGTAATATAATCAATATGTCTATTAAAAAATAGTGATTAATTCGTATCGGGTTCGTATTTGCATTCGTGTTCAACACGACTCAAACTTCCAGCCCTACCACCTATATGGAATTTTTCCATTTTGCTATTGACACTCAACTCCACACACTTAATATATATATATATATATAAGAAAAGTACATTTCCATTATTAAAATTAACATAAAAGCATCAAAAGAAGAAGACTCACTGTATTCCACTACAAGTCATACAAACGAAGCTCCAAAAATTCGTACAAACATACTGAGGACCCTGTAGAAAATCAAAAGTCAATATCGAATGAAGCGAGGAATAAACCCAGAAATTTCATTACGCAGTTTTTTTAACCCAAACAAGATGAAACAACTTTATTTCTCCAGCTGTGTTACAAATAAGAAACATTGGCCTACAATAATGAAGAAAATCAAATAAAATTAAAAGAAAGTGAATGGAACGTTAAAATTTACCAGGCTGTTACAGTTAATACATTTTCGATTAGGAGGGAGCTTCATAAGCCCCCTTATAATCTTCTCATTTCGCTCTTCCTCTCTTTTGCTTCCCATTCCTCCCAACATTTCAAGACCTACCCAAAACCTGAAAAAGATTAAAATTCAAGAAAATTCCAAACCCCAAAGAATCCGCGAGGAAAAGTTGCGAATTCTCGCCGGAAAATTTGAATAAACCGGGACGGAACCGCACGAACGTCAGCTGAAATTATAGAGTGAGTGCTGATAATCGATGGCTTTTGGGATTCGGAATCTAGGGTTTGTGAGGAGGGTTTTGAATTTGGGGAGAAACGATGAAACAAATTCGAATCAGCTTGACTGGGACCGGAAAAATTATTGTATCCGTTAGTTTTAAATTAAATATTTAATTAATGTAACTCCTCTTATTTATTAATTCATTCATTTTTACTACGACCTCTTTATTTATTTATTTATTTATTTATTTATTGTAACTTATCGTTATTATACTTCACAATATGAATTTACGATCGCTGTCTTCTTTTCCTTTCTAATAACATACTAGCCGTTTTTGCTTGTTTGTTCGCGTTTTGATGTCTTCTACGTAAGAGGAAACATTCTCCATTAGAATGATATTATTTTATTCTCATTCTATTTTAATAAAATGAATCGTAATTCTGATGTTTTTTTTTATTTAGATTTCAGATCTAATGTAATATATTCTAGTATAAATTTACAATTAGGAAGGTGTGAAACGAGTTCAAAGTGTGTTTTATTCTAAATTAAAATCAAAATATTATATTATAGTTAAATCAAAATCAAATTGACCGGCATAAATAAGAAAAATCAGAATCGAATAAAGGTTATTTTTTTATATAAATATTAAATTATAAGTATTTTTATCTTTATATTTATAAAAAATATAATATTTAATAAAATATAAATCTATATTTTCGAACATTAGGATAAAATTATCTTACTATTAAAATCAAAATCGAACCCAAAATTTTAAATAAAATAATAATTGAATACAAAAATTGAATAAAAATTTACCACTTAAAATTGAACTCCGTTGACTTATTACTCGAATGTATGAGAATTTCGACGTTCCTAAGTGTAACTTAAGTTTTTTTCTAGGTTTTTTTGATATAGATCTAATTACAAGTATCTATTGAGTTATTCATCAAATTTGATAATAAAATAGTATTATAATACATAAAATCAATCAAATTAATTTACACGATATTATTCAATAAAATAATTTAGACAAATAAAAAGTTATTAATTGATGTATTTATTATAGATATTAATACCAAAATGACATTTATGTATATAAAAAATAATTAATGAAGATAAATACTATCAATATTAGTACGAAAACGATCTAAAATGATACTTACTATTGGATATTAGCTCTTAATTCAATGAATAAAACAAGGAGCTTAATTCAATGAGTAAAACAAATAATCCTTAATTCAAGGAGTAAAACAAGTAATCCTTAATCTGCCGAAAGAAACAAGTAATCCTTAATTCAAGCGAAAGAAACGAATCTTTAATTCAACGAGTAAATCAAATTGGACGCTTAATTCAAAGAAAGTAATCACGAAAGTAAAATTTCCTTTATAAATAGTTTCATATACAATCAGTAATGAAAACAATGAAAAATAATAAAGTTCTTTTCGCTAGAAGTTATTTTCGCTTTTTTCAACATGGTATCGTAGGGGTAAATTAACTCTGCTTTATTATTATCTTAAGATCATCAATATTTGAAATGATCAAGACAAGCCGCTAATCGAAGTTCGAAAGTTCATCGGGTGCTTTCTTCATGAATACATTGAGGTGGATGTCAACCCAAATCAAAGATTAAGCTCTTCCTTGTTGAATGAGTTTAATTACTTACTGTCGTCAAGAAAGTGCCTTTGACTTTGCAGTGGAAGCGTCCAAGTCGAGTCATAAACGGAAGCATCAAGACTGACGATGTTTCCTCACCAACCTATTAATCTTGGCTTAGTAAGGATCACCGTTATGTCACGTTCTAAATTCCACGGAACGTAAATTAGTCAAAATATTCACATTCGACCGAACTGATACCAACGCTATGGAGACTGGCCAAGGAAATGTACGGTACAAAACAATGCCGCACGAAGTTCAATTGTGTTATGACATCTCAAATCTCGAACAAGATGGTAAGCCTTTGTACAACTCTTAGGAAGTTGAAAAGTACGTGGAATGAGTTAGAAATATATCGCCTCATACAACCGACGTGTAGCTCGCTAAAAGAAAGAGCCAAGAAGATAAGATATTTCAATCATTCGTCTGATTCAACATACGAAGATATACGATGCCACATACTACGAATCGAACTTCCTTCCTTCACCAATGTAATGGTGACAATTCAACGGAAGTTAAGTAAGGAGAGGAAAGTCATGAACAAGGATACAACCCGCAAGTGCACCGAGGCAAAGAAAGCATATCTAACCAACGGTAGAAAGTACAAAGTGGAAAGCATCCAAACTCGTTGTCAACACTACAACTATACGCCATATTAAGGACACATGTCGATTCTACATCCGACTTAAAACCTCCATTTTATAAAGGATAAAGGTTTACGTAGTGAATCGCATCGCACCGTGCAAATCATGCCGTATACCTCTAATTGTCTCATCCATTCAAAAACTTCACAATGAATCCAAATTGAACTTATGAATGAAGTTTATGTTGTATCTTCAAAACAAGACATGCGAGTTAGAATTGATCACATTGATAGCATACAAGTTAAGGAAACTCGACAAAGTTTAGGCAAGTTTCAGGTTTTCTTGGCAGATACAAAACTCATACCACAAGAAGACATGCAAGGTATCATAAAAGCCTTTAAAATCGCTTCTTAAAATAAATACGTTGCATGATTGGGTTTGGTCAGACTGTACACAGATCATACGACAAACCATGTGGTCAAAGTCTCATAAGTTTGAAAAATTAACAAATCCTTCTCAAGTTTCAATTGCAAATGGTGAGAATGTAAAGGTTTTGAAAGGAAAATAAAATTAATGTCGATGAAATCGAGCTCGGCGTTTTATATGTACCTTCATTTCCTTCCAACTGGCTCGTAGGAAAAATCACAAATACCTTGAATTGCTTAGCTATTTTTTCTCCTCACAATGTCATTTTTCAGATCGTGCCACCAAAAAGACGATTCGGTGAAGGGTTTTACTTAGATGATCTCTATTACATATCCAAGAGCAATCCCGTAAGATTTCAAGCCAAGTTTAACCCTATCCAAGATAATCAATTGTGGCATCAACATTTAGTTTCAATCTCCTTATCCACCAATTTTGTCAACTTAATTTCCAAACTTAGGAAATGATGCAATTGTAATGCGGAAAGTTGCCACTTGTCTAAATCCACTAGATTGCCTTTTAATTTTTCCCTTGCCTGTGGCTAGTAAAATGTTTTGAACTAGTTCATTCAGATGTACGACCAACTAATGAATCTTTTGACGGTTATAAGTATTTTGTGATTTTTGTTGATGATTTTTCTCGAGTCACGTGGTTATATCTTTTAAAGTCTAAGAATGAAGTTACGGAAGTATTTAAGGACTTTCATAACCTTGTTAAAAATCATTTCTCCTCTAAAATTCAAACCTTGGGCTCCTCATTCAACGCACCAATACACGCTACATATCATGAAACAATATTTGAGCATTCATGGCATTACGTCAACAAGTCATGGTTGGCACACCTCAACAAAATGGTGTGGAACGCAAAACCGAGACTTACTTGAAAAACTAGAGCATTAATGCTACAAATGAATGTACCAAAGAGATTCTGTCCTGAAGGGTTACGACAAATTGCCACATCATCAATAGATTACCCACCGAGTCTTGGATTTCAAGTCTCCCTGTAGGTCATGAAGGAAGGAAAATTAATCTCTCACACCTTAGAAGTCTTCGATGTATCTGCTTTGTACATATCCAATCTCATCATCGAGATAAATTGGATCCTGTAGGTCGTTAAATGTATTTTTCGGGTTATTCATCTACACAAAAGGGATATAAGTAATGATCCCCAACTTGTGAGATTAATCAGTGTTCAAAGATGTTCGATTTTATGAAACTAACCCTTTTTCAAGAAGTCACATGAAATCACAAGTCAAAGTGGATGACATCTCGATGTGTTTCCATTACCAAGAATCGAACTCAGGCTCTACAACAACAAGATCCGCCCATGCCAACATTGATACATCTCTCACCGAAAGTAACAATGAACGGTCTCTTCTTAATGGTACACTGCGTACGAAGATGGTGATAATCAAGACGATCCTCACAATATGGTACAAGACGTGAACGAGCGTGAGATAACTCCTCCCGCTCCACGCACGTAATCCAATGCGTGTTAGGCAACCTCCCACAAGACTTCAAGACTTTGTCACCTACAAACCCACACATCTCATCTCAAATTATGTGTCATATAAGAAAGTGACACCAACCCTACGCTGCATTCCTCAAAGACTATATCGAGTTACAGCCAGCCTCAAAACTTTCGTGAGGCCACAGCCAAGAGGCGTGGAAGGAAGCCATGCAAGAAGAACTTAAAGCCCTAGATCAACACAACACACGGGAAAGCATCACCAAACTTCCAAAAGGCAAGAAAGTCGTAGGTCAGTAAATGGATTTATAAGCTAAAATTCAAGTCGATGGATCAATTGGAGAGGTATAAAGCAAGATTGGCGGCTCTGATTCACTCAAACATTCGAGGTGGATTACAAAGAAATATTTGCACCTGCATAAAATGAACACAAAGAAGCAGTTGCTACCGTCGCGGCCGTAAACAAGGGTGGTCCATGTACCAAACGGATGTAAAGAATGCATTCGTACGGTGATCTCAAAGAAGAAGTCTATATGAAATCGCCACCGGCATCCTCAGCAATGAATGGATTTAGCGTGCAAATTGCACAACCATTTATGGTTTGAAATAATTCCCCACGAGCTTGGTATGCTGCCAAGCTCGCTTCACTAGTGTTGGTTTCCAAAAGCAAAGAATGCCGATTCTTCACTATTTGTTCGCACAGAACCATGTGGAAAATCGGGTTGTCACCGATTTACGTAGATGATCCGATAATTACAGTGATAATGCCGACGAGATTTTCAACCTCAAAACGATTCCTCGACAAAGGTTTGCAATTAAAGACCAGATATCAAGTACTTTCTTGGTATGTAAATGGCAACCTCGCATGCGGACTCTTTCTTAACCAAAGGAAATATGTCCCAGATTCGTCACAAGCTAATACGAGCGATGCTAAACCAGCCCATTACCCTCTTGACAAAGTAAGCTCAAACCTAGCTCAAGCGGCACGCCACCACTGATATAAGTTATTACTAGCGATCGTTGCAGCCGATCTACCTAACAATCACCGCACGACATCACATATTCGTAAGTATCATGAGCCAATTCATGCACTCCCCAACACTTCGAGCATTTGACCCTTGTTAAAAGGATCTTACGCTATTTAAAAGGGATCAAAGGGTCGCTGGTATCATCGCCGAAGTTAAGAATGACAACACACAAATCATGTGGTATCAGCGATGCTAATCGTGGAATGCAATCGATCGTAAGTCCACCAATGGCTACCGTACATTTATCGGTGGAAACTTGGTCACACGGAAGTAAGCAAGCAAACTATCATCGCGCATCAAGTGGCCGAAGCCGAGTATCGTGCAATGGCTTCAACGTGTGAGTTGATATGGCTTAAAGTGTCTTCTACGTGATTTGCTGCTCCCTACAACTCTTCCTACGTCCTTGTTTTCAGGACAATCGCAGCCATGCATATAGCATCAAACCCAAGATTTGTTTCACGAGATCTAAAACACATCAAGCCGATTGTCATTACATTCGTGAACAAGTTCAATCACAAGTGATTCAGACATTACTATACAAGAAGCTTCGACCAACAGTCGACATCTTCACCAAGCCCCTGGCTTCTCATCGCTTTCAACGATTTTGTTCCAAGCTTTGATCCATAAACCTTTTGGATCCAGCCTGAAAGAGGAGTATTGATATTAGCTCTTAATTTAATAAAACAAGGATTAATTTAATGAAAGAAACAAGAAATCTTTAATTCAACGAAGAAACAAGGAATCCTTAATTCAATCTAGTAAATCAAGCGACGCTAATTCAAAGAAAGAATCGCGAGTAAAATTTCCTTATAAATAGCTATACAATTGTAATGAAAACATGAAGAAAATAATAAGAGCTCTTTTGTGTAGAGTTATTTCTTGTTTTTTCAACACTTACAATTGTTGTAGCATGCAAATCAATTATACTTATTATGTAAAGATGTTTTTATAATGTACATAATTTCTATTAATAAATGAAATCAATTATTTTTCTCCGATTTAAAAAGCTTCCTATATTAAAGCAAATTGTAATAATATGCACGTGAGGGGAAAAAGCAATATAAATATAGAGCAAATTGTATTTTATTTTTTCTATTTAAGTTGACATAGCTTAACATTACAAATAAACAAGTTTAGAGCTTCTTCTTCTTTATTTTTATTTTTATTTTTATTAAACATAATTGATGTTATTTGAATCTGAAATGATAAAGGTGTAAATTTTTCCATTATATTATTAAATAAATCATTTCGAGCCCAGAGATTTAATAATTCATTATTGCACAAAATATGCAATTGAGAAGAAAATATGTAGTTTTCTATCTTAGGCATCGTTTTACATAGAAAGTATTTTTGCTCTAGAAACTAACTTACTCCGTGTTTTATTTTTTGGCCAATAGCATATCTCCTATATGCAATATTTGTTAGAAAATTGTTGGTATTTTATTTATTTAAAAAAAAAAAAAGCTAAGTATGTTACTACGAAATAAACACATCACTTACTCCATAGATAACTAATTAGTACTAGTATGTTAGTCCGAAATAAACACATCACTTACTCCGTTGGTAAGTAAACTAATTAGTACAAACTTATAGGGGGTCATATACCGCATTTAAGGATACGTACGTTAAGCAAAATATTGTCACAGTGAAACAAAGAAAAATCTAAAATCATTTCAAATTGTATTAAGATTGCATGTAATTCGCAGAGGGTTGAGTTATTTGAATTTTTAAATTATATATATATATATATATATATATATATATATATATTAGTTGGTAACTAATATTCGCAGAGGGTTGTTTTATATATATGACAGGCACGCACACAGCTTGCTAATATATATTAGTTGGTAACTAATATATATTTTGTTTTTAACATAATTCTTATTATATTATGTTATTTAAAATATTAACAATAATTTATTATTATTTAACTATTTAACGTATATTTTTAATTAAAATAAAAAATATGTATTTATTATTAAAAATATATTTAGTAATTATATGTATATAAAAAATAATATTAATTTATATTCGATTAACCATAATTTCAATATCATAATAACTATTTACGCTTCACTCCTTATCTATTACGATTAATTTTAGAAAAAAATTGTTAAATTTTTCGAGATAACTATGATTTCAATTATTTATAGTTAAAATGTTAATCTCTATTTATAAGTTGTAACTAAATTCTTATATAATAAGTTTTTCATGAGTTAGTTACAAGTGAGTAATACATCATATGTTAATCCAATTGACACACCGGAATAAATACAAAGGATAAATATTATTTTGTTCGGTAATAAAGTGTATGATTTGAAATTTAAAATTATAAGTCTTAATATCGTGTTTATAAATGACAACATTTCTGTTAATTTAATATTAACATATTTTTTATATCAGTGATAAATCAATAACGTATTATTTCAAAAACATTTTTTCACAATCAAAAAATAAAAAGTGAGTAGTAACTTTAAATATATATATATGTAATTTTTAATAATAATTAATGTCAATTTTGTATAAAATAAAAACAGTGCCGATTCATATAGGGTATATGTGAGTGTCCATTTATAAAATTTAAAGGTTATATTTATGATTTGTTTTTAGAAAAATAAAATTTACATTAATTTATTGAAATTGTAGTAAATCAAAACATACAAACGTTATTTGCTTTTGCAGAATGAGTCTTAGGTTCATTTCGAAAATCTCCAAACCTCGTTACAAGTAAAATATTAATCTTTTTAAGGAGCTATTATCATAACTTTTTTTATTTTTTTATGAGAAGTCCCTGTGTATAAAAACTGCTATTGAATTGATATCTTCAACTATGGAACCGCAAAAAAGAACTACAAAGGTCTTGTTGCATCAGTGAAGAGATGTATAGCCTTCTCTTTCATTCCCTAAATTCTTCATTAGAGATGCAATATCAAGTCAAATTAAGCATACCTTTTTGAAACGATAAAAAAAAGATTAATATTTTCCGCAAGGATGATATTGTTAAGAAATTTGGATAAAATGGTATAATCATAAATTTTCACTCTCAAGATCTTCCTTACTAGAATATCAAATAACAGAGAAATAGATAATACACAACACAAGAATTATAGTGGAAATTCCAAATTATAAAAAAATCACTTTCGTTGTCAAAAGACAACCAGAGAAGAATTCATTATGTGGAAAATTGTTACAACCACACTCTCAGTAATTTTCTCACACACCTAAAAGACAAGAGCAATTACAAGCCCAAGAGAATTTTCTCACAAAATTCTCTCACTTAAGAACTTCTCATACAAGCTTTTCTCTATTTTTGGGATGATTATCAATGAAGAAATGAAGCCATATTTATAGCCTTCAAGTTCTCATTTCATATGCCAAACATTTCTTCATTCAACAAAATTAGGCTACCTAATTTTCTTTTTCTTTATTCAAACAAGGTTAGCCACCTCCATCTTTGAGAATATGGTAAGCCACTTTCCATGAATTTTCTTCTAAATTAAGCACCTCCTATTTTTGACTATCAAACCTAATATTATTTTTAATCAATCATAACAATCTGCACCTTGATTAAAAATAAACATGGTTACCACTACAACACTGTCTATTCCAACAGTCATAATTCTCTACACCGAGAATTATCATACTCCACCATAAAGAGTATACCCATTTAGAATTAATCACCAATTTTAAGAATTTCACATCGGCTCATGTCGAAAAAAAACTTGCTGAAATTTATGGTGCAACTCTCACACTTGGTTTTCCCGAGAGTTCATCAGCCATCGACATCCTTTCTACCACACACCTTGCATCTATACCAAGCCAATGCCCCGTGTGCAAACTTGTGGACCCGCTACCAATAACACACCCTCTTTCATGGCAATATTTAGAGACTAGCGGCATGCCATGAGGATGTACACGCTCTTTTCAAAGAGCATCACTATAGTCTTTGAAAACAGACATACTATTAGCGTCACCATCGGTATTTGAGCTTCTTGCAGAATCAGCTCCACCCTTTGGACAATTTCTTTTGAGGTGCATAAATTGTCCATACCCCCAGCACACTATCTTCTTTTTCATGAAATTGTTTTTCTTTCGGTTGTCACCTACCAATGCTAAGTTTTCAGGCGAAACATTTCTTTCACCACTCAGCCTTTTTTCTTTAGAAAACAACTTGTTAGTAACTTATGAAAAAATTATTTTCTCCTTTCCATGAATCAAGATAGGTTTCATGTGATCATAAGAAGATGGAAGAGACCAGATGAGCCTTAAAGCTATATCTTCATCATCAAGTTTAACTCCAATGGTTTCCAGTTCAGAGACAATACCATCGAGAACACTTAGATGGTCAGACATAATAGTTCCTTCATTCATACGCAAAGTATGAAATCGCTTCTTTCAAATACACCCGATTTGAAACGCTTTTGCACTGATACAATTCTTCAAACTTTTCCCAGTTCTTTGGCCATAGATATTCCATGCACATTTGCAAGAATATTTTTGGCCAAACAAAGCCGAATTGCACTTGCAACTCTTAGATCAAGATCTTCCCAATCTTCATCACTTATATTGGTTTTACTGGACTCAATATCAGTAACAAGGGCTGGTTTCCCCTTTAACGCCTTGTGTAACCCATATTGGATCAACAAATCTTTGACTTGTACATGCCACAAGCCAAAATTGATTCTCCCATCAAATTTCTCAATATCAATCTTGACTCTTGACATTTCTCCTTCTTTCTTTGAAATTGGCTCTGATACCAGTTGTTAGGAAATTTGGATAAAATGGTATAATCACAAATTCTCCCTCCCAAGATCTTCCTTACCAGAATATCAAATAACAGAGAAATAGATAATACACAACACAAGAATTATAGTGGAAACTCCAAATTAGAGAAAAATCACTTTCGTTGTCAAAAGACAACCAAAGAAGAATTCACTATGTGAAAAATTGTTACAACCACACTCTCAATAATTTTCTCACACACCCAAAAGACAAGAACAATTACAAGCCCAAGAGAATTTTTCCACAAAATTCTCTCACTTAAGAACTTCTCATACAAGCTTTTCTCTATTTTTGGGATGATTATCAATGAAGAAATGAAGCCATATTTATAGCCTTCAAGTTCTCATTTCATATGCCAAACATTTCTTCATTCAACAAAATTAGGCTACCTAATTTTCTTTTTCTTTATTCAAACAAGGTTAGGCACCTCCATCTTTGAGAATATGGTAAGCTACCTTCCATAAATTTTCTTCTAAATTAGGCACCTCCTATTTTTGACTAACAAACCTAATATTATTTTTAATCAATCATAACAGATATGCATAAATCGTCATATTAAGCACACATATTATAGTTGAATCAAGCAATAAGAACATCTAATCATTGAAGCATAGATAGATGGCGATAGAAGATATATAAATGAATAGGCACTAGACAAAAACAGTTGAACTTATATCTGTCCATGATCAAAATCATAGAAATCAAAACATGTAAAAGAGAAATAAAAATAAAATTGTTTACACGAAAGTTCATACAGGAGATCACATTACCATTGATGAATTTCTCGATTACTACTGATATATATTTCAGTAAATATGTTTAAATTATCAAGATTATAATAAAATTTTGAACATTAAAAACATAATATTAAAATTCAAACGATACATTTTTATTTTATGTATGTAATTTATTTATAATATTATAAGTATTACACTTAAAATTTACATTTTCAAAATGTCCCCGGGAGATACTGCCACCTCTTGGTCCCATATACATCACCCTTGCACCTAACCAAAGCAACAATCAGAGCCTTTGAAGGAAATGCAATGCATGAAGCCTTACGATAGTGAAGAACAAAAAGAGCTAAGTTGGTGCTCATAATTATCAAATCACTCTCCAACTTGTGCATTGAGTTACACAAAATTGTAGTAGTAATAGAAAATATATCACAAAAGTGTCGAAAAAATATACTCAATCACACAACAACCAAGCAAAGAAGCAACTGGTGGTATTTATTTGATTATTTGCTCTTCACCCCCAATTGTAGAAGTACACATGTTAATATGAGTCATTTTTTCAAACAGCTGTCATGCATTCTAATCCAATTAATAGAAAACCTGCAAATTGAGCAAGAAATGAAGAAAACATATGGAAATGAAGTTATGAGAAATACCTAGGATACTCCAGATTCATGATTTCCAATATCAAACTAAAATGAAGAATAAGATAATAAAAAAGTTATAAGAATTGCTTTAGAGATATGCGTCAAATAATGAAGTGTCGAAAATTGAAAGATTAATATTATCACAAACATACAATCACAACACCAAAAATATCAAAAGCATAACATAGAATAATCGGTCAATGGGGGTGCGAATAGACTAGTTACTAAGTTGTATCTCCGCTCTTCTGGTAGGGCAGCTCGGCTTGCAGCTAATTAACGAAAAAAAAATGAAGTATATAAATCATAAAAGTAATGAAATGAAGACAAAATTGAACCTTGGAAGCAAAATTAAGAACGTTAGTATGGGCTCCATTGTTGATTGCTTACTATACTTGGAAGTTGACAATCGCCAATCGATCACTATCATGTTCGTCCACTTGAGCCCGATTAAAGAGTCTGATTTCCCATGAGAGATGAATGTGAGGCGACGTCGAAAGTGAACCAAAGGGCATAGCCTCGTAGCTAATTGAGGAGATGGCCATATAAAATTTTAACGTAAAAAAATACTAATATATATCACCTAATTTTGTATACATTTTTTATATTCATAATTTGTATATTCTATTATATCATAATTATTTTTAAAATTGTATAAATTATTTAATTTTTTAAACACTTGATAAAATTAAAGCTGTATCAATATAAAAGTTTATTTTATTATATATTCATTAACCGCTTGATTTATGGAAGTAATTTTGATCAAATTTTCTTTGTAACTTCCAAACACGAGGAAAAGCATTTTATCCTATAACTTATTAAATATTGCAAATTTTGATTTTAACTATTTATATTATATTATATTTTCATTTTTTAATTTTTTTTCATTTGATCACTTATTTTACTAAAGCATTTATAAAATCAATTATTCTAACTAAAAATAGTCAATTTTATCATAAAAATTAAATCAATAGTAAAATTATAAATTCATTATTTAATTTACGATATGTTCTTATAGCTTCGCGTATTACATGTACCACTTAAATTTTTTTCATTAAATCGATAATTTTTTATCAAAATAATTAATTAAAAAACATTTTAATAAAAAATTAATCAATTAAAACAAAAAAAATTAATTATTAATGACAAAAATTATCACATCACAAATGATACTTCGGATATGATCGTAATAATAATCTATGAAGCACTTATATATGTTTGTTTTAACCAATAAAATCATGTTATCTTATTTATTATCATGAAACAAAATTTGATATACATTACCGAATCATCTAGGTATAAGCTTCATACATTCAATATATCTTAACTTCAAGCATGTTAGAATACTTATAGATCGATACTTCTTCTTCTTGCACTCTTGTTCAGCAAATACGTAACAAGTAAACTTATCTTTAGTGAGTAATGATGTTTTGTGTTTATGACCCATCATACATTCCATGTATCTTAGTTTCAAGCATTCAAGAACATATAGATATTCATACTTCTTCTTGTTGCACTCTCGTTCAGCATATCCGAAACAAACGATATTTTTTTTAGTGAGTAATGGAAACAACTTCCTCTTACTTACTTTATTAGTCTCAACACCGTGACTAATATGAATTTTATGATAATCATTAACAATATTATTAGAGGATGAAAACATATTAACTTTACCTTTTGCTATATAAATTTCCAAGCTTAATGTAATGATAATAACTATAATTAATATTTGCATTTTAGCATATCTTTCTCTCATTTCTCTCGTCCCACTTAACCCGTTATATCTATAGACATAATTAATTTGGATTTTTTTTAGTTCAATGAATTATAAACAACTTTTAGGTGTGGGATTGGGGTGAAAGTGATAGAATATTCAATATTACTTTCTCATAATTTGAGAGTTGATTCAATCAATATGTGAATTTTTGGAATTTAAAAATTTAGTCACCATAATTACTTTATTATTTTCTTAATAAAAATATATGAAATATTTGTTTTATTTATATTTTAATAATATTATTATTATTAACATTAATAAATTATTTAAGTTACGATAATAATTTAAGTTATGGTATAATCCCATTAAAAAAATTCAAGACAACTTTTTAAGAATATTTAGAAAGTACCGACAAAATACAGCCAGAAACAATATTAATTATTACATGGGTTGTTTTGAACCTATTTGCCTATACTCTTTGTGTAGTATGAAAGGTTTAGACCTCTCATTTCCCTATAGGAAATCTTGAAATATTAACTTCCTAATTATTATTTATATTATGGAAGTATTAAATTAACTATAAATAAACTTTATTTGAGTTATACGTAGGGGTAAGGAAATAACGTGATAAATTTATTTAAATTAAAAAATTTGATTCAATTTTTTAAATTAGATTGATAATTTTATAATCGGATTAAAAGGTTTTACAATAAATTACTATTAAATTATGTTATATTATTATTTGTTTAAAAATAAATATAAATATTTACAATAGTTTAATAATTATATATATATATATATACTTATTATTCTTTTGATTTTTTTAATTGTGATTAAAAATAATAATATTTGTTATAAAAAATCAATTTAAAATTTAAATTTATGTATGTAGTATTTTATATAGGACAATAATTTATAAATAAATTTTAATATCAATATGAATTTATTCAATCCAAAAAATCTGATTTGTTTTTATTCAAATTGGTTATATTATCGAATAAGATTCAGATTGAAAATTTTCAAATCTATTTAGATAAAATCAAATTTGAATCTATAAAAAATAAACAATTTTGTTCATCACTAGTTATATATATAAGCAACCGTTACTAATTTAATGATTTAGACAAACTTTTTTTATAAATGTTTTTAACCACTTATTTAAGTTTATATAATGATAACTATATATTTTTGATTAATTTTTTTATATATTTTAAAAGTTATTTATTAAATTTAAATTTAAAAATATAATACAATTTATAACATTGAATTATATTATCTCATGGTTTATGATATTTTGTTAGTATTTTTTTGTTAAATTTATTTATAATCAAAACTAACCCAATATATATAATATAGGAAAAAATATATTGGAAATATTTTTTATTTTGTAAAAGGTATTGCTTAATACTCTAGGTTACAAAGTGTGTTTATTATTTTTATAAAAAATGAGATAGTTAAAGATTTTTTTATATTTATTGTGATTTTTTTATTAATTTTAATAATAAAATAATATTTAAAAAATATAAAATATTATTGCTTATTATTTTCCTAAATAAAAAGATTAAAAATTACATTTTATAACATAAATGATACTAATTATTCAAATAAAATGATCATTTTCACTATTTACCAATATGATATAATATAATGTGTGTGAGAGAAACGCCCACTCCTAATCATTATTATTTCAATTTTATACTTTTTTTTATTGTTGATAATTATAAATGAAATGATTATTATTATTTTAAAAAAGTTTAATTTTTCTATAAAAAATATCAAAAATTTACATTCTCTATTAAAGTTTGTATTCATAATGGTAATTCGAAATCAAATTTTTTGTAAATTTAAATAATTTAAATGTCATTAAACTACAAATTTATAAATACTTTAAATTTGTTTCACAAATATGAATGTTAGAGAAAATTTGGACATTATAAAAATATGTAATAATAAAATTAAAAATCAAAATAAATATATAGCGTGAAAATTTGATTTTTTTTTGGCATTTCCCAAAACGAAATTACCAAAATCAAAAAGACCCGGGTGAGAGCCAAGGCCCAATCCATTCGAGTCCACTGGCGCTTACCCTAATTTCATCTTCTCCCTCTTTAACACCAGCGCAACATCCTCCACTATTATAGTTTTCTAAGCTCCAAATCCGCCATTAACTAAGTCAATTGACTCCACAGTCCATTCCCCACTCTCTTGCTATTCGCGTACTCCATCAGTCCATCTCCCTCTTCTGTATAAGATACCTATCTCACTTTCTGATTCTCATATTTGTATTTTTAGCTGATTGTTTGAATTAGTTTCTTCGTCGTGCTCTGAATAGAGGTTTTGTGATTCATGGAAATCGAAGGGAAGCCTCTCTCAGTTTAATATAGATTAAGGTTGATTTGGGTATTGGGTTTGTCGTTTTCGATGTTCTGCTTGGTTGGTTTTTAGTGTTATCCTAACAGGTAATGTATGTAACTTGGTTCTGTACTCTGTCGTATTATGAAGGTTTTTAACAAGCCATTACTGTGAACACTGAAAAACCTTCTCTCAGCTCCACAGTTTCATTTGTATATTGCGGAGGTATTCTAACACATTATTTTATTAATATTCTAACTTAATGCGTTGATATTATATTGCTTTTTGATTGATGAATAATATAAACTCTAAACATTTCTTCTTATTATTATTTTTATTTTATTTTTGTCGAAAAGATGCTTTCTTTGGAGTGTGCTGCTTCCAAAATCTACTCAGTGAAGACAACGCAGCAGAGTACCCATATATCGCTTCTCATTTCAAGCAATCAAAAAGCTACTCTTTTGTTTTCTAAGAACGCCATTGTTAAGTACCGTCACCTGTACTCGTTTCCTTCAAGTCGTTGCTCAGTTAAAGCCATGGCCACGAAGGAAGCTGCAGCTCCACAGAGCTCTACCAACTCTCGCTCCCCTTCCTCTGGTATGCATCTGTTTCTTGCTTTCTATCTTTTATCTTGGTAAATTTTTTATTGTAACTAATTATATGGTTCTTTTTTTTCTTTATGGTTTCACTTTTTGGCAATACCTTTCCTTTTCAGTTCTTAAGCTTGTAACTGGCTTGGGCACTTGTTTGTTTGTGTGCATGTTTGCGTTTTTCTCTCTACTTCTGGGCTATTGTGGCTCTCATCCTTCCTCTGGCTTAATTGTTTTGCTCTCATTTTTATCTACTGGTTTTTGGCTTTGATTTTTCAAGGCAAGTACTTATACAGTATCAGTATAACCAGGTACCTCTCTCAATTATCAGAAGGAGAAGTGCCATTTGGTTTATGGGTTGGTGGAACTTGGAAGTAAACACTTCATTTTGTATATAATGTATACGTGGGTTTTATATAGTTTGGAGTAAAGTTTTCATGTAACAATAGCAGGACAAGTGTGATAAGGTTTGATTGAAAGTTAATTATGATTGATTTTACTTAACAAGTAGGGGCCCACTATTTGTGAAAAACCAATCAACTATTTTTTTTATTTCCATGTTACACCACTTCACCTAAAAACTGTTACACAAGTTTTTTTTAGTGTGGATAAATGTTATGCTTATTTATTTATTTTGGGTTAAAAAAAAGACTCGCTCGATAAGCAGCGGTCATATTATTCTGATCATCGGCTTAGTTGTATGAGTTTAAGCACATCGAGCTTGGTGCACCCACCATTGTTTTAACCCGTGGGCATAATTATGTACTATCACCAAGTACTTGCATGGATTCATACCCATAGTAGCGCTCGAACCTGCGGCCTTGTGCGTATCAGCTAAGCTGTGGCACCAACTTGATCATGATGGGCAATGTTATGCTTATTTTGTCACGCCTTTTCTTTGTTGAATTGTTTTTTTTTATTGGAAGAAAGTTAGTCTTATAATATTTTATTTTTATATCAAAAGAAATATATATTTTTTAATTCCCTTTTCTTTTCCAGGTAGGAAGCAAGCGTTAATATCATTGTCCGACAAGAAGGATCTTACTTTTTTGGGAAAGGGGCTTCAGGATCTAGGGTGAGCTCAGAGTCTCAGTTTTTTTTCCCTGGGTATTGGAATATTAATAACTATTGTGAGGATGACCCCGTCAGTTTCACATATAGAATTATTTTCGTTTTATTTTTTCATCCATGACTGCAAATTCTTAATTTCCATTTGAACCAATGTAAGTTAATTGGTTATCTGAATAAGTAAGAATGACCTATTAGCTTTCTTTTGTGTAATAATCATAATTCTGAAATTCTGTTTCCACTATTGAATGATGACTTCTGTTCCCTCTAGTTATACAATTGTTTCGACTGGAGGAACAGCATCCACTTTAGAAGATTTTGGGGTGTCCGTTACTAAAGTGGAAGATCTTACTTGCTTTCCTGAAATGGTAAGCCAGTTATGTTCTACGTACTTCTAGTTGTGCATTGGCTAGTTTTTTATGTAGTATGAGTGAAATTTAGTCACTTCACTTTAGAACTTACGATATTTTCTCTTTAGCTAGAAGAACTTGTGCAGATTAAGACCTTCCTTCCAATTATAACAGTCATTATTTAAATTAGTGTTGAAAACAATGAAGCCATTTCTACTGATTCTAGAGTTTTTCCGTTCTTTGTTTTATGAGTTTTCATTTTTATTCTATTTATCACTCATTAAGGCTCTGGTTTGCTCACCTATTTTTTTTATTTGCTATTAGATGCCCCGGTTGAATTTGATTAATTCTGAAATACCTAGGCTTTCCAGGAGTTGGATCATATACTTATAGTGAACTATTTTCGCTTTAATTTGTGAAATTGATCCCATGGGTTCAATCTGATGATACTCTATTTGGTTAAATAATTTCTGCATCTTGCATGGCATGTTTAACATGTAGTTGTCTTTCCTGCAATGTGAAACCGTGAAAAATGCCATGAATTTTTACATGTGGTCTTTTAACTATTCAAGTCAGAAATCATGTTAGTAGAGAAACACCGAAACCCTATTCTTTATCTAATGTTATTCCTTTTATATGATAGTGGTTTTATTTATTAAAGACTTAAAGTGTTCTGTTATTCTACTTTATATAGTGTTTGAGAAGTTCTAGTTCTCCTTTCCCATTTTTGTGCAGAATTGTGGTAACTGTTAAGTATAGCTCATAGGAAAGGAAAAATAAAGTTAGCCTGAATTCTGTAAATGGTTAAGTAGTTTGTTTTTCTTTGTGTTTTCTAGTAAAGGTTTTGGTGCTTTTCTTCTGAACTAGTCTTCATACAGATAAACATATTTAGTAGAAAACACTGAGAAACCAAGATCAGAACTGCAAAGTGTTGACTGTTCAGATATAAGCAATAAGTACTTTGTCTGTAAAATATATTCTGCTGTCTAAACCACACCTAGAAGAGAGAGAGAGAGAGAGAGAGAGAGAGAGAGAGAGAGAGAGAGAGAGAGAGAGAGAGAGAGAGAGAGAGAGAGAGAGAGAGAGAGAGAACAATTGAGTGGGAAAGCTATTTTCTTTTCCCGGGAACTCTAATTATTAATACATTTTAACTTTAAATTTCAAATTTATTATTAATGACAAAAAGGAGTTTTCAACTGCAGCTTGATGGTCGTGTAAAAACTTTACATCCGAATATACATGGAGGTATACTGGCTAGAAGAGACCAAAAGCATCACATGGAAGCTCTTGATAAACATGGAATTGGTCAGTTCCTGTTATGAACTTTTTCTTTGTGCTTGAATGAGCTTGATGCTTATAGATATCTCAGTCTTATATTAGTTTATGATATATAAACTTGTTCTCATTGTATTCAGATGGCTTTCTCAGGTACATTTGATTTAGTAGTGGTGAACTTGTACCCCTTTTATGATAAAGTTACTTCAACCAGAGGAATTGTGTTTGAAGATGGAATTGAGAACATTGATATTGGTGGTCCTGCCATGATAAGGGCTGCAGCAAAGGTACTTATTATAACAATGGTATCATATGATGGGTCTAGTACTTCTAGTTGCGACGAAACTAATAATTTCCAAGTTTCGGCCTAAAAGGAGCCTGGGTTTGTCCTGTTCCCCACCATTTAGAAAATATTGGTGCTTTATGCCTCCACAATAGCTTTTTTGCACCTTACTCTGTAACACCCATAGTCATCGTATGACATAACTGAAATATGCTTGTAAACAGAATCACAAGGACGTTCTCGTGGTTGTAGATTCGGAAGACTATCCTGCACTTCTAGATTTTCTTAAAGGGAACCAGGAGGATCAACAATTTCGTAGAAAGCTTGCATGGAAGGCTTTTCAACATGTTGCTTCTTATGATTCTGCAGTTTCAGAGTGGTTGTGGAAGCAGACAACTGGTGGTATTATTTTTTTGCTTGTCCTTGGTAGATCAAAACTAAATAGTGCAAATTGTTTGTGGCAATATTTTCTGGGGTTTGGAGAAAAATAATTTCTGTAAACTCATTTATAGCATTTGTGTATAGTTTAGTTTTGAATTGGGCACTTTAGGTTGACAGTTGTTTTTATTTAACAATAGATAAATTCCCTCCCAGCATTACTGTGCCTGTCTCACTCCAAAGTTCGCTTCGCTATGGTGAAAATCCTCATCAAAAGGCTGCATTTTATGTCGACGAAAGTCTTGCCGAATTTAATGGTGGTGGCATTGCAACTGCTATTCAGCACCATGGGAAGGTCAGTGATGATTGCAACTATGTTCCTTGAGTACTTATTCTCATCCTTTAACCATTAAATGTCGAATATGAAACATTGGTGAGTTTGTTGCTCAGCATTAAGCAATTCTAGCTCATATGGAAGTGGAATTAGTAATGCTGGTAGAGATTAGGGGTCTGCTAAGTATCATTAAAACAATTTGGATCTGTATCTTGTCTTATTGGTGTGATTCTGTTTGTGAGTCCTCTGCGCTAGCAGGTTGTGAATCAGGATTTTGTAATCGTTAATATTATTTGCACTTCCTGCTTTCAGAAATTACAAACAATTTGTGTAGCTCATATGGAAGTGGAATTAGTAATGCTGGTAGAGATTAGGGGTCTGCTAAGTATCATTAAAACAATTTGGATCTGTATCTTGTCTTATTGGTGTGATTCTGTTTGTGAGTCCTCGGTGCTAGCAGGTTGTGAATCAGGATTTTGTAACCGTTAATATTATTTGCACTTCCTGCTTTCAGAAATTACAAACAATGTGTTGCAAAATGTTCTATTTGTATTTCTGGTATACTGTGTCCAACTGTTTATAAAGCATAACCTTTATCCCTTGATTGAGACAATATTATTGCTCTATGATTATTGATGGCATTGATGTACCAAGAAAATTTTTATTCTCGTGCATAACGTATATTTCAGCTGCTCTGTAAGTTATATGAGCATGGTTAATGTCCTGGGCATCCTAGAGAAAAATATCCCATGATCATGTCATTCTTCAGTTAAATTAATGTGTTTGGCCTTATACTTTTTGGGTGCAGGAGATGTCATACAATAACTACGTAGATGCCGATGCAGCTTGGAATTGTGTGTCAGAATTTGCAGAACCTACTTGTGTGGTGGTAAAACACACAAATCCCTGTGGTGTAGCTTCACGGAATGATATACTAGAAGCATATAGGCTTGCAGTTAAGGCAGATCCAGTGAGCGCATTTGGTGGCATTGTTGCCTTCAATGTTGAGATTGATGAGGTCAGTTGAATGTCTTACAGTTTACATCTAATATTTATTCATGATGTATTTATGTTAAACTGAAATGAAAATTACTGTTTTATGGATATATATACTATTCCTAACTAGAACCATAATTTTGGTGGAGATTTAGAAAATTATTATTATGAGTTCCATTAACCAACAATGTAACCGAGCCTCTATGCGTGCTACACCAAGCCTCATGCACAGTTAGTTAACAGTGTAGAAATCCTTCAATGGGGGAAAGGAGTTCAAGGCAGTAGAAATTTAAGCAAAAGAGTAAACAAGTTTGAGCTTATTTGGAATTTCAGAGCATGACTAACTTGTTGATAGAAAGTATTGTAGAAGTTTCTTTCTCAATTCAAAATGTAGGAGTTACATAATTACATTGATCTAAAGATTCTAAACCGACTGAGCCCAGTCTACTTGAAAAAGTATTAAAAGCTTTTTGCTTAAGTTAGTCTTTTAGTGTCACTCGACTAATTTTATAAGCTACTGCTAAGATATTTTTGTGAACATATTTTCAGTTTCTTTGTCTCAGTTTTCTTTGAATTAGTGTTTTTTTTTCTTTTTGCTGCTTCAATAGGCTCTTGCTAAGGAGATCCGAGAGTTCAGAAGCCCAACAGACGGTGAAACTCGGATGTTTTACGAGATTGTAGTTGCACCCAGGTACACTGAGAAAGGGCTTGAGATCCTTCGTGGAAAATCAAAAACTTTAAGGATCCTTCAGGCAAAGAAAAATGAGAAAGGGAAGCTTTCTCTTAGACAAGTTGGTGGTGGGTGGTTAGCTCAAGATTCAGATGATGTTACTCCTGAAGATATCAACTTCAATGTTGTTTCTGAGATGGTGCCTTCAGAAAGTGGACTCTCTGATGCTAAATTTGCATGGCTGTGTGTCAAGCATGTCAAGAGCAATGCTATCGTGATTGCAAAGGTACCTTTTTTTATTTTTTTGCTTCTCTTCAAGGATTTTTGTTACCTATCAACATTCTGACAGATGATTGGCGTTCCTGGACAAACATCTGATTTTCATTATTTGATCAGAACAACTGCATGTTGGGTATGGGTAGCGGGCAGCCAAACCGTTTGGAAAGTTTACGAATAGCCTTGAGGAAAGCAGGAGATGATGTCAATGGAGCTGCTCTTGCCAGTGATGCCTTCTTCCCATTTGGTTAGTAACACTAAAGACCTCATTTACATTTTCATTGGTGGACAACAATGATGTGTTTGCTTATGCTTTTGAAAGCATGCATAAATGCTTTTTAGGACAAAATAGCGCTTTTGAATCAAATATAAATTAGAATGCTTTTAGGGTTTAGAAAACATATTTGTAATTTTTGACAGAGCACAAATAAGGTATGTTTGGATGTGCTTCTCTTAAAAGTGGTTTCAAGAGAAGCTTAAAATCAAAATTATTTGGTTAAAAGTGGTTTTAAGAAAAACAATTAAGTGTTTGTGATAAAAATGTTAAAAGTAATTTTGAGTAACACTTAATAATTATTTTATGAGAAAAGAGCACCAGTGGTCTTTCGGCTTTAGACAAATGAGTGCATTAGTCCCATAGTTTTTATTGGAGTACTTTAGTCCTATAACTTTGAAAAAATGTAAACTTTAGTGTTTAAAGGGTGTACATAATTGCTTTAGTTTTAGACTTTTAGGACTAAAGTGTACATTTTTTTAAAATTATATGACTAAAGCGTTCATTTTGCGAAAGCTATGGGATCTATCATGCCTCATCCTTATTTTATAAGTGAAACGTGCATACAAAACTACTTCTAAAAGTAAGTATTATTTTTCTTAAAAGCATTAATAATGCTTTTCAAAATTTTAGAAGCACTTTTCTTAGAAATTACCAAACGTCTTCGAAAGTGCTTTGGGCCATTAGAAAGTATTTTAAATAAAAAAGGATAAGCAATTCCAAGTGGCTCCATAATTTCTTTAAAGCTCATTTTTTTCTTTTTAAATTTACTTTCATAACAAGTCCAAGTGAAAATCTTGAAACTCTTCTATACATGATAGGTTTAAAAATCTTGATACAACAAAATGAAAATGGATGTGTAGTTGATAAACCATTCACATTAATGTAACATATAACAAATATATTATCATTTCAACTATCGCGATAGTTTTTTTATTTAATACACTTCAGTGGATCCGATTTTACTTATTAATAATATTATGTCACATCATTTTTGTTACATCTCAAACTCGAGATACATAGTATTTTCCCATGTAATTATACTTTCCCGTTTTTAAACTATCAGCGTGGAAAGATGCGGTGGAAGAAGCATGTGAGAGCGGGATTGGTATCATTGCAGAACCTGGAGGGAGCATTCGAGATAAGGATGCCGTAGATTGTTGCAATAAGTATGGAGTATCACTTCTCTTCACGAATGTGAGGCACTTCAGGCATTAGTTATGGTTTTATCTTTGACATTGCTTTTAACCTTTTGCCTCGTATTAGAACCATTGTTTGCTAAAGATGGTTCTAGTAGTATGAGTTGATATTTTGTTTTGCTGTTAAAATCTGACCAATGCATCAGAATTAAGAAAAGCCTTGATTTTGGTCTTTGTAAGAGAAGATGAGCAACTATCTCTACACAAATTATACATGCTTATTATTATTTTTAAATAATATTCTATCAAATTAGAAGAGATAATTTAAGATTGTTTCGTAATAATTCAATGGTAGAAAATAATATGTAAAGATTTCTTTATAAATTATCTTTTTCAAGAAAAAGCATGTGTACCAAAAGGTGATATCCTTGTTTGCTGGGTACATTATTAAATTGTAGTCATTGTTAACATTCAAAAGATAATTTTATAATCGGTGTTGATGTGGTGTTATCTTTAATACTATTGAAGGTTTTCATTTAACAAAAAAAGAAAAGAAAACGAAAATGCATGTGTAACGTTGAATCGAATTGACAGGGAGTGAGATTTGCACTCCATTAATCAACTTCTTTGTTTAGAGGCAATTCTGTATGTTATGTTTTAATTTATTATTATTTTTAATTAAATTCTAATAAAAAAGTAAAAAAAAAAACCATAAATAATTAGATTTTTTTTAATTCTTTTATAATAAATAAAGAATCAATAAAAAAAATTACTTCTGAATTGATCTCATTTTTTTTAATAAAAATAAGGAATATTAGGAAAATATATTAACAATAATAGTCATAATTTTGTTGCGTAATTTTTTAATAAAACGTGTGGCAGTAATTAGGGAGTTAAAGTCCCAACTTAAGGTTTAAATATATTTTGTGAAAAAAAAAACTTCTACAAGTTTGAGTGTAGAAAGAATAATTTTATAAAGTCATTTTTAATTATAAAATAAAACTGTTTTTTTGATACTAATAATTGTTATTTATATTCTTCTGTTAATTTTATGCATTATCATGTTATATTAATCATTAACTCTGATCCACTAAAAAGTCAACACACAAGCCACGAGCAAATACACTCTTTTTAAATAAATTATATATTTAATAAATAAATATATTAAATAAGGAGATAGTTTTTTAAATATTATTTTTAATATTTAAACTTATCTAATTTTAAATATATGTTTTTGTTTGATTTGATTTGATTTTTATTTTTATGAGTTATTCATTAAATTTAAATTTTAAAATATAATAATATCAATATCATTCATTTACATTATCTTATAATTATAATAATTCATCTTTTTATTTGTCACTAAATTTATTCCGATTAAATAATATTATATATAATTTTAAAATAATCGGATTAAATTGGAACCCCTCGTCAGGTATGACCAAATGAGGCAGACACGATACATCGCTTTAAAGTCTATGGATTAAGATCCGATGCATGACAGGCCATGTACGAGCAACGAGTTAATTAAAAAGGTTGTCAGCTCAGTTTAACATCCAATAGCATTAATTGATAAATTTTTTAAAGTAAAAACATAAATTAATAATAAATAACAGTTTCTATCTTATTAAAATATAATATTATTACACTTATTTTTTTAAAATAAATATTTAATAAATAATAAATAATAAATAACAGCTTCTATCTTTGTTGTGTCACGTGACTCAAAGAAGAAGACAAAAATGCATTGTAAGATAATCAACTCTTCCTCTGACTTTTTATTTATTCATTTATTTTTATTGTCAAAAGATAAGACTTTTTATTTACCTATTTATTGACTTCAATAAAGTTACAATAGTTAAGGGTGAAGGTTACGATAACAATGTAAATAATCAATATAAATATTAAAAATATATAAATTTATATATAATTTTTGCATACCTCTTTTATATTGTAATATATATCAATATTATTTAAAAAAATAATTTATTTTTTTAATTTTTACAATAATTTTAACACATAATATTATATAAGATTATTAGTGTAAAATTTTATTAATTTAAATGATATTAATATTTCTTAATTAGCTAATGTGTAGGTCGGCAAATCGTGTTTAACCATTTTATGATCAATGATCTCACTTCTTTTTGCATGTTTCATGTTATTTTTAATAACAAGATTTTAACCAATTAATTGTCTATTTATTATAGAAAAAAAAATATTACATTTAAAACATAAAATAATAATAATAATAATAATCAATTTTGTATCATATTTTTAGTACTGTATAATCTTCGTATCATGCTAACAATTCATGTTGGATATTGCTACATATTTTTAATTTTGTAAAAAAAAAAATGTTGTTTGCTGTGCATTTTTTTATAATATAAATAATATTTTTTTTAAAGAATAAAATAAAATTATATAAATAATTAATGCATAGATTGAAATATATATTTTATAAATGCAACTGTCATATTTAAATATGAATAAAAATATCCATAATTTCGTAGATATATACATGATTTTCTAACTAACGAAAGTGCACGTATATAAGAAATATTGATATTTCTAATAACAAGGCAACTTGAGTCCATTAGGTATAATATTGAATTAACTTCAGACATACTTCGGAATGGACGATAATAAATAAATTCTGGTTTGTTTATATCGGTTTAATTTTTATTCGATAAATTTTAAAAATAAATATAATTTTGAATAAAAATCAAATATAAAATAATAAATATAATTATATTGATAATTGTAACCATCCATATTCGAAATCAATTATATTTATTTAATTAAATGATATATTAATTAATAATTAAGGTTTATTAAGATTTTTTTTTAATTTTGAAAAATGTTTTTTTTAATATTTTTTATTAACTGTCCTAAAATCGTTACACGCGGATAAAAAATCATCTCGAAATTATAACAATTTTAGGACGATCTCGAATAAAAATTTTATAAATATAACGAGGAACAATTATATTAATAATTATTGTTCCTTGTACCCGTTTCGTGCCATTATTAGCCATACTCTTTTTTCTTAAAGAAAAACTTATTTGTATGCTACTTTTGCTTCTTAGCAGAAGGAAAATCTCTTCTTTTATGAGCTCTTATAGGTAATTTGTTTAAATAAATATATATTATAAATATTTATTATAATAACCACGTTATATTTAAATTTTAGTTTAGTATAATTTTTCTTTTACTTATATTTGCATCTAAGAATAATTTAGACATGTTTTGTTTCTAAATTTAGATCTAAAAATCTTATATTTTTCTTTTAATCATTTCTGCAATTCAAAATTTGGAGATTTCAAGACATGAATTATTAAGTTAAATCAAAGATCTTATCAATACTAAGAACTATACATGTTTAGAGAACCGAAAGAATAAAAAAAAAGATTGAATTATACTATAGATAATTTTTAAATACTCTTACGATAATTTGCTATATTTTTATTTTATTGATTTAATTGTTCTTATATTTTTTTGGTTGAATGAATGAAATATAATTTTTTTTTAAAAAAAAATTCTTTATAATTTTTGCTTAATGTTTTTCTTAATATCGTTAATCTTTTTTATTTTTTTATAAAATTAAATAATTGATATATACATAAATTATTTTACCAAATAAAACAATATCACATGCTCATATCCAATATAGTAGTATTTCTTAAAAAAAATAAAATAAAAAAATAATATCACATTATTTTTATATGATGAGTTTTTACAAAGTTAGATGAGTCATCAAAGGTAGATAGATCAATGGGTGTGAAAATTGTACCCTCCAAAACTCTCTCTCCTTTAAGTACTGAAAGTAACCTTATATATATAGCCACAAACATGTTCATGACACTATTTAATTGAGAGAGGTCCATTCTATACAGAGAAACAGAGAGATCATCAGAGTGTCTGTTTGTTTGTTTCTTAGGAAAACAAATTAACAAAAAGGTGGGAAAATCCAACTATGGGGAGACCACCTTGCTGTGATAAGGTTGGTATCAAGAAAGGTCCTTGGACTCCAGAGGAAGATATCATTCTTGTTTCTTACATTCAAGAACATGGCCCTGGAAATTGGAGATCGGTGCCTACAAATACTGGTAACTATTAATTAACTTCAACAATTTTAGTTTAGATCCCCAATATTATCAGTGGCTAAAACTTTTTATACAATTTGTTACATTGTGTCTGATCCTAACGATTGAGATTTCAATGATCAATTTTCTCTATTTACTCTCTTATAAACCTCATTTTTTCAAATAAAAGAGTGTAATAAATTACGTAAAAAAGTTGGGGGCTATTGATCCTGTCCCTCCAAATAATTTATGACTGTTATTTAATATTTCATTTTTTTTAACTTTTTGTATTCTTAAGGGTATATGAATCAAATCCCATTTGGGTTTTTCAATAAATTTGCTTAATTCGTATAAGATTTGTTTTGGGTATTCTTAATGGAATATAATCCACTACTAGGCTTTCTTCTTCTTCTTCTTCTTCTTTCTATAATTTTTCTTTTTGTAAGATTTTTTTTTAAGTATATTCGAATCAAATATCACAGGAGGTTTTCCTATAATTTTTATTTGTATAATTTTTTTGTTCCTTTTGTTTTTGTATGTTTTTATTGTTTTTATTATATTTTTTTGTGGTTTGGATTTTGGAGTATAATTCTCATGATGATCACAAAATTATCAAAAGGATTAATGAGGTGTAGCAAGAGTTGTAGACTCAGATGGACAAATTATCTGAGGCCAGGAATCAAAAGAGGAAACTTCACACCTCATGAAGAAGGAATGATAATTCATTTGCAATCTTTACTGGGTAACAAGTAATCTTCAAATATTAACTTCTTCATTTTAATTTAATTTAATTAATCTTCATTTCAATCATTTTTTTTCTTTTTAATTATATATATATATATATATATATATATATATATATATATATATATTTATACCCAATTAAACAAAAGTATGATCACAAGCATGTAAGTACTAGACAAGTACTCTTGTGGCTGAAATAAATACAATTTTTTATTTTATTTTGAATAATATTAATTGTGACAACAACATTTTTTTCCTTGAACAGATGGGCAGCTATAGCTTCTTACCTTCCACAAAGAACAGACAATGATATAAAGAATTATTGGAATACACATTTGAAAAAGAAGCTCAAGAAATTTCAATCAGCTTTGGAACATCAAAATATGGGATCAAATGATTCAACACTCAATGTTCAATTATTACCAAAAAGTCCTTTTAGAGATGAAAGGAGCTTAGATTTTACTAATAATCAATTAGGTTCAATTAGGGCAAATCAGCCTAACAATTCTACTACTTATGCTTCAAGCACTGAAAATATTTCAAGACTTTTAGAAGGTTGGATGAGATCTTCATCTAATTCAAAGAATAGTACTACTACTAGTCTCAAAGGAGTAGCACTTGATCATGATCTTGAAGAACTAGAGGATCATAAACCTCTCGAGGAAATTAGAAATTCTTCAGTTATGGATTCGCTTCGATTTTTTGAACCAAAAACAGAAATAGAAGGTGGAGATTTGGTGTCACATGAAGAGTTCGATTCAATATTGTCATTTGAGATTATGAACAACAATAATAATAATAATGTGACATCTTGGGAAAGGTCAAGTGGTGATTCTTCTACTCAAAATTATAAAAGGATCATTTCTAGTGAAATTAATTATGAGATTAATGATGATCATAATAAGATTGATGATGAAGTTGTGGAAATGGAGAAGAATAATATCAATGTCAGTACTCCTCCTATGTCATTTCTTGAGAAGTGGCTTTTGGATGAAAATAGTACTAGTGTTAGTCATGTAGAAGAAATGATGGAATTGTCACCAAATATTTTCTAGTTATAACACTAGTAGTATTTAGTATTGTGATTTTATCTTTCATTTTCCTAGGTTTTTGCAATCTTTAATCTCAAGGATTTAAAAAATACCATGTTGTTGGAAATTTGGGAAAAAAAAATAAAAAAAACCAAAAAAAATAAGTGTTTGATTTCTTAAGCATGGTTTTCACATTAATCTTTTTTTTTAATTAGGGTTTCAAAAATTTGGAATCTTTTGCTGATTGTAACCTTCTATCGAACGAATGAATGAATGAATGAATGAATTATTTCTTGCAAATTTAGTGTTTAATTTAATTGTAGTTTTTCATAATATCTAAACTAAATTTGTTAAACCATGAAAGTATAGTTGATCATCAATTATTAATTTTTATTGAAATAAATAACCAATGAATTTCCAATTACAAACAATTGAACTTTTGCCAGAAGAAGAAAAAAATGAAAGTACACAGAATTGAATAAAGGGCCAATTGTTGGTAAATCAGTAATATCTAATTATGTAGCCTTGTATTCAATTCCCCCGATCTAAACTAGTTATTATACATTAAAAATATTGAGAAATATTGAATATAATCTTTCTTAATTTTGAGAAGAAATATTTCTCATTAAGGAAATGTCAATTTTTAGAAAGAAAAAAAAGTAACATTATTTTTTTTATTTTATTGAAACAGTGCACATGTGATTTGAAATTGGAGAGTAATAAGTCTTATCGTTAACTTATAGATAAACACTAAACAATAAAATCTATGATTTAAAACATGAAATAATGGACCTAAATACATTTGTTAGATGAATAATAGTATACCAAAAAGTGGATGACATTTTTTATTTTGTATTAATAAAGTAATAGAATATACTAAGCAAACATACATTTCTCAAAGAGCTATAAGTTACACTAAAATATATGCTATAGTAACTAACAAGAGTCAAGAAAGAAGTAAAAGGTTAATAATGATATATAAAACTTTGATTAAGTAGGTCATATATGTAGGATTTATTCTATGTTATAATTAAGCACGCTCTAATAAAACATTAACATTTTCTAATTAATAGATTAATGGACCTAAATACACTTATTTAAAGAAAAAATGTTATAAAGTATACTCTTTATAAAAGTTCCGGGAGTACTCTTGGAATATTTGTCTCTAACTAATATAATTAATATATATGTGATTTTTTTTTAGAGGGCTATAGTTTAGTTAAAAATCTTTTTTCCACCTTCTTATAATTATTCTTAATATTTTTTTATTGTTTCAAGCTAGTAAAGTATATTCCATTAATTCCTAGCTCAACTACACAATTGATCTCAAAATTTTGTTAAATTTTACGATTTAACTCATCAACTTTTTACTTAATAATACTACATCAAATATAAAATTAAATTTAATCCAATTTTTAAAATTAGAATAATTCTGGACCATAATAATCACAGTTAATATCTTAATAAACTTTTTTTATATTATATATCTAAGTTTGATACATTCGAATAAAGTGAACATTAAATCTATACTTATTAAGTGAAGTATTAAAAGATCCATTATCTTTACGAAAAAAATTATAAAAGTTATTTTAAAAAAAATATGTCAATCACGCGTTTGACACACAATCATATGTCATTAACGTAATTGACACGCGTCAGGCTTGATTGACATATTTTTCAACAATGAACTCTTATGACTTTTTTATAAAAATAATTAATTTATATTGTTTTATCTAATAAATATTGATTTAAAATCCTTTCTTCATTGTATATCAATAAGTCTCTAAGTTTTAAATTTTAACGTATTAATTTATTATCTTTAAATTTAAATTAAATACATTAAATTTAAAAAGATAGTTTATATGATATTACAAAAAAAAAAATTAATACATTAAAGTGTAAATATAGCTGAGAATTTGATCACCGAAAGCAAGAATATAATGTAAAGGGGTTTATGGTAAAAGGGTAAAAAGGAAGAAGTGGTGATAGAGATGAGATTAGTAAATTGGGGGATAGCGTCACGAAAGTCTTGCAGCTAAATGAAGTAAATACTTATTAAGTTTTTGCTCACAAAAGTCTTTTCCTTTACTTTTATGTTTTGTGATAGTCTTTGAACTCCTTGAGAGGAAAAAGAATGTGATCATATTAATTTTAACTTTCGGTGTTGGAAGAAAAGAGAAAGAGAAAGCTTTCATGAATTAATTATATAATGTATGACTCTCATGGACCTTATTGCCTACCGTGCAAATGCCCTCCAAGCCACACCCACATAGTTTACTTAAAATAAAATATAAAAAAAAACACACATAGTTTGGGTTTGACTCTTCATACATACATTAGCTTTTTAGATGTAAAATACTATGTAATATTTAAATTTCATATGTATTTCAAAAGTGTCAAAACATTTATTTATGTATAAAGTCAAAATTTTCAATTTTCAATTTTTATTATTAAAATATCTTTTAATTAAATATTTTGATAAAAAAATTGATTAATTTAATGAAATATTTAAATTGATGTATGATTTGAATTTTTTGATCAAATTTATCCCATTTTTGGTCCAAAAAATTTATTAAAAATCATTTAATAATATAGATCGTAAATTGAAATAAAAAATATTAAAATTAATAAATTAATTTTTTTTACATAATATTAATAGCTAAATAGATGTCTTTCCAATGAAAATTAAAGAAATCGAGCCTACAAAATTATATGTATGTAATAAAAAATTATCATATCAATTTAGATTCTATTATATCTATGATATACGACAATGTTAAATAAGAATAAGTATCTCATTCTGTGTGGTTACTCTTGTTTCACAAATTATGCATGTATAAATGTTTTTTTTTACGAAACTAAATTAATATACTTTGATGTTATTTATATATGTGATTATTTTATATTAAAATTTTAAGTTAAGGAGAAGAAAATAAATATTTTAAATGCAATCATATTTGACGAATTTATCAATATATATATATTTGTGAGAGTGTGAAAGAGAATATTTTAGAAAAATATTTGAGATATTTTTCTAAAAGAAAAGTGACAAAATAATGATTTTGAGAAACACTTGTGTGTCACTATTTTGGGTTATCTCGATTTTTTATATTTTCTCTCACTTTGTACCCATTAATTTTATTAGTGGAAGAAATATTTTTGGAGTTTATCCAGTGAATGTAGTCAAAATTAAAGGATAAATCACGTTAAATTATCAATTTTATTATTTTACTTTGTTAAATTTATTTTATTTTTATCCGTTGTGTCCCAATAACTTATATTAGAGTTGGTTTAATAAAATTCATAGTATGTTATATGATTGCAGCATAGATTGATCTCTCTCATCAGAAAATATTTTATTACGTCAAAGGCGTATTTATTTATAGAAAAATAAATACAAAAAAAAAAATGTCAAGTGAGAAGGTAGATATTAAAAAATAGTGTTATGTGTGTGAGAAAGTGACAAAGAATATTTTAGAAGGGAGTTACAAAATAGTGAGTTTGATAAACACTCATGTTTCACTATTTTGATTTTATCTCAATTTGTTGTATTGTCACCCACTTTGTAACAATTAATTTTATTAATAGAAAACATATTTTTTGGAGTTTATCCCGTGACGTAGCATAAATTAAAGGGTGAATCATATTAAATTATCAGCATCATTATTTCACTTCGTTGAATTTATTTTATTTTTACCCGATATGCTAAACAAAAATATTATAATTTGTTTTAAAAATTATAGAATCGATCTTATCATCATATTGACTCACATCAAAAGTGACTTGGAATTAAAATTAACAATATAAATTATAAAAATTATTTATGATATCTCTTTTGATTAAATTATACTCCAATCCAATGTTATTATTGATGACTAAATTTATTATAAATAAAAATTATTATATCAATAATAATTATAATTAGTGCGATATACTCCTCAAATTATATAATATTTGTATGTAAGGAAAAGTATCAATTTGGGGACCAAATGACGATTCATTTGTTAGACATGCTTGTAAGTGCAATCTGGGGACCAAATGAAGACCGACCAATAGTTTGTCAATTTCTTAAAGTAAGAAATAAATAAGTAGAAAATGCATTAAATATGTAATGATTTGAAGAAGGAAAATAAATAAATCAATAAATAAAATAAAAGAGAATTTAAACTCCCAATAAATAGGAGTAAAAATGGTGGAGATGCCTCATTTTATTTAGCTTTATTATAAGTTTAGAGGAGAATGAATGCACTGGCAGCTTTGCCATCATAAATAGGCAAAGCTGTGATCGATCAAGAACAACCTAACAGGAGTTGCTTTATTTATAACTTTCATAAACCTTTGCGATTTAAATAAAATAATTAGAAACAAATTATTTATAGATGCAATTTAAATAAAATAATTAGAAACAAATTATTTATAGATGCATTAAACATGATGGTTAATATGTTCGCTAATAGCTTAATGAAATCCATTATACGTGGTATGAGATTATCTGTTTTGTTTCATAACTACAAGTTCAACGGACTCATGATTATAACTTGACAATTCAATATGATCTCACAACTTTACTTATAGGAAAAAATTTCAAAACACATTGTGTTATTTAGATATTGTTCACCTCTTATAAGCACAACATCACTTAGATTTCTAAGTAATGTAGTCACATTGAATCATACATTCACACTTAGGAAGTCTTACATCCACGTAAGAACACAAATACACATGGTCTAGTAGGGTCATGGTTCTGATACCAACTTATACATGATGATTAATTCGTCCGCTTACAGTTGAGTGAAACTCATTTCATGTGACACGAGATTGTTTGCTTTGGTCCATAACTACAAGTTCAACGGATCTACGGTTATGACTTGACAGTTTAGCGGGATCCCACGGCTTTGCTTCTAGAGAGAAACCCAAAAACACGTCATGTCATCTAAAAAGTGATCACAATCTATAAACACATCACCACTTAACTTCCTAAGTAATGTATGACATGTATAATCACATTGTATCAATGCATGAGACAAAATCTTCTTCTTTATAAAAAAAATTATATAAATAATAAGTCTAAAGTTTATAAAGAAAAAAATAACACACTTTTAATATTAAACGATATCATATTATATGGATTTAAATATTAAATTAATCTAAATAATTGTATTTCAATTTTAATGTTGTCAAATTAGACGACTTTTAATATGATATACTTAACTTGAGTTTTTTAATAATAAAAATATATGAAACATATATAATATTGATATTTTTGTGATTAAATTTATTTTTATTTTTAAATAATTACACAATTCATATAAACTAATTGTGACCCAAATCACATATCATTTATATACCTAAATGAGTTATACGTAGTTAAATAAATTTTTAAAGGTGATACTTTTTGTTTTTTCTTTTCCTTTATTAAATTAGAAAATAAATTTATGAGCTTTAATAAGGATGATTATTACCAAAGCTACATTAGATCTTATCTTTATTTTGTCCCAACTTACCTGTAAATCCTTCAATATTCAATGTTAAACTTTTAACGCGTTTTTGTCTTTATAGACTTTCCCCACATGAATAAATAATACACATAATATTTTACCCTTTATTATGCTCATTTGTGGTTTGAAAGCTTGCCTAGCTTTCCAATGTTGATTTGCAACATTTTTCATTTTTGTTTTGTCCTTTATAGTATTTTTGAAGACAAATGGTAAAATGCATTTGGAAATATATATTTTTTTTTTATTTTTTTTCCTTTTTTATTTTTTTTAAAAATCTCTTCTCAACTTAAGATATCAAGTTAGGTAGCATATTTTCATTGGAGAATCAAGTTAGACACATTTTCAATATTCAATTAAATTATGCCACCTATTTACTTTATGTTTCATCTCACAGTGAGATTAATTACTCTTTGAAAAGTAAAAAAATCTATATATTATAAATTTATAATATATATATATATATGTATTGTTAGTAAGTATTATCTTAATTACATAATTATAATTAATGAAAAATTATCATATCAATTATAATTTTGATATATAGAAGTGTTATTTATTTAAAAATTATTATGAAATGTATGAGCATTGACAAAACTATACAACTTTTTACACTTTTTTTGAAAAATAATATCATACTCATATGTAATTTATAACGATGAAGGCTAATTAATATGAATTCAAATAGATGAATATCATTCCATCTGTATTTTAGCCAATGAAGGTAAATAATACAATTTTATCTTAAATTTCATCTAAATTAAGTTCACTCAATGTAAATTTAACAACATGAATTACATAACTTCGTTAGATTCAACCATTTGTATCCAATGTCTCTTCATATATTGTTCATCCTATGAAGGTTACTGAACCAATCAATTTCGATATTATTCTATCAGTTCATATGTCATAAAAAAAAGTTTTTTTAATTGTTATTTATTATTTTTTAAATATATTTTTTATCATTATTTTTTCTCTTGTTTTTTATTGAGTATTAATTTTTTTAAATAAAAAGTTATATTAATTTTAAATTTTATTGATATAAAATATTACTTTATTATATAAACCAATGAAATGAATAATTTGTCAAAGTTCTCCGTTGAGACATCCCACGAATTGTTATTGAATAATATTTTGTAAATAACATATGTATCTCCACTTTATTTGGATAGTAAATTAAATACTCAAAATAACCAACAAAAAAAAAAGTATTATGAAAATAACATTTTTTTAATTTTGTTTTTTTAGGAAATAAAACATAACAAATTGATCAGTAATTTTCAATTTAGGGAAAAAAAAGAGAGGAAAAACAGTAAACTTTTGTTTTTTTTAATAAGAGCTAATGTGCAATCTATATTTAGAGATGTAAAAAACATATTTTTATGTTATACAAAAAGTAACATGAATATATTGCATGAAAGGAGTTATAGATAAAATCTCGTTTGTTAAAAAAAGAGAGTTATTACTAATAAAACCAAATTAATTTCTCCAACAATTTTCTTAATTAATCACAATAATCACATTTGAATTCCTTCCATCTTTCTCTTCAAAAATATGTCCCACAAAAATGTTAATGTGTTTTTACTCTATTTTTCGCATTTTTAATTTATACCTTTAATCTAATTAAATATATATATTTGTAAAAAAAAAATCTAACTTCATGGAGCTCTATGTTATCTTTATCATTTTTATAATAAGTCATAAATTTGTAAATTAGCATGTGTTACCAATTTTGATATTTTAAAATAATTTCATACAATAATGTACCCAAAATCATCTCGTTTTTCGTAAATCTCATCGGTTAAATTACAACAACTATTTTACAAAACCATCTTAATAATTTGAAATTATTGAGATAATCGGTTAAATTACAACAAGTATTTTGCAAAACTATCTTAGTAATTTAAAATTTTTGAGATAATAAAAGATGATGTAAAAAGTACCATTCATTTTAAGGATGATTTTATTGTCCTTTTCATGTATAGAATATTGTATAAATAATATATATATCATCGAGATTTTATAGGTATAATTTTAAGAAGTTAATTAAAAATTCTAATCGTATGACATATTTTATCACTCAAAAATGTAATAAAAAATTTAGTTTATTATTCTTATTTTTAGAGATAACATTTTTTTATATATCATTGAAATAACATAATTAAACCTACGTTCTATAGACAAAATAATGAAAAATGAAGTGTATCAATTTAGCCAATAAGATACAATGAGACAAAAATGACAGAAGATTCAAAGCCCCAAAACAAGTGTTAGTAATTTAGTTGATTGAGTCTACATCTTCTTCTCGAGGTAAATTAAGAGTATGTCTTCTTCACGCTAAAGGGTTCTTATCGATTAGACTAAAAAGTTAAGTGTTCCCACTTCCAAAAAATAACTAAACTATTAACTTGAATTTGTTGTCTTTCTTGTAGTTTGAATTGCTTGTCAACTTTGTTAGAAAATTTGGATAAAATGGTATAATCATAAATTTTTCCTCCTAAGATCTTCCTTAGTAAAATATCAAATAACAGAGAAATATATAATACACAACACAAGAATTATAGTGGAAACTCCAAATTAGAGAAAAACCACTTTCGTTGTCAAAAGACAACCAAAGAAAAATTCACTGTGGAAAATTGTTACAACCACACTCTCATTAATTTTCCCACACACCCAAAAGACAAGAGCAATTACAAGCCCAAGAGAATTTTTCCACAAAATTCTCTCACACAAGAACTTCTCATACAAGCTTTTCTCTATTTTTGGGATGATTATCAACGAAGAAATGAAGCCATATTTATAGCCTTCAAGTTCTCATTTCATATGTCAAACATTTCTTCATTCAACAAAATTAGGCTACTTAATTTTCCTATTCTTTATTCAAACAAGGTTAAGCACTTCCATCTTTGACAATATGGCAAGCCACCTTCCATGAATTTTCTTTTAAATTAGGCACCTCTATTTTGACTAATAAACCTAATATTATTTTTAATCAATCATAACAAACTTTAGTGAAAATTATGTGATTTTCAATTTCATAGTGTTAGCTAATTTATAATTTTTATACAAGATTTTTGTTTTTAAATTATTGTATTATATTCTATTAAATCATATATAAAACTTATATTTTTAGTCTATTTTATCATATTTTAATTTTTTTAATGGAATTTTAAAATTTTTTACTCAATCAATTAAAGATAAAGTTTAAAAAAAATTTAAAATATTTAATTTTAAAATATTAACTTAATAGACAATACAAATATAAATTTTATAAATTATACTTTAATATTATATTTAATCGATATTAGAAATTAACAGTCCGAGAGAGAGAGAGAGTCATTATCTATTTCATCATATGACAAACATCGAGAAAATAACATGTAACATGAATTTTTAATAATAGGAAATACGGGTCTTGAAAACAATTTTTCAGAATACACGTTTCAAAAAAGTTAAATAAAAATAAATTCAAAAATTCAAGTGAGTACATATATATTTTTAAGGTCTACGTATTTCTAGGTTCTTTAATTTATCAAAAAAAAAAATACATTCTGGTCATATATATTTTAATTATATACTTAGAGTCTAATTTTTTAAGAATTTCAATCAACTTCAAATATTTTTTAAAGATAAACTCATTATTAAAGAAAATCTTAATTTGAAAAATACAAAAGATAAAAAAAAATACAAATATATTAAAAATATATTTCGATTCCTTTATCAATTTTTTTGTTTTAATCTTAACTGAATAATTTTTTTTTACATTTTTTTCTTTCTAAAAATTCCAATTTATTTTAAATCCAATTCATTTTTTAATTGTGATTTTTTAAAAAATTAAAAATCTTATTTTTTTCCTTCAACATTTTGAGTTTAACTAAAATAAGAGAGAAAATTTGGAAGTGATTGAAATTTTTAAAAATTAAGGATTTTTGTATATAAATTTTTTTAAAAAATATATAAATTTCATTAAATGTCAAAAGTTAAAATTTATATAAAAAATCATAAATATAAATACATTAATAATCAAAATTAATAAACTAAAACTAAAAACATTCTTAAACCTAAAGAGAAATCTTAAGGTTTTATATTTAGCTATATTTTAAGGTTCTTTAATGGATGTTTAAATGTTTTTATTAATATATTTATTGTTCTTTATTAAAAATAAAATATTGATATCATATTATAATATTTATGATCTTTGACACGGTAAATCTAGATAAAAATATAAATCGATAATAAACTAAAAATTTTAAGAGCATAGAAATGACATAGATCATTGTAAATTAATACTTAGATAATAAATTATTCTAAAACAACATCTAGGTGAATAAATAATATAAATAAATATATATATATATATATATATATATTCAAAATAACTATTAATAAGAAGATATATTTATCAGAGGATTCACGCAGAAGAAGTTCTCTTTCCAAAATAAATCAAATTAACTTCTTAAAATTTTACAAAAGAAGATAATAATAAAAAACTGACTAGTGATATTTTAATATTATTCCTGAGTACTTAAAATATAAACGACTAATTGGTAATTTTTTATTTTTTTTGACATATTACATGGCCTATAATATAAGTCACCTTAGCTCGTATTTTTATATCAAAGCTAGCTACTTAAAATTTGACAACCCTTTTTATCCATGAAATTCAGGTATTGTAATTTTAATGCTTGATACTTAATACTTAAAAATAATCAATAAAGTTTAAATATTTGAACAAAAAATAATAAAAATAAACTTGAATAAAGAAAAAAAAAACAAATATAGAAGGATAAGGAAAAAGTAAATTGATTTTCTGACTTTAAATAAATATTCTGACGCAATGGTATAATATAACAGATCATTCAGGCTATAACCAGAAGTTTAACTCACTGAGCCTCTGCCAGTTTTGGCTTCAAGGACCAATTAATTCAATTACTGTCAATTTATATGTTGACCCATTTAAACAGTCATTTCCCAATGAATGTACTGTAATGTTTTTACAAATAAACCATTTTAGTTATTTTTTAAATTATTTTAATTTTAATTATTATATTTAAATTAAAAAAATACTCATATGATAAATTAACTAATTTATTTAATTTATTGTCAATTTTTTTAAACATATCATTATACTTTTATAAAATTTGTTTTTTTTTTAAATTGAGATATTTTTAAACATGAAATTCTTGTGTTAAAAATAATGTTTATAAAAATTAGTAAAAAATAATAAGAATTAATAAATTTCCAACAATGCAAATTCTTATATGAGTATTTTTATTTATTTGAATATAATAGAATAAATTTATTAGGTTTAAAAATAAATTAACTTGAAATAAATCACTAAAAAAATTAACTTACGAAAGAAAATTATTTAGGACACTTAATCCTATATAATAACCCCATTTTTTTTAATTATAAATAAATAAAAAATTGAGAAGTACAAACACCGACAGATTGGATAAATGCTACTTTCATTCCTGAAACTTTCCTCAGTTTTAAAATTCAGTACTAACTGATTATACCATGTTGAGTTATATAAATATTTATAATTTAATTTGATTTTATAATATATTTTAATTTGCTCAATGTTTTTAGTTAAATAAAATTTATTTATTAATTTCTTAATTCTTCACTTTCACACTATAAAATATTAAAATATTTAGTTACGACAAATGTGAAATTTGTATAATTTTTTTTTACTTCTTACTTTTTCTCTGGCTAGTAAGACTCGTGTTTTAAAGTGAACTTTATATTATGAAATTCATTTATTTAAAATTCAAATATCTATGTGAATTTCATTAAGCAATAAAAAATATAAATAATTATCCTAATGTTATGATAATAATTTATAGCAAATTTAGTGTTTTTTTTTTAATTTTATTTATCAAATAAAATTTAATGACAAAAATTTAAAATAACAAAGATAAGGAAGAAAAAAAAGTATAATTATTTTTCCACGTATATTTAACAAATTAATATTGAACCCAATAGCTTGAGAACTTTATATATATATTTTTCAAAAAATTATTTCTAATTAAGTAACCAAGACATGTAATGGTATAAATAAAATATGAGAAGATTTCTACATAATACCTATGAGTATGGTTTTCTTTTGATAATGACATTGTGTATAACAAAAAAATTTAAAAAAAAAATTTAAATATTAAACTATAATAAAAAAAATTAATTTTTTTTATGCTTTGAAAAATTAATTATATCTTCTTTTTTTAACTAAAGGATTTTTATTACTGTGTAGTGTTTTGTATTAATGGTTATGGTCCATATGTGTGCGTGCGAAACATTATCTTGATATGATTTTATGATTATTTAAATTGTTAGGTTTATTTGTTTTCTTTGCTCATAATTGATCTATCTCATCTTAATTGCTTTGAAATGTGTATCTATGTGTGTTTCATGTGTGCTAGCTATGAGAAATGCTAAAGGGGAAAATTTTGGACTCAAATTTATACTTATCCAGTACTATATATATATATATGGTGTGTTTTTGTGTTAAACTAAACGAGTATTTAGCGGTTATATAAATTTATATTTAAATTTAGATAATATGTTTTTAAATAACTATAAAAATAAAAATAAAAATATTTATTTTAAAAAATTTAATCATATAAGATACTATAATTATTGTGAGTGTAAATTATATGAAGTCATAGCATTCTTTAGGTAAAATTGTTTTGAAAAATAAATAACTACATTTCAAAAATTAATTTAGCATACATATTTATATTTATATTAATTAATTATAATGTGATATGTGTATATTCTTTTTGAAAATGAATTTTTTTTTATATTTTTAAAATTATTTTGATATATGTTATTAGAGATGTAAATTGAGTAATTATATTCTATCTAAAAGAATGCAATTACTCACTACTTCAATAATACATACTATATTAGAGAGAGATAGAAATAAATATAAAATACGAATAGTAGTGTGAGAATTGTGGAGTCAATCATATATGAGTGTGTATATAATATTGAGTCTATCTCTCTCGTGATGAGTACACACTTTTCAATACACTTGAAGTATAAAAAAATCCTTTAACAAACTCATAATTTAAAAATATTTTATTTCATTTAGATTTTATCTCATCTCATTTGGATGTTTACTAATCCGTATAATAGTAATCAATCATAATGTGAATAAACATGAATTGAAATGGAGAACAATGGAGTGCAAAATTCATTTCATTTGCTTATGTTTACTAAAGAATCGAAATAAAAATATTAATACTTTAATGTCCTTTAAATAATAATAATGTAAAATATAAAATAAAAGAAAATATTAAATAAGTGATAGCTTTGTAATTGCATCTTATTCATTTGAAAGACGTTATCAATACCAAGAAAAAATATAGAAATAATAAATGTGGATGACTCTCAAATTTGTGAAGTCTTTATTCCCTTGTCACCATACTTTTACGAAGTAAACAAGGGAACGAGAATGACTCATTTTCCTTAATTTCTTTCATTCTTAGTGGTTAATATATTTGATTATTTTTTATTTTTACGTTGTTTTTTGTATTTTTATTTGTCTCATTAATTTAGCTCATTTAGGATAAATAATAAATGAAATATTACAATATGTATAATTATTTTATCATCTTAACTATTTAAAAATAAATAGGACAATATACGATTGGTTTATAAAATAGATCGTATCTTACATTTTAAAAATATGTCATCTCAATTTATACCATAATTATGTTATAATTATTATAAATATAAACGTGTATAAATTTGTTAAGACTCATTCTTTTTCATTTTCAAGCTACATTATCGTATAAACTATAACTTTTTTTTAGTTTTAATATATATAAATTAATTATGATATAAACAGTAACAATCTTTTTCAAATACTTTTGATAAGAATTTTCATTCTGATATAACATTACTACAATAAAGAATATTTAAGTTAATTTTTCTTATAGCTTATAATGAATTTTAAGTTGGTATGTTTATAAATCGACGTAAAATTTAAAGTCGATTCAAATTAAAAATTAACTTTAAATGGACTTGAAATTTAAAAAAATACTAAAAAAATAAAAAAATAGTATCAATTGGACAAGTCAATCGATGCATAATGTATTTTCGATTCTATATGTCAATCGATGCAACATGTGGTGTTGTTTTGGTTAACGCATAGAACCGACACGACATCACGTGTAGCAACGGTTGACACATAAGACCGAGGTGTCACATGTAGCATTAATTCTACATGCCAACCGATGCTACATGTGGCATGTAATGTTAGTTTAATGTATCAACCAACGCTACACGTGGCACTAGCATCGATTCTACATGTCAATTGATGCTACACGTGATGTCGCATCAGTTGATAAGTAGAACATATGTTAACTTGCTTTTTTGATCAATCATTGCTTCATCATTGTTCATTACCAGTACCCTATGATGCTATCACAATCCAAAAAACTGTTGGATAATATATGGATTGGTCATCAAATTAAATTATACTAAATTTTGACATAGTACTATTTATTTTTACTTAAAATAAAACTTTTTTACTACTTGTATTTTATTATTCTACTTTTATTGTGAATAATATAATAGCTCTTGTTTAGTCTATTATACTGAAGTTGTTAAGTACCATAAATTTAAGAGAGTAAGTAACGTAAATTTAAGATATGCAAAGTATCTCATGGTAAATTTGTATTAAGTAGACAATCATCATGCACCAAGCCATTCAAGAAGCTATGAAAAAAATATAATTATGAGTATGCTATAAATTTCAATAAAAATCGTAGTTCTTTGATGACGATTGTTACGAGCAAAAATAGTATGAATGATACATGTATTGTGCCACTTCCTAAAGAAATATCTAATATAAACATTGGACAAGCTTATATATTGATTGAGTGCATATTGCAATCATTCGAGTTTTAAATGATCGATTTAAGTATAATTCAAGTGTGAACAATATGAGACCTCAATCAGTAAACAACTTTCATTTATGTAGAGCATATACTTATATTTATATTATGTAGTTAATTATATATATTTCTTTTATATATGCATGTTATTATCGACTTGAAGCTAATCACATATCACATTTAGCGATATCTTATGATTCATCATATGTAAATCAATATCAAGAGTAAGATGCTGGTATAAAAGTGAAATAATTATGTGATAGAGCATTAATACTTCAGAGAAATCAAAATTTGATAATCCTTTCCACTAAACTTTAAACAAAGACAAGATCATTGAATGTTGGTAATCTTTGATTTATATGATAATCATATTTGGTATTGTGGCTCATCTTCCATAGAATTGAATAACTAATTATTTTTCTTCTATTATTCATTATAATATTGAATAAAGATGAAAATATTAAATCTTTTAAACTTTGATAGGACATTAAAGCTGTGAAATAAGAGTAAGGGTATCGTAATTGAAAAATTACAAAAATTTATACGAGATAAAGTTATGGTATGTGCTAGGGGTGTCCAAAAACCGGATTGGACCGGATCGGACCAAATTGAACGGTTTTACTAATCAAACGGTCCGGTCCGGTTTGTATTAATTTTAAACCGTTCGAACCGGACCAGACCGGTTTAATAATATATTAAAATTTTCACATTATTCTTCATTAAATTATAAAAAAATCGAACCAAATCGGACCGAACAGTTTTATAAATCAAACGGTCCGGTCCAGTTTTTATTTTTTAAAACCGTTTCAAACGGTCTGATCCAGTCCGGTTCTAGTAATATGAACGGTTTGGTCCGGTTAGATTTGTTTTAGGAAAAATCGGACCGGACCGGACCATGGACACCCCTAATATGTGCAAGTAAATGTTAAGAATGAATTTTATTAATTTAATGAATTGTACATTGAATAGTAAAGAATCACAAAAAATTATATAAGATAAATTTATAGTATGTTCAAGTAAATGTTAAGAATAAATTTTATTAATTTAATGAATTGTATATTGAATAATAAAGATGTTTGAATTGATAAATCATGTATATTTGTTTTTTGTAAGCTCCACGACAAAGTGATGAAGTTATATATGATTACTTTGTTTGGAAATTTATGAGTGAGATCATCTCAAATAACGATATGTCAATTAAAGATGTGATAAATATAACTAATATACTATTTTAACATATAAGTTATTTTTAATGAATTTATGATATTAATTATGAAATAAGTTTTGTTCATTTATATTTCTAGAATTGTAATACTTGTTAGGTGATATTTGATGTACTCACGTATTTTATAATCATACTTTAAATTTATTAGCATAAAAAACTTGAAATTTAATGCCTCATATAGCAAGTTATGTAAGTTTTTAATCATCTTCATTTGAGGCTATAAGAACATTGAGTTAATATTGTATATATACTTGTTAAATAATTAATATACTAATTTTTTAGCATATATATAGGTTATTTTTTGTGAATTCGTGATGTTAATTTATTACTTTGAATTTAAATACACGTATTTTTTTTGGTTGGAGTAAAAGATGATATTATAAGTAAATTTTTAAAGATTTACGAGAAAATTTGTAGAACATATGCTTCAAATTATAAAATCAGAAGAAAAATATGATGATATGAAATAACATTGGAATCTTATTATTATGTGTTTATCTTTTAAAATTGCATATAATTTTAAATATATGTAATTTTATATCTAATATACCATGCACATTTATATTTACTTATTATACTTGTGATATTGTAATAAAGTTAAATATTTATATGTGCATTGTAAGTAGATTATTTTTTTTTATTATAAATTGGTTCTTAAATAATTATTTTTAAAGGGATAAAAGATTTTAAAAACTCTTTTAAACATACTCTATTATTTTTTTTATGTCATATGATTTAAAACATAGATGGACACTAATAAGAATAACTAAAATATGTTTAAAAGTTATGATAACCGACTTAATATTTAAAGTTGATTAATAAGTGGGATCGATTTAAAATTTAAAGTTGGTTATAACTTAGAACCAATTTAAAAATTAAAATCACTTCATTTTAAATTAGCTAATAACATATTTAAAAATCATTTGTTGTAATAGTGTAATGTTACAAATTATTAGAAAATCAATTATCACGAAAAAAGTTATTAAAAGAATGATAAATAACAATAATAATAATAATAATAATTATAATTATAATAATAATTATTATTATTATTATTATTATTATTATAAAAATCTATACTTAAAAATGATTAAAAGAAAAAGAATTAAATGTTATCCATCTTAAGATATTATGATGATATATTTGTAAAATTATATTAATTTAGTGTTATTTTTATAAAAAAATAAATAAATATTATGGATACAATTTATACTATATTTCAGTGATATATTCACCTATAATAATATCTAAACCTTAGCTTGTATTTACGGCAATTAATGCTCTTTTATATATCATTATTTGAATAACATTTTTAGTGCTATTTTTCTTGTATAGCACTAACCTTAAAAATTGATATTATATAGAATTTAAAGTCCATGAACACAAAATTTGTGTTATAGTTATGTCACTGATCGCAATATAATTATATTATTTAACTTGTAATAAAAACTAATAATAATGATAATTTAACCGAAAAACAACACATGACAGCTGGTTCATTTTATCATATTTTTCTCTCAATTCTATTGAGAATTTAGAATTAGAATATATATTTTATATCCTCGACAATATTTTAATGCTCTTTAATTTTACAAGTAAAACAAAATAAATATACTAAATAATTTGACCTAAATAATCAATAAAAACTATTCAATAGATATAGGACTTCTTTAAATAATTATACTATTCATATATCTTAACTAAAACTCGTACATCAAATTTTCTACATATTCAAATGAGATACAAACCGCTAAGGCACAAAGATATTCATTTTTGTTAAATATATAATCATTTTTATATATATATATATATATATATATATTTTTTATTATGTAATGTTTTATATTTCTTTCGTCCATTTTATTTATTTATTCTCAATTTAAGTAAATTTTTTTCTTACCCATTTCATAGAAAAATAAAACTCAAATTCTATATCATTATACGTATAATTTTCTTCTTTGATATGTTCAATTATGCACCATAATTTGTTTTTGATTTTCTTGTTTAATATTGATTGTTTAATTAATTGTTTTGTCGAATAAGCAACGTGAGATTATAATAATTATAATCAATTTTAATTAAAACTCTCTTTCTTAGTGGTTCTTGATATACACAATAGTTGTGTTTTTTTTTCGCATTTATACTGATTGGAAGTATGTTGTATCCTTTATGCATGCAACTTATACAACTAATATATGTTGTACATCTTTTCTTTCTTTCTTTTTTTAACTTTAGAAAGTTTACGCATATTCTTTTAATATTGCTTAATTTTACGAGTTCAAAACTATATTAATTAATGACAAATACTATATAAACTAATCTTTATTACTTTCATTTTAAGTTGTACAATTGGTCAGGCAATGTCATGTTGCATTTTTACTTCTTATTTTTTAAGAGTTTTTCAGAAAATAAGGACACGCTTGACATTTTTGTGATTTTAGTTGAATTTGTTTCATTAATTAATGTCTAGATCCAGAATTATGAAATATATAGGATAGCTAGAGAGAGACATGAATGCAACACAAATAATGTGTAGACACAAATAATGTGTAACAGTTTATGTGTGCACAATGTACTCATGATCGAGATATAAAGAATTTTATAATATAGTTTAAATTTACATAATTCAAATTATATCGTGAATATCTAATAACTCTATATTATCTTATTAATTATCTTCAAACCTAAATTCATCGACTCAACAAATTAAAATACAAGTAGGAATAATACTAAATACGCAGAAATATAATTTTTAGGGTAAATCGAAAATACGGTTAAAATTTAGAAAAAATAAATATTTTTATTCAAGAAAAAATATTAAGATAAATAAATCCAAGCAGGAAGCTAAACTAAAATGAAACCAATCACATCACTCTCACATAACTATCTATCAAGTATCAAACCTACCTAACAATGCTGGGTTGGCATGTGAGTTAAAGAGCCAGCCTTTTATGTTGTTATGATCTTCTTCATGAATAATCAGATCCCTCTTTCTATTCTCTATATGGGACAATGCAAATAGGTTTATTATAGTTATAACCTAATTATTTTATTATTATTTTTAATAATTTATTCATTTTATTTTATTATGAAAAGTTAACATAACAAAGAAAAATGATTAAATTTAAATTATTATTTTTTTAATTTTATTTTATTTATCAATTGTTATCTATTACTAAAAAAAATAATGTATAAAATTAATATTTTAGTTGAAAAATATAAGAAAAAAATACAATCACAAGTGTGGAAACTCTCATTCAATTTCAAACCACAACAGTTTGCAGTTTCTTATTTGGCCACGTAGCTACCTTGCTCCTTTTGAATGGCTAATAAGAAATAAAGTCAACTCTAAAAACATAGACTCTTAAAGCCACAAAGGCACACAAAAAAGCTAGATGGAACTATAAAAAAAATCCGAGTTATTGCTCAATAAATTACTGATCCCACTACTTTTAATGCAATTTAATCTCTGTCCTATCCAAAAAAAAAAAACACAAATATGTAGGGCTAGTCTACAAAGTCTTTTCCTATTTATTTAATATCGAGGGTGGGGGATTCTAACTAAACTTTCCTAAACTAAATTTCTAAGTGTTTACTAATTATACTAAAAAACGACTCTCTATTTTCATAGTGTAAATCAATATAGGTGCTAATTTCACATAAAATTTTACAAATTATTAATTCTAAGATTCTAATAAAAAAATTAACCATAATTCATACTCTACTCTCTTCTAAGATTATTAATTCTAAAATTATTTAATCCTTTATAGCATATTTGGTATACATACGAGTATTTTTAAAAACAATCAATGAAATTTATTTTTATAATTTTTAGATTTATTTGTTTATAATAATTATAATTAGACAATCTATTTAATTATTTCAAGAATTACTTATTCTATAATATTTAATAAAAAAGAATATATATTTTAATTAATTGATAAACTTATTGATTAATATAAATATTTTATGTATTTTAAAATATATATATTAAATAAAAAATTAGTTTAAAATATAAGTAATTAATTTTATTCATATTTTATAAAGTTTTATAAATATTTTCAAATTTTTAATAAAGTTTTCATAAATTCTGTGATTTTTTTCAAAGTTTTCGTCGATAATGATAATACTTTCGATATTTTTGTAAAAATTATATCTCAAAATCTTTATCGATATCGATATTTCAAATCTTAGATATATTCACATAATTCATACTCTACTCTCTTCTAGCTTATATATGTAATTTGTTTTAAATTTATATTTCTTAAAAAAAGTCTTTTGGAGATGGAAAAAATATTAGAGAAGTCTTTTTATTTTCCAAAAACTCAAAAATATCCTTCGATTTTAGAAAATATGAAAACATATTAGTTCTATTATTATTCTATTGCAACAACCTTCCTCAAATTTCTTTATTTTATTTTTCTTTTACAAATATCTTCCTTTAAATTTTTTTTAAATAGTGATAAGAAAGGATATAATTGTTATTTTTTAAAGATGTAAATTTTTTTTGTTATTTAATAAAACATAAAAGAAGTTATTTATAATTGATGATTTGTTCTTTTCTCTATAAATTGTATCTATAGGAAATGGGTTGTTTATTGTGAGGTTGATATCTTTAGATTTTTTTTATTATCAATTGAGAATATTAATTTTTACATTGATTTATTAAATTTAAATAAAAATATATCAATAATTTAAATAAATATATTTTATGTATTTTAATTAAAAATAATAATAAAGGTACTATAAATTGTAATCCAGTGCATTTAATTGCGTTCAAATCAGGCTGAGTAAAAATAATGGGACAGCCTTAGGAAGTTTCATCATAAGCATATGAGATCACATCATTGTTACATCAAAAGGAAAACATCAACACACACTCTCTCTCTCACTAAAATAATTAGCTTTTGATGAACAAATATCACTTTCAACAACAATAATAATGCAGACCCTAATTAATTGGTAAACATTCTTATCAAAATTAGAAATCTCCCTCAAAAGTTGAAAAGGATTTGATGTTAAGGTTCATACTTATCCTAATTAGCAGCCATGTGACTTGAATTTCTTATAAGAAAATCTGCTTGGCATATAGATGATGATATTCAAGTTTAGTGTTGCAATGGATATTATAATATCAATTGATTATCGTTAAAAATAAAGAGTTCAACAACATTTTTGCCCACTTATTTTTACTCCATATGTTTAACCAAAGGAAAACTTTAGACCAATTTTTCAATTGATTTCGAAACTAGGTATTTAAACATAAATGGTGAAGTGCAATGTACTCCATACAATTTAGTTAGAGACACTACTAATGTCATTTTTTCAAATATCCAGAATTTTTAATTGTTTGTGTTTGTTTTTAAATTTTAACTATCTATTTATATATATATATATATAGTAGTTAATGACTTTGAAGTTATTAATAAAAAATAATATTTAATTTTAAGATTAATAATGTATGATTTAGATTTGATAAGTAAAATAAAAAAACAATCAAAAAATTTATACTTTTTTTCAATTGATTTTAAAAAATTTTAAACATGAAGTGAACAAGTTCAATTTTCCTCAAGTTGAAACGAGCTTTGCTAAATTTGATCTTTTGGTATATAACTTTTTACAAAATTAGAAATAAATTAATTCTAATGTTAAAATAGTACGAATAAAGTGTAAATTTTTAAAAAAGGTAAATTACAAATACATTTCTTTTAATTGTTTTTTGGAAAAAAGAGGGAAAAAAAACTCAATTGATTTGAAAAATAACAATTAAATTCTTTCTTGTCACTATTTATTGCTTTTTCAAGAAAAATATTTGCAAAAAAAAAAACAATAAACTCAAGGGATATGTTATATATTGCTCCTTAGTGAGAAAATTAGAAAAGTCCCACATTAGTTAGGAATGAAGATGGGTGTTGGATTTGGGGCTATAAATAAAGCCCTTCTTCACCATTTGTAAACATCCCAAAATTTGTAAATCTTTCTCTCTTTTATAAGGGTAATTGATTAGCTCAATTTTGCTTAATTAGTTGTAATTTTGAAGTTCATTCATTTGAAGATAGTGGAAGTGGTCGACGGCCTTGGGGACTCGGTAACATTTATCTAGACACCTCGTTAAATTTTTGGTGTTATTATTTTTACGCTTTAATATTTACGTTTGATATTTGTTTTAGTTTATTTTAGCATTTTATTTCCAATAGCATTATTTTGTGGGGTTAGTTTGAGTTCTATTCATTTAAATCATAAGTGAATAGTAACTACTTATAATAGGGAAAATATACCCGATTTTCCCAACGACAATTGGTATCGAGAGCGAAGGTTTTCTACTAGGCATTTGTTTGTATTCCGTTTGTTGCTATTGGAATATAGTTGCTAGTTGTTGTAATTTGAAGAAATGGCGGAAGAAAAATTTCTTTCAAACAAAGGCCGCCCGTCATCCACGTCAAGCGAAGTATGGTGATGAATGCAAGGTTCGAGGTGGATAAGTTTGATGGGCAGGTCATTTCGGCGTGTGGCAAGGCGAAGTTCTAGATGCTCTGTTTGACAAGGTCTAGACATCGCCATTGAAGAAGAAACGAGATGGAGCGAGATGAAATAGAGTGGAAAAATATCAATCGATTGGCATGTGGTACAATCGTTCGTGTCTCTCAAGAGAAAAAAAAGTACACGTTCGCATGAAGGAGACATCCCTTAAGTAAGTTGTGGAAGGCGTTGGAGAACAAGTTCATGAAAAAGAGTGGACAAAATCGGCTCTATTTGAAGAAGAAGTTGTTAGGTTTGAATACCTTCCGAGTCTTACAATAGCGACCACATTCTTGCTTTTAATCAATTGTGATTTGTTAAATATGGATGAAACTTTTAAAGATGAAGATTTAGCCTTGATGTTGTTAGCCTCCTTCTGGTGAGTTTGATCATCTTATTACGAGCTTACTGTTGGGAAGGATAAAAGTGTCTTTTGAGGAAGTTTGTCTTGCTTTGTATAGTTATGAAATTAGAAAGAAAGATAAAGAGAAAGCGAGGAATGAAGTAGTAGAGGCATTGTACGTAAGAAGACGTCATGACGTCATGAAACCATGACATAAAGGAAGGAGAGGTAGATCTCTACATCAAAAGGAAGACTTGGTAAAGATGAATGTGCCTTTGTCATGAGAAAGGCCATTGGAAGAAAAAATTGTCTGAAGGCTCGAAAAGAAAGGAAAAGCTATGCAATCGATGCATGTGTAGGCGAAAGCAATTCGGATCTCGATTTTGCATTGGTTGGTTCGTCAACATCATCTCATCCTGGTGATTGGATTTTTGATTCAAATGTACTTTCCATATGTCTCCTAACAAAAGTGGTTCTTTAACTTTGAAGAACTAGACGGTGGAGTTGTTTTCATGGGTAATGATTATCCATGCAAAGTTTCGAATCGGTATAATTCGTTTGAAGAATCAAGATGGTTCAACCAAGGTCTTGACGGATGTTCATTATGTTATATGAAGAAGAATCTCATTCTTTGTGGGAGTCTTAGAATCAAAAGGCTTCGGCTGTGACCATACAAAATAGGGCGGTGAAGGTTACTTAGACACTTGTGGCGATGAAATGTGTTCGGAAGAATAACGTACTACTACCTTGGTAGTACGGTTGTGGGATAGCATCGACGGACGGTTTCGGATGAAGAAAGAGATTTAGAAACTACCGAGTTATGGCATATGCGTTTGGGACATCTTCGGTGAAAAAAGCTTTCTGATTCTAGTAAAGCGAGGCTGTTAAAAGGTGCGAGAACCGCAAGTTGGAATTTCTGTGAGCATTGTGTATTGGGGAAGCGAGAAAGAGTAAGTTTTGACATCTCTTCATGTACAAAGGGCATTTTGGATTACATCCATCTTGATGTATGGGGGCAGCAAGAACTCCATCCATGAGTGGCAAACATTATTATGTCACTTTCGTTGATGACTTCTCCAAAAGAGTTTGGGTGTATCTTATGAAGAAAAAGGATGAAGTGTTAGGTATTTTTCTCAAGTGGAAGAAGATGATCGAGACTCGGTAGGTAAAAAGATCAAGCGTCCCAGGTCGATAATGGCATTTAGTACCACAAATGATCCATTTATGAAAGTTTGTGAAGAAGAAGGGATAGTGCGACACTTCACTATTCAAAAACACCACTGACAAAGCGGAGTTACGGAACGTATGAACCCGGACTTTCTTTGGAAAAGGTTCGGTGTATGTTTTCAAATCTTTGGTTTAAGCTGACGAGTGATGTGGAAATTTGAGGTCTGTGACTATGAATGCCATCTCGTCAATTACACCATCGTCTCTTTCTTGAAACCCGCACATGGAGGTATGGTATGGAAAACCTACTAGAGATTATGATTTCTTACATGTGTTTGGTTCAATTGCATACTACCATGTAACATAATCAAAGTTGGACCAAAGAGCGAAAGCCATTTTTTGGGGATCCGCTACAGTTCCTAAGGGATATCGACTATGGTTCCTTGAAACGAAAAAGATAATCTTTAGCAAAGATGTTACTTTTGATGAATGCATTGTTGAGAAAAGGTAACTAAGAAGATTGATGGTATTTTTAGAAGCCAGGTGGAGCAAACTCCGAAACAAGTGGAGTTTGAAAACAAAATTGTTAATCCGAGTTAGTGAAGATAAGACAAAAGTTGATCCTCGGTTGACGGAAGATGAATCGGATGAAGAGGTTTTAACAGAACTTCCACAAGAAGAAGAAACTTCGGTTGATAGGTCACGACGACAAAATGTCAAGGTACTTGCTCGATACAAGGATTTTGAAGACCTACCTCGCTCGGTTTAAGAATACGGTGGCACTTTGTGCACTTTCGGTTGTGCATGATGATGTTCCTTCCATATATAAAGAAGCAATCGAAGCTTTGAAGTTGAAAGATGGAAGGAAGCCATGGATGAAGAAATTTTGTCCCTTCGGAAGAATAAAACATGGAAGTTGACCTGACTACCTAAAGGCGAAGGAAATTGGATGCAAATGGGTGTATGCAAAGAAAGATGGATTTCCTAACAAAGATGGTATTGCTACAAGGCAAGGTTGGTGGCTAAGGGCTACGCTCGAAGGAGGAATCGATTATAATGAGGTATTTTCTCCGGTTGTAAAACATTCTTCCATTAGAATTTTGTTGGCCTTGGTATACAATTTGATTTGGAACTATTTCAACTTGATGTAGCTAACGTTTCTACACGGTGACTTAGAGAGAAATCTATATGTCCTCGGCGAGAAGGGTTTATTGTTGTTGGTAAAGAGAATTGGGTTTGTAAGGCTGAACAAATCATTGTATGGATTGAAGCAATCTCCCGAGCGAGTGGTACAAACGATTTGATCAGTTTATGTTGCAACAAAAGTATACCAGAAGCCACACGATCATTGTGTGTATTTTCGCAAGCTACAAAATGAGTCTTTCGTCTATCTCCTATTGTATGTCGATGATATGTTGATTGCATCGAAGACTCAAATAGAAATTGAAAAGTTGAAGGCTCAACTAAGTCAGGAGTTCGAGATGAAAGATTTGGGAGAAGCCAAGAAGATTCTCGGTATGGAGATAAGTAGAGACAGGAAGAAGGGGAAGCTTAGTTTGACCCAGAGTCAATATTTGAAGCGGATACTACAACGTTTTGGTATAAATGAACAGACAAAACCTATAAGTACTCCGCTAGTTCCTCAATTTAAGCTTAGTGCTCAATTATCTCCTCAGAATGATGTAGAACGAGAATATATGGCAAAAGTACCATATGCAAATGAAGTTGGTAGCTTGATGTATGTAATGGTGTGTACAAGACCTGACATTTCACATGCGGTTGGTGATGTAAGCAGGTACATGTATGATCCTGGTAAAGGACATTGGTTGGCTGTGAAATGGATTCTACGGTATATTATAAATACTGTAAATGTTGGTTTAATATTTCAGCAGGATAATACCATTGGTCAATGTGCAGTCGGATATTGTGATTCTGACTATGCAGGAGATTTAGATAAGCGTCGGTCAACTACCGGTTATGTGTTTACTCTTGCTAGAGCACCAGTCAGTTGGAAGTCTACCTTTTAGTCCATAGTTGCTTTGTCTACTACAGAGGCATAGTATATGGTAGTTACAGAGGCTGTGAAGGAAGCTATTTGGTTACGAGGTTTGCTTGAAGACTTGGGAGTTGGTCAAAAACATATTAAGGTGTTTTGTGATAGTCGCAGTCTTTATTCATTTAGCAAAGAACCAAGTCTACCATGCACGTACAAAGCACATTAACGTTCGTTATCATTTCGTGCGAGAGATTATTGAAGAAGGTGGAGTACTAGTTCAGAAGATTAGTACTAGTTCAGAAGATTAGTACGATAGAGAATCTCGTAGATATGATGACCAAGGTGGTAACAGCAATCAAGTTCAAACATTGTCTGGACTTGATTAACATCCTACAAATCTGAATTGGCGCTGGCGTCGTTGATCTAGCAATTGAAGAAATCATTTAAAACCATTAAATCGCTAAGGTGGAGATTTGTTATATATTGCTCCTTAGTGAGAAAATTAGAAAAGTCCCACATTGGTTAGGAATGAAGATGGGTGTTGGATTTAGGGCTATAAATAAAGCCCTCATTCACCATTTGTAAACATCCCAAAATTTGTAAATCTTTCTCTCTTTTGTAAGGGTAATTGATTAGCTCAATTTTGCCCAATTAGTTGTAATTTTGAAGTTCATTCATTTGAAGATAGGGGAAGGGGTCAATATACGCCGAGGACCTAGGTAACATTTATATCGAACCTCGTTAAATTTCTGGTGTTATTATTTTTCTGCTTTAATATTTATGTTTCAATATCTGTTTTAGTTTATTTTAGCATTATATTTCCAATAGCATTATTTTGTCGGGTTAGTTTGAGTTCTATTCATTTAAATCATAAGTAAATAGTAACTACTTAGTATAGGAAAAATATACCCGATTTTTCCAATAGGATATAATGTAATAAAACAATAACTAAGGTGATGTAATTGCTTATTTTTCGAGAAATGTTTTTATACTTTTTGAAAACCTCAAAAATCTATGTACTAATATTTCATTTTAAAAAAAATAAGTGACCACTCTTCACGCACTTAAAAGATGTTAACCTTTAATCCTCTTATTAGATTTTTAACACAAATTCATATCTTTATAACATATGAAAATGTGTTTTAACGTTTTCTCAACGATTGACAATTAGAATGGACATATTAAAAAATTCAATGTGAGAGCAATCATTAAATGTGTCCTTTAATAAATATTAAACTTTATTTATAAATAATTGTTATATTATATCACTTTATCCTATTATACTTCAATTCAAACAATTCTAAGATGTGTTATCTTAATAATAACGTGATTTTATTTTTGGTATATTTTTTATTTAGATTTTTGAAGCCTTACCTTAGTGTTACTTCATTTAAAAAAATGTATTAATTTAATACAATATATCATTTAATTAGAATTTTTGACATATATAATAATACAAATTTGATATTTAAATGATATTTTTGATAATTAATTCGTTAATTATCTCAAAATACTATATAAATATCGTATAATTTAATAATTATTCGAAAATACCCTCTGAATATCGTATATATATTAATCTACATGTAAACATTTTACAATAAATGATAAATTATATCAAATTAATATTTTTTTTAAATTGAAGTATCGTTACAGTATTATCTCAAAAATCTAGATAAAAAAATATCAAAAATAAAACCTTAGAAAATTAATGTAGAGGTAAATATGAAACTAAAACATGAATATAACAACTTTCGAGTTCACGTAAATTTTCTTATCTCATTTGTGTTAGTTAATATATTTTCTTCAATTTTATATATTTATTTCCCTTAAAAGGGTTCTGTTATCCTCTATTCTGGGTTTGGATTAGCATATTAATCTATGGCCAATTATCGACCCAATTTAAAAACTGATGGGCTAATTCAAAATACATCCCTAAAAAGCTTCCAAATACATACCCTCAAGACACATAAGCCTGATGATTTTACTCATTAAAGGTATGCATTTGAGGTTACAAGGATGTAAGTAGAATTTGCCAAACTGAAAACCACACATCCAGCTTGGATTTATCAGATTTAATGAGGAAATTTTTGTTTTTATTTAGTATATTTTCTAACTAATCGTTAAATATATATATTACATATAATGTAAGACCGATATACTTGAAGAAAAAACTTCATAACAAATTCCAAACTCCAATAACATTTAATCACAACAAATAACGTTTAATCTTAAAAGCATCACATATGTAAAAATAGAAGAATACACCTCCTATGCCATATAAAATAAATGGTATTAACTTTTACATTTACAAGATAAAGCTTGCAATTTGACTCTAAATAATTTTAAATTAAAATATAAATTAATTTTTTGGGTTTATAAGTTTCACTCCCTCAGAAATATGAATAAAGTTGACTGAAACTGATTTATTATACATTTTGGGTCCAAGATGCCAAGATGTATTATTATAAATAGTGTTAAAAATTCAATGAAAACTCCTATGGTGAGATGGTACATGGAGTATTAATTTTACACAAGTTCTAAACTACAAAAAAAGGAAGGAATCAAAACTTTTTACACCATCTCTGTTTCACTACAAATGTGAATTGTAAGTTGAAGGAGCCAAATTTCTCTCTCTATCATTACAAGAAAATTTTACAAATTCTGTGATACTTCAGCTCTAAATAACCATGGGAGTGCAGGGTTCGGATATATGATATGGATGACTGACGTAAACAGAAACATAAACGATGCTCCTGCAAGGGAATGATGAGATTCAGAAACTGTTTATGAAAGGAAAACTCTTCTCCTATCAACTGATGTAGCAAAATGCGATCATATGAAATAGTTGCGTCCACTTTAAGCACTTAATCATATTCTGCCACCTAATACGTAGTACTCGTTTATAAAACAGATTGATGGAGGAAGATAAGGTTGTTAAATTTGTTTACCTTATCAAATGAATTGGAGGGCAAGATATAAATTGATAACGCTAGGGCAACTCAACATTGTGATGATTTGACTGACCAGAATGTTTAAACTATATCTGCTGCATCTTTTGAGCATCCTCATAAATAGAATGGAAAAGAACAGTTGAAAGGTACCTCTCACCGAAGCTTGGAAATACAACCTTTGACAAGACCAAGTGTTCATGAAAATAAACTATTATCAATATCAGAAAAATGGAAAATTTGTGTTCTTGTCAAACACATCTGCATCAACTTGCACATACCAATTGTTGTCACTAACATCAACAAAGCTTAACGAAAAGTTTGAGATACGAAAATCATTTCGATGCTCTCATGGATGGTAAAAATAAAATAGCAATAACAAAGGGAATCTATGAGTGTATTAAAGGAATGTCTGCACATACCAGTGAACTAAAGGCATGCATTAAAGAAAAATAAACCAAAGTACAGAACAGAATAAAGCTTAGGGGTGTCACAGGAAACTTACCCCTATAAGTTTTCCAGCATTTGCGGACCGTCTTGCAATACTTAGTGCAGCAGCTGCAGCAGCTCCTGATGAAATCCCAACCTATAAACGAGTGTGAAATGACCAATTATTAGAGAGAACCACTTGGCATACATAGCAAAGGTTTATGAATTGAGAATTGAAATTATTATAACAAACAACAAAATCGAAATGAATGCATAACTTTAATAGGAATATTCACATTACCAGTAAACCTTCCTCTAAAGCTAACCTCCTTGCCATTTCGACAGCTTCATCATTGGTTATCTACGTATTTTTATTCAACACATCATATCATATAGTTTACTGTTTATGCAACAATGTTTATGCAACAAAGTAAATGTCGTTTGATAATCATTTTAATTTTTTTTATTTTTTTTTTCCAAATTTTAAATCAATCAATTTGATAACAAATTCAATTTCTACTTTTAAACTTTTGATATTCCTTTTTAAAATTGGTAAAAAAACTTCAAGAAAAAACTCATTTCATTATTGCAAAAGCATGTATAAAAATATTATTCATGAAATTAGGTTTAAAACAATTATGTAATAATTTTTTTTTCTTTTCAAAAGAACAGAATAAAGAACCTCATTACAACCGAGAAATTATAAAATACAAATTGAACTTATTATTAATAAGACAGTTAAAAATTGATGGGATGAAAAATAAAACATGCATAAAGCATAGGAAAAATTAGCATAAATTGTTGGTAATACGCAATCAAATCCCCTAAATTATTTTTTATCACAATAACCTCACTTAAATTGTTGATTTTTTGCAAACATCACCACTCAAAAAGTATTTAAATTTTCTCTTAAAAGGGATACGACTGATATTTCTAAAAATATGTGGAAGTTTAATTACCTTGATAACCTCATCAAGCAAATCAACATCTAAAATACTTGGGACATAACCTGCATGACATGCTTGGATAAGGTGAGTAAAAGAGACACAAAAACTAGCTGCAGTAACTACGCAAAGAATTTGATAGAAAATAAATGGAGATCAGCATGCTGCTCTTGACCTGTATTTTCTCCTAATATAACACCCCTTTCTGCAGGTTCAACACCTACTACCTACACGAGGAATTGCAGAACACAGCACTAAAATGAAACAAGAGAGACAGCAAAAAAATAATAATAATAATCCTGCAAAAGAAAATAGTAGCTGAATTTCAAGGACCTTCAAATTTAAAATATAATCTTATCACGTATGGATTACTTTACAAGCTTAAATTTTCTTGCACCTTTAAAGCACATGTTTCTATGGGCATTTGATTTAGGGTCCATTTAAATATCCTTCTCTTAGAAGTGGTTCAAAAGAAGTGATTTAAAATGAAGTTATTTAGTTAAAGATAATTTTAAAAGAAACATTTAGGTGTTTTGAATAAAAAATTTAAAAATAATTTTGAATGGTACTTTGATAATTACTTTTGGATGGGAGTATGCACTCAAAACTACTTCTTCCAAAAGTGAGTACTTAAAAGAACAACCAGTAATTCTCAAACTTTTGAAAGCACTTTCCATAAAGATTGTCAAACACTTTTGAAAGTGCTTTGATCCATTTGAAATCGCTTTCAATCAAAAGGAAAAGCAGTTCCAAACGGACCCTTAGTTTCACTTATCTTTCATAATTCTTCTCACCTCACTCTAACAAACAATCAGATTATTACTAGGACAAATTCCTAGAAACAGAAAACAATAGAATTTAAAAGACCTTTAGTTTCACTTATCTCTTACAATTCTTCTCGCCTCACTCCAACAAACAATCAATTGATTATCAGGACAAATTCCAAGAAACAGAAACCAATAGAATTTAAAAGATGCTTAATTCTAGACATGCCACTAAATGAAGCACTAGAGGTCGAGTCTATCCATTGTCGAAACAAATTTGATGTTTTCATATAAATGCATACCACACATATAAACGCACATTTCATTGACAATCAAAGATTTCAAACAAACCAAGGGGTTCCAGATTTTCAAATGAACCAACTCATCACCAACCAGACTGATCAGATCCAGTTAGATTTTGAAACTTGGATGTGACAGGGTGCAACTTTATACAGATGTATCAAGGTAATTATATAGGTCTACAGAAAACATGCAAACCAAAGAGCAATAAATATTGCTTGTAATTCTAATACCACTTAATTAATCTTTCCAACAATTCATTTTAGAATTAGTCATCACACTTTTCTCAGCATTTTTATATTTCAAATACTTAAAATTACACTAAATGTGTGGAAATTTGAAACACGTTAAAGAATTGTTTGAAACCTTTATTTCTTTGTTCATTATTTTCAGGTAACGCCCAGATCCTGTAATAGTACCACCAGTTCCAATTGCAGCAACTAATATGTCGAGACTGCCCATGGTATCCTCCCAAATCTCAGGCCCTGTAGTTTCAAAGTGGATCTGTAATTCACAGATTCTATAATCAATAAAGTATTTGTATGATGCTATAATTTGATCACAGATATCAAGAACAGAAAACTCCGATTAATAGGGTCGGGTTGAAGATAATATAAATAACCTGGGCATTAGCAATATTATCAAACTGTTTCAGCATATACGAGTTCGGTGTTGTGAGGGCAATTTCTTCAGCTTTATCCACAGCCCCTTTCAGACCCTTTTCTGGGTCTGTCAAGACAATATCTGCTCCAAATGCACGTAAAAGAATCCTCCTCTCAAGATTTATGGATGCAGGCATTGTGACAATGAGTTTGTACCCTTTAGTTGCTGCAACAAAAGCAATACCAAGACCAGTATTCCCAGTAGTTGGTTCAACTAATATACTCTGCACAATCAACAAAGAAGAGAGTGGTTCTGTCCAAAATTTTAGGATTCCACTAGATGACATAGCTTGCAAAAGATAAAAGGGAGATATATTTGGCATGTAAACTTCTTATACTAAGCCAACAACACCTCACCTTTCCAGGAGATATTGCACCACTTTCTTCAGCCATAGAAATCATGCTATAACCAATCCTGAGAAGTCAATAATGAACAGTAAGATCAAATTCATTTGCTGTGCATATCCTTTCAGCAAAAGTTGGGCTTTTAAAGACACGCAAATTCTAACATGTTTGGACACTTGTTGCATCCATAACATGATGGTTAGCAGAGTTCCAATAAAAACTTTATGAGCAAGCAGATGGTCTGCTGTGTCTTAAAGATGATAACAAAACTTATATGGTTGGTAATATACAATCGGATAAGACAATACAAAAAGAATCATAGTATGGAATGTCAATGACAGTGTAGTTTGCCACTTTATTTCAGCTAAGATGCTACCTGTCCTTGACACTTCGGCAAGGCCCCATAGATTCAAGTTTTGCGGCAACATTTGCCACGCAGCCTTCTGTAACTTTGTTGAGATATACCATTGGTGTTCTCCCAATCAACTATATCAATTTGGGAGTATCACTTACATCAGTATATGCACAAATATCAGATAACTGGTTGAGAACACAAACTATGATGAAGAAAATTACTTAATATTACATCCCAGAGTAGCGTAGACCTCCACTAACTGATAATAGTTAGAAGAACAACCCTCAGAAATAGAAACAATTTATAGTATTTACTTTTGTTAGTTAAACTAACCAGATGAATATTTCATGTTTAACTAAGGATTTGTTTAATAACTATTTCAATTCTTAATTCCCCGATTCTTAACTCATTTCCAATTTCGATTTTCTAAATTTATGAACTTGGGAATTTAGCCAAATTCAAAAATTCAATTTTGAAATTCATTTTCTATTTTTTTTATTTCTTAACACTAAAAATTAATAATATAGTCATACTCAACTATACTTAAAATGATCAAAAAGTCAAAATTTGATGAAAAATGATTAAAATTGAATTTTAGAGTATAAAAAATTGAAAATCAAAAATTAAAAATTGGTTACAAACAAACAATATTCAATTTTCAATTTTTACTTTTCAAAATTAAAACTAGAAATCGATTATTAAACAACTTCTATTTTTTTTCCCAAAAAATTTTGAAATTGAAAATTGAATTTCAAAACTATAAAATTATAAATTATAAATTAAAATGGTTATCAAACATTTGCTGTCTTTTTCGCCCTTTTACTTATTTACTGTTATAGCTCACTAAAAAAGTTTAAATACCTAAAAATGTCACCCAAAAAAATAATGAAAATTTAGAGAACGAATTCCCACCCAAAGGTAACTTACGAGAAAATTCAGCATTTTTGGAAGAAATTAGAAAATTTACTGATCATGTAATCTATTTAGCAAGAACTCATTTAATTTTCATGTATAGGGATGCCAATACGGGGGCGCATAATTATTCGATTAGTTTTCAAAAACAGTATAATCCTCTGGTTTTCAAAAACATAAAACAGAAATAAAAAATTATTTTGTGAATTTTTATTCACGCTTAGAAATCAAAACAAAGTATGCTTAGTGATATTAGCTGATTCAGTCCATTTACTCACTTATAAATGTCGAACAAAGAACAGCAAAATAAAAGCAAATTGATAAGGAAAGAATAAACTTGGTCAAATTTTCTATAAACTAACTCGAATTAGAGGGGTAATATCAAGTAAAGACGAAGAAGATAACCTCAGTTACATCTTCGGCGATGTTGACAGAATCAAAGTCAAGAGCTTCTCTTGTGGCGGAGATGATACGACGACTTATTCTGAGTTTCTTCGAGGCCAAAGCGCAATTTGAAAATGACATCGGGTCGGGAGCTCTAAAGGATATCAAATGGCGTCTTTTTAAAGGAACATAGATGGGATGTGGAAGAGGAAGGAGAAGACGAAGTGATAATACCTCCATTTAGATGGTGGTGGTTTTAGAGAGGTTTTAGATTATGTGATAGGCAGAACGAGCTTTAGAGAGATTTTTTATTTTATTTTATTTTTTATAACCTCACCGATAAATAGTTTATTCGATATATATTTTTTATATCTATATAGCCAACTTAATTAACACGTAAATTTTATAAAAAAAAATTGTTATTATTATTTTAAATAAATGATAATAAGAGTTTCATTTTTAATGGTTATACAATTTATACATATAAAAAAAATTCTTTATAATGTATCTTCATAAATATCATAATTTTTTTAATAAGGTAATAAATATATATATTTTAAATTAAAAATAAACCTAACGAAAAAGTACAAAACGTTTTTTATTAGTTAATAAGGCTATTTTAAGAGAACTAGTTCCTCTATTTTCTTATTTTTAAAATAATCTTCATTTTTCGATCTTCTAGAGTTATGTTACGTTGTTCATCCTTTCTTATTTGAGTAAAAGAAGAGTTTGGGTTCTTCTTATTTCTAATAATTTAATTGGTAAGATTTTAGTGATATCCTTAACTAAAAATATTTAAATTTTAAATATCAACCTCATTCTTGTGTTATATTTTTTTTATTTATACAATTTTTAAGTTATTAATAATTTCTTGTTTGGTTAGGTGCGAGGATTCAACTTGTAACAAGTGTATTGTTGGTGATTTTTTGAGCACCTTGTAGTAAATATTATCTCAAATATTTACAAAAATTTATACGTGTAATAGTGATATTTTTAAATCATAATGTTATTACATAATAAATTTATTTAAAATATAAAATTTTATCAAAAAATATTAACATCAAATAAATTTATATATTTTTATATTTGTATCTCTTATTTATATTATTTGTTAAAATTATAAAAATATTCATAATATTAAATATAAAATAAAAGATATGGGTACAAATTCATATATTATCATTCCCCGACATTAATTCTATAAATGGATTACTAATTTGAGGATTAATTGTACAATGTATTATTATGGAATTAATAAAAGTGAGTAGCAATAATATTTATACACTTATATATAATTATTATAAAATTTAGTTTAAAGTATAAATAATTAATTTTTTTAATATTTTTATAAGTTTCTTTCTCACTTTCGTATCCTTAGTCATGTATCTTCTCATCAAAAATTTCATTTACTCTAATCTCGAGATTACAAGTGAAATCTTTTGTTAATATAAGATTGATATATTTTTTATAACAGATAAATCAATGGTCTGATCGTATCATTTTAAAGAAAATTTATTCTTTTAATAAAAAAAATCACTAAAAATATATATAACAACTTTCATAATTTTGAAAAATACTCTCAATTTTAAAAATTGTGATTTTACATTAAAAAAAAGCTAAATAGAGTGACTCCTAATGCTATTCAAGTAGTGTATATGTCACATTAAACAAAAACATTTTATGATTTATTAAAGAAAGTGTTTTTGTGACTGAATTCTAAACTTCATACATATTTTTAACTTAGAAAAAGGATTTGAGATTTCTCTAGTAATCATATCAAAAAGCTAAAAAAAAATTAACTAGAATTTAAAGACTCAAAATAACAAGTCAATTATACAATGAATAACTTATTCAAAACCCTACGGCTATTCTACCTTTCAAAACTCATGATTATTTTATATTTATCATTCTTTTATGTTTATATTTATTAAAGTATACATTTGTTTTCCAGAATGAAAATTTAATAAAAATAATAATAATAATGTAATTAAATGTAAAAAAATATTATTAATATAAGATTTGATTTGACCATCAAAATTAATATTATATTGTTTAATTTACGATTAAAATTAAATAAAAAATACTATATATTATCTTAATACTTACATGTTTAATAAAGTTTAAAAAATATCATTTAATTGTTATTTTCTATCAGATATAAAATATTATTAAAGCTATTATTTTTTAAAAATAATTATTATTTAAAAATATTACTTAACCTAAAAAAATTAAAATAAAGAAAAAATATTTTTGATAATTTTTTTCTTTCATATTATTTGAATTGTATTTGAAAATAAAATTGAAATAATATACTTTTATATAGTGAAATGAAAACTTTTTCTAAAGGTTGGTAAGGGAACGACAATTCCATGTTTTTTTAATACTTGTTTTCATTTTCTTTCATGTCTATGATACAACCAAACATAAGAATACGTGAAAACAATTTCATTCACAATTCCATTCATTCTAATTAAACTTAAACTAAGATTATTCAATCCGTTCACCATTGTAGACTATTTTGTATTCTTCATCTTTCATCGTAGTAATATTTGAAATACTTGAAAAAACTAAGCAATGTGAAGAGCTATAATAACCAGAAGGGCCACAAGTTAAGAACGTTCATACTCCTTTTATTATCAAAATTCACTTGGTTAAAGGAAACGTTTGGAACCTCTTATCCTTCACCATGGCAACAGGAGTATGCGAGAATCGTCTAGCCTTGTGTAGTTTCATTCGTATAGCAGGAACCTTACGAGCAACAGCTTGCCATATCATTTGGACAGCATCACCTTCCTTTGATGGGTACTGAAACTCGAACAAATTTTGAACCTCTTGCAATCTCTTCCACATTATTGTCCACTCATCTTTTCCAATACTTCTGATGAGGTTTATGAGAAACTTTCCTTTAAGAGCATCTCTTGAACGAACAAATATGCAAAATTGCGAGTAGTCAAGCACATCTTCATACGGAAGCTCTATTTCGTCACTTATGATGACTGGCACACAGTGGCTAGCAATGGCATCAAACAGGCGATTTGATGAGGGGGTGTCACCAGCTATGTTGAGGCAAAATTTTGAGGACTGCATTCCTTGCATAGCTTGGTGGATTCCATTCTTTTGAACACTCCCAAATGCAAAATGCACATCCTTTTCCTCTTTTAGAAGATAAAATAACTCTTGGCGAATGTAACCACCCTGCATTCATGCTGAACAATATAAGACTTTAATGAATAGTGAGCAATTTTAACTAAACGAGAGCAATTAATGATCGAGATTATTTTAAAAGACAAAGTTTAAGCCTGCTCATTGAAAAGTAATGTCATCGTGAGGGACTGGCAATTAGGAAAGAAAAAAACATGAAACAGTAAATATGTTCTTCCCAAAAAAAAAAACACGGAAAGCATATAAAAGTTAAGTTTGTACACACAGAGAATCAATGTTATGCACACATGATGGGTTTGGCATGAAGAGATGCTTGAAACTATCTATGACAAGTAATTGTTAGATGTATAAAATAATTGTTGGTTTATCTCTCAACATCTTAAGCTTTTTAGGAAAATTGATTACCAACACACTTTAACGTAGTATTAGAGTGGGAAGTTATGTATTCAAACCCTTACACCTTGAATTTCAAGGATTTGAGAGCAACAGCCAATAATAGCCAGTGGAAAGATGAAATTTTGGTTTTTCTTGGCAAGTCCAATATGAGAGGTGCTTTCTTATCTTGTTCCTAGGGCTATGTCTATGTGTGGAGAAGAATAGGTAAGTCTCACAATCACAGTGACTTCATGCTTAATAGAAGTAGACTTCAGAATTCTTTTGCCTTTAGAGATCAGAAAATATTATTCATCACCAAGTGTGGTACATAATTTGGTCTAAAAAGTATAATTGCACATATGTCCCTCATAGAACAATGCTATGAAAAGATGGATCAAAAGCATAACCTTTAGCTTTAAATCCTTATAAGCTGAGCCATAACAAGTAACAAATATAGCAAGATCATCAAACTCAAAAGTGTTTGTAAAAAAACAAAATAAAATGTATATGGAAAACTTTCACCGTAACCAAACCATATACCAAATTTGCTCTTCATATTTGCTTAATGTGGAACTCGTGCACACACCCAACACCTATTAACTAGAATATGAGCCAAGAATCAGCAATGGGATGTTCTTCTTGGCTGTGTAGGAAGAAGTAAATGAAAGGGTGTATAGAGATCTTGACAAAATATAGCAGCTCTCGGCAGTTAAGACAGAGATCTTGAACTTGAAAATTGAAATTCCTCACAAGTACATTACCTAGTTTGTAGGGTTCTTAGTTTCAATAACAATGAATATCTGAAACATGGACTTATGAAACTACAATATACTCTCTGATAATAATCATTCAGAGAGTTAATGCTGGTTGAGGGCAGATTAAAACCAGAACTGAAAACAAAATTCACAAGTAGATATAAGAGAAAGAGAGCACATACATCTTTTCTATATATAGCTCCTTGGAAGTACATCAATATGGGACGGCTATCGAAATCAGTTGAGTCATTGACAAAAATTTTGACCACATGTTTGTAAGGAGCAATAACATCTTTGTCCAAATTTGCTACATTTGGAGGATACCTGCCAAAATCAGAAAGTATAAAAGTTGCAGGCCATAGTTGCATCCTTGCATTTAACATGCTATTTGGATGATGAGCCATAATCAAATGATCCCTTCCACCCCATCTCTTCCATTCCTCTCGCGACGCCAAATACTTTACCAATTTATTTTGTAGCAACTTGTCACTGCCCTTCCTTCGGTGAGGGTTTGTCTTGGCATATCTATTATAGCTCAAGGAAGAAAAGAATGGTACAAATATAATGTCAGCTTCACTAGAGTTGCGAACTCTTATCGCAGAAAGAACATTTGGGGGGTTAGGAAGTTCAGAAGCAAGAAGATCTAATGTAAGCCAAAACTCTATACTATGCTGTGAATTCAATCCACCAGGATAATGAAGTATTTCCGTTTGAATATCAGGCCAGACCCTATTACCTTTAGGTTGCCAATCTAAGAGTCCGAAATGAAACTCAGGGGGCAAATCATACATGAAAACTTTTAGAACTACTTTTTCATAGTTATGACACAGAACACCATGGTTATTAACTTGGGATGACTCTTCTTTGTGTTGGGATGATGAGCCTTCTTCTTCATTGTTCCCAAGTATTGATCGATTCCCAATTGAGGTCTCTGCATCATTTTGATTCTCTGTTGCAGATAACAGGCTTTCTATGACAGCATGAGGCTTTGAATCCGACAACAAAGTATGGTCAATTAAAGGAGTATTAATTGTTGAACGCAACACAAAGAACCAAGATAGTACGAAGATGATTGATGTAAAGACAAATAAACAAAACAAAGATTTTCTAACAACAATCCCCAAGGATGAGGCATGCTTCTCGGCCATTGCAACGTTAATTCCAAAACTTAACTAGTAGCACCAAAAATCATGACTTTAACATCCCCACGAACGAAATGATCAACAAAAACAGAGGAATAAGATTCCAAAGTAATGAAATAGAAACAATCTAAATGTGGTTCATGGACAACCAACCAAGATTTATAACCCACCAAATTAGCATAATTCGTGAGAACGTGCTCAAACACCACCTCAAACCCAAATTGATTCAAAGTAATGAGAAAACCAATGAAAATCTAGTATCAGAAGAACCCAATTGAGGAACCTACTAAATCAGCTCCAGAAGAAGCGATAACGTAAAAGTAAGCAAAACCCAGATGAGATTTCAGTAGAATTGGCCAAGTCCACCATTGAAACAGCATCCAAAAGGTAAACTCTACCGAGAAAACAAATGGGTCAGATTTGGGTTTGATTTGAATTAGGCTTAATCTATTATTTGAATTTCACCATTATCTTTTTAGTTTTAGAATATATTTTAATAATTAATTTTATAGTTATCTACGTTTCTACATCATACCGTAGAGTGAATAACGAATAAGTATGTGGTTGCTGAGCAGTGGTGGATTTAGTTGTGGTCTCTTTGTCAAAAGACGACCAGCTTCTTCTCCAATCCTTCGAGTTTAGGATTTTCGGGTAGGAAGATGCGAGGAAATAGGATCTATCTTGGAATCGGCCCCCTTTTTTTTATTCTTTCTAATTTTCGGTATTTTCCGTGTTATAATAAATACGTGAATAAAATAATTTTAAAATAAATATTATTATATAAAAATAATTATGTATATTATTAATAATATATAAATTAAAAGATTAATTTAATTTTTTATTTATATAAAAAATATAGTTTGATTTTTTAATTTTAAAAGTAATATTTAATCTATTTATTTGAAAAAAAAAACTACATTTATTTATTTTAAAAAATAAAATTATAAAGATATCAGGTCATTTCACTTTTTAAAATACAAAATGATTAAAATATTTTCAGTCCAACACTATGTGTACTCTTTTTTAATTTAATAAAGTGAGATAAATAATAAAAATATTTTTATTAATATATGTTTAAAAAAACTATTAATAATTTTTTTTTATAAATAAAATGATTATATTTTTTAAAGACATAGCCCCTAACAATACTTTTAAATGGGACCATGAGATTTTTTCCTAATACATATACTGAATACTGAATAATGAGATACGTGAGCTGCACTCGGCTCAAACGTGCTTTTAAAACTTGTTCGTTAGTTCGTGGATCTCGAGTCTCATATTCTTCGGAAAATCTTGTTCTTTGTTCTTATATGACCAGCTTTAACTCCTTATTTTATTGGTACCTCATTTTCTAATTTTTGTTTTAAATCGAATTATATTTAGCATGAATCAATATATAATTTTCTTTTATTTTTTTTAAAAAGAGAATTAGAGTTTTTTATTAAAATAAAAAAATATTATATTTATAAAATTTAAATTTAAATTTATAATGTTGGAATGTAGTGTGATACTACTCCAAACCACAGATCAATCATTCTTTCTAATATATAATTTAAAATATTATAGAGTGAATCATATCATTATATTAGTATTTAAAACACTAATATTTTAATGTAAAATTAAAATTACATTAAATTATTAAAAAATCTAATATTTAAATCTCGTTTTTAATATATCATTTTATTTGACATCAATACACAATATAAATATATATGATAAAAGTAATTAAAAATATGAATTCTTATAATATAAGAAGTAGATTTTATGTCATGTATTTTATAACTATTAGTAAGTATGAATATTATTTGTAAGTGATATTTATATTTTTGTGTATTTTTTTATGTTTTAAGTATAATTTATTATAAATTTTTTGTATTTAAAATTTAAAATTTTTGATTATTAATACGAGCACAAAAAAATTACAATAATTATTATAAATATTATTTTATATTTTTTCCTTAAGTTTTTCCTACAATTTTAATGTTTGTCTTATATAAATATGAGACAAAATAACTCAAATTATTAAAATATAAGAGTAATTAATTAGAGTCATAAGTAATTATTAATGTATTTGAGTGAACTGTTTCTATCAAAATAATATAAATGAGAAAATAAATTAATATATAAAATAAAAAAATTAATATATTAATTAAAGGATAGCATGCAAAAATAATTAGATGTAAAAAGATTTTTAAAAAAAAAACCCTTGGTCTCTTTTCCTAACTTTATCCTTAATTTACCAAGTTTCGTAAGTTTTTTAATTGTAGTTATACTAATATAAAATTAGGATACAAACAAATAAATCTACAACTAAACTTTTATTTCTCTATGCATTATCAATATTTATTTCGATTTAGCTAGGATTGAAAAATATAAATACGTTAAAAAAAATCAACATTTCTCATCACATACATCTTCAATAGTATTCACTTTTCTTCATAAAATATTTGCACAAAACATCACAAATATTTTTAAAAATAATAATAGTTAATAAAAAAAGAGTTATCACTTGTAAGTAGAATAATTATTGCAATTGCACTATTTAGATTCTAAAGCTATTTTCAATGTTTGTAACTAATTTTAGGACTTTAATAGCAACAAATGTAATTTTTTTTATCACAAGATACCTCTTTGAATTAACTTATTTACGAAAGTTTACAATAAATATGTAATATTAAATAAAAAGAATGAAACTATGTTTCTAAGTAATAAAGAATTTAAATTACAAAAGATGAAGTAGAGGAAGAGGATGAGGATGAGGGGAAGATGTAACTTTGGCTGTTATATAAATTGTTGTGTCCTTAAAAGAGATATTTAATTGCTTCTTTATTTTTTCATAAGAGGTGAAGATTTGAATTAATCCAGTTATTTATATCTTTAAATTCTTTTATTTTTAAATCAAATTTTTTTTTGTTACAATGTTATTTTTTCTATTTTTTTAATTATTGTAACATAAAATTATTAAATTAATATTAATTAGTTAAGAATATGTTTAGTAACACTTAAGGATAAAGATGGTATAATTATATATAATTTTTATAATAAAATGCAATTTAAGATCACTAATTGATTTCTTAATACCGATAACAACTTTATATGAATAATTAATTAATTTAAAATTAAAATATTACACCAACGAAATAATAATAACTCATAAATTTAATGATTAAAATTGTTTGGTAAATAAAAAATAAGAATAATTTTATAATTTCTTTTTGAAAAAAAATAAACTCCATCTTTTATAGTAGATATAGATCAATAAAACTTAAAATAACACGTTAAAAATAAGATATATGAATTATTTCTAATAAAAAAACATGAGTAAATAAAAATGTTTCAAAACCCTTGATATTGAAAGTCGCATTGTATGAATCTTTAGCACATTTGGTTAAAAGGTATTTGAGTAAATTTTAGGTATAAAGTTCTTCGTAAAATAAATGAGTGTCACATGGTAGTTGGTACACACATCAATTTGTTGGGATTTTAATGTTTTCATTACTAACCAAAAAATAATAATAATAACATATAGTTTTTATATAATCAAATAATGAAATTAACTAAGATAATGGAACCAAAGTATATTTTCTGTAAAAGTTACAAGACTACCGTAGGCTTCTTCTTTCACAGAGAGAGTGCTAGCCAGATTTCAAATGAAAAAAAGAATAAGTTAATTTATCTTTAAAAATGGAATATAGTAATCAATTTATTTTAAAATCATGTATTTTATATATTTTATTGTTATATTTACGCAATTTTAATTTTTTAAAGTTAATTTTAACCATTTTTTAATTTATTTTTTTAATTTTTCAGATATTTTTTTCTCTTCCAACGTTTACCGTTCCTTACAACTAAGTTTGAAATTAAATTTTTATTTTTTATCAAAAAAATTAAAATTTACAAAAAATAATTAAAATTTTAAAAAATATAACCTAAATATTATTAAATCACACCAATTCTAAATAATGTATCTGATTTATAAAAATTAAATAACTAAAATATCATATTATATTAATCAAATTATAGCTATAAAAAAGGCCTTGAAGTTTAACATCCACTTGATACATAAATACGTTACTTTCAAAATCAAAATCTATTTTTTTCTTTGTAGTATAATTGAAAAAATTTAGTACTTCTTTTCATAAGCTTTTGTTAAAATCCTATCTAAAGTATCGAAATATCATGGCTCAAAGAGCCCAATAAGAACGTAATATCAAAGAAACAAAAATTACAAGAGCTTTCACAACCTCAATTAGGGATTTGTGACATGATGGTTATGTTAATAATTTTAACCATTTTATATTAGCATTGGATTTAAAAAATAGTCAAATGTTATAAATAATTAGTATTTTTTTCATAATTTAATCATATTTTTTATTTTTTAATATTTATTTAAAAATTAAAATAATAATTAATCTAATAAATTAATTATCTAAAATATATACACTAATTTTTATTATTTAACTATTTAACACATTTTTTAAATAAAATAATATATACAAAACTAAGTCTAATTATTAAAAATATCGTGTGTTTACTATTAAAAGTATTTTTTTCTTAATTATATGTGTATAAAAGATATAATATTAATATGTATTCATTTTTTATTAATCATAATTTTAATATTGTAACGATCATTCTCACCTCATATTTAATCGATTACAACTATTTTTAAAAAAATATTATATTTTTACCTATAATTATAACTTTAATTATCCCTTATAAAATAGCTATCTTTTAACTTCTACCAAAGTCATCATCAGAATTCGTGAATATCTTAATGAATAAAAAGAGATTGAAGGGTAAAAATTTAATGTTATATTTGGTTGGATAGAACGGGAAAAAATTAAAATTGATTCATTTCATTTATATGTTTGATTGGATTAAAAAATAAGTTAAGAATGAAATCGATTCCTAAAAGATAATGATTCATAATTATTTATCTCTCTTAATGAATTATAATTTCATTCTTAATATGATTTTATTATTCCAATTTTACCCCTCATCTGTATAAACTAACATCGACAAGCAATAATGAATCAATACACATATTCAGCTATACATCCATATATAAGTCAATAATCTAGATATAATTTATACCATTTTTGTAAATAATGTTGTGTTTGGTTTGAAGGAATAGAAATGAATTGTGATTCCTTTTCCTCCTTTAGAAATCATGATTCCATTTTCATCTCAATTTTTTTTTCAATTTTAACCCACCTCAAATATAATCCTAAACCCTAAATCCCAAAATCCAAAACCCTAAACCCCAAAATTTAAAACCTTAAACCCCAAAATCAAAACCCTAAAACCTAAATCCCAAAACCTTAAAATCTAAATCCCAAAACACTAAACCCTAAATCCATAAACCCTAAATCCCAAATCTCAAATCCCTAAATCATAAACCCTAAATCCCAAATCTTAAAACCCTAAACCCTAAATCCAAAATCCTAAAACCCTAAACTTTAAATCCCTAAATCCCAAACCTCAAAACCCTATTTAGAAAAATAATAATTTTAATAATATATTTTCTTTTTAAGTAATAATTATTTAAAAAAATAACGATTTCAATAATGTGTTTTATCTAATGAAAAAATAATAATTAAATAATATTATTTAAATTTTACTAAATATATGAATATTAAGATAATTTACAGTTTTTTCGTTCAATTTCAGTGACAAACCAAACACTGTAATATTGATTTCTTCTTTGATTCTAATGGTCAAACCAAACAATATTTTCCATTTCATTCTGATTCTGATTCTCATTTCATTTGGTGAATCAAACGCCACCTAAACGTGTATTTCTATGTGTCGAAATAAAAAAAAACAAAAATCTTTTATGATCAAAACACAGTTGGTAGGATTGAAAAACTATGCAAATAGAGTTTATACAAATGCTTCCTTGAACAGATGAGTAAAGACATCTAATTATCATTAATCATTGAAATTTACAAATTTAACAATAGTATAAATTATCAGCAAAAAATACTAATCCGAACCATAGGAAAACCAAAAGATAACACAACGAATCAGACTCTGAAAGTTAAAATAAAAAAATAAACGAAATGGTGAATTTCAAGCCTAATTGGGATGAAACATATTACATAAAAAAAGCTAATTCCATCATCAAATTAACAAAGACCTGTAATTCAAACCAAAAGCTTGAGCAGAGAGGGAGAGCTTCATGACAGACAGACAGACAGACAGAGAAAAAGTATGATCAAATGATCAGCATGCCCTAGAACAATCCTCTGAATGATTAGCGTAATTTATATTATATTCGATAGGGAGTCCTTTTAAATATTAAAAAAATGGAGTCCTTCTTGAATATAATACAAATTTATATAGTTTTATCCTGCTGTTTTGTACATGTATTCTTATTTTTAATTCTAAAAAAAGACTTATATTTAATTTTTTATGATATAAAAGGTAAATGTATATTTTTTACTTAAAAAATTAAAAATAAAAATTGTTATTTAATTAATTTGACAAAAAAATAATAATTAAATTTTATTATTTAAATTTTATTGAATATATATATATTAAGATAATTTATAGTATTTTCTATTTATTTAAGTGGTAAATCGAATACTGTAATAATGATTACTTCTTTGTTTAAAGTTGTTAAACTAAACAATATTATTTTATTTTCATTACATTTCATTCTCATCTTCATTTCAATTCAAATTCTAATTTTATTCCGTGAATTAAAAGACATTTAAATAAAAATAAAAATTAATGTATTAGTGCTTAAGAACTTTTAGCCTTAAAAAGATTGTAACTAAAAAGGAAAGATACTTTATATATTCTTTATTAATTATAATTATTGATATTTTTATGTGTTTAATATTTTTTCTTTTGTACAAATAAAATATCAAGATTAATACCGAATTTAAGATTTAGATAATATATATACAGTTAGAAAATAATATTAATATTTTTTAATTAAAAAAGATGTTATATATATTTTATTTTAATAAAAATATATTGAAATTATAGTATTTTATTGATATATTAAATGTTAAAAACTTAAAATTTAAAATTTAAGTGTCACATAGTTTTATATTATATATAAATATTATAACTAAAAAAATTATTTATTTAAGAATCTTTTATGTTAATCGAGTATATGAAGCCCATATTTTGGAAGTTGAATATCCTCAGACACCCACTAAGTTCCCCAAACGTCTTCTTTTCAACCCATAAAGTATGCATATTTTATAGCCCAACCCATGAGAACAACAAAAAAAAATTATGGTTTTTTTTAATTATTAATAAAATAGTTCAAAAATGCATTTTTTTAATAAAAAACTTATAAATAAGGTCAAACATAACTAATATGAATATTTATATTCTAGTTTTGAGATATTCATAATATATAATATGTTTATGTGTATATTTTTTATGTTGCAAATTTCTCTAATCACATAGCACGTAAAATTTCTATAGATACTTATAAGGATAAAATTTTAATTGCATATTTATGAAAAAAGTCTATAGTTGTGTATATTATTTTTTCTGTTTCTCATGATTTTACCAGTTCTTTATTATAAAATTCTAAAATTTAAACTATATTGTGAAATAACATAAAACTTATACTTGGGTGATTAAAGGAAGTTTCTCTTAGGACAGTGACAAAAAATAAAAAAAATTAGGAGTGTAGATTCAAACTATAATATTTTACGGTGAAGTGATAAACGTTTATCATTCTAAAATTTAAATTTAAATTAAAAAGATGAGATGTTAATAAAATTAATGAGATTGTTTATTAACTTTTAAAATTAATTTTATCTTATCTAACATGATTTTTAATGAGATAATATAATAATAAAATAGTGATGATTAAGACGACTTATTTGTAATTCATATGTTTAAATAAAACAAATAAAATTATAAAAATAATAAAATTATAATTTATAATATAAATTTAATAAAAAATGATACAATAAATATTTAAAGTTAAATTCATTAAAGATAAAATTTAAATAAAATAATATTTCATTGTTAACCTAATTGAAAATTAAACGAGATATGAAATAAAATGAGATAAAGATAATTTCATCTCTTTTAATTAGATATATTAATATTTAGTATTCGTTATTTTAACTCTAATCAGAATACCTATAGTTTATTTTATAAAATTATTGAAATCGGTGGATAGCGGTTATAATTTTAACCTAATGGGCATCATCCAGTCACCGCCCTTCACAGTGACTTTCCCCACGCACCTTCCTAGTTACTCTTAAAACTGAATGCAATTTGTTATATTATATTGGTTATAAATCAATAAATATTCCATGATATATAATTAAAAGCTTATAATAAAATAATAAGTTATTTATCATGTATATTGAATATCTCGCCGACATTAATATTGAAATTGACATATTGTAGTACCTAAGTACTACTTATACAATCATCAAAAAACGAAATATATATATGTGTGTGTATGTATCGTAGAAATTACATATGACAATCTATACACATTTGTTTATTAGCCAAATTCTATATAGATATCTACGTAACCCTCTGTTTTAAGCGTGGTTAATTGTTTGGCTTATGGGAAAATGTACAAAGTTTCTTATCAAATCCTTGTATATATTCTTATAAATTTTAATGTCTTTTTGTAAACTTGTTATTTTGAATTCGTTGGCTATTTCCTAGATAATTTTGAAGAGCTGATTTGATGAGAAAAACCATGGAAAAGAAAACCAGCATTTAACTAATTATCTTAAAATATAATTAATGGTATATATTATAAATATGTGAGTTTTTGTACATGTAATAGTGACATAAATACGTGAAGGAATAAAACTATTTTGATATTTAGTTTTTAAAAAAATGAGAAAAAAATTTGAGACAATATAAACTATTAGTATTAACAAATAATATATCATATATTATATCTAAAATTTTATACACCAGTGTTTATTAGCAAGCAAATGTTACTAAAAAAAACAGCATCTTTTTCTCATTTTTGAAGCCTCCGTAATCGAATAATAGTTTTACTTTATTTTATTTACATTTAAATTTTCAACATAATTTAAAAATAAAAAAATATTTGATAATATCATTTATACGTTAATTATCTAAATATTTTGTAAAATAATTAAAATTTTAATTAACTATTAAATTTATATCTATAATAATATTGTTGATTCTACACAATATTATATGACATTATTTTTGGAAATAAATATATGCTAATAGTAAAACTTCACAATTCATAAAAGTGTGTAATTAATTTATTGTTAATAAATTTGGATCAAATGATATAATCACAGGTTTCTACTCTCAAGATCCTCCTTATTAGAATATCAAATAATAGAGAAATAGAGAATACACAATCATAATAGAAACTTCAAATTAAAAAAAAACACTTTTGTTAACAAAAGACAACTAGGGAAAAAGTTCACTATGTGTAAAATTGTTGCAACCACATTCTTAATAATTTTCTCACACACCCAAAAGACAAAAACAATTACAAGCCCAAGAGAATTTTTACACAAAATTCTCTCACTCAAAAACTTCTCATATAAGTTTTTCTCTATTTTTGGAATGATTAACAATGAAAAAATGAAATCATATTTATAGCCTTTAATTTTCCATTTCATATGACAAACATTTCTTCATTCAATAAAATTAGGCTATCTAATTTTACTATTATTTATTTAAACAAGGTTACACACTTTCATTTTTGACAATATAATAAGTCATTTTTCATGAATTTTTTTCTAAATTAAAGAGTTTGACTAACAAATCTAATATTATTTTTAAACAATCACAACACTTATAATATGAATATCACATTTAAGTCAAATGTTCAAATTATTATTGATTTTAAAAAAAATATTAACATTATATCTAAAATGTAAGAAACAATTTGTAGATTTTAAAAAATTATTACACATGATCTAATAAGTAAATAAATTTAGCTAAAAGTGGAATTTAACGTCTACTCAATTATGATAATACAATAAATTGGGGAATTATAGGCAAAAATTGATAAATTAAAAAAAAAAACTACATGGAATAAGTTATCCATATAGAATCCCAATTATATATATGTTGATGTTTAGAAAGAGATGAAAAATCGAAGCCACATGACCTGGCTTAGTTCAATAAGTGAGATTTTCAATGTTAATTTCGTATGTCATTTGTATATAATCTAATAAATTCTATAGAGTATATTTACATAATGATATATTGTGGTAACTACTTTTATTAATATGTAACCAAAATATATAAAAGAATCTTTTTAATTTTATAATTAATTATATTTTAATGATGTTATATTTTATAAAATTATAATTAATAAAAAAAATAATATAAATAGTTACAATATCATTAGATCTAAAAGAAAAAAAAATTATAATGATAATAATACTTAATTATATTTTTATTTTTATTCGCATGATTATAAACACTTAACTTTATATATACTTTTTTAAAATATATGAAAATAATTCAAAAATAATTAATGTGGGTTAGATATCAAAATATTATAATTATTTAATTTTAATATTTTAATTTCATAATTATTAGATTAGTCAACATATATCACTTAATTTTTTTAAAATAAATATTTTAGTATTTTAATTTTTAAGTTTAACATATATAATCTTGTTTTTATGTTTTTTTTATAAAAATTAGTCACTATAAATCTTTATTTTTATAATTTTGATAAACTAAAAGTATTTATTTAATATATTATAAGATTAAAAATATTTATTTTTTATAAAAATTTGTAATATCTAATTCATAAATTATAAAAAATTTAATACATAATTTAATCGATAATTAAGAGTGTTGCTATAAATAATTACCTGAGAAGGTTAGTATGTTTGGATTTTCTATTTTTTATTTTTAGTTTTTGTCGGTTGGACTTTGGAGTTTGAGTCCACTTTTTTATTATTACGTAACGGTACACAAATAGAACGGAGCTGCTTAATTTGAAACCGTTATACAGACAGAAAGGTAGAGTTATTGTTATATTTTATAATATATTTATGGTTAATTTTATAAATGATTATAAATATTTTTAATAATTTTTAAATTTAATAATAAATATGCTACGTAAATAATAAAATAAAGTATAACAATAATTTCCTCCATAATATATCATTTTCCTTTTTTTCATTTCACGCGTGTGGGTATCATCAGTAAGTAGTAACGTATTGTAACGATAATAAATTATTTGTTGCTATTGAATTTTTAAGGTTTTATAACTATTTTATTTATATACCTTTAATTAATTTTTATCGATTCTATAATTTAAAAATACGATGAATAAAATTAAAATTAATATAAAATAAAATAAAAATTATTATTTTATTTTTTCGCCCTCTTTCTCTACTCCTACTCTATCTCTTACTCATTATTTTTCTATAACTTTTTCTATCACTTATTTTCTTTCTTATATTTAGTATTTATTTTCTATTAATAAAATAATTATGAAAGAATTATAAGATAAAAAAGTAACGAGAGATAAAAATAGAGGAAAGAGAATGGTAGTTTTTGTTAAAAAAAATTATTAATAAAATATATAATTTTTATTTTCTTTATAAAAAATCTCAATTTTAAAAATTTTAATTTAATTAATCATATTTTTAAACAATATAATTAATGAAACTTATATAAAATATTATAAAATTAAAATATTTAATTAGCTACTCTTTTGATGGGTCTCTTAATGGAATTTTTACGATATTCTTATTTATTATTTTGAAAATTTAAAATTTTTACATTTTTTGATGAAATTTCAATGATTAGATTTATATGAATTATTGACTAACTTTTTAATACAAAGTGAATCATCTAAGTCTCTTATTTTTATCTTATTTTATTTTGATAGTTTGAATGTGAAATTTATTTGTTTATGTATTTTTAAAATATGAGTGTATAACTTGTTATATTGTTATATAGATCATATGAATAATACAAAAATAAGAAGATATTATATCAAGATGATTTGACTCCTTCATATATTTATTTTGAATATATGAAGTACAAAGTATTAAAACTATGATTCATACTTAATATTCAAACTACTCGACCATGTTCCCATTTTTAGATTTATAAGTTCAAAGTTGAAATTTTTTTATTCATGCAAGCCATATTTATGCTTATTTTGGTCAAAATACAAACTTTTGATTTTTAATTATTCTATTTGTTCATTAAATTAAGTGATGATCTAAGGTTTTTATTCAAATAATTTTTACAATTAATTTGAAAGGATTTTATTGAATTATGGTGGTTCTAATATGAATATGATATTTTAATTGATTCATGGATCTTAACAAGAAAATTCTTATCAATAACATAGAAAACGAAATTAAAATAACTTGTATTACACATAACAAATAATAACATGACAATAACATTAATAGGTAAATAGAATATTCAAGAAGTCTATGATCATCACCATAACATATGATATTTTGTCATTAGAACTATAAGAAATAGTGTTTAGATTTTTGTCTTTTCGTATTTATTTTAAAAAATTGAATCATAGAATGAAATTTGTTTGACATACCTAATTTGTTAATAAGATTCGTCATTCTTATGTGCCAATTAATAACAAAATTGACACATTGAGATGAAATTCATTTTACATATAAAATAGTTAAGATGGTATTATAATTATAAAAAAAAATGTAACTTAATAACTTAATGATTCATTTATATTAAATTAATACCCTAATTATATTATATCTTGTAACAAGAAAAAAAACCTTAAAATGATATAATTTGATGTAGTCACGTGAATTATTGGATTACAAAATTGGAATATAATTTTTTTTTTTTTTTGAAAAAATTAAAACAAGTACTTAGATCTTAACACATCCTCCTCTATTTAATCATTTTATTCCAATTTCAGGAGAACCCATTTTTCAAATATAACATCTCTACTTCCATTCCATATCCTAGAAATACCCTCATCTCAACAACTTATTCGATTATGTTTTATTGAGATAAAGCTTTGACTTGAGGTGTATGATTTTAAATAATTTGATAGATGGGTCCTGAGTTTTAATGATAGTTTAATTTATTGGAAAAAAAAGTGAAAATTAATTGGGGTGATGTTTGAAGGAAAAAATATAATTTATTTTTGATATTTCAACTATGTCTATTATTAACGATCATATTCCAAAACATAATCAAAGTGTGATATTTTAGACTTATCTAAGTTTTCTTCTATATTGTTGTCATTACGTGGCTCAATCAAAAAGTCATTATACAAATTAAACAGTGTATTTTTTAAGATCATACGATCTCTATCAATCTCTGGAATTACTCTTTCTTTTATTCCTTATATTTTTTAAAAGTAAAAATTTATATAATACAAATTTAAAATAATTTTTAAATAATATTATTAATATATATATATATATATAATTAAATTTATATTATTATATTAAAAAATTAATGCATTAATAATAACTATTGTTTATTATTATTTATATAATAGATAGTCACTTAACTCATACCAATGATAATCCCTATAAATAGCTACCAGAAGATCACAACTTGATTTAAATAAACGGCATAAATAACATCATCATGACTTTGATGACATTAATCTAGCGAGCTTCAATTATTACGTATATAACTATGTGTTTATTTAATATTTATAATGATATGGTTTAACATAATAAATTATATTATATATATTTTTAATTGATTGTACGAGAGTTTCGACACATGTAACTTTGATACTCGTATAATACGTGTTATATATATAATTTTTTAATAAAAAGAATATAAATTTTAATTATTTATTAATATTTTTTAGTTTTCATTAAAAATTATTAAATTCTCAAACGAACAATTATAATATATAATAATGTTGTTATAAACATTATATTTCTTTGTTTAATATATAGATATAAATATAAGTAATAAATTTTATTAATATAATAACATAAAATTATAAAATAAAATATTTAATTACTTGAAAATTAACTGTTTTTTCTTTTCTCTGATACTGAGATTCCGGGCAATTAAAACCATATCTTTTTCTTTATCATTCAGTCACTTTCTTTTATTTTGTGATTAAATTAGAGTAACTTTCTCCTTCTCCTCCCTTTTTTTGATATTTACTTTTCTAGAACGATCTGTTTTACCTGACCTATCTATCTATAGAGGGTTTTCTTAAGAGAGTCCTAATGAATATGATGGGATTGGGCAGTGTCATGATTGTTGGAACAGTACCATACGTAATCATAAATCTGTTAATTTCGTTCTTTAAGCAAAACCTCCTTTTTAGGTTCATATTATTTGGAAAATTCGATTTCATTAGGATAAATTTTAAATTTAATTGCAATTTGTAATTTATAATAACATTAAATTTATTCTTTAAAAAATATATATTAATTATTCATAAAAAAATATTATTTATATGATTATAAATTTTAATAATATTATTTTTATTATTTTTAAAAATATTTTATAATTAAATTTTTTATCTTAATTTTTTTTTATAAATCTTAACTATTAACATATTTGAGTCTAGTAAATTATATACTAAAACGAAGTTATGTATCTTATCCCACACATATAGAAATACTATCCTCTATTATATAATTTGTCATACTTTTATGTCTTATTTACTGAAATTTTAAACACCCATCTTATCTCTTTATTTTCTTATGAATTTTAATATCAAAATATAAAAATATGGTAAATTGTATAATAAATATTTAACGCTATATGTGTGGGATAAGATATATATATATAAGTTTTTTTTTTCCTGAACTAGATCTCTTGTCCCTTGGTGCTTTAATATTTACATAACTTTCCAATCTATTAGGGCAAATTTTAATTTTGACTTTAGCTCTTTTAGTAGTTAGGATATTATTACGTGTTTGAACTTGTAAGGGGTAAGGTAAGATTTAAGAAAAAGTTAAAGATAAATATATTTTTATTTTTCTGTAAATAGCTTTCACGTGTGTCGGTGTATATAAGACAAAATAACAAATATTTTATGTTATAAAGGTTAAAGAATTATAAAAATTTATATTTTAAAATTTATAATAAATAAAATAATATTAAATAAAATTTAGTTAAATAATATTAATATTTAACACATTTAAATGATTATAATTAAATTTAAATAAATTTTAATTATATGATATTTAATGAAAAATAATATATTAATTTTTTTATAATAAAAATATATGAAATAAATATAACATACTTATTATTTTTATAATTATAAATTATTTATTTTTTAATAAAATAATTCGATGAATAAATGTTTATTTTATAACTTAATTCAAGAGAGAATTTCAGAGAAAAAAAATCTAAACTTCATAGGAGAAAATGTATACGAATATAAAGGGATGGATGAGAATATATTTAGGTTATGAATTAATAGTAATTTTTTTAATGTTTAATTATGTTTATTATTTTTTTAAATTTATTTAAAAATATATTTATTTTTTAAAAAATTAAATATTAACTTAATTTTAACTTTATCATATTATTTAAATATTAATAATAATTTTTATTTTTTTAATTATTTAGCATATATTTTTAAGTAAAAAATATATAAAATAAAAATAAATAAAATTTAATCTAATTATAAAATATATCGTATATTTTATTATTAAAATTATATTTTTTCAGGTAATTATATATATAATAATAATAATAATATTAATATTTATTAAACTTTATAAATAATTATAATTTTAAATATTCACTATTAAAGTATTTATTAGGAGACAACGAGAGGGAAGTAAGGTAAGTCAAGTCCTAGCTTTAGAGTAGAAAGGTGCTTTAATAATCTCTTCAACGCTCAGACAAGTAATCATCATTACTTAACTTGTCCAGCCACTTCCTTTGATATTTTGTTTTAATAAGAACCTAAACTGTCGGATTTATTTATGACTCTATGTAAAATGAATGATAAGAGTGTCATCGTTTAATATTTATGTACAAAAATTAATTGACAAATTATCAGTAATATTTAAATTTATATCATCATATCTATTAACACAAATAAAGAACCCACAGGACGGAGGAGTGTTATAGTACACAATTTTACACTCAATAATAACTATGTTACACATAATATGGAATTTATAACATTTAGGAAGTAAAGATGTTTATATTTGATGTAAAATTTAATTTATTAATTTTAATATTTTTAATTTAAATTAATTATTTATAATGTAAAATATATTTAATTTAATTATTCTCTAACTTTATTATCTTACGTGTAGCATATTATTATAATTTTATATAATACATAGTGATTTAATTATTTATATCAAATTTTTTATTTTATGATCAAAATAATAAAAATATATCTTAGGCATAAAAATAGTTAATTCAAATAAAAAAATATACTAAAAATAATAAATTAAATTTTTACATAATATTAACTATTAAATAAATATTTATCTATTTAAGAATATATATTAATTTGAATGCAAAATTAATTAGGAAGTTATGTTTATTTAGTATTGATGAGTAGAATCGTGATCGCCAAATACTTTGATGAACAAAAACTTGATGAACGACAACCGGCATCGCCGATCCTACCAATATTTTGGTTTTATATTTATAAAACTCTCGCAAGTGCACGAATCATTTCGTAGAAAATGATAAGTATACTCCCAAGGTCGATCTAAGGAAGGAATGTATGTGGTTTTTAATTTATTATTCAAACTTTTAAAAACGAAATTAAATCCTAAACATCCTGTCACGATATTTTGGGTTTTGTGTTTTTAATCTAATAACATAAAAATAAACATAGATTCAATAAACATTCATGCAAATTTTATCTTTTATAATGGTGGAGTATTTATGGATATAATAACTAAGTTAATTATGCTTGCTCATATTATCTAGGTTATTAAAGATATGAATTGATATTTATTGATTTTCCCTTTTTTGTATGAATGCCACCTTTGTTGGGGTTAGATATTCTTTGTTAACTAAACAAATCAATTAACACCTATGGGTGGGGTTGATAACTAATTTGGTTAATTAAATTAATTCTTTTTTCTAGAAGATTAAAAATGAACCATTTAAATGACACCTTTGGTGAGGTTAGACAGTTTAAACTTTATTCAAGGTGTCCAAATTAAACCTAAGAATTTAGTTATCCGAGTAATAACTTTCAAGTTTTAAAACTACTACTGAAAACATGTTGTCAATGCATTTTCAGATAATAATTCTTATAAAAAATTTTGAAATAGAGCTTCACTCTAACTACCGGGCGATTGTACCAACAAATAAAAGAGCACTACTCTAAATCAGACCGGATAACTAAACCTTAAAATCTAATTTTCAGATTTAAGTTTGTAATGAAAAATAATATATTTCTCTCTAACATTCTTAATATAAAATCTTGAATAAAAATAAAATCAATTCATTTTAGAGATTTTTACCTATTTAATATTTTGCAATCATAACAACGTTATTATTATATCATGTTTACAAACAGCTAGCACAGTTAAATTTAATCACAGACAAATTAAATATAACATGTAAGAAAATAAAATCCTTACAGTACTTCGATGCCATTCCCGTTGCTATAAAACCTCCAAACGGAATTTGCACTCCCATTTATTGAATAAAAATGTTAATAAATTACAAAAACATAACTAGTTCTTCCCAAAAATGGAAGAACTCTAAAACTAAGAGAAACTAGCTAAAACATAAGAAAAACTAAAAAAAACCTAAAAAATAAGAAATGGAGAGAAAGAAAGAAGAGAGAAGTGTGTTTTGAGGTGTGTTTTTGAAGTGAAGGGAAGGGGGGTATTTATAGGTGAGGATGGAGAGAAAAAATGAGTAAAAAAATGTTAAAAAAAATGTTAAAAAATGAAAAAAACGTGTAATGGAAATATCGAGGTCATCAATGACGTCGGTATGACGTCATGGCGGCCGCGTGGAAAATGGAGCGAACGCGTTGGGCGCGCGGAGTTTGCCATCCGCACGGATGAACATACCGCGGCGCAGGCGCGGATGAACAGTAGTCGCGCGCAGCTTTGCACGGATGAACATTACCGCGTAGCGTAGCTCACGGATGAAGCGATAACGCGCCACATTTCGGCGTGGTGGCGCCGCGGACGGGTCGCTCCGGTAGCGATTTTCTCATTTTTGACATTTTTGACATTTTCGACCCATTTTGTCAAAATTTTCCATATTTGTTGACCTCTTCCCACTTATTTATTAATATATTTGTGATGTATTGCTTCAAGTATTCCTCTTTTTGAGTCTTTAAATTGCGTTTTTTAGCCAAAATACCTGAAAAACAATAAAAATACCCGTGATGTCGAAAAAGACAAATTTATATAAATATATGATAAAACATATAAATATATATATTTTTAATCAATTAATGTACATAAAATCATAGTTATTTTAGTGATTTTTGAGCACTCATCAAATATCACTTTTATAAGCACACGATTGGCACATATTTATTGAAAAATTATTGCTTATAGCTTTTATTGGCATTGTTCTATCCCCCGTTGGTTTGATCTAATAAATAAAAATTCTACATATTAAATAAGTAGAGAAAGTATGTATATATATATATTTCAAAAACATAAATTGATAATAAATTTGAAAGAATATTACAGAAATTACATAAATGTTTTCTTTTCTTTTTTAAAAATGACACAATTTTTTCTTTAGGCTATAACATCATATATGTCTGTATTGACAAGGAAATAACAAAAGTATGCTACCAGAAAGATTAAAAAAAAAAAAAGATAAAAAGAAGTACAAAGTTTTGTATATTAATAAAATGATTACGTTAAAAAGATAAAAGAATATAAAAGATTTAAAGGCATACAAAGAAGGAACAATCATTTATTTAGTGAAAAAGTTGTATGGGAAAGAAAAAATATATATACAGAGAGAGTAATATATTATTATGTAACAAACTATACATACGAGATTAAATTAAAGATAAAAAAGCAAAACAAAACAAAAAATATGGAACGGGGCTCCAGTCATAATATGTTTGGGTAATATACTCAATAAAAGCGTTAAGACACTCGATTCTAATCACCATTTGCCATAGTAAATAATAGTATTTATATTTTTAAATAATTTCAATTAAATATTACAATAATTTATAGATACTATTTTTCTAAATTACATATATATAGATCATTTTAATAAATGATTTAAATAAATAATATTAATAAATCTTAGTTACATTTTAATGAAATTATTTAAAGATTTAGATTTTAAAAAATATAAAAAATTAAATTAGTAAGTGTTTCTTAAAAAAATATATATAAATTATGTTTATTTAAAATTCGAGAGTTTATTTTATAAAAATACCTGTTTAAATAATTTGTACTGAGAAAAGTTTATTATATATATACATACGATTAGTCAATACAATATATAACTAACATTTTGCACTCCCAAATAAAGGGTTGAGATCAAATATACGTAAATATTGTTAAGATACGAAAATTTAATAATTATGAAGTTAATAATAAAAATTTTACATTACCTTATCCTAACATTTGAGATTTGAAAAATCAAATTTTTTTTTTATCTTCGTAACCCTATAATATTAACTATTTAGATATGAGTATATAATATTTTGGTGTCATTAGTCTCATCCCCCGTAAATACAAAGATATATAATTGAATATCAAAAATTAGGATATGTCTGCCAATTGAAAAATGATAAGAAAAGAAAAAGAACTCCCTTTTCCCATGTTTACTCTGCAAGTAATGCATATAAAAATGTAAAAAAAAAAAATAACTCTCAAAATTTACTTTTCACGCTACTATAAATTTTTTTCATTAAATTCGTTTAAAAACTCACTATAAATTAAATAATTTAAAATTTAAATTCGATTATCTTTTTTGAATTTTTTTTAAATTTACTTATTTTTTATTATATTCAAATAAAAACCTATGTTCAAATAGAAAAAAACCAAAATCAATTTAACAAATAGTTTAAATAATACAAATATTAATTAATAACAAAAAAACTACCATGATTTTGTTCTATTTTATTCAAGATCATCATATTATTCTCCTGATATTATAATACAAACATACATATATAATACAAAAATTTATACACATAAATAATAACACATAATAATAGAAAAAATATATGAATAATAAGTGCGTAAAATTAATAGAAATACTTACAAAAGTAAACGAAGTGACAAAATGAAAGAAAAGAAGAAAAAATGGTGTTTTGTAAGTGATAAATGGTATAATTTTTTTTTGAGTATTTTGTTCAAAAAAATAGGTGATCTAAAAGATTAGTTAGAGAGTAAGAAAACCTACTAACCGGCGTTGGAATTGGTAGTCGTAGGTGGCCGAAAAATGAGAAAGAGTGGAAGAGAAGCGTAGAAGGTTTTGAGTTTTTGAGAGTTATGTAACGCTTGGAATAATTTCTGTCTGGGGAAGAAAGAAGAGAAAAGAATTTATCTACATGTGTAGCGTCGATTTCACGTGTCAACCGACGCTATGCTACGTGTATAATGTTGGTTCCACGTATCAACCGACACTATGCTACGTGGATAGCGTCGATTACAGGTGTCAACCGACGTTATGCTACGTGGATAGCATTGGTTTACTACGCTACGTAGAGTCGGTTGACGCTACGTAACGTCGGTTGACACCTGAAATCGACGTTATCCACATAGTATAGCGTCGGTTGGCACCTGAAACCGATGCTACGTCCACCATAGCGTCAGTTCGACACGTCAATCGACGCTACATTCTACATAGATAGCATCGTTTTACACTAAACCGACTTTAAATTCATTATAAGTCGATTTTTTTAAAAAATTGACTTTACATATCGACTTAAATATTTATTTTTATAGTAATGTCATTACTTCTGCCTCATGCTTTATATATATATATATACAAGTTTTGAAATAATTTTGACCGTTAAAAATATAATATTTTTTAATTTTAAGTAGGTTAAGAAAATGGAACCTTTTACTCTTAAATTTATCTCTTCAACTAACTCACGTGTTAATTTTATTTATTTATTTATTATTAATAATAATAGATGATTTAAATAAAATTTAATTATTTTAATTAAAATTATATATATTATTACGTTAGATCTTTTTAAAAAAATAAAACTAACATATTCATTATAAATCAAGATAATTAATAATTCACTTAAGAAGTTAGTTTATAAAGTGTAAGGTTCATTCCAATGTTTTGATAATTTTTTTTATTCTGATTTATTATTATTTTGATTTCAGTTAATTTTTATTATGTATTATAAACACACCTTTAATAGATGAGATTTATTTACCATGTCGTACAACCTTAATATGTTAAATATGTTAAATGATAATTGATTAAAATTAATTAATTGTGATCATAATCGTTCAAATATTTACTTACATTGATCGATTGTTGAGGAACATTGATGGATGTTTCATAACTCCATTAATCACCGATGAAGTCTAGATATAATCTAATTTAAAATATATCATAATTAATTATTTTAAATTATAAGGAGTGATCCAATCAACATTCATTATATTCGAATATAGGACACTATATAAATATGTTTACTTTATTTACTTGAATATAATTAACTAGCTCTCACATATATACTTTTTATAACGTGAAATATGTAAAAATTATTTTTGTTTTAATATAATATTTACACATAAAATAAGATAAATAATAAGAATACAAACACTAGTCTTAAATTTATATGTAATTAACGTTACTCTATAAATGATTTTCCCATTCATTTCACATGTAAACGATGACTGCTGTATTTGAAATTGCCTTACGCAGATACGCATAAGTTATGGTAAAAACACACAAGCCTACGTTACATAGAAAACGGTCATATACAACACACACAAGCTCAGTCGCAATAAATGGACGAATCCAGTTCTTCAAAAAGGAAAAAACCAAAAAACTGGAACTAGAACTGAAACCGAAAAATAATTAAATAGTGGTATATAAAATAAAAAAATTAATAATTTTTTTAAATATTTGTTGTTTGAAACTGTTTTATTTTTATTATTTATTAAAAATATATATATTTAAATATTATTAATATTCATCTTTTTAAAACAATTACTTTGGATATCCGTTTTTTAAACACATATATATCGTTAAGTTCTCTTAATTTTAAAATCGTTTATGAATTTGAAAACAATACTTATTATAAGTTTGTATAACCTTAAAGTTACGAGATTTGAATTTTTAACATGGTATGTTATGAAAGTTTTAACTATTTTAATCGGTGATTTTAGCTTTGTCCTTAACAATTTTATCGTAGTTTTGTGAGATCACATTTGTCCGTACGAAGGAACGTTGTTAAGTTTCTTGTAGTCTCGTATCAACCAAGAGTTTAACAATAATATTGTTTATAAATTTAAAAAATTCTTAAATTAATAAGATTTTATTAAGTTGAATTAAAAAAAATTTTTAACGTATATAAATATAATTTAAAACACGTATCATCTATCTTAAAATAAATAAAATTCAGTTACGGACAGTAAAAGATGAAGAAACAAGGAGGACAAGTGGCTGGTAATCAAAGACACTACTCCAAAAATTTTCTTTCATTTTCTGTTCCGTTTCAAATGAGCAATTCTTTTTATCTTAATTTAAGATAACATTTAGAATAAAATTTTAAAACATAAATAATTAAAAAAAACTTATATTTATTAATTCATTAAATAATACCAATTCTTTTGAGATTTTATAATAAGATAATGACTTTGATTGTGATGGTTAATAAGAATTAAATTATAAAATAAAGTAGTTATACAAAGAAAATTTGATATTTATCTAAAAAAAACTTAAATTTATTATTATTAATAATATTAAAGTAAAATTTATAAAATTATAAATAAAAAATTTAAAAATATTTTTTTAATGTTTTAAAAAAATAAAATATACTAAATATACTAAATAATTATATAAAATGTGAATAAAATAAAATATTTTAATATATTTTTAAAATTTTACATTTAATTTTAAATAAACAATAAAATTAAACATAAAAATAACTTAATAAAAAATTTCTGGTTTTCCCCAAAGCTCGAGAAAAGAGAGTGAGACAAAGCAAAGTTATCACAAAGACCGAGACCAAAGCTTATGTTTTTTTTCTTCTTAAGAAACTCCCCTCACATAACCCACACGAGCGGTTCTTGATTTGCATGAACAGCACAGACTTTCTCAGAGAGACCGAGATATAAACTATTTTGTTTTCCTTTTTAAGTGAGAGAAAGGCAAAGATCAGTCTCAAAATAAGAACCCTCCTGACCCCTCAACCAAGAGAAAAACACAATAGAAAGTTGAGTTGGCTTGTTTGGGTTTTCAAATCGTGTTGGTTCTCTGTTTTTTAAAACTTTCAGAAACCTACCCATTTTTCCTTAATTTCCTTTTCTGCCCTATTAATCCATGAAGATAAGATTTTGAGTACTCTTGTTTTGGTAATCAGTATAACAAAGATTTAGATACAAAAAACCCAATTTCTCTGTTTTACTTGTGACATTGTAGTAAAAGTACCATCTTTGTGTCTTAAAAAGTTCTAATATTTTCCTTTCATTTTCAAACACTTGGGTTTTTCTTCATAATGAATCTTAATCAACTAACCAGTCATTTTGATGGTTTCTGTGGTTATGGTGCTATGAACTTTAATTCACCATCGCCACTATCATCTTTTGCTTCTGATCAACCTTCTCAGTCTGAGGAAAGAGGGTTTCGGACAAGTACTGAAATGGGTTTCCAGATTTTGAGTCCTTTGTTAGAGGAAAACAAAACAATGGAAGGAGGAAGTAATAGTGCAAACCAAATGTTTGATGAAAAGCCACTGTCTTTGAAATTTGTTGGAGAAGAAGAAGCTGAAGAGATGAAGAGCTCTGTTGTTGGGAAAAGTAGTAGTAGGCATACTAAGCTTTGTGTTAGAGGTCATTGGAGGTCAGCTGAGGATGCAAAGCTCAAAGAACTTGTGACCCAATATGGTCCTCAAAACTGGAACTTAATAGCTGACCAACTTGAAGGCAGATCAGGTAACTAATTCCAAATCTCCATGGTAAGAAAAGTAAACAAAGGTTAATAATTTTTTTTTGGGGGAAAACAAAGAAAGCTGTTTGAAATCGAAATCTTAAATTATTATAAGTGGAAACTTTACTATCAGTACTTCTCTATAAATATTGTAATATGTGTGGTCAAACAGTTATAATTTAACGAATGAGTTAATGGGATTTGAATACATGACTTACTGTTCTAAGGCGTGAGTCGTGATAGAAGTTGTCGAAGAATTAACCTTTTTAAAAAAACTTGAACTGCCTTCTACTTTTATACACTTATCAGTGTCTTTTAAACCATTGTTTCGATGAAAATAAAAGCCAAAATGAAAGTGGCATTTATCAGAAGCAAAACTTGACTCTTTACACTTTTGTATGACTGGGAAATATCCCATTTGTTAAAAAAAAAACAACTTGAGGTTTTTGATCCATGAAGATCATGTTTGTTTTTCAGGAAAAAGTTGCAGACTGAGGTGGTTTAACCAATTAGATCCAAGAATAAACAGAAGCGCTTTTAGGGAAGAAGAAGAGGAAAGGCTCTTAACTGCTCATAGACTATATGGTAACAAATGGGCAATTATTGCTAAGCTTTTTCCTGGTAGAACTGATAATGCTGTTAAGAATCATTGGCATGTGATTATGGCTCGTAAACAAAGGGAACAGTCCAACTTTTATAAGAAAAGAAAATCATCCCCTGTTTCTTCTCATAAAGTGTTTCCTAAAGGACTTGATCATCGTATGATTAATCTCCAAAACAATGCCCGTAGTAAATCTACATTCTCAAATACTATTAATGAATCTGCTGCTTCAACCTGTACTGATCTCTCATTGTCTCCCTCTTCAAATAGAGTAGTAGTAGTACCTGGTAGTTTTCTCAGTACTAAGTTCAATAGTCCAACTTCACAACTGAACCAACACTGTGGATATCATATTGGTATATCTCTTTTTTTACTTCACTTTCCTTTCTATTAGTTGTAATATGTGCAGTTTTTTCTTTACTGTTTGACCCTTTCTTTCTTATATGTCATTTCTTAGTTGGGCATGTAAGAAAACACAAATATTTGAGTCACTTCACTTGTGTTTAGTTACTTACTATTAAGATTTTAAGAGGTACAAATCTATATTTAGGATGCTTTAATCCTATCTTTTTAAACATATGGACACTCGAGCACTACCTTGGGACTCTCCTTTTAGGACACACACTGAGTTACTAATTTTAAGAATACTTATTGATTGTGGACACATGTATTCTCATAAATTTGGAGTGTTTGGTCTAAAACTCATGCGTATACAAAAAAAAAACAAGAAAGAAAAAAGTCCCTTGCATTGCTTAAAGAAAGATTTTCTTCAATCACTGGAACGACTTGTCCCAAATATCAAAATTAAGTGACATAAGGTATAGATTTTCTTGTGTTTGTTTTGGCATGCATTAATCTATGTGATACAATTTAATTATTTATATGTTAGTAATTGATTACACAATTAATTTATCATTTAGCATCATCAATTTTTGATCTAATCAATAACTAATACTTACTTTATGCATATAATAACTTGGTGTATATAATATTATTAATTCTCCTTGTTTTAATGTTATTGCAGGGTCTTCAACAAATGGGCATTTGGAAAAGTTAATGAACAATAAGAATGGGATTATTAATGGGTTGTGTGAAATTGGGTTAATGGGAGTAAATGTGGTAGTTGTAGATCAATCTGGTCAATCAGATTCAAACTCAGAAATCTCTGCAGCTGAATCAGTTGCCACCAATAGAAGCAATATCACAGTGTCTTGGGAAAATGAAAATCAGAAGAAGAAGAAGAAGATTGCTAGTCTAAGTGTAACTACCTTCATTGACTTCCTTGGAGTTGGAGCTTGTTAAAAACACAACAAGCTATAAGAAGACTAAGAGGAGTAAATTGTTAAACCACTGAGAGTTCAAAAAGAGAGACTAAAAAAGCTAAGTCTGTATAAGAGGGTATTTCTACAGTATCTGATGTACAGTTAGATCCATAAAAGGAAAAAATAAATAAAAATATAGTCTAAAAAGAGTTTGGGGGATTTTCAAAATAACAATTGATAATGGGTTTTGGAATTATGTGGCAACAAATGAGCATGGTTATTCCCTGTTATGTTATTGGCATTTTGTATAAACGAAAAGCAAAAGCCAAAGTTATTTCTCTTTGGACTACAAGCTCTGTCCTTCTTTCATGACTTTTCAATGCTAGTTTGTCTATTGTTCGTGGAATAGGTGATGTATTTGTTTTTATTTTTATTTTTATTTTTATTTGTTAAATTTAAATTACCTTTAATTTAAAATTTAAAAATATTATTTTTTCATTAATGATTATGTATATTGGTTAAAATTATGATAGTTTATTTTAAAATGTGTTTTTAGAATTCTTTGTTTTTTTGTTTTTTGAAAAAATGTTGTATTAGTAGTATAAATATAACTTTTGATAAAATATTTTTATTAAATGAAACGAAATAATGTGTTACATAGAGTTTGATATTTAGTAATATTTAAATTTTATTTTTTTTATATTTTTTATCTTTCTTGGTGAATCGGTAAATTTAGTGATACAATTAATTTAATATAATTTTTTATTTTATTGAGTATTATTGAATATATTTTTATTATCGTCTATACAATATGAACATAATTTTAATAAATTAATTATTTTGTATATTTTTATAAATTATTTAATATGTTATAGGTATAAAAACATAAAGATATATGTAATATATGTGTTATTTTGATATATTTAGAGGTAAATTAAATAAAAAATTAATTTACATTATATTTATTTAAAAAAAATTTAAAATATTTTGTTTCTTAACAATATTTTTGATCTAAACAAAATGGTTGGTTCAGCACTTCACTTTATAAATGAAATAAGGAAAGGTGACAGTAAAATTACCCTATTTATTTTATAAATAAAATTTAGATTTTATATTTATTTTTTAACAATATAATGTTCTTTCCATAATAAGTAAAAAACACATTTTTCTCTTATAAAATAAATAAAATTTTCAAAATAGAATATATTAGTAGAGGTATCTGCATATGTACTTTTTATTCTCTTAGACCAAGCAATAATTCCTTTTCCACACCTATTTCATACGTAAAAATTCTTTTGCAATTTATGCGTAATTGTTTAAAGAAAAAAATATTTATTATAAGTTATAGTATTATTATAATTTATAATATAAAAAATTAATATCTTTACAAAAATATATATACATAGGTGAGTTAAAGGACAATGGTAAGTTTGAATGTGATTGTTGTATAATTAGTTTGAAAATTAAATAATTTGATTAAAAGTAATTTAAGAAAAATATTTAGGGGGGTTTATAATGAAAATATTGATAGTGGTTTTGATAATTATTTTAAGATAATGATCATATATTCAAAACTATTTTATCTAAGTATTATTTATTTGTTTATGAAAATTTTTAATTTTTTGAAAACATATCTTATAGAAATTCTCAAACATTTTTTAAATTCCCTTTTAAGTCACTAAAAAAATTTTTCTTTTAAAAAGAAGCGATTTTATAAAGACTCAAAATTTATTTGTGTTTACTATCGAAATCGTGTTACAATATTTCTATTCTAACTATAAAATATGCTTTTTGATAAAATAATAATAATAATAATAATAATAATAATAATATAATTTTTTATCAAAAGCGCTTTCGAAACATAAAGAAAACACATTTTGAAAAAAAGAGAAGCTAATCGATTCTTAAGTGGGGTATAGAGATCTTACGTCGCTTAAGCGACGGGCGTGGCGTTGAAATATGTCTCAAACAATTAATAAAAACGTGACATTATAAATCTTCATGATTGCTTTATTAGTGATCTTTTTAATAACTTCGACGTGGTATGATTTTGGACCTGGTGATGTCCCTTCATTTGACAAATTTGTGCACACTTGTTCTTCAATCTAATTACCCTTCTATCCTTTCTATTTGTTAAAAATAAAGTTTAGTATTGAAGTTAGTTTTGTAATCGGTGGAATTGGCGTTTTTAATTCTATTATTTATAAAATTTAATTATTTTATTGTAAAAATTGCTGACTTAAAAGTATATATTTTTAATAATTATTTAAATTAAACACTTTAAATTTTATAAGATCATATTTAATTATTTTTTACTATATAAAAATTATAAAATTAAAATATATTTTTTACCTTTTTTTTTAAATTGAGATCATTTGTGCCACTCACGGACCAATGAAGTGACCAATAACGTCCTTTTTGAATAATGTATCATATTTTAAATATTGTAAAATTTTTAGTATAACGATTTTATTACAATTATTTTTGTTTTTTTACTTACTTTTGTTATTTTCTTTAGAAAAGTAATAAAATACTTATTTATTCATATTATTATTAAGAAAAAAATACTACTAAATTTATTTATTGTAAAATTTATATTTATGCTATATATTTATTTTTTTGTAATAATAATTAAAAAATGAACGTATAAAAATAAAAATAATTTTTTTTTTGTATTATATAGAAATTGTTTTAATTTAAATAAGTTATTATTGAAGTAATTGAAGAAAAAATAAAATAAAAATATAAAAACATAAAAATGATCACTTATTTTTATACTATCATATTTTAACAGGAATAAATTGTTAAGAAAATAAATACATGGTCTAATTGTCTTGTCTAAAAAAAGTTTGTGATTTGTGCATCTAAATTCTATTATTAATAATATTTTAATGTTATTATTATTTAATAAAATTATAATTAATAAATTATATGTAATAATAACAAATTAAATTACATAATATAGTTACTTTTATATTAACTAAACCTATTTAGGTGTTTTGCGCTGAACTAAATTTTTTATATGCTTCGAGCTTCGCATGAGTGCCGGTTTCCAGCAGTGGGCATTACTAGCACGATGGGCCAATTCCGTATATGCCATTAACGGCCCATTTATCATCCCTTTTTTTTAAGGCCTGGGGCATTATACAGATAATTGTGGATTTTCATTGGAACTGAAAATTTAACCAAATGAGAAAGTGGGTTAGCATATAAAATATTTAGGTAAAGTTTAGAAGCATTCGCAAGCCCAAAGTAACTAGCTATCTATAGCAAACCCAACAAACTTTGGTTATACTAATAATGTAAAGAAGAATCTTAAAGAATACATTGACTTACGTATATTTTGTACCAACAACATTTATATTATACCATGTTTTAATATTATTTAAAAAAATAAATTATTTCTTTAATTTTATAAATAATTTTAACATATATTATCATATAATAAATATGAGTATAAAAATTGATAATATTAACATTGTAGAAGTAGAAAATAGAAATCATAGAAAAAACATGAACATAGATATGATGAATGAATTTGCAAAGTTTCAAAAGTTTGAAGCTAAATGCTTTATTATACAAATTTATTCTAGAGTAGGGGTGATAATTTAGCTATAACCTAGAATATAAACACAAGACGATATTATATAATTTATTTTTAATCAAAATTAATTATTATTTTTATACTTGTTAAGATATTGATTTTTTATCATTATAAATAAATAAATTGGATAAAAATAATTTAATTTTTCACAATGGTAAAAAAAATATGTAAATTTGGACTGAAAAATACTAACACTAACAAATACGATATTAACACGTAAAACTTTCAAGGGCTACTCCATAGAGAGTTGAGTAGCATAACTAACTAGTCATTCTTTAGCATAATGGTAAATGTTTGGTACTTTTTTTAGAAAAAAAATGAAAATACTATATTAATAATAGATAATATTATGATAGAGTTTATAAAAAATAAAGATTTCTCTTCTTATTGGATTAGTATTTTGAGATTAAAAAATACATAATTTTTATAAACTTTTACATGATATTAGAAATTTAATCGATCAATAAGCGAAAAAAAAACTAATAGTTCTTCTCATAAAAAAAATGTATTGGACTTGAAAAAAAATACAAATAACATAAATAAAAATATAATATAATAACATAAATTTGAAAATAGAAAGATCGGGCCAAAAAATACACACTTAGAGAAAATGAAAATCAGATGTTGATAAAAGATAATATTTATAAGAAATAAAGATGTCTCACTCGTTATGTTAACTTTTTAAAATTAAAAGACTAATAATTCTTATAAATTTTAAAAATAACTATCACAATCAATTATGATTTGATAATTAAGATTAATAAAATTATTTTTACGAAATCTAAAAATTCATAAATGTTGAGTTTTAACGTGTGGTGAGACCTGTAATTCTTATAACTATTAAAGATATTAATAAACTTTTAGATTAAATTATGATTTGATAATTAAGATTAATAAAATATAATATAAGTGTAATTATTATATTAAAAATATAATTACATAATACTTGATTTTTTAAAAAATGTGTGGGAAATATCACTAGTAACTATGTGGTCCCCTGATTGGTTCTAAGTAGCCAAATCTATACATCTAGCCATAATTAGTACTACTTAGCCCCAATTGATTGTTGTTTTAGTGCGTAATTAAGATACCTAACTAGTTGCTTTTTAACTTGTACGTAGTTCTTTATGTAATATTTCTTTTAAAGGCTTTTAAGTTTTTTATTTTTATTATTATTAAATAAATAAAATATTATATATACTAGCATAATTGAATGATTCATGATGGTAAGAGTGAGTTAAATCACCTGAACAATCCAATGCCATGGTTATGGACTACTCTTGCTCTTAGATATTTGAATAAAAGCAAAATCTTATAGTTTGAGTTAAAAGAGCTCATAATTTAGGTATCTTCTATAGTATAGGTATTGATAAAGAAAATGTCTACTAAATCAAATTGGGATAATCTGATACTAATATTTATATCCCAATGGAATGTCAGGGTAATCTAAATTTATATTTATATTTTGTATTTTGTATTAATTATAACATAATATATTTTTAATTTTTTTTTAACTTTTATTATTAAATTTATTTAGTTATATATCAACTATAATTAATATAATAAATTTATAAAATATTGAGATTAGTCTTCTAACTTATGGGTATAAAATGATTATATATATATATATGGTATAAATAAATATAATTATAGATATAAATAAATATAAGATCACTTTTATTTAAGATTGAAGTAGTAAGGTATTACTTGACGGTACAATAATGTTCACTTTATATAACATTTATAAGTTTATCAAGTTTATATTTCACTGGTTAAACGGTCATTCACAGTTTTATTAACAATTTAAGGATCTAAAATATAGATATAATTTAATAATTTAAGGAATTATTTTAAAAAATTTAACATCAAATTATATATTTTAAGAATTTATGCATTAATTTAATTGATGTTTGGATATCAAATGTAAACTTTATTTATAATAGAAAGAGTACAGATAAGTTAGGGATGCAGAAGAAAACGGTGTGTGAGGGAAAGTACAGTCGGTTCTGGACCTTCTGATATTAACATATATACGACAGAGAAGTAGTGAATAAAATTTGCAGAGTGAACAAGATATATATATATATATATATATATATAGAAAGAGGGTAAAAGTAAAAGTGTTCGATGTTTAAGCCAACTTTTGTGGCCTCTCAGGGTCCTCTTGTTTAATTTAATATAAAAAAAGTGAACAATTCAGAGATGAAAAATTAATAATGTTAAGGTGTTCTACTTTGCAGAGACAGTATATGTACATATAATAAAGCCATGTTTGCTTAGCGTCACTCAGCTTCACCTTATAAATTATTTCTGCAGAGTTTTTTGACTATGCCTTTGTATTGTTCTCCCTCTTTTTCTTATAATATAAAGTTTTTATTTTTATTTAAATAATTTAATCCCTTCTTCCTTTACTGCTGTTTCTCAGCTTTTCATGCATTTCCGGCCCTCACATGCATGCACAAACCACACATTCGATCATATCTCTCTCTCTTTCTCTCTCAAAGGTTGTCAACAAGTTACCTAAATTTTTACAATGTATTCGATTATGTATTAAGTGAAATGTTTATTGTAATATTGAAATTATAATTAATTAAAATATAATATATATTAATATTAAAGCAGATGATAATTAAAGTATAAAACTGAATATTTATTGAAAAATGTATGTATGTATAGTTGATATCATTGAATTATTTTTTTATTCTATTTATACTATTGAAAATTATTATTTTATACCATTCCGTGTGTTGCCATTGGATGGCTTCAAGCTTTTGTTTACATTTATTATTGTATCATTTGTCTCTAATTATCTCTCTCTAACCTCACTAACATCTCTCTCTAATCTTCCTAAGCCTCCGTTAAAGCTAATCTCACTGCCTCCTTGATATGCTTCCTGGGTTAAAACACAGATTGAATGAAGATATTCATAATCTTAATTAAGAAGAAAGTTTATTCCTATCCAATACCAGATAAACAGAGTCCACATAAATATGAGGAACGTGATGGTTGAGAGATAACTGACCGAGAATAAAATCCAGATTGTTGATTCAGTGTTTCAGGTCCTTAAAAGTAATAGAAATTTGGACTTTGATTATGAGTTTTCTACAGAAAAGTAAGTTTCAACCTTTTTTGATTATGTGTTTTCTACAGAAAAGTAAGTTTCAACCTTTTTTGATTATGAGTTTTCTACAGAAAAGTAAGTTTCAACCTTTAAAGTTGAATTTGAAAGAGCTTGAAGAAACATAGGAAGATCAAACAAAGAAGAAGAAGAAGAAGAAGAATGTTTGTTCTGGATATGTACATATAGATATAATATATATAACATAATGTTCTTGGCCCATCAATTTTTGGGGGCTACTTGTCATGGCTGCTCGTAATAAAATCTTAGATCATCATTAATTATTGAAGATCATGGACCAGTTCATCTATGGATGTTACGGAGATAACGAGATTAGCGTTAATAAAAGTTTAGGGAGGTTAGAAGCAAACGAAAGTAATAAATTGTTGGAAAAATTACAGGTAGAATTACTATTTGAAACTCGACACAATTTGGGGATGTTGAGATTTGAACTAATTGGATCATGAATCCTTATTAAGTCTAAATTGTTATTGTTATGATATGGAAAAAAAAACAAAGAAAATTATACATCCTATAACAATTATAATGATATTTAATTAGTGTTAGAAGAGAATTAATAATCAATTTTCTTAAAGTTCTGACTATTAGGATGTCCTAACTATATTCTTATTTATTATTTGGGTTTTTACCATTCATTTAGAAATAACAATTGGTTTAGTACTTAATTATCATCACAATTAACTGCAAAGAGTATAAATTCTAATTTTTTTTTGGGGGTAATTAGTAAAATTCTAATTCCTTGATAAGAGGAATATATATATTTCATAAAGTGAAGAATACGAATTTCTTGTAAGAAGAAATAGGTGTTATCCAGGAATTTTAATTTATAAGCTTAAAAGATGTAAATGAATAAAAGAAATGATATATCAATAATATTTCTGGTTTTATTTGTTCAAACTGAACATGTAATAAATATACAATAGACTGATAAAAAATGTCAAGTTCTCACATAAAACTTATAAACAATAAATAAAATAAATACATGAAATAAATATTTTGGGGAAATATATAGCTTGAAAATATAAGTTTTGTTATAGTTTTATTGGGACATTATTTAAAATATTAGACTTTGAAAAGTGAAAGTTACGGTAAAACTTGAGCTCAGTAAAATCTACTACTATAATTACTCTTGAAAATCAACACCAAAATAATAATTAAAGAGGTAGAGAAATAAATGAAGTGGTTGAAGAGGTAGAGAAATAAATGAAATGGTTGAAGGTTTGTATTTCTTCAATCTTCAGTTGTTTTCGAAAGCCGTTATAATGGAAGTATAATACAAGTATTGTTTACTTGTTTCGATATAATATTAGTAAATTTAGATTTGTTCATTCTAAATTTTACCTCAACAATTGGTATCGAAATGACGGTCGTGGATCGTTTCATGGGAGTTTATTCTTCAGTCGAGGAGTTCGGTACTGCAAGTTTATTAGTCAAGCTTGTTCTGATAGTTGAAGTCTCATTGGCATACGACGGGTGATCTTCAAGTAGTCAGAGGAATCAAGAAGCTCAACAACAAAAACTATAACACACGTGGGCAACATGTACGAGTCTTATCTACAAGGTCAAGACTTCATGCGAGGTTGTCAAGTGTGATGAACGGTTACACAACCAATGGGAAGATGCAAACGGCATCTTACTAAGTTGAAAATTAAAGCAGTAAAGCCGATGTTTACTTTGAAGACCACAATTGAAGAAGAAATGCTGTAGCATATTCGGATGCAAAAACACCAAAGGAAGCACTGGACACTCTTGTTACACTCTTTCAAAGAAGAATGATACAAGATTGCAACTTCCGAGAATGAGTTACTATCGACGGCTAACGCGATACTTGGCGATTTCCCAATACTTTCACAAGGTAAAGTCATTACGCCGCGAAATTTCAGAGTTAGATCCAAAAGCTCCTATCAGGGGAAACGAGGATAAAGAGAATAATTATTCATGGCTCGAGACTCGAATATCGAGGGTTTGTTATCGCCATACAAGGATGGCCGACACAACCATCTCTTTGTTGAAGTTTCGAGAATCATATCGTGGGCCAAGAAGCTGCGGCTACAAACGGGAGGAGTCCAACCGGGTGGTGAAGAAGAAGCGCCTACACTAGCAAAAGCAAAGGCACTTTCAAGCTGCATAATGGAAATGGATATAAAAATGATGGAGATAAAGGAAAATTCTCAAGGAAAGCGAGGTTTCGTCCGGGAGCTTGGAAGAACTGCAATAACAATAGAAAAATTTGACGTGAATGTTACAACTCAAGGGAAAGACGGGTCACATGGCAAAAGATTGTTGAGTAAGAAAAGCCCGTTGAAAGCAATACAGCCTACTTCCATTTCTAAGGAGCATACGAAGATGGTCGATGCCAAAGCATTATTCGCTACAGTAGGAAGAAGAATTGGCTCTTACTATGACAACATCAAAACAAATTGACTACAAGAATGACTGATCAGTAGATTCGCCGCTTCAAATCATACGACAGTGATAAAAATGTGGTTGGAAAGCATGTCTCGAGTACAAGGGATGTCGTGTCATGGGTAACGCTGACAACTCAAGGTTACCGATAGCTCCACACGGTAGACGATAGTTACGCCGATATAGTACTAACCAAGTACAACTTCAAGATGTTTATCACGTCTCCAGAATGAAGAAAATTTGCTATCCGTGGCTCAATTAACATCATCGTGCCACTATGTCTTGTTCGGCCCTCGAGACGTGAAGGTGTATCGTGATCTCAAAATCTCGTAAACACCGACAATGGAGGGCAACGATTGGAATCACCACGTGATGTCGCCAGACCGCATATGTAGACAAGACAAGAAGAAATGAGACATCAAATATATGGCATACGTGTTAGGTCACGTTAGCTATTCCAAGCTGAGTGCATGGTGAAGAAGTCGATGCTAGTGCGGCTTTCTCAACTAGACGTGTGAACAAACAATGTCTCGTGGGCAGATACCATTATGGTAAAGTTGGCAAATTATCATACGAGGAATCAAAGTTTAAAGCAAAAGAACCATCGAGTTAGTTCATTCTCGATGTATTCGATCCTTTTAAGCAACCATCAATTAGCTGCAGATGCGATATACGGTGACATTCATCGACGACTTCTTAAGGTATGCGTGGGTTTTATTTATGAAAGAAAAATCGACGTATTATCAAAGTTTAAAGAGTTTAAAGAGTCAACTCAAGGAGAAGTTGGAAAGAAGATTCATTGTTTACGCACGTACAACGGCGTGAGAATATAGCTCGTGTGAGTTCTCTCAATACCTAAGTGAATGTCGAATAACGCCATCGCACACTTCAGGCTAACACGCCACAACAAAATGGTGTAGCAGTAAAGAAAGAACCGTCATCTTGCGTAAATTGGCCGGGCATGCTACATGAAAAGAATGTACCTGGAGGTTTTTGGGCCGAATCAACGAGGACCGCAACCTTGTCATCAATGTACTTCCTCAACCAAGGTTAGAATTTGTTTCACCCTTTCGAGAAACTATGGAACATGAAACCTACAGCTAGCTACTTTCAAGTATTTGGTCGTGTATGTTATGTATTTGTTCCCGATCATTTACTTTGAGCAAATTTGACAAGAAAGTTGTTAGATGTATTCGCGGGATACAACATGTACAAAGAAAATGATGGAAATGTCAGGATCCAACGGAAGGTAAGATGCTACACTTCACACATGTGGTGTTCACGTACATCTTCTCGTGGTCCTCGTAGGCGAAGCATTGCTGAACTCAAGAGAGTTTGGAGATAAGTTGCAACAAAAGTTGGAGGAGCATAGTATAAAATTTCAACCAAGTTTAGATGAATCCAAAGATCTAGACAATGATGGTGTCGAACAAAGAGTAACTCAGAATCCTTGGCAAACTGGCATATATCAACAACTAAATGAAGAAGGTGGGCCTAGTGAAATAGAAGAATCAACTCCACAATCTCAACTTCGTAGGTCAACAAGAACATCGGCGTCAAATCCCAAATACGCTAACGCAAACATAATTGGAAGAATAGAACCCGAGACGTTTCAGTTAAGCATCGCAAAGATCCGAGTGGATGACAACATGGTAGAAGAGATCGATGCACTTCAAAGAAAATCAAACTGGGATCCGGTGCGAAAGTCAAGAGACGTGAAACCCATATCCTCGCAAATGGGTTTACAAGATAAAGCATGTAATTCTCGTATGGGTCAATCGAGAGATACAAGGCACGATTGGTAGCTGTGGTTTCTCTCAACAAGATGGACTCGACTATGATGAAACCTTTAGTCCATTGGTGAAACTTACAATCTGCTCGAGTCCTACTTGCACTCAAGAAGAAACAAAGATCGAAGTCATGGCGTATGGACGCTAAGAATGCTTTTCTTCACGAGAGTTGATCTAGAGATCTGCTACGATCCAACCAATGGGTCTTCATAGCCAATATCATCCCGAATATGTGTAAGTCACAAAGCACTCTACTTGATTAAAAACAAGCACCCAGGGTACGGTATGGTAAGATTGTCAATTTCTAACACAAAGTGGTTATTTAGTAACACCTCGCAGATTCCAAATTTTGTTTGTTAAAGCCAATAACGGGTGAAAGCTAGCTATCAGGCTAGTGTACGTGGGACGACTTAATCATAACCGTGATAATGAGGCAAAAATTCTTCGAACAAAGGAGAATTTTTCATTCCGTTTCCGCATGAAAGAACTTGGCCAAATCAAGCACTTCCTTGGTTTGTGAGTGATCGCACATAAGAAGGAATATTTCTTTGTCGAAAAATATTCTAAAGATTTGATAAAACGGTTCTAATGTTTGAATGTAAACCAATTTCGACGATGGAGTTAAATGCCAACATGTGTGCACATAAGGAAAAGATTTGGAAGATGTGACAATGTATCGAAAATTGGTAGGAAGTCCGATCTACTTAACCTTAACTCCTACCGACATTTCTTATGCAGCAATAGGTAATGAGCTCGGTACATGCAAAATCCAAAGTTAAGCCACATTTGGAAGCAGCTCGACTAATATTGAGATACGTGAAGAGTACAATTGACTATGGTCTTTTGTACAAGAAAGCGTGGAGACAACAAGCTAGTCAAGTTATCGCGATGCAGACTTACGCAGAGATCACGACACCAGGAGATCAACAACCTGGTATATGTTTAAGCTGCCTGAAAATTTCTTGGTGTAGCAAAAGACAACCAACAAGATCATTATCAACCACCGGCCGAGTATCGAGAAGCGGCAATGGCAGCTCGTTGTGTACATGGTTGATACTAATGAATAATCTACATCAATCAAGAATTATGCGCAAGACGCTATTGTGACAATCAATCAAGAATTGGCCATGTGAGAATCCGCCTTTCATGCAAGAACTAAGCATGTTGAAATACACTATTACTTTTTCGTGAGAAAATGTTCGCAAGAAGAAATTGAAACGAGACAAATCAAGACAGATAATCAAGTCATAGACTTGTTCATAAAAAGCTAAGTTGGCTAAGTAAGTTCAAATGTTTCGTCATCACTGACACAAGAAAATAGTAAGAGTCAAGAGTGAGTGTTGAAAATCAACACCAAAATAATAATTAAAGAGGTAGAGAAATAAATGAAGTGGTCAAGAGGTAGAGAAATAAATGAAATGGTCAAGGTTGTAGAAATAAATGAAGTTGGTCAAGGTTGTAGAAATAAATGGAAGTTGCCAAGGTCAGAGAAAAGAGTATGTAGATAAGATTTGTAATGGCTAGGATTATTTTTTAGTTTTATATTTGTACAGTGGTGTAGATTGTACGCGAGGACTATAAATAGCCTACCTTGCATTTGGTTTAATCATTCCATCAAAAACAAATAAGTTCGCATTCTTAGTTCGAAAAGCGAAGCCGGAGCTTTTCTTCGAAAGCGTTTGTATTTCTCTTCAATTTGTGAGTTGTCTTTGAAAGGTGTTATAGTGAGTATAATACAAGTTGTTTGTTTACTTGTTTGGATCTAATATTAGTAAATTTAGATTTATTCATTCTAAATTTTACTCAACAATTACAGCATAAATTGAAATGAGTTACTGGTTAAATATGATTTAATTTTTCATATAAACTACGAAATTAATATCATTATAAAATTACACTTTCAACCAAGATTGTGTTGATTATTTACCTATATTACCTTAATTTAAGAGTATTGGTGGCTAGTAGTGTATAAAATGTTTCGTGTTATAAAGATTAAGGTTGTAAGTTTGGTTCAGATAACTTAACGAGAATAACAATAATATTGGTTTGTAGAATAAAATTTTAGCGAGAATGATAGTAAGAATTAAATTAAATTAATATATATATATATATATATATATATATATATATATATATGCACTGCATTTTAAAAATGTAAAAAATAGATGTTTTTTTTTGTTATAAAATAAATATGTGACCATGACGTTAAAAGAGGAAAATGTATCTATAAACGAGTTTGTACCATCCAATTAAACATTTGTAAAAATAAACTTTCTTAATTTTAAATGAAATAAAACGAAAAAAAAATATTTATACAAATACACAAAAAAGAGAGAATATTTTAAAGTATTTTATTAAGATAATTACGAGACTAACGATCATTCTCTTCGTAATTACATTAATTTATATTTCGCTCAAATTAATAATCAAAATAAATAAAAAATAATTTAAAATATTTTTTTAACAATATATTACTGTAAATCAAAGATAAGTGAATATTATCGTAAATACTCTTAAGGTTTTGTTTTTTTTTAAATTATCCCTGAGGTTTAATTAATATCAAAACTATCCTATAACGTTATATCACCGTTTAACATTAGGGATAAAATTGTAATCTTTTCCTATACATATATCAAAGACGAAAAGTTGAGATCGAACGACAATAATATTCGAATCGAAGACGTAAGTACACAATCATCGTGGTCATCAACAACCGAAGAAGAATCACAATCACTTTGACAAATCGTTGGGTGAAAAGAAAGGTTGGTGGTTGGTGGGACGAAGGTTGATCTTTGCTACGACATCTTAAGCCTCGATGGAGACCATGGGCTTGGGACGAAGCTGTTGAAACAAGTTTATAAAAACAGTGTAGGAACAATATTACCGATAACTTCAAAGTAACTGCTTGGGTTGAGTCGCGGACTAGGTCGCTCTCTTTAAGACGTTTTGCGCTCGCCTGATTGTGCAAGCAAACACGGCCTCGTCGTCCCAGGATAAAAACGAATCGTAATCTCTGTCTCGAACTTCCAACATGCACCGATGAAGACCGGAATGCTACACCGTAAAAATTTGTTGCTCGAGAAAACTAAAAGAATACTTAAAATTGTAGAAGTTGTAGAGAGAATTGTTTTCGTAGGGAGATGAGATTGGTGATTGAAATATTAAAAGGAGAGCTGAAACCTTCATTTTATGGGCTTTAGAAAAGGTGAAGCAATGAAGAATAAAACGGTAATGTCTAGGAATTAAGAATGTAACGGCCGTTACGAGTAATGAAAGAAAGTAACGGCCATTTTCGGATTAAAGGCAGTACTTGAGATATTTTTTGTGAATAAATACGAGCAACGGCTCTTTTTTTTCTGAATTAAGAAGACAACGGCCATATTCTTAATAAAGGAACATAACGGTTATTTTTTTTTTGAAAAATATATATATATATATATAACAACCATTTTGTAAGTGAAAAAAATTTCCTTAAAAAGAATATTTTACCAAAAAACAAAATATCACCTCACCTCACACACGCACTCGGACTCGGCTCGGCTCGGCACGGCACGACCGGTCGGTCGGTCGGACGGACGGCGGCGGCGGCGGCGCGCGCGCGTGTGGTATCACATTTGCCTAGGTCCTCTCCCCTTCCACAAAAGTGGGTGCCCCTTGGGGCCCAATCCCAATAACAAACTCTTCACTATTTATACCTCTTTAAAATATTATAAAAAAGTAATGTGGGACAAGGCACAATTCCCAACATCTATTTTTTAATAAATTTCATTTTTTTCAACAATCCCTCACTTGAATTTTATATAAAAAATAATTTTCATCGAGCAACTGATCAATTAAAAATTATAAGATTGTGCATAAGCAAAAAGGTGTCTATCGACTTGAACCTTTGCATAGTGTTGATGCTTTAGAATACACTAGAGTAACTCGTAGTTTTGAACTCTATCTCTAATAATCATCACACCATGACCTTTCCCAAGGTGTAGTTCGAAAAAGCCCGTGCTTTACGACCATACACGTGTATCCCGGTATAGTGAACGCTCTAGTAAATTTTGCCCAAAAAATTTTCATAGTGAAGCGACCACTTCCACATTCACGTAGGTGAGTCTATCAAGAGTACTCAGTAGTGTAGCTATGTACTCCACTCCACACGTAGAGTATAGAACTCATTAAGAGTTTAACAAATAACTCATCCTTTTCTATCGCTTCAGGGACTTCATGCTTATAACAATATAGAATGAGATTTGATTAATAGCATGATACATCTCATATCACTTCACGACTTGTTATTACCGCTTTGAACTTATTTCTTGGGATCTCCATCATAAGTCAGGGTTACCATCATAAGTGACTCTTCATTCTAAGAGGGCATTAATCCCATTCCTTTTGAGGTTTTGAAAACCTTCTCTCTTAGTAATCCTTTCACAAAGGATCTCAAATTTTCATCGAAACGTACATGATCCACTCTTCGCCTCCCGTTGAGAGAAATTCTCTAATAATACTATGCTACGACGTGTCTTCTACGGCTCTTGCCGTTAGTAGTAACGGTTCTCCGAATCTTTGCAATAGCCGGTACTATCGCCGTGGATCAAGACAACTGGTATCGGTCTTTCCCATAAAGGATCTCGGTAACAAACTTCTTGCAATACCGCTTCTTCACTAGTGCTATCATTCGAGACTCCATTGTAGATTGAGCCAATATTGTTTGTTTCTTAGACTTCCGAAGGAAAGCACCATGGTATGTTAAAAATATAGCCACTTAGTTGCTTTGAGTCTTCGATAAAGTGTTCCAACTGCATCTGCAGTATCCTTCTAAAACAACGGTGAAACTTATTATAATGTAATCCAGGTTCATAGTTCTCTTAAGGTATCTCATAACCCTTTCAATAGCATTCCAATGCTCTACGCTCAGTCTCTTTGGTAAACCTACATAAGTAGTCCCACAACATAAGCTATGTCCTGGTCTAGTAACGCAATCGGTAGCGTAACGTAGCTACCAACGATGCTCAGATACTCGGTTGTCTAACAGTCTCCGATTGTTCTTGAACAACTTTACACTAGGATCATAAGGAGTACATGCATGTTCTGGAGTTAAAGTAATTATATTTCTTTAAGATCTTACTCAACGATGTAGTAGAGATTGATCTGAGAAATTCCCTTTTCGTACCTAGTTATTTTTATACCAAGGATTAAACTCGCTTCTCCAAGATCTTTCATATCAAAATTAGCTCTTAACAACATTTTGACATTATTCACAACATAAATATTTGATCCAAAAATAAGCATGTCATTCACATATAAACATATAATAGTGCAAATATTATCTTCTAATTTATAATAAATGCATTTGTCACTTTCATTTATTTTGAATCCATGTGAGATAACTAGATTATCAAATTTTTCATGCCATTGCTTAGGTGCTTGTTTTAGACCATAAAGAGATTTATCTAATTTACAAACTTTATTTTCTTGACCTGGGATAACAAAACCTTCAAAAGGGTTGATCCATATAAATTTCTTTCTAAATCACCATTTAAGAAAGCGGTTTAACATCCATTTGATGTACTACTAAATCATAGATAGCGGCGAGAGAGAAAAGTACACGTATAGAAGTTATTCGTGTAATCAGTGAAAAAGGTATCAAAGAAATCTACATTTTCCACTTTTGCATATCCTTTAACTACAAGACGAAGCTTTATATTTTTCAATAGTACCATCAAGGTTTCAATTTCTTTTTAGTATCCATTTACATCCAATGGTTTTGCAACCGGGACGTAAAGTCAACTAAATGCCAAGTCTTATTATACTCGAGTGAGTCCATTTCATCATTTATGGCTTCTTCCCATAAGTTGGCATCTAAAGAAGATAATGCTTCTTTAATAGTTTGGGATCTTCTCTAAGGTATAAGCATAAAAATCGGACTCCAAAATCCTTGGGGTTCGAGTTCGCTTACTTCTTCTAATTTCGGTGTTTAATTCTTCGGTTTGTTCACTAGTTCTAGTTATAGGTAAACTACTTGAAAGACGAGCCCCACTATTCTTAATTTTAAAGTGGAAACCTATGTTCATAAAAGTCGGCATCATTTGATTCTATAACTACTTGATTTTTAAGTCATAGAATTTATAAGCTTTACTATTCAAAGCGTATCCTATGAATACACATTCACATGCCTACTTTGCAAGTTTATTTCTTTTAGGATCAGGATCCTAACATAAGAGCTAAACAACCCCAAGTTTTAAAATAAGTTAAATTAGGTTTCTTATTTTTCAAAATTTCATATGGTGAAATTTTATTTGTGATTTAGGCACTCTATTTAAGATTGCATAGCAAATAGTTAATAAAATTTCTCCCCACCAACGGGAAGCGACAGAGACCAGATTTAATAAAATTGCGCATAACCGATTCGGTAAAAGTTCTATTTTTTCTTTCGGCTTTTCCATTCATTTCGGAGAATAAGGTGCGCTTTTTCATGAATGATTCCATGAGTTTTATAAAAATCATTGAAGATATTGGAATCATATTCAAGGATTATCACTTGAAACCTCTTTATTTTTCTATTAAGTTGATTTTCAATCTCAATCATAAATATTTTAAACATGTCAAACGCTTCACTTTTATTTTTCATTAGATATACATAAGTGTAATGCGAAAACGGAGTCATCTATAAAAGTTATAAAATAGCGTTTTCCATTTCTTGTTAAATTTCCATCAAGTTCACATATATCGAGAATGAATTAATTCTAAAGGTTCGTATTCTCTAACTACTTGATTTATGTGAAGTTTTGGTTATTTTAGCTTGACTACAAAAATCACATTTTTGAAATCATTTTAAAGATAGTTTAGGAATTAGTTCTAAACTACTCGTATATTCTTGATTATGCGTTTATTAACATGACATAGTCTAGCATGCCAAATATTAAAAGAACTCAACATGTAAGCAAGAAGAAGTTTTATTGATTTCAACATTTAATTTAAACATGCCATCGATTATACCACTTTCCCAACAAATATATTATTTTTAGTTATAGTATATAAATCGGCCACATGGTTTGAGTAAATCCAAATTTTGTTAAGAAGATAGCCTGGAAACTAAGTTCTTTCTCATCTCTGAGATACGGGACATCCTTCAAGATGACAATTTTCCAGAGGTAAACTTCAAAACCACCTCACCCAAGACTTTAGCGGAGTGAGTCACCCAACAAAGACATCCTCGAATCGAATAGGATTTGAACATGTCTCGATCATAGCAAACATGGCGAGAAGCACCGGTGTCTACCCACCACCCCTCGGATCCACCAACAAAATTAACCGGATATCATAGCAATAAGTTGATCTTCGGTAAGGTTCGCTTTATGGGGCGGAGACGATTCTGTTCGGCGAGTTCTAGCCAAGTGGCTGTGTCTATTACAACTATAACACATGAACGTGTTATTCCTTAGAGGTTGAGGTCCGTTACTGCAGGATAGCTTCTATTTCTATTTTGGTGGTGGCGGTTTTGATTATTACTACGATTATGAGTTTTCATATTTCTACCTTTAGGTTTCGAATTATAGAGGAAGGTTTCTTATTGGTACTATTATTTGAGACTATAAGTACTTCATCTCTTTTGGTCTTGTTTTCTAGCTTAACTTCTTCTATTCTTAAACGTGTTATAAGACTTTCTAAAGAAAATTCCTTAGTTTTATGCCTAAGTGTATTCTTAAAATCTTTCCAAGCGGGGGTAATTTATCTATTATAACAAATACTTGAAATTGTTCATCTAAAGTCATACCTTCGAAGTTATTTCGTGTGCTATCTTCTCAGTTCATGTGATTGAGCTTCCACTCCATTTTCCATCAATCATTCAAACTTCATGTATCTACGACAAAGATACTTTTTAGTTCCACTTTCCTCGGTGTCGTATTTCTTTTGAAGTGCTTCCCAAATTTCCTTAGTGATTTTATCACGCTTATAATAATCATACAAGTCATCGCCTAAACTATTAAGAATATAATTTTTTGCAGAGAAAATCATTTTCCATCCAGTGTCTAAATCCTTAGTTACCAAGAGGAGGATTAGGCGTGTTGGTTTTTCAAGTAGTAGCGTAAACAACTTTTTTCATGGTTAAGAAAAACAACATTTTTTGTCTCCATCTTTTAAAGTGTAATCCTTCAAAACGGAATGGTTTGTTTACATCGCCAGCTAGCATTTCGGTAGACGTGGCATTGAATTCGTCTTAAAATTGTTGAAACAAGTTTATAAAAAACGAGTGTAGGAGCAATATTGCACCGATAACTTCAAAGTAATCAGGTTGAGTCGCGGACTAGGTCGCTCTCTTTAAGACGTTTCGCGGCTACGCCTAATTTGTGCAAGCAAACACGGCCTCGTCGTCCCGGGATAAAACAAAATTTAATCGTAATCTCTGTCTCGTAACTTCACCGCACTGAAGACCGGAATGCTACACCGAAAATTTGTTGCTCGAAAAACTAAAAGAATACTTAAAATTGTAGAAGTTGTAGAGAGAATTTTTTTTCGTAGGGAGATGAGATTCTTGATTGATATATTAAAATGAGAGAAATTTGAAACCTTCTTTTTTATAGGCTTTAGAAAACGTGTAGCAATTATGAATAAAACGGTAATGTCTAGGAATTAAGAATGTAACGGCCATTACGAGTAATGAAAAGTAACTACCATTTTCGTATTAAAAGACGAGTAACAGATATTTTTTGTGAATAAATACGAGCAACAGCTCTTTTTTTCTGAATTAAGAAGACAACGGCCATATTCTTAATAAAGGAACATAATGGTTATTTTTTTTCTGAAAAAAAAATATATATATATATATAACAACCATTTTGTAAGTGGAAAAAATTTCCTTAAAAAGAATATTTTACCAAAAAATAAAATACCACCTCACCTCACGCACTCAGACTCAGACTCAGACTCAGACTCGGACTCGGCTCAGCACGGCACGGCACGGCACGGCCGGCCGGTCGGTCGGTCGGACGGACGGCGGCGGCGGCGGCGCGCGTGTGGTATCACATTTGCTCAGGTCATCTCCCCTTCCCAAAAGTGGGTGCCCGCGGGGCCCAATCCCAAATAACAAACTCTTCACTTTTTATACCTCTTTAAAATATTATAAAAAAGCAATGTGGGACAAGGCACAATTCCCAACATCTATTTTTTAATAAATTTCATTTTTTTTAACAGAAGCTCACTAAAAGACTCAACAATGTTGTTAAGGTTACTGCAGGTGGAGCGACTCGCTTGATTAACATCAATCTTAGATGAAACCATGTCATTATGAAACTTGTGTTGGTAAAGATGATGAACATGGGTTGAGTTTTTGGGTAAAGGGAAGTTAGTTTTGGCTCTGGGACCCCAAAAGGAGCAACATGTAGCGTCGTAAGCTCGAGTGGCGTCCTCAGCTGAGTCAAAGGTTCTGAGCCAAACCCATGTTTTCTTCATAGGGTTTCTGATTTCAGTAGCGAATTGGCCCAAAAAACGTTTACAGACGCCTCTAAAATAGGTTTGTTGGTGTTGGTTCAAGTTTCTAAAGGATTTGATGATGATAGATCTGTGATGGGTTTGTCTCTTCAACGCATGGGAAGTGATGATGAAAAATGAGATAGACTGGAGAGGATATGAGGGTAAAGAATATCAGAGATGGTAGGAAACAAGGGTATAAAGGTAGAGAATATAAATGGTAATTTTAAAGAAAAACAAAACCTCAGAGATAATTACGATAATATTCTTAATTGTAATATTAAAAAAGTTATATAGATAGGGGTAGAAAATATTTTTTCATATATTGTTCTGATTTTTCAAGATTTATTTAACTTATGTTAAATAATAAGGATATTTTTGAAGATATTTTAAATCTAAAAAATATTGTAATTTTTTTTTGTAAACGTTAAAGATATTAAAAATCTAGTAGGTATTTTTTTTCTTTCAAAGGTAAGATAAAAAAGAATCAGAAGCCACGTCTAAAAAAACATATAGAGCAAATTCTTTATGAGGAGAAGCTAGCGGCGCTAAGTACATATGTTAGGCCGGCTCAGTATTCATCATGGTTCTGTTGTTAATTTGCAGTTAGTTAAAGTTCCTGTCTAAACATTTTCCAAGTTTTATGGGTATTTCTCTGCTTTTTGACACATGCATCCTGTGCTTTAGAGCTTTTGTAAATTTCTTACGATTTGAGATTTTTTGTTTTTATATGATATAATTTTTTCAACTCAATTACATACGTGTATTTTTCAAATGTAAGCAATTAAATAAGATAAAAAGTAGGATTTAATGAGATAATTATTAAAAATCAGATACTTTATTTAGATAATTATTGAATTGGATTAATTAAATCTATAATTTAATAAAAATAGTTAAATTTATTTAATTAATATAATTTTATAAAAATTATTCCTTCTATGCAACAAAAAAATATTTAGTAAACACTCGCTCAATTAACTAAAACCAAGTCAATAATTTCAAGTTTTAACAATTAAAATTATTTTGAAAAAATAGTTTCTTACGGTAACAAATTAAATGCTTGAAATCACCTATCTTCAAATAATTTAAGATTTTAAGAAAATCAACATATTACAACCGTATATTTATGACCAATTCGAATTCTATTCGAGTCGAATTTGTAAACTTTTAATCCAAATTCGATCAAAATAATCAATTAGAATCCAAACCGATTAGATTTTTTCTGATTAAATAAAATCAAATTGATATTGAAATTTATTTATGAATTATTGTCACGTATAAAAGATGACGTACATAATATTTACATTTTTTAATTGATATATTTATAGCAAAATTTATTATTTATTGTTATAATTAAGAAAATTAAAACAATTAAAATATGTCTAAATATTTATTAAATTATTATAAATATTCATATTCATTTTTTATGTTATTAATCTAATGTAATTATAGTATATAATATTGAAATATAATAAATTATAAAATAATATATATTTATTTATAATTTAATAGTAATTTAGTTCGGATCAGATATAACGAATTATAAAATCTATCGATCCGAATCCGATCTGAAACATAACGGATTATATATTTTTCAATTCAAATACGATCTTATTATAAAATTTAACAATCAAATCAAATCTGAATCTAATAAATTGGATTGAATTTATTAATTTAAATAAATTAATCAAATTATTTACTCATATTTAATGTTTCCTAACAATTTTTACATGGGATAAAAAAGGGATGTTTGATGTTCAAGCCTATAAAATGTGATTGTTAATTTTTTCAAGTGGTGTGAATATAATACTTACAAGTTCAAACTTAAGAATAAGTGTTAGATTAGCTCGTGCTTTTATTCAGAAGTATAAAATATAATTTTTGAGCTTTCAAAATGGTACTTATTATAATTATTATTTGTTGAAGTGATATTTTTGCAAAGTAACATATTAATGTACATGTAAACATAACCAAATGGAGTGTGAAGTCGACCCGACCTGTAAACATCGGTCTGCACTATGCACTTTGGAATGGAGTGAAGTATGTGGAAAGAAAAGACCAAAAGTCAGATTCAATAACTTTGTCTATAAGCAATATGTTTTAAACCAAATTGGAGGGCATGTACGCTAAATAATGCCTTTTTTGGATTTAAATAAAAACATAACTTAAGCGAAGACCAAAAAATAGAAGCACATATAATTAAATAATTTAAAAATAAAATTATTACAAATGTGATATAGCTGGAGGCATTTGTCCCTTGTTTATTCCAAAGTAGGATAAATTATAATAAAGTATTTTAAATGACTTATAACTCAATATAATTTATTTAAATTTTATTAAAAAATTATAAATCTTTAAAATTTATAACAATAAAATTACTATATAATAATATTTAATGGACTTTAATACATGCCGTTAACATTTAAAGTAAAATGATATATCAGTCATTTTTGTGTGAAAATATACGAGGTTGATAAAATATATGCTACTTGTGGTTACACATTTTAATGATATTATTTTTATTATTTTTAAATTTTTTTGAGATAATTTTATTTTAATTTATTTTTAAATTAGTTAGATTATATAACTTACATTTCTTAACTAAATATAAAAAAAATTGTAATTGTGTTTAAAAACAATAACTTTATTATAAATATTATATTTTAATTATATTTTATAAAATATAAAATAAATAAAAGTAATATGTTTAAGTATGATTTTTTATAATAATATTATTATAATTACATTTCGACAAATATTTATTTAGAGAAGTTTGTGAGTAACATAAGTCAGATAATTTTAGGTTTGACTTAAATAAATTATAAATTTTCAACCCATCAAGAATAAAATTTAAATCATTCGAAATAAGTTGCCAATTTGAGATCATTAAATAACAACTTATTTAATTTGATCTCTAGCTAATTCGTCATTTCAAAAGAAAATTGCCCTCCAACCCAATAAATTCCCCTGTTCCATCATCCATATTCACGACGTCATTGATAGTAACTTTACTTATTATATTTATATTATATACCTAAAAGTAAATTAATAAAAAATATTTTTGTTTTATAAATTATTTTTAAATTTATAAAAAATACTTATAGTTTTAAATTAAAATATATTATATATGTATACTATTTTTTTCGTATAATAATATATTAAAAAAAAATTATCCTACAATAATTTTTTTTATTAAATATGTATATTATATGTTATTTTTATAATAAGATAACATATAAAAAAAATAAATATCAAATATGAATAAGTTATATATTTTTATAGTTTATTAAAATATTAAAATTTTTAATTATCTATTCATATAAATAAAAAATCAATAAATTTAAATATATAGATTAAATATATAATAATAAAATTGTTAATTATAAATTACATATTAAAAGAGAAATACTTTAAAGATGAATTTTTAAAATCAAACAACATTAAGTGATTGGTTCAAGTTTTTAACTTCAAAAGAATGAGATAAGTCTTATTTGTTAGACGATGAGGTAAATCACGTTAAAAATGTATTAATTTTAATAATTAATTTATCTTTTCTTTTTAAATTAAATCTATTATTGATATTTTGTATTATTATAAAAAATCAAACAATATCGTAATTTATATATATATTATTGTATTTTAATAATATATTTTTAAATTTAAACGAATCATATTCGTATATTTTGATATTTTTATCGTGATTGTAATTTATAACAATTTTTTTATATATTTTTATATATAAAAAAACATATTATATTTGTACATATGTTTGTCCGAATAATCCTCGTACTAAATTTTATTAACTATGCGTGAATATATATGACAAACACTACATATAACAAGTAAATAGGTTTGTGTAATTGTGTTCTTATTTATTGAGAAATAGAAAAATTAAGTTAATTATTTTGTAATATGATAATGTATACTTTAAATGAACATTGTCTCATATAAATAAGTGTGTAAGTTGTTTTGTGTAGGTTGTTTAGCCATTTATTTTAAAAAAATACAAATATTTAATTAAATAGTGTTTTCTATTATCAATCAAAGGAAAAATTAAACGTGTCTGTAATATTATAGAGAAAAAAGAAATTTTAACTCAAAATTTAGGAATCAATAAAACGAATAATTAATTAACTCGTACTACAATAATAAATGATTGTCATTTCGAGAACGTAATGGCCTTTGAGGGAGACCCAATCTATTGAATGACAAAAGTTTATATATTTGGTAAATTTTGTATAATTATATATATATATATATATATTATGGGTTAACCATGAAGGGTACACACACCTTGCTCAAAGGTTATATATATATATATTATGGGTTAACCATGAAGGGTACACACACCTTGCTCAAAGGTTAGTTAAAATATTAAGTATAAGATTTATAAATTAAAAATAACAATATAATATAATACCATAAAATTTATTTAAATATGTTAAAATTTAGTGTTAAAATCTGAGTACATGATTTGAGTTGTATAAAAATCTCAAAAACTATTATATACATAATTTATATTTATTTAAAGTCAAACAACAATTTTTACCATATTTTAAATATATGACAAATCACTACTATTATTTTATTCATAGTTGTGTATTTTATAAATTTTTTAAATATAATTATTCAAGAGTTATTTAAAGAAGAATTTCTTTTGATGCATTAATAGATAAGGAAGATGTAGTATTTAATAGTTAACATGTATTTTAAATTAAAATAATCTAGAAAGAAAATACAATACTCGCTAAAAAAGAAATTATCATTAATGTTATTAATTTTTAGAATAAAAAATTAAGAAATATAATTATTATATTTTACAAATTTAAGAAAAAATAAACTACAATTTTATATTAAAAATTAATTTTAATTTTACATTAAAAATAATACTCACTTCATAATTTTTAAATATTATAAAAATAAGTTATAATTATTTTTTATGTGTCAATTAATTTACCTAAGTTTTATTAGAGACAACTGATATAATAAGATAATTTATAATTGATTAGAGGCAACTATGTTATTTTAGACAAAATGTTAGACCTACTTAATCTCAATCTTGCCCACGACTTAGGTGGCGTTTGGTTTATGAAATAAAATTAAAATCAAAATCGAAATCGAAATTAAAATCAGAATATGAATGGAATTGAATGAAAAAAAAATAATTTTGTTTGTTTTAAATAACGGAATCAAAGAAGAAATTAGTATTTATAGTGTTTGACTTACAAGTGGGATAAAATGGAAAATATTATATATTATCTTAATACTCTTATATTCAGTAACGTTTAAATAATATCATTTAATTATTATTTTTTTGTCAGATAAAATAAATTATTGAAATCATTATTTTTCTAAATAATTATTACTTAAAAATAAAATATATTATTAAAATTATCATTTTTAAAATAGGGTTTAGGGTTTTGAGGTTTGAAATTTGAGATTTGAGATTTGAGATTTGAGATTTGGGGTTATATTTATGGGTTAGGGTTTAGGGTTAAAATTATTATTTATTTAAATATGATTTATGGTTTTTGGATTTGAGGTTTAGGGTTTATTGTTATATTTTTGGGTTAAGATTTAAAGTTAAAATTATTATTTTTCTAAATAAGGTTTAGGACTTAGGGTTATATTTGGGGTTGGATAAAATTAGAAAAAAATATTAAAATGAGAATTAAATCATGATTCTTTAAAAGTGGAGAAGAAATTGGGGTTTTTTTTAGAAATCGATTCCATTTCATCCCCACTTTTCAACCCGATCAAATATAAAATTGAAAATAATTAATTTTGATTCCATTCTATTTTAGTAGTTAATTAAACATGAGGTTAATTTCGCGGCTTCATATTTTGTATTTTAAAAAATATATTTTATTTTAGACAAATGTATGTCAATAATTTTCCTCAAATTTATTATTAGAATATATTTTTTTCTTTTTAACATACTTTGTATTTATTTAAAATTTCTCCTATACTTACCATTTTTACCGTAGTGGTATGCAAATTTTATTAGTGGTATCCTCCTCTATGTACTCTAACAATTGCTAATAATTAAGAAGATATTAACTTTTTTAAAGAGACGTTAAATTCTCTTTTTTTATTGAATAAATGAAATTCAAACTTCAATTCATAATGAAAAATCATATCATTTAAATTCTCTTTTTTTTTAGTAAGCTACCCTTCAATTTGTTTTATTTGTAGGTCAAGCAATATCTAAGAATGAGATACGTTTTAATTATTTTCCTTCCTAATAAGGACATCCTTAACTTATATTATTTGAAATAACATTACACCCCTGCACACTCACATATAAGGTTTAAATCTATGCTCTCACGATGTTTATTTTTAAAAATTATTGAGAAACTAGTTCTCATAAAATCTTTACCAATTAAAAAAATGATTAACAATTATTTTATACACTTATTATTTTTAGATAAATGTTGAAATTATGTGCCAAATAGACCACTCTTGTAATTTAACAACTTGGATTTATTGGGATTTCAACATTAGATCTTATATTCTGATATTATTTTAAAAAAATTTAGAAAATTAATTATCTTAAAAGATTAAACTATTGGGAAAAAAGATAATAATATTTTTATATATTTATTACTTATAATAAGCATATGGTAATATAAGATAATTAGTATTGACAAAGTCCATAAGAATCATAGGGTACATGATTACGAAAGATCAGCTTAATTATTGAAAATATTTATAATCTTTATAACTAAGTTATATTATTATATTTAATAAATACGAAACTCTGAATTAAGTAGTGATTTTGGTATTAAAGTTTTTTGAAATAAGTTAGAGTTAACTAATTAATTATTTTTAGAAATGAATTAAAGTTAATTAATTATCCTTTTGCATCTTAGATTTAAAATATATTATTTTTATTTTTATAAAAATCAAAATAAACTCAAGTAATATAGCCTTCGTTTATATAATTCAAGCTGCAGCAATGTGTTGCATGCCCTATGCCAAATATGGGTTTGATCGAATAGGTTTAGTGTATTTATTTCTTACTTTCTCTTAATAATTGACAAATATTTTTTCTCTAGTAATTGAAGTGAGGAGTGACGTATGATTTAAAGTAAAAAAGGATGTCATGTATATATGAAATTAATTACAAAATAATATGTTAATTAATTTTTATATATTTAATTCATAAATACTTTATATATAATATGTAAATCATGCACTTATAATATAATAACATGTACAAATGTGATATTATTTTAGATCAATTTAATTACGTACAATCATGTTATTTAAGATCGAAACATAATGATGCATGTATAAAAGTTATTGTTAATAATTATTTTAATAGTTTAATTTTTTGGATAATTGATAACCAACACACTCTAACATGATATCAAAATTAAAAATTCTGTGTTCAAATTTTAATAATTTAAATTATTGAGTTTTAAGCATTTGATCAATAAGTTGTGATTGAATGGCATGTACATCATTTGATTGTGTTTGTAAGTTTTAAAGTTCGAATATTAATTATAATTGTATAAATAATGTAATTATTTAAAATTAAAAAATAAGATATTAAGCCTAAGCCATATGTAATAAAATGAATTGGGTGGGAAAAAAGAAATAGAAATTATAAAAATAATAACTTTAAAATTTATAACAATAACAATAATATCCAAATAGCATAAAACATAATTTATTTAGATAATGTTTAAAATTATGCATATTTAATTAATTATAGTTCAATTTTAACGAAGTCTCATTAAACAATATTAAATGTGAAATGATATTATATATTTTTTTTAAAATTAGTGTAATATAACTAGTAACGATGTTCATAAGTGTATGTAAAGTGATATTATAATCAATTAGATAGAATTTGTAAAATTTTGACACTTAATTAGTATTGAGTAGTGTAGGTAAGAAAAAATTTTTTTTTTTTTATTTTTCATAAAAATATATAAGTTTGATATAAATATATTCTTTTTATTATTTTTAAAAAATACAAAATAAGTATGAAAAACAAATTCCTTTTATAGGACTAAACATTTACGAGACGGTTTCAAAATAATAATATTTTTTGGAAAACGTACCAAAGAAACATAAACTATAATAGAGATCAAAAGGGCAAAAAGGTAAATTAAAAAAATCAACATTCCCATAAACTAAAACTTTAAATAGCTCCAAACCCACCTTGAAACAGTAAACTTATATATATAAATATATATAAGTTAACTTATTTAATTTTCCTCATATTCATCCCACCTAGGTTTTAGCAGCTTTCAATACAATTAACATTTCTTTATTTCTTAATTTCTCATTCACAAACAAAAATGGAAGAAGAACATCAAACTCAAGTCGACCCTCATAAATCAACTACTAGTTCTATTCCAAACAACAACAATAACAACTTATCATCATCATCTTCAACTTCTTCTTCATCAGAGCCAGTAAGATCAAGATGGACACCAAAACCAGAACAAATTTTGATATTAGAGTCTATCTTCAACAGTGGAATGGTCAACCCTACTAAAGAAGAAACTATTAGAATTAGAAAGTTACTTGAAAAATTTGGTGCTGTTGGGGATGCTAATGTCTTTTACTGGTTTCAAAATCGACGCTCCAGGTCTCGCCGCCGACAAAGACAACTTCAGGCCAGTCTTAATGATCAACAAGGGAATATTAATAGTCAACAATACCAACAACAAGAAGCAGTTGGTGGTGTAATTCAACAACAACAAAGTTATCATAACAATATTAATAGTGGCCTTGCTATGTGTTATGGCTCAATTAATAATAATAATAATAATAATAATAATAATAATAATAATAATAATAATAATAATAATAATTGTGTTTCTCCTTCACTTTCTTCTTCATTTTTTATGGACGGATCATGTTCCTCGTCTACTTTGGATAATTGCGGTGGAAGTGCCGGTGCCGGTGCCGGTGGTGGTGGAAATGGTGGTTTGTTTCAATTGTGTGGCGGTCAAATGGGTTTCCCGGAAATCGAGCAAACGTCTATTGTAACGCCTGCTTTTAGCTCTCCAGATGCCTCTAATTTGCAGTTCCAAACTGGTTTGTATATTTTATTTATTTATTTGCATGCCCTAATTTTATTAGATGAGACGGTGTGAAATTAAGAAATTATAACAATATTTTTATTTAATGAATGATGAAATTTTATTTTCAGATGAGATAAATTCTAGATACTTTAATTAAACGTCTTAGTGTTAATTTGATTTCTTATCTTTAATTACCTTAATTTTATGTTATTTTATTTGTCATGTAAGTTAATATGATTTGACTAACTAGTTATTTTAATTTAATTAGTTATCTATTTATTTAAATTATTATTTTTTTCTTTATTTTCTTACCATATTTGCTTCTTTGCCCTAGCTAGAGATGTGCTTTAATTTCACATTCGGTTTATGAAGCATTAATTTTTTTCCCTAATTTTTCCTATTACTTTCAAGATGATATTCTTCTTCACGATGATATTCTTCTTTTTTATTTTTACTTCTTTAAAGTTACTTCTTTGCCCTAGCTATGCAAATGTGTGTTTTGAGTTAAAATTATAGAATAGAATTAGTAGTTACAAAATATTACATACATTTTATCACAGTTAAGATTTAAAGAAGTAATTTTTTTTTTACTTTTCTCTATGAATCTCAGCCGTTGATACAAAAGTTTTAAAAATTAAATAATACTTTGTAGCTATTGATCCTAATAGGATCTATTTGATAAAAAAAATTGTGCAATTAACTTAAACAAAATCTTGTTAATTTTACTTTTTATTTTAGTTTTTGGTGATTAATAATAAAACTTAGAATTTAGTTTCAATTATAATTCTTGGGAGAGAGATACGAGAATTCATGTATCTGATTGAAGAAGCAGGGAAGCTTCTTGATCAATATATTTCCCTGAAAACATGGTGTTACTTTTTTTTTTTTGGGGGTTTGATTTCATCTTTATGCTTTTTTGAAAAAAAATTTCCCAAGAAAGGAGAGACAAAAGGAAAAGTGCTTCAGTTTTAAATTATATATTTATAACAATATATATACACTGAAATTAACTTAATAATTGTTCATTAATTGAACTTGCTCTTGCATGTACTTTTTACATAATCAGGATTCAGTGAATCACTTTTTGTTTTTGGCTTAAAATTAATATTAATATAGTTCACTTCTTATGAAGGCAGTAACATATTCTGGCTTTTAAACTTTCTTTTTTGATTTATTAATTAAATAATGAGATTCTGATTAATTCTATATAGTATTAGTAGGCACTAAATACTAAATAGGTTGAATTTCATTAAAATATAAATAGTAGTTAGATTTGTGATACTTCGATAGTACGGGATGATTTTGTAAGATACTACTAATACTGAAAAAGAAGTAACACATATGATAAATTAATTAAATTAGCTTAAACTAATCGTTAATTAAATATATAAATAATAAATTAATGTTTGAGATTATTAATTAATTAGATTGAATTGAATAATATTAAAATGTATAAATGCAGGATTAATGACTGTATTTATAAATGGGGTAGCAACAGAGATACCAAAAGGGTGTCTGGACATGAAAGCAATGTTTGGTGAAGATGTTGTTTTAGTCCATTCCTCTGGAATTCCAGTTCTTATCAATGACTTTGGCTTTACACTTCAAAGTCTTCAACCTGGTGAAAGCTATTTTCTGGTAATTTTATTTTATTTTTATTTTTATTTTTATTTTTTTTAAAAATATAATATCATACTTTATTCAACTATAATTAAATCCACCGCTAGCAATTTTCATTTTCATTTTCATTTTTTAATTTATTTTATATTATTACTCTCTCTTTCTCTCTCTATCATATTTCGCCGACACCCAGTTCCCTTAATGAGTCTCTGAGTGTTTCTATGATTCTGAATTTACAACCTGGAAGCTACTGATTCAGATGTTAATTAATTTTTTTTTAATATTATTTGCTTTCACATTTACAGATTTGTTCAGCTTATAATATATTTTTATTCTCTCTTTAATTAGTTTACTTATTCTATATTTTGAATTGTCTTTGTTTTAGACTTTAGGGATATGTCTTACTGTGTGCTGAAGTATTCTTTAAAACTCTACCTATCGAAAGACAACATTCTTACCGACGTGTTTGTAATATAATTTGTTAATTTAAGTAATTATGTGTGATTGGAGTTTTAATTTGAGTGTACGAGTAGCATAACTATTTTTTTTAATACATATAATATTCTTAAAAACTTAAGTTATTTAGATAAATTAAAAACAAAATATTAGTTCTATATACTATATGTATCAAATATTTGAAATTCAAGTGAGTTTATTAAGATTTGAAGATATGATATTCATTTTTCATACTATGTTAAAAGTATGTTAGAAAACCAAACTCTGATCAAAATTTAAACTATTATGAAAATGACATTAGAGATGTAAATTGCGTAACCTAATCACATCTCATCACATGTACATTTAATATTTGTAATGTGCTCATAGTTTAAAGTTATATTATTTCATTTAAGTCTCATCCCATTCTATCTAATTTGTGTCAAAGTCTTTAAGAACAATGAACTTTTCGATTATGAAGAACTAGAATGTAATTCTCATATTACTTATAAACACTATATTAATTAATATATTTATTAATCAATATATAATATTCTTTTTACGCAGCAACAATCACATCCCATTTAGATTGAAATCATAAGGTGTCTCGATTTTAACATAATGTCTATCAATTTTGCATTCTATTGAACTTTCATAATATGGATAACCATGTTTCATTTTTCTCGATTTAACATTTATATTTGTACCATTTAGGTTCATTGATAATTAAATAAGATATCTCAACTTGTATATCATCCTATTTCCATTCCACTTTATTATAAAAGTGAGATAAGATGAAAAAAATAATTTAAAATTAAGGAGTTAGATCATGATTTAATAGGACATATCATCCCAATTTATATCTTAAGACTAACAATATTTTTATTTATCAGCCCCTGATTACAAATTGATTTTAAAATTAATTAAGTAATTTTACTTACCAAATCCTTCTCTTCATTTGTACAAATTTGATACATGTAATATTATTTTTTAAAAATAAAGCTAGAAAATGGTGTAATAGTAATTAAGGCTTGTTTTTTTTTTAGTTTAAGTCACATGCATATTAGGTATTTAAAATGATATATTGATTTTTTTAGAGAATTTATATTCCAACAAACTTAAACAATTGTTTGACAAAAGAAAATTATATTAGGATTTAAGTACTTAAGGTTTATACAATGAAAACATTAGTTATTTTTTTAAAATAATATATAGAATACATGAATTAGCTAGCATAGTATCGGTGTAATTTAATTGTTTATAGAGGTATAATATTGAAATTGGCTTATTAATAAATTGATTAAATTTAATTGTGGAATACTAATTAGAAATTTACTTTGCTTCAGGTTTCAAGATCAATTTAATCATCATAAAAGAAGGAAAGACTAGCTAGGCTATATATCAGCATGTACTGGACTCTACATATGTATTTTCTTTTCTTATAATTTACTGTACTTTGTTTATCCTAGATCTGCATATGGTTTTCAATTTTCAGGATATTAATTAGAATGTTATTATGTGATTATTACAGACTTTTACTTTTGTATTTCTACTAGATCATATATATATACTTTGTTTTATAATTTAGATGTTTTTTCCTCCTTTTTTTTTAGCTTCAATGCAAGAAAAATTAATCACATTATTGAATATGGTACTTCAATGTTTTTAGTAATTTTTAATATAATCTATTCAAGTATAATAAACATAAAATATATTAAATTAGTCTTTAATTAAATTCATTCTTGCCTGGCCATGTATGTGTAGAATTCAAAATGAATAAATAAATAATAATTTATGTATTGGTGAAAGATTTAATTCCTATAAAAAAGAGACTTCTTCTCACACAGAAAATTAAGAAGATAAGAAAAGACAGTTAAGATTTTTTTTCAGAATAAAGGAAAGAGGAAAATAATTAATTAACCAACTCTTAAAATTAAGAGAAACATCAAGTAAACACAACAGCAAATATTAACAGTTAGATGGGGATAATTCAACCATCAAAGATAGTTAATATCTTTGGTTTCTATATATATATATATATATATATATATAATATCTTTTGATTTATAGGCATATATCTCTAATAACACATGAAAATGCATGAAAATATATGTTTTATTTAGAAATCCAATATCAAATGGTCACGAAAAATATTAATATCAAGTTGTAGCAGCTGGTTAAAGTTTATAAATGTGATATAATTAGTTCTTTCTAACCTAGTTAAATGAATTCATTACATTTTGGTACTATTTATATTATATATGTTATTAGTAGAAGTGAGGAGGGATATATGATTCACTTAAATTTTAGATAAATAAAATTTTAAAAGTAATGTTTATGAATTAAAGATAAATTATATGCATAAAATAAAATTGTTTCTCGTATATATTTTAAATCTTAGAATTTTAAAATTTAATAACTCACTACAAATACAATAATTTAAACACATTGTCACTAAAATATGATACATATAATATTTTTCAATTAAGAACAAGTAAGAACTAAGAAATAATAATTACGTGCTATTTTTTTAATGCAATATGATTTAACTCTTCGATACAAATCATAAATCTTAGGATGTACAACTTTAGTTATTGTTCAAGAACTATGATTATTTTGAATTTTAAATATTATACTTCTATTGTGAATTTACATTATTTATTCCATGAAATTTATGCTTCAAATAAATATTTTTTATTTTTATGATTTTGTTTTTGGTTAAATTACATATTAATTCGATTTGCTTAACATAAAACCTTTTCATTTCTATCTTACTCATTTTTCTTGCTTAAACAAACATGTAATCGACACAATAAGGACAACAACATATTGTTCAACAAACCCAACACTTATCTCTAATAAATGAAAAATAGTTGCATAAAATATTAACTTAAAGCGCAAAACAGAAAAGGAAATGTCTTTTTTGGGTCTTGCACTACATTATGTATATCTTCATTTTCAAGAAATCTTATAATCGTTAAAGCCAATAAAAAACGTAATCCATCTTCGCAATAATTAATAAAAAAATGGTGAAATTTTAACTTAATATATACCTCTCAATTCTTTATTATCAAAGTATTTTTTATTTTAAATAAAAACTAAAACTTAAAAATTTGATATTTATTAACATAAAATTTGAACTGATGTGACTCATATAACTTGTTTAATGTTAAACTTGAGTTAATTGTTGATATTTGTTTAACGTTATTTTTTGATCTAATCCATTAGATGTTATTGATGTTTTATTTTTATTATTATAAATTTATGAGTTTTTATTTTAAGTGATTTTTTTTTAAATTTAATTAAATTAAATAAATTTAAATGTCTATGTACATTAATTGTATCTTAAATTAGAATTAGAAAGATACTAATTGTTTATTATTATTTTATTTAATTTGTATCCCAATCCATGAAAGACTTCAAGCTGACAGTTGCTTCTTGAGATCTTAGTTTGAGTACTCCTATGTCGAGTTAATTGTCTTTTGATTTTATACATGCTAATCTTAATGGAAATTTCCAGCAAAACAGAAAAAGAAAAGGAATTTAAAGGAACATAAAAAGAAAATTAAAAAAATGCATAAATATAGAAGTTGATGAAACTGCATGGGCAATACGTGGTGGATTCTTTGTTGAAAAGAAGCATGAAAATAAAATAAAATGAACAAGTTGGGCTCCCAAACCGACCAATATAACCAATCCAAAAGAGACGGATTTTTTAGTTTATTAGTCACCAAAAACATTTGGGCACATTCTCTAAGAAATACCATGTGATCAAATCTCTAGCTAATTTAACTATTCTTATTGGCTGTCGTCTCCATTTTCAATTTCTTCTAGTTAGATTCCACTTCATTTATTTTGTTCTGCACTACTCATGTTAATTAAAACTAAATCTTTCTTTGGCTTTGTTTAACAAAGAGAATATTCCTTTATAGGTACATTGAAGGTTCACTTTCACACATCGCTAGCTAGCTTCAAAAACATGATAGTTTTTTTTAGTAAGCCTATTACAAAAAGGCATATTTTCAAGTAAAATTATGAATAATAAATTCACTTTTACCTAGCTAGTAATATTCTTTTTGTGTTTGAAAATAAACTTATCCTTTTTTTACTTGTATTCAAAACTACCATGATTGATATAATTGAAGTTCTTATAAGAAAGAGCAATTGGACTATTAGTGGACCATGTTAATCTCTAGACAAATGTTTCGAACAATGACACTATTTCTTATCCTTAGCAAGGGAGTCTATTCGATAATTGGATCATCGATCGGCTGGCATTGTTAAGCCTCTAAACAAATGACATGAACTATGAAAATATCCTAAATATGTGTTCAAGTAAGTTTTGTTTTGTACATGCACTCAAAAATAATGTTGTAAGAGCTTCAACAAGTGACAATTGCAAAACAACTTGCAAATCATACTACGTCTCAAAGAAAAAATGTGAGATTATGAATATTATTTTTAAATATATATTCAGGATTCTTGGCTAAAATTTTGGCACTCAAATAATCACAAATAGTATAAGAGGAGAGGCAATAGAGAGATATAGCTCAAAAAAATAAGGATTTCACCTAAAGTAGCTTAGCTGTGGCAACTACCATTACTCTATACTCATTTTCTATACTTGATCGAGATACAACCCTTTGTTTGGAAATATGACAAGAGATTAAGATATGCCCCAATAAGACATAATAAACTCATGTTAATCTCCTATCATCAACATTGGAAGCATAGTCGACATTAATGTATGCAATAAGATGTAATGGAGAGGACTTGAAGAAAGTAAGGCCATAATGAAGACTACCCTTGAGGTATCACAACAGGTGCTTGACAATAACCTAATGAACATCAATAGGGCATGACATAAATTGACTACGTTTGTTGACACTAAATTAAATGTCAAGGCATCTTAAGGTGCAATACTATAAACTCCCAACCAAATTTATGTACATTGTAGCATCTTCAAGGACATGGCCATCTTGTTTGCTCGTGCAAGGGTTCACATATGTACTTTTGTTGGTTTGGCCATAAGACATCATGTTGAATAACAACTTCCAGGCCAAGGAAATAACTTAGGACCCCAAGGTCTTTAAGGGCAAATCGAGAGTGTAAAGAAGAAATGAGTGAGTCCATATAAGTTGAAGAATATGATGATTATATCATCAATATAAACCAATATCACTATGTACACATCATTACAATCAATGATGAAAAAAGAAGTGTTTGATTTTGAAGCCAGAAAAACTAACTCAAGTAATGCACCATTTAATTTTGCAAACTAAGCTATTGGAGCTTGTTTTAAATCAAAGAAGGTCTTTCTTAGTTTGTATACCAGCCCATGGCTATGCTTAAAGCCAAGTGATTGGACTGTGAAAACATCTTTAGTTAATCCTTATTTAAGAAGGCATTATCCACATCTATTTGTCTCAAAATCCAACCTTTAGACATAGCTAACGTCAACACAACATGAATATTAGTAGGCTTTACCATTGGGGAAAAATCTTAAAGAAATCCACATCCTTTACTTACAAAAAACCCTTTGCAGCTGACCTAATCTTATACTTATCCAGGGTTTTATCAGGTTTAAGCTTGACCTTAAACACCCATTTACAACCTATAGTTGTTTTGGCTGTGGAAACCTCAACTAATTCTCAAGTGTTATTGGAGAGTAAGGTATCAAGCTCTACTTGCATTGCTTTAAACCACTATGAAATCTTGAGTATGTCTTTAAAGGATCGAGGTTTAGGAAGGATAGAAACTCCATGAACTATAAAAGCATATAGTTTGGGTTTAACCACACAAACTTTGGACCTAGTAGTTATCTGATAAGTATTAGAGGATTGAGGCTCTGGTAAGTAAGGAACTACAGATTCAATGAGAGAGAGAAAATATGGGTTAATGTCTAGGAAAGGAAGAAGAGGTATGCCTAATGTAAATTAAATAGACTTGATAGGAGACGAAGAACAATAAATATGAAAATAATTTTGAAAGGATGCATTAGAGTCTAGAGATTTATCAAATAAAGAAGCTGAAAGTGGTTCATTTATATTAAAACCTATAGTATTACATTGATTAGAGACACTAGCTTCAAATATATTAAGTAAAGGCATATTTGTAGTGACAGACAAATCAAAAGGTATAATGGTAGAAGAAAAAGTAGGCAATGCAAGTATGTAAGGTCATAAAGTACAAAATTATGATGTGACATATTTGTGTCTAGAGAGAGGAAACTAGCAATAGAATGGAAAGGATATCAAAGTTTATAAACACTACATGTCGACTAACATAAAACTTCTCATTCTTTAGATTAAAGCATATGTACCCTTTTTGCTTCGCACCATACCCAAAAACACACATTCAACAAATTTAGCTTCAAGTATGTCATGTGTATAAGCTCTCACATAAGGAAAGTATTAACTCTCAAAGCATTTAAACATGGTAAGGTCACAAGGTTTTTTATAGAGCATTTTAAAAGATGACTTACCACAAAGAACTTTTGTAGGTGTTCTATTCAGCTCATAAACATCAGTTTCAAAGCATAGACCTAAAACTTGATTGGCATATAAGAATGAAACAAAAAAATTGAACCACACTCGACAATTCTTCTATGGTGTGACTCCACCACTCCATTCTATTCATAGATGTGTGGACAAGTACACCTATGAAAAACACCTTATTTTTCATGCCCTAAAAGTATGGGTTTATACTCATAATCCCCATCTATTTGCTCCATTTTAATGTCAATGCAAATTGTTTTTAAACCACTAATGTGAAAAACAAAAATGTAGAGGAAGTATGATCCTTAGTAACTAAAGGAAAAGATTAAATAAATCTATTAAAATCATTCATGATAGATAAAAAATATCTTTCATTATTTAATGACAATTGAGGTGATGTCCACAAGTCAAGATACACCAAATGAAAAAGGATATCAACTCTATCATGTTCAGACATAAATGGTTGCTTATGAGCCTTTGTCAATTAAAAAACTTGACAAAAACACAGATGCCTTATTAATAGATGAAAGAACAACACCATAAGACTTGAGCATTTTAATAATAGTACCAATAGAAGGATGTCCGAGTTTCCTATGCCACATATAATAGGTTTGAATGTCATTATCATTTGAAGAGGAAAACCCTTGAACAACACTTGTAATCTTATATAAGCCATTGTGACTGGAACCTTGAAGTATTATCAGCTTGGAATTGTGATCCTTAACATAAAACAAACCAAAATGAAATTCAACAAAAACATTGTTATCAATACATAATTTTTGAACAGAAAGCAGATTGATTGAGGCATAAGGTGTATGAAAAAAATGATTGATAGAAGGTGAAGCATTATCATGAGTGTGCAAGAAACTAGAACCAATACTGGAGATAGATAAGGCATTATCATTTCCAACTACAATACCTTCATCGCTATCATATGGAGATGTATTTGGGACTTTCTCTTCACTTTGGGTTAAATGATGACTCGTACTAAAATCTATTAATCATGTGCTAGATGAGCCACCAGAATGATTACTAGTCATAACACTCATTACTGTAGGATTATATGAGCCTTTCCCTTGCAAGGCATCCCTTACTACAAAACAAGTAGAAGTAGTGTGCCTTATCTTTTTACAAATCTAACATATTGGTTTTCTTGAAATGTCTTCTTGACATTCTTGATAGAAGAGTTAGAGAAGGACATACCACTATTCTTCTGACTAAGATTACAATCTTTCACAAATTGATGAAAATTTCACTCTGGTAGCTTAGATTGATTATAAGATTTACCGTATGATTGCTTGTTGGAATGAGAACTAGGTACATGTTTCATAGCATTAGCAACATTGGTTTGAAAAATTGAATCTTGATTTACTCCTTCAAATACAGAAAGTATTATGTCAAAGTTCTCAAGTTGGTTGTGCAACACACCCGTAGAGAGCTTCACTTGTATCATGTTAAAGGTAGTCACGAATGTGAGATATTGAGGCCCCAATCCATTAAGGATGTAAAGAACCATCTCACACTCAAGGATAACTTCATCAACCGCATCAAGATGATTAGCCAGTGTCTTAGCTCTAAGTATATAGTCAAAAACAAACATACCACTTTTGTCCAAAGTCTACAATTTCCCATACAACTAGATCACACAAGATTACAATATATAAATAAATTTATTTTCTAGAGCTATCCATTGTTCTTCAGCAGACAAATTTCCAACAAGAAAAATGTTTATTACATTTGAAATTGAGCTAAAAATCTAGATTTTTACAAGAGAGTCATAAAGAATTTGGAACAACACACTCAGACTCCAAAAATGCATAAGGCTTAGGAAAAATATCATTAATAAAAACCTTCCAATCTATAAGCCATAAAAAAACACAATAATTATTCTCACCAAATAAGGTAATTATTGTCATATAATTTTACTGACAAAGAAACACAATTTGGTGGAGAAGAATGTCAAAATATTGTATTTCTCTGATAATTATCAGTATATTTCATTATTATTTCTGTTCTGTTTTTACAAGAGTTTACAATATATGTATATAAGGAAAACGAAAATTAAACAATAACCATAAAACCTGCACATCCAGGTTTTATGGCTCCACTAATATTATTGTCTACTCCATGTTTTACTCCATTGAGCATTTGTGTCTGCCACTATTATAGCACAAACCAACACTCCTCCTCAAGTTGGTGCATATATGTCTCTTATGCCCAACTTGTCAAGTGCGTTGTAGAAGTTCCTTACAGACACAGATTTTGTGAGTATATCAGCCAATTGATCTTCTGATTTAACAATGGAAGCTTAATAATCTTTTCTTCAAGATTCTGTTTGATGAAGTTCCGATCCACTTCAACGTGCTTCGTGCGATCATGTTGAACTGGATTGTGAGATATGGCAATGGCTGCTTTGTTATCACAAAATAAGTTCATTTCAGAGTTAGGAGCAACACCAATCTCAGTTAGAAGTTTTTTCAACCAAAGGAGCTCACATATTCCCTTGACCATTCCTCGAAATTCAGCTTCAGCACTGGATAAGGCAACTACATTTTGCTTCTTGCTTCTCTATGTGACAAGATTGCCCCCCACGAAAGTAAAGTACCCAGCAGTAGATTTCCTATCCTTCATATTCCCTGCCCAGTCTGAATCTGTATATCCAAGGACTTCCAATTGATCATTATTTGAAAACATAAGTCCTTTCCAGGGGAGGATTTTAAGTAACGAAGTATTCGCATGACCGCATCCATATGGTCTTCACTTGGGCAGTGCATGAACTGACTCACGACACTCACAGCATAAGCAATATCAGATCGAGTATGAGATAAATATACGAGTTTACCTACTTACCGTTGATATCTCTGTTTATCTGCTAGTACTTGGTCCACATATTCTCCGAGTTTATGATTTTGAACCATTGGAATATCGACAGGTTTACAATCTAGTAGTCATGCCTCTGCTAGTAGGTCCAGAGTATATTTCCTTTGGGAAAGACATATGCCTTGTTTTGATCTTGTTACCTCAATACCTAAGAAGTATTTGAGCCCTCCTAAGTTCTTCATTTCAAACTCATTTGACAGTTGTTCTTGAAGCTTAGAGATTTCTTCTTTATCATCCCCTGTAATGATCATGTCGTCTACATAGACTATAAGGGCTGTTATCTTCCCTAATCGATGTTTTAGGAAAAGAGTATGATCAGAGTTGCTTTGTTGGAACCCATATTTCTTCATTGCTGAACTCAACCTACCAAACCATGCTCGAGGTGATTGTTTTAGTCCATACAATGCTCGTTGTAATCTACATGCAGTTTCTTTTCCTGATGTAACAGTATATCCTGGTGGGATATCCATGTAAATCTCTTCTTCAAGGTCACCATGAAGGAAGGCATTCTTCACGTCAAGTTGGTGCAATGGCCAATCTAAATTTGCTGCAAGAGATAACAAAACTCTCACAGTTTTTAGTTTAGCCACAGGTGAGAAGGTTTCTTGATAATCTATCCCATGTTTCTGTGTATATCCTTTTGCTACAAGCCTCGCCTTGTAACGATCAACTAACCCATCTGCTTTATACTTAATGGAGAAAATCCACTTGCATCCTACCATCTTCCTCCCTTGAGGCAACTCGCTTAACACCCATGTGTTATTCTTCTACAGTGCCTCAAATTCCTCTTTTATAGCTTGAGCCCATTTTGGATCAGATAAGGCTTCTTCAATGCTACTCGGAATTTGACACGAGGAGAGTGTTTGTGCAAATGCCCTGATAGGTTCTGATAACCTTTGAGTAGATACATAATTTGCTATTGGATACTTGGGTTGTCGTTCTTCTCTTTCTGGGGAGTATCGATTTGGAGGTTTACCTCGATTGTGTCTGAAAGGTAAAACATAACCAACAGATGTATCTATAGCATTAGTCTGTAAAGGTGTGATAGGATAGCTTACCTCAGGAGTGTTCTCAGCAGGAGGATCATTGGGTACTAGAGAATGGAGGGGTACATCAACCACTTCATCTTCTGGAGATTCAATTACTACTTCAGCTTCAGTTCTTGGAAGTTCAAGCTCGGGTCTAGATACGGGCTCCTCCATATTATTGGCACGATCCGAGTATGTTGGACTCGTGTCTAATATTTCAACATCAAGCCAATTTCGTTCTTCACCATAACTCTCCTCCTGAAGAGTGTAATTGGATACCGGTGATGGGAAAAAACATTCTGATTCGAGGAAAGTGACATCCATGGTAGTATAGTTTCTTTTAGTAATTGGATCATAACATCATTTTTTGTACACCATACCTCAAGAATACACATCAGACAACATATGGATCCAACTTAGTTCGTTGATTTTTATGAAGGTGGACAAAAGCAACATATCCAAAAATTCGGGGCGGAAGTATCAAAATAGTAGGCAAAGGAATATGATCAGATAACACCTTTAATGGAGTCTGAAATTGTAAGGTCATTGTGGGCATTCGATTTAGTAGATACATAGTTGTAGTAACAGCATCACTCCAGTATTTATTAGGCATATTTGCACCGATTAGTAAGGCCCGAGCCGTTTCTAAAATATGTCGATTTTTTCTCTCCGCAGTCTCATTCTGTTGTGGGGTTTGTGAACATGAGGTTTCATGGAGAATACCATGGTTGTCAAAGTATGTCCGAAATTGTTGAATAACATACTCCCCTCCATTATCACACCTAAGTATCTTAATTTTTTCAGAAAATTGTGTCTGAACCATGGTGTGAAACATGTGAAATGTATCAAATACTTCATCTTTATGTTTGAGAAGGTAAAGCCATGTCATTCGTGTACAATCATCAACAAAAATAACAAACCAACGATGACCCGATGACGTAATGACCGGGGAAGGTCCCCAAACATCAGAATGTACCAAAGCAAAAGGAGCCACACTTTTATTCATGCTCATAGGATAAGATGCCCTATGACTTTTTGCTAGGATACAAGTATCACATTTGAAATCTGAATGTGTGATATTTGAAAATAAACTGGGGAGTAGGTGCTTTAAATACCCGAATGATGGATGCCCAAATCTACGATGACATAGCCAAATCTATCGTTAATTGTTACCAATAGTATGTTGTATGTGATTGGCTCTTCCTGAACTGAGGTCATCCACATAATATAGCCCTCCTCTCCTAGTACCATGCCCAATGATCTCCTTGGTGAGAATTGATGAGTGCTCAAAAAGTACTAAAATAACCATGATTTTATGCACATTAATTGATTAAAAATATATATATTTATATGTTTTATCATATATTTATATAAATTTGTCTTTTTCGAAATCACGGGTATTTTTATTGTTTTTCAGGTATTTTGGCTTAAAAACGCAATTTAAAGACTCAAAGAGGAATACTTGAAGCAATACATCACAAAAATATCAATAAATAAATGCGTAAAGGTCGACAAATATGGAAAAAGCGGACAAAATGGGTCGAAAAGGTTAAAAAAATGTCAAAAAGGAGAAAAAGCAACGCGCCGGCGCGCCGGGTATCGCCAACCTGCTTCAACAACGTTTCATCGCGGAGTGTTTTTCATCCGCAGCGTGCCATTCATCCGCAGCGTCTTGTTCATCCGCGTCTTGTTCATCCGCGACAACTTTCATCCGCGTGATCTTGCGTGCAGATTGCCGTGATGATCCGCATCCCGTCTGCAGTGCACTATCTTGGCGTCATCAATGAGCGTCGCTAATCACTAAATCCGGCGTTTTACATTTTTTTAACATTTTTTTTCTCTATTTTTTTCTCTCCATCCTCACCTATAAATACCCCTTCCTTCACCTTCAAAAACACCTCAAAAACACTTCTCTCTTCTTTCTTTCTCTCCATTTCTTAGTTTTTAGTTTTTAGTTTTTCTTATGTTTTAGCTAGTTTTTCTTATGTTTTAGCTAGTTTTTCTTAGTTTTAGAGTTCTTCCCTTTTTAGGGATGAACTAGTTATGTTTTTTGTAAGATTTTAGCTTTTTGATTCAATAAATGAGAGTGCTAATTCGACTTGGAGGTTTTCTAGCAACTTGGGAATAGCGTCGAAGTTCTGTAAGGATTTTATTTTCTTTTGAGTTATTTTTTTATGCTTTATTCTTACATGTTATATTTAATTTATGTCCGTGATTAAATTTAAGCTGTCTTTGTTGTTAGTAAACGTGATGTAATAATAGCGTTGTTATGCTTCATAGAAATATTAAATAGGTAAAAATCTCTAAAATGAATTGATTTTATTTTTATTCAAGATTTTATATTAAGAATGTTAGAGAGAAATATATTATTTTTCATTACAAACTTAAATTTGAAAATTAGATTTTAAGGTTTAGTTATCGATGCGATTTAGAGTAGTCTTTCTTTTATTTGATGGTACAATGATCCAGAAGTTAGTTAGTGAAGCTCTATTTCAAAAGTTTTTATAAAATTATTATCTGAAAATGTATTGACTACATGTTTTCGGTAGTGGTTTTAAAACTTGAAAGTTAGTACTGAGGATAACTAAATTCTTAGGTTTAATTTGGACACCTTGAATAAAGTTTAAATGCAACCCACTTTAAGTGGCATTTAAATGGTTCATTTTCAATCTCTTAGAAAAAGGAATTAATTTAATTAACCAAATTAGTTATCAACCCCCCTTTGTAGGTGTTAATTGATTTGTTTAGTTAACAAAGAATATCTAACCCACGAAAGCGTGGTATTCATACAAAAAGGGAGAATCAATAAATATCAATTCATATCTTTAATAACCTAAATAATAAAACAAGCATAATTAACTTAGTTATTATATCCATAAATACTCCACTAATATAAATGATAAAATTTGCATGAATATTTATTGAATCTGTATTTATATTTATTTATTGAATTTGTATCTATGTTTATTTTTTAGATTATATTTAATTAATCTGTATATATGTTTATTTTATGTTATTAGATTAGGAACACAAAAACCAAACTATCGTGACAGGATGTTTAGGATTTAATTTCGTTTTTAAAAGTTTGAATAATAAATTAAAAACCACATACATTCCTTCCTTAGATCGACCTTGGGAGTATACTTATCATTTTCTACGAAATGATTAGGTACTAGAAGTTTTACAAATATTAAAACCAAAGTATTTGCGAGAATCGGCGATGCCGGTTTTCGCCCATCAAGAATATCCTATAGAAGGCAAAAAGTAGAATACATCAATACTACACAGTTAAGGTCTGAAGTGACCTGACTTACAGACATTAGTCGGTTTGACAGAGAGGGTACAAGCAAAGTATTAGATAATGATAATGAAGGAGATAAGGTCACTGTTCCAGCTCCTGTAACTGGATAAGTGACCCTATTTGCATTGGCAACACGGCTCCGTCTTGGCTGGGTTGTATTGGAGAGATCGTTTGGGTCAAATGTCATGTGATCTGTAGCTCCAGAGTCCAGAATCCACTCATCTTTCTCATTACGAGTAGAGATGTGAAATACTTTACTTGAAATACCTGGATCCTGGGAAGATTTGGCCTGAGAAGTAAGGGATAGTGAGGCATTATTGGTAGCCACCGCTGCTCGCCCAGTGGTGTCCCGTTTCTTCCGTGCTTGAAGATCATTCCACCATTCTGGATACCCATGTAGTTTGAAGCAGTTTTCACGGGTGTGTTTGGAGTTTCCGCAATGGCCACATTTTATGTCAAGAGATGGTGGATTTCCCGTGGATTTCTTGCTACCCAAGGAAGGTCCTGTTTTTGGTGGCATTAGATTATGGTGTCCCTTGACCCCTTTAAAAGTCATAACTGCTCCGGGTGTCGTATCGACACCTGTGATCATCACGGTCTGCCTGACCCCTTCTCTACGAACGAATCCATAGGCTTGTTCCACCGTAGGGAATGGTTTGATCTGAAGCACATCACTTCTAGTTGTATCCAATCTGTCATCAAGTCCATCGAGGAAGGTATACACTCGATCCTCTTGTACAATGGAGTTGTATTTTTGTATATCACTCGCACACTCCATTGGATTAGGACGACGGAAATCAATTTCACGCCATAACCCTTGAAGGTCATTGTAGTATTTTTCAATGGATCCACCCGCTTGCTTCGTACGAGTAACTTGACGGCGAAGATCATACACTTGAGACGTGTCTGTCCCATCATAGTAAGTGGTAGCAACCGAATCCCAAACCTGTTTCGGAGTTGAGAATCAGATAACGTTTGCAATCAATGAGGGGTCCATCGAATTGATCAACCATCCTTTGACAATGGCATTTTCAATACTCCATCTCCTAAATGAGGGGTCGGTTTCAACAGGTTGAGGAAGATCCCCATTAATATATCCCAGTTTATCTTTGCCAGAGATATACATCTCCACCACCTGGGACCACAAGGCATAGTTGGATCCTCCCAACTTGATACTAATGGGAGCAGTCGACGCTTCAGTTGGCGGAGGTTGTGAGCTGATCTGAGCTCTAGTTAGAACTTCCGTCATTTTCGCCATCAAATCTTCCAACACGAAATTGGTAGTTAAATCTCTAGATTCTGCCATGTGAAGTGGCGCCCTTCTTCTGCTTTGCACCAGCCCCAACGAGTAAGCGACGGCTCCAACGAGCAGCTTAGATCAGTATGGCTCCCTGAAGGGTTCTATTGAGTTTGCGACGACAGAACTGACGCTGAGCAGAAATGGCGACTCTGAATACTAGATGGTCGCAGCACTGGTGAGGCTGCACTATCTACCCATCCCCTCAAGTTTGAACCTATGTTGTTGTTTTGCTTGTTTTTTTCAAGCATGTGCAACCGATCGGCCATAAAGAATAAGAAATCGAAACCGAAACCGTAAAACAACTTCGGAGAAACAGCTTCGGGACCAATATAAACTAGAAATCAGAACTCAAAAAAAAAAATGAAAAACTACAGCTACAATCAGTAGCCACACCAGAAATCAGAAATCAGAAATCAGAATTCAGAAATCAGAAACCAGAAATCAGAAATCGGAATTCAGAAATCAGAATTCAGAAATCAGAAATCAGAAATCAGCAAATCAGCAAATCTGCAAATTTGCAAATCAGCAATCAAAAAATGGTAGTTTCATCATAAATCAGCAGGTAGTTCATTAGTTAGCAATATCCTGCTCTGATACCATGTCAAAATATTGTATTTCTCTGATAATTATCAGTATATTTCATTATTATTTCTGTTCTGTTTTTACAAGAGTTTACAATATATGTATATAAGGAAAACGAAAATTAAACAATAACCATAAAACCTGCACATCTAGGTTTTATGGCTCCACTAATATTATTGTCTGCTACATGTTTTACTCAATTGAGCATTTGTAGCTGACACGGTTATAGCACACACCAACAAAGACAAAATATGAAGTGAAAGTGTATCAAGTATTGAATTATTAGAGATCATGCCACTACAAGAAATTAGTAAAGGTTACAATCCAAGGATCTTAACAATGCTCTTATACCAATACCATATAAGACGAAGGAAATGAAAAATGAGTACGTATTAAGTATAAATTCTTAATATAATTACAAGAGTAATAAATACTATTTTATAAACAATTTAGCACTAACTAATTATTGTTAGCATCTCGTACTCTAATGCAACAAGTGTATGAGGTTTACAATTGACTGCACGAAATCACATAAAATCATACAAAAAATTACATCACAAGATCATATCAGTGTAGCACATTTTTGTTTTAGAATATATATAAAAGGAAAGATTTTTTATAATAATTTGTTATAATTTGATAATTAAAATGATAATTATTTATTGATTAAAAAAATAGCTAAAGGGTATTAAGTAATAAATGACTTATATATCAATAGTAACATTATAATAAATTATTGTAAATAAAAAAATATATATAAACCATAGTTTTGACTAGGAAACATATCAGTCAACCTAGTTTGAGAATCCAATGTAAAGAAAATATTTAAGCATTTAAGGTCATGATTAAATTGATTGAGGGTGGCAAATTGGTCCATTTTCTCATAAAGCCAGCAACGCTTCCCTTGGTTAATGTGAACTTTACGTGGATTCAACTTTCATGAGTCTTGTGTTTGAAAGCAAGTTAGAAAATAATTTGTGGTTTTGACCTTTTCTATATTAAAAATGCTAAGCAAATATTTATTAAATATGTATTCATATTAATTATGCCTACTCAAATTTTGTATCATTATGTAAAATGAAATTTGAACTTCTTTTCCCTGTATAAAATACCACCAAGACTATTTTTTTATGATAAGTTTTTAGTTAATCAATATTAATTAAATATTATTATATTACTTAATTAATATTAATTAACTAGCATTACATACGTTAACAAAAAAAATACTTATATGTAAATAAGATAAAAAAAATTGAGTAATTTTGTGTAAACAAAAAAAAAAATTAAAACACCTTTTGTATATATATTGTGCCAAATGAAATATTTCAGAAAGCTCTCAAGTCTATTAATTATGATATATTATGTAGTAAAAATTATTTTAACTTAATGTAAATATAAAATTGTATATTTTTAATTTTTTTTTCCTAAATGATTTGATCCTTTAAACACGTGATAAGCAGCATCGAATATTACCATATATGGACTTAGGATCACCAAAAAAGGAAAGGAAGAGAGAGAGAGAGAGAGAGAGAGAGAGCAATCAGAAGCAGTCAACTTTTATTGGAAAAAGAAAAAAAAAGAAAAGAAATTCAGAAGCAAGAGCAACTTTCAAATATGGACCGATTATCAAGAGAAATAAGTAGTACAAGTGGATTGTGTCATTGTTAATTTGGGCTAATTTTTATTCAACAGCTGATGGGCGATACCTTCTTTATAGAAAAATGTTGTTAATCACCAGTTGAAAAATGTTAATTTCAATCAAAATATCAAAATTTAAATTTTATTTAATATTTAAAATATTATAATTACCCCTTATAGTCAGTTCAAAACCATTGTTTTTCTTAGAAAGAAAGAAAGGAAAAAAACCATTGTTTTAGTAAAAATAAATATCAGATTTAATTTTATAATTATTGCAAAATAATAGGTATGATAATTGTATTTCATGTTGTGCTTATTCGCGTTTCACATTCCAAAATCACCTTATTAATATTATACAAAAATAAATTAATTTTAATCAATTTATTCATTAATAATAATAAGATAAAAAATTTATTATAGTTACAAGCATAAGAAAATTAGTAATTAATTCTAACTAAAAAGAATTTGTATCACGTTGTTATTGGGTTTGTGTTTTATTTCGCAAATTGACATCACTATAAAATATGTCTATTAATATTATACATGATACAAACTATATTTGTTAAGTGAATACTAACTAAAATTAACATAATATTTTCAAGCTACAAGAAATAAGAAAATTCATACGTATAAAAAGTTTAAAATCTATTTTTCATACTATCAAAGAAAAAAATAAATTCAATTTAAAAAAAAAACAAAAACTAATAACATTATCATTTTAATTGGCAACAAAATAGTTAAATTCATCTAAAATCAATGAAAAAGATCACAAGTATCGCGTATACTTTTCTATTTTATTTAAATGAAAAATCATAATTTAAATTTATTTAATTATTTCTTAAAAAATTATGGATTCAATTATGACAAACTTAAAAATAATAAAATTAAATTACTCATTCTAAAAATAATAAAACTGATTCAGGCCCACAAACATCGTTTTAGAAAGGTAAGTGACACTCTTGATAGAAAAGTACGATATGTTTCCTCTTTATGAAGATTCGATATAGTCTGCAAAACGTCTTTATTGTACAAAAAGTATAAACAACAAAATTTATTCACGTTAATTTATTTTTAATACCTCTAATAACTAAAAATATTTTTTTTACATCGTAAGAAAAAAAAATATGAATAATTAAAAATAAAATTCTATTTCTTACTAAATTTATACAATGCATATATATATATATATATATATATAATGGATAACCATACGTTGAAAAAAAATCAATACTAGGAAGATAACTCTACAAACAGCTTTGGATAATCTTCAAACGTGTCATAAAATCCCAATTACTATCCTCCAAGTTTACCAAGAGTGTAGTTTACCTATCTCATTTTCGATGTCAGACAATATGTACCATCAATATATAATAAATAAATACGTACACAATAATAGTAAGCAACTTTTTATACAATAATACTCACCTTGAGCACAAAACAGCAGCCTGCAATTTCATCTTTCATCTTCTCAGTAATCAATCTCCATGCATATCAGATCAAGATTACCTCTTTCAGCCATTGTCAAAACAATCTTAATCATAGCCGAACTAGATAGAGAATTCTCAGCACTGATATGTCCTATTTGAGAAGCGTCATAAAATACCAGGTATTCCATAACCCCAAGAGGAGGAAGATCTCTTACCTGAGTCCAGATTAGACATGCCTGAATACTTCTATATTAGCCCGATTGGGGCAACAATACCACTCAAGTGGATACGCCTTTATATATTGATTGGACTACATTGAAATACAGAAGATCGTCAGATTCATGATGCATAGATGGGATCAAGGATTGAGTGGTATAGTGGTACAATTAAGTGTTTTCCTGACATACCTTAAACGGAAGCTGCAAGTGGAGTATTCAACTTCGTCTGAATGAAGAAATAGCTGATCCGTTGAGTTCCATGATGTGTGCGATTCTATTCTCCATCAATTGAGGACCTTCAAGTTCTGAAAATGATACACGAAGAGGTTTTTGTCAATAACCTTCATCACTAATGGAACATAAGTCCCCCAATTCTTCTTGACGTTCAGACATATCAAGTTTGGATTGACTGGACGAAGCAAAAGTATTTTCCCAGCAAACAAGAGCTTCATAATCTCTGCTGAGTATAGCAGAGTTTCATCCAGATTAAGCATGAAACCAATCCCCTTAATCACTTCCCAAGCTCATCCATGGTTAGTTAAGAACTTAAGATATTAGACCTTTTAGAAGAGCACGACTGATGAGGTTAAAACATACAAACAAACTAGAAAAAGAAAAAAAAATTGTCTCTGGGATCATTTACTTTCACAAATTAGATACACTGGACACAGTTTTCAATTTTTTTTTAACTTTTTGAGATATTTTCTGCTTCAAATACCTACCAACTCCCTCTTAATATGATGGTTCAATTTGACCAAAAGTTTTTTTCACAAAAAATACCAAAATTATTAAGAAATGATTAAAGTGTCCAAAAATATAATAGTTAGATGACCTAAGTGAATCAATTTTAAGAAAAATGATTAATGTGATAATTTGTGAGAAAAAAGGGACAAAAGTGTCATGTTATCCAGCAAACTATTACAGCTAACTGGCATGAGTTAGGAGGAAAGAGAGTTTTGAGAGCTTAGATGAGTATCCAGATTGGGACTTAGTATATCAATGCTGGCATTCCAAAAATTGTATTCAAGAGATCATCTCAAAGAATGACACCTTCAATTAAATCCTTCAAGGCTTTAAAAATCAATAGCTTTTTGCATCTAATTCCAAATATTGGGTATCAACTGGGCTAGAGAATACAATTTCATAGTTGTAAGTCTTGTTGGAACTCTCAGTAGTGAACAATCAAGTGTTCATATGTACTTTTCACCTCCCTTGCTTTAAGAAAAAACGTTAATTAATAACAAATAATAATATATTTTTTCCTATGAAATGATTAAAATACGAGCCTTAATAATGATAAAGTATCAATTAATATGAAATATTTTGCAAAAAATATTTGTTTTAATATTTGATGATTGTAACTATTCTTTTGAACAAAAAAATATATTTAATAATTTTTTATTAAAATATTATTATTGTTAATTTTTATTAAATAATTTCATATTAAATTTCATTTTTATCCTTATTAATGGCTCGAGTTTTAATAATATTTTAATTACTTGATAAAAAAAATTTAATTATTAAAATAATACTATATGTTAACCCCTTTAAAAGAAAGAGATTAAAATATACATTTTACAATCTAAGAACTAACAAACTTTGAAATCTAAAGAACTAGTAATACCTCTTTACAGGCAGAAGATAACTCCAAGCATCATGATACTGTTATGCTATATCTAATGACTGGTTATGATTTGTTTAATACTCCACCAGTTTTAGTTTAATAAGTATATAAATGTATTTACAGTCCTTTTTCCACTAAATTAAGCTTCGAAGAGAGTTGGTTTTCAACTACTTTTAACATAGTATTAGAGTTGAAGATTCTATGTTCAAGAAAACAACCAAACACATAAAAAAATGAGTTTTTTGTTGTTGAAAAGACAGAACCAAACAAGGATCAAATATATATTTTTTTTAAATTAAGAATTCAAAACGAAGATAGATGAAGATAGATAACCTGTTTTCAACAACCAAAGCTTTGATACTAAATGATGCGTACCCTCTAGGCGAACAACCCTAAGAACCCACAAACTCAAAGGAATAAGAACGATTGACCATAGTAATCCTAATTATTGAATTTTAAGTGTTATGCATAGAGCTAACACTTACAAAGGAATGATAAATGTATAAAAGTATGAGTAGCCCTTCTCCCATTAGCTTACTCTTTTAAAAGAGTTAATTTTCTAACAACTTCTAACTTAGTTCAAGCATTTACTTAGATCCTCTGTTTTCTGCTGATACAACCAAGGGCCATAGCTAAAGTGAACAATATTCGATGAAGCATTTGATTTTAATGAAACAATATTACATAGAGCCAGGTAACAGTAATATAACAGCCAACCACCAGCTTCTTTTACGAAAAACTGTGTAAACTAAATTGGTCAAAAGAAGAGCAGATGCATGTCCTTATTTTGGGTTAAAGGGTACAAATAAATGCATGTACTTCTTAGCAAAAACCCGAATATTGAAAGATAAATAAGAGATTAATTAGTTCGAATAAAATATTGACATGCAAATGCAGCAACAAACTCACCATGAGGCATGTTGCTTGTCAATAAAATATTCTGATGAAGCAATAATGTGACTTGATATCACCTCCTATTTTTCAGGATCTTTCAATCCGCCATAAATTTAAAGGCAAGAATAAAGTACAGTGAGATAAGTACCTGTGGTCTGTGCTGGACAAATCCTAAAAATACCTAGCACTTTCTTCATAGCTTATCCCATAACTGAAAATTGTAGATCCCAATCCACAAAGACTAAACTGCTCCATTTCAGCATCGTTCACTTCAGTGGACACTCAACTGCTAAGCTTGTATATGATTCGACAAGGATACGAGTACAGTCTCACCATCTTCACAAAACACAACTTATTTAATCTTTTGGAATGAAAGCAAAAAACACTTTCATTCTGTACAAGGATAAGGGTAAGCATATATGAAAATAAGGCAGAGAAAAGGAATTCAAGAAATATTGCCTCCACAAGGCATTGCCTTGGCATCCGTCGTTGAAGTTTCACTGAGAATTTATACAAGCTAAAAGTATACTAACTATTCACACCAATTTAGCTTTATTTACTACTGAACGATGTGGGATTGGCACTATTTGCAACAAGAAATAAGTCAGCTATTTCAAATGAGAACTGCCTTCTTTAGAGGCTAACTTGTTGCCTTCTTCCTTTTATGTAAAAAAGAACCATGCCAATCCTCATTTTACAGAGAGTATCAAGTAGTTTGACTGCATAATAAACAATGCAGATTTCTTTCAAGGATACGAGTACAGTCTCACCATCTTAACAAAACACAACTTATTTAATCTTTTGGAATGAAAGCAAAAATCACTTTCATTCTGTACAAGGATAAGGGTAAGCATATATGAAAATAAGGCAGAGAAAAGGAATTCAAGAAATATTGCCTCCACAAGGCATTGCCTTGGCATCCGTCGTTGAAGTTTCACTGAGAATTTATACAAGCTAAAAGTATACTAACTATTCACACCAATTTAGCTTTATTTACTACTGAACGATGTGGGATTGGCACTATTTGCAACAAGAAATAAGTCAGCTATTTCAAATGAGAACTGCCTTCTTTAGAGGCTAACTTGTTGCCTTCTTCCTTTTAGGTAAAAAAGAACCATGCCAATCCTCATTTTACAGAGAGTATCAAGTAGTTTGACTGCATAATAAACAATGCAGATTTCTTTCAATGAGAGATCCAGAGTCCAAAATGTTTGAATCAAACATATTTTGCAAAAAGCGGTGACTAAAACTATCAATTTTTCAATTTATTTAGGATATGTTTAATAATAATTTTGATTTCTAATTTTTGATTTTTTTCTCAAAAGTGAATTTTTTAATTAGATATGTTAGAAAATAATTTTTGATTTTGATTTTCACATTTTTAAAAAATTACTATCAAAATATGGAATCATTAATAAATCATTAAAAAAAAGATATTTTAATTTATGATTTTTTCATTTTCACCAAACTTTTTTTCTACAGAGAAACAAATCTTAAGACTATTTTATGTATATATTTGAAAAAAATATTAAAAACTTAAAATTTGTAAATAATAATCAAAACGTTTCTTAATTTTTTTAAATTCTAAAAAAATCGGAAAAAAGAAAATGTTACCAAACAACTTGTTGATTTTTTATTTTTTTCCTTGGAAATTATTTTTACAAAATATCAGAAATAAAAAGACTAATTCTTTAATAATAAATCATAAATAAGAATCGTTATCAAACATAAACTTAAAAAATTATTTATGTTTAAATAATGTTGTCTAGGCTTTCACTTTCCACATCCACAAATGGGAAAAGTAAAAAGCAAGTAGTGCATGTATAATAGAAAGAACCCCAGCCCACCATTCTTGCCATATGAATGAAGTTATGTTATTATGCACAAAGCCCACCATTCTTGCCATATGAATGAAGTTATGTTATTATGCACAAAAACGCACTTTAGTCCCATAATTTTTGGATTAAGTACTAATAGTCATGTTATTATAAAAATTGGACACTTTCAGTGTAAAAATTGATCCCTTGATGAGACTAGAAGTGCTTTTTTTAAAATAATTATAAGGCCTACTCATTTTTAATAATTATGAGAATAGATGTACTTACTTTACATAATAACAGAACTAGCAGTGCTTAATTTAAGAATTACAGGATTATACTGCTTTTTTTAAAAAAAAATTGACCTATAGTGCCCCTCAACCATCCATATTCTAATCATTTTTGTATAGTACAAAGGTCGAAGCACTACTTTTTATCTATTTACCTACAATAAATTTAATCAAAGACTTTGGCGGTTTTGGGCCCGAGTAATTTGGTTGTAACAAGATCAAGAGTAATCAGTTATCAAGAAATACATTAGCCACGTGCAAACACACAAGTAGATAAAGAAAAACAATAAACATCATTACTATCTTTAATGCTGCTTGACTGATAAATGAATTCCCTCATAAACGATTAAGGATGCCACAAAATTTGAACATCTTACCTCATTCTATTTTCTCAACCCACTGAAGTAGCCATATCAGAAAAATCTTCAGAGGCAGATGTGTCAGCAAAAATATCACTTCCCGTCAACGGTGCAGAACTTCCATTGTTTAATTTACCACCTTTGACGAGCACATCACATAATAATATATGTTTTGTATCGAAAGGTATCAACCCCAAATATAACATCTCAATTATTTGAACACTAATCAAATGAGAATGGCATGATCTAAGAAGAAAATTAAATAATTTTAAGGAATTAAATTTGTCCAGTTCTATCCTTGCATCAATCATCTCTTGTAGCATCTGTTTAACCATTTTGATGTCTCTTTCTTTAGAGAAACCAGAGAGCATTACTCTATATGTATATGCATTAGGAGCTAAACCAACCTCCTTCATCTGCTGAAACAATATACAAGCCTCTGCGATTCTACCACCACGAAAAAGTCCATGGATGGCGACTGTGTATGATACGACATCAAGTGAGTGTCCTTTAGCAATTGCTTCCCTAAATATATTCACGGCTTTGTGAATTTTCCCAACCTTGATAAGCCCACTTAGAAGTACAGTATGAATGTGTGGATCTTGGCATGCATGCTTCATAACAATCCCATGGTAAACATTTACAGCTTCATCAATTCTTCTTGCTCCACATAGTCCATTGAGTAATCCAACAAACGTATAATGGTCTGGACTTAAACCTCCTTGTTCCATATCATTGTATAATTTAACAGCCTGAGATGGAAACCCAGCCTTACAAAAGTAACTTAGAAATGAGTTACATACCTTTAAGTCAGCTTTTACTACAAGTCCATGTACTAACTTAGGTAAAAGCGAAAACTTCCTGGACAAGCGTATGACAGATAAAAGGGAACATAGTGTATATGAATCTGGAGATATCTGTTTTTTTCGCAGACCGACAAAAATATTAATAGCATCATTATACCTCCCAACTTTTGCTAGACAATCCATTAATACATTACAGAGAACCAAATCAAAAGTGTACCCTTTAGATTCCACGATCTGTAAAATGCCAAGTGCATCACTAACCATATGGAGTTTCATATGTCCTTTAATTAAGCTTGTATATGTTACAACAGTAGGAGAGACACCTATAGCAACCATCTTATTCAATAACTTGACAGCAACATCAAGTCTGGAAAATCGAGAAAACCCATCAATCAGTATGCTCCAAACTTTTGTAGAGGCAGGGTTACCCAAAACAATAATTAGACCAACCACTTGATATGCCTCCATAAGCTTACCCATTTTGCAAAAACAATTTAAGACCTTCTCAAATGTCTCCACATTCGGGTAATACCCCATACGGAGCATCATTCTGAAGGTTTCTCTGATAAGAAACCAATCCTTCAGATTACACGAATTGCACAATGCAATATTAAATGTAAGGAAATTTGGTGATTCAGTCTTTCTCAAAACTCCCATTGCTAAATCTGCACGCCCAATTTTGAAGTACACATCCATTACTGCATTACATGCAAATGTGTTTGGAGTAAAACCATGGGAACACATTTGCATAAACGTCTCTAAAACTTTTCCATGCATTCCTCCATGCCAAAATATTCTCAACAAGAGCAAAAATATTTGTGCCTTAGCAACACAGCCAATCTTCTGTAGCTCCAAAACAACTACTTCCACTGTTTTGCACTGTTCCGAAAGGTGTGTGACCACACCAACCATGTGATCAAATGTAATTCGGTCATGGAAGAAATTTGGTTGCTTCGCACACCACAAAAATAAACTTAATGCAAGCAAGTTAGAAGGACATCTTGATAATATGGACTGTACAGTGTGATGGGTGAGATTGAATCTACTTCTCCCAGAGAAACGTTCTTCAAGATTTTCTTCGTGAATTTTCTGGGTTTTTGAAGTTATACATTCCACTGAGTAAAACCAGTAGTATCTTGACAAGAGGGGCAGTGCATTGATGATTCGGTTTGGTTTAGAGCATAACAAGCTCCACCTGTATCTCCATAACATTTCCAGGAGAATTCAATACTACCAGATGTCAATTCCAACATCAGATGCCATTGAGAAATGGTGAAATGGTTATAAACCCAAGAGAACTAATCCTAATGCAAAATATCAAACAAACAGTAAGCTGCTGGATCCCAATACAATTCCAAACATAGACAAGCTTACGCAGTTAAAGATAGGTCTAATGCAGAATCAAGTTAAACAGGAGCTTTAAAAAAAACAATTTCATTAGCATAAACACAGAACAAACCCCCAATAAGAGGCTACAAAAGGAGTAACATGTTCTTATCTGTAGACTAATGCCATTAGAACAATTGATTGAATAGTAATAATCTTAAGTAAAGGAAAATTGAGTCCCCAATAGATCACTAGCTATAAAATTGCATAAAACCGCTGGGGAAACGAGGGACGTATCAATCTTACATATTACAAAAGATGACGGAGTACGGAGAACGGCAAGAGAGTGGGAGAGTGGACAGTAGGCTTAGTTAATGGAAGGAATTGAGCTTACCAAACTGCAATAGTCGAGGATTCTTAAACGCCGGCAATGGAGGCTTTTCGAATAATGTAAACTTAAACTACGAAAAGAGGGTTTTGTGTTTTTCTTATTTCATCTTCTGCAACTAGAATTAACAAACTACGTCGTAGGTTTTATGGTCCCTCGGTAAACGTCGTCGTTTTATTGAGGTATATTTACGGTTTTACCCTTCGGCGTCAACAATTACTTCGTCCGGATCTATCTCCCAACTCTCACCAGCATTCTCTGTCTGGACTGTCCTTCTCACTCTTCTAAGATTTTTTCCACCGGCGAATGACAGTGACGTTCTCAGAACATTACTGCTGACTGCCGAGTAATGGTCCATAAATACAAAGATACGTTCTTGTGTTCTCCCCTCAAGTCTCAGTCAGGTTGTTGTTGCTTAGGAAATTAACAAAAGTTCTAGACTTTAAAATTGGGTTTTTCTCAGTATGAAGGAAGGTATAATTTTTCGAATAGTCCACCGATCATAGACTTGCAATTATTTGTATACTTGGTACTATTAACTTGTCAATGATGATAAGAAAATTCGAACCCCAGTTGCGGTTAATGTTTGGCTATAGTCAGCGTATTAAATTTCACAACTTGGCGACAGAGCAGTCAAGCAACGATTACATAAGGTCCTTGTGCTCGAAAAATCTTTACAAAGAAGCTCTAGGAGCATTTGACGCCTTGCATAAAAATACAGGTTTTAGAATAAATCCCAGCACTTATGTTCATTTGATTTCTGCTTGCTCGTCTCTAAGGTCTCTTGAGCATGGTAGGAAGATTCACAATCATATTTTGATTTCGAAATTTCAGCTGGACCTAATTCTCCAGAATCATATGCTCAATATGTATGGGAAATGTGGATCACTAAAGGATGCGAGAAAGGTTTTTGATCAAATGCCTCAAAGAAATGAAGTTTCTTGGACTTCGATGATTTCTGGGTATTCGCAGAATGGTCTTCATAGTGATGCCATTGAAATGTATTCTCAGATGCTACGATCAGGTCATATGCCAGATCAGTTTACCTTTGGGAGCATGCTAAAAGCTTGCTCGGGTGTGGATGATGCATCATTGGGGAAACAGCTACATGCCCATGTCATGAAATCAGACAGTGGTGGTCACCTTATTACTCAAAATTCCCTTATTGCAATGTATGCCAAGTTTAGTGATATTGCTGCTGCATTTGATGTGTTCTCACGTATTGCAACAAAGGATTTAATATCTTGGGGTTCAATGATTGCAGCGTTCTCACAACTTGGTTGTGAGTTAGAAGCTTTGAGTCATTTCAAGGAAATGCTATGTGATGGTGTTTACCAACCAAATGAATATATATTCGGTAGCACTCTTAGTGCCTGTAGTAGCCTTCTTCAACCAGAATATGGAAGGCAGATGCATGGGATGTGTATAAAATTTGGGTTAGGGAGAGATATTTTTGCTGGGTGCTCTCTCTGTGACATGTATGCTAAATGTGGTTTCCTAGAGCCTGCAAAAATTGTATTTTATCATATAGACAGACCAGATTTGGTATCCTGGAATGCAATTATTTCAGGATACGCCAACAGTGGGGATGCAAATGGAGCCATGTCATTCTTTAATCATATGAGACATATTGGGCTTAACCCCAATAATGTAACTGTCCTCTCCTTATTTTCAGCCTGCGTAAGTCCTTTGGCTCTATATCAGGGTAGGCAAGTTCACTCCTGCATTATCAAGATGGGCTTTGATCTAAATGTTCCAGTGTGCAATACTTTGCTAACCATGTATACAAAGTGTTCAGTGCTCTCTGATGCTTTTAAAGTATTTGAAGATATGAATTTTACTGCTGATTCAATTTCTTGGAATGCCATCCTTACGGCTTGCATGCAACACAATCAGGCAGAAGTAGGCTTCAGACTGTTTAAGCTAATGTTGGTTTCTCAAATTGAGCCTGATCATGTTGCTTTAGGTAATGTAATTGCAGCTTGTGGAGAAATGGCATCTCTAGAGGTGGGGAGTAATGTTCATTGCTTTTGTATTAAGAGTGGGCTTGTGCTCAATGCTCCTGTCACTAATGGATTGATTGACATGTATACAAAGTGTGGATCCCTCGGAGATGCTAGGAAGATCTTTAATTTGATTGACTATCCTGATGTTGTCTCATGGAGTAGCTTAATTGTGGGTTATGCTCAATTTGGATATGGAGAGGAAGCTCTCGAGCTCTTCAGAATGATGAGAAGTTCTAGTGTAAAACCAAATCAAGTTACATATGTTGGGGTCCTTACTGCTTGCAGTCATGTTGGACTAGTTGAAGAAGGGTTGCAACTATACAGAACAATGGAATTGGAACATGGGGTTGCACCGACAAGAGAGCATTGTTCTTGTATGATTGACTTGCTCGGTCGTGCGGGACACTTGAATGAAGCAGAGCACTTTATCAAGGAAATGCCAATTGACCCTGACATTGTGGTGTGGAAGACTCTGCTTGCAGCCTCTAAAACCCATGGGAATCTTGAGATTGGAAAAAGAGCTGCAGAAAATATTTTGAAAATTGATCCGTCCAATTCTGCTGCTCATGTGTTACTTTGTAGTATACATGCTTCTTCTAGCAGTTGGCTAGATGTTGCTAGGTTGAGGAGCTTGATGAGAGACGGTGGGGTTAGGAAAGTTCCAGGTCAGAGCTGGATCGAAGTAAAGGGAAAGAATCATATGTTTCTTGCTGAAGATACTTTACATCCAGAGAGGGTTAAAATATATGATTTACTAGAGGAGTTGTGGTTGCAAATATTGGAAGATGATTATGATCCTCTCCCAGCGTAAGTTCTTAGCGACAACAGAGAAGCTGTATTTGGTAGTATTCATGATCTTACTGACCAAGGATTGTTAAAGTTGCGGCCTAACCATAATATGCATGGCTCATCTTGATAAGGTGGGTAAGCATCGGAGCTATAACCACTCTGTGTGGCTTGTTGGATAACAAGGAGATAGTTTTGTTTAGACCGAGGTTAAGCCCTCCTATGTGAAAAGAGAAGATAACACGTTATGTGAAAAGAGAAGATAACACGTAAACAGACATGTCATGCATACCTGAGGTATGTACAATCTATTTTCACATACGTATTTTAACAATGAATTGACTAAGGTGCGCATAAACTTATCAGAATTAAAACCATTGCTTAATAGTTAACTGAGGTTTTACATGAGGTATCTACGACTCATTCATAGTCGTTAATTGTCTCAGAATCAGATTCTTTATAAAATTAAACATTTTTTTAATGATAGTATTAACATGCTAGATTCATGAGAAATTGTTGGAGAAGGATCAATGGCGTCTATGGATCCATTATCAAAAGTGCATCACATGATCCTTAGACTAGGTAGTAGGAAGATCAGGGTGAAAGTTGCTCACATGACAGTTACTTGGCTGTTAAAATAATTCATTGGGAATAGGTACGTTTCTTATACTTTAAATATGCATTGTATGCAGTTCTCAAAGTTACATGATTGTGCTTCATCTCTATCTATGAGCATTTACTGGTTCACGACTAATCTTTCATGTCATTGAACTTGAATAACTTAAAAGTATAACCATCTGATTATTTTATTTCCGCTTAGACAAAGGACTACTATTTGGTTGCTCTTATACAGCCATTAAACATGCAAGTGCTCACAGGTATTTATTTGCAATTTGCCTAATAAGAATCACTTTTTTTTCATTTCAAGTCACAAATTTGAATCACATAAATTAATGTTTGATTTAAAATATCTTGGTATTTATCTAAAAGAATATTCTATGTTTTGCTCTGTTATGTATAGGTGTTTGAAATTTATTGTTTAATAGGATATAAGCTATGCAATGGAATAGCATTTCCATGTTCCCTCTTTGAAATTACAAGGTGACCCCAGCAGCTTGCTTAGTCTTCCAACTTTAAACAAGGTCGTCACCAAACCAATGAAATGTGTCTGTCCTCGAGGAAATAACATGCGATTTTCTTTTGCACAATTGACCGATTTACAAATCAATTTGCAGACAAAAGACATCATGATACCATTGTTTGCAAAAAAAGGTTGGATTTCAAGCTTACATAATGCAGAACTTTGAGAAACATTAGGCCAAAACAATTATAATAAAGAATTTGAACACTGAATTGAATAGACAATAGCTTTATTCTCTCTCGTCTTTTGGGGTTGTTGATATACACTCTCGTTTTGGTCGGTGCTTCTTCCACTTCTTTTTAGACATGGTCAAGATCCATGATGGAACCTCGCAGCCAGACGCCCTCATCACATTGGCTATATTTCGCAGATATGGCACATCTTCCTCTGTGTAAAGAGTGATGGCTTCTCCAGTCCTGCCAGCCCGGCCAGAACGACCTTCATAGAAAATTAACATTGTTTCACCAATTTCAAAACAAATGTAGTGCAAACTCTTGCAATCACATAAATGGAGCCTAGTATACTCAATAGAAAATTGGTGTAAGAGCGTAAGAAGATGATTATATGCTTGTGATGTAATTAAGACAATACAAAGCATGATAGCAACAAAACATTAACCCTAATAGAGAGAGCAACATAATTCAACAACAATGATTATGACTTTGCAAGCTGTAATAACAATATAAATCAACAACCTAATTCATTTTACTTGGACTTCATCAGTTCTCAAAGAAAATTTGTACAATTTTCAGATTTTGACTTACCAATTCTGTGAATATATGCAGATGAAGAGTCTGGAAAGTCGTAATTAATCACACAGTTCACACCTTTGAAATCCATACCCCGGGCAATAACATCAGTGGCAATCAGAACCCATGTTTTGCCAGCCCTGAAATCATCAACTGCATTTTCTCTCTGTATTTAGTTAAATACATTAGCACACTGTCGTTTGAACTTTTTATTGAAGAATATAATCATGAAGAATGACTTAAACAGTACGTCAGCATTACACAGTTTAAAATAGATTAGCCAATCTGATCTGGTGGGGAAAATCAAAATAATGCTTATTCAAAGTATAGAAACTTAGAAGCCAACCAGTAAGAATTTCAAGTAAATTTCTAGAGAACCAACATAGTCAAATAGGGATGATATAGATATATAATACTGATCACATCATTGTTTAGCATCCAAACAAACCTTGTACAGGTCCAGACTCTTCAACATGCAGGTCGCATATATAATGTTAATGCAATTTTATAGCTTTGACCATGATCATGACTTATATGGAACTTTCTAGAATAAAATACTTGAATAAAATCACACATCTTAACAAGTAGTTTACATAAGTTAAAACGGACAAGGTATAATTGGTTAGTTCACTCACTAAGATACATTACCTGTATCTGAGACAGATCAGAATGGATAACACCAACTCTAATGTTGTCAAATACAAGTTCTGCATATAATTCCTTAGCTCGCTCCTTGCTTTGGACAAAGATTAATACCGGAGGATTCAAGCTCTACAAGGTCATTTATACAATAAGTTGGTCAAGGAAAAATACTTCAGCTTGAAAGTAAAGAAAGAGACCAATAGACGTACTAATAATGGTATGAGAAATGAGCAATGAGCATTTTCCCATATGGGAATTTCCGTGAGCATGTAACGTGTAATTAAAAATATACTGAGCTCTCTTATGACTAACTATGTAAAAACAATAAATTCCAAACCACCTTTTTCATTAAATAAGAGGCTTCCATCTTCATCTCAAGTAAAATAAAGTTCTGATGGTAAGTAAGCTTTCCATCTTAAATATAGAAAGAGCAATGTAATGAAGCCTTCAGTCAAGCATGGTTAGTAGCATACCTCTGCAAAGCTTTGACGAAGAGCTAGAAGTTTCCCTTCCTCACTTCCAGCAAAAACCAATTTCTGCTTGACAGTTTCAGAAGCAGTATTCCTGTTTGAGAAACACATACTAGTTAATCTGCCACAATGCTATGTATAAGGACATGGTTCCTTGACAATTTAACACCAAACTTACTTTCTGCCAATAATTACTCTAACTGCATCATGCATTATCGTGCGTGCAAGCTCTTCAACAAAATCAGGCAAAGTAGCACTAAACAATGAGCGTACTATTGAAGAATTTGAGCATGCTTTTACAATGGAATCAATTTGCTTCAATAGACCAAGCTCAAATAGCTTGTCAGATTCGTCCAAGACAAGATACTTAACCCTGCATAAGAAAAGAGCTCATGAGAAATTGCTAAGAACGTCTCAATTGACAACAAATAATTTTCACTAAGTTTTTTAGTATTTTGACTATAAGTTACTAACCACCAGAATTGAAATCCTACATATTCTAATCATTGTGATTATAAAATGTGATGTGATGTGCATGTTGCATGATCACTAATTGAGTAGTGTGTAATTCCAAAGAAATAATTCACTACGAAAGTTCAAAGATCAGTGAGGTTTCTACAAGCATATGGTGGTTTGTACATCAGAAATCAATCATGCACCTGTTTAAACCCATCTTCTTTTTCCGGAAAGCCATCTGCAACCGAAGTGGTGTAGATATAAGAATATCACAATAGAATTTTGATAAATCAGCTTTCCTCACTATCTGTTTAGTCATTAACTTGATACGGAATTTCATTCCATTAGCCATCCTTTTGCACTCTCTGGTTGTCTGAGCAGCTAATTCACGTGTAGGACAAAGGATAACAGCTTGAATCCCATCTTTTGATGCAGGCTGGTAAATGGAAAGATTTGATCAGGCTAATACTAGTCACCATAGTTTGTACTTCGTACAAAAAGCTTTGATTCCAAACAATACCTTAAGTTTCATAAGCATAGGACAAACAAAAGCAAAGGTTTTCCCAGATCCAGTTGGAGCACAGGCAAAACATTCCCTTGCCTGCACCAAAAATTCAAAAAAAAAAAAATCAGTGGAACACTGCCCATATTATTAGCACTGATATTGCTAATCTGCTATGAACTACCCTAAACATCCAAGCAGAATAAAACCATCAATAGTAAACAATAGTTGAAACAAAAAGCATACAGATAATAGCACCGGTATAGCCTGCCTTTGGATTGGTGTTGGTTCTTTGAATCCAAGTTCGGCCAAATTATGTAATATTTGTTCTGGATCACAACCAAACCTCTAATGAAAAAATCCAATATATAGATCTACATTTCCGGCTATAATGACAGGAGATGCATTTAACAATAGATATGGAGATGACAAAGCAAACGAAACAGCATAACCAATAGAATAGAATCAACCACTAGTATCATCCGCTTCAAGACAGATACTCTTGTGGTATAATACAAACAAAATGAAGCGAAGAAAACAAAGAGGAACAAAGAAGAGAGAAATAATAAAAAAGTGAACAACACATTATGTAGCTCATTATCTGGTGAATCAGAGAGCCTCGACATTGTAAAAAAACATGAATATTCAGAACTGCCTCGACATCATAAAAAAAACATATGTAAATTATAAGGCAAATCTGCGCATTGCATTAGTCTCTCAGAACTGCCTCAACATACAGAAACTCCTAGACAAAAACTACTTCCAAAATGAGTCAAAAATCCATAAAGAAAACTTAAATTACATAACTTAATAGAAAACATATGTTTTAGAAGAGACACAGAAGAAAGGTAGCTACCTAGAGCTTAAGTCCGCAAAGCTCTGAAGTGGAGAGGGGATATTATTCCCAGAAACATGAATATTCTGCTCCTTTCTCAAAATTGCAACCCTCTATTCCCATTAAGAAAAGGAAAATATAATTGAAATCAAGCTTTAATGAGAAAGCTAAAGCACAACTTAGTAATAAGTAACAAGTAACAAGGAGGGAAAAAAGAGGAAAAGAATGAAATTTCATCATAGTTAACCTCAAGTTTCCTATTGATTTTCTTTTTCGCAGCAGAAATTTCATCCTCAGCTTTCTCATTCTTTTCTTTCACCATTGATGCTTTTGATTTCGATCTTTGGAAAACGTTGAACCCCTCCACGGTTTCTTAATTAACACAAATGAAATCAAAACCTAAGCTTTAAACCCTAATTGAATGCATAATTACAATATTGAAATAAAGGAGAAAAAAAAGTCACCAGAAACCACTGATTTCCTCTTCCGTTTTCGAACAGGAAGAGTCGCCTCCATTTCCTCAGCTTCATCCTTTTCAGCTTCTACAAAGCTCAAATCTTCTGCTACTGTATCATCCTTTTGTTTTTCCTATTTAGTACAAGACTATAAATTAGTATGAAAGTACTTCCCGTACAACTTTCACGAAACCAAAAAGAGAACAATTAGAGAATCGTACCTGAAACCTGGAAAAATCATCGGCAAACCTCTTTCGATCAAAATGGAGGCCGCTGAACAAAAAAGAAGCATCTTTCGCCATTGCTGAAATCGAAAGAACCTCCCTTTGATTTCAATTCTTTTTGGGAACCCTTACAAAGTTATATTGTACAAGAAATTTGATCCAAAACCGTGAGGAATAAATTTGATTAAAAGAAGAGAGTAGGTGTTGGGTCCTCTAATTGATCGGCGGTGAAGGAGTAGTAAGCGTTTCTGAGAGTTGCTAATTCACGGTGCCTTAAACCCCTTACAGCTGCTCCCTATCTTTTGTGGTTTAGGGAATTATGTACATAGCCCAAAATTTACTTTATGCATCCCGCGTAAAAAAAACCAATTTTTATTTTTTTTAAATAACAGTTATAATATGCACATATTCACATTTATATAATGTGATCCAAGACGTACGCATAAAAACTATCTTATTTACTGTATTAAAATTCAATTGATAAATAATCAAAATATGTTAAAAACAACAAATTCATCCGGATATTGCTTTTGTTGTGTGATTGAAAGTGGATAAAATATAGGAGATTATTTATTATAATTTAGTAACTTTTAATTAAAAATTAATTTATGATAAATTTATTTAAATTGATAAATTTAATTCGATCCAAATCCAATAGATTGGATTAAATTGAAATTTTTTATAATTATGTCAAATTTGAATTGAAAAATATATCATCAATTTGAATTCGGATTAATATATTTTATAATTTATTGTATCCGATTTAAAATGAATTACTATTAAATTATAAATAATTACATATTTTATTTTACAATATGTTATGTTTAAATATTATACATATCATAATTATATTAAATTATTATTTTATTTTATTTTAAAATAAATATAAATGTTTATGATAATTTAAAACAGTACATTTCTTATTCTTTTGATTTTTTTTTATTGTGAGTATATAAATTTTACTACAAATACACCAACTTAAAATTTAAATATTATATATAATAATAATTTATAAATAAATTTCAATATTAATTTAACGTTATTCGATCTGAAATATTTTTATCTATTTGAATTCAAATTAATTCAAATTCAGATTAAATTATTATTAATTCGAATTGATTACATATTCATATTAAATGAATTGACACACTAATAAATAACACAAAAGAATTGAATGCTTTCTACAATTTTTTTTGTTAAAAAAAATGGAGCAATTCATCTCAATTTTAGGAGAATATGATCAAAATTAAGGGTGTCAATTTATAATGTAACTCATTGTTCAAATTGAACACAAATCAAAAAACAAAAATCGAATTATATTTAGGTATAATTTGTGCGTGCTTAAATAACATGAAAAAATTTAAGATGAATTAAGGTTAGATTAGAATCATAACCGATAACACGAAAATAAAAAAATTATAATTATTATTATATATTATCAATATTATTTTTGTATAATTCAGAAACTGTTAATTCATGTCAAAGTAACTCATTCTAAACGAACTAACATCCTTGATCAAGATATACCATTAGTTTGTACCATTATTTGAACGAGTGAATGAGATTCCAAAATTTGAATTACAGACCTTTCATCCAAAAATTGGTAAGTAGTAATGAACCTACTTGATTTTACCAATTTAACAACCTCAAAATCGGTTGAACTCTAATAGAGTACAAATATCTTTATAAATATGATCAATTTTTTTATGACAAATATCCTAATAAAGATGTTCAATTATTTTCCACTTTGTCAATATTATTAACCTATTTTTCACTCTACTCCATGGTAAGGTATAAAACAGAGCAACACTAATTTTTTTTTTTTAATAAATGTGCAAAACTAGTTATTTGCTTGTATACTTGGAGCATTTTTATACACGTTTAATATTAAAATAAAAATTAAATTTTAAAATAATTAAATTAATGAATTTTAAATATTATAATAATTAATTTGGAGTCAATTAAACTATTTGTAATTGTTAAAAATAAATTTTTGCTTCTTCTTCTCTTTTCGTAAAAATAAAAATGGTCTATTGCACTGTTTCATCCGCAAACACTAAAGTCTACCACTAAAAGACCCTACAAATACACCTAACCCTGACCCGACCCAACCCTACCCTACCGACATGTATTGTCTTCTGCTATTAGTTGGTTCATTTAGGGATAACATCCTTCACAGCATTGTCAGTGGAGTAGTTGACATTTTTTCTTTTTATAATATTAGCAAGACTTTCGTTGAAAAAATAGCAACATTGTAATCAAAAATAATATCCAACCTACTAAATACACTATAAATACGATTAAAATTAACAAATTATTGTATTATTAATATATTTGTGTATAAATATATAAAAACTTCTTTATAATAACTTTATATTGCAATTCATCTTTAACTTTTATTTATAGTTGATGAAATAGTGATTCTTTTATAACAATAAACATTAAAACTCGATTGTAATAATTTATCATAAATATAAGAAACTTTCTTAGAGATATTTTAAGAAATTTATTAACTACAAAACCAACTAAATAACTTGATTTTAACCAAAGAAAAAATGCAAAACCTATGAGTTTTTAAAACGAACCAAAAACTATAAGGCAACAAAACATAAACAAAAATCACCCCACAAACACCATCATTTAATACTAAAAAAATTGATAAAATATCCTTAAAATTTATAACTACATAAATAATACATTTATGTCTAATTTATATATTTTTACTATTAAAAGAAATCAAACTCCATCGCTTTATATACAATTGGATACTTAGACTTGTTCAATATCAAACAATATCTAATCAAACCACGTTTAATATTTTTACGGTAATATTTTGTAATTATAAGTTTTAAGGTTACTAGTTTTTATAATTTCCTGAAAGAAAAAAAAAGTTTCTAACTGAGGTTAATTTTAAGAAACGATTTTATAGAAAAATGATTATGTATTTCACAAAACGCATTTAAAACGCTTATAATTATTTCATAAGAAGATTATAAAATGTTTGTATTTGTAATAATTATATCACAACCTTCTATTTCATCATTGTTTATTCTAGCCTTAATTAATAGTATTATTACATATATCTTTGTAAGATATTATAACATGAAATTGAAGAAAAATTATTGGTTGCTATTAGAATATATGATGATGTAACATTTCAAATCAATAGAATTTAATGTTGTTATAATTTTTTTTAAATAAATACCTAATAAGAAATGAAGAGAAAAAACAATTTAATAAGTGAAAAATATATTACAAAAGTAACGAATAACATCTCTAAATTGAAATAGAAACTCCTAGCTATAAGGTGAACCACTAAACCTGTTAGGTGAACATTAATGCCAACAATAGAGAATCAACTTTTCTTTGCTATTTACAACAAAAATTTGTAAATTTGAAAATACTACCTTCTAATATAGTTTACAAATTGATGGTGATATAATACCAAATTAGACACACAAGTGATGTTTTTAAGCCTCATCTGTGTCATCAGTTCTAAGTACTTTTGGGACCCAAACACAATTTTCTAATTTCTCTTCATCAATAAAATTGGCATCTCTACAATGCTTGCCAAGAGTTGGTGAGCCATTACCTGAATAGCCACCGTTACTAGTGGAAGAAGGAGAAAAACAAGCAAATGAACCAATCAATGGGATATTTCCTGGTCTAGCAGCACACATTGGAATCGAGCCCCAGTGCCCTGTCGAAACAAACTGCAAAGGATAACACTGAACTTGGTTCAAACCACTTCCATTTGGTACAAAATTTTGATGGTAACAATGTGATGCTCCTCCACATGAAGTCACATTGTTCCCGGTTGGATTATTCCATGGAATGACCAAGGGAGGTACAGGACAGTAATGCAAAGGATTGAACATTCGAGTTTCGTTACAAGGACCTTGTAAACCAAAATGTTTTGCTTTTGTAACACATTGAGATGATTCATTTTCTTGAGTAGTTAATGCTTTTGTGAGAGGTGACCTATATGAGGACTCATGTCCATTTTCACTAGAGTTAACAGAATGCATCTTAAGACATCTCTTCGATTTTTGGTAACTACTAACCCTAGTCGCCGTAGAATCATCACAAAGAGGTACTTCAGGACCAAATCTCAAGACTGTAACATTTCCATTTGAAGATGATTCACCACATGAAAGTAGTTGTTGATTGCTTGAATTGGTACTTTCGAAACCGGTTTGTGATACGCCATTGGTTGAAGCAGTAATCAGATGGAATTGAGAGGCTAAATGCTTGTTCTTTCTTCGACCAGCACCTATAGGAACATTTCTCACTGTGCCACCAGCCGTCCAATATCTTTGACATTTTTTGCAGAAGTGTCTAGGTTGGTTGACATTGTAGTTATTGAAATAGCAAAACTTTGTGTCGAAACTGTTGCATCGTGGACACGAAAGTATCTTGTCTGGTTTCTTAAAAGTTTTCTCTTGATCTGAACTAGTACTGCTCTCTAATTGTTCTTTCTTTGACTTAGGGTGTACTTCTGTTTCAATATTATGCTTAGATTTAGTTGGTAACTTATCCTGCTCTTTAGAATTTTCTGAATAATGGCTCTTTACTTCTGCTATTGTTATATCAATAGAAGAATCCTAGAAATCAAAATCAAACCAAGCCAGTTATGTCAAACTTAAATGTCACACACAACATTAAACAGAACATGAGTACAGGTTTTGTATGTTGTGGTTGCATATATAGTGTCAAACGATCCACAGGAAATTATAGTATCAAAGGTTAATTATACTAATCAACGAATTTTGTCAAGAATGATATATAAATACTGTTTAATTAAATTTGAAATTAAAATTGATTCATCAACAAAATATGAAAGTCTCCATAAGGTGAGAAAATTAGAAATAAAAGGGAGGGTTTAATTACTTATTAAGTACTCTGCCTCAGATTGTATTAAGCTCTGTTCTAGTCATGCCCATAAACAGAAATGAAATAGCAAATCTAGAGCTCATAAAATCAAACAAAAAAGAACCCAGATAACTAATTCAAGCTTTCATCGAATTCAATCTGAAATGAAATTTTAGATGACAGCAAGTAAAAAAAAAGACATAGAGTTCTTATAACAAAACCATTCAAACAAAAAACACAAACACATAAAAGACATAGAAACAGTACCATGAATTGAGACTTGTCTGGATAAGAGGTGGTTGAAATCTCATGAGTTTGAGAAAATGGAATCGTCCTACCAAAGAGCTTAATAGCTTGATCCATATTATACTCTGCTTGTGAACTTCTTTTTCCCAACACAAAACAAGTCAATCAAACTCAGAAACAGAACTCCAAAATCCAAAGAAAAAAGTGTATACACAGAGAGATAAAGCAAGTAATTGGTTCTTGAAACCAAGTAAAAAGTTCTCAAAGAAACACCCTTTCTTAAGTAAAGTACGTAGTAGTGTTCTTAATCCCAATAAAGCACCTAGAAAGTGAAGCATCAAAGTATCATTTTATTTTATTTTTTATATTGAGAGAACTTTCTTCTTTAAACCTTTTATAAAGGAAAAAAGCCATTTTGTTTCCAGAAATTCCTTTTAATATAAGTTATATTATAATATTAGGAATTATAATTATTAATTAAAATAATATTTTTTTTAATATATAATTAATTATTAGATAATGTTACAATTTATAATAAATAATATTTTGAATTATTTGTTGAAATTTGATATTTGTTTGAATATCACTCCTATATATAAGAAATATATTAATATGATAATTTTTAATGTATTGAAATCAATTATATTACATATTATATTATTTATTATAAACTTATAATTAATATATTTTTCCTTCTTTCAAAAATTTGAAGAAATATTTTTTAGTACAATAATAATTGGTAATCCATTTTACATAAGCTCGTACATACCAAAGGTGCGTTCTGCATATTATGGAAGAAGAGAACATAATATGAAACGAGGAAAGATATTTTCACAGTTATTTGTTAACGTTATTATTAATTAAGTATTAATGTTATAAATATTAAATAAAATTATTATTAATTAATTATTATACTAATAATATAATATTTCCAATAAATTAGAACAGTTGCATTGCAATACTTTCACATGTCACACAAAATTTTAAGGTTCAGAACACTTCAAGTATCACAATTATATGGACTCAACACTCATCTAATCTGAGTGCTACATATTAGATGTACATTCCACGTATTATGTGAGAAAGAGCCGTGCATACAAGCTTCCTATAGTTTATTTTTGATGCATTGAATTAATAATGAAAAATCATATCAATTATATGGATCTATTTTACAAATAAATAAGTTATGTTATTCAATTTATTAATAAAAATATTTTTATCACATCAATAGTTCAATAACGAGTTATTCTGTTATCTACTCCAGAAATTCAAAAAATATATTATTTTAATTAAATATAATTAATTAAATTTATTTGAATCCGATTGATCGTATTTGTATCGAACTTAATTGATAAAATATATTAAAATATTTATTTAATGAATTATTTTCAAATTATTGTGTCATATTGTATTGAATTACATCGTGTTTGGGTTGATTCTGTGTCTTGTTATCGTATGAGCAACCATTGAAGTTTATTAAATATGTTGTTTGATCCCTTATATTATAAACAATATCATTTAATTTCTTAGTTTCGTAAAAATAACCATTTAAAAATAAATTATATTTTAATAACTTTTATAAAAATATTTTTATTTTCTATTAAGTGTATAAAATACGATTAGAGTCTTTAACAAAAATAAAAGTGAAATTTATTGTAAAATTGTTTAAAAAAAATTAACAATAATAAAATTTAAACAAAAATTTATTTAAATATATTTTTTAATTTTTAATAAAAATTAGAAACTAATAAAACATTAAAATAAAATAGTAGCAGCTAATAAATATTTTATGAATTTCTTATTTTAATTATAACTTTATATTATTAAAAATTCGTATTTTAATCGTATTTAATCCTTTTATAGAAAAATAATAAAAATTTAATAAAAATCATTAAAATGATAAAAAAAATTCTTAATTAGTCATTTTTATAAAGTTTATGAAATAAGTAACACTATTTTTAATATAAGTGATTAAACGATACAAATAACTTAATAAAAGAGACTATTATGATATTTTTTTCTAAGATTTGATATCGTACATGTATCAATCCATGTTTTACAACTAATACTCCTTTTAACCCATGTTTTTGAATAGTTTTAATTTAATACCTATATTTTGTAAATGGTTCCAAATTTTATAAAAATGAACAATAATCATGTTTTATTTGGAATTTCTTGAATGTGATTCTCACGTGCTTGGTAAGCAAAGGGTTTTTTTGGCAACTTAGGTGTTTATTGTTGAAAAAAAATCAAGGGTTGACCTTATCACGTTTTCCATCTCTGTTAATACCCACAACCCATTGGTAAAATTTTGAAGGAAATTCAAGTGTGTGGATTGAAATAAAACCATAATTTTTCGTGGGTATGATGAAATCGTTTCCCTTTATTTCTTCTTCTTGATTTTCCTTTCAAAAATCATTCATTTTTGTCGAGCTCTGCTCTAGTATGAACGAAATGAGTTTATTTAATTTTAAATGCTCTTATGCTTCAACTACTCTTTTTGTGACAAACTTACAAAATTGATTTGTTTATAGACTTTATCAAATCTTGGGAGACATTTATTTTCTTATGTTGAGATGAGGTTGTATAGTTTGCATTATATTTCTTTTTTTGTTGAATTTATTCAAGTATTATTTGTACTATTTATGTTATTTTTTTGGTTATGATAACATAAGTTCTTATTTGTTTTCAAATTCTTAGAATAGTAATAGGTGTGATAGTAGTGCACACACAATTATAACACAACCCTTGTATCACACACACAACACTTATAATTGTAAATTGGTGCACATACAACTACAACACAACACAACCCATATATCATACACACAATATTTGCATTTATAAAATGAGGCATATACAACCACAACCCATGTATCATATACATTGAAGCACATATCGCACGTACACATCTTTCGCACCAATAGTGCTTACACACACAATGGTGCACATAATGCACACGCACATCCTTCACACCACTAGTGCACACACTCATATTGGTGCACGTATTGCATACACACATCTTTCACACCATTGATGCAACTCTACCCAATGTTTTTATGGCCACTCATGTCTCAATTAAGCACAACACTCAAATCTTATTTTAATCGTAAAGTAAGATTCTTAATTTTGAATTCCACTAAATTAAAAGAAAAGATAATATTTTTTATTATAATCTAATCCCATCATATTAGAGGAGTCACGCAATATTATAACACGAGCGAAAAGGGGAAAAGGAAAATTATTTTTGAAACCATTGTCACGACAAAGGAAAACAATTGTTTAATTGCCACTCTAATTTTTTATTATTATTACTTAGTTGTTTTAAGCACTTAAAATTTCAAAATTATCGCTTGTTTATAAGGTATATGAGGAGCATATTTCAAAATTTTCAAATAAAATATTTTTATTATTATTTTTGTAAATTTTGAAATCATTTATAAACATTAGTATTAAATTGGAACATTTTTAAGTAAATATCAGTTATAAAATATGAATGCAGGTATTATACTAAATCCTTTTTTCTATCTATCTTTACAAGTATATTTTTATGCTATATTTCCTTTAATATCTAAAAAATATACTAATTATAGTACATGCAATACATTGCACGTATGAGTAAAAAAAGTGTAAATTTGATGTGCCACGTGGTGTCCAGGTTAGCTGAGGGTGATTTTGAGCCAAGAGAAAAAGAGATGTACTGGCAAAGGTAGAGGTGACGAAAGACACCGGGAAAAAGTAGGGGGGGGGGGAGTTTTTTAGTGGGACCCAATCTGAGAGAAAGAAAAAGTGAAAAGTTTATGCCGACGTCCAAATATTACTTTAAGAAATAAAAATACATTTTTTCCTTAATTAAATTAAATTTTATAAATCTCTCCTCGTAATATTATTTTTATTTCATTTCTTAATCATACAATTAAATATAAAAATATTTCTATTAATATTATATAATATTATTTAAAAAAAATGCTTCCTTCTTTAGATTATACAATTATATTATTTAATTTTTTAAATTAAAAATAATACAATTTAATCTATTAATTAAAAATAAATTATATTATTTCAATAATTTTTCTTAAAATAATATTATCTTTTTATAAAATAATTAAAACATAAAGCTTATATAATAATAAAATGACATTTAATATAAAATATATATTTAAATAAGATTTTTTTAAAATTATTATTTTTAATTTTTTTAAATAACTTTATATTAAACTTTATTTTTAACTGATATTTTTTTAATAGATAACGAATAAAATAACATTATTTTTAATTTAAAAAAATTAAATGATATAAAATTTTTAATTCAAAAAGCATATATTACATTTCTTCTTACTATTTATTATTTTTGAAGTTTTTTTATCGATTATATTTCTAAGTCATTTGTATTAATATTAAATAGATGTGTTTTTATTATATTAATATTATATTTTATTACCTTAAAGTAACGAATTATTAGTGAAATGATAATTGCTCATTTTTGTGGTTGATAAAAGAATAATTTTTTAATCATTAAAACCTTTAATGGCACTTTAATAACATAATACTTGTTATAAATTTAAAATTTTCTTTTGAAAAATTAAAAAACTAATGTCTTGAAAACAAAAATAATATTTCTAACACTAATTTTACTTTTCTAAATTCAAATTAAATATACTATTTATATTTTTATAAGTTTTAAGAAGGTAATTTTATCTAATTTTATAATTTTATTATATGATAATCAAATTTAATTAACAAAAATATACATATATTTAAGTGAATTTGATGTCAATAATATAAATTCTATGCGTACAAAAATTTACATATCATAATTTTATTAATTTATATTAATAAATATTTATATATTTATTTTATTATTTATATATCCAATTAAATAACTAATAACAATTACATATAACTAATTAATTTATATACCACTACTTGCAATAAATAAATAATTTTATAACTATCTTTTATATTAAAATATTTCTATTAATTAGTTTGTATTATCTTACATATTATAAAATATATTAAAGAATGAAATTTTTATTATTTATTTAATATTTTTTAGTTTTTATAACAAAATACCGTAACGAAAATTCATATTTTTTATTTTTATTTATTAATAATATAAAATATTTAAAAAATAATATTATTTTATTTAAAATATTAATAAAAAGTAAATTTTCTTTTACCCAAAAATAAACATAAAATAACACTTTTTTTAAAAGATTAAATAGTTCTTTTAATTTTATATAAAACATCTTTACAATACTTGTTTTTATAAATAAATAAATAAATAAATAAAAAGCATCCCTTTACGCCGTCTACGATGTATTTGCCAATTTCGCTGTTTCTTTTGGTGCTTTTTGTTTCTTTATTTCTAATCTTTCTTCCGTTTTTAGGAAGAATTCTAAAAATTTTACTCCAATTTCGTAATTTTCTATATATAAATACTAAAAATAGTTTTATTATATATATTTAATAAAATAAAATTAAGAATATATTTTACAATATCTCTTAACAATTATCTCCATAAACCATCAAAATTGATACTCACTTTATCTCGGACAATTTATTTCGATGATTTGCCAAATATAATATATTATATTAATTTATATTTTTATATATAGTATTTTATAGTTACATAAATCTTTTTAATTTATTAGATTCATGTATACGTTTTCATATAACATGTTATATAAATTCTTATAAATAGTAAATTATTCAATTCAATTTTACTCTATAATTTGTAATTTAAATTTTAATTTTTACATAATATATTAAATCTATATTTAATAAAATCATTAAAATTTTAATAAAAATATAACATTTTACATTAAACTTTGCTTTTATATAATATAACATATCATTGATGGACTTTCAAAGCTTCTGAGGTAGTGTTCAAAGCTATACACGAGATTTATATAATTAATGTTATAATAAAGTAACAACAATCTTTAACATTATGATTGTATTTAAATATTTAATTAATTTAATTTATTGAAATTAAATAAATGATATTCAATTTAAAATATTTTATAATAAAAATATATGATATATATAAACATAAATAATATCATTTTTTTGATAAATTATTTTAAAATAGGGGTCATAAATATCTATTATATTATATCGTTTATATTTTTTAAATTAAAATTAAAGTTAAACATATTATTTTAATTTTTATTAAAATATTATTTTTAAATTAATATAAAAATATCTAAATAATATAATTATTTTTAATTGAATTTTTTATAAATTAAAAGTTTAAATAAAACCAGTTATATACGGATGAAACTTCTATTACACTTTTCTCAATTTGTTTTTTAATTTACAAGCAGATTCTCCATCAATGCAATAATTAATGGCAGCACGAAATTAATTGCCAAATGGTGTTTTTATTAAATTACAAATGTACAATATGTTTTTCTTCCATATCTGCCCAAACAATTATATAAACCTTATTAGTAGCAACTTCATTTTCCAAAATTAAGCAAAAGGTGGAAAAATCAAAGAGAAAATTAACAATCTTCTTCATCTTCCTTTTGAGAAACTAATGGCAATTTCATTTTGAAAATATAAAACTTGGTATTGACTTTTAATGGTCACGTATTCATAATTCATCAATTAATAAGATTGTGATGCTATTGACAATAGGTTTAACATGAGGTTTAATATTTAAAGTTTAAATCTTAATATTTTTTTCTCACTATCAAAAAGATTATTTATCATTTGAATTAAAAAGAATAAGAATAAGTTTCTTTAAATTATATAGATTAGTCATCAAATGACCATTAGTATAATAAAAAAAAATAGTGTCATATTGTTATTGCAAAAAAATTATTGAAGGATTAAAATTTAAATTTTTGTAAATTTTATTAAAATTTTATTATTTAATTGAAGGTAGAATAAAGATTAAAAAAAAAGAAAATGACACGTTAAAATGACTTGGTTATTGTTGAACGATGAAACTAAAGATTAAAATAAAAATGATATCCATTATTAATGAAATTATGTGCAAGTTAGATTGATAAATTTAATTTAAAATATGCTAAAAATTAATTTTATTATACAAGTTAGATTCACTTTCTCATAAAATATCATCGTATTTGTGTTATAAAATAAAAACAAATAAACTATTATTTAGTTAAATACTTTAGCAAATTTAGAATAAGACAAACTAATTATGTTATCTATATTTAGACAAGCATTCTATTAATTATAGAGTATGATTAGTTTAAAGATATTTATTTATTCCACGGATAAAATGACTTCAATTTTCAAAAGAAATATTCCTAAAATATAAGAATAAGAAAAAAAGCTAAATTCTTTAATATTATTAAGTTAGTTATTTTCTAGAATATCTTATATAAACATAGAACTTAGCTATTTATAGTTGAAAAGTTCATAAAATAGTTTATAAAGTTTTTACATGTGATTCTAATACTACATAAAAAATTAAAACTCTAATAAAATAAATTATTAATCTAATAGAATTCTAAATAAGATAAACTACTTTATCTTTTATTCCTATATCTGTTTGTTATTAGTAAAAAATCACTTATTTTTCTAATCTTGTCTCACATTATTATACTATTTTTTAATAATAATATAGAAGCAAAGTTTAAACTAACAAAGCTCACTCTTTGATAAGAAGTCATCTCTTGACAAAATTCTTCAAATTATTTTCGTAAAATGCTTTTATTGTGTTCCATTAGACCCACATGAACCTCGTTTTGATACCACTTGACACAGAATGGAAGCGCGAATGTAACAATAATATAAAAACACTTAGGGAATAAGAAAGAAATTAACAAAATTTAGATTAACTAGACTCACTTTTTATCAAAAAGTCACCTCTCGATGAAATTCATGACTTTTTTGTGAAATATCTTTATTATACTCCATTGGACCCATATGAACCTCGTTCTGATACCACCCGAAGCAAGACGAAAGTGCAAATACACCAATAATATTGAAACACTTAGGAAATAAGAAAGAGATTAACAAAGTTTATACTAATCAAACTCACTCAATAACAAGAAATCCTTGTATTTATGTTACGAAATAAATACAAGGAAACTATTATCTACACAAACACTCTAACAAATCTAGAATAAGACAAACCTAACTATGTTATATATCTTTAGACGAACAACCTAACATCTATAGAATAAGAATAGTTTATAAAGTTTCTACATGAGATTCTTGTAGTATATAAAAATTAAAACTCTAACAAAATAAACTATTACTCTAATAGAACTCTAAATAAAAACTTTAAATAAAATAAATTACTTTATCTTTTCTTCATAAATCCATTTGGTATTACTAAAAATCACTTATTTTTCTAATCTTGTCTTATGATGCAGTGTGTCTGTACATGCCCCACATTACATAGGAAGCTAAATGGTGATATACTTATAAGGGATGAGTACTGTATAAATGACATAATATGTTTTGGGGTTTCTCCCTAGAACCAAACTAGTGAGGTCTCGTTAAACTGTCGACTCATAGCCATGGATGCTTTGAATTTACAGTTATGGTTCAAAGCAAAAAATCACGTATCATGTGCAATGGGTCTTGTCCAGTTATAAGTGGATGGATTAACCTTCCTATATCAGTAGATATAAGAGTCATAACCCTACTAGGCCACGTGGGTTTACGTTCTTATGAAGATGTAAGACTTCTTAAGTAGGGGTGTATGATACAGTGTACATACATATGTCACACATTGCTTAGGAAACTAAATGGTGATGTGTTATAAGAGGTGAACACTCTCTAAATAGCATGATGCATTTTGGGGTTTTTTTCTTAGAAGTAAAACCGTAAGTTCCCGTTGAATTATCAAATTATGACCATGAGTTTATTGAAATTGCAATAATGGATTAAATCGAACAATCTCTTACCACGTGGAATGGGTCACGTCCCTTTGTAAGCAGAGAGAATAACATTCTTGTATCATTTTGATACTATATAATTTTTGTAGTGTCATGGGGTTGCTGTGAGACCTCAAGGCTCAAGCTATGATCATTTAAGTTTCATGACAATGAACTATATCTTGCTTAGGGACTGTAATGGAGGACAGTGTAGTAATTGCATGGAACTATATAACTTCCCAAATGGATTAAGATATGTATTTAAATGCAGGAAACAATCCTTCTCAATTGGTATTCAATTGTGATCTTTCTCTGATGAGATTTGTTTCTTATCTTCTTCCATGTTTTACTGATTATTAATGTTGGGATTTTTGAGAAGTTAGTTATCGATGCCCAAGATCTTCAACAATCAACACCATGGTCTAAAAGCATGGCAATTTCTCCTTCAATTCTGTTCCTTTGTTTTAATGTATATTGAATTATACTCAACTGGCAACATGTTTGTCCATCTTTGTGTTTGGCACAGCGGGTAAAGATAAAATGAATTCAACAGAGTAGAATAATAACACCGGAAATTTAACGTGGTTCACCCTTTAATTTGGGCTAAGTCCACGGGACAAACTCCGAAAAATATTTCTTCCACTAATAAAATTAATGGGTACAAAGTGAGAGGCAATACAACAAATTGAGATAAACCCAAAATAGTGTCACACAAGTGTTTCCCAAACTCACTATTTTGTCACTCCCCTTTTAGAAAAATATCCCAATATTTTTCTAAGATATTCTCTCCCACTTTCTTACACACAACACTATTTTTCTTCAAAGGAAATTGTTCCTTTGGCTTTGCTTTGCTTCACTTCTTGTTTGGTGTGTTGATGTTTCTCTAAGGCAAAGACATTGTCTATTTATAGGCAAAATTGCATATCAATGTTAGATGCACCTACCATTGTGGTTGTACCTACCATTGTGGTTGCACCTACCATTTGTGGTTGTACCTACCATCTATGGTTGCACCTAACATTTGTGTTTTCTTCCTCTTAAATGTAGGAGGGACTTACAGATCTCCCCCTCCCGACTACATAAAGGGCTCCACCAATCCAGCAGCTAAACGACAGTATTCAAAATTTTGTCTCGGGAGAATTTTTGTTAACATGTCTAATCCATTTTCTTCTGTATGGATCTTCTCAAGTTGTAATAGCTTCTTCTCCATTACATCCTTAATCCAGTGATATCTCACATCAATATGTTTTGATCTCGAATGAAATGAGGCATTCTTTCCAAGATGGATAGCACTCTAACTATCACAAAATAACTGATAACTGTCTTGTTGCAACCCAAGTTCTTTCAAGAACTTTTTCATCCATAGCAACTCTTTACATGCTTCCGTTGCTGCTATAAACTCTGCTTCGGTAGTGGACAATGCAACACATTTTTGTAACTTTGATTGCCATGACACAGCTCCCCCTACAAATGTAATCAAGTAACCTGAAATGGATTTTCTGGAATCCACATCACCAGCCATATCTTTACCCGATGTGCCCAACACCTGGAAGAAATATTTTTCTAAAAGGGGAGTGACAAAATAGTGAGTTTGGGAAACACTTATGTGACACTATTTTGGGTTCATCTCAATTTGTTGTATTGCCTCTCACTTTGTACCCATTAATTTTATTAGTGGAAGAAATATTTTTCGGAGTTTGTCCTGTGGACTTAGCCCAAATTAAAGGGTGAACCACGTTAAATTTCCGGTGTTATTATTCTACTCTATTGAATTCATTTTATCTTTACCCACTGTGCCCAACAACTGGCATCAGAGCTGGTCTAGTAAAATTCTTAATATGCTCTGTGGTTGCAACATAGACTGATCTTCCACATCAGAAAAGATTTTATTAGGTCCAAGGTGTATTGATTTACAGAAAAAGAAACACAGCGAAAAAAAATGTCAAGCCAAAAGGTAGATATTGAGAAATTTAATGGCAATAATAATTTCTCTTTATGGCAAAGGAGGATGAAGGATATTCTCATTCAACAGAAGGTCCATAAGGCGTTGCTGGGAAAAGAAAAGAAAGTAGCAACCGTCACCGAGGAACAATGAGAGGAAATAGATGAGATTGCAGCTAGTACAATCCATCTAAATCTCTCAGACAATGTCTTGCAAAATATTGAATCAAAAAATTGCAAGACTGCTAAAGAAACATGGGAGACTCTAGAAAACGTGTACATGTCAAAGAACCTTGCCAATAAATTTTATTTATGAAAGGAGCTATATCAGATGAGGAAGGAAGATAATGTGAGCATGATGCAGCATGTTAGCAATTTCAACAGCAAACTTTCTTACTTAGCAAGATTTAATGTGAGTTTTGGCGATGAAGAGAAAGCTGTGATGTTGTTGGCATCACTACCCTCATCATATAATCATATCACAACAACTCTGACTTATGCAAAAGACAAGATGGAGTTTGAAGTTGTTGTAGAAGCCTTGTTCTTATATGAAAAACAAAACAAGCAAAGAGAATCAGAAGCAAAAGCCCCTACCACAGAGCCTAGAGGAAGGAGACGTACAAAGAACAAAAACCCGTATAGTAAGAGAGAGGCAAATCAAACAAATTTTCCAATGTTGAATGCCATCACTGTAAGAGGAAGGGCCACATTAAGAAATTTTGTCGGGTGTTCAAGAAGGAACAAGAAACGAACAAAGGCAAAGTAACGAAGGACGACAACAGTGATGATGAGCAAACAAATACCATAGACGAGTTCAATATCGTTTATGATGAAGATTTTGTCAATCTTGCATCACACGAGACCAGTTGGGTGATTGATAGTGGTGCTACAGTTCACGCTACATCGCGTAGAGAATTCTTCTCATCATACACACCTGGAAGTTTTGGTGTCGTTAGAATGGGAAATGAAGGCCTGTCAAAGGTAGTAAGTAGATGAGACGTTTGCTTGGAAACAGAGAACAAAACCAGACTATTTCTGAAAGATGTTAGGCATATTTCAAATATGCGCTTGAATTTGATCTCTTTGCGCAAACTTGCAAATGAAGGATATTGTAGCTTCTTCATTTATGACAAATGTAGACTTACACTTTGTAGATGATAGCAACGTCATGTGTTAGACAAATTGGTTTGTCGACATATAATATAACCTTTGCCCTAGACTATTGGAGCACAGATCCGAGTTTTAAAATGGGTATATCCTCCGATTGAATTCCCTAGTGTAACATGTGATGGGTCATGGAACCAAGGTAATGACACTCGAGGTATCAGAGTTATTGTTAGGGATGTAAATGGCATTATGCTAAGGGTTACACACATGGTTCTCCCCGTATCTTCAACTATCATGGTGGAATCGCGCGCACACACACATATGCAGCTCTTTAGGGAATTAGATTTGCTCAATTTCTCGGTATAAGAAAGGTTCACCTTCAACTTGATCCGGTGGTAATCACTCAAGGACTTTCCTCAAAGATAGCTTCAATCCAATGGGAGATGAGTGTTGTGGAATTTATAAGGCAGATGTTGAGCGATTTCGATGAGGAGCAAATAAAGCATATCAGAAGACAGGGAAACAAAGTAGTAGATTGAATGGCACGAGAAGCAAGAGAGGTGTTGACTCCTCCAACTTTATTAATTTATTATATCATGATGTCATGTAATTTGCATTCCACCATGACTATGCTGTAATAAAACATTTTAATTAATGGAAGAATTTCACTTTTTCTTTTAAAAAAAAAAGCCTCACACTTTCATACTTTCCTCACCATTCGTCTTCTTCATGAACATATTTAGGAGGTACCAAGAATTTAGTTTCCCAGGTGATCTCAGTAAACCCAAATTACTCTATTAAAAAATGGATAAAATATATATTATCAAATACAATTTATTGGGTATTTATTATTACTATTACATTATATATATATATATATATTATAAGGCATTATCTGCATTGTTGCTTCTGAAAATTTCGAGAGGATAATAATCTTTTTAAGAAAGTCTTCAACCTTCTAGAGCCAGGTCCTGGCTTTAGAACACCATAATTTTCACTCTCAATTCCTAAGCAAGACCATTGAAGTCCTTCATTTGAAGAACACCATCCTCCATAACTAAACTTTCCATTGTGTCTCTTTAACAACTCTTGATCAATTCTTCTAAGAACTGGGTCATTTTTCTTGAATTTTCTTGCAAAGGGTCGGCTACTTAGGATCATTTTTCTGTAGTCTTTAAGTCCTAAGGATCTTGGATGTTGCTTTGGAGGATTATCCCAAGAAATATAATGAAGATCATGGTTAACTGTTGTGTTCTTGTAGTCTTTGTTATTGCATATTACTGTCTGAAAGTAACCTTCTGGTGTTGAAACAAAGTTGGTGTAGTAAAGGAGAAGAGTTCTTGGCAAATTGTCCCAACCCACTATGCAATACTCTGCAAAAGATCTTGATACTATTGTCCATGCTGAACCTGGTTCAAATCAACAAAATTGAGAGAGATTTTAGATTTAATATTATGATCAATTGTCTTATAGTGTAATAGTATTTATAAACACCCTAAAAGCATGGGTTCGAATTAGTCTTTTTTTTTTAAACTGATTTTTTCAAAAGTGTTTTCTAATTTTGTTTGAAAGTGATTTGAAGAATAAATACATAGGGTTTGCTTGTTTTTGCTTTTGAGATCCTGAAAAAACACTCCTAACAACAACAAAATGCTTTTGAACCAAATATTTTTTTTTACCATAAGTGCTTTCAATAATCATAAAACATATTTTCTGTTTTTTTTAAGCACTTACTTCTTGTACAAAATATATTTATCCAACGAGAACACTTAAGAGTACAAAATATATTTATTTATTTTCAATTAATTATTAGAATAACTTTAACAAGAATGGTAAATATAAACAAACAGAACCTTCACAAGTTAGCCATTTTCTAAATCTTTCATTCAACTTTATTCAAATGATAGAAAGTATTTAGATCTTAAAAAATATACTTGAAATCTGTCAAACTAAATGTGATACATGTCTCAAATATGTCTTTTTTGGTCATTCATATAAAATATTTAGTAAATAGTACCCTATGTATTTTGAACAAGCTACTTTCATCTATTTATTTATGACACTGAAAAAAACAAGACCAAAGTGTTTTTATTATAATAAAAATGGTACTAAACTATCCAGTTAAAAAAAAAACTAAAATGTCCTTCAAAAGGGGACTGAAAGGAGGGTTTTTTTTTAATCCCATATCTATGATCTGCAAATGGAAAAGAAGTAACAACTGCAAGTTTTTACAAACTAAAATGAACATATGAGCAGGAAAGCCACGTGAAGTTGTATTGAGACAATGTTTCAATGTAAAAGATAATGAATAGAATAAGATCATGGCATGTGGAGTTTCTTGATAAATGTAGATTCTTAATTTGCATTCAATATTGGCAAATGCAGTAGGGCAGATGTTTAGTCTAAGAAAAGTTCCTCTCTTCAAAACTTATTTATTTGTAAAAGTACATTCAATATATAAGTAGCTAAGTTGGTTGAGGTTTCTTTTTGTTTTTACTTTTAAATTTTGTAAAAGCGCTTTTAATAATAAAAAAAGAATTTCAAAACTAACCATAAATTTTTTTTATCAAAAACACTTTCAAAACTTCATTTTTTATTTTTTTGCTTTTAAAAGAAATCCTAAGCAAATAAACTTTCATGAGTCTACCCTATTTGAAGTAGAAGAAGGAAAATCGAGTACTTTAGATCCCATAACTATATATTTTATGCACTATTATCTTGTGATTAATAGTAGGAGTTCACTTATTTTTATAATTTCGAAGTATTATCAATAATATCAAAATTCTTAAAATTGATATTTTTTAGGAATAAAATAAAATTTATACGTTTTTTTTTACCATGGAAGACACGGTGACTTTTTTTCTTGATTTTTTAATTTTTTTATTAATAAAATATATAAATTTTATTGTACTTCAAAAAAAAATTAATTTTTGAAAATAGATTCGTTTTAATAATTACAAGATGAAGCAAATGATAAAATTTGAAATAAAATAACTCCAATCTAGTTATTCCAAAAGCCAACCCACATATTTTATTGTTTATGTAAAATGAATAAAATAATCCCAAAACATATTTTAGATTTAGATGACGCAAATGATAAAAAAAAAACAAAAAAAAATGGAGGGTATGAATGTCCAGCTTCGTACCTAGTACCAACCACATACGGACATACCTAACAATCTAATAAGACAAATCCCATTAACAATAAGAATAATTAATTGGGAAGCTGGGACATATCACTTCCTAGTTCCTAACATAAATAATATATAAAAGTCATCTCTTATATAATACATTCCTAACTACAAAAATCTAGGAAACCAATTTTGATATATACATCTTAAATTTTAATCTAAATAATGCATTGAAAATTTCATCTGATAAGGTTAAAGGATACAGAGCCATCAATTAATAGAAGAATGAATGTAAAATATAAGTAAATTTGAGCTTGTTTTTATATCATTAATTTAAAATTATTTAAAAAATAAATCATTTTTTTAATTTTAAAAAAAAATGACTTCTATTCATATCATATAGAATTAAGTGAGTTTACATACATACTAATAATATATAACAATATTCAATTTTTAAAATAGTAACAAAACTTTCACATAATAACAAAACATGGGTTTTACAAAGGTTTGAACAAGTGAATTAAGTGTTTGGAGTTACTCTATCCAACATTTAACATTTTTAAATTGCATTTAAATGTAATTAATTATGTGTGTCCTCATCAAACATATGTCCATTATTGAAATGGAAAAGGGTACAAATAATACCATAATTTTGATAAATTTGAATCCTATTTTTTTTTGTAAATATGTGCACCAATACCTATAATTTAAAAGGACACTGTTAACACCCTTGTCAAAATCAATTCCAACTTTCACATCACTCCTCACACTGAGTAATTAAAAAAATAACATATTATATATTATAATTATAATTATAGACATATCTTAAATCGTGACAAGTATATTTAAAAGTTTATTTTTTTATCAAAAAAAAAAAAACAAAATTAGAGAGGAAGGGGGAAAACTTAACCTGTATAGAGCTTAAAAGCTGTTGGAAGAGACCTTTGCTTAACGAGCCACCAAATATCTGATTTTTTGTGACTATAAAGTCCAGGATCTATTATGATTGGTTTGCCTCTCTTATTCCTTTTAATTAAAAAAAAAACACTTTTATCATTAGTTAGCTAATAAAAATTAAAAAAATTAAAATATAATTATAATAATTAATACAATACTAAAAAAAATAAGTTTACAAAGTAATAATAGCAGAATATATCACGTACAGTTTCCAACCCAATTTACTGGTATGTTGTATGAAATTAAGATCTCTTGGCAACTCATTAAATGCAACTATTAGATCTGTAATCCAAAAATTTTAAAAAATGTAATCAATTAAACAATTTTGTAACTTTTTTTTTTTAAAAATGATAATTAAATATTAAGGGTACTCACCATACCATCTTGAGTGATTAAAGGATAATCAGAAGCACTAAGATTGATAAACCAATCCCATTTACAAGTCCTTAAAAGAATAGCCATTGCGTGAAGAGTAGTAGCAAGCATAGTGGGTCCTCTATAAGTAACTAAATTCGATTTTCCCACGATCCAAACATTACCCATTTGACCAAAAACAGGATCTGAAGCTATAAACTCAGCAATTTGTTTTTTCTCATCATCTGGAGCACCAGAATCCATATGAATCAAATAGTAATTACCCGGATGATAAAGGGCATAAAGCAATCTTTTTAGCTTCACTGAATCTCCTTTAGTTGCTGAGATTAAGTAAGCAAAAGTAACTGGATATGGGTTTTCATTGGATTTGGTTAAGTTGAAACTAGGGAGAAGAATATTAGGTTTGAATCTAGTTATGGGTATCGTTAATTTAGTTGGAATGTAGAGAAGATAGAGAATAATCGATGATAGGAACAGAGATGTAAGGAAAATTTTGATACCCATTTCTCAGAAATTGACAGATTGGAGATTTTGGGTGAGGGAGAGAAGAAGAGTAAGAAGAAGATGAGAGTCTGAGACAAGTGTAGTGTAAGATGGAGAGGTTAGTTAAAAATGATTAATGAAAAAAAAAATGGAAATGTGTGGATCAAAAATATCAAAACTTTCCCCGACATGGTTCAGTCTAGTTTGTTTGGTTCTTTTTTATTTATATCAACATCGATCAGTCTGGTTGATTTTACGGTTGAGTTGAAATATATAAGGGTATAAATTTAAATGTAATTTTAAGTAATAATTTGGGATTTAATTATCCTTTAATAGTTATTAAGTGATAATTTTTTTATTATATATTTAAGTATGAAAGAAAAATTAATAGTTTAAGATAGTGTGTGTACACAGCTACTTCTATAAGAAGTTTTTTTTATTTTTATTTTTATTTTTAATGGTTACTTTGATTAAAAAAAAATAAATTAAAAACTTTGTGAATTTTAGTACCTTGCTTTGAAGGGAAGTAGTAAATGCATCGGCTTATAATTGGATGGTTATAAGTAGAGAGATTTATTCTGGTAGAGTGTTCCCTCTACTTTATCACAGCTCACGGAACTTGATTCCACTTGGTGGAACTTTTTTTTTATATATTTTAAGATACACATTGTATAATATAAATTATTACACTAAATTATGAATAATATTAAGAATAATTTTTATTTTATCAATGATAAAAATTATTATATTAATATCATTATTTTAAAAAAATATTTTATTATTAAATACTAAAATAATGTCTATCACTCTTTTAAATTTTAAAAAAATATTTTATATGTTAAAGAAAAAAAATGTAAATATATATATATGAGTTTATTAACAAGTTTTCATTAATATTAAACATAAAAGATTAAAGTGTATATTAACAAAATATGAGATCTAAATAAATATGTATTAAAATAATATGAGTTTAAACTATGTTAATACAAAAGTACACGGATATATTAGAATTATTATATTTAGATTACTTATATTTTTAAATAAAATACTTAAAATATTTTTATTTTTTTATTAAATTTTTATAAGTATAATAGAATTGAAACTTACTGATAAGAAACTGAATATTAAATATATGGGAAAAAAATGTCAAAAATACAAAAAAAAGTGAAAATTATAGTAAAAAAAATCATCAAAATTAACTTAAAATAACTAAACAAGGAAATTAAAATTTATCATTTTAAAATATAGCAATTCATATATTTTATTGGTGAAATCAAGTGATTGTAGATTTACTTTTTTTTAAAAAAAAATAATTAATGTGTAAAATAATAATGTTTAGAAAAGTTCCCACCTATGTTATAGCTAATTGAAGATTATTGTTCGGAATAAAAGATAAATAAAAGGTATTTATTTTTGTCTTTAAAGGATAGTTGTCTTAAAAGGCATTTATAAGTGTCCACGTTTGAAGTTTAAACACGTCTTTTTAATTGGCTATTTAAATGCCTTCAAATTTGACCGTTAATTTCGTTTGTTTTTTAATGAAGTGATTTATATATAATTTACAATGAACATAAGTGAGGTTTTGATTAACTTATTAAAAATAATAAAATCATTATTTAAAAAATTAAATACCTTAATTGTTGAAATATCACTAAATTTTCGTAATTCGTCTAAGGCTATACTAACGGCTTTCTCCCAAGTGCCTCTCATCCCCTCCCTCCCCAACAACTCTTACCTTCCCTTCTTACTCCTAAAGAGAACTACCTTTTTTTTTGTTTTTTTTAGAAACTTCTACTATATATATATATATATATTTCATATTGTTTTGCACACTACTTTACTCTTTTTTTTCTTTAATGTATTTTCCGCCAACATATTTAGATAGATAGTTTGGTCAACATATTTCTTTTACTTTTTTATATACTTAGATTTTATGCACTATTTAAGTGTTAAGATTCGTAAAAATGTATCTGATTTAGTTCAATCTATATCTCACGTAGTAAAATTTTGTGTCGTTAAGATGTTTATTGGATAGAAATTTATATAAAATATGCAAGAAAGTATTGTTTCATAGTTTGGTCAACATATTTAGTAAATTTTTAAGATAATTATTTTCTCCATAATTTATAATATAATATCGAGTTGTTATATGTAACAATCTAATAACATGAGATTAAAAAAAAAAAGTGGTTAGTGCATCACCTCATAATTGGTGAGTAATAAGTGAGAAGGCTTTTATTTAATTCGACTTATGATAGAGTTGTTCCCTTTTCACTTTATCACAGCTCACTGGAACTTGATTTATGGTACCCTACCCTACCCTACCCTACTATTAAAAATTAGTTACCTATAAGATTCATCCTTTCTTGCATTTTCACGCTAACAAAAAGCCCAACTAAGACATGAAAGAGCATCCACATTAAATTATATTGCATATAAAATGCTAAAATCGGAAAGTTACAAAATCTAGTCCAAATTACCCAAAATCTTTAGACGACGTTGTCTTAGAACATTAAGTAAAACTCATCATTGCCTGCCTATTGTTTCTCTCTTTCAGCTCCTCTACTCAAATAATTTATCTCCTTCAGCACCTTACTCATGTAGTTGATTGCATTCTCTCTCACACGTCCCCACATTCTTCATTAGTTTATTTTAATTACTATATATATATATATATTGTTTCGATTTTATTCATTTTGTAATTACTGAAGTTACTTTTAACTTTTTTTTCGTCGTTATTTCTCTTGGCTTTTAGGTAATTTATTTTGTTTTTTGTTTTTTAATTTATGATATTTTTAGTTTATAGTTATTGGTTTATTTGTTTTTGCTTTAGTTATTTTTGTTGTTGTAAGGTTTATTCGTGCTTTGATAAAGTGTACATTATCACAGTAAGGTTGTGTCTTGACTTAGTAAGCTATACCACGTCATAATTAAAGACATGAACTTGTGTTTGTGTTTTTTTTTTTTTTTTGTAGTAAGGTTTATTTGTGTCCTGATAAGATTTCGCCTTACCATGATAAACCTTATGACAACATAGTTTAGTCATGAATTTGTCTTTGTGAGTTTTTGTTTTTTTATAAGGTTTATTTGTGTAGTAAAATTGTATATTATCATGGTAAGTTTTATCCTAACATAATCAAAGCATTTATTTTGTGTTTGGTTGTTGTCTTTGTGCCTTTTTTTTATTTGTTATAATTAGAGGTGCGAGGGGACGGTTATTGATATAATTGTTCCCGAATCGAATTATAAAATATTTATTTAAAATTGTCTGAAAATTGTTACGATTCATGAGCGTTTTTTTTACCCGCGGGTAACAGTTCGAAAAAATTATTAAAAAATACCTAAAATTTTTTTTTCAAAATTTTTAAAAAATGTATACATACCTACGGTGAAAAATCAATAAACTTAATTATTAATTAATATATAATTAAATTTAATAAATATAATTAATATCATATACATGCAGGTATAATTGTACCCGTTATTTCATATTTGATTTTTATCCAAAATCTACAAGCATCAAAATGTATCGAATAAAATCGAATCGACGATGCAAATAACCAAATCTGTGATTTTTTTGTCAATTCTTAGTTGTAATGTTGACATGTGCTTTGATAAACGTTACTACGACACATGTTAGTCATGAATTATTGCTCTAATGATTGGTTTTTTTTTCTCTTTTATTATTTGTGATAGTGTTGAGTAGTATTTTTATGAGATTGTGAATTTTTGCCTTAAGATTTATCATAATACTGATAATTGTTAGGAAAAATTATCGGGTTGAAGCTAACACATAATTAAAGTGAAATTGAGAATAATGAAAATAAAATGGACATAAATATTTTACGTGGAAAAATTCCCAAATAAATTGGGGGAAAAAACCACGAGCAAGTGTAGGAGGATTTTACTATTATAAAATAGGGGATAACAATTCTAATCTCTATTGTAAAAAACCTTCTCTCTAGTTACAACGAGATAACAATTCTAATCTCTATTATAATAGGAGAAATAACTCTCTCACAAAATAGGAAAAATATTACTTACAAATAAGGAACAAAATTTTCCTTTCTAAGTAGTAACTCACAAGATAACTCTCACAAAGACTTTTATTATCTTTCTTATGGATGCTCTCTAATTCATTTGCTCTTGTATTTTACACAAAATTAAACAAGTTATTTATAGGTAATCTCCTTGAAGAACTTGTGGTAGCAAAGACTCTATGTTCATCTCCACATTAAATGGACAAGAAATTAGTGCTCTACATTGAATGGATAAGAATGGATAAGAAATTAGTGTTTCATATTAAATGGACAAGAAATTGACAAGAAATTAGTGCTCTACATTGAATGAACAAGAATGTATAAAAAATTATTATTTCACATTGAATAAACAAGAAATTAATGCTCTACATTGAATGCACAAGAAATTAGTGCTTTGATAACATTCTTCATTAAATGTCTTCCAGGTTTCTTACTCCATCTATTAACAAAATATTACATTAAATCAAATAACTGACTTTATCATTAAACAATGTAATCAATTATCACAATAACATATACCTTATAAAAAATGATTTGTTTACTGTTTTGAAATTCAAAGCCAAAATTGCAACTTCTAGTATATATTTTAGGCGGTAAATAACCATTATTAAATCTATTACCATTGAATCTAAACCCTTCGCATTAAAATAATAACAGACTCATTACTATACTTTATGCACCAATAAACTTTACAAATTAAATTTTGAAGATGAAAAAAAAATATTTAAGATTTCTGAATACTTTCATAAAAATATGTGTCGTGATCTATAAATAAAAAGATAAAATATTAGCTAGAGATTTTTTTTAATTAACAATCTTAGCAATTAAGAATAAATTCCAATTTTATTTCTTTCTTTTTCATTAAAAACCTTCGTTTTTTTAGAGAATTAAAAAATAAAATCATAACCGAACCAGTTTAGATTGACTAGCTTAGAGCTTTGTCATTATTTCACATATTTATCATGCCCAGTTGGGAAAAGGGGGCTCGAGATATATGTATTCGAACTTTTTTTCCATCTCATTTTCTTTTATTTTTAATAAACGTTATTTATTGTGATTCGAATTTGTCATTATTAGATAGTGATTAACGAAACAAATCTCTTCTTTTGTATTTTTATAGCCTTTTCTCATTGTATTATTTATTGTGTTATTTTCTTTAAAATAAAACTTTCATTAATAAGATTAATTAAGAAGGGCTATAGCCACTCAAATCCAAAGAAAAGACATCCAAAATAGATAGAATGTATCAATGTAGGCTACTTTATTTGCAAGAACATAATATTCTTCAAAAATCTCCCTCTGAATTTTCTGCAATTAATATTCAAAACAAATGTCAATAATTAAGACAAATTTGCATGCATTTTACACACAAAATTACATGACAATTACTGTGTTATTTCACGAGTTTGATTCTCATGTCACAATTTTAATAATATTATATCTTGTCACTAATACACTATAAATATATAAATAAAATTATTTAAAAATAAATACATTTATTGTATAAAATAGAAATATATCATCACGTAAATATATCACCTCCTAGTAAGACACAAAGTGACAACAAAAGCAATACATATTATAAAAGTCTTAAAGAGAGAGTATGCGTTATACAAATATTGTAAGTATTTTCATTAATTAGTACTTCTTGTAAGATGGTATCTTTTTTATTGTCAAATGAAGCGTGTAGTTCAATTTCACTACGTGTTCTCGTCAATGAAATTGCATCTTTTTAAATAAGAAAAAAAAATACTGTTCGATGTAAAGAGTAGAGTAATTTTCGGATATTTTATATTTTGATAGTATTTTTCTTAATTTGTATGCAAAAAAATCATTAAAATTGTATATGTGGATTTTTGAAACGAAAAAAAAAACAGATATATAGCTATAACGCATGTATACAAATATATTTGTATATTTTAATTGGACTATATATAACGATATAATTTAATTAGTGAACAAACAACTTAATTAAGATTAAAAAATAATTATATGGTTAGCACAGTAAATTTACCTTTTCATATAATAACGTTGGGTGGAGAAGGAGGTGGGTGAGTTTTTGGGCCACTGTAATCCACATCAAATGATATATCCTCATTGCCTATCAACGTGTAGTGTTTTTCTTAAGATATTGGCCAATTTATTTATTATTAATAATGTTGTGAAATATTGTGTTTTTCGGTCTTACATATTTGTTAATAATTTCCATTTTAATTAATAAAATGAAATTAATTAAAATTGCAAATTGATTTTTTTGGGACACTACTAGCACATAAATAATTATAGTTAGTCTAGAAATATATTTGAAAAATAAATGTTTAAAGAGAAATTAAGGTAACCAATGAATTTGTAGAATTTATTTGAATATGTAAAAAATTTAAGATTTAAATATATAATTATATAAACAATTTAGTTATTCAAACAAAAAAAAAATTACTATTTATTTATCATTTAAAGAAATAATTTGAAGTGGAGGGTGAGTTTGATCATTATAATCCGCATTGAATGATATGTCTTCCTTACCTAACATAATAAAGCATAATGTAACTTAGTTTTGTAAGATTACAAATAAAGATTTAATATTTTTAAAACAAGATTTCTCCGTTATTGGTTCGTAAATTGTGATTGTTATTATATTAGTAACAATGATAAAAAAAAGTATTTATAAAGGTACAAATTAAAATGAAATATTAATTAAATTTATGATATAATCTATTAATTTTTAAAATCTATCTCATATTTTCTCATTTAGTTTTTAATAAGATGAAATGGTAATAAAAATGTATTAATTAAGATATTTTATTTATCCCTAATGAACCTAAATGAGACACGTAAGAATACAAAAATCATAAAAATATGATACATGGTTATTTTTATAATGTAAAATTAATAAGAAAAAATATGAATATATATTTAAAATTATGTCCATTATGATTACAATTTAAATAAGATGATATGTTATTTAAATAAAATAAGATAATATTATACTATGAACTCATTAAGGACATTAAATAAGATATGAGTTAAGATACGATTTTCTGTTTTACGTATCTAAATATTTAATAAATTACAAATTATGTATCGTGGTTCCACCGTGTGTAACTTAAAAAAATTGTATATTTTTGTAGATATTATTAATATACAATTGTCACTACAACCATTTCACAATCTATGCTCAAATTGGTGGAGATATATGTTAGTGTCAGGGGATCATATCTTCTTGTTATAAGTTTTTAAGGTTATAGTGAAGGGTTAATTTCAAACCTACTTATAAAAATTATGAAGGATTTACCATTCATAGAATTATGCTGAGGTGGAGAAAGAGGAGGGTGAGTTTTGGGACCTTTGTAATCCACATCCAATGAAATATCTTCATTACCTAACATGTAATTTACTTAATTTGGTAAAATTGCTAGATAGCAAAACAGTAATATTTGTAATATATATTAATTTATAAAAATTATTCAATATATGTAAGGGATAGCAATTATTTTACCATGTATATTTGTATATTTTTAACTCCTTTAAATACATATAAGACTAAAATAATTGAATTAAAAAATATATGTTGTGAAATAAGAAATACACACATTTTTATTTTGTAATAGATAATTTGAAAATTAGTGCTAATAAATGTACAGAATTCTAACAACTTAAGTTATTAAAAGAATTAAATTTTCAACAACTTTTAATATGATATCAAAATGTAATTTATATATTCAAGGTATAATAATCTCAATTATACAATTACAAATATTTCGTATGTATGTTACATAGAGTCAATATTTATGTAAGAGTGATAAATATGTAAAAATATAATTAATTATTTTCTTAATAACTTAAGGAACAATTTTTAATAGATGTTACTCGAAATGAAATAATTAAAATATTTAATGCACAAGTTAAATTCACACGAATATAATAACATTTAAAAATTATATTATTTAATATAGTTTGAATATACGATTAAAACGAAAAAATAGATCTTATCATTAAATCACTAGATGAATTACAAAAATATTTTATATGTTATATTTTAATTTTAATAATTCTTTTTGCTGTTTTTATAAAATATAAATGTTTGTTATTGTTTTTTTTTTCTTCAAATCATAAATACCTAGTTGAATTGATCAACTTAACTAATTTTACAAACATGATTGGAGGGATTTTTTATTTTCTTTTATTTTTCAAATGATCGTAGAATCTCAATCAACTAACTGAGTCACAAGTAGTTTTGTGCCATAAAATTGTAACCATTACCTGAAGGTGTGTTTCGAGAGTAGCAATTTATTGCGAAAGAAAGCAACAAGTAAATGCACAATGGGGTTAGTATTTGGGTCATTTCTCTTTCTCTTCCTTTGTCTCTTTGCTTCGGTGATGACAAATGAAACCCCTCAGCATTTATAACGGATTTGTTTACAAAGAAAATACAGCACAAGTATTTATTAGCAATGTATTTAATGGTCCTTAATTAGAATTAAATAGCATATCTACTGAGTGGATACTGTTAACAATACTCTTAATTATATTTTTATTTTTATTTGTATATTTCTTTAAGTAACATGTGTAAATATTACTTATTTTTGTTTATTAATTAACTTTCTTAAAAAAACGTGAAAAATTATGTAAATAAAGTATTGAAACTATTAGTAGCATTGCTGCTAATACATTAGTTGATTTGTTGCACAAAAATGTTTGTAAAAAAATGTATTACACAATAAATACTTGAACCTTTTGTTATGTTTTATAGACAAGAGAAATACTAATCACACGTAAACTTATATCTCCTTTTGTATTCATATTTGAATGTTCTGTCATGTGTATTATCTAAAAAATTTAATATTTTTTTATTTTTAAAATAACTCTCATATGTAATATGATATAAATAAAATAAATATAAATTTATATATTATTAACATTCTTATACAATAAATATACAACAAAGTGAAGAGGCTAATAAGGAAATTATTATTATTTTGAATTACATATTTTTATATTTGGTATTAGATTTAACCACGGATTAACAAATGGGGACATATCCCAATATATAGTTAATATTCAATATCTATAATATTATATAATTATGTAATATCATTTTAACTAAATTATTGAGATATTATCAAATATTGTATATATTTAAAAAAAAGACACTAAAGATCTATTTTTTATTAAATAAAGAAAAATTATACTTACGGGACAAGTATAAATATATCAATTTTATAGTGTAATTTTTACAAAAAAAATGGATATTATCCAAGATATTATCAAAATTTAAAAAAATTTATGTAATATGATTTTTGAAATTTTTTCTACTTTTTAATGAAAGGTGCATGTGAATGAAATTATTTAAATATTTTAATGTAATTTAAATCTATGACTCAAAACGGATCAAAAATGAATTCTATCGGCAAACCACTAGGTTAATCACAAGCATATTATAAGATTTTCTTTCCATAAAAATAATATTGTCGAATCATTAAGTGACATAGGAGAAGAAAAAAGATAATAATAAACATGATAGTATAAGAAGTGATGATGATAGAGATGAATCAAACATAAAATTTGATTCTAGACATAATTAATATTTAAGTTTATTTATTATAAAGCTAACTATACACATGGTGTATAAGATGAATGTTATAAGTGAAAAGGTTCTCATTCAAGAATATGTGTTATTGGAAATAAATACACAAAGAAACATAGGTGAAAAGGTTCTCATTCAAGAATATACACAAAGAAGCATAGTAAAAGATATAATAATATATTAGAATCATATTAAATAACTATTATTATAATTTTATATTCAATGAAAATTAATATTAAAATAAACAAAATTGATCTCTAAGTAACATGGTTTTATATAATGTTTATAGATGTTTAGAAACCCACCTGAATAATTTTCAAATTATAGCATTAATTCATAATTTTATATTCATAGAAAAAATAATAATGAGAAAAGAACATGCAATATACCCATGGTATTTTAATTATTATATTTAAATCATCTTTAATTATATATCATGATATTAATATTGTTTAAATTAAGATAGTATCTGATTTAAATTCCTTAAAACTCATTTTTTATGTATTTATAGTATAATTTTTTAATAGGAGAGCATCTTATTTTCATACAAGTTACTTTTTTTATTTTACATATAATTATTAATTTATTAAGAAAATAATATTCTATTAGATATAATATTATTTAATTTTTTATACTTATTTTACTTTTATACGATTTTCAGACGATATCAATATCTTCTGTATTTTCATGTAATCAATTTTTCATATATCCATTAACATCAATATTAACATACACAAAATCTGATTATATGAGTCTTGGAGATGGGGACTCCAAACAACTAATTATTATTATTATTATTTTATCTGTCAAATATTTTATTGAACGTTTGGGATTTTTTCAAACATAAAATAAATAAATACCCATAATACAAATAATAGTTAAATAATGGGTTGAAAATATTTCACGTCTATTTTTATACGATTTAAAAATATATATTTTTTACTCTGTAATAAAAAAAATTATATACACAACATAAAATAAGAATTTAGAATAAAATTTTATTAATTAAAAATGCTGTACAATACAATTAAACCACAATTTTTCCTTATTCGAAAAATCCCTGCGTGCAGTCATAGATCCAACATCTTAACTCGTGAAAGCTACATATAAATAATAAAAAAGATAATATTATATACTTTTTATTTCATATAATCTTCAATTTAATAATCATAGTAGTAAAAATTAATAATAATAAGTTAATATAATTATAAATATGTATTTTATTTTTATTTTATTTAATGAATAAATATATTATATGTATATAATTTGAATATAAAATGTTTAAATTATTAAATAATTTGTAGTGAATTATTTAATAATAAAGAATTAAAATAAAATATCCAATAAACCTAACCTCATTTTATGCGTATCATTTATAATTCATAGATATCAAATATAAAAAATAAAATAAAAAATTGTCAAAAAGTGAGAGGGACTGGATTCCCTCTTAGTCCCCAAGCAGATTGGACTGTCACTGCTGGGATTAATCCTCTTACAGGGAGCAAGGATAAAAACAATAGAGTAGAAAATGAAGTTCGTGATGCATCCACGTCTTAATGACACAAGACAAGGTAATGACGATAATTACATCATTTTAACTCATTTTTTATACATCTTTATTATAATATAAAAACGTATACATTTTTAAAAAATCAAAATATATATGTAATTATATTCAAACTTAAATGAAAACTCTTAGATAACACATTATGAATCAAACCTTAATTATATTATGGTATTTATTGTTTTGAAATTAACTTTTCTTATACTACAATTGCTTAAAATATAAATGTTTTTATTATTTTGTAATTTATTAATAATGATGTTTTAAATTTTCGTATCCAATTTAACTTTGTTATAGTATTTGTCATGATTTATTTTTAATTGTGGCTCATCTAACAATCTAAAGGTAAAACCTACTTATCCTCTTTTTAATTCAAAATTTTAAACCACATCAAGTATCGTCGTTTGATCGAAAGAAGAAAAAAAAAAGACTTGATTTTAATTTTAATTTTTTACCTTTTTATTAAAATTTATTAACAATTTTTAAAAAAATAATCTTAAAATATTATATTACTACGGAGATTTTAAATAGAGATGAAAAAAGATTTATGTAATATTTACGATGCTGGTTAAACATTACTTAAAAATTGTATAAATAATATTTTTATATAAAAAATTAAATTTTAGTAATTAAAAGTTTCTTTTTCTCAAAATAACATAAACAGTGGCAGCTCATGCCTTAGTCGATTGAGGCGTACACTTTATGCTGTGGCTTTGATAGAAACTCAAATTTTCATAACACCTATTATATAATTTTTAAAATATAAATAATTTATCAAAATATATTAATTTAAAAACTATTATTTAATTAATTAAAGATGATTACCGTAACGATATTACCAAAATCTATTTTTATTGGTACAAAAATAATACATGGATTGCATTTTGTACTTATAAACAATTATTTTTTTGTATTATTATTGTTGAATAAAGTTTACATTATTCAATTGTAAAAATAATAATTTACATAATGACAAATAATAATAATAAATATTAACAATTATTAACTCTTAGTTTTATTATCTAAGAAAAAAATTTAAATTTTTTAAATAATTAATACAATATATTTGAGTTATTTATAAATCTTCATTTTTTTCCTCTAATTAATTAAAATTATGAAAAACAAAAACAAAAGATATTATTAAAAAAAAGACTCTTTTAATAATTTTTATGGAGGATCCTTCCTATCTTTTTTATATATGTATCTTGTTCTTTTTAAAGTTTAAAACTTGTCTTGTTTGCTAGTTAACAACATTATGTACGAGCCATTAAAATTTATAATTCAATCAAACATTTAACTAGAATCACTTTAAAAATGCAAAGCTGAAGCCAAAGGCTTGCAAAAGCGGATGACTAGGTCATAACATTGTAACAAAAGTACAAGCACAAAACCATACAAATACTATAATTCTGGTGCCTTGAGACATATAAAATATATTTATTTTAGGTTAATGATACATTTTTTTTTTGTCCAAATTTAATGATAATATTAATGAATTTGATAGTTTAGAGATACTAATTATTATTTATTATTTTTAAAATTAATTAAAATATATATTAATAACTTAAATTATGTTTGATGTGTAAAATTTGAGAATAAAAATGAATAAATTGTACCAAAAAGATAACAAATACTATTCAAAGTTTCCAATCCCGTACTATTCCTACACCACTACTAAACAATAGATACTAACACATATCAATCATAAATCGTAAAAATTGCTTTTCCAAATACAAGCCTATTTCTCCTGCATGCAACTACCACATCACACAACCAAAGATGATTATAATTTTTAACTTATATCGAAAATATCACCGCATATCAACATAACATACCAAAAAAAAATTCAAGAAAAAAACAAAAAAAACTCAAATGATGAAATAAGTATGCATCACTAAAAGATGACTTTATGCAAAAAAAGTTTCACCATTATATAACTTGTTTAACCATTTGATTGTTAATTAGAATAATTTATTATAAATTAACATTTGTGGAAGTGAAAATCGAGTACAATTTTGATTACACAAATATATAATAATGGGTAACATCATTCTTACATGGTGAGCTTGAGGAACAAATATATATGCATCAACTAGAGGGTTTTGTTGTTCCAAGTAAGGAAGATTATGTTTGTTTATAGAAAAAGTTTTTATGATGGAAGTTCTAATATCAGTTGCAGTGTTATTGGTTATGTGGACTCCAATTATGCTAGTGATTTGGATAAGAGAATAAATCTTCACCTTGTCTCAAAACGGAAAACAAGTTCTATCATATACCGGGTACCACCCTTAGACACAACACGAGAAGGACCCCAAAGATCTGAATGAATATTGGTGTTTGTATTTTCATTTAATTATTAATAGATTTTTCTTGGTGTGTCATCGTCAGTAGAGTAGACTTTTCACATTGAAAAGTTAAACCACTTAAATCATTACGTGTCATTTATTTTTCTCACTACATATTATTTTATTGTTACCCATTATTAAATATTTGTATAACCAAAATTAGATCTGATCTTCACTTTCGCAAGTGCTAATTTATAACAAATACACAAAATATGTGCAAGTAGTTAGGTGGTCACCCTGAATGAAATCAATTCAAACCACCAGGGCATACGACATGTTACGCTTCCCTTATATATTTTGTGTATTTGTTATAAATTAATACTTATAGAAGCGAAGATCGGGTCCAGTTTTGGTTACACAAATATATAATAATGGGTAACAGCAAAATAATATACAGTGAGAAAAATAAATTGCACACAATGATTTAAGTGGTTTAACTTTTCATTCATAACAACCAACCATCGAACAGACTCATCACAAGTGACAACTTTATGATAATTAGAAGATTCATGTACCTTAATAGACTCTACCACAGACAATGCAAAAGAAACTAAGTCTATGTTTGCGTACCTTTGAGGGCGTCGAATCTATTTTATTCCTTTACCCTTAGCGATACTATATGTTGCTTATGTTGCTCTTCTACTACATCATGAGCATAAGAGCTATACTGGCGATACAATATTTCTTTTGAGGATGTTAAAATAGCTTTGAATTCTAGAAAGTTAAAAAAATGTATCTACAAGCAATAATGATAATAGCAGTGGTTTATTTGTCAGAGATATAAATCAAGAAAAAAGCACAGCAATAATAGAGGAAAGTCTAGATCCAAATCTAGAAAAAGAAAAGATAAATGCAACTATTGCCGTCAGGAAGGGCACTGGAAAGTAAATTGTCTGAAACTCAAAGGTAAAGAAAAATCTGCCACAACATCTTCTGGTACTAATGATGTTGCTGGTGTTGCAGATAGTTCTGGTTCTGATGGTGAAAATGTTCTATCAGTATCTATTGGTTCTCTTGAAGATGTTTGGATTCTTGATTCGGGTTGCACTTACCATATGTGCCCTAGTAGAGATTGGTTTGCTTCTTATCAATCTATTGATTGGGGTGTTGTCTTGATGGGAAACAATATGTCCTACAAGGTTGTTGGTATTGGTACTGTCCGAATTAAGATGCATGATGGTATTGTTAGGACTTTGAAAGATGTTCGTCATGTTCCAGATTTGAAAAAGAACTTGATATCTTTGAGTACTCTTGATTCACAAGGCTACAAGTATGTAGTTGAAGGTGGAGTTTTAAAAGTTAGTAAGGGTGCTCTCGTTGTTATTAAAGGACAATTGTCATGTGGTCTCTATATGCTTCAGGGGTAGCACTATTATTGGCAGTGTTTCAGTTTTGATCTCATCAGATCAAGATTCAGACACTACTCGATTATGGCATATGCGGCTAGGGCATATGAGTGAGGCAGGGATGTCTATTTTGAGCAAACGGGATTTGCTTTGTGGTCAAAAAACTAAGAAGCTTGATTTCTGTGAGCATTGTGTTTATGGAAAGCATCGTATGGTCAAATTCAATATAGTAATCCATAAAACGAAAGGTATTGTTGATTATTTTAGCTATGATACTAATTTGTTATAAATTGTCACTTGTAGAAGCGAAGATCGAGTCTAATTTTGGTTACACAAATATATAATAATAGGTAACGGCAAAATAATAAACAGTGAAAAAAAATAAATGGTACAAAATGATTTAAATAGTTTAACTTTTTAATGTGAAAAGTCTACTCCATTGACGACGGCACAGCGAGAAAAATCTACTAATAATCAAATGGAGATACAAACATCAATATTCAGAGAGCTTCATAAAATATAATAAAATCTAAAATACATCCAAAAAATATCTCCCTCTAATTTACTCGTAATATATAGTAAGATAAATTAATAAATTTGTTATTAAATTAAATATTATCACACAAATGAGTTTACTTTACGTGGTTTTTCTTTTAATATGTTATGTAAAATTTTAGAAGAAAAATAGAAGATTTTTTTGGCTGAAAAATGGAAAAAATAGCAGTTGGAATTTTTCTTCTTCTTCACACTCAGTAATTTTGACAGATTTGGAGCTCTCTCTTACGGCAACACTCACAACAGCTCTCACACTCTTTGTTTCTGGTTTCTGTCTTTTGGCGGCTGCTAATTTCAGCAGAGAAACAAATGAAGATATATATATATATATAAGAGCCAAGGGTTTATTTGGGATGTGTACTCTTTGTGCTAAAAAATCTATTTTGGGCCAAACAAATAACATAATTAAGTGTTATATTTCAGTGGCTAGATAGATAGAACTATTCATGTTGTAATTAACTGTTACAACAATCGTTAAACAATATTATATATAAGGCATACATAGTAGTGTAGTACTTTCTAAAAGCAGCTCAAAAAATCATTATAAAGAAAAAGTTATAATACAATAATTTAAAGAGAGAGAAAAAAAAAAGGTTTGAAATGTTGGGGTCATCTAATGTACTCAACCTTTTTCTTCAATATTTTTTAGAAATTAATTTCAATAGGCTGATTTTTTTTTTTGAAATAATAATTTTTTTGTGCATTTTAATCAATTTTTTCATGATTATTTCGTTACTATAATAAATAAAAAATGAAAAAAAAATTAATTGATACAATGTGCTAACAAACATAATAAAATGACACGAAAACGATATTCACATAATTCTCACCAGTGTTGAGATTATTTCTTTGCTGTTGCAGGCATGGTTGGAATTTTTCGAGACATATCGTTTGGTCGTATATAGCTTAATTGAATTTCTTATTTTTCTAAGAATAAGTTATAATGATATATAGATGTATCACAATTCACAACCCTATCTAAATAGTAAAAGAGTTGTATATACGACCAAACTATATACTTTGGATAGTTCTAAATAAGTTATAAATCATGTTAAAAAAAATTTAGATTGAATTGTGATTTTATTATTATAAAATTAATTTCGAATCTCATTTATATAATATTTTATTTATTTATTAAAAAAAGAGTGATTTAATTATAAGTGTCATTTTAAAAAAATAAAAAAAAATTAAATCATGTTCACCGTATTAACCCAAACAAATCATTATAAACAAGAAGTTATCTTAGCAACAAACTATAGCACTTTTGTTACACCCAATTAAAAAGAGAGCCATGCATTAAGATTTAAGATTTGTATTCAATTGAATTATTATATATATAATAAAATATTATATGTATATTATTTTAATAAATATATATATATATATATAAATTATTGTGTTTGTAGTAAGTTATTGAATATTAAAAATCTTAAATTTAAAATGAAATTATAATATAATTATATTTTGTATATATAATTTATTTATAATTTTATAAATATTATATTTATTTATTAAAAATTAAGATATACAATATGATCCTTTTCATTTGAGTATAGATCCGGTACTCAAATAAATTAAAGGTGTATGTCCACTTATTACTACAAATAAGAGGTACAAAAAAAAATCATAACTTGATGAATTCTATTCACATGTTATAATACAATTTTCATTATTTCAATATCTCACGTTTTTAAATTAAATTAAATCACATCAAATTTTCTTTTATTTTCTATTTTATTATAATAATTAAAATAAATTTTAAAGGAATATATAAGCATAACCCATGTTTTTAACTTTTTTACTCCTCAGAAAAGAACAAACCTTGAGACGATAGAAAATTCGTCAAAGAATTAATCCTTAAATCAGAAAGAATATGTAATTGAAGGAGACCTTTTGAAGCTGCAAACAACGGATTCGTTGATCAATAAATACCAATTACGTCGCCGAATTGGTAACTGATGCTAAAAGTCCCACACCGAACCAAAACTATGCTTATCTATAAAAGCATCTTAATACGTTTCTTTAATCTATTTTTATTATATTTTTTTTATTTTTTATAAAATTTATAAAAAAAATTCTTAATACACCATTAGTTTCTTCCAAACTTATTTATTGATTAAAATTTTGATATTATGAATATTTTTACATATTATATATAATCAATCTAAGATATTTAATCTTAATATCTTGATACTAAGATAAGATAAACATTATATTAATTATAAATATTATAATAATATATTTTTTTGATCGATATAAATTAATATTTTTATATATTAATACAATCTAGAAACAATAGAGGGATAATATACTGATCTTATATTTTATATATGAATTTATATTATATATTTAGATAATTTTTTCTGAATAAATAAATATTACAAAAATAAATTACATAATTTGTTATAGTAATTAAAGCATTAATTTATGTTTAGATAAGTATAATGATAAAAGAAATTATTTCCTATAATTTAAATATCTTTTTAAATTTAAAGAAATAGGCTAATATATTACTTTTTAATATTATTTTTATTTTATATCGAATCATAATTTATAATTTATAATTTATAATTTTATTATTATTATTATTATTCTTAATGAATACATAATTAGACATAATGCAATGAAAAATTATTAAATTAAAAATCAAAGATTTTATTTTAAGAATATGTGTCCAATTTTTCAGAATAAAATTGAACAATTGTTCAATTAAATATATGAACAAATACAAATATATATATATATATAATTAGTTATTTAAATACATATTAATCGACAATTGTAGTCACATATCGATTAAAATTCGACTAGATGGCATATGTCCAATTGAGCTATGATGAGTATAATTACTTGTTAATAAAATTTTGATTAGTTGAAAAATTATCCAATTTAATTGAACATTTATCCAACTCTACTCTAGTGAATAGGGTCATCAACAAACTAAAATTCGACTTGTTAAACAATTAAAGATTTAGTTGGACATGTGTCAAATTCAATTCCAACAAGTGGGTCAATATTTGATCAAAATCTTACTAGTTGGACATATATCCAACTTGACTCCGACGAGTAGGATCACCAACTAATTAAACTTCAACCAGTTGTACACGTGTTCAACTCAACTCTTTAAGTTACTAACCAATTAAACTCTAACTAATTAGACAATCGTTCCATTCTGATCGATCTAATTGAATAAATATCTTATCAAAATTAAATCACAATTGATCAATAAAAATTGAGATTATCTTTGTTACTTCGTGTAAAAAATCACGTGGAAGGAGATTATATCTGATTTTTGACTCATATGAGATTATCATAGCATATAATCCTTTAAAGTATTATAAATTTTACAAAAATTTACATTAGTAATATTTTGAGAAAGTAATAGAAATAGTACTTTTAGAACTTGTAATCTTAAAGGTAATATTTTTTTCATGTCAAACTCTTATTTTTTTATAAAAAAAATCTAACACATTATTTTGTTCAAATAAAATTATAATCATTTAAATTCGTTTAATGTTAAATACAATATAATAAGATCTCATTCAATATTATTAGAATAATAGTTTTATTATTATAAGTTTTAGGATGATATTTTATGTAAAATTTCTAATAATTTTGATTATTTTTGTAAAATTAAATATACAATATAACCAAAAATAATCATATGGTGTAAAGTTGTTCAAATCTTGTATTAAATTTGGTGCAATAAATATATTTATGTTAAATTTAACACGAGATTATTTATCACACCAATAATGTTTATACTATGCATTTTAAAAATATATATAAAAATATTATTAAATTTTTTATTGCATATAATAAATTAAAATTAAATATATGATACAAAATGACTAAAAAGTTACAAATATAACTTAAATCTAAAAATTTAATATAAACCAAAATAAAAATTTAGAAAAAAATTAAAAAAAAATTGTTAATTTTTTTTATTATATATAATAAATTAAAATTAAGTACATAATATAAAATAACTAAAAAAATTATGAATATAATATAGAGTTAAAAATATAATATAAACTAAAGCAACAATTTAATAATCGGATAAATTAAATTAAAATTTTAATTTATATAATAAATTGTGATTTTTAATTAAATATAATTTTTTATTTAATAAATTATAAATTTTTAATTGATTATAATATATGATTGTTTAATTGTTACTCGGTAGGCTCTCAAAAGGCATTATTATATCACAAGATAGTATCCAACTTAAGTCTCTTTTGGCTTGGTCATTAATCTTACCGACTAAAGATATATTTGTTATAAAACAGAAGAAGATATATTTAGTAAAAAGAATAAAATAAAATAAGTATCATATCAAAATTTTCACTTTTATGACGGCAAATTTATAAGAAAATAAAATTATGTTATGAATAAAACCAAATAAATAATGGAGATCTAATGTTCGATATCTATAATTTATCGAAACTTTGATAAAAGAAATCCAAAATACAATTAATTTATTGTAAATAAGTGATTAAAAATTATTTTAATATCTTATATTTTTAATTTAATATATAATTAATCACAAACATATATATATATATATATATATATATATATATATATATATATCACTTGATTTTTTTAACATACTAACATATCACTTAATATATATAATATTATTATAAAAAAAAATTGAATATGCAGATCAAATATCAAATCATTTAGTAGCAGAAACCACACAATTAAGCAGAATTTAAAACGAAGCTTTGAAAACTTGAAAGTACCATGACTGCCTCACTTAAAAAAAATAAAAAAAAATTAAGAGTTGCCAATATCAAATGTTGCAGAATTAAATTAAAACCCAACAATTTTTCTTTTATTTTCATTTTAATTATTGTAATTAAAATAAATTTGAAAGGAACAAGTATAACCCATGCTTTTAACTTTTACTCCTCATAAAAGAACAAACCTCGAGATGATAGAAAATTCGATAAAGAATTGAAAGAATATGTAATTGAAGGATACCTTTTTCAAGCTAAAAGCAATGGCTTCGTGTATCAATAAATACCAATTACGTCGCCGATTTGATAGCTGATGCTAAAAGTCCTCGCACCGAACGAAAACTATGCTTTATTATCTATAATCTATGAGGAGGTAACGTTTGATGCATGGAATAAAAAGGTATAAAAATAATGAAATTAAATTTTTTTAAAATAATTTTCAGTCTGATTTATGAAATAAAAAAATTTATTATTATAATATTTGATTTATAAATAAAATAAAATAAAAAATAATGTATAATATTTTTTAATCGTTATTTTTTATAAAAAAAACATATTATTAGAATTAATATTTTTAAAATAATCATTATTTAAAAATGTTATTTAATCTTATAAAAAAATTAAAAATTAAAAAAATATTTTTGATAATTTTTTAAAATTAAATTTATTTGTATTTTTTGAGATAAAATTGTTTTTTTTTTCTCATTTAAAAATAAATTTTATTTCATTACTAATTTACTACACAATCAAAAATAAAAAAATAATGAAAAGAATTTCATTCATACTCTACTCAATAAACATGTAAGAGGGGGATCCTATTGCACAACGCAGTGCAAAAATATATATGGCCTTTTCTTCGTCGGTTGAAACAATACATATTAGGGGTGTCCATAAATCAGTCCGGACTGGACCAAATCATAAAATCGGACTGGATTAGACCAAATTAAACAGTTTTGTTAATTAAACAATCCAATCTGATTTGTATTAATTTTAAACCGTTTGAATCGGATCGGAACAGACCGGTTTAATAATATATTAAAAATTTCATATTATTTTTCATTAAATTATAAAAAAATTGAAACAAATCGAGAATCAAACCGAACCGAACGGTTTTATAAGTTAAACGGTCCGATCCGATTTTTATTTCTTAAAACCGTTTCAAACGATCCGGTTCGATCCGATCCGAATAATATGAACGGTCCGATCCGATTAATTTTTTTTTTAAAAAATCAAACCAAACCGGACCATGAACACCTCTAATACAATCAATTTCTCCTTTTTAATTTAAAGTATTATTAAGGTATCGTCTAAAAATATAAGTAAAAAAAGAATTGATTTTTAAGTCATATTTTAAATTCTAAAGAGATTTTAAAGTCGAATTTAATAAAAAATATTTGAAATGGACTTAAAATTTTAAAAAATATATTTTTTGGCTTTACGTCGGTCGTAAGGTAGAATTGACGTGGCTTTTTTGCTTCGGTTTTACACGTTCATTGATATAACACGTGACTTAAATCTGATTTTAAATTTTAAATTATCTCATTTTAAAACTATTATTCAAATCGATTTAAGTTGATTAAAAATAAAATTAAAAGCCTTTCTTTACCGCGGTGAAGTTTGAAATAGAAATGTGGACATGACAAAGTGTAAAATCAAAATTTGATTAATTAAGAGACTCGATATTTTTATTAGTTAAGAACTTAGGATTGTATGCCTAAACTCAAAAGGAATATGCAAATTGTCTCTGGGTGTTGTTTTCTGTAAAGATTGGAATATATGTATTGAATTTTTTTAAGGTCTCTGGTAGTATTTCAAAGGACAGGCCAAATGGGTTCTATGTTTATTGTGACGGTTAAAAATACGTCATCTATCACATTTGTTTTTATCAATAAATATTAACCGAACATTTTTAAAAAAATTAAAATAGTTGGATTGTGTTTATGAATTATAGAAAAAATAAGAAGAAATTAAATGGTAAGAATAAAGAAACCAATGGTAGAGAGACAATTAAGACATCTTATATTTTATATTATGTATTTACGAGGTGATAATTTATATTGTAATTCAAATCATTGAATCGAAAAATTAGAATCAAATACAAAGCGAATTAAATTTAAGTTAAATTTAGACAATTTAAAATAATTTGAAACAAATCAAGTTAAGATCGAGACATCTCATCGATTCGAAATCGAATAAAAAATATGTGATTTTATTATACATATTTAAAATGTGATAATATTATAACTTGAAATTAATAAAATTTTAATTGTGATATAAATTATTTTGAATCTTAATATTTGAATGATGATGTTATTAATGTATTTTTTTATGATTAATTATTTGTTATAATATTATTCTCCTGTTATTTCATGTAACGATGTTTACACTAATAAATTTTAATATCCTTAAAAAAAATTAATTTATAAAAAAAATTAAATTAATTAAAAAATATTCAATTAATAATTAAAGTTAATTTGTGTCAATTAATTTGTGTTTATTTTAAGTTCTGGTCATATTTTACCTAAAAAATTTCTAATATAATGTTATAATATTCTTAAAATGTGTAACCTTAACAATAATATTTCTTTTATCTTATTCATATATTTTTAATATTAAAAATTTTCATTAACACTTTATTTTTTAAGGTTTCAAACATATTTATTAGTGTTAAATATTATTTAATAAAACTTTATTTAATATTATTTTTATTATTATAAGTATTAAATGATATTTTATTAATATTTTTAAATTTTATAGTTTTTATTAAATTAAATACATAATATATCCGAAAACAAACATTTTCTTTTTCTAAACGAAAACAATCATATTTTGATGCTTCATCATTACAAATAGTCGGTAGGCTCTCAAAGGACCGTAGATTAAAAAGATGATATCCGACTTCAGAAGTAGTCCGCAAAAGGCATATTCGTTCAGATAGTGTCCAACTGAAGTCTCTTAAAGCACGAACATTTGGTCAAAAGTCTTACCGACCAAAGATATATAAGTAATATCTAATTCACTTTTATGATGTCAAATCTATAAGAAAATAAAATTACGTTATGAATTAGAAAAAAATAATGTACTAAGCTATTTGTTAAAAAATAATAATGTCGTGAAGAATTATCTATTAAATTTTAATAACTATTTATATATTAATTATTGTATAAAAATAACTTGATATATAAAAAAAAGTTAAAAATACTATAAATTTAAATTAAAAAATGAATGAAAAAAATTACATAATTTTATTCTCCGAAAAAGTTTACCTCATATTTATTTTTTACATCTATTTGGAGATGTTTATATAGAAAATGACATACAATTAAGATTAGGCCACAATGTCTACATATTTTTGTGAAGAGTGAGATGATATAGGCAATTGTGTAACTATACATGTTCGCGTTGTTGATGTCCGATCAACCGGTGTTGTGATGCGATGACACTTTATTTTTTTTTAAATTATTTTATTATTAATTTTTTTTTCTACAATCATAAATCTCGTTCTTATCTAAACTGTGTCACTTATATTATGACCTTACCATTTTGTTTCGTTTTCATCTACCAAGATCGAGTCTTACAGAATGTTATTATTGTATGAATGTTTTCTTTGTAAATGTTATTTTTTCAGTTTTTGGAACTGTTAAGTATCCTTGTCTCAAATCGACTAGGAACAAAGCAGCAAATAAGCTTGGACAACCCTTAACTCAATGAGATCTTATTGGGTTGAGTTAGGCCTGAGTTTCTAACATGGTATCAAAGCTGGCCCTAGTCTCTATGTGCTTGGACCTGGTGGGCTCTGCACGCCTCACCGTGGCCCAATATCCACGCTTTGTCCAGCGTGTGGAGGAGGTTGTTAGGTATCGCTTGTCACATCGTATGAACAAAGCGATAATCTTTGCTTATAAGCTCGGCAACCCTTAACGAGATCTTATTGGATTGAGTTAGGCGTGAGTTTCTAACGTGATATCGAGTTGGGCTTCTATGTGTTTGGACCTAATTGCTCTACTGTGATCTCGCGTGGCGCTAATGTCCACCTTTGTCCGTAGGTGTGGAGGAAATTAAGTATCGTTGTCCACATCGTATGACAAAGCAACAATCTTCTTATAAGCAACCCTTAACTTAATGAGATCTTATTGGGATGAGTTAGGCACGAGTTTAACGTGGTATCGAGTTAGAGCTACATGTGTTTGGGCCTGGTGAAACCTACCATCTCACCGTGTATTAATGTCCGCTTTGTCGCGTGTGGAGAAATTAAGTATCCTTATCCTACATCGACTAGGAACAAGGCAACAAAACTACTTATAAGCTTAGACAACCCTTAACTCAATAAGATCTTGTTGGGTTAAGTTAGGCCTAAGTTTCTAACAGGAACAACATAAATAATTTAGAAGTGTAACATTTCGAACTCTATTAATACAGTAAAGTTTTGAGACAGAAAAAGATTTTGGATTGTTTTATCTTAAGAATGACGATGTTGTGTTTGTTTATATAATTTTAAGAAGAGTTATAAAACGTTTTAAAGAAAACGACTCAATTCAAGTAATATTTTTTAATATATTGATAATATTATTTATATATATTTTTTACGTACATGTGTTAACAAAACAAAATTGTACAATTATACTATACAGGGTACAATTAACTTTTATAAATAGGACATAATTGATTAATCTAGTATTTAAAAAATAGTAAATATAATTATTTATTTTTTGATTATTATTATTATTGTTGTTGTTGTTAAATACATATGTTATATTTATTTTATTTATATAAATATATTTAAGTTATTAAATTTTTAAGTAATAAAAATAAAAATTTTTAATTTAAGTAAGATAATTTATTTTATTTATAATTTATTTATACCCTAAAAAATTTTAAAAAATGTGAAAGTTAAGAAACGAGTTTTCTAATTATTCTGTAGATCCTCCACTGTGGTGAGCGGTTCATAAAATAAAGTGAACCCGAACAAATTAGGATGACACATGATAATGCTAGGATGTAAGTTGGCGTTTTACAAGCGCGTGTATGGTTGACGCCAGAATGCGTTGTCTTGTCGTCTAAGAAAGTCATATATATTATTGTTAGGGAGTCAATTTTTGAGAGGATAAGGTAATATGTTACGGATAAAAAAAATTATTCATAATTCGTTAATAATTTTTTATGTCTTGAAAAATATTTGTTATTTGTTATTATTATAAATAAAAATTTTAGGTATAAATCAATAGATAAATATAATATAATTAATATTAATATATGATATAATAATAAAACATGAACATAATTAAAAAAACACTATTTTCATCCTTTATTGTCACCCTTAATTATAGTTAAGTATTTATTATTAAAAAAATTATATTTCAATTATTCTAATAAAAAATACAAAAATATTTAAATTAGTAAAATAAAAATACATCAAATTAATATAAGAATTCATAAAATTTATATGTAGTATAATTCTAGTTTTTTTTTCTTTTGTTTTTTAAATTTTTCAAATATATATAACTTTTCTCATTCATAAAATAATATATCTTCAATCTAATTTTACTATTCATTTTAAGATCTTTTAATTTTAAACAATATAAATATCTAAATGAAAAAAATATAAAACTTAGATATAAATTTATAAGAGGAATAAACTTAAATATAATAAAACATGTCTAAAATTACACTAAATATAACAAGATATTTATTTATTTAATTTGTAATTCATAAACTGTATAATCTATATGTATTAAAATAAATAAAATAAAATAAATCATCTACTATAATCAACATTGTAATTGTATTTTAAAAAAAAACATTAATTATACAAAAGTGAGGAAGAAGAAGAAGAAACTTCTCTCAACAGAGTGTATCGTTTGAATAGTTTTTTTTTTTTAATAACACACTTTTAAATATCTAAACATTACTAATCACAGCATTCATGATTCAATCATTTATAATTAATAGTTAATAGATACTCCAGTCGACATGAAATATTTTATTTTCCTTAATTTTTTTAGCTTAATTTTTATGACATTTAAAATTTATATTATATAATATAAATAAAAAATTAATCACACATTATTAAGTCAATAATTAGGAACTTATTATTATAAAAAACTTCTTAATCAATAATGTACAAATATAAATAGATATCATAGTGTTATTAATTAAATTCTATGCGTGGATACATTTTTTTCCTTCTACTAAGATAAAAAGGTAAAAATGCAATATCAATTAAATAGTAAACTTTTAAATATTTCATATTTTTTTAAATAAAAAATATAAAGTATAATATATATTATTATTTTATAGTATAAAATATTTTTATTTAAAATAATCTAAATGTAATTTAAAACTCTCTCTCTATATATAATATACATACAAGTTTTTTAAAGCATCACAAAGATAGTATGACGACATCTTTTTTTGGTTTTTTTGAGAAAGCCATTATTATTATTCCCACTATGACGATATCTTCTTTCCTTCTTTTATGTCTAATATGACGATATCTTCTTTCCTTCTTTTCACATTGAGTGATTTAGTGCTGTTTAAATTTATAATTTAAAAATTAAATTTTAATGAATAAAAAAAATTATTATTTTTATTATTATCATAATAAAAATAAAAAATATTGTCTTTAAAGTTTTATGATTATTGTCTTAAAAATATATTATATCTCAATAATTAATTACATATTAATTTTATTATTAGATAAAATTTATTTAAAAAATAATCGTTGTAATAATGAAGTGAGTTATAAAAGTATTCCAACAGTATAAAAAACATGCAATAACCAACCGACACGTGTAACGTTCATATGAAAGGTGCCCGAAGGTCGCCGTAAGTTTAAAGGGTGAGACAAGTGTGTGCGCAGTGAGCTAGTTGCTCCCAACTTCCAAAACCGCGTCGGCCTCTAAAATTCCTAACCTTTTTAAAGCCAACTTGTTTCCCACATATTCGAAACCTCATAAGCAATCCTATATCTTCCACCAGGCAAGAACCAACCAGATAATCAAAAACCTCTGTCACCATTTTCATAGGTCAGTTTTTCTTTGATTCAGTCTGAATTGTTTCAGTGAATCTTCTTCAATCTTCAAGTTTAGTAGAAGGAATAGCTGTTCTAAGATTACTTAATTTTCACTATTCCGTGTACCCATTTTCTTATTCATGAAGAATCCCAACTAATTTTGTTGCTAATCCATACAATTTCTTGACATGGGTATTTTAGTTTCCATATCTGAACGGAAGAACTCTGCTATTTTTTTCAATATCTCCTTCATCTTAGTGTCATGTGCTTTCTTGCTCGTATATTTAAACTCTCCAGAATTTCTAGTTCTGAATAGTTATCGTAGCTTCAAAAACAGTAGTGAGCAAAGTTGCAAGAGTTTCCAGCGTTTAGATAATAAATCCAAATGCTTGTACCTTAAATCCCAAAACCCTTGCGTTTCTCAAGGCTATATTGATTATCTTTACCTTTACTATTGCAACTTTGGGAGTTCTCTTTTTCTGGGTTATTCCATTCTATTTCTTTGGCTTCTGGTTTTGTTTTATTTATTGGGGAATACAGCTTCTGAATACTTTTGTCCTTCACTGGAAGGACTATCTGGGTTTTTAAGATTATCCCCAGCAATTGCAGGGGTTACTCTGCTTTCACTTGGAAATGGTGCTCCTGATGTTTTTTCTGTTCTTGTTTCTTTTATCGGTGAAGGAGGTGGGAGTTCTGAAATTGGTATAAATACAATATTGGGAGGTGTTTCCTTTGTATCTTGTATTGTGGTTGGAGTTTTAAGCATTTCAATTCGTAGAAGACATATTCAAGTTAAGAAGTCTGACTTCATTAGAGATGTTTGTTTCTTACTTCTGATTGTTGTCTGCTTAACTGCAATATTGATTCATAATGAACTTGATGTGTGGGTTGCAATTGCTTTTACATCATTGTATATCGTATATGTGATTGTGGTTTCTCTGTCCCATATCCCATGGAATTGTTTTGGAAAAGATGGTGAAAGTGATGCTGATTATTTGAATCATGGTCATGAATTCAGCGTACCATTGTTGCATAACATCGAAAACGGGGAGCTTAATTATGCCGGGCAAGAGGCTATTGAAGGTTCTTGTGAATTAGAAGACAAAAAGGGCTGCTTTCGTTTTGACTCTTCAGTATTTTGGATACTTGAGCTGCCTCTTAACTTGCCTAGGAGATTGACTATTCCTCTTATATGTGAAGATAAATGGTCTAAGCAATATGCAGTTGCTTCAGTTGCATTAGCTCCTTTTCTTATATCAATCCTTTGGAATGATCAACTTGAGTATGACACATTAAGTACTAAGTTGTTTGTCTATGGAATTGGGTTGATAATTGGGATAATGTTCGGTGTAATTGCTTATAAAACAACTGAGAAATCTAGTCCACCAAAAAAGTGCTTATTACCTTGGCTAGCTGCTGGTTTTTTCATGAGTGTTACTTGGAGTTATATCATAGCTCAAGAATTAGTGGGTTTGTTAGTTTCAATAGGCTATATATTTGGTATAAATCCTTCTATACTGGGACTTACAGTTCTTGCTTGGGGAAACTCACTTGGAGATTTAATAACTAATCTGACCATGGCTGTGAAAGGTGGACCAGAAGGTACACAGATTGCATTTTCAGGCTGCTATGCTGGTCCTATCTTCAACACTCTGTTTGGTTTAGGCTTGTCTCTTGTTGGCTACTCATGGTCTAAGTACCCATCTTCTGTTGTAATAACTAAGGATCCATATCTCTTCCAGACATTAGGGTTTTTAGCTGCAGGGTTGATCTGGGCACTTTTTGTTTTGCCAAGAAGAGACATGAAGCTTGATGGTGTTCTTGGAGGAGGTCTTGTAGTCATTTACATAATTTCATTGTCCTTCACACTTATTCAAACACTTGGGTTTCTCCAACTCCAAGATATCAGTGGTTACTGGTCTTATTAGCAATAAAGGTATGTTATCATTTCTCACTGGATTTATTATGTTTAGATGTCACTTTGTAATTAAATCTAATTAACTTAGCTGTCAAGTGACATGTTAAGGACTACATTATTTCTTGATAGTCACGTGACACCTTGAGCAAACTCACAATGTAAGCTCAGCGTTACAACTATTCACAATATAGCTTGAGTTCTTCCTATTTCACAATATATCGCATTTAACTCGGTTACATGGGCGTGCAATGGATTTAAAAAGGACACAGCAAAACAAAAGACTGTATTATGAAATAGTTATAATCTCAACCAAACATGGATAGCTTTGGTTGATGTAATCCACTGTGCGGAAATAGCGTTTGTTATGTAAATGTTTCTCACTGTAATAACACTTGGCATTGTTTCTAAACCATGATCTTGTAATATTTCAATACCATCTAAAGTTGCCAGCTTTATGGGAGTCAGGAGTCAGGTCCATGTTGGAAATTCAATTCTTTTTGGTGTCTTATGAAACTGTTAATGGTTGAAATTCAAATCAGTGATTTGCTAGGCTTTGATTTATCATCTTTAAAACGTCAAACTTCCTGGTTGATCAAGTTACTGCAATGTATGGGCAATCTTATGAAATTAGTGTATGACTCTCCACTCACCGTTATCGACTTAAGTATGAATCTCACGAATTGTTTCATTTTTTTTAATCATTTATTTAATAAAAAAAAGGAATTAAGTTTCCCATTTAAGAAATAAAATAAATTACTGCAATTTATAAGGAATTTTATGGAATTAGTGTACTTGTAAATCTGAGAGTATTGCTAGATTTTTCAGAAATTTTTACATTGTCCATTTAGAGATCATCTTATCAGCAGTTGCTTTTCCATTGGATAGAGTAATTTTATATGCATTACCAAAAATATTTAGGTGTATAGGATTTTATGATTATTGAATAAATTTTACTAAAATTCAAAAAATCTTTAAATTTGTAATACATAATTAGTATTAGAACTGTTCTAAGGTAAGTTTGGTTTGTATAATAGAAAAATTACTTGTATAATAGAAAAAGAATAAAATAAGAATTGCATAATAGAAAAAGAACGAAAATAGTAATGGAATTAAATAAAAATGAAATAGTATTATTATTATATTATTTAGTTTTATCACGAAAATCAAAGAATAAATCAATATTAAAGTATTTAGTTTACGATTGAAATAAAATAAAAAAATACATTATTATATAATGTTTTTCTAAATTATTATTAAAATTAAATATTTTTTTTATAATTCTTACTTAAAAATATTATTTAATTTTTTAAATTATTATTAAAATAAAATATATTATTAAAATTATTATTTTTAAATAATTGTTACTTAAAAATATTATTTAAAATTATTTATTTTTTTAAATTATTATTAAAATAAAATATATTATTAAAATTATTATTATTTTAAATAAATATTACTTTAAAATATCATTTAATATTAATTTAATATTACTTATTTATATAAATTATTATTAAAATAAATATATTATTAAAATTATTATTTTTCTAAATTATTACATAAAAATATTATTTAATATTATTTATCTTTATAAATTATCTTTAAAATTATTATTAAAATTATTATTTTTATAAATAATTGTTACTTAAAAATATTATTTAAAATCATTTAATATTATTTATTTTTTAAAATTATTATTAAAATAAAATATATTATTAAAATTATTACTTTTATAAATAATTATTACTTAAAAATATTATTTAATTTTATTTAAAATCATTTAATATTATTTATTTTTTAAAATTATTATTAAAATAAAATATATTATTAAAATTATTACTTTTATAAATAATTATTACTTAAAAATATTATTTAATTTTATTTAAAATCATTTAATATTATTTATTTTTTAAAATTATTATTAAAATAAAATATATTATTAAAATAACATTAAATTGTTAATTATTTTTCTCCATATAATTTACATGTTTTCAAAATTAAAGATAAAATTAAAATTAAAATGAGTATGGCATAAAATTAAAATTTAAAATAAAATATAAATTACTATTTCTACCGACTAAGCATGTTATAAAGTGTTTACTAATGTTTTTATGTATGAAGTTGACACATATCTCATATCTCAACTCAAATGTAATCACCCAATTGATCTCCTAATGTATTTGGCCAAATGATTTGGCATGTTAAGATTCACATTTCCTTTTATGTTCAAACTATGAGTGCGTTTGTTAAACTTCAACACTTTCAGATTCGCCTTATATTGTTCTTTTCTTTTTTAACAAAAATGGCCACTTGATATGTATAGTAGCTATAACATTGCTCGTGAGAGATGAATGGTGTCAATTAAACTTAATAGAAACAGATATTGTTCCTTGGAAAGTTTCACCATTTATGTACCTTGGACACCAATGTTCCGAAACACAAGTAGCCATCAAAATTAATGCAATTGTTTTTTTTAGAATCTGAAATGTAAGGTAATAAACTAAATATAGAACACATAATTATATCATAATTATAAACGATATAGTAAATTTTCATTGTATATATTTAGATATTTTCGATTGTATTATAATAATGCGACATATCATTCGTAATTTATCACAAAATCATAATAAATATATTTTTTTAATAATATATATTCAAACTAAATTTGTAATTAGCTATTGGCATGAAGCTACAAAGTGACTGTCAAAACGTTTTTTTACAGCCAAAGAAACCAACAACACCGTAACTTTTAAGTGGTCCAACGGTTAGCCACTAAACTAAAAGTCAAGGGAGTTATGTTGGAGAATCAGAGTTGCCTTTTGCAATCCTAAATAAAAGTTGCTATCAATCTTACTTTTAGAAGAAAAATCTAATATGCGTTTTTGTCGCAAAATGAGGTTATTGAGTTTGGTTGATGCCAACTTTTTTAAAATAGTGATTTGAATGCAACTTTGCTTCCTATAGATCAGACAACAGAGAATACAACTTAAGGATCTTGGATCACCATTTGGTGTGGTGTTCTTTGATTCTATGATACTTAAGTAAGTTCAAGTAGTGAGAAGAATGAGAGACTAATGCCTATTATTGTGATACAAAAAGATATAGAGAGAGATATTCAAGAAGAGAGTATAAATCTCAGTGTTTATAAGTGAGAAGTTATGACGTTATCTCAAAATATTGAATAGCGGTGATTATTTATAGAGAAGAATATATATATCGATAACTCTTACTCATAGTGATAGACTTATCTTTGAATGTCGAAAATTCATATGTTTAATTATCTCATTTTTAGATAATTAAAAATTTGAATGCTGATCGTATATCGTGTTAGATACTTAATTGATATTGTCGCTTATCTGTTGACTTAGCACTTAGCACTGATTGCGTTAGCTTACGAGTTATTTAATGACTATGATTTCTCATATTATGCCACATGACATGAACTATTTTACACTCAATATCAACCCATATACTTGTTAGACCAGGGTACATTAGCTAAAAGATCTATTTTACCATTATGTCACCATACAGGTTCACTATTTTCTGAACCCCACTAGGGGTGTTAAGTCCACTCTTAAGTGGTCTTCACTTGCCCGTATGACAAATTTCTTGTTTTTTTAGGCACACAAAATATGCACGGTGATGTCATGATGTCGATGATTTTTACAAATTCTCAATCAGACTCTCTATTAAAGAGTTATATCAATGTCAAAAATCACTACTCAATGAGTTCACTTTCTCATTATTAAAGAGATGACATAGATCCAATTGTGTGGGATTTTAAGCCCACGGGATACCCAATAGCCTGAAACCTTTGGATGGGTTCCTTGATGAACGAATGAAGTGATCGATGAACGAGATTAGACTTTTCCATCATGGGGATAAGCTAGCACAGATCAGGATGGGTCATGTAAGGTGGTTGTCAAATGGAGAACTGACAAAGGAGCAAGGGACCTATGTATAGTCGATCATGGTGTGTCTGACCAACAGAGGTTCGGCCATGGTTCGACCACCCATGGTGTGTTCGGCTACTCATGGTGTGCTTGACCATGGTCCAACCACTCATGGCATGTCTAACTATGGTCCGGCCACTCATGGCGTGTTCAACCATGGCCCGACCATTCATTGAATGTCTGACCATGGTATTAGTGACTCGAGTCCATGCGATGGTGATTGGGTGCATATCAAGTTGGATGATATTTCCTGACTATTCCTACAATGCAGTTCTATCTGTGATGAAGATTCTAAAATCTTTACAGGATTGGTCGGTGACTTGACCACCCTTTTTTAGGAGGACTGCGTAAATATGAGGTTTTGATACTATTCTTATAGATATTCTCCCTATTGAACACTTAGGATTTTCTTTATCATAATCATTTTTCTAACTTGTGCACTTTTGTCCCTTATTATAACAAAGTATCACGAGTGCACAAAGGTCTGATCTTTTTTGAGAGGTCTATGTAATGGAGGATCATGTCTTGATCATCTCAAGTTCTTGTAGGACCAATATCCTAATCTACTTGATAAACTATATGCTTGACTCGTGTCTGAACTTTTTCCAAAATCTAGACAAATTATTGAACACTTTAAGAATGTACTCGATAAGAGAATACATGTAGAAGTGCACCATTGGAAGTGCCCATTCTCTGGGAGGACACATGATATGGTACGATCTGGAAAGATAGACAGGGCATCGTAGCCCATTAGATGCAAGTTCATGTAAGGTGGAAGTCTATACTTCGTAACCTTAAATCAATCTTAGAGACTAGAGATACCTTGACACTTCATGTTATTCAGACTTTGTACTTCCTGAGTGATTTATTTACTAAGGTTTGCATCTTGTAATGGTCATACCGGAAAATGACATCCCCATGGGCTTTAACGGTAAATTTTGGCTCTATATTTTTGTTCAGATGTTTTTGAAGTACTTAATATTGATTGTAGATGGTACAGCTTCACGACTCATTGAGTTGGGTGCTCCTACTGTGATTTTTCAGGGTCGTTTCAAAGTTTATAGAGCTTGTGAACTAGGACATGTCCAGTAGGGTTTTTAGGGCCAAGTGATCTACCACATGCTTGGATCATGATGTTAGATTTCAAGCCTTTGTATGGACCTTTTGGACATATGTATATGCTCTGTTGCTTTGCTCTTTCTATATTTTTGAATCATGTACTTGTGATTCTATATTTTTGTAGCATCTATGTATTTTTTTTTTACTTTTTAGCGAGGTTTATTTATGATCTTTTCTATTTCGAGATGAAGGGTACTCTTTCAACACATCCCTTATTGAGATATGTGATCCACTACATTGGAATGCAATGGTGTGCACTTGTTCAGGAAGAGGTCCAGAGTGATCAAGATGGCTACATGTTCATGCACATGTACCCTAACCAACCATATACATTACGTCTCACAATATATGATATATCTGTCAGCGCTTCAGTTGTTTAGTCACATAGGCCATGTTTGACCACATGTTCCATGTTAGGTCACATGTTTTGTGTCTGACCATGTACTATGTTTGGTCATATGTGCTGTGTCTAGCCACATGTCATGTCGGGACACAAGTGTCGTGTTTGGTCATGTACCATATCGGGTCACATGTGTCGTATCTAACTATATGCCAGGTCAAATCATATGTGTCGCGTCTGGCCATGTACCATGTTAGGTTACACATGTTGCATCCGATCATGTACAATGTCGAGTCACATGTGCCATGTTTGGCTATGTACCATGTGGTGCCACATGTGTCATATCGAGCCATGTACCATTTTGGTTCAAATATACCACATTTGACCATGTGCCATATCAGGTCACATGTGATACATTTGACTATGTTAGGTCACATGTGTCGCATCCTACCATGTGACATGTCAAGTCACATATGTTATGTCCAGCCATGTGCTATTTGCTGAGCTTATTTCGTCCTAGTTTGTCATGTATCCATTAATTAATCCAACCACTTTTAGTTTGACAGTGTATCCATTAGGCTTAGGCTTAGGTTTGGACTTTGTTGCTTTTGTATGATTTGTTTTTATTTTGTCTAAGTAAGAGTGGTTTGTTTCAACCAAGGTGTTCCTAATATACCAACCCATCTACTTGGTGTGCTTGATTTTATCAAGTCATCCAAGCATTTAGTCTTGAGAAGTAAAAAACTTTTGTAATCCTTGGATGGATTATTCCATCCTTTTGTGAGTGTTGCTACACTTTGTTCATGCCTAATAGTTTTTATCAACGATTAAGGTTGAAGGCTTAAGGTTCTTAACACGAGCAAATTTGTGTTTGCATGAACAAGGTATAGAAGTGATAGCAACTCTTAGCTCGAGACGTAGTTATTACCTATTCAAAGGTCCAATATGGCCATAAAAGTTATAGCAACTTCTGATCCTTGGGCATAGTTGTTGCCTATTTAAAAGTCCATCATTACACATAGAGATAAGGCACATAAGTTATAATAACTCCTGATCTTGAGATGTAATTGATACCTATTCAAATTTCCAGTGAGACCCGTAGAGGTTAGGAAAAAAGGTTATAGAAACTCTTAATCCAAGAGCATAGTTGCTTCCTATTCAAAGGTTAAGCATGGTTCGTAGAGGTAAGGCACATAAGTTGTAGCAACTCTTGACCCCGAGGATACTGGCTTGTGACTTTTCATAGTCTACACCTATTAGTACCTTTGTAGTTTGTAATTTCCCTATTATTATTGAATTCCACGAATGTGAAACAAGCTTGGCCCAAATTCCTACAAAAATACTTTTTATTAAAATAAAAGTGTACCTTAAGCATTATTTGTCTTTTATCGCAATAAGGCATTGTTTCTATTCCATGTTGTTCCTTATGAGTGTCATCTTGTCCCACATTTTTCTCCTTTAAGAAAATTATGATCACTAGAGCTTTTGGTGGAGATTATATTTGGGGACAAGAGCCCATGGCCTTATTTAGGAACAACCTTTTTGAAACTCTATTATGGGGCCTTTTGGCCCATGCTTATATCTTCAGTATATGCTTCTTAGGTATTATGTGAATTTATGTAATCTTGGATAAGTTGGAACATTGTTCGGGACCTTTGATATGTGAATGGACACATATTTTTTTCTTCAATTAGACATGATTTGTTACTTCATTGAGTTTATGTCCAGACTTAATTGATTATATTGATCACACCAAGTGTTCTCATATAGTACTTGGATGGATTTCTAAAATGCACTCTTGGGACCTTTTCACATAAATCCTTTTGAAATAATTCATGGGGAGGTTTGCACCCTTAGATGATATGGGATGTTTGCATACATCACAACCCAATTTGTTGGCATGGCACAATTTTAGGTTACATATTTTATTTTGCTGCATAAATATTCCAGACATGTCATGTATGTTTTTGGCTATGATCCATGCACTTCTTTACTTGAAGGTTAATCTTTGAACGTGACTATAGTCTCATCTATTTGTAATATCATGGTCCTTTGAAGTGTTAATAAGGACCATGCGGCATGTGAAACCGTGGTATAGACTATGCAATATGTGATAAGGCACTATGGCATTCTAGGTATTGGAAAATGTCATGAGGAGTCCTCATTGAAAGAAAATGATTGCATATCTTATGGACTATGGAGGCACTCCAAAATAGTGTAGAGTGTGTTCTTCATAATGTCAAGACGGACACATAGTCCCATCCCTTGAAGTTTTTCATGTATTCCAAGTGTTTTTAGTATCATCATAGTTGATAATTTCTAGGGAGGCCATTAGCCGTTGAGGCCACATGTTTAACATGGTTGGCTTGGACAAAGTGTCCCTACATACGGGCCTCGAGATGATCATATGGGTCACAATAGACATAAGCTACTTGAGGTGATCTCGACTGTCCAAGATGGATGGTCAGACAGACACTTCCTATGCATCTATAGGTTGATGACTTTGTGCTTTGTGGGTGAACTTTGTTTAGCAGGTTGTGGGGCATGATTTACATCGTGGTAGGGCACATTATTGGTTAAGCTCTTTATGGGTATGGGTAGAATCCTATTAATTATAGGCATTGAAAGATTCCATATGGATATTCTTTGTGATGGAAAGCAAACTAGTGACATGTGGCCCTATGAGTCGTTCCCATAATGGCCTAGGATATATTCTTATCATTTTGAGTGTTGGAACTAGCTTATTATTTCATTATATTTTTAAAAGAATGATCGGTCACTCTTTAAGAACACTATGATGATGATGACAAAAAGAGCAGATAATATCTTTCCAAACATTATTTGGATACAATGGATGAATAGAACAATGGGTGATCATTTTCCCACAATTTTGACTAAATTTGATAAACAAACGATCTCTCCATACATATATGTTTGTACATTTATTTCTATACATATATCAAAAAACGTCAAATATGTAATCATTGACATTATCTTGTTGAGAGGATTCTGAAACCTATTTTATTTCCTTGAGAACCAGTAGAAAAATGGGTGTATCAACCCCAAATTAGTTTGTCTTTTACGAATCGACAATTTTTGGCCAAATTTAGTGCAGAACTGCTTTTTCCAACACTTAATCGTGCTAGTGAAACATGATGGAGCGTGAAAGCCACTTCGATGTCAACTAAACATGAAATTTTGAGAGGAGTCTATTTGGCATGTGATATTTCCGATAGATGTCTCATATTTTTCATATGATGTATGGATTTTGAGATTCAGACAAAGGACACTCAATCAAACAGAAAATGGAAGGTAGTTCATTTTCAAGTTGAGCCACCATAGTTGACTGACTATGCTTTCATGTTCGAAAGGCTATGATGCCTCACTCTCTAAAAGAATTGAAAACTAAGCCACCATTTGGTGGTAGTGGCTATGGTGCACTCACATAGGCTTATGGATCATATGGACTGAACCTATCTGTCTAACTCGTGGGCTTAGACCTTATCGGGATGGGTCATATGTTTGATCTAAGCCTATGTGGCTATGGTCTAGATCTAGTGCACTGTGGACATTGGAAGATGCCACAAGGACATTTTTTAGTCCAAGATCTTATGGCTCTTTGACGGTCAATTGCTAATACATGGACAGAACCATTGAGTTTATCCGACCATTGTATGTAAAACACACTTTGTCTAGTCATTCGTTAAGTGGTAGTGGATGGGCATTATCTGTATATATATTGGCTGATGATGATGTGGCAGGTGACCCTATTGGTCAGGCCGAAAGAAACGTGAACTATTTTTCTCTATCCTTCATCGAGGAGGGAATCTTAATTCTAGCAACCTGTGTAGGTGGCTACATAACTTGTTGAATATAAGGTGGGACCTTATTGTCCCTTATATGAGCTTAGTTGTCCAAGTTAAGAGGTTGGTTCATCTAAAAATGATAAAAAGGTGTTGCCTTTATAGACCAGGTAGGGTGAATTTCTTCTGGAGCAGTTTTCTTTTGAACTTTTAGGGTCTTTTTTCAAGGACCACCTATTTCAGAATGTTAGAAGACACTGTAAATCTCTTCCTTTCTAATTGTTATTCAACTAGCAGAAAATACTCGTTCTTATAAACGATGGCAAATGTTGATGTTAAATTTTGTCAACATTAGTGATTAGATGCACTTCTACTTCCTGTAGACTTGAGAATATATTGGCACTTTGATTCTTAAGTAAGTCCAAGTAGTGAAAAGGATGAGAGAGTTACTTAGGGAGATAATATAGATCTCAGTGTATGTAGTTGAGAAGTTATGAAGTTATCCCTTAATGTTGAATAGTGGTGACTATTTATAAGAGATAATATATTTGTTGATAACTCTTACTCGTAGTTATAGACTTATCTTTAAATGTCAGAAATTGATCTACTTAATTATCTCATTGTTGGATAATAAAGAGTTTGAATACTAATCGTATATCGTGTTAGATATTTAATCGGTATTGTCACTTATCTATTGACTCAACACTAATTGGACTGATTTTGTGAGTTATTTATTGACTAAGACTCTCATATTACATGACGTGAACTATTTTAATCCCAATAAGTTTTAAACACAAGATTGAAAATTTTATATAAGTTTAATTACATAATATAATTATTTTTACAAATGAAGTTTCATTTTTAACCTTCTATACGATACATATAATGGTATCAAATGAGCATCTCAATCTAGATCAGCTTATTTAAGGTTGATGAAATGAGCTTATGAACTGAAAAAGCTCAGCTCATCTAGCTCTTGAACTCAAATCAACTAGTTCACCTAACCTATTGACTCATTTAAAAATATGACTTTGTTAATGATAACATTTTTATAATTACGATAATGTTATTATGGAATAGGTCAATTAGAAGTTGTTTTTCCTTGTTTTACAAAAATAAAATAAAAATGTATTGTTTATTCTAACATTTTTGTTTATAAATAAATTATAAATATTTTTTTAATTTTATTATTTATAAAAATAAATGAGTCAACATATTAACTATTCAAACCAACTCATTTAAATGTAAATGAGTTGAATTTAACTAAAGATTCAGAACTGAACCTAAGCGAGCTGAATCAACTCAACTCATTTGATACTTCTAAGTGCACATTTTTTTGTGTAACATAAAAAATATGTGCTTTTTACATATTCAAAAAGTGTGGTGCACATATGTTTTCTATAACATAATAAAACATATATTTTTAAAGAGGTTAAAAGTGAAACTATATGAATAATTAAGTCATAAAAATGAGAGATTTTTTTGGTGTTTGCTTTAGTAGCAATTTGTATAAAATATAGAGATGTCAAATTAATCTAATACAACTAGTTTCAGCTTAACTTAGGTGAGTAATAGCTTAGTTGAACATATTTAAATTTTATTTGATTTGAGTTCACTTCCAATCATTTTTAAATAATTGGACAAAGTAGGTGAAAAGCTTACTCTTTTACATTTTTGATAAATAAAAATTAAAAATTAAAAATATTTATTATTTTTTTAGAACAAAAGTGTTAGTATATAAATTATATTTTAATTATAATTTTGTAAAAGAAGAAAAAATAAATAAAATTATCATCTTTTACGTGTGTTTTCTTTTAATAATATTATAATAATTATTTTTTTTACAAAGATATTTTGTTAAATAGGTTAGACTTTTTAACTCATTAAATCAAAGTTAAATAAATTAAATTGAGTTGCTAGTAAACACAATCTCCGCAATGTGATATTGTAAATTTTTGTTTTATAACACAGGAAAACACCTACTTGGTATGCTAGTAAATTGTTATAAGTACTTTCATGAATCCAAAAGCATGTTTTTTTGCTATCTAACAAAAGTATAAATTATGTGCTTCTTCCTAACTTTCTTCTAAACCATTTTTAATATAAGTACAAGTAAACAGCTATTTAGAAGTTTTGTTACATAAGAAAGCAAATATATGATTTTATATCCTTCCTCATTAAAGCATCAAACAAATAAAAAAAAACAGAAATGAAAATCCTATTTGAAATTAGCTGTTGAGAATAAATGAATCAGCAAAGAATGCTGAGAAATGATTACATAAAATAGAAAACAAGTTACAGATTATATAAAAATTTGTTTAGTAAGTACTAATTAAGCATTAGGTTATGGTCCTGCAGGCTTAGAGTTAAGAAGTGGCTGTAATGCCTTGACAACTATTGTCATGTTTGGCCTGAAATCTGCTTCATACTGAACACATAGTGCTGCAACTGCTGCCAACTGAGACATCCACATAAAAAAAAAGTTTATTCCAATGCTTCAGACAGAATTTAAAAAAAAATATATAGTGAAACTTATTAGAACATTAATTCTGATATAATCCACAAGTATCAATCGGAGGGAGTTTATCAACTTGTGCTCTCATCTTTGGTTCGCAAAATGAAAAAAAATAATAAGAATAGAATTGTAAACGAAATTGAATTGAAGGAAAATATTATATATATATATTAAAAAGGAGCAATATTTATTGTAAAAATGATACTTAAGTCTTATATTTATTTTTTATGATAATTTAGTTATTATATTATTAAAAAATGAAAGCACAAAAACAAAGTCAATTATTTTTTCATTCTATTGTTTTATTTGTTTCAAGTCTAGAGATTGTTTTAATTTAAATAAGTTGTGAGTGAAAGAATTGAAATATAAAATCGAAAATAATAAATAAAAACATAAAAAATGATCATTTATAATTGTGGACTCACTTTGTAACGATAATATTAGGATTAAATTACTACAAAAAATAAATACAATATCTAAGTTTTATTTTTAAAATAAGTATATGATTTAATTGTGCAAACACCCTCACTAATTTAAAATATGGATAAAATTAGAAGAGAAACTTTTTTATGATTCAAATGAAGAAAAAAAATTAGTGAAATAAAAAACAAAAACAATACAAATAAGTAAATAATGCATTCCATTCTAATAGATTCTATTGAGACACGGATAGAAATAAAAGAATACTCATAATAGGGGTGATAATTATATCGTGTTCACTTGTCACTTGACATATTAAACAATTAAAATTCTTGAACAATTATAACTACATTTTTTATATGATTCGTTTCGTGTTTGTGTCATGATAGATAGACCCATGTCCCAAAATTCTATACCATAAATACCAACCAAACATAACCTATATTTCTCTATAGTTACTTGGAAACATAAAGCAAATCAACAAGTCATTTTGTAAGTAATAAACATTGGGTGACAGTAATGAAGGAAACCTTAGCAACTGCCTTTGGTGGATAGTCATTGTTTAGCTTGGGATCAACACATTGCTTTACTTTGTCTTCACTCAATCTTGGAGTTGCCTATCCATTTCACAAACTATCAAGCTATAGAAATACATACTAATCAAGTTAACCAGGATTAGAGTGTTAAACAACTTACCCATGTAACAAGACTTTGCTGCCCCTTAGGCATTGTGTGGTCTACGGGCTTTCTCCCCGTTAGCAGCTCTAAAAGAACAACTCCGAAGCTATAAACATCACTTTTTTGTGTTATTTGTCCTGTCATCGCGTATCTGAACCAAAAATAATAACTTTAACATGAGATTGTGAAAATTATTGTTGACATGTCAAGAACACATCAATAACATAAGGTACATTCCCTACTATTGTTATGCAGTCAAGTGCATATTCAAGAACTGAGGCTTACTCTGGAGCATGGTAACCAAAAGTTCCCAAAACTCTGGTCGAATGAAGACGTGCTGCTGTATCAGATGATTGATTGGTCAAATTGAAATCAGCAATCTTGGCATTATAATCTTTAAAGAGAAGGACATTGCTGGATCTGACATCACGATGAACAATTGGAGGCTGAACCTTTTCGTGCAGATATTCTAGTCCTTTTGCTGCACCAAAAGCAATTTTAACTCTTTGGTTCCAACTAAGAACTGGACCAGGTTCAGCCCCTTGTACCCCTTTTCTCCCTGCATCAGGTAAATGAATAATTATTCACTTTTCAACGAAACTTAGATAAACATGCATTTGTTCTTGTATATTACTTGATATACATACCGTGCAATATGTCATGTAAAGAACCCAAATTTGCAAACTGGTATACTAAAATCCGATTATTTGACTCCAAGCAGTATCCAATTAACTCTACAAAATTATCATGCTTAATTCTTGAAACTGTTGATAACTGCATAACCAATTAACCCAGTGTCATTGATAAAGTTTGCATCAAAAATACAAGTCTATACACACACTAGTAGAAACTTATGTTCTGAAGTCTGACCTCAGCTGCAAAATCAGGGTCAGGCTCTTGTGATGAATTGGTATCTAACTTTTTTATTGCAGCATCCATACCAGTATTTAACTTTGCGTAGAAAACACGACCATAAGAACCTTCTCCAATCAAAGCTTTCGTACCAAAATTACCGGTCAATTTACTCAATTCACTCAGTGCCATAGCTGGTGTTTCAATAGGTAATACTTTCTGTGGAGTTCCACTTCTCACTACATTAGAACTCTTCGGTTCTCCTCTCTCATTTCCTATAATGAGCATACCAAAATATGTTCATGCATAGTTTTGAGAGAAATATGCTCAAAGGTTAATAAACGTATAACAAGAATGAAGAAAAAATGTGTTAATCTTGAAATCAGAAGATAATGCTTCATTACATATTAAGTCTTTGACAATTAAAGTTGTATTAATGATGAAACAGAAAACACCATTCATATCAATTGACTCAAAGTTGTTAGGGTATGTCTGTATTTACTTGTGTAAAAGTAGTTCTACAATAAAATTCTTTCACAAATAAACACATTATTTGTGCTTCTATACGGAAGCACTTAATGGGTCTGTTTGGATGTGATTCTATTACGAGTGTTTTTAAGTAAATTGTTTTAAATGAAATGATTTGGATAAAAGTGACTTAGAAGAAAAATATTAAAGTGTTTGTTATATTTGTTAGAAATGGTTTAGAGTGATATTTTAATAACTAATTTAAATAATAAATACGCATCATAAACTATTTATTTCAAAAATAAGAATTATTAACTTTTTTTTAAAACTCATAATTAATGCTTATTAAAATTTTGGAACCATTAGATTGACAAAACATCTTTGAAAACACTTTAAGTTATTTGAAATCAATTTTAACTAAAAGTACAAAACGAAAGCACTTCTAAAAAATTGATACATAAGCAAAAACGAAGCAACCCTTGCAAACAAAAATATTTTTTTATAACAAGATGCATATATATTTTTTTACCACATCAAATAAATAACTGAAATGAGCATGTATCACTAGTCTTAATCAAATGGTAAATGGAATTTCGAAAGAAAAAAAGAAAAAAAACATATAATATTCACCTGCATACGAATTTCCTCCTCTAGGTGGGGCATAATGATTTGCTGGTGGACCACTGGGTTCCTCGTCTGCATCTCCGCAACAGAACATAGTTCAATGTCGTAGGAGCAGCAATCTTAAAGATCAATACACATAGGATGTAAACCCAGCAATTTCTTTTATTAAACCACAATGTCCCTGCAATTTCAACAATTCCCATCTCAGGCTTTTTGTCAAACGCCACTCAGGCACAAAATACAAAACACAAACTAAATGAAACAAAACAATTGCTGGACCATCACAAACACATGAAAACATTTAGAAATGAAAATTATTCATACCCATTACCAGAAGCTTCTATACATTACCTTAATCAACAAACAAACAAACAAAAACAGAGAAAGATAGATGCTTTTATGTTCAATGTTAATCAACCCTTTAGATTATTATTTTTTTAAAGTTGGAAACTTTGACCCAAAAAAGAGAAGAAAATTGACCTGGGATGCTTTGAAACCCGACCGGCGATACGAAAACAGAGGATTGAAATGGTTGAGAGCGAGAACAATGGAAGAAGAACAAATGTGGATAATTAGAAGAAAAAAATGGTTGTCATCTGCTTTTTTTTAGATGCTATGTTTAGCCAGAAACTTGCTTGGTTGACAGCTTAACCGCTAAGATAACTAACATATGCAAATCTTTCTCTACGTGCAGTTCACGTTGCATGTCTCTACTTAACCTTTACTATTTTCTTATCCAACGGTGAACGGCCCAGATTTCATACAATGATATCAAAAGACATTAAAGATTTTTTTTTCAATTGAATTTAATTAAACAGATCGTGGTTTGCATGTACCAAGTTCCTTGTAGCATAATATGTATTCACTAGTCACTACCCAAAATCTCAACGATTCGCAGCCTATGAAGATATGATAGATTACATAAAATAACATCACATCCTCTTAGTGTCCACAACAAATAGATACCATAGCACTACTAGACAATTGGTGAGAAAATGTATAGTTTTATATCTCTTCTATAATGACTAGCCATGAAACTCCAAATCAACTAGGTTCAAGACCAACGAATAAACTCTACACATCACAAGAGAAAAATGCCAAATAATGTGTTGTTGTTTTTCTAAGATATCATAAGTCGACTAATCTCTAGCCAGTGCTTGATTTCATCAACGATATGTTGCTTGATGGTATGTTAATGAAAGAAAACTGATTCCACTATAAAATCATGAAAACCAACCTTTAAATTGAAGTTTGCATTATAGTGTGATCAAATATGTAGTATGGCTAGTCTAATCCGCAAATTATAAGTTTCATATACATTGTTACTTGGCAAATATTACTCTTATTTTTCATTTTAAATTGCAAATTCAAACCACACTCTAAGTACATCTTTTCTTTTTTCACTTTTTGGTATGAAAAAACGTTTCTGATCAATAAATTTAAAAGGTGGGCTTGGATAAGTCCTTTTATGATCATTTTGAGTTCTAAAGAAACAGTATCATTTTTGCCATTAGAAGTAAATAAAGGATCCAATTTCATTACTTTTACAACTGAGGAAACAAGAGCAGAGAGATTTTGCATGGAATTTCAACAGGTTTTCACGTCTGCTTTCAACGAGAAAACTACAAACTCACAAGTACAAAGTGAATAATTCACAAAGTGCATTGAGATATACATCAAGATACACATGAAGCTATGGACGTTAGTGTGTTGATGGTGAAACCTGCAGATAACAATAGCAGATATGCTCGACGAGTATTATACATGCAATCTGCTTCATTTCGATCTGCATCTCAAACTAAATTCTTCCAAGGTAGCAGTCAGTGATAGATTGGATGTAGAATACCCCAAGAAACCCACGACAACGACACAAAAGGACACTCAAATACAAAACTCTAGCCAATCTTTCAGACGTTTTGTCAACTAACATGCATTTAAAGATTAATCATTCTTCTTTCCATATACGGCCAGTGACCCTTAACTTCAATTCTTGCCTATCCCCACCAGAAAAATACAGAGCCAAATTCCTCTGAATAATGAGTGCATCCTGACTGTCACGAACCTTTTTGTGACTATCACGGATGCTCCTAGGAATTCCTTGCCATACTAGCTTTCTTCCATATGCACCGACTTCCAAACTATAGCTAAATTTCTTAGCCTCGTTGTCATCACCCATGAAACGTAAAAACGCCACGTAGACTGGTGCCAAACCTAGCTGAAAGGCCTCAAAGTGCAAGCAGAACTGTCTTCCAAAACAGTTAAAGACCTGCATGCAAAAATAAACTTAAAGATTCTCTGCAACATATTTTAAATAGATCAGCAATACTAGAATAACAAGTATGCATGAAATTGTCATTTCAAGTTAACTAGCTTCAAAATGCAAATGTCTAGAGTAAAAAAGCATCCCGCAAAAATTTGACATCATTAATGCAATTCCTCTAGAGCAAATGCTTTCCGTTTCAACCCTCACAGCAATTTAGAGACTAATCAGATTTTGTAATGGTTGTTCAAGGAGCTTCTTAAAAGCCTCTAAAAAAATTCATGATAATTCTATCCCACCAAGAATAGTTAAGTCAACCATGCAGAAATATTCATTGATTTACTTTCCTAAAGCAAGACCACATACCGTCAGCATCCAAGTTGCGTTCTCAACTTCCTTTGGATTTGATTTGACATATCTATGGTTGAAAGTACATCCATCATGCATGTCAACCTTATGATCATCCTTAAGATGTGAAACAAGGGTTGGGATGTCACCCGTAACAGAGCATTCGGATCCAGCATAAGGGCAATTGTATGGACGAAATTGACAGTGTTGCTCATGCTTAAGCTTGCTATAGTACGGGAAAATATCAAGACAGCCTAAACTCTGGTATCTGCAGGGGAGTTCCAATGACTCAGCAACTTTCTCCAAAGCCAAACACCTTATATTACCAAGCTCTTGGCGACAAGTTGGACAAGAATTATGCACCCTGATTTTGCAGTTTGAACACAAGGTGTGACCATTTGGACACTACAAAAGGAGAATATGGATATGAGAATTGAAAATCCATACAGGGCAAGAATACCTCGTCATTAACAATAGGAGGGAGAAATTAACTTAAGTTTTGATGTGGTTGACTTTTGCAAAGAACAAGCCATAAAGTTCTATGGCTCACATATGATATTGTTTATATAGCCAATGACCCAAGTTTTCCTAGTTCATCCCATTTTGATTCCAAATCACACCAGAAATCAACTAAACAGATAAGCAAAATAATACCAAGATATCAGCATAGCTATGAAAATAAATTAATATTAGGATTAAAATAAAAATAAAAATAAAAGAAAGGAAAGCTTAGAACTGGTATTCTAGCCAATCAAACTAACCATAAATTATTGTTTTCCCTAAAAACTTAATGAAAATAAAACAAAAGGTAAAAGGTCTATCAAGTATCTACTTGATGGTTTTCATATTAGCTACATAATGAACCAAATCTTAGAGAACACTTTTCTTTTCACAAATATTCAACAATCTTGACATATCATGGAGACACTGTTATGCTTAAAAGGCACCTTAAAGTTAACAGTTTTTATAATAATTTAACAGGCAACATACGGTCTCTAAAATGAGTGATCAGTAAACATATGACAATTACAAGTATAATTCCAAACGGTATGATAAAGATAACATAAAGAATGCCAGGTGTAAAGAGTTGCCCCCAAAAAAAAAGAGTGTTGCTTGATTATTGTAAAATGTATGATCACGGTAATTCTTAAAGAAAAAGTCAACATAAGTAGAGCCATAAGATTCCACTTGTGGGAAATGTACAAATATACCTGATGAATTGGGGGGTACATCAAGCTTGTGCAGACTGGGCACTCTAGAAGTTCATGCACACCATTTGTCGAATATAGTCCAAGCTTTCCACCTAAACCATGAGGAGTCTTAGTATGTGCACTTGTAGACTCTGATTTTGCCGTTGCAATGCCATAGTCTGAAACTCTATGATGGGATTCAAGAACTTCCTTGCAAGCACTTCCACCCGGAGCCATAGATAATTGAAATCTACAGATATTTCTAGTTCAGAGAACAAGGTTGAAAATATAATCAACTGAGAGATTATTTCACTTCATTCCTCCACTGTGTCAAAACTGTCAAACATGTTGAACGAAAAACAAATGAGAATGAAGACTAATTTGAAAATTATGCTATGGAGAACCTAATGTTAAATTTGGTTTAAAGCCAAGAGGAAATGAAAGATTAGCACAAGCTTAAGAAAATATAATTAGTAATAGCAAACAGAAGAAAAAGCTTAGTATATGTGGACAATAATATTGGGTTAGATAATTGTCTGGTTGCGGGGAGATTTCTTGAATCTTATTGTGGCTTATACATGTCTATATAACTTAACCAGATGAAACACTGAATTGTTGTCTAAAGAGATGCGTGAGAAATGGACATAGCTGTATACCATCAATAATGCGCACTAAACCGATACTGATGTCTGATAGTTTCTTAGAAAATAGAATTAATATACTACACTGATAAAATCCAACTGGAAATCATTATCTAGAAGTTAAGAAAGTTTTTGTAGCTTCAGTGACATCATTTTAGATGAATTCAAATTCTCCATGGTTATGCTTAGTATAACTTTCCATGAACAAATAGAGGATTTCATGCATAGTCCACCCCAAAACTATAATTCTAACAGGTTATCATTAACTTGAATGACAAGAAGAAAGGACTGAAGTGGAAAAACATCATGACCCTAAGAAGTATTGAGCCCCGCATATGAGGAGCAATCATGCCCCAGATACAAATTATTACGATATCATGTAGGCTCAAAACAAAGGGAGAAGTAAACCGTGACCATAACAATTGACCATAGAAGCATGGAGTATGAGAAGAATACAATTTCATAAGTAATAATGGACCGTAAAAAAAACTTTAAAGGAATTCTGTTTAACTAAACATAATTTTCAGTTTAATATCTCCCATCAGATAAGCAATGTAGTTTAAGCATATGCAGCAAAATCAGGAAGAACACAGAGCCTTACTAAAAAGAAACTTTTTCTATTGTACAAACCATTGAAGGAATTAAATTCACAAAATAGAGAGAAAGATCAAATCTCATTTTGCGTTGACAAATGACTAACCAGTAACCACCTCTCTCTCTCGAGCGGACCCTAAAAGACAAAAAATTGAAATATTAGAGCGGCAATTGAAATCCAGTTTAAGTGATTATCAAGTCACCATTTATTAACAAAACAAAAACTAGGTCACCCATAAACTACTTTACCCAGAATCTCGCTAATTTAAGTAAATAAAGAAAGAACACACGAGATCAAAGAGGTGAAATCCATCAAATTCAAATCCCATTTTAATTTTCACCCACAAAACAATAAGAAGCAAATGAAAAAGGTCGTCTCCTAAAAAGGACCCTTCCCACCGACATAAACAATGAACAATGCAACAAAATCAGGCACAATGAAATATAATTAGAGAATAAAAAATTCAGGGAAAATAAAAAGAAAAATGAAAACCCTTACTTGGAGCCTCCAAAACCATTACTAATCAAAAGAAAAAACAAAACCATAACAAGAGACCAAAAACCCAGATGCACAGTTGAGGATTCCAATTCAAATGTCTCCAGAACCCATAAATTCAAACAACAAAAAACGGGGATTTGCACCAACATAGCAAAGAATCCAATAAAAATCCAAGGAAAGAAACAAAAACAAAGACAATTCAAGCAACGACTCGTGGACCTAAACCGTATTACCCGGATATCGAAATCGAAGGAAAAGAGACTCCACCTCTTGTTTGTATGGGCTCTGGCAAAAGCCATTAATGGCATTTGTTGTCTATGGCTTCATTGATTCTTTCGTTCACTTGTTTTATTTCCATTGTTTTAATTTTATATATTTTTACGGTTTTTTTTTAAATGTATAATAATTTTATCTCCCTCTCTCGTTGTGCTTTTAGGCTTTTGTGGAGTCACCGTGGACCAATGCCTCTTTAAGTTCCCGCACGCAACATTTGAATATGTGGATTAATTTTTTTATTTTTTATAGTAGAAAATTACCGAAAAGATTAACCTTCGAAATTAAAATTAATTATTTTCAACGACTTAAAAAGTAAAAAATAAAATAAAATTGATTTTTTTAAAAAAATAAATCATAATTCCTTGTCTCTCAAGAAATCATGATTTTATTCTCATTTTAATTTTTTTTTCTAATTTTACCCTAACTCCAAATATAATCATTAATCTTAAATCATATATACCAAAATCTTAAACACTATTTAAAAAAATAATAATTTTAACTTTAAATCTTAACCCATAAATATAACCATAAATCTTAAATCCTAAATCCTAAATCCCAAATACAAAATTCTAAAACCCAAAACCCTAATTAGAAAAATAACAATTTAAATCCTAAATTTTAATGTACAAATATAACCCTAAACTCTATTTAAAAAATAATAATTTTAACTCTAAACATTAAAACACAAATATAACCATAAACCCTAAACCTCAAATCCAAAATCCTAAATCCCAAAACTCAAAACCCCAAATTTTTAAATCCTAAATCTAAAATCTTAAAACCTTATATCCTATTTAAAAAAAATTAATAATATATTTTATTTTAAATAATAACTATTTAAAAAATAATAATTTAAATAATGTATTTTGTCTCGTGAAAAAATAATATTTAAATGATATTATTTAAATTTTACTGAATATAATGATATTAAGATAATATACAATATTTTTCATTTCATTCTAGTTGTAAACTAAATAATGTAATAATGATTTATTATTTGATTTCAATGTTTAAACCAAATAAAATTGTATTATTTATATTTCATTCAATTCTCATTCCGTGAAACAAACGTCACTTATATAACAATATTTAAACATGTTCATAATTAATTTTATTGTTATCATAATAATATATATATATATTATTTTAATAATAATAATTTAAATTATGTAAATATGTTACCGTACATTAAAAATAAAAGCAAAACAAAATGGGCGTTGACGTTTGCTTTAAAAAAAATGAGCGTGTGGACGTAGTGTTAGAAATTTGCCTCGTTTTCAATTTTCAATTTTCAAATCTTTCTTGTTTAGCAAGGAAAAAAATCAATTTTTTCTTAACCAAAAGAAAACCTCTTTAGCTTTTATATGATTTTTTATCTTTTTTAAAAATATATATCTTTTACATTATAATATATATATATATTATATTTTTAAATATATATTTTTTATATTATAATAAATGTAGTTCACTCCGTGAAAAAATATTAAAAATAAAATTTTATATATGCAATCAAATCAAAGAAAAATACAAATGGATAAAGTAGTAATATGGCTGTAAGATTCGTCTATTTTAGTTTAAGTTATATTTGAATCACACGAAATAATATTTATTAAAAAGAGGAAATTTATTTTGAAGAAATAATTCATTAAATCTAAATCAAATTCACTTACTAATATATAACAATTAAAATGAGAAAGAGATGTAAAAATAGAGAAAATATGTACTATTTTTTAAGATTAATTATATTTTAGGTACAAAATATATAGAATAATTTTAAAAAAATATTTAAATTATTACGATTATGTTTACGAAAAAATATCCAAAAATTAAATATCATTAATTTTTTAAACAAAAGTCAAGCATATGCAACGCACATGTATTTTCTTGATTTTGTGTAAAATCAAGCTTAAGAATTTCCTACTTCAAATTAAATAGCTGTTGTTCCTTTTATTTCGTCGGAAAATAAGTTCCCTGATGCTCAAAGTTCACACCATAAACTGCCACGTTTCACTTTAATAAGTCTGATATCGAGAGCCTTGTAGCTAAGACCATCTTTTGGAGGTAAACTTTAATTTGCCTAAGAATCTCGATCTATACTGGGCGTAGAGGTACTATTTGTGGTGTTTTTTTTTTCTATGTTATGTTGGATCTATTTGGAAATGAGTATAAGTCTTGTATGTTTCAAAATGGTTGGATCACTGTGAGTAAAGAGAGTCCAAGGAATCGTCTACTCAGTTCCATTTAAATATAAAGTTGGAGCCTGCAGCTGATATTAGGTTTGTGTTTTAGTTTGATAGTGAACCTGAATGTAGCCTATAAGTGTTTTAGATCCAATGTAATATTAGACAGTTTATGTTTACTTGTAATGTCAGTTTCAAAAACACATGTAATCAGAATCATAGGTCAATGTTACTGTTTTTGTTTTTAACAATGTAGACATCAAATTATCTTTATATATCTAAGAATATGTAAGTAAAATACATATGTTTTACTTCTGTTATAAAAATTAAGGTCAAATAATTTTTTAATATCTTTTTCGTATTTCGTATGTTTTTAACGTAATTGTAACAATTCAAATATTTTTGATATTTTTAAAAATTATTTTATATATTTTAAACATAAAACATAATTTATATTTTTTTATGAAAGAAAAATTACAATATAATTGATCCTTATTAATAAATAATATTATTATTACTTTAACATTCGATTAAACTTTATACATTACTTGTTACTTTAACATTCAATTAAACTTTATACATTACTTGTTACTTTAACATTCAATTAAACTTTATACATTATTTATACACACAATAATTTAATTAGCATGTATGTGTCAACTATATTGAAGAATTATCCTTGTAAATTTTTAAGCAAAATATATGTATTTTTTGTGTATAATATCTATATAATCCCAAAATAGTATGTTAGTTATAAACAACGTATATATTTAACATATATATACGTATTATATATAATTTAAAAAGTATATATAAATTAAATATATATAATAAAAATTAACTTTTTATTTTAAAACTAATTTAATTATATACGAATTAAAATGTGTTGTTTATTAAGAGCCGATTTAAAGCTATATATATTCCTTTTTGGAAATAAGTCTTTTCTTAAATAAAAATATATTATTTTTAAAGTATTTTTATAAAATTGATTTGCATCTAAATGTCCTCCTCATGGTTTGTGAATGTTTTTTTGCAAAACAAACATATATATTATATTATACTATCCACTATACATGTCGGACATTTATTAAATTAAAAGTTGAAATAATTTTTTATGGTTAATATTGACTTAACTTACAAAGACTTGGTTTGAATAGCACACGGTTTGCAAATTCGTTTTTCACCGTGCGTTGACTTAGATGCTGAATCCATCACAATTTAGTTAAGTTTTTTTCATCACATTCTCTAATTCAATCATTTAATAGGATCATAATTAATAAAATATTATATATGTATGTACTTATATAATATGTTTATTTATATAAAAATACTTTAAAAATTTAGTATAAAATATATATACTCAGAAACTCATAACTAACTTAACCTAATAAGATCTTATTGAGTTAATGATTGTTCAAATTTATAAGCAGTATTACTGTCGAACTCCTGACCAATGTATGACTCTTAAATTTCTTTCAATTTCAAATCGGTCAAGAGTTCGACAACAATGATACTTATAAACTTAGACAACATTTAACTAAATTAGATCTTATTTGGTTAAGTTAGACCCAAGATTCTAACATGGTATCAGAGTTGGGTCTGGCTTGATCGGTGACTTCGATTTTGTCCTTAACAATCTCACCGTTACTTTGTGAAACCATCTCTGTTCGTATAGAGGAGGGTTATTAAGTTTCTTTCAATCTCAAATCGACCAGGAGTTCGTCAACAGTGCTACTTATAAGCTTGGGCATCCCTTAACCCAATAAGAAACTCAATGAAATCTTATTGAGTTAAGTTAGGCTTTAGTTTCTAACAAGTATGATTCATTTAATTTTAAAAAATACATTATTAAAAATACGATAATAAGATATATATATATATATATAATAAAAATATTAATAAATTATTTGATTTTTTAATAATAATATAAAATATCATTAATAAATATATGCAAATTTTAAACTTAATTCAATTTATCTTGATTTGTATAATAATTTGAATAATAAAATTTATATAGCTAATTACGAGTTAAAAATTTGAACTAATCAATTAACATAATTTGATATTAAAAATTCATTTTTAACTTATTTATTTTTAATATATGTTTTATAATTAATAATTTTATCGTTAAATATTTAATTTTAATATTTAGATCTATTTATATTAAAAAAATATTTGTTTCTATATATCGATAAAGAAAAAATTAATATTTCAATAAATTATAAAAATAATAATTTAAATATAATTTGTAATTATTTTTATTATATGATAAAAATAAAAATAAAAATATAATAATAGATATTTAATAAAAAATTATTTTTGAAGAAAGTATTTTTTATTTATATTATATGAAAAAATTAATTATTAGATTATTTATTTGTTTAGATTAATTATAAGAGATAATAGTTGAATTAATATTATATTTCTTGAAAAGATATAACTTGATAATTTATTAATTGACCTTACCAATATAAATATACCAACCGAATAGCACTGTCTATTAATGTCTCTCTTCATAATTTATTTTCTCAAAACTGGGAAAATAAAAAGATTTAGAAAGGAAAAAAAAACAGTTTCAGAGACTGTAAAAAAATGAAAAATTGAAACTAAAAAAAGTAAAACTAAAACTCAAAAAACAAAACAAAGGGAAAATATAAACAGAGATAGGCAGATAGATACTAAAAAACAGAAACTGAAACTGAAAAAATAAAACCGAAAAGGTAAGTAAGAAGTGTCCAATTCTCTTTATATCATTTTCTATGTAATACTATATAAGAGGGAAAATATAAACAGAGACAAATAGACAGATACTAAAAAATAAAACTGAAACATAAACGGAAAATAAAAACAGAAACCGAAACCGAAACGAAAAACAAAACAAAAACAGTTAGACAGGACGGAGGAAAAAAAATGAAAAAAATGGGGGTTGATCAATTTTGAAGGTGAGGGAGGAGAGTTCAATTCTATTACACTATTTTCGATATATTGTTACAAATAAGTTATAAATAAGTTGGATAAAAATAATTAAAAATACGAGTAATTGTATTATAAAATTTTAACTTTTATTAAAGTGTTTACGAAAAAAGACTGATGTTAATTACATAAAATGAAAAAATAAAAATGTGATAAATGAATTGCCGGATGGCTTATTTTAATGGTGAAAACAAAAATGTGAGGGAAAATGATAAAAGTGTTGATTTTTGGATAAAAGTAACTTTTTTTATATATATATATATATTTCAAAATTGCCCTCTATTCAAATGAGTGTGTACTAATCACGTGAATTAAATATTAAATATGATATTTTATCTTATTTTGAAACTTTTTATGAAATTATTATCATTCTTTCGTTCAACTAAAAAAAATCACAATATTAGATTTTACTTTTCTTAACAATTCTTGTTAGTACTTATAATATATGAATTAATGTGCGCATAACTTGTAATAATAATAAATAAATAAAACACTTTTCTTTTCATTAATAATTATATTTCAAATTGAATGCTCTGCTATTATATAGGTTGTTTTGATGCGTCACCGAAATCATTTTATAATATATATATATATATATATATATATGTTTTTATGTGTTTGTTAATGAAATAAGGAGTAATTCTGATATTTATTAGAAATCGATTTAAAATATTATATGTTTTTTAAAAAATAATTATTTTTAAATAGTTTTTTATCAAAAGTATTTTACATCTACATAGGCTCATAGTTTGAGAAAACAAACAAATATATTATACTTTTTTAGCTAAATAAATAAATATATTATATTATACAATCCACTATATATGTCGGATATTTATTATGTTAAAAAAAATCAAATAAATTGTTACCATCATATTGACTTTATAACCTATAAAAAAAATTATTAAAAGTTTTACAAAACAAAACAAACAAATATATTGTATTATACTATCACCTATATATGTCGGATATTTATTAAGTTAAAAAAAAACATATAAAAACATATTGGGTTGAATGACACGGTTTGAAATTTATTTTCAATATATGTGTACGCTTTGATGTTGAATCCATCAAAATTTGGTTAATATTTTTCTTGCGTGTTTACCGTTCATTGTATAGAAATGTTGAATTTGATCATCCAATTAAATATTGGATTAGATTCAATGAATAGGATTTATAATTTTTTTTGCCTTTTTTTATTATATATTATAATTTTTATTAACAATTAATATCTAAGTATTTCATATTTATAAAGTTTCATATATCAAGTAACAATTTAAAACTATAATTTACTAAAAACTATAATAAATTAGTAATATTTAAATATAAAATTAACTATAAGTATGAATCAAGAGAAATCAATGACAATAGAATCTTTTACCACTTTACAGTTAATTACCTAAAAATAAAATGCATAATAAAAAGTGATAATATATATATATAATCCCTATTTAATTTTGTAGGTTTTGGATGAGATAATAAGAGATGGCAAGGAGTTACACTAACCAATCAAATCTTAATAAATTTATAATTTTTTTTTTGTCAATCATTAAATTTTTCAGATTCATTAATAATAATTTATTTATTTTTCACAATCCTAATTTTTTCGATTAATAAGTTAGCAGAGAAAACTTGGGACAGTACATAAGCTTAACTTGTAAACTTGTTTTTGTGGTTCATTTACTTACTTCTTTTATTTTAATCTATAAAATTAAACATTATTAAATATCATTTAATTTTAAAAAAAATTATTTAGAACCTATGAATAATATAAAAACACTTGTCTGTTTGGATTTTTTATCGACAACATTGCACTTGATCTTAAGATGATTAGTATAGTGAATGTATGTTGTAATAAGAAAAAATGTTAAATGCATATAAAATTGCATCATATGCTAAACACTAAATAATTTGTTTACAAAATTATTTTACCACATAATATATTATAATTAATATATTTATATAAATTTATGTGTTTTTGTTGAAAAAACAAGAAATAACTCTAAACAAAAGAGCTCTTATTATTTTCTTCATTTTTTCATTACAATTATATAGCTATTTATAAGGAAATTTTACTCCTTCAATTACTCTTTGAATTAAGCATCCATTGATTTACTTCTTGAATTAAAAATTCCTTGTTTTACTCGTTGAATTAAAGATTCTTTGTTTTACTCATTGAATTAAGCTACTTGTTTTGCTCATTGAATTAAGCTACTTGTTTTGCTCATTGAATTAAGGTCCTTGTTTTGCTCCTTCAATTAAGGTCCTTGTATTATTCCTTGAATTAAGAACTAATATCCAATACTCCCTCTCAAGCTGGATCCAAAATGTTTATGGATCTAAGCTTGGACAAAAGTCGTTGAAACTAATGAGAAGCCAAGGGCTTGGTGAAGATGTCAGCCAGTTGGTCGAAGCTTCTTGTATAATGTGTCTGAATCACTTGTGATTGAACTTGTTCATGAATGTAATGACAATCAACTTCAATGTGTTCCGTCCTCTCGTGAAACACCGGGGTTGATGCTATATGCATGGCTGCCTGATTGTCACAAAATAAGGACATAAGAAGAGTTGTAGGAACACCTAAATCACATAGAAGACCTTTAAGCCATATCAACTCACACGCAGTTGAAGCCATTGCACGATACTCAGCTTCGGCACTTGATCTGGCGATGACAGTTTGCTTCTTACTCTTCCATGTGACCAAGTTTCCACCGACAAATGTATAGTAGCCAGTGGTGGACTTGCGATAAATTGCATTCCCTGCCCAATCAGCATCACAATACCCCATGGTTTGTGTGTTGTCATTCTTATTCATAATGATACCACAACCCACTGATCCTTTTAACAAGGGTCAAATGCTCAAGTGTCGGGGAGTGCATGAATTGGCTCACAATACTTACAGAATATGTGATGTCAGGTCTGGTGATTGTTAGGTAGATCAACTTACCAACCAGTCGCTGGTAATAACTTATATTCGTGAGTGGCGTGCCCTTCAAGCTAGGTTTGAGCATTCTGTCAAGAGGGGTAATGGTTGGTTTAGCATCACTCATGTTAGCTTCCTTGAGCAAATCTAGGACATATTTCCTTTGGTTAAGAAAGAGTCTCTTGTGCAAGGTTGCCATTTTTATACCAAGAAAATACTTCAATATCCCAAGGTCTTTAATTGCAAACCTTTATCTGAGGGACTGTTTGAGGTTGAAAATCTCGTCAGCATTATCACCTATAATTATCAGATCATCTACATAAATCAGCACAACCAATTTTCACATAGCTCCTGTGCGAACAAATAGTGAAGAATCGGCATTGCTGCTTTTGAAACCAACACTAGTGAGAACTAAGCTTAGCTTGGCATACCAAGCTCATGAGGACTGTTTCAAACCATAAATGGATTTGTGCAATTTGCACACTAAATCCAGTTCATTGCTTTGAGGATGCCCGGGTGGCAATTTCATATAGACTTCTTCTTTAAGATCACCATGCAAGAATGCATTCTTCACATCCATTTGGTACATGGACCACCCCTTGTTCTGACCACGTACGCAGCACTCTTACTGTGTTCATTTTTGCAACATGTGCAAATGTTTCTTTGTAATCCACCTCGAATGTTTGAGTGAATCCCCGAGCCACCAATCTTGCTTTATACCTCTCAATAAATCCATCTGACTTGAATTTGAGCTTATAAATCTATTTGCAACCCACGACTTTCTTGCCTTTTGGAAGTTTGGTGATGCTCCATGTGTTGTGTTGATCTAGGGCTTTAAGTTCTTCTTGCATGGCTTCCTTCTACACCTCTTGGCTATTTGCCTCATGAATGTTTTGAGGCTCACTGTAACTCGATATAGTGCTGAGGAATACGGCATAGGTTGGTGTCACTTTCTTATATGACACATAATTTGAGATGGGATGTGTGGGTTTGTAGGTGAAAAATTCTTGAAGTCTTGTGGGAGGTTATCTAACACGCAATTGATTACGTCGTGGAGCAAGAGGAGTTATCTCACACTCGTTCACATCTTATACCATATTGTGAGGATCATCTTGATTATCACCATCTTCATGCAGTGTACCATTAAGAACAGACCCTTCATTGTTACTTTCAATGAGAGATGTATCAATGTTGACATGACTGGGATCTTATTGTTGTAGAGCCTCAAGTTCGATTCTTGGTAATGGAAACACATCCAAGATGTCATCCCCTTGACTTGTGATTTCATGTGACTTGCTGAAAAAAGGGTTAGTTTCATAAAATTGAACATCTTTAGACACAATTAACCTCATAAGTTGGGGATCATAACACTTATATCCCTTTTGTGTAGATGAATAACCAAGAAAAATACATTTAATAGCTCTAGGATCCAATTTATCTCGATGATGAGATTGAATATGTACAAAACAGATACAACCAAAGACTCTAAGGTGTGAGAGGTTAATTTTCCTTCCTTTCATGACCTCTAGAGGAGACTTGAAATCCAAGACTTGGTTAGGTAATCTATTGATGATGTAAGTAGCTATCATAACCCCTTGGGACCATAATCTCTTTGGTACATTCATTTGTAGCATTAATGCTCTAGTTTTTTCAAGTAAGTCCTGGTTTTTGCATTCAGCTACACCATTTTGTTGAGGTGTGCCAACACAACTTGTTTGATGCATAATGCTATGAATCCTCAAATATTGTTTCATGATATGAGACATGTATTCGGTGCCATTGTCAGACCTTAAGGTTTGAATTTTAGAGGAGAAATGATTTTTAACAAGGTTATGAAAGTCCTTAAATACTTCCATAACTTCATTCTTAGACTTTAAAAGATATAACCATGTGACTCGAGAAAAATCATCAACAAAAATCACAAAATACTTATAAACATCAAAAGATTCATTAGTTGGTCCACATACATCTGAATGAACTAGTTAAAAACACTTACTAGCCCTAGACAAGGAAGAATTAAAAAGCAATCTAGTGGCCTTAGACAAGTGGCAAGTTTCACATGCAATTGCATCATTTCCTAAGTTTGGAAATAAAGTTGACAAAATTGGTGGAGAAGGGTAAGCTAAACGTTGATGCCATAATTGATTATCTTGGATAGGGTTAAACTTGGCTTGAAACCCTCTGGGATTGCTCTTGGATATGTAATAGAGACCATCTAAGTAAAACCCTTCACCAATCATCTTTTTGGTGGCACAATCCTGAAAAATGACATTGTGAGGAGAAAAAATGGCTAAGAAATTCAAGGTATTTGTGATTTTTCCTACAGACAGAAGTTGGAAGGGAAAGAAAGGTACATATAAAACCGTCGACTCGATTTCATCTGACATTAATTTTATTTTTTCCTTTCCTAAAATATTTACATTCTCATCATTTGCAATTGAAACTTGAGAAAGATTTGCTAATTTTTCAAACTTATAAGACTTTGACACATGGTTTGTCATATGATCTGTGGCACCTGAATCTACAACCCAAAAATCATGCAACATATTTATTTTAAGAGCAATTTTAAAGGCTTTTATGATACCTTGCATGTCCTCTTGTGGTATGAGTTTTGTATCTGCCAAGAAACCTACAAACTTGCCTAGCAATGCTGTCGAGTTTCCTTCTTCTATGCTATCCATACAGTCAAGTCTAGCTCCTCCTGTCTTGCTTTGAAGATACAACATAAACTCATTCATAAGTTCAGCTGGATTCGCTGTGAAGTTTTTGAATGGATCAGACCCATTAGATGTAGAGGCAGAAGTATGATTTGCACGGTGTACAATACGATTCACTTTTTTGTAAACCCTTATTCTTTATAAAATCAGGTTTTAATTCTGGATGTAGAATCCAACATATATCCTTAATATGGCCCGTATAGTTGTAGTGTTGACACTTCAAGTTTGGATGCTTCCCTTTGTACTTTCTCTCGTTGGTTAGATAGGCTCTTGCCTCAGGTGCACTAGCCATTGTATCCTTATTCATGACTTTCCTCCTTACTTCTTCACGTTGAATTATCGCACATACATTAGTGAAGGAAGGAAGTTCAGTATTCATGAGTATATGGCATCGTATATCTTCATATGTTGAATCGAGACTGGACAGAAGTTGAAATATCTTATCTTCTTCCGCTCTTTTTCGTAGCAGAGCTACATCGGTTGTATGAGGACGATATATTCCTAACTCATTCCACATGCTTTTCATGCTTCCTAAGAGTTGTACAAAAGGCTTACCATCTTGTTGCAGATTTGAGATGTCCTTCTTTAATTGAAAAACTTGTGCAGCATTGTTTTGACTGCCATACATTTCCTTGACCGTCTCCCATAGTTGGTATGCAAATTTAGAGTAACTGAATATTTCAACTAATTTATGTTCCATGAAATTTAGGAGCCATGACATAACCAACTGATCCTTACTAAGCTAGGATTCATAGGTTGGTGAGGAAACATCAGGTACTTCGATGCTTTCATTTATGAATCCCAACTTGGACCTTCCACCTAGAGTCAGAGACAATACTCTTGACCAAGGCAAGTAATTAAACTCATTCAACAAGACTGAGCTTAATCTTTGATTTGGGTTGACATCCACCTTATGCATATTCATTAAGGAAAGCACTGATGAACTTTCAACTTCTGATCCTAGCGGCTTGTCTTCCGTCATTTCAAAAATTGAAGATGCTAAGATAATAATAAAGCAGAAGCAAGTTAATTTTCCTACTCTGATACCATGTTGAAAAAAAAAGAAATAACTCTACACAAAAGAGCTCTTATTATTTTATTCATGTTTACATTACAATTGTATAGCTATTTATAAGGAAATTTTACTCCTTCAATTACTCCTTGAATTAAGCATCCCTTGATTTACTCCTTGAATTAAGGATTCCTTGTTTTACTCTTTGAATTAAGGATTCATTGTTTTACTCCTTGAATTAAGGATTCATTGTTTTACTCCTTGAATTAAGGATTCATTGTTTTGCTCCTTGAATTAAGGATTCATTGTTTTGCTCCTTGAATTAAACTCCTTGTTTTGCTCCTTGAATTAAACTCCTTGTTTTGCTCCTTGAATTAAGAACTAATATTCAATAGTTTTCAAACTCTATGGTTTCAATAAAGTGTCTCTTCTATATATGTATTTTCGAGCATTCAACAATACAAAAATGGAAACTATTATCACATAGGATTTTATTAATCGAAAATAGTTTAATATTACAAACCCTCTTTCTTTCTTTATTTTTAAGAAGATGACATTTTGTTTAATGCAAAGTAATAAACATTTCAAAATTCTCAAACTATTATATATGTTGAGTTCATCAATAGCTTTTTAAGTACTACACTTTATTCCAAATAGTAAAGCTATTCCAAAGGGAGCTTATAACCAATAACCCAAACCTGTGTTCCTAAGAATGTTACTATGCAACAATACCCCATGACGAAACAAAAAGGCAAGCAATCTAGCACACAATGCAACACCATATCATACTACATATTAGATATAAGAAAAGTATACCCTACCAAAAATTAAAAATATAGAACCAAAAAACATCAAATGACACCAGCAACAACCAACTATCAAAACAAAAACTAAGATGACTTTAGCATATTAATCATCAGATAAGGATGTTAAACTATCACACGGATTTAATCTCTTAAATATAACCACATCATTAATGACAATCTCTCTTAAATATAACCACATCATTAATGACCATCTGCAAAACAGAGACGTCTTGTAGTTAGGAATGTTAATGGAGGCGAAACAAGATTGGGAGTGCTTTACTTAAAATCGAAAATAAAATTTACATTATACTTGAAATTGAAAAACCAGAAAGTATAATTTTGAAGAATTACTATCAGATAACAATTATTCCTTTGGAGCTCCAAAAACCAAATTTTAACTCCTTTTAATTTAAAATGATTCAAAATCATTAAATTTAACAAAAAATATCCAATTAAAAATAATAATATGTTATGTATACTTAATATGTTTTGTTTTATTTTTCTCATAAATATTAAAATATATGTGTTTTTATCGGTACAAATATACAAAATATAATAAGGGTTTTTGTCTATAATAGATATATATCATGTAATAGTTTAAAAAAAGGTTTAATTGTGTTTTAGTTTAAAAATAGACAAAATTTAACCTTAAACTTGAAATCACTTTTTTTAATCAATTTTATTTAAAAAAATATATAAAGAAAGATATGTTAGTTCTATTTTACAAAACATAATTATTATAAACATAAAAAAATATTAAGATCTTATAAATTTATAATTAATTTTAAATACACAAATCTCTTTTATCGTATCATATCGTATATTAAAATTTTATTTTAAAAAATAAAAAATAATTTATTTTATAATAAAATAAATTAAATTTATATGTATATTGAAAATAATATGCTATGTATTTTGATAATTCATAAATCATATAATACATTATTATTATTATTATTATATTAATTATAATTACGATAAAAAAATAATATTTATAAAAAGAATTAAATTATAAAAAATAATTTTGAAACCTTGCAATCCAACTTTCTACCAGATATAATACAAATATAGAACATTATATATTACAAAATATGTATGAAAATATTGTCTAATATAATATTATTATAATTATTTTTATTATTAATATAGTAAAATATATAAATTATATATAACTAATTATATTTTAATATTTAAATAAAATTATTATTAATAAATATTTGTTATCTTAGTAATAATTAAAATTATAATAATATTAAAAATATGTGTTCAATATAATTTATTTTTTAATTTTTTAATTTTAAATAATTTATTTTTAAAAATGTCAATAATTTTTATTAAAAATTATCATAACTATTTAGTAAATTTTTTTATAATTTTATAATTATTATTTTAAATTATTTTATAATAAAATTTTGATAAGGTATTTGTTATAAAAATTATATATTTTTTATTATATAAATATAAATTATTATTTATTAAAAATTTAGATAAGGGGTTGGGAATTAAGGAAAGAGAGAGAGTTAGAAAAACACGATAAATTGTTAAATTATAATTTGTTTATTTTTAAATTAAAACTCATTTTAGTCTCTATGTTTTTTGTTTTTTTTTTTACTATCTTATGAGATATGCTCTAATGGACAAAATCTATTATAATAATCTATAAAATATAAATTTATATTTTTGGATATTAGAATTGAATTATGTCAATCTTTGAAACAAAATCAAACCCAAATCTAAAATTTTAAATAAAATAATATTTATTTACATATTTGGATATTATCCTCTATTATTCGAACGCGTAAAGAATTTGACATCTCTACTTCTAACATCATTTTAACTAAGGGTGTACATATATTTTCAAAAACAATCCAAATGACTTAATATAAAACTAAATCAACTTATTCGTATTAGTTTGAGGGTTTTATTCGAGTAAATTTTATTAAAGTTATAATTTAGTGTACTATATTTTTAGTTAAACAGATTAACTTCATAAATATTTTAAGAAATGATTAACCTACGCAAGATTATTTCATTAACTATAATAAAGATACAATTTAGTATAATAATTTTGTTGATTAAACAAAATAATAATACTAATTTTTTAGATTTATTTGAAATTTTTACGAAGTCAATGTGCTTATTTTACTTAACTAACAAAATTATTATACTAAATTATATTTTTATTATAATCAATATATTAATTTTACTTAGGTCTACCTTATTTTTTAAACCAAAACTAAGTCATATTTCTTTATTTTTCTAAAAAAGAGAATTGATTTTGTTTTAAAGTTTTTTCTTTTATACATTTTTATTTTAAAACATATTTTCAATCTAATTAAAATTTAAACATAAATGATATCATTAATAATTATTATTTAATACAAAATTATTATTATAATTATATATTTATAATTAAATAATGTTTATGGTCATTAATTTATACTAATTTTATACAAGATAATCTTACTTATGTTCATTAGAGATTATTTTAATTGGAGAGATAACGTAAAATTTCCATATTATGATATTATCATTTAGTTATTTAAATTTTAAATTTTTTTTAGTAACTTAGTTAAAAAAAATAGATGAATTAAATATAAATAATATTATTTTAATAATTTTATTATTAAAATATTATTTTTTATTATCAAGTGATTAAAACACAATAAAATACGAGTCATTAACAAGAATAAAAGTAAAAATTAATATAAAAATAATTTATAAAAATTAATAATAATAATATTCTAACATAAAATTATTTAAATACATATTTCTTTTCAAAAAATAATCAAATATTAAAATAAAAATAGTAAATATTTTGTAAAAATATTTGACATTAATTATTATTTTACTATTATTAAATGATAAAATTTTAATTACTTTACAATTAAGAATAATATTTTAATAAAAAATATTAAAATAACATTAAAGAAGTCCCATTTTATTAAAATTGATGTACTAGAAAATATTTTTTTAAATATGATAGACTACATGCATAGTAAAATTTAATCTGAATTATTTAAATGATATTTTTTCCTATTTTAGTTAAAATAGTTTTAATTTAATATATTTTTAGGGTTTTGTTCATAAAGGACGTATTTTATAAGATAGTGTTAAAAAAACTAAATTAAATTTTAATTTAAAAATGAATAAATTATAAACTAATGAACAATTTTACGATCATCCTTGCTTTTCTAAATCCACGTAACTCTTTCTCATTTCCTAATTGTTAATCCTTTCATCTAAACTTTTAATAAATAATAATTTATTTTTATTATAAATAAAATATAATAAAAATAATTTATATTTATATAATAAAAAATATATAATTTTTATAACAAAATAACTTATAAAATTTTTATTATAAAATAATTATAAAATTTTAAATTATTAAAATTATTGAAATTTTTTTAAAATAAATTATTTAAGATTAAAAAATTAAAAAGTAGATTATATTGAATAGATATCTATAATGTTATTATAATTATAATTATTACTAAGATAACAAATATTTATTAATAATAACTTTATTTAGGTAATAAAATATAATTAATTATATATAATTTATATATTTTACTATATTAATAATAAAAATAATTATAATAATATTATATTAGATAATATTTTTATACAAAATTTAAAATATAATATTCTATGTTTGTATTGTATCTGGTAGAAAGCTGGATTGGGAGACTTAATAATTTTTTGTAATAATTTAATTATTTTTATAAATATTATTTTTTATATCATAATTATAATTAATATTATAATTATTTATTAAATATAATTATAATTATATTTATTATTAATAATAATAATGTATTATATTATTTATGAATTATCAAAATGTGAGGTATATTATTTTCAATATATGTATAAATTTATATTTATTTTATTATAAAATATATTATTTTTTATTTTTTAAAATAAAATTTTAATACATAATATAATATGATATGATAAAATAGATCGATGTATTTAAAATTAATTATAAATTTATAAGATTTTAATATTTGTTTATGTTTATAATAATTATGTTATTTAAAATAAAGCTGTAATATTTTTTTAAAATAAAATTAACTAAAAAATATGATTTTAAATTTAATTTTTAATTTTGTTCATTTTTAAATTAAAATACAATTCAACCTTTTTTTTTAACTACTTACATGATATTTGATTATTATAGACAAAAACCCTATATTTTTATCCGTAGTATCTAATACAAACTCCAATTAAGAATATATATAGTGTCTTATTCTTATTGTAGTCTTTTCTTGTTATATATATATTTTAAAAATAATTGTATCAAATTTTCATATTAGTTAACCTATAAAAAAAATTAATAAAACTTTTTAAAAATAAAAAAAATATTTATTAATTCTTACCAAATTTTTCATATCACATTTCCAGTTATATTCTATAAAATCTTCGAAGCACGTTTCTGGATCCTTATAAAACATAGGCCCGCCCAACCAGATTGGATAATTTTAACTTTCTAGACCCTTCGAAACTCAGAACCCTCTAGAGCCCTAAGCTTCCCTTGACGCCTTATTTCTCGCCAAACTGTTCCACTCATTTCGATCTCTTTCTCTCAACAATTCGCAGCTCAGCATTTCAATCACTTTCCACAACTTTCTGAGCTCTGCCTATCGCCATTTGTCTCTCTTAACCTCTTGAACTTCGACAATGGCCAAGTATGGAGAGGGCGACAAGCGATGGATCGTAGAAGACAGACCAGATGGAACCAACGTTCATAACTGGCACTGGGCCGAGACTGATTGTATCGAATGGTCTCGTAACCTTCTCACCAAGCTTCTCACTGACCTCACTGTTCTTGACGGCGAAGGCAATCTCTTCATCAAGATCAAGAAGGTCGACAAGGTTGAAGGAGAAGCGTATGTCAATATTCGCAAGGGAAAGATCATACCCGGATACGAAATCAGCGTTAAGATCTCTTGGGAAGGTGAGGCTAAAGACCCAGATGGTAAATCTTTGCTTAAAGTTGATGGGCTTGTTGAGATTCCATATATCGCCGACGAAAATGCCGACGAGGACCCAGAAGTAAAAATTTCGGTGAAAGACGAGGGGCACATTGGGAAGACATTGAAGGAAGCTATGGTGGTTAAAGGAAAACCTTTGATTTTGGAGAAGGTTAGGGTTTATGTGGAGACTATGGCAAAGGGTGGACCTGCAAAGGATGAATTGGAAACCAAGAAGGGTGCCCCAAAAAGTGAGAAGTCGGTTAACGTTGTTGCTTCTTCAGCTCCGATTGTTAAGGAGACTAAAGTGGAGAAGAAACAAGTTAAGAAGGAGAGTAAGAAAGGGCTTAAGACGATAACATTGACAGAGAAGTTTAGTTGTAGAGCTAGGGATATGTTTGAGATATTGATGGATGAGAATAGATGGAAAGGATTTACGCAGAGCAATGCTAGGATAAGTAAGGAGGTTGGTGGGGAGATTAGTGTATTTGATGGATCAGTTACAGGTAAGAATTTGGAGTTGCAGGAGGGGAAGCTGATTTTGCAAAAGTGGCGATTTGGGAGCTGGCCGGATGGAATTGATTCAACGGTTAGCTCTATTTTTGATCCGAATGCATTTGTTTGGTTGGTTGGTTTGATTTGTTTTATATGAGCAAGTTGAGTTATTTTTGTTTGAACTCTGCAGGTTCGAATTACTCTTGATGAGCCTGAGCCTGGTCTCACAGTTGTTAAGCTGACTCATACTGATATACCCGAGGAAGACAGGTATGTAATTTGTTAGCTAGCTAGCTAGCTAGCTAGTTAATGTCCACTTTAAGTGCTTTCTTAGAAGCCCTTCGAACTATTTACCATTTAGGTGTTTGACATTAGTTAGGATTCTTTTTGAAGTGTTTCTCATTTTAGTTGAAAGTGATTTTTAATGGTACAGAGCACTTAAGGTGTTTGACAATTTTCAAGAGAAGTGCTTGAGAAGCACTATTAATGCTTTTAAGAGAAGTAATACTTTTGTAATGAGTAGTTTTAGATGTATGTTTCCTTTTTAAAATAATTATTAAAGTATCATTTAAAATCACTTCTAACATTTTTTATCCCAAACACTAAGTGCTTGTTTTAAAATCACTTTTAACTAAACAATTCATTTTAAATCACTCCTCTTGAAATTACTTTTAAAAGAAGCACATTAAAATGAGCCCTAATACATTTTAGTAATAATTTTAGGGTTAGATGCTTCTCAAAATTTACTTCTATTAGATATTGCCAAATACCTTTAAAAGTTCTTTAATCTATTTAAAAGCAACTTTTCAACCAAAAGCAGTTTCGGCCAGGTCTTCATTTGTTCGTATTTCTTAGATCTTGACAAATTCCTTAAAAATCTCTTTAATCTATTTGAAAACACTTTGTCAACCAAAGGAAAGCGATTTCAGGCTGTCCTTGGTTTGTTTGTATGTTACTTTTGCTTATTTATATTGAATGAGCTAATTCCACTATTTATGGAAATGCAGATACGGAAATGCGACTGTGGTGGAGAACACAGAGAGGGGATGGCGGGATCTTATCTTCCACAGAATACGAGCAGTTTTTGGTTTTGGAATTTAAGATCATTTTATGATAGTTCTTTCCTTGCAAGTTTGGATTATTTGTCATTTTACATCTCCTTCATCAATGAAACACGAAAATGTTGGAATTTTCTATATAATCTGAATGTTCTTATATTTTAAGTTGAATACTCTTTCAAACTGGAATGCTGGCCTATCTGTTCACAAGTTCCAAAATCCATCATCCAACCATTTTGTGTTGATTGCTTTTTATGTGGTTTACATTGAGTTTTAGAATATAGCTTTATCCTAATTGGTATATGTTAGTGTGTCAAAGAAAGTGTCACATTGATTAGAAAAGATACTAGTACGCATAAGTAGTATGAGTATTTTTTTTAAGACGCTTATTTTACTATACTCTCTTTACATGCATGGTTTCTTTGGGAATTAGTTTTTATGGTGTCTGAATGTACATCTGAAGTTTAGCCTTGAGTTAGATTATGATTTGTGTAAAGCTGATCACCTATATTCGGTACTAGGTTGTTTATCCATGGGACATCTTAAGTGGTATAGAAGACATTTGAAGTTTAGTCTTGAATTTAGAATTAGAATCATGGACGATTTATGTTATGGAACGAAGTTTAGGGTTTAGGACAATGCGAGACAACTCAATAGAGGAGGATGAGAGTCAAGCTGAGATATACATATTATGCAGAAAAGTTTTAAGTTTTAAGATATACATATATTTAAAATTAAATTGACAAATACGAATATAAGTACGTACAATAAGAATAAATATAATAATAATAATAAATACTGTATAAACATGTATAAATTGCACAAACAGTCACTACTACATTCGGGTGGCTATTTTGATTGCAACACAGAGGGAGTTATGCTTTTGCTCAACTCCATAAAAAGTGCTTTTGGATCACTCAGGAAAAGTAATATTGCTATCGACTGAAATCATACTAATGGTCCCTCTGATTATGAAGTATTTTTACTGCCAAAGACATTTTCTGAATCTTATAAGCATAAATAAATAGAGCTTAAGCATATCAAGTTGGGAAGATCCCTACTTAGAACCCAAAAAAATATTGGTAAGTTATTAAAAATAAGATCCTATATTAATTTTGTTATTAGTTTTAAAGGTGTTATTTTTTGTTATTTTTAATATTTTTTAGAATGTTAATAATTTTATCCCAACTTAGACATTTTTGTTACTAGTTTTATTGATGTTTAAGTTGAATTATAGTTTAATGTTTAATAACATTTAATTGAACCATTAAATATTTGCTATAACATTATTTTTTATTGTTTTAAGATTTATGATTTTTTTTATAATTTATTAAGAAGATGTTCTCGTGATTAAATAGGAAAAAAATATCATAAATATTTTGTGGGGTAAAAAAGTACATTTTGTACTCCAACAGAAGGTGCTTGAAGTAGTATATGTACAACTTTAAGTATTCCTCCTAATAAGCTTCAAGCTTCATTGAATTATGAAGAGAGAAACTATGAACAATGAAGAAAATAGGCATGAATTGAAATTAGCAAAGACAATAATATTAGACAAACTTTTGTATCATTTCTCTCACTTCATCAATCACAAGCCACGCTTTATGTCCTCCAATAACTTCTGCTTTCATCTCCCCATCTTTCCATAGCTGCAATATAATATACATGCTTGTATCATTATCAGACATGGTCAACTCAAATTTGGTCTGCTCAAAGTCATAGAGATTAACACACCTGAATTGTAGGCATTTTCTGAACCGAGCGTAGATTGAAAAGAGAAGAAGAAAGAAAAAGTTAAAACGTTAGTGAAGGTGAGCAAGAAAGAGAAGAATCAAAAGAACATCAAGTGGTATATTGGAATGTTAATTATGTTAGGTTTGTTTTTGAGACTACCTTATAAATCACTTCTATCAACGAAAATAAAATAAAAAAAAACAATAAAAATTTATAACATCTAATAACATGAACAAGATTTAATTATACGACATTTAATATTGAACGAATATAGATGATACTAATTCAATTTAAATAACGTTTAATTGAACGGTATTGAAAATAAAATTACGTGATATATATTTGTTAATAGTTAAAATGAATGAGCTGGATATAAGAGTATTATTATCGTAGTTATAAATTATAAGAATGTTATTTTTATTATTTTTTAAAAAATGACAATTATTTAAAGTAATTTTCGTAAAACTCATAAAAACAAAAATATCACCCTTGCCTTGTATTGAAAGATATATGAGTTGTATTGAAAGATATATGAGTTAGTGTTAAAGTGTGTTATTTTTAATGTCACGAGTTTTAAAATTATTAGTTTTGTAGTATTCCCAAACATGTTTCTAATAATAAAAAAAATAGTTTAGAATCTTACACGAAAAAAGTTCATTATATTCCATAGTTTTCTAACTAAAAGTGCTTGATCTGAAATCAGTTTTAACACAAACATAATCCAATGAATCCTTTTACTTACAACAATATTGGCACGCTTCACTAAAGCTTGAGGCACCTTATTGACATCTACATAATAGAACTTCATTCTGTCACTCAAAAAAGGAAAGAGTCAAATATATAAAAAAATCATCTATAGTAGGAAAGAGGAATGGTACATAAAACTATAAACCAATATTGGTTGAAATTGGAATAGCAGTGAATTACAAGTAAATGCTTGGTTTGTATATACAAACCAATTTCAATTAACATCTAACATGTGTATAACATAAGAGAGACAGATACAGAAAATTTACTTGGTATCAAATTCAGCAGCCAATTTCTCCAACTTAGGCTTCAAATAAATGCATTTCCGGCACCAAGAAGCCATCCTGTGTTTAATTAAATACATCAAAACCACATTCCAACGACATCATAATATAATTTTCTAATAGGCCGAAGTTAAACATTGAATAGATGTAAATGCTATACTTTTTATTAAAGTAAAAATATATGAAAGGGATATAATTTTTGTAATTACAAACTTTAAGAATGCAATTTTTATAATTACTAGTTTTAGGGTGTTTTTTATTTATTTAAAAGAAAGTATACAAATAAAGAAAGAGATTAAGGAATTGAAATAGTACCAATCAATGAGAATGGGCTGAGAAAGCTCTTGGGCATTTTGTAAAATTTGATCAAGATGATCACAGTCCTTAATTGGCTCCATCTCAACCATTGTGGGTCTTGATGAATCAAACCAAGACACCTTTGCTCTAAACTGAAGATCTCTTCCTCTTGATACCTTCTTGCAATCTCTGTTTCTTTGATAATCAACCCAATAAAACCCAGAAGTTGCTTTTGGCAATAACACAGAGCTTCCCCAATTCAACAAGTAGTGAGCTTGTGGTTGTTGATCTTTAAGATATTGAACTTCTCTAGACAGAACATGAGAGTTTGCTGCTAGAACTGACATTTTATCTTTCTATGAACAAAAGGGCTTTTCACTTTGTTACAATACAAGTGAGCTCAAACACACATATTGGTAATTGGGTACTAATTAAAATGGTGGTAATTTCAAAAGTATAAATATTTGAGCTTTTTGGAGTTCAAATGTGTTTGATTCTTCAACTCTCATTGTTTGGGTTTTTGTTCTAGTTGTTTCGAAAAAGGAGATAGAGGTAAAGCTTATCCTAAAGGTGAGTTGGAGATCCATAAGGGGTCAACTTCTTACTAGCCACTTGGTGTCAATTTTGGCCGTCATCGAATTCACTTATTATTTCTCATATATTATTTTAATGTTGTCTTGTATTTCTTAATTTTTAAATTTTATTCCCTTATTTTTTCTTATAATTTTAGTAATTTATTTTTAACTCTTACTTATTTAATCTAAAATTTAAAAATAATTTAAAATTAAACTTCATAAGTATTGAAATTAATTTTGTGCATCTAACGTGACAATCAATCTAACGTTACAATCAATTAATCATCAAAAAACTTCTATATTAAATCCAATAAATACCTAATCATCCTATAAATGTCAAAAATAATTATCATAAATGGATAAAAATTTAATGATTATTTTTTAATTATCTTAAAAAGATAAATACTCAAAATGTTATCATTTAATTATCTTAAAGAATAATTAAGAATATATATCTACAAAAGATAAATATCTATAATGTATAAGTGTCTACAAAATTCTAACAAATAAATCTTAATTAGATAGGAATAACTATAAGGTTATTTACTTATCCTATAAATATTCACATAGAATAACATAAAATATATCTTATATCTTTAAATCACTTAATCAAAAAACAACTTTTATATAATTATTAGAGTAAGATAGTAGATCTCGTTTATTCTTATTACTGACTTAAATATTAAAGCGTCAAATACATTATCATAAAGATAATTTAAGGTTTTAATAATTTTTTCATCTTGTAAATTTTATGTAGAACATTACGAGAAGTATAAAAAAACAAAGTGTAAAAAAAATTTAAAAAAAGAAAAAGATGAAATTGTAAGAAAAATTAATGGATATATTCAAATTATAAAATAATAATAAAGAGATTAAGGTGTACAATATAAAAATATATAGAAATTATATCATTTAGTTAATTTTTCATAAAAACATTGATTTTTTTTTAAAATAGCTTATTTAATTTTATCATTAGTTTATACAATATATTATAATTCTTCTTACTAATCCAACCAAAATTATATAAGTATACGAGAATAAACATTAATAATTAATCTTTTTAAAATGTTTTAATATGTTAATATATTTATTTTGATATAAGAATAGTAATAGCAAAGTAAACTCTCTTTTTTTCAACAATGTATTAGCAAAGTAAACTCCTTTGATAATATTAAGTATTTTATTTAATGTACTTAGCTTAAATTTTTTTAAAATTTAAAACACAATATAAATTGCATAGGAAAATATATGTTACTATTGAAATTTAAAATATATTTTTTTACAAAATTATTTTATACATTATTTAGACTTTTATATAATACTAATCAAACTCATGAGTTTTGTACTTGTTAATTTATTATTTAATTGATAAAAGATAATATTTATAATAATTAATCGAGAAAAAATTGTTTGTTATTCAAGATAAACAATCTTGTATAAAAAATAAAGTATTATAATCTATTTTTTAATATTTTAATAACTAATAATTTATTAATTAATTGATAAAAAATAAGATTTAAGATAATTAATTTAAAAATAATAATTATTTATGTTATTGTTACTTATGATAAACAGAATTATAAAAAAATAACTATAATATAAATTATTGTTGATATTTTAACTATTAATAATTTATTATTATTAAAGATAATAAATAAATTATATAATAATTAAAGATAATAATAATCATTATTTTAAAATATATAATCAATTTTATCTAAAATTTATAAGAAATAATAATAATTTATATATAATAATAATAATAATTTCACTAAAGTTAATTAATATTTATAATATAAAAATAAGTGAATTTTGTCTAAGAAAACAATAACAAAACCGACACATATAACATTTATACAATAAAATTTTAGCTAGAATATGTTATATATTATGTGTTAACATTAGTCATTGATATCCTCGTTAATTCTTACATTTTTTTTTCAAATTTATAAAAATAAAAGTTAAACACTATCCAACATACATCTATCTTCATATTATAGGTAAGATTCTCTTCATTTACACCTCCTAAGACATCTCACACCCAAAAATACTAGTATCATCTTCATTTTTTTTATTTATATTAATTTTTAAATATTAATTATCCATTATTGTTCCTATTAATAGAAAACATGGAATTTTTTTTTTCATGATTTTTATTGGATATTTAGAGATATAAATTAAAGAACCCACGGTTTTTTTAATATTTTAATATTTAAATTAAGAATATATGAATTAGAGTTGATAAATAAAAATAAAAATGGGTTGATTATCTGGGGGCTTATAGTTTGGATTTAAAAAAAAAAAAAACTTAAATGACTTTTATACCCTTCTCCTTCCGCTACTTCCCTATTCTCTCCCTCGAATCTGCTTGCTTTCGGCCTTCTCTCTTCGCAATGCTCTTCCTCGGACCTCGGTCTAAGCTTTAAAGTCTAAACCTTGCATACGAGACAAATGGAATGATCTGAACGAAAGTTAGCAAAAGAGAAAAAGCACTTTCTGTTAAGGAGTTGAAGAATTGCTTCTTCATATCCGGTGGGTTTTCTTTCAACTTTGGGTTCAAGTATCTGCTTCAATTAAATCAGGTTTGATCTTCATTTGAGACGAGCTCTTTTGTAATATATATATTTTTTCCAATTTATTTTACCACCGTTTTTTGGCTATTACGAGATTCCCCCCAATTTATAGAGCATTGACTGGGGTTAATGTTATTATTTATTTGATTTTGATTTTGATTAGCTTTGATCATTCGAAATATTTTAAAGAGTGCGAGTTATGAAATATTCTATTTTGCTTCTTCTTTTCATTGGCCCCATAACAGTTCGAAGTGATTTTCGATTAACCCTACGTGGGTCAGCCATTGTTAAAATTAAGCAACTTCTTTGATTCGATCTCAACTATTAACCCTCTTTCAATCAAGTTCAACTTTCCATCATTTTGTTAGATTGATAATCAGTCGTCGGTTAAATCATTAGGCTAAGCGAAGATTGAGGTGTGAAATTTGAGTAGTGGGCGGAGATTCTGAAGAAGATGGTGTTAGTGTTGGCATTGGGGGATTTACACATACCTCATAGGGCTGCTGATCTCCCTGCTAAGTTCAAGTCCATGCTTGTTCCTGGAAAGATCCAACACATTATTTGTACCGGAAATCTTTGTATCAAAGTACGTATAGTAATTAAATCATGTTATTCTACGTTATATTTGTTCCATAAGCATGTGAAGCATTCAAATTTAGTTTAAGGTTGATTCCTCTTCTTCCCCACTTAACTGTGTTGAATAGTAGTAGTTGACTTGGTTTGTTTGAGCACAACAATGTGACCTAGGGAAGTTAATAATCATTGCTTGGTTCACATATTTGCTTTCTATTTGTTGCCTCTTTGTTTTCAAGTATGTTTTAATTTAATGGGTATTTTTAAGAGGGGGTTAAAATTTGTTTGTCAGGGTTAATCGGGTCAAAATTGTCAGTTTGGGTGTAGAAGTTGGTAGCAATGACCTCTGTTTTTGGTACTTAACTGTGTTGAATAGTAGTAGTTGACTTGGTTTGTTTGAGCACAACAATGTGACCTAGGGAAGTTAATAATCATTGCTTGGTTCACATATTTGCTTTCTATTTGTTGCCTCTTTGTTTTCAAGTATGTTTTAATTTAATGGGTATTTTTAAGAGGGGGTTAAAATTTGTTTGTCAGGGTTAATCGGGTCAAAATTGTCAGTTTGGGTGTAGAAGTTGGTAGCAATGACCTCTGTTTTTGGTGGTGGTCTTATGAGTTTGTTACTAGTTCCATATATTCTTTTAGATACTCGTACTAGACTACTAGTAGAAATGCATTGATTAGCTCTAATAATCAAACCTCAAGGTAGTGCCATATGATTATGGCACAGGCTCAAGTGTTGCATGCTTAGTGAGACACAACAGTTGGCTAATTGAAAATTCTGTTGAGTCTCCTTATACTTTATCTTTGTGATTGACATTCAGTCTCCTGATATGATTGACAGGAGGAACTCGGTTCAGTTTTACCTTTTCTCTGTTTGTCCAGTTGAATGAGTTTGTGCATCAAAACGATGTGAGTGCAACTGGACTTCTGTGAAAGAGTGGATTTATGTGTATTTTGGGTTGTATGAGTAATGAGTTATGACTATCTTTTCTTTGTTTTTTTTTTTTGCGAAAGTCCCTCTTTTCATATCCTCCTCGTCACTCAAACTCAAATTAATTAGACTTCGTGGATTCTTTTCGGTGAGGCATATGAAATGTCAATATACTATTCTGTTGGAACTTTTTGAGAATCTATTAAAGGTTCATTATAGTTGCCTGTTCCACACTTCTTCTTAAAGCCCTGGTTACCTGCACAAAAAATTTCTACACTAGTGGTTGATAGTTAGTGTTACTGGAAGAAGAAGGAGGGGGGGAAGGCTTAGGGGTTCTCAATATTTAATTTGGTTTGTGTTAAAAATGTGAAGAAAGATTGATAATTTCTTTTTATTTAAATCTCATACAACATAGATGTGGCTAATGCTTGTCTAGCTTATGGGATATTTGAAATAAACCTCCTCTCTCTTTTTTAGTGTTGACTTTAGGTAGTTGTTTTTTTCTTTCTATACATATATTCCGTTCTCTAATTTCCACTTAAAGTAATATAAATTTTAAATCTTGGAGTTCAGTCATGACTAATATTCAGCAAATAGATTTACTTGCATGTTTTCAGGTGATGATCTCTCATTGCTACTGCCTCAAGCTCAACAATGTGCATGTCTAGCAATCTATTTTTGAAATACTTACCTCAAAATAATGTCAGTGATTTAGAATCTAATCAGTGATGCTTTCAGGAGGTTCATGATTATTTGAAGACACTTTGCCCAGACCTGCATATCACTAAAGGCGAATATGATGAAGACACAAAATATCCGGAGACGAAGACACTAACTATCGGTCAATTTAAGCTTGGATTATGTCATGGTCATCAGGTATCACTTTTTCCTTCCTAACATTTTCTTATTTTTGCTTTTAAAACATAAAAACTATATTTAGGAATGTGTGGTTAGACCTTTTCCCCAGATGTGATCTGAATATTATTCATGGGAAAAAAGAAGTTAGATCATTGATTGAATTAATAAACAGAATTATAGTTTGGATGATAATTTTAAGCTAATATATTTGTTCTTCAATTCTAAATTGTTATTTTATTTCAACTTCTCACCTATAACACAAATCAAATTAGTGTTATTTTATTTGAAGCCATATTTGTTTTGTACTTTCTACCAACCACTAACTTTCGCTTAACCTGCCTAGATATTGCTGGTGTTACTTTCGTCTTCCCATGCATTTCGTTCATATCTTTATCTCGTCATTTTGGTCTTCTTTGACTTTCATTATCTTTATACAGCATTATTCCCCAAAGAAGTCAATTAATTCATCAACTTTATCTTTTGAAAACTTGATCCTCTGATGAAATATTAGTTTGTTTGTTGTTCTAATATTGACCTCAAGTAGAATGTGCATTTGATGCAAATCTACCAATTACTATTCCCCACATTATTTAAGATCTTAATTTGGGAACAATGAGAAGGCATGAGGATTTTGGGGAGTAACAATACTGAGGCCAAAAGAGTGGGTTCTTTTAGCCTAAAAGGGTCAAAATCTGAGGAATAATTGCTAAAACTATCTTTGCCTTCGTAACAAAAGCATTGCAAAGATTTAGTTTCTTTATATTGTTTCCGTATTTCATACTTTCACGGTTTCACCCAATAAAGGCTTAACTCTAGTTTTGCCTTTGATTGCTGAAGGTTATTCCATGGGGAGATCTCGATTCATTGGCCATGCTTCAGAGGCAGTTGGATGTAGATATCCTTGTGACAGGTCACACCCATCAGTTTACTGCCTACAAACACGAGGGCGGTGTGGTTATAAACCCGGGATCTGCAACCGGTGCCTATAGTAGCATCACTTATGATGTTAACCCAAGCTTTGTTCTCATGGACATTGATGGCCTTCGTGTTGTGGTCTATGTTTATGAGCTCATTGATGGGGAGGTTAAGGTTGACAAGATTGATTTCAAGAAAACAGCATCCAATACTCAATAGGCACTTTGAATACAAATGAATCGGTAATATTCATTGCTATAATTGTTTCTGTTTATGATGAAGTTACTCCATTATCCTTTTTCGTTCTAGGAAGTTGTTGACTTTATAGTGATTCGACAGCCAGGGATATTTATCACATGTTTTTATTTGGCCTTGTCTTATAAATTTGATCGTTCTGATTCATTTGGCAACTATTGTCTTAATCTCACTTCTATGTTTGTCATGACTCATGACACCTAATTTAACTGCTATTGTATATTATCTGTAAAAGGAGATTGCCCTTATCATAGATCTCACAAATTAAAACATAAATAATTTTAAAATCAAAATGTAACCATGAAAGCTCTTACATCCCTTTCAAGAAAACTGACTTTGCAGAAGTAGGTTCTAACAATGTGTATGTAAATTGTAAAACCCTTGTTGGGTACTATGTTGGTGTGTTTCAATCAATAGCTTGGGCCTTCAATTCTTCAAGCAAAAGCAACTTATTTTTTTCTGTGTGTACTAAATGTAATTTATTTTTCTAATAAATTTGTAAAATATCATAATTTCATTAGATATGGTAGAATTTAATTAAAGAATATAGGTAATCGGTGTTGTTTTGACTCATTATATTAAAACAATATTACTTAGTAGCGTTATTTTAGAAAAAGCACCAAATAAAAATAAAATAAAATAAAATATTTTAATAAATTTTTAATATAAAACATTCAAATAATATAAATTGTTTTTAATTTATTTACTTTTTAAAATTAAATAATTAAATAATATCAATTATAATCTAATTTATTAAATGATAGGAATGATATAATTTATGGATGAATTTAAAAAGTTGTAATTTTGTTAAAAAGTCTTAAAAACTATTCCAGTACACACCCAAATGAGAAAAAGCTTTCACAACTAACCTTCCTATGGTAAATAAATTAAAAAAGAAGATTAGTTTCTTTGTGAAATTGAAAGGTGAAAGATGGCTAGATTTTGAGATCATCCCATGTTACGCTTAAAGAAAATGTTTTCTTAAAAGTAATTAGAAATATAATTCTTTTAAAAACTTATATTATTAAAAGATATATCAACAATACTTTTATATTTATATTATTATTTAAAAGCTCTTGGTTATTTGTAGTAATGTAATATGCTTAATGTTACATGATTTTGAACATATAACATCCAAATTTTGATGTTATGTTAGAAGCTGTGGTTAGAAAATTAAAATTATTAAATGGGTGTAACATACTTTAATACATGGATTATTCATATCATAGACATGAGTAGTGGAAGTCCAGTTCTGACATGTGAGAAAACAGACTTCAAATGGGGAATTAGACTTTTCTTGTTTGCTTCATATTACAGTCTCTCACTTTATACCAGCACTAATGCATACACATGACACATGACACATGACACATGACACATGACACATGCCTGTTAATAATGTATGGCCATTCTATTAATTATGTGAATATATCCATTTATATCTCATAGAGTCACATCTTTTCTTTTCTTTTCTTTTCTTTTTGGTTTGGCTTTTCTAGTGCATGCGAGGGCACTATCAACTTAAAGCTAATCAAGTTAATAACACTAAAAATGAGAGAGAAACAGTTGAGCAAACTTGAAATTATCACTCTTGAAAAAAAAATGTTTTTGTGGGCGAATTAAAAGGATTACATCTTCAGCTCCATTGAATCCTTCAACTTGATTTTTTATAATTTTAAATAAATTTCTTATCTATAAAGAACTCGATTATTTTTAATATAAAAAAAACAATTTTTATTCTTACTAAATGGAGTGTGTTAGTAAAAGATACAATATTATAATTAAAATACATTTTACTTTGATTATTTAACAACTATCAAAATAAATAATCTAATTATATCTATAATTATTCAACTAATTGTAATATATAATAAATATAATTATAAAGTATTTGAATTTTAAACATAAATATTATTAATTTTAAAAATAAAATATATAATTAAACATATTTTTATTTATTTACGAAGAACTCTCCCCAAAAACTCATGTCCAAATATAGTAGACCTTCGACGTAAATAAACTTAACACCCAAACGGATAATGCAATCAAATTATATTATAAGATTGGAACGTGTACGTATTTATACGATAAAACAAAGGTTTTATTTTATTTTATGAAATACTATAAAAGAATGTCTATTACGCTGTTCGTTAATATCAAACTACTAAACTTTGATTGGCACGTGTAAGTATTTTTTGACTAGATTTAAGATTTCCTAGAAACCCTCAAAATCGTATCATATTTTAAAAATACTTTTAATTACAATTTAATTCAGGCATTAATTCTTTTATCAAAAGAAAAAATCAAGTATTAATTCACATTTTATAATATAATTTTTTTAAATAATTATGTTACTTCAAATTTTAAACTTCATATATATCTAAATAAATTATATATCATTAGATAATATATAATTAAATTTTGTTAATAAATATTTTTATAATTATTAAAAATTATTATAAAATATGCTAACTTATTTTTTAACTATATTCTAAAGTGATTATGTATAAAAATATAAGTGATATGTACATATTATGATAAGATTAATGAGAGAAATTTATTTTTGGAGTAAATAATTTGATACTTTCTGCCGGTCTAATGGGTTGTGTTTTAATAAAGTAGTCACGAATTTATTTATTTTTATAAAATTATTATATTTTTCTTATATTTTATATATTTAAAATATTACATTAATAATAATACAATATTAATAAATAAGTTTTCTTAATATTAAAATAATTATATATTAATTATTATAATATAAGATTAATTATATTTTATCTCGTTGATGGTATTAGTAATTACTAAAACTTATTTGTAAAATAACAAAAATAATACTTTTAAAATTTATAATTATAAAAATAATATTTTTTATATCCAATTTATTCATTTTCACTATTAAAAAAAATATGATACATAATTTCATATCAAATACAGTTTAACTTAAACTACGATAATTTTGATACGTTTAACTATTAAACATTGTCTAATTAAATCCATTCATTGTTATTCAAATATTATATTTGTTATTATAATTTGGGTATTTCTTTATTTTTTGAAATCTTTTTCATATTATATCATATTATATCATAATATGTATATTTGTTTCTTTTAAAAAGATAAATTATATCAAAAATACCTCAAGTTTTAAAATAATATCACAAATATCTTAGATTTTTAAAAATATCATAAATATTTATAGGATTTTAAATATCTCAAAACTTAATTAAAGTTGAAGTTAACGGTAATAAATAATAATATTTTGTACATAAAAATGAAAAAAAATAATAAAAAATCAAGAAATACTAGAAATAAAATACAAGACATCTTACGATGTTTATCACAAGAAATAGTAATTAGTAAAAAAAATTGAAAAAATACAAAAATTAAGATTAAATCTTAAATAATGAGATGAATTTAAAGATTAATCATTAATAAGAATAAGGAAAATATTTTCAAAAAAAATTATTATAGAATTAGTAATAAAGAAATGGTTATTAATATTACAAACACAAAAAATAATATATAATATATCACTAATTGACAAATAAATCATTATAGATAAATTATTAAAATCCCTCAAAAAAATAAAAAAAAATTAGATACATTTATTTAGTAGCAATTCAAATATTAATAAAAACACATTTTAGATAATGACTTTATATGTCAATTTTAGCAATGTTAGACAATAAAATAATAAATAAAAAATATGTTTTATTAAGAATGATTTATGAAAATCTAGGATATCAGAAATTAAAATTCACTTTGTACCCTAGGTTTTTAATTAATATTAATGATAAAAAACTCAAATCAAATATTAAATTCATCTTATGAATTTGAAAGAAGAAATTTAATGAAAGAATAAAATCGTCTATTTTTAATACACTACATAGTAGGATATTCATTAATAAACAACCATAATAATTCAATATATAGACAAAATAAATTTATATAAATAGATTAAAAAAAATAAAAAATTGGACAAATAATAAAAATAGAAATATTAACCGACTTTAAAACTATTTTTAGTATACTACATAGTAAGATATTCATTAATAAACAACCATAATAATTCAATATATTGACAAAATAAATTTAAATAAATAGACAAAAAAATTGGACAAATTGGACAAATAATAAAAATAGAAATATTAACCGACTTTAAAATACAAGAAGATAGAAACTATTAAATATTTAATAATAATTAAATATCAAGAAAGATAAAAAAATATAAACAAATAAGAGAAAATAATAAAATTTGTTGTAATACATGAGATATTAGGATGCTAGAAAAATATAGATGTAACATAAAATCTTACAAGAAAAAATTTAAATATTCAAATGATATAAATTTAGAAAATATGATTTTTAAAAATATAAGAAAAAGTATAACAAATAACATTATAGAAAAAATATTTTTAGAAAAAAAAGTATAAGTGACAAAGTGACAAGAAAATAAAAAATATTGATCATCAGAAAAAATATAGATGTTGGATCTATAATGAGAAATGATATTACGTAAATTAATATCCTAACAGGCTTCAACATGACAAATAATTTATAAAAGAATTCATAGAAAGCAAAAATCTTAAAATAAGCTTTTAAGATATAATTGGAACTTAAAGAAGAATCAGATATAGATGATACTTGTAGTATTCATCTATTAAAAGAAACTGAAAGATAAATAACTAAGAATATGATTACTCTTCATTAGAAGATGAATAATTTGTATAGTATTTTAAATTGAAACAATACTTATATTAATGTATGATTGAAATTCAAAGGTTTCACTTGTTAACATTTACATGCATATATAGATATAATAGTTAATATGTGTGTAGTTGGTAAATATGTATTCCAAGAATAACTATGAAAATAAGCACACAAAAATTTAATTGTAAGAATTATTAATAATATTACAATAAATTTTAATAAAGTCTTAACAGACAGATACAATAATAGAAGGAGAAAAAATTTATATTTCTACCATATATCAACAAGAAACAATAGTTGATTTACTAATATAAAGTAATTTTTTAAACTTATATAATTTTTTTATATAATATATAGACAAAATGAGTTTAAAAACATTAAATAGTGAAACACTTTATGTGTCAAAAATAAGAAGATTTTTGATGTATGAAACCCAGTTTTTATGGAACAACATAAAAGACAAAAATGTAATGAGATAGACAAAAAACAACAACAAAAACCTAATTTAGAAAATATTTTATTAGATATAGAAGATAAACAAAATTTTTTTCTTAATAAAATCCAAGCAAATATAACCTTAACAAGTATCAAAAAAATATTAAAAACAATAAGCTTAAAAAATCCTTTAGATACAAAAGTAAATAAATCTAAAATGATTCCTAATATAAAACTAATAGACCATAATGAAGTCATTTAGAGTAAAACATATGATTTATATTCCAGAAGATATGATTGAATTTAAAAAATAAACACAAAAACTTTTGGAACTTAAAGTCATAATACCAATTAATGTATCTCACTTTAGTTTAACATTCTTAGTCAAAAAAATAAGCTTAAAAAGAAGAGAAAAAAGAGAATAGTAATAAACTTCGAAGTATTGAATAAAAAAACTATTAATGATACATATCTTATTATAAATAAAGAAAAAAATATCATCATTAATAAAAGGGAATAAATATTTCTCAAATTTTAATAGTAAAAGTGAATTTTGACAAATAAGACTGGATAAACATCTTAAAGAAATTATAAAATATTTTTCGTATTTACATAAATGATATTTTAATTTTTAGTAATGAATTAAATAAACATTATTTGGTTATTATTAATAATCTATAACAATGTAGGAAAGAATGCATTATACTTTCTAAGAAGAAAGCAATAATTGTTTAGCAAAAAATTAAGTATTTATAGTTAGAAATCGAAGATGAAAAACTTAATCTATAGTCTTATATGCTAAATAAAATTGAAAGATTTTCTAGTGAATTAAAAGATAAAAATCAATTACAAAGATTCTCAAGATGTGTAATGTATGTTGAAGCATGCATTAATAAGCTTGAAAAAATGCAAAAAGTTTCGCAAATAAAATTGAAAAAAAGATCATAGTTGGAAATGAACATAATAAGATTATTTTGTACATGAACAAATTTACCAATTTTATATCATCTAAGTTCATATGATAAAATGATAATTGAAACAAATATTTCACACGAATATTAGGGAGTAGTTTTAAAAATAAAAGTAGATGACAAAGATGAAGATCTTTGTAGATATACATTAGGAATTTTTTATGGCCCAAAATTAAATTATCATAGTAATAAAAAAAATACGTAATTGTTACAAAAACTATTAATAAATTTGCAATATAAGTAATAAGTTCAAGATTCATTGTCAGAACCAATAACAAGAATTTTAGTTATTTTTAAAGATTAATATTACATGCTATTATAAACAAGAAAAATTAGTCAGATGACCACAGTGACTTAATCAATACAATTTTGATGTCAAACATCTTCTAAGAAACAAGAATAGTTTAACAGATGCCCTTGTAAGAGAATTAATACATTTAACTATTTTTGTTCTTATAAGAATGAAACACTACAAGTTTTATACCTATAGAAGTCTATTATAGATACATGAATTAAATGGAAAGAACTTAACAGTTCAAAACCAACATTATATCCAAAAACTCTAAGCACAAATCCACATATGAGATTTATTCTAAAGAAGGTAAAACTTTTAAATAAGGAATTGAAAATGAGAAGGAAGAACATGTTAGCTCAAAAGGGAGTAATATTCCTGAAAAGAAAAGGAAAAAACTTAATTGGGTTGAAGAATTAGAAAAAAAATATCAAAAAAAGATTTATCTGGTCTATAATGATGCAAAACCATAAGTTTACAACAATTGACATAAGCAAGAAAATCTATTATCAAATTTAGTTGAATAACTCTGAGAGCTTTCATTAATAAAATAGAAACTGGAGGTAATTATGTCAACTATAGAGTACTAAAACTATTAAATAGAGATATAGTTAAAAATTAATTTACAACATTACAACAACAACCATTGCCACCAAGAAAGTTGAAGACCCTAAGAAAAATGGTATGATCACCATTATTATTTAGAGAGATGTCTCTCATAGAGACAGTAAAGATGGTACGATCATCGATACTATTCATAAAAACATCTACAATAATACACTAGTCATTAAAGATAAAAAAACAATACAAGAATTTAAGTAAATCACAATGATTGAGTCTCTATAACTTAGCAAGAAAATATACTTAGAAACATATTGAATATATGAAATTTTCCACTACAGAAAAATGATTCTCTGTAAGTAGTAAATTTAATATTTTTGAAAGAGCTTATCTAATTTTTATTTATAAAGCTTTCAACATAGGTTTAATTGAAAACTTATATCCGTAAATTAATTTAAATGAATTAAATTATTTTTTAAAAATTTCAATAAAGTTATCAAAAACTTAGAAATAAAATCATAGATTAGGGATTTACAATACTAATAAAGAAATTCTAAAATCAATGTTTCTAAAAAATGAATTCAATACAAATGAGTTCTATAATCTAAAAAGACACATGCTAAGTTACATTTATCATGAATATAAAAAAATGATAACTTTTCTAAAGTCAAGGTAAATTATTGGACTGATAAAGATATAATCACTTTCCATAAAATATGACCCTTATTGAAAAAGATGGTAAAAAATTTGTAAGTTTGAAATAAATTCTAACAATAATTATATGAAAAGATTTCAAGAAACAAGAAATGTGTTTTGTTTTAATGCCAAGAAAATCACTAAGATCACAAATATATTTATTGCATTAAAGATTGAGAAAATGAAGATGTTTCATCGTCTATCTCATCAAAAGAACTGTCAATAGAAAATGATAAAGAGAAATAAAGATGTAAAACCACATATTCACTCGACAAATCATGTCAAAAAATGAAAGCCTTAAGTCCAAAAGATAAAAGTAGAAAGTTGGGCGAATTATTAAAGCATAGGTAAAATAGTAAATTTTCACTATTATAAATAGGAATTCCTTGTTTCTTAAAAATAAATCCTTATTTTCATTAGTTGGACAAGGCTTCAACAATAGAAAACTTTATAATCTAAAAACTATTTATCTAACAATTATGTATCTAAAAACTATAAACAGCTAAGAATCTATGTTTTTAAAATCACGAATATGTTTAATTAATTTTTAGATATTTTTTGGTTTCAAAATAATTCAAATGATAAATACTGGAAGAATAGTACCTGGAGGCATTCAATTGCAACCAAAAAACAATAAAGATTGAACATATGTATTAACCAAGATTGTGAGGGATGAAACAAAAAGAAGTTGGAAATGTGTAATTTAATGTGTGTCGCGACGGTAAAAAATTGTGTGCACGACACAAGTGTATTGGGTCAGAATTCAAACGCATATGAAATCAATGCTATCCAACGATGGAAAAATATATGTTGTGACATCCTAAAATTTCTTGATCATGATCTATTTTCTCCTCATCCTTTCACTGTGTATTCCACCCTGTATAAACCCCTCACCCATTCATAAAAAATCAGCCATAAGCTTTCTTTTCTCTCTTTCTCTTAGTTTTAGTTTTCTTAGTTTCAAATTTATTCTCTCAATTTTGAGAGTTGAACAAGTTTTAATTTATGTAATAGTAATTTTGATTCAATGAATAGTTTGGTTTGATCTGTTTAAAGGTTTTCTAGATACATATCAGTACTTAAGTTTTGTACGTTTAATGATACAATTGATGTATTAATTTTAATTGTATTATTTCATTTTTAGAATTAATTGTATGTACTATTTTAATGCTATATTTAATTTACTCATTATTTATTAAATTAATCATGTTTGGCTAAAAATGATATAGGATATTAGTAATGTTTTTATGTTTGTAAAATATTAATTTAAGTAAAATATTTTAAAAAATAAATTGATCTTTATTCCTTCATTCAAGAATTCGATGAAGTTTATTATAGAAAAATAAAAAAAATGCCATAATTTTCATAATAAACTTAAAATATGAAAGTTAGATTTAGAATTTGATTTTTTGGATATGATTTAGAGTAATAATCTTAGATTTTAGATTTGATTATATGGATTTGATTTAGAATCATACTCTATTTCAAAGATTTTTATAAGAAATATTGTTTGAAAATATATTGACAACATATTTTTTGTAGTAGATTTAAAAATCTAAAAGTTAGTTATGAGATACATCAATTTTAAATCCAACTATTAACACCCTAAATGATAATCTAAATTATTTGTTCTGTATTAGGCTGTGATTAAAAAGTTTACTATTTTTTTTTTATAAATAAGTCATAATTTAATATTAATCAATTGTTAATCTACAACTTAGGATATTTTAGTAAAAAAAATCAATAATATTAATTTATATCTTTAATAATTTAATTAATATAAATAAACATAATTAATTAACTAATATATCCATAAATTCTCCATTGAATAACTAAATATTTATTTGTCTTATACTTGTTTAATAAAATCTATCTTTTATGATCGAATATTTAAGTTTATTTTTTATTTTTTAGAATTTTGTTGCATTATTTAAAAACTTCATAGATTTTATTTAAATTGATCTTAAAAGTATACTTATCGTATCACATTTTAAAAAATGATTTGGCACTTACGAGTTATTTAAAAATATATAAAATTTATATATTAAGTTTTTGTACATCATAATGCATACACTCATTTTCTATTATCTAGTAAGTCTAAATTGGTCAATAATATAAGAGCTTTCCTATCATAAGAAAGGTATTAAGACTTGAAGGTATATTAGGTATAATAAAAAAAGACTAACAACTAAAAAAATAATGTAATGAATCAATTAAATTTAATAATGATAATTATAATTTTAAGTGAATTTAAGGTCTTGATTAAATATTTATTTATAAGATTTATAAAACTAATAAATAAAGAAATTAAGAGAAAGAAACTACTCCCAAATATATATAAAAATAAACATAAAAAAAATTATAAAATTAAAACAATATTCAAATATATTTTAATAAAAAATTTAAATAGTTATTTTTAAATAATAATCTAAAACTAATAATAATTATCATTGTAATTTCATATCAAAACTTTTAAATATATATATATATAATTAAATAAAAAACCTGATACTCTTAATTATTTAAAATTATTAATGATAAGGATGTTAGAAACTTTTTTATAAATCTTAAAAATATATACAAAGATAACATTTATGATAATTTTCTTTCAGAAAACCGACATAATATGTAGTTATTAGTGAACGGTGCTAAATAGTTGTAATTATAAATTTAAAATATATAATGGTCTCATTTATTATTTAATTACCCTTCCGTAAGTCCGTATGAATATAGTACTACAACTAACACATTGAAGCACAGTGTGTCTGTTAATTTATTATTGGGCCCACTCATCAAAAACGCGTTTGAGAGCAATTACACTGGAGCAGTGGTCTACTGCTAAACAGCTTTGCTAATATTTTATTACACCAAAAATTTATTTAAAAATATATTACAATTTTAATTAATTATTATAAATCTTACTTAATTTAATAATAAAATATATTATAATAAATAATAACATACATAATTTCTATCTAGATAATATAATACACAATTGATTAACTTAATAATTAATATATAATTTAATTTACATCAAAGTTTAATTAAATTAATTATTATATAATATCTATTTTATTTAACATAGAAAGAAAAATACATGATATGTTAGATTCAATTCAACATATAATTAATTAATAATTATATTTTAATGATTTATATACTTAAAAATTTAAGTATTAAATACTATTATATATTTTTTCATTACTACTACAAAAAAGTGTATTTAAGTTGGTTTTTAAGTCAGTTCTACGTGTTAATTGACGCTACATTTATAGCGTTGGTCCTACGTGTTAACCGACATTATACATTTTTCTTTTCCTTTTCTCTTATTTCTCCATCATTTTAAAAACAAAACGTATTTTCCAACGATTGTAACCCAAAAATGACTCACTCACTCCTCTACTCTTTCTCATTTTCTGGCCACCTTCGACCATCAATTTTGACGTCATTTTATGGGTTTTTTCTTTCTCTCCGATTTCTCTTCTAGATCCCCTATATTTTGAGCATAATACTCAAAAAAATTATACTTATTTTCTCACTTACAAAACACTATTTTTTCTTCATTTCTTTCATTTTGTCACTTCATTTACTCTTGTAAGTATTTCTATGAATTATTTTACACTTATTATTCATATTTTTTTATTTTTTGTATATTATGTGTTATTATTTATGTGTATAAATTTTTGTGTTGTGTAGGTTTTGTATTTTTATTCAAGTTTAGAAGAGAAAAATATATTTTTATTAATTTATTTATTTTAATAATTTTATGTATTTAATTATTTGATATATATTAATTTATTTTAAGCAAGTAATTTTTAAAAATTATATATATGTATAATATAAGATATATTTTTATACGTATATAATGTATAATGAGTTTATTAATATATTATATATATATATATGCATAAAATATGTATTATTATTAATGATATACATTTATTTATATATATATATATATAAATTATTATATATTGTATATTGTTAATATTGTATATTTGTTATATTTGGTTTTTATGTATTTATTTTTATATATTTTTTAATAATTAAGAAATTCATATATAATAATATCTGAAATATATTGGTTTGATACATATTTATGATTAATGTCACTAATAGAAAATAGACAAATTTTGGATGTCAAAGTGTAAAATTGTTTAGGATTACATTTCTGGAGTTAAAAGTTTATTGAAATTTGTTTGTAAAAATAATAAAAATGAAATCAGTATGATTCGATGTCTATGTGTTAAATATAAAAATGTGCAATTTCATGATATTGATAAGGTTAAGTATCACATTATCTGTAGTGATATTCTATTGTTATTTATTTTTAATTATTTTAATTTTATTTTCTTAAAACATTAAAACACAAAAAAAATTATTTTTATTTTTTTAATTTTAAAAATCAGTATCTAATAACATAATCTTTGTGAGAACATTTTTTCTTATCATTATATTATTTATTACGATATATATATATTTGCATATTTATTGTACACAATTCGTGTTCGATCAAATAATACATGAAGGCACTCAATTGGAACCAAAAAAAGAATAAAGGTTGAACATATGTAATATGAACCAACCAAGCTTGTAAGGGATGAAATAAAAAAAAGTAAACACACAATTTGATATGTGTCACGATGGTGGAAAATTGTGTGCTCAGAACGAGTGTATAAGGTCAAAATTCAAATGCGTATGAAATCAGCATTGTTGCGATGGTAAAAAAATGTATAATGTGACACCCTATAATTTCTTAGTTAGAATATATTTTCTCCTATGTATAAACCCCCACTCCTTCACAAGAGAATTACCTCTTAACTATCTTTTTTTCTCTTTTTCTTAGTTCTAGTTTTTTTAGTTTTAAATTTCTTCTCTCATAATTTTTAGAATTGAAAAAGTTTTAATTTATGTAGTAGTAATTTTCAATTTAATAAATAGTTTAGGTTGATCTTTTTGAAGCTTTTTCAAATACAGATAAGTACTTAAGTTCTGTACTTTGAAAGATACAATTAAGATATTAATTTTAATATTTTTAGAATTAATTTTATGTACTATTTTAATGATATATTTAATTTACGTATCATTTATTAAATTAAGTATGTATAGTTAAAAATCATATGAGATATTAGTAATATTGTTATACTTGTGAAATATTAATTTAGGTAAAATATTTAAAAAAAATAAATTGATTTTTATTTTTTCATTCAAGAATTCAACTAAATTTATTATAGAAAAATATGATAACGATATAATTTTCATAGTAAACTTAAAATATAAAAGTTAGATTGATTGTATGTATATGATTTAGATTAATACTCTTAGATTTTAGATTTGATTATTTAAATCTGATTTAGCATTATACTCTATTTCAAAGATTTTTATAAGAAATACTATTTGAAAATAAATTGACGATATATTTTAAGTAGATTTTAAAATCTAAAAATTAGTTATCAAATACATCAATTTTAAATCTAATTTTTAATGGTCCGAATGAGAATCTAAGTTATATGCTACGTCTTAAGTAGTGATTAAATGATTCATTATTTCCTTATAAACAATTTATAATTTTATATTTATCGATTGGTGATATTTGCCATAGGATATTAATTGATTTTTATTAACAAAAAATTGATCTATGTTTTAGGATATTTTCGTACAAAAAAAATCAGTAATATTAATTTATGTCTTTAATAACCTAATTAATATGAATAAATATAATTAACTAACTAATATATCCATAAATTTTTCATTGATTGACTATTTATGTGCCTAATAATTGTTGAATCAAATCTATCTTTTATTTTATGTTATTAGTGTAGATATTTCAAAAGCAAAAATTTGTGACATAATATTTAGATTTATTTTTCACTCTTAAGAATTTTTTTGAATTATTTAAAAAATTTATAATTTTTCTTTAGATTGATTTTAGAAATATATTTATCATTTTTTACAAAATAATTTATACACTTATAAGCTATTTAAAAATATACAAAATTTATGTGTCTAGTTTTTTTTACATAAGTATGCAAACACTCTTTTTTATTCCCTAGATGTATAGATGCAAGAGCTTTGACGTTACAAGAAGGGTATTAAGGTTTAATTAAAGTGATGCATATTTGAATAAATATCATAATTAACTAATTAAATTTAGTTATAATAATTATAATTATAAATTAATTTAAGATATTAAATGTTTAAATATTTATTTATAAAATTTATAAAACTAATAAATAAGAAAATTAAAACAAAGATACTACTCTTGAGTATATATAGAAATAAACATAAAAAAATTTAAATAATATTTTAATAAAAAATTTAAAAATTTATCTTTAAATAATAATCTAAAATTAATAACAATAAACATTATAATTTAATATCAAAACTATAAAAAATATTATTAAATAAAAATTAACTCCGTTAATCGTTAAAAGATATTAATAATGACATTAATCATGTTAGAAACTTTTTTATAAACCTTAAAAATATATATGAAGATAACATTAGCGATAATTTTCTTTCAAAAAACCGACATAATATGTACTTGTTAGTCAACGGTACTAAATAATTGTAATTATAAATTTAAAACATATAATGGTCTCATTTATTATTTAATTATCATTCCGTACGAATATAGTACAATATTGCAGGAACAGTGTGTTTTTATATTTATTATTGGGCCCACTCATTAAAAACGCGTTAGAGACCAATTACACTGGAGCAGTGGTCTACTGTTAAACATCTTTACTAATATTTTATTTCAATAGAATTTTATTTAAAAATAAATTAATTTTTTTATTAATTATTATAAATCTTACTTAATTTACTAATAAATTAAATATAATAACCGATAAAAAATTAACACAAATTAAATAAGTAACTATATAACACAACTCTTCTCACCTCTTAGATCTCACCTAATCACCGTCAATAATTTTTTTTTCTCATTTAATTTACATCAAACGGTCAAATATCACTTTAAAAAGCATCACAATAAAAATAACATATTTTTTTAATATTAAATAGATTATAATTAAATGATATTAATCTAAATAATCGTAATTAAATTTAAATAATATCTAATTAAATAATATTTATTATGAAATAATACGTTAAATTTTTTTAAAAATTACAAATATATTAGTTAAGTATAAATGTTTATTATTTTTGTGATTACAAGTTATAATAATGTTATTTTTGTTGTTTTTCTATTTTTTTTTATTTTAGAATAATACTTTTATTTTTAGAAACAACATAGTATTATATTATTTGACAAAATTTTAAATTATTCTAATATTAATGTTTTTTAATCTAAAAATAAATATATTTAATTTAAAATAATATATTAATTTTTTTAAAAAAATAAATATTTATTTATTTATTGAAATCGGAGATACACATATTTAATTGTAATAAACATATATATTACATTAATATCATCATTTAAAATAGCTTTTTAGTGTTAGTATCGTTAATAATTAGTTTTCATTAATAACTTTTTATTTGTATTGATTGTTTTAATAAGTATATTAATTATCAAAATATTATTATCTTCTATTAATAAACTAAGATACTTATATTTAAATTTTAAGAAAAGATATAAAGAAAAAATTTATTCAAAATAAAAAATTAGAAATGACAAAATAGTAATAGAATATTAAATCTATGAAAGAGGTTGATAATCTAGATTTAAGATTTTGATGAAAAACCCACAATTGTAAATGATTTTCAATTATAATGAGAATAAAAATCTTACTTAGAGATAACCAATTCTCATGAGCTTTATGAAAGAAAAAAAATTAAGAAAGAAAAAAAATATTATTGAAACCAACTAAGTCATATTTTAGTACAAATTATGATAATAAGACTTTTCTTAATTACTAGTATGAATATACTTTTACGAATAATTAACTATTGTAGAGGAACATTTAACTTTAACTAAGAATTGTTTTTCAAAAGTATTAGCTAAATATCTTCCTAATATATTATTAATTTTTTTGAACAAGGCTAAATTTTCATTGACAGTGTTCATTTCCGTACTTTTAATTCTTTTTTCCTAATATGATTGTGTGCGTCATGCTCTGCTGTGCTTATAGTGTTTGAAGTAGTTCTTTTGAAAATATATCATAGGGTCCTTGGTTCTTCTTGATTGTTACAGTGTTTCCTACGGCTGTTAATCTTTTTTTGTGGGGGCAATTCTTTATAAGTTGGAGATAAGAATATTGATAATAAAATAAAAAATAAAAAACATAAAATATGAATTCGTATTATATTATAATATAAGATTAGACAAAGGTAAAAATTATACTCCATGTAATAACATATTTTAATAAATATAAAAAATATTGATATTTTTATATTTTTTAGATTCAATTATATTTAAACTTAAATTAATCATAACTAATATATCATATATTTTTCTTTTCTATTAAAATATCAATATTTTTTATTTTTTAAAAATTATTTTAATTATTTATTTTAATTTTAAAAATCTAAAATTTTAAAATTATTTTATAATTTATTCTTATTATTTTTAATTAATTTGTAACAAAAATTTATCAATGTTATTTAATATAAAAATATTATGTATTTATTATTACATATATTTATTTTTTTTTTGTTTTACGTAAATATTTTTTATTATTTATTTATTTGAAATTTTTTTAATTATAAAATATTTATTATTGATTTAATTTTTTTATTTCATCAATCAATTAACAACATCATAAAATCTTTCTGCATTCAACTTTTCGTTTGGTATCCCTCACCCCATAGGCCAATAATTATAGTTCCCTCGGCATGCATTCCATACGACAATCGCCAATTGCTGATTTGTAGATCAAGCTTATTATTATTTTTATGATATTTTTATCAGTAATTATAAAATAATAAATTTAGGAAAAATTTATTAATTTAAAATTTAAATATTATATATATATATATTATGTTTTATTTATAAAATTTATTCATAAAAAAATTTCAAACTCAATCCATACTATTTGATATAAAAAATTGATGTATTTTAATTTTGATTAATTAATTGTATATTAAAACTATTTGATTACGATATGGATGAGATTTAGATGAATAAAAAATATGGAGAGGTTTGGATAAGAGTTAGATTAATAGAAAACATGAGTTTTGAATAGTAGTGTACAAAAAATCTGATCATCTGATTAATCCGTTGATTTTTCATCCGATCTGTTTAATCCGATGGTAAGATCAAATGAAATTTTTTTTATTTGTTAAGTGCAGATCGTATGATGGATTTCACTACAATTTATCCGATCTCATACGATTCTATCGAAAATAATTATATATATATATATTTATATTTAATTAATATATATTTATTAAATTAAATATATATTTATATTTAATTAATATATATTTATTAAATTATATATATATATATAATTAATATATTATTTATTTTATTTTTTAATATTCTTTTTAAATCTAATAATTTTATGTTATGATTTATGTGAAAATTTAGTATTTTTATTTAAAAATACAAAAAATAGAGTTAATTAAGTTTATTGGTTGGATTGATCGGATGTCATCCAAATAGTTTACGGATTGGATTGGTCGAATGTGAAAGGTAATCGGATCGGTTACAGATTAAGATGTTTCAATTAGATTGGATCGTATGAATATAAAATCAACGATTTCAATTCGCTGAATAATCCTAGTTTTGAATAGGTTTAATTATTTTTTATCTTTTAAAAAAGATATTGTTTTTTAAAATATAAAATAATATATATTTTTTATGAACAACAGTTTTTATATATATATATTATTTTACTTTAAATTTTTTTATATATATTTAAATGAAACATATGCATGAATAAGTCATATATGCGGCATTGATCAACTCATCAACCAGCAAGTTCACGTGACGGCAATTCGGAAAAGGGTACTTTATGTAATTATTTTGAAAATTTTGGTCATTAACGTAGCTTTAGTTTTACGTTGTTCTTCTAACTGTCCTTTCCTGAATGACAAACGTCTTCTTTCACTCGTAGTAATCACCCCCCCTCTCTCTCTCTCTACCCATTCATTTGATCATCTCACACTATAGAGTCCTCACAGAGCAAGAACGATCTTTCTCTCTCCACATAACCGGTACCATTTTGTTCATTTTACTTTCTCTCTCCAATACCCATTTAATTTTTGTTCACACATCTGACCACGGTCTCTCTGGCTAAAACAGCAAAGAAGAACCTCAAATCACCATGGCTGATGCAACAAAGCACCTACCTTTACACAATGGGACACTAATCTCAGAGCTCAAAAATCTATTCACAATTCTCAAAACCAGAAGAACATCAGCTTTTGTATATGGGTTTATATTTGCTTTTGTTGGTTTCACTGTTTTCTTAGCTTTCAGTCCTTCATCAAACTCTTCAGCTCCTTGGTTTACAAACATATTCAGTACTGGTTCTAATTCTGGTAGTGTTGGTTCAACAAATGATTCTTATAGATCTCAGTTTTCTTTTATTTTCTCTTACTTTTCCCCCAACAATTCCTCTACCCAACCAGTTCATAACTTTAATTCTTCTTCTTCTTCTTCTCGATCTCCTCCTCTTCTGCCTCCTAGATTGAACAAGGTACCGTCTCCTTTGGAAAATCACACTAAAAGCACTTTGAATTCTACTAAAGCTGAAGTTCTTAAGCCTAATCAAACTTCAAATCAAGTTGATAAAGCTCCAGATATAGAAACTCAAAATTCAAGTTTGCCTCTCCCTCCTAGTGTCAATAAAAAACAACCCATTGTGAGAAATCAAAATCAAACTCAGAGTTCAAGCAATTTTGATAAAGCTAAAGACTTTATGGGAAATCAAACTACCATTGTTAAGCCAATCGCTTCAGTGGTGACTAATAAAAATGTTGGTTCATCGGTATTAAATGTTACCCAGAAAGCTGAGATATCAAATTACACAGCTTCTCTGGCAAAGAAACAGAATAATGGTACTAACTCAAGCGTGTCGGTGAAACAGGGCAGTGATGATTTGGTTAAATCAATGATTGGTTGTGATTTTTTTGATGGGGAGTGGGTGAAAGATGATTCATATCCTCTTTATAAACCTGGTTCTTGTTCTCTGATTGATGAGCAGTTCAATTGTATTCATAACGGTAGGCCTGATAAGGACTATCAGAAATATAAATGGAAGCCTAAACATTGTACTCTTCCAAGGTATGTAACGAAATAGTAGTTAATGTTCTCTCTGAATTTTTCTTTGTTACTTTAAATTTTGAACTCATGTTGGTATATATAATTCCATCCATTGGGATTATGAGACCTTAAATCTATTGATGGGTTTTTTAGTTTTTTGGGGATTGATTAAAACTTGACCTCTTAATCTTAGAGCCTGTTTGGTTAGAAAACTAGTTTAAAATGGAATGGTTTTATTAAAAATGATTTTAAGAAGCATTTGAGTGATTGGGATAAAAATGTTAGAAATAATCTTGAATGATACACTGATAAAAAAAAAGTTGGAGGAGTGTATGTATTTAAACTATTTTTTTCAAAAATTTGTGTAACTTCTATTAAAAATCCAAATATATATTTCAAACTTTTGAAAGCACTTCTAATAGAGATTGTTAAATATCTTTAAAGTATTTTGATTTATTTAAAAGCACTTTTAAACATTAAAAAAAAGAAGAGAACCATTTATCATGGATCTTTCGTTAAATGGATCATATGAAAAATGTTATTACATACAGGTTGGATGGGAAACACTTGTTGAATTTGTTGAGAGGAAAGAGGCTTGTTTTTGTGGGTGATTCTCTCAATAGAAACATGTGGGAATCTATGGTTTGCATCTTGAGAAACTCGGCAAAAGATCCAAGCAAGGTTTTTGAAGCAAATGGAAAACACCATTTTCGTGGAGAAGCTTCATACTCCTTCGTATTCAAGGTATTGTGATTGTCCTTGGAAGCATAAAATATGTTATCTGAGTCGTCAAAACACTTCTTGCAATTTTTTTCGAAAAGCACTTAAAGTGTCTAAAAGCATAAGAAAATAGTTCTTAAATTGATGTGGATCGGGCAAGATAATAGAATTGGAGAAAGATGGAAGAAGGAAAATTAGTGTTGGGAGTTCGAAGAACCACGGATTTAGAGAGAAGAATTGAGAATTTGGAGAAGAGAGAAATAATTGAGCACTTTTTTATGCTATAAGTTGTTACAATTAAAGTCCATAAGTTGTTACAATTAAAGTGTTAGTTAATTATTGAATAAAATAATATTATTTACTTTATTAAGACTATAATTAAGTAACATAACAGTTGTAGTAATTACATAACTTCTTTTAAATAAATCTTTTTGAGATAATTGGACAGAAATGATTTAATTCCTGATCTTCAAATTACACACATACATCATACGTTAAATAGGATCTTTCTGAAAGCAAAAACAATTTTAAACCTATTTGAAAACATAATTTAAAAGTTGAAACTTAAATACATAATTATAACATTAAAAAAAATTCTAAAATTATTTCATATTTCAAAATCAATCCTAACAATATCTAATTATTCTAAATATCTTAATTATCTTTGATTCTCATTATAAATCTTGTACCTTTGATTTTAGATTCTTCAACATTTTAAGTTAATTTTCATTCTTGTTGGTATGTTGACTTGTAATCGATAGGACTATAACTGCACTGTGGAGTTCTTTGTGTCTCCTTTCTTAGTTCAAGAATGGGAAATGCCCGACAAAAATGGTTCAAAGAAAGAAACACTTCGTCTGGATTTAGTAGGGAGGTCTTCTGATCTTTACAATGGTGCAGATGTCATCATCTTTAACACTGGACACTGGTGGACTCATGATAAGACCTCCAAAGGGTAAATTGGAGCTTCTCTGATTTCAAAAATGGTTGTGTATGTTTAATGCCACGATTAACTGACATTCATAGTTTGTTATTTGGAATCTCCTTACAGAAAGGACTATTACCAAGAAGGTAGCCATGTGTATGGTGAACTGAATGTTCTCGAGGCGTTCCGGAAAGCATTAACTACATGGGCGAGATGGGTTGACGCCAACATTAATCCGGTGAAGTCTATAGTGTTCTTCAGAGGTTATTCTGCTTCCCATTTCAGGTAAATTTATGGCTCATTTGAAATTGCAAAAGATGTGCTTTTAAATGGACAAAATAACTTTTAGATGCGTTTGACAAATTTCATGATAAGAGTTTTTAAATATTAGAAGCATTATTAGTGTTTTTAAGAGGGGGTAATTGTTAGAAGTTTTTTTGTCGGTCTATGACTTAGTCTATCAATATTGTTGCATTCTGTTTAATAAAGTCCTGTTTAATAAATTCCTAGTTTTTAGGACTCTAGATCAAGTTGTTTCATTTAAATTAGGCAGACCACATCTTGTTAAATGTGGTTGCCTTGTTTTAGTATTCTCTGTTTCTAAAGACTTATAAAAGCCTAAGTTCTACATTGAATAAACAAGCAGCTCAAACTCATTCTCTGTTACTTAACATTTGGTATCAGAGTTGATACTACAACACGTCATTATAGTTTCTAGAATACTCGGTCAGCTTCTCCTCGGTTGTTTCCTATGAAATCCCACCAATAATCAATTTCCCTTGATCTGAATCCATCTCTCGTTACCAAACAAACCCACTCAACTCTATCTTCCTCCCTTCGATTGAAGCTTATGCCTTTCAGATTTTTAGGCTATGGTGGGTTCGTGACTTTGAAGAATTGGAAGAAAGAGAAAACAAGGGTTTGTGGTTGACTTGGAGTCAAGAGAGAGAGAGGAGTAAAAGGATGGCGATAGAGAGATATGACCTTTTAAGCATTCCCAAGTTTGATGGAGACTATGAGCATTGGGCAATGCTTGTGGAAAATTTGTTGCGTTCCAAGGAGTGTTGACACTTGGTAGAGACATGAATCAAAGAGCCAACAAGAGGGGAGATTTTGAATGGAGCACAGAGGGTAGAGCCGACAGATTTAAAGCTTAAAGACTTGAGAGTGAAGAACTACCCCTTTGCCTCGATTGAGAAGACTATTCTCAATACAATTCTTCAAAAATACGCTACAAAAGAGTTGTGGGATTCCATGAAGAGAAAGTTTCAAGGCAATGAAAGGGTTCGGAATGCACAATTACAGCACCTACGGAGAAATTTTAAGGTTTTGGAAATGAAAAATAATGAGTCCATCACTAACTATTTTGTTAGAGTAATGCTTGTGGAAAATGACATGAGAAATTTAGAATAAGATATGTCAGATGTGAAGTTTGTAGAGAAGATTTTGAAAACTCTCTCTAAAAAGTTCACATATATTGTGTGTGCTATTGAGGAATCAAACATTAGAAGCCTTTCAATTGATGAAGTTCAAAGCTCATTATAAATACATGAGCATAAGCTGAAAAGAGAAACCAATGGAAAAGAACAAGTGTTTAAGGTTTCAGAGAGAAGCTCTACAGGCAGAGGATATGGAGGGAGAGGATCAAATCGAGGTTTTAGAAGCAGAGGTGGTGGTCGAGGAAGAACATCTTTCAATACGGCTTTTATTGAATGTTACAGATGCCACAAACTTGGGCATTTTCAATATGAGTGCCCAACCCTGGAGAAAGGAACCAATATGCAGAACTCGATGAAGAAGAAGAAGTACTACTGATGGCTCACATGGACCACATGTTAAACGAGAGGAGGTATGATTTCTAGATTCTGGTTGTAGTAATCATGTGATTGGAAATGGAATGTGGTCCTTAAGTCTAGATTAAAGGTATAGACAGACTGTCAAGGTTGGGAACAATTCAAGAATGACTATGTTGGAAAAGGAAGTGTTAAGAAGCAAATTAGAGGCATTATGCAGGTTTTGACTCATTTGTACTATATATCATAATTGCAAAACAATTTGTTGAGCTTAGGGAAATTACAAGAAAAAGGAGTTTCCATACTCATTTAGAACAATGTGTGCAATGTGTTCCAATCAATTCAAGGGCTCATCATGCAAAGAGAGATGACAATCAACATGATGTTTGTGGTATTGGCCTCACTTGTAGCTGATGAACCAAGTTGCTTCAAAACAGCCTTTGAAGAAGACTCACTTATGACACTGCAAATTTGGGCACTTAAGCTTTAAAGGGCTGAGAACTCTACACTACAAAAAGATGGTGAAAGGGCTACCTATGTTGAAAACTCTATTAGGTTGTGTGAATATTGCTTGAAGGGGAAGCAACACAAAAAAGTAATTCCCAAACAAAGTCAATAAGGAGCAACACAAAGGCTTCAATTGGTTCACAGAAACTTCTGTGGACCAATTACACCAGAGTCCATTAGTAAATAAAAGTATTTGCTAACTTTCATTGATAATTTGAGTAAAAAACATGGGTGTTTTATTTATCAAAGAAGTCAGGAGCATTAAGGACTGACAAAAGGTTCACTTCAGATGAATTCAATGAATTCTACATTACCAATGTTATAAAGAGCAACTAACAGCAACATTCACTCTACAACAAAACGGAACATCTGAACGGAAAAATAGGAGCATCATGAATTTGGCAAGGAGTATGTTATCTGAAAAGAAAATTCCAAAAGAGTTATGACTTGAAGCTATCAACTGGACCATTTACATTCTGAAACGAAGTCCAACCATTGTAGTAAAGGATCAAACACCTGAGGAAGCTTGGAGTGAACACAAGTCATGTGTGGAGCATTTCAAGGTATTTGACTGCATTGCACATGTACACATTTTTGACAGAAAAAAGACTAAGCTTGATGATAAAAGCATGAAGTGTGTTCACTTGGGATTGAGTGAAGGAACAAAGGCATACAAAGTCTACAATCCAATCACAGGGAAAATTTTGATAAGTAAAGATGTTGTATTTGAAGAAATTGAAAGTTGGGATTGGAACAAAGTGAAACCAAATGGGACTAGCACTGTTCCAGAGTGGGGAGACGATACAAAGAATGAAGAAAGAACAGATGATGAAGAAGATTGAGGAGATAATAGAGTCAACAGCTCAACTTTGTCAGACACAACACCAAGCATGTAGCAAGGGAGGATTAAAAGACAACCTCCATGGATGGATGACTTTTTGACTGGAGAAGGACTATATGAGGAAGAAGAAATGAACAACTTAATCTTATACATAGAAGTTGGAGATCCTAACACATTTGAGGAAGCTGTTGGAAGCTCATAATAGAGAAAAACAATGGACAGTGAAATGCAAGTCATTGAAAGAAATGAAACTTTGAGCTTGACAACTTTACCACCAGAAGCTTGAGCCATAGGACTAAAATGGATTTACAAAACCAAAATGAACGAAAAAGAAGTAGAGAAATACAAGGTCAGGCTTGTTGCAAAAGGGTACTCATATGCAAGGGATAGACTACAAAAAAGTGTTTGCACCAGTAGCCAGATGGGGTACAATCAGAATGATACTTTCTTTAACTGCACACAACAATTGGTATATTTTCGAACTAGATGTAAAAAGTGCTTTTTTACAATGAAAATTGATTGAGAATGTTTACATTGAGTGACCTTAAGGCTATATGAAGTTAGGAGAGCAACAAAAAGTGTTGAAGTTAAGTAAGGCATTTTATGGGTTGAAACAAGCCCATCGAGCTTGGTACAGTAGAATATAGGCTTATCTTCTTAGGTAGTGGTTTGTAAAGTATCCAAATGAATATACTGTTTCAAAACATGCAAGAACAATGAGAAGGTATTGATAGTTAGTATATATGTAGATGACTTGTTGTTTACAAGAAATGATGCAAAGTTGTTTGAAGAATTCAAGTCCTCAATGAAACTTGAATTCACATGATGAGGTACTTCTTAGGAGAAGAAGTGAGGAATGAATTTACATTAGTAAAATGAGATATGCATAGGAGATATTGGAAAGGTTTGGCATGTTGGATAATAATAGTGTGAAGAAACCAATTGTACCTGGATGCAAGTTGATGAAAGATAATGAAGGTGCAAGAGTGGATACTACGCAATACAAGCAAATAATTGGTAGATTGATGTATTTAATTGTGACAATGCCTGCCTTTATATTTGTTGTCAGTCTAGCTAGTACATTTATGGAGAAATCTACTGAAATGCATATGCAAGTGATGAAGAGAACTTTACGATATGTAAAGGGTACTGTGGACCTGGGGATTTTCTACAAAAAAGTAGGAGATGGATAGTAAACTGTTTGTTTTCTCGGACAATGATTATGTTGGGGACATTGATGATCCCAAAAGTACTTTAAGTTATATGTTTTTAATAAGTTCGGGGCTTGTGTCATGGAGTTCAAAGAAGCAAGCAGTGGTCAATCTTTCCACCATTGAAGCTAAGTTTATTTCAACAGCTTCATGCGCTTGTCAAGTTATATGGATGCAGAAAGTGCTCAAATGCCTTGGCTAGAGTGGAAGTAAGTGCATTGTGATATATTGTGACAATTCATCAACCATTAAATTGTCAAAGAATCCTGTGATACATGGGAGAAACAAGCACATTGATGTCAGGTATCATTTCCTTCGAAATCTTTCAAATGATGGAGTTGTGGAGTTGAAATATTGTTGTTCTAAAGATTAAGTAGGTGATGTTATGACCAAGCTTTTAAAACTCGATGCCTTTGTGAAGATGAGAGTTATTTGGTGTGTATTCTGTGCCATCAAAGTAAACTGATTGTTGTTGCAATACAGTTTAAGAGAGGAAATTATTAGAAGTTTTTTATCGGTACGTGACTCAGTCGTTTGATATTGTTGCATTTTGTTTAATAAAGTCCTAATTTGTAGGACTCTAGATCAAGTTGTTTCATTTAAATCAGGAAGAATAAATCTTTAGGAAGTTGTTAAACAGGTTGCTTTGTTTTAGTATTCTCTATTTGTAAAGGCTTATAAAAGTCACAATTCTACATTGAATAAACAAGCAGTTCAAACTCATTCTCTGTTACTTAACAGTAATCCTAACTTTTGGAGAATGGATGCTACTTATTTCATTACAAAAATACCAAAACATATATATCAAATACTTAAATGTTTGTTTTTTTTAAATAACTACGCTATTTATATACCCATAATTAACCCACGTAGATTTAATGTCGTTGAGTCATAACTTGTTGGCAACACGTAAATGCTTGTCCCAAGATCACTTTTAACCATGTGATCGCTTTTAACCAAACAATTTTTTCTTTCCAAATCAACCTCTTATAAGCACATCCAAACGACTCCCGATAAACAATCACATTCCAATTTATATGGATTGTCAATTTTGATATCTTGGCCCTCTCTGTTTTGTCCCTTCACCATCACCATGTAGTTAATTGTAGTTAAACGTTTCTTAGTCAATAATTTGGGCAACATTGTATGGAAAAAAAAACTAACAAATTGATGTTCTCTGTCTCCTTACAGTGGCGGGCAATGGAACTCTGGTGGGCAATGTGACAGTGAGACTGAACCGATTATGAACGAGACATATCTAAATCCATACCCTCCTAAAATGCTGGTGCTAGAAAAGGTGTTGAGAAATATGAAAACCCATGTCAACTACCTTAATATCACAAGAATGACAGATATTCGAAAGGATGGTCACCCATCAATCTACCGGAAACAGAACTTGTCACCTGAAGAAAGACGATCACCATTAAGTTTCCAGGATTGCAGCCATTGGTGTCTTCCGGGTGTTCCTGATGTATGGAATGAGGTGCTGTATGCACAACTACTAGTGAAACTACAACAGCAGAAGAGAACATAGGTAAAACACTACAATCCTAAATTACATACACATGCAGAAGAGAACATAGTTTTTCTTCTTCTTCTTCTTCTTCTTCTTCTACTGTTTTAGTACTATAGATACAAACAACAAAACAAAGGTTGAATATAAGAGTGTAATATCTACCGAGAGTCAATTACAAATACATCCCTTCAGATTTTCTGAAACAGCAAGTAGACCCATATATTTGAAAAATAACAACTATATATTCCTTCTAGTTACTATTTTACTATTTCTTAATTCTTCAAGAAGATATTTGCAATAAAATCAATAAAAGTTATGAGATTCGAAAGAGAGTATTGTAACAAAACAATAGTAGGAGTGTAATTGTTTATTTTTCAAACTTAAAGGGTGTTTTTGCAGTTTTGGAAACCTTAAAGGGGTTCTGCAGTAAATTTTCCTTCTATGAAATTATAAATGAGATAAAGGATATAATTTATTGGAGAGATCAGAGATCGTTCTATGCTCTGGTAAGTGAAATGTTTTTGTGAAGCAAAGGGTGGAGATTAGAAAGAAAAAGGTACCTCAACTATTGGTTCAACTTTTGGATGTAGACTCATCCCACTCATGCTCTTTCATATTCTTTAGCCTCCAAGCTTTCAAAATTGTAAATTTTGAATTTTCTAGTTTATTTTATTTAAAATAAAATTGTTGTAATTATCATTTCAATTATTTTTTTCATTTCACTACTTGTCAATAAACTTGTAGATCAACGATATGTAGTTCATTTGATCATGCAATCCGTTCGAATCCCACTTATTGACATGTTAGCATTGAATTGGTGAGAGTTGAGGTCTTGGTTTCGAATCATATAATGGGGGTAGTATGATTAGGGATGGGCAAAAAAACCGCGGATTCGGTTATCCGAACCGACGGTTCGGTTTTTAATCGGTAAATTTCGGAAACGGGGACGATTTCGGGGAAAAATTGAATATGAAACAACGGTTACGGTTCGGTTACGGTTATATTAAAAACCGTACCCGTTCGTACCCGAAATTAATTAGATTTAATTAATTAAATTATATATTAAATTATAAATAAAAAATTAATTATATATATTTAATAAATTAAATTATATATATATTTCGGTTTTTTTTTTCGGGTTTTTTTTTCATAACCGTCCCGAACCGTTACCCGCGGGTAAAAAACCGTCCCCGAACCGTAACGATTTTCGGGCGGTTTCGATTATAGGTTTTAAAATTCGGTTCAGGGACGGTTATATCAAAAACCGTCCCCGCCCGTCCCCGTGCCCATTCCTAAGTATGATTAGTGTAATTATTAAAAAAAATAAAACAATATACTTCGTATGTGTCCTTATGAATCAAATCCATGGTTATTTTAGCATAGCACAATAATCATTAGGGTTTCTTGCCCAATATTTTCTTGATGCTTTACTGGCATGTTCTTTTATGCTTTACAGATAGAGAATTCTTGCTTAGAGATTTGAATATGCTTTTTATAATAAATAAGATATAAATGTAATGAGATTATTCAGGATAGTTAATAGCTCTGAACTTTTCCCACTTTTTCACATGGGATGCTTGACCATAAATTCAATGGAAGATATTTGTATTAGACTTGCTTTTCTCTTTAGAGATTATTAAAATCTCTAATCATTTTTTTTTTAAAATGAGAGTGTAATAATTGGAACTAGAAAATAAATAAATAAAATTAGATAAATTCAGGGAAATAATAAAATAGAACAAATGGGATCAGGATTGTTATATGAGCTACTTGTAGTTAATTTTCTTTGGTCTCTTTGATTTTTTTTCTTTGATGCCGTGCCACTTGTACTGATCATGTTTAATACTATAAATATTAATTAACAAATTAAAAATATTAGTACCAACTAGATCTGACTTTTGGTTCAATTAAAGGTGATAATTTATGATTTGATACGGGAACATGACATGAATACTAGTGATATAATAAGATTTTGATATGATATGTGTAATCTGTTTCATAAACATGTAAAACATGATATATGATACAATGATATGATTTTATCGATAACAAGAATTAATCATTTTAACATTTATTTTATTATAAATGAAGTGTGTAATGATCCATTAATTATGATTAAGTCTGATTTATATATTATATAATATTTTAATTTTTACTCGTATAATATTATGTTTTCTCAACTCTTTTAAGATTTGTTATTTATTTTTTGAATTTAATCAATTTAGTTCAAAAGAGATCAAATTTGTTAAAATTAAAAAATTATAGTACTAAATCACAGTATAAACAGTCATTTGAACATATTAATTATTCTTGTTACGCTAAAATTTTAATGTAATTTTTGAATTTTTTAACTCAAAAGTTGAGGGATCAAATCTAACAAAAAAAATTTAAGTAATCAAAGTGCATATTTGATAGAAGTTAAAAAATTATAGATATTATTCTAACTTATTTTTATATTAAAAATGATATTACATGTAAGAATTTAATAAATAAATATATTTTTAAATAATATATTTTAATTAATTAATTAATTTTTAAATTAATTAATACATAAATATGTTACAAATATGATATAGATCAAATATGAACGAATAAAATATGATATACTTATTAAATGTGTTAAAATGAAATTAATTTGTTAACAAACATGATTTGCCACCCAATTCACGGGCTGTATAATTGTCCAAATTTTCTCTCCCTCATCCTGTAACATATTTTTCATATTATGTTTTATGTAAAACTAAAAGGTTAAAAGTTTGTATACCATTTATCATTAATATTTATTTAAAATTAAACATTAATTGATGTAATTTAAAATATAAAAAAATGAATAATTTTACCATCACACTGTTAAATTAACCATTATGGTTATACGTTATTAGTATTGCGGGAGTGACAGGAAACAGGAAACTAAAGAAAAAAAATTATGAAAGAAGAATATTAGTACTCAAAAACGAAACAAAGAAAAAAGAATTAAAATTAGAAATATGTCCATTCGAAATATTTGATGTGATGAATAAGTGAATTGAAATAAAATATCCATATATTTTTATCAAAAGTTGTATGATTCATAAAAAAAAATGCAAAATAATTGTAGAAAATAAAGGCAAAAAAAAAAGTATCACATAGAATAATATATGATAATAAAATTGGATTTATTGTTGGTTAGGTTCCTTCTATTTAAAATCTGCAATTTCTTTACTAGCATGTTATAATATAAATGTTCAATTATAAATACATCCATCTAGGTTTTTCAAGACGTTAATTTGCAAAATAATAACTATATTCATTATTTTTAATTATATAATTAATTTATTTATAAAAAAATCAATAAAAGTTATAAAATTTAGTAGAGAATATTGTAATAAAATATTAATAAAAGGGGTTTAATTTCAAGCCAGATAAATTTAAAGTTATTACAAAAATATTATTATTATTTTTATACCACTAAACTTTATAAATGTTACAAAAATATCATTAAATTTGTTTTATTACTTTTATATCATTAAATTTTATAAAAATATTATCGATATATATATATATAACTTATAATTATAACTCTCTTTTATTAATCGAATAAAATAATATTTTTATAATATTTATAAAATTTAATAGTATATGAGTAAAAAAATAACTTGATTATATTTTTTATAATATTTATAAAGTTTAATATTATAAAATTAACAAAATATAATTCCACAATAATTTTATAAAAATTTATAAAATTTAACGGTAAAATAATTTATTTACTCTATTTTATTTGTTTATTATTATTATTATTATATATAGTGTTTTGCGGCTATAACAAAAATAGTGATAAAAGTTTTAATGATTTATTTGTCGACCTCTAATTTGTTTGAAGATATCCGTACATTCTAGGAACAATAAGTCATTTGTTGTTATATGATAATGGTCAAAGACGTGTCTGGGATGGGATTCTGGATTCATGAACTTAGCGGATTGTCAAATCTTTATTAACTGTTTTCTTAACTTTATTTGCAATAAGTTGTTGCATTATTTTTTAAAAATTATATATAAATAATATTTATAATATTAAAAATAATACATTAATAGAATTTAACATTATCATAATATGTTTGGTTTCCTAGAATAAAATCTAATCAGAATTGATTTGTTTTAATTTTATATTTGATTAAATTAAAAAGTGATAATAAAATAAAATTGATTCTTAAAAAAGAAAGAATTAAAATTAATTCTCTTCTCTTAAATAATCATGATTTCATTCTCATTTTAATTGTTTTTCAAATTTTATCTCAATCTTAAATATAACTCTAAACCTTAAATCTTAAACCCTAAACTCTAAATCTTAAATTTTAAATCTCAAATCTCAAATCCTAAAATACTAAATCCTAAATTTTAAATTTTAAATCTCAAATCCCAAATCCTAAAATACTAAGTCCTAATTAGAAAAATAATAATTTTAATCCACAAATATAACCCTTAACCCCAAACCTCAGATCGCAAAACTCTAAATTTCAAATACCTAAATCTTAAATCTTAAATCTCAAATCGTAAACCTCAAAACCTTAAACACTATTTAGAAAAATAATAATTTTAAAAATATATTTTATTTTTAAGTAATAATTATTTTAAAAAATAATGATTTGAATAAGTTATTTTATCTGACGAAAAAATAATAATTAATATTTAAAATAATATACAGTGTTTTTTATTTCATTACAGTTGTAAACCAAACACAACACTATAATACTGATTCTTTCTTTTATTCTAGTAATTAAATCAAACAAAAATGTTTTCTTTCCGTTCTCGTTCACATCATGATTTAATTAAGTGAACCAAACGTATCATTAATGTTAAACGGATCCAACTAATCACAATTTAAATTAAATTATGTTTAATCGGAAGCGTTTAATATTAAATAATGTGACATATTTTTTTAATAATAAAAATATATTAATCAAAAATAAGGGATGTTATTTTGTATGTTTATAAATTTTAAGAGTATTATTTTTTTGTTTTTATTTCTTTTTTAACTTAGAAAACAGGGATGAAACAGACAAACATTCGTGAGCGTAGAAGCAGCAGAAAAAAGATCGAGAGTTGAAGGAAAAAATGAGAAAGGAAAGTTGTATTGCGTTTCTATTAGAGTTGCTCTTAGAGTGATATTACAAGTCAAAACCTATGCACTAGGCTAGAACAGAAAAGATCCACGTAGAGTGTGCACTATCAATCCAAATAGAAAGGGAAAAAGGTAGTACCTAATAGCTAATAGACTAAGCAAACTATGAGCCGATATCCAGGCTAAAACAAGACAAGTCACATTACATTTTATTAGCTTAACATCCCCCATAAGCTTAGTTTTTAAGTTCCTCAAAACGCATTGTTTTAAGTGGTTTAGTGTCAAATATACTCAATAAACAATTTAGTAGCTAAGACTTTTTTCTCCAAATGAAATGAAAGTCTATATCAATATATATGTTTTAATTCTTCAAATATAGAACATAGTTTCTTGTCAGGCATGTGGCATCAATATCATCACAAAAGATTAATTACACAGATGGTTGTGACAAATTGATCTGTTACTATTTCAATAGTTCTTGTTGGTTTAGCTTCATGTAACTCCACTTTCTCTATATATATTTCTCTATCCCCAAGAATTAGGACAAGTTTCTAAAATCCTTCAATATAAAGGCAGTATTAAACTTCTCTGTTACTTTCTAAATAATAGTTGTTGGATTGCTACCTATCACAATAATGTCATCAATATATATATATATATATATATATATATATATATATATATATATATAGATTAAGAAAATAACTATTTCAATGCCTTTGTTGTAAATAAGCAAGGATGCATCTGAGTCGGTCAAACTTTTGCTTAGCTTCATGAAAAACGCTTTACAGGCTTGTTTGATGTCATATAATGCTTTCTTCAATCTGCACACATAACGAGGATAGTCAAGATGCTAAAATCTAGCTTATTGTGTCATGTCTACTTCTTCATCAAGGTCCCCATGTAAGATGTCAAATTGTCTCACACACCAGTTCTTTGACAAGGGCAAGAGTCAATAATGCTCTAATAGTGACTTGTTTTACCACTATTAAAGGTCGTAGCGCAGTCACTACTATGAACTCTATCACATTCTTTTGCTACTACTCTTGATCAGTATTTGTCAAGAGATCCACTTGCTTGTAACTTGGTTAATTCTTTTAACTTATTTATTGCCACTGATCATTGTAAGTTCTGAAATTTATTTGTGTCTATATTGGCATTCATATATACAAAATAACGAGTGTTTAATTTTTGTTTAGTATTTTGTTTTCTTTTACATGAATTTAGTTATTACACGGTTCATTAATATACATACTTACATTGTTAAAAAAAAAATTGTATGATAATATGTTTACTTAAACCCTAAATCTTATAACTCCTCAAACACAAACCCAATAAATTTTAAAACCTAAAACATAAATCTAAGACTCTAAACTCAAAACCCAAAAAACCTAAACCCTATAAACCATTAACACAAAATTCAAAAAATCCAAAAACACTAAACATTAATCTCTAGAATACCTAATCACTAAACCAGTATAAATCCTAAAAATCATAAAACCTTAAATTTATCATTTTTAAAATTATTTTACCAAACATGTAACTCATTTGTTTGTGTAGAAGATTTAGAGTTTGAGTCGTAATTATGAATGTGTGAATAATATACTTATTAAAAAAAAATAAGTAATACACTAGATTTGATGTGCATAGAAATATTACATACTAATTTATATCTTTAACATTTCTTTACTAATAATATAACTACTAAAAATTTAATTGCAATCTTGGCATCATTATCTTAATTTGTAATAGAAAAAAAAATTATAATATCTTATTTATGAAAAATAATTAATATTTAAAATATTATTACTAGTTTAAGAAAGCATCAAATGAATATAAAAGTTAGTTGAAAACTTTTGTAAAAATTATAAAACTATTAAAAATATTGAGGGACATTAGTTGTATAGAACATTTCACAAGTAAAAATATTGAATGATATTATGAATATTTTAATCGGAATTTATAGGATGACAAAAATTGAGATGTTTTACCAATACTTTAGTAAAATTTGTTCATGTGAATATTCTCCAACTGAAGAAATATTCAGAATTCAAAACGGGAAAGAAATAGATTCGTTCGGAGGAGGAACTTCCACTTTCCAATGATTTAATTTGAGGAAAATCAACCTCGGAAATTAATAACAATTAACTTAACAATTAAGTGTTTATTAGTTAGTTTCCATATATACCCACTAGGTTTCTTAATAGCTAGAAATAACTTTGCTATCTAAATTTTCCGTCACACCAAAACTCCACTACCACTAATCACTACTAAAATTATGGAATATAATCCCTCATTTTAACAAGTAAATACTCTAAACAAATACAAATTATCAATTATTATTATATTATTATTAGAACACATGGTAATGAACTTCGAACCAATAAAATAAAATATTAGTATAATTTTTAAAAAAAAAATCATAAAAGATAATAGATAAAAAATAATTTGATACGATAAATAATATATTCTAAGAGTAACGAATAAAACAAAATTAAGTTTTATATGATTTTGCTTAACTAAAAAAAATATGTTTATTATATTATAAATAATAAATACATGCACCACATTTTTGTTAAAAAAAACATGTTTTACGTGGAAGAATGTAAAAAATAAAAATTAATTTAGATTTAATTAAATAACATAATTTTTTTACGAACATAATTTAATTTTAAATATCCTTTTATGCATGCATATACATATATGAATATGAGATAGGTAATCAAAAGTTAAATCACATAACATTCTCGTGACCATAACGAAAAAACTAAAAAATAAAAATAAAAACCAACTAATTCTTTCTAAAATAACTAACATATTGTACTAATTTTCTTCATAAAATAACAAAATCTATTCAACATTTCAATCTCACTATTAAAAAAAGAGAGAAAAAGAAACATTAATTAATTTACATCTTTTAAAACTCAAGCTGGAAAAAAAATTGCTGAAGAGGAAGCACATAAAGCATGAATCAAATCAATCTTTAAGAAATAGGAATATTTAGTTAGAAGTTTATTTAATATTTATTTGGGTTTGTGATTTTGAATATGAGAAAATGGAAGTAATTTTTGTCTAGAAGCAGAATTACTAGTTGTAGTAGTAACAGTACGTTCACAAGAAGGACACATAGTAAGTGTTGTAGCAGGAAGCTGCTGCATAAAGAAAGGTTGAGAAGCACTTTTCAAAGCTCTTAATTCTTGAACTTCTTTTTGTATCCGCTTGTTCTCTTCTCTCAGTTTCTCACAACACCTTTTTAAATAATCACAGTCTACCTCCGTTTGCTTCAACTTCGTCCTGTGTCATCATTTTTTTTTCATTTTAATTAAATTATTATTAATAAGAAAATTAAAAATAATAGCAATTAGTACATGTATTCATGATTTCATTCCTACCTGGCTCTTCGGTTCTGGAACCACACCTCAACCTGGCGTGGTCTGAGATTTAACTGTTTGGCCAGAGCAACCTTTTGTTTCTGCTTAAGAAATTACAATTAATATACCAATAAAATGTTGATATAAATATTTGACAATTATTTATATTTTTATAAAAGTTAATCATCAAAATTTATCCACTAACTAATTTTAATACTGTGTGTGTAAGATAAAATTACCCGTTAATTAATTAATTAATTTTGGAATATATTTAAACAATAAACCCTATATAGAATTAAAAAAAAAAACTTAAACAAATACCATTTTAAATGTCATTTAATGTTGAAAATTCATTCTGCTTTCAACGTTAAACTCAGCTCGGCAATTAGACTTGTTTTGTTTCGTTTCCCCAAACAACTTTGGGAGAAAAACATTATTAAATAAAGTAGTTTTATTTTATATTTATATTTTAAAAAATATTAGAATAAGTATTAAATTATTAAGTAAATTTTTTGGGAATCTATATTTTTATTATTATTATTAAAGTAAACTATATATATTTTTAAAAATAAAATTTTTTTTCTAATAATAATGAGTATTACTTGAAAAATATAACTAATTAAATTTTTGTTCTGAAAATATTAACTCCGTCAAATAACGGTTTTAATGAATTTTTAAAAAAAAAGTCTAATAATTTAATGCTTTAGAATTTTATAAATAAAAATATCGACATGCATTAACAGAAATTGCTATGAAAATATCACTACTAAAAAATAATTCATTTTAAATTACTTACGGGATTGAGGGTGCAGTGTTCTTTGAAACTCTCTTCAAGAAAAGCAGATTGTTCTTTAGACAGTCTGAGTTTCTTTCGAGTTGACCCGTTAATTTCTTCATCATAACTCGCTCTCTCATCCTCAATCTCTAAATCTCTCTTGTCAATATTACATCTTCCTTTTATATCTGAAAACTCCAAATGAAACGACGAAACAGTACTGTTCGGTGACGACATTGTAGTTCCATCCTCTGCTTCCTCTGTCGTATTCGCAACCGGAAACCGGTTCACATCAAACCCCTGACCCGGTCCATCCAAATTTGAACCCGGTTCGGAAACCAACACTGCTAAATCAACCAGAAACACACAGATGTGAGCAAGTCAAGCACAATCCATTAAATATAAAATCATTTTAAACAATGGGTTCTCTTTAGTTTCTGATAAAACTTGATAAAAACAAAAACTTTACGCTTATCAGAGACAGAGAGCCATGGGAAAGAAAGCTGTGAACAAGTCTGGTTATGAAGAACAGGAGCAGAGGGTAAAAGTTGAAGCTGAAGAGATGGGTCAGTTGAAATTGTTCTTCTTTTATCTTGAGGGGAATCTCTTATTTGATGATCGTCAAGTGATTTTGAAGTAAAAGCGCTTCCTAAAGAAGAAGCACATAACATAGGATCCTTGTTGTTAGCAAGCATTGGGTTTTTAGCAAGGAAAGTAAAGGGTGTTGGAGAATCGCCTAAACTCAGAGCCAGCTCCATTTAGAGAATTCTAAACACCAAATTTGTTTTGTTGGTAAATGGGAGGAGAAAGAGAAAGCAAAGGAGTTTTATAAATGAAAATAAGGAACAGCAACCACCCTTACGGGGTTTGTCCCATCTGATCTTATCTCAACTTTTTTTACTATTATTTTTACTTATTATTTAAAAAATAAAAAATCTTTTTCTTAAGCTGTTAAGCTCCCAAAAAAAAAACACTATTCTTATAAAACTAGCGTAGTTATATTGAGTCAATTTTTTATTATTACTCGCTGACACTTTTTTAGTCCGAGGCGGTAATACTATAAAGATTTAATATTTAATTCCTAACAACCACACCCAACAATAACAATTTTTTTATGTAATGAATTAAGATTAATATAATTATAATTAATAATTATTTATTTAAATAAAAAAAAAATTATTTTTTTACTTTATAATTATTATCACGTATCATAATTTATAATAAAAATTTTTTTCTTAAAATAAGAACATAACGTTTGAATTAGAAAAATATATTATTATTCTAATCAATCTTATTAATTATAAAATAATTTAATTTTTTAAAAAAATATTCTATAACATCTCACATTCTAATTTGTTTTAACATAAATAAATTAATAATATTATTATAATAACAATATATCTTATATCTATTATGTTTTTACAATTATATATTTAAATGTTATTATTATTATTAAATATAATTATCATTAATAAATTATTATTATTTAAATCAATTTAAATAGTTTTAATATTATAATATGATAAATACGTAACAAACTCATAAAAACATACTATTTATCGTAATTAAATTTTTTTTATAAAAAATAACTAATGAAAATTGATAATTATAAAAATAATATTTTTTATGTTATTAATATATTTTTATTATTAAAAAGATTAATTTATTATTTTATATTGAAAGTAATACCATTATATATCATTTAAAATAAATTATGCTTTAATGTTACTTAAATTCATTCAAAGTTAGATTTTATCTAATTAAACTACATTAAATATTTTTAGATTTTATTTTTGTTATAACAAGTTTGATATGTTTTATTTTTTTAAGAGATAAATGTTAGACATGTTAACTACTTATATGATATTTAGATTAATGAAACTTTTTATAGCAATTTAGTTTATTAGTTTTGAAAAAATTAATAATTTATTCTAAATATTTAATTTTTATATTTTTTAAAAAATTATTTGCTTTCTATTTTTTCAATTATATTTAAAAAAATTAACATAAATATATTTATGTATTTTTTTAAAAAGAAATTTAAAAAATATATAAAAATTAATTATTTAGATTTTTTTTAATTAATAGATTAAATTATAATTAAAAATATTTAAATTTAAGTAACTTATTTTACAAAATAATAAACGGTCATCTGCTTTTAAAATGTAGTATAAATAATTTAATTTTTAATATTTTTAATAAAAATATATATTTGTTGTATATGATATTAAAAAATATATATTTATTTATCTAATAAAAATAAAAAAAATACTAAAAATAAAACTGTATCAACGCAATTAAACTTTTTTATTTTCCTCATCTTTTATTTGTGTTGTTGCCACGTGGGAATGAATTAACCGACAAGTAAAGGTTGACAAACGTAAGTGAGTGTATTTAAGTATACAACGGTTTCTCGGAGTTTTATTTGTGATATTAATAAAATACAAACGCACATAAGTAATAAGAATCCGGTTAACTTTGTTTGACTTTTTTTTTCAAAACCATAATAACCATTTTAGGATCCCCATTCAATTTTATTTTTTTTTTAGAATCACAAAATTACATTATTAAAATTTAAAATAAAGATATTATAACAATTAAATTTATTATTATAATAATAATTTTATACATAATAATAATATTAAAATATAATTAATAATTTATATATTTTTATCGTAACAATAAAATTTAAAATTTATTATGATATTATCATTATACACAGTTAAATTTTCAGATTCTTTTCGATATAAGATTGTATTAATTTTTTCGTAACATATATGAATTATTCTCGAAAACTTAAAAAAGAGGAAGAGAAATTCTTGTTTGCTTTCCTGTTTCACGAGTGTTTTATTAAAATTTATAATAATAAATATTAAAGATTTAAGATAAAGATATTATCATAATTTAAATTGTTATAGACATAATGATAATTCATTAATAATCATTTTATCAATAATATTAACACTAAAATATAAGACAAAATAAACATTTTATATACTTTTTTGTATCAATAACAAAAATAATTATATTATTATCATTACCCAAAATTTATTCTTTTAAAATAATAATACCTAACTATCACACATTAAGATGTAACCCCTATCCTCAAGTTTATCATCTCATAAACATACTTTAATATCACTAAGTTACAATGGTATAAGCTAATATTTAAAATGTATATATATTTTTTATAACATATTTTATATAATATTCAAATTGAAGAGTTCTAAAACGGTTATTAATAGAGGTTTAAAATGTTATAACAAGAAATACTTATTAAATATTAAATCTTTTAATTCATGAGTTGATATGATATGATTTGTTAAATATTTAATATTAGGACACAATATGCGTGGGATCAAACAATTAAACATTTGATTAAATTAACAAGTGATATTTGAAAGAAAAAAAAACTGTTTAAGTGATGGCCATAATCAGAAGTTACAAAATTTTAAATTTATCTTAATTAATCTCATTCATAAAACTTTACTTAAAATTCAATTTTGATAACTGAGTTGGACTTTATATATATGACTAAGGCGATCCTTTTAGCACTCAATCACCGATTCTCGTCAGAACTTCACAGTTGTGTTGGGAGTACGATTCCTCGTGGCCGCAAATTTATGTTGGCTTGCCGAAAACTTATGTCGGCTTGCCGCAAACTTTTGTTGGCTAGGAATACCGGCCCATTGAAACTAGGGTGAAGATTCATGTATACTCTTTTAAATTTGATTATTTTATTGGTTTAGTTGTGTATTTTAGAAATAATGATCTTTTATTTTGTTATTTTTTGAAAAATGATTGATAAATGATAAAATTAAATCTTAAACATTTTTTTAATTAAATTTATCGCGTAATTTATATGTGATTTAAATATTAGAGTTATCATTATAATCATTATTTTCATTTTTAGTTTTAATATTTATTTTATTATTACTTAAATGATAATATTTTAATTACAAGTCTTAAACAATAATATTTTTATTATGGGTTTTATTAAAATTTGATTTTTTGTTTTTGTATATCTAAAAAAATGATTTTCTATTTTAAATAACTAATGGTGACTTAAGACCTATCTTACATGCAATGATGAAATTATCACAACAATATCTATTTTTTATACATCTCAACATCGAAATATAATATCTATAATTTTTGGTCAAATTTTCGTAAAATTTTCAAAAATATAGTTCAAATACCACTTAAATGTTATTTAAATGTCTTATTCGACTAAAATGTCCTAGATATTGTGAATATTGTCGTAAAAATATCAAAAATATAAATTCTTGATTTATTTTTTATTTTTTTCTTCTTCTTTTTAAACAATCATTTCAATTCAATTTTTTCTCACTTTTGTAAATAAGAAATTTTTTTTCTTATTTGAAGCATGTTTTCTATACATATGAAATGAATAAGTAAAAGTACCAATTAGTGTGGTTGGTTGTAAATTAAATTTAATACACATATGATAATAATGCTTTATATTCAATTATTAAACCTTCGAGACATAGTTTTTGGTGTTAATGAGTTTGATGTTTAGTAACTATTTTTGGTTTTAATGGATTTGATATTTAATAATTATTATAATCATTTGCATGACTGTTTTATTTTCTACTGTTTTGTATTAATGTTATAACATGTAGATTATATTAAAGAGTAAAACTCATTATATCTCTTTTAACTACGAGTACTTTTAGAACAAATAATCAATAAAATTTATTTTCATACTATCAAGATTATCTATTTATAATAATGAATACAATTAAATATTTTTCTTAATTATTTTAAACATTTTAATTGTTTATTCTATAATATTTAACAAAAAATATTATATATTTTATTATATAATTTTTAATTAATTTATCAAATTATTGATTAATATAAATATTTTAAGTATTTATAGATATATATATTGAATAAAAAATATTTTTAAAATATAAGTAATTTATTGTTTTGATGTTTTATAAAAAAAAATTCTATAATTTTGACAGAGTTTTCAACTTTTTTTATATTTTTTACAAAATTTCTATCGATAATCAAAATATCTTAGATGTTTTTATAAAAATTATATTTTAATATTTTTACTTATATCGATATTTCAAACTTTTTTTATTGGACTTTGATTACCTTTTTTCCTTAAAAAATAATTGGTAAATGTGTGACTTTTCTTTCTTAATTTCATGTTCCCTCCCCCATAAAATACTAAACAAAGATTATGTATTTACTCCATGAAAAATATAAGCATATAGCTACTCAAATATAATGATAACAAAATGTAACAACAAAAGATGTTTTGTAAAATTTTCCATGTTTCAAATTGCAGTAACGTTATAACTTTTTGTATCCTTTTTGTTTCATTTCATATTAATTATGCAAAAAATTTAAAGTTAATTTTGATAATTGTTATAGAGAAAAAGACTTTACCAATCGAGTAGATTAGGTTATTAGAGACATTATAGTATATTAGCTTAGGGAGTAAGAAAGTAAAAATATGCGTTCAAATAGTATCTTATTTTTAAACTTAATAAACCTTTAATATATCACATATATTAAGATATCCTTATGGTAAAACTTATATAATATAACTTGTTTTGTTAACCTAGAAAATTTTAATGGTTGATATAGAGTAGTTTTTTTCTTTTGATCCACTTACATTGATTTTTATTTTAATCAATTATTTAATTTATATTTAAAATTAAATACATATTTAAAAATAATATTTACATTCCAATAATTTTTTTTAAAGTATAATACGATTTCCTTGATATTGCAGTCACCGTCCATTATTATTAGAGTTCATACAATATTTTTGATTTTGAATACATGTATAATATGAAATATTTTAAAAAAAATGTATCCAAAAGTTGTGAGATAGCTAGTAAAATAAATAAATACCTTGAAGTGGTCTTCTCAATCAATATTCCTTAATAATAATTAATTTATGAATATTTTTTAGTGTTATTGTAAAATTAAGATATGATAGCAAGGACAATTAGCACTTTTTTTAGTGTAACAAAATAAGTTATTAACTAATTGATGTCTAATTATGTTAGTTTTATAACTTTATATGATTTATATATGGTCCCCAAACGTATCTTACAAATTATGGTGTTCCTCGTCAAACATTAAAGAGAAAGGAACATTAAAGAGAGGAGAAATAACGAATGAAGAGAATCCAAACAAGGGTCATTATTGTATATCATCTAAGCCTGTTTGTTTTATCATGATTATCAACATCATGAAGGGAGTGGTGTGTATTGATATGTCTTTTATTTGTTTTCAAATGATGACCCATTAAGCCAATGACCCATAAAAATTATTACCAATTAAGGCAAATATTTGTTTACTTTCTAAGTGCTTCCTATACCCCTGAATATTTATTTTTATTTAATTCTTATAATCGATAAAATATTAATACATAGTTATATGAAGTTAGTTTAATTTGTTAATATATTTATTATAGTATTAAAAAAATTGGAGACAATTGAAAGAATTCAGTTAATTTTTTACCAATATCTTTTATTATATATATTTTTTCTCTAATTTTAATTTAATAATATAAATAGAAGTACATTTAATTATTTTTAAAAATGAAGTGATATTAAATAAATTAATTTAAAAAGTGATTAAAATAATTAATTTATAAAATAAAGTGACTACGAGAACACTTCATCTTAGACCTCACATATTTTAATTTAACATTAAATTTATTAGATAACGTATGAACAAATTAACCATAATTGACGAAAATAATATATTAGTTTTTAGTCGTGAGAAAAATATGCGAGTGTTATTTACTTTTTATAAAAATATGCTTAATTTATATACTTATTTTTTTTATTTTAATTATATTATTATTAAAAATTAAGCGAGTAAACATAAATTAATTTTTCTTATTTTATTTTTTTAATTACATTATATAAAGATTCTTTTTCTTTTAATTTGAACTACTCATAACAATAAAATTTAAAAAAAATTTAAATAAAAATATAAAAAAGTATTATTTATCCTTACCTAATCACCTTTTAATAATGATAACAAAAAAATAATAAAAATTAAACACATAATCTAAATATCATTTTTTACAATAAATATAAAATTTATATAACCAATCATATTTTAAAAAAATGAACATTATAATTAAGAGATAAATACCACTAACATACAATATGTATTACAAAAATGATTTTTTGGCTGATATACACAAGCTAATAATTGTTAGGCAAAGTTGTAACTGCTTACTTCAGTAAATAATATCACAATAATGCTCGTAAACACGATTTTAGCATATTATTCCAACATACTACACCATTATATTTATTATTATGTAAAATTTTAAAAAATAAAAGAAAAAAACAAATCAAATAATAATATCACAATATAATATAGAATTCTTATATAAAAATGACTCTAAAATTTGCGTTACGAATCATGTGTATACGTATATTGAATTTTAAAAAAGACGTGGATATAGTGGTCCCACACGCATGCATGTGATGGCTTTAAAAGGAAGTCGTAATTAAAGGATAGCGCTTTTATATTCACCAGTAACGAGATAATAAGTGGGTCCGGTATCTTTGAGTCACCAAGTTAACACTTTAATATCTTAAATATTCTTTTTTTTAAAGAAAAAATATTTTTAGTATGTTTTATTTATTAAAGATATTATATTTAAATATGATATTAATTTTTTATAATAATTTTGTATATTATTTAGAAAATATGATAAATAATTTTGTTTATATATTTTATTTTTAATTATATTATATAAAATTATTTTAATTTAAATAAATTATAACAATAAAAATTGAATATATAAAAAATAAAATAAATAAATATAAAACATAATTATTTGTCATTTTATAGGTATTTTTTCATAACAACAAAATTAAACTATTATAAAAATAAGTATATAATCTAAATGTTACTTTTACAATAAATATAAGATATTTACAATAATTTTTTTTTAGTTTCATTTTTGTACCTCAATTCAAGTATTGATATCATTTTTTTATCTTTTTTGAACAATTTTTTTTTCAAAATACCCTTTTGACCCTTAAAGATTTTTTTAAAATTTTTTGAAAATTAATTAGAGTTAAAAAAAAGTAAAACTTTGATAATTTTTATAATTTTTACGACAGTATTAAATATAAATTTTTCTCTTTATCGATTAATGTATATATTATAGAGATAACATGTTAATATCTAGATGGATTTTATTTCTCTTAAAAATGGATTTACTCACTTCCTATTAGGAAATAATAAATCTTATATGATAGATTCTTTGTAAAAATAAAAAATTAATAAGTAAAAATTATAGTATTTGTGTGTCTTCTTAATTTTTCTTACCACTTATTCAAAAAAAATATTTTCATCCCATCGATTGAAACTGTTTGAATGTTATAATTTTTAGTATTTATTTATATTATTTATTTTTTTAAACACTAAAAGTTAATAATTTTTATTTTTCATAATTTTTAGTAGGAAGTGTTAGAATCAACTTTTAGAAGAAAAAAAAGTTGAGTTCTAGTTGATTTAAAAAAAATCTTTTATTAAAAGATAAAGCGACATTTTGGAAAAAATAAATTATTACTATTAAAAGAAGACTTTTAATAAAAATGTACCGATCTTTGAATTGAGTTATTAAAATGAAATATTTTAAAAACACAATATATATCAGATACTAATATATTAATTGAAGTAACTCTAAGATATTAATCTTATAATAATTAAAGTGTTAGCTATCTACTAATGAATTAAAATGATTCATTTTTTTTAATTTGACATTGCCATACAATAAAAGAAATGTAATTTAAAGATACTATACTTATTTTAAAAGTAACATTTAAATTTTAAATTTTATGTTTATATTTTTAATAATATATATATTTTATCTTATTTTTATGAAAAAATAATTGTATAATGATAAATAAATTTTTTTATGTTATTTTTTAATTTTTTAATTATTTTGATTACAGTTTATTTAAGTTATAATAATTTTTATATACTATAATTAAAAAATAAAAAAATAAAAATTATATTATTCTTTTAAAATTATTTTTTATAGTAATAAAATTAAATTATTATAAAAAATAAATATAAAATTTAAATATTATTTTTATAATAAATAAAGAAATTATGCTAATTAAACTTTTTCTTCAACGATACGTATAGAGGATGTGAGTAGGTCAGATATGTCATGCTTTTGGGATCGTGGGAATAATTGAAGTCATGCATGCTTCAATTATAGGTTGGGAAATAGTTAGATATGATTAATTTATTGATTGGGGCCTCAAACGGTGTTTACATAGAAGTGATTATGCTCTCCATGGATAAAAGCCACGAACAGATTCTAAAGTCAATTCGCTTTCTAAATCAAACATTTTAATCCCTTTAACTTTTAGTTTTAAGCAGAAAATGTTGAAATTATCAAAGATATTATTGTAGTAATATTAATTTATAATATATAATGTTTATATATTTTTTAAAATTATTATAAAAAATATTGATAATATTAATAAAATATTGTTGTCCTTAAAATATTTTGAATAATGTAGATATTGTCGTTAAAATGTTGTTAAAATATCGTTAAAAATATCAAACAAAATATTAAAAATATCAAATATTAATAGTAATTATTTTTTTTTACTTTTACTGTACATATTATATTTTTAGCATATTTATTATATATATAAATACTTTTAAAACTAAAAAATGAATGAAATTTATTTTCATACTATCAAGATTTATCTATTTATATTATTATAATTAAATAGCTTATTTAATTATTTCAAATATTTTAACTAATTATTTAAGAATATTTAACAAAAAATAATATATTTTTTATTATATAATATTTTAATTAATTAATCAACTTATTAATTAATATAAATATTTTATGTATTTAAAAATACATTTATTAAATAAAAAATTAATTTAAAATATAAGTAGTTGATTTTTTTGACGTTTTATAAAGTTTTATAAAAAAATTATATTTTAGATAAATTTTTTATAGTTTTTATGATTTTTTTCGAAGTTTTCGTTGACAACGATAATACCTTCAATATTTTTGTAAAAATTATATTTTGATAAATTTACCGATAAAAAAATTTTAAACATTGGTTTTTAGTCGCTTGATTTAAATATATTAAAAAAAGTAAATAGAAAAAATTTTCATATTATAATGCAAATGCAATATTTGCAAAGAGTTAATTAATAAATTTAGACATTTAGTTTCATAATGTTTGTTTTTTATAAAAAAAAATGTTGAAGTACATTAATGATCCTTAGTTTTTTTTATTTTTGTTTACATTCTACATTTTGATTCTTAATTTTCTTTCTTATAACTTAATCACTTCATTTTTTAATGTTTACATTTTGATTCATTTTCTTTTAATTCTTATAACTTGGTTGATTTACTTTTTAATTTTCATATATTTTTCTAAAATTTAAGACAAACTTGAAACTAAACTTTAAAATATAAAAAATAAAGGAGATCAAAATGTAAAATTTTAAAAATAAATGTATTAAATTATAAGAAAAAATTAAAAGGCTCAAAATGTGAAATTTTAAAAATAAATAGACTAAATTATTATAAAAATAATAAGATGACAAAATGTACTACATGAAAAAATTTACAAATTATTTATGCTTTTACCAATTTTTTTTTATATATAGTATGAAATATTTACCAACATAAGATGATAGTGTTAAAAATAATTAAGAATTGACTAGTTAATTTTTAACCAATATTTCTTATTATATGAGAATTTTTATATATTTTAAAAATAATAATGTGATTTCTTTTTTAAAATTAAGTAACTTTACGATGAAATACTAAAAAAATAAAGTAATTAAAGTATTTTAATTATAAAATAATGTAATTTTTGGAGAAATAAAATAAATATAACAACCCATTCATCTTGTCTTTTATTCTTGAGATTTGTTTTTTTGAATATTTTTTTTATTGAAAAACTATTATTAATTATTTTTTAAAAAAATATAATTTTTATTACATATAATAAATTAAATTTAAATATATGATATAAAATTAGTAAAAAAATTTACTAAATATAACTTTTAGTGTAATAATATTTGGTACAATTTTTGGTATAATAAAAGAAATTATTTATAAGAATATATTTTTTAGTATAATATTTAACATTGTGGGTTAAAATGAGTATAATTTTTAATATAAATAATATAAAATTTGATATAAAATAGGGAATATATTTTAAATAAATGTAATCTTTACATCATTGATTTGTTTAGAGAATGTTGTTTAAGATTGTCACGTTACTTGCTAATTTCGTAGATTGATGTATATAAGGAAATAATATTGGTATTTCTCTCCTCTTTGTAAAAATTGATTTTTTAATAAACTTTTAGAATTGTTTGTTTCCTAATAAACTTATAAATTAGTTGGGTTGTAATTGAAATGTTAGGTATATATATAATTTTTTTAAATAACAATTATATATATATATATAAAGTTTGAATTTATATATTTTTTAATATTCATAACAAACATATATTCTTGATCAACAAATAATCGGTGATTAGATTGTTATATCAGCCAAAAAGTTTAGTTAATTTGAATACGATACTTGTTTGACTATAAATTTTTCAGATATTTTCTTAAAATGTTTGAATAATTAAATTAAATGATAAATAACATAAATTGAATTTGAGTAGTGATATTATAATAATACATATTTTGTTAAGAACAATTTTATTTAATAGTAACGAAATTAAAATATAATTATTATTATTATTACAAATAAATAAATATATCATATATTTTTAATATAATAATAAAAAATTATTGTCACAAATTTTATTACACTTTAGAAATTTTTTTCTCAAAATTATGCTTGAATTTTGAGTAGGACTAAAATGAGTTGGATATATAATTAATGCAATTGTTTAGCTTTCTCTTCCATGCTCGTGAGGAATGGTTTGGCTTATTTTAAACTAGTTCTCTGAGCTAAAGGCCAATATGTTCGTCTTTCCAAAGGAGGAATAATTCATTTTTTGGTGGTTAATTTGATCGCTGAGTATTGTGTATACTCTCAAATTAATCATATTAATTACAATATTATCATCATCATCATCATTATTATTATTATTATAAAATACATTATTTTAAATAATTCATTATATTTTAATATTATTATTGTTTGATAAATTTATCAATGTAAATAATAATTAAAATTAAGATAATTTGTATTTAAAAAGTACAACACTAAAACTTGAGAGTATTGACGATATTCGTGAACAAAATGTTTAAAAGTAATTTAGTTTCTAAATGTGTTTTCAAGATCATTTTTTAAGTCGAAGAAACTTTTGAGCTTTAAGTAAAAATGTTTCAGGTATACTTATTTTTAAACATTTAGATTTCATATTAGACACATAGTAACATTTAATATATAGGTTGTTTGGTTTAATCAACCGTGTTTGTTCGAGATTGATTGAGCAACGAGTGCTTTAACATTAACTTAATTTTTTATTCGAGTCAAACATTTCAATTACCATATTATCTTTATTATTTAATGTTGTATGACTTATTTCATCGGCATATTTATAATTAGACTTTAACATAGCATTATGGCTTTAATGTTTTCTATTCAAATAACCTAATGCCTATTCTTTTCTTTAACCACATTCATTATAATTTTTTAATTGTTTTTGTGCCCTATCTCTCAACATGTTTTGCAAAACAATATCATATTTGTTTATGCTTTTTTCTTAAATTAATTTGTTAAACATTAATAGCTGTGTTTGATTGATTAATAAATTTATTTAATTTATGATATTTTGATTATATGTTCATATAGCTTATTCTTTATTATGTTCTTGAATGTTTTGATCAAATATTTATATGTGTTATATCATAATTATTTGATTTGATTATTTAACTTTAAAGAAACTATCTTTATTTAACATATGCTTAATCTGTTTTAGAGGTCCTAGATGATTTAAAATTAATTGATATATTCTTTAGTCTTTTAGGGTTATTCATTATTGAATGTGCTCTATGACATATTTTGCACTTGTGTTATTGTGCTAATTTTTTAGGTACTTGTTAAATGAGTTCGATTGCATGTGTGACTCAAGTTTATTAGAACGTTGGTTTGAATCCAAACACCTTTCTTGTGAAAAATGTGAAGTAAAACAACAGCTGGTAAGTAGATTACTTAGGAGCATTATCTTAAAGGATAGTTTAAGTCCTAGCCATGTTATTAAACCTTATTTTCATAGTGGATAGTTGTGTGGTCTCATAGATTAATGGTTTTTCTCTTAGGTCATTAGTGTAGCTTAGGTTGTTTTCACATAATATATCATGTGTTAAGTTTTATTTATTTTCGTTTTATATTTTTTACACATGATTGCATGTTTGATCACTTATGAATTTTTAATTTGACATAATTCGATTAATTATCTATTCACCCACTTTAGGTTAATTAATTCTGTAACTAAAAGCTTTCAATTGGTATCAGAGCGGATTATTAGATATACTTAGTGTTTTCCTAGAACCTTACTATAGATCATTTGAGAGAGGGTTCTTTTATAACCTATGCACCTTTCTTTAATGGGTCTAGCTACCCATATTTGAAGGCTAGACATATGGGATCCTTTATGTGTTTTCTAGATGAAAATGTGTGGAACTCTATTATATATGGTTGGGAACCACTTATTGTTACCAAAGATAATATTAACACACTTGAACCTAGAAGTGAATGTAGATAAAACTAGTAACAATTGAAATCAAAAAATAATTAATACTATTTTTCATATTGTATCTAAGGGTGTCCAAGGTTCGATCCAATTTTGAGTAATTTTTTAACCAAATTGGTTCGTTTGGCTATTAAAATTTTTGCAATCGAACGATTTTATACAGTTTGGTCAAGTTAATAATACATAAATAATATGCTTGTTAAATTAAGTTTTTAATATATTATTAAAATCAGTCTGATATGGTACGACTTGTTTAAAAATTAGTCTGTTTAAAATTTGGTATAACTAGATCAGACCTTTTGATTTATAAAACTGTTCGGATTAGTCCAGACTGATCCAATTTTCCAATTTTAATTCGATTCGGTCCAATTTTTGGACACCCTTAATTATATCTGTTATTGAGTTCCATCGTATCTTTAATGTTGATATTATTAAGCATGTTTTTGATTTTTAGAAGTTACCACTAGGGGTGTCCACCGGTCCGGTCTGGTTCGATTTTGAAAAAAAAATTAATCGGACCGAATCGTTTATATTACTCAGATCGGACCATTTGAAACGGTTTTAATTAATACAAACGGGACCAGACCGTTTGATTTATAAAATCATTCGGTCCATTTCGGTCTTTGGACATCTTTAATGAGAAATAATATGAAAATTTTAATATATTATTAAACCGATCCGGTCTAGTTCAGTTCAAACGGTTTAAAAATTAATATAATTGGACCAAACTGTTTGAATAATGGTTTTATTAATACAAATCGGATCGAACCGTTTGATTTATAAAACTGTTCAATCTGGTTCGATTTGGTCTGGTTTATGGACACCCCTAGTTACCACTCACGAGGGAACCACACAAATTAAAGGAACAAAACTTCACATGCTAAGCATTAGGTTTGAAAATCTTATAATGAAAAAGACTTAAACTTTTTCTAAATTTTATGTTAAATTATATGATATTACTAACACTTCTACCAATTTTGAAGAAAAAATTGATAATTTCAAGATAGTTAGAAAGATTCTATGCTTATTACCATATCTCTTCCATGTAAAGGTCACTATCATTTATGAAAGTAAGGATGTAGATATAATTAAAAGTAAGGAACTCATTGGCTCACTTCAAACTTTTGAGGTGATTTTTTGAATATTTGCAAAGAATACAGATATCGCTTTCAAAACTACCATAATTAATGATGGTAACAATGATAATGATGATGATGAATAATTAAAGTTCTTAGCCAAAAGACTCGATAAAATCTTCAATCAAAACAATTCACAGAGTAATTGGAAACTAAGTCGTTCAATGGATTGGAATCCAAGAGAACTCAAACTTACAAGTTTCGAATATAAGGAAACTAAAACCACTAGACCTAAATGTTTTGAAATGCGATGGGATTTGTCATTTTGTAACTGAGTGTGCTAATAAAAAGAAAAGAACTGAAAGAGCCTTCAATGCTACACTTAGTGATTCAAAAAGTGATAGCAACAATCTTAATGACTACGAAAATTGTGGCACCAACTATTTAGCATTTACAGCAACTACTGGTAGACACTCAAGTAAGTTTGACATTGATTCAAATTATGAGAAAAATGATTTTAAATTCCTGTTAAATAAATTTAATGCAAATAATCTTGACAAACTATTTATAGATTTAGTAGGTTGTAAGAAATAAAATCATAAGTTACTAGTATAAGTAACCAAATTAAATGATAAACTCAAATCCTATGAGATAATTAAATTCCTTGATACTAGAAAAGGAAAAACTTGAAATGTTTCAACGTATTAATAGTTTGAATTTGAGTCTTACAGATCTTAAACAGGAAACCACAATCTTATGCAAGAACTTGAACAATCAAAGAAAATTGTGAAGAGATTAACCAATAGAGTTGAAAGGATAGACAACGTTCTTGACTATGAAAAACCTTTTGGAGACACGAGAATGATAGGCTATGTAGATGTGCACACTACGCCCTCATCTTCAAAAATAACTAAGTTTGTAACACCTTCTAACCCTTCTTTTTCACGTGATACACACGGCCTTAGTTATAAGGACGAGAGCTCCATACTTTCAACATAAAAAACCACAATTATAAGGCTCTTTAACTCTATTCCTATAGTTACTAATTATGAATAAAGAATTGTTGCACCTATAATTGATGAAATTATTAAGTTTGTGTCCTTTTATCATTATTATGGTAGGAAAAGTCATATTAGATCCAAGTGTATATTTTTGTTAGCTATTGCCTATATTGTTAATCCTTTTCATGCATCTAGTTATAGGAATTATAATTATCATCCATCTATAAATATTATGTCCAATAATTATACTTAAAAGCATGAAGTTATTTGTTCGAAGAGGCAAGTGAAATTAAACGCATTTAAATCTATGATTAATTATCATCATCCTATCATCATGTTGCATCTTCATTTAGAATGAATGTGAAATATAAAAGAAATGCTAAATCCAATAGCATGCCTATCAAGACCAATGTAGTTAAGGAATAAAATTTCAAAATTTAAGAAAGTTTAGGTTATAAAAGATTATATTTTTTCGATCACTTGATCATCTTTTATATTTCTCTTAGGTACTTTTATTTGAGTGTTTAGTTGACTCTAGGTGATCATCTTTATTAGATTTGTTTGTTTGTTTGTTTGTTTTTATTTTTTATTGATGGTTCTTTAGCTTTAATAATAAATAAATAAATAAGAGATCAGGAGAGTAAACATGTTTTAACATTGACATTAACTTTACATACTATTCTCACATTACTTTACTTCTTTCGATTGACTTTACATTGTGTAAATAGATAATTTGACTTGTATATTTATATATTTTTCACATATGATGATCAAAGTTGATAAAAACCTACTCATACACTCATTGGACACATGTATATATCATGCTTGAAGTTTACGGTTGATATTTTAGGACATGAGCTAACCTTTGTTTACAAAGTTGTATTTGAGCTATATCTTTCACTCTGATGTGTGAAGTTAACATAGTGAATGAAGAGAGTGATGAGTGCTCAAAAAGCACTAAAATAACCATGATTTTATGCAAATTAATTGATTAAATATATATATATATATATATATATATATATATATATATATATGTTTTATATAAATTTGTCTTTTTCGGAATCAGGGGTATTTTTATTGTTTTTCAGGTATTTTGGCTTAAAAACGCAACTTAAAGACTCAAAGAGGAATACTAGAAGCAATACATCACAAATATATTAATAAATAAATGCGTAGGTGACAAATATGGAAAAATTGGACAAAATGGGTCGGGTCAAAAAGGAGAAAAAGCGGCGTACACTCTGTGCCATGCGCATGACTCGCGCCCCAAACTCCATGCGGGTTCTTGTTCATGCGCATCGCGTGTAGGAATTCTGTTCATACTGGCAAGACCTTGCAGATTCTGTTAAGTGCGTCTCGACACTCATTTTCACCTGCGGTAATGATGACGTCATCTTTGACATCATTGAATGACATCACATTTCCAGCGTTTTTACATTTTTTAACATTTTTTTTACACATTTTTTCTCTCCATCCTCACCTATAAATACCCCGCTTCACTTCAAAAACACACCTTCAAAACCTCCAAATATATTCTTTTCTCTCTTTCTTTCTCTCTTTTCTTAGATTTTTAGTTTTTCTTATGTTTTCTTAGTTTTTAGCTTTTCTTAGTTAATTTCTCTTAGTTTTAGAGTTCTTCCCTTTTTAGGGAAGAACTAGTTATGTTTTTGTAATATTTTAGCTTTTTGATTCAATAAATGGGAGTGCAAATTCGGCAAGTTTTTCTAGCGGGAATATCGTCAAAGTTCGTAAGGATTTTATTTTTCTTTGCGTTATTTTATGCTTTATTCTTACATGTTATATTTAATTTATGCGTGATTAAATTTAAGCTGTGCTAGTGTTGTTTATAAACATGATATAATAATAACGTTGTTATGCTTAGAAATATTAAATAGGTAAAAATCTCTAAAATGAATTGATTTTATTTTTATTCAAGATTTTATATTAATAATGTTAGAGGGAAATATATTCTTTTTCATTACAAACTTAAATCGAAAATTAGATTTTAAGGTTTAGTTATCGATCGATTTAGAAGTAGTCTTTTTTATTTTGTTGGATACAATCGCCCAGGTAGTTAATTTGCCTATTTCAAAAGTTTTTATAAGAATTATTATATGAAAATGTATTGACAACATGTTTTGAGTAGTGGTTTTAAAACTTGAAAGTTAGTACTCGGATAACTAAATTCTTGGGTTTAATTTGGACACCTTGAATAAAGTTTAATTGTTAACCCATCCAAAGGTGTATTTAAATGGTTCATTTTCAATCTCTTAGAAAAATTAATTTAATTAACCAAATTAGTTATAAACCCCACCCATAGGTGTTAATTGATTTTTTTAGTTAACAAAGAATATCTAACTCAACCAAAGGTGGTATTCATACAAAAGGAGAATCGATAAATATCAATTCATATATTTAATAACCTAAATAATACGAGCAATCATAATTAACTTGTTATTATATCCATAAATACTCCACTATTTATAAAAGATAAAATTTGCATGAATGTTTATTGAATCTATGTTTAATTTTTATTTAGATTAAAAAGCATAAAACCCCAAAATATAAATGACGGATGTTTGGGATTTAATTTAGCTTTTTAAAAGTTTGAATAATAAATTAAAAACCACATACATTCCTTCCTTAGATCGACCTTGGGAGTATACTTATCATTTTCTACAAAATGAGTCGTGCACTTGCGAGAGTTTTATAAATATAAAACCAAAGTATTGGTAGGATCGGCGATGCCGGTTTTCGCTCATCAAGTTTTCGTTCATCAAAGTATTTGGCGATCACGATTCTGCTCATCAGAGAGTTACCTCACAACTAGTGTAAAAGTATTCATATTAGGTTTTTAGCTATATATATTTCCTTAAAAAATAATAATCTTTGAGGAAAAAAGTACAAAATTTTTTGGATGCACAAAAGAGAGAGAGCCAGAAATGCTTATATAAAAAGAAAATAAATAACTATCTCTCACACACAAAAAAATATAAGAGGAAAATACAAAAAATAAAAATATTTGATTAAAGTTATCTCATGATAAGTAAATTTTATTTTATGCAAGTAAGAATTTAACTGTTATTTTTTAGAACAGGTGATACTCTTTACTTTGAATCTTTCTTGATTGATCACAAGTGAACAAATTGACATACTATGATAGTTCAAACATATATCTTATTTTTAGTAATTATTTATATGTCATTATATGTGTTAATACGTTTGTGTGTCTTATCTACATATATTAATGTTGTTAATGGATAGTTTTGGACAAAATTAATTTCATCATTTGTATGTTCTGTTGTAGTCATATTTCGATAAGTCTACTACCCTCAATTAAAAAAAAATATTACGTCTTAGTTCCGTTGATTATTCGCATGACAAAAAAAAGCGGAAGTTAATGGTAGAAATATTTAAATGGAGAAAGTTAATATAAGAAATGTACATGGGAGAAAAACATATTGAGTGTTCAATGAGTGATCTATTCTATTCTATTTAATATGTTACATAGGGGGAGTAAAACATAAATATTCTATCTGTTGTTACTCATTATTTATTTCTATTTTTTTGCTTTTCTGTTGTTATATACACTAAATTGATAAACAATGAGTCTTTCGAGGACAAGTTGTGTGCCATTTATGTTTTTATTTTTCAGTGTACTTATGAGTTGTCAAGATTCAAGCGAAGATGGTTCCACCACATCATATGATAATACCATTATGTAAAACTATTTTTCCTATGAGCTTGATGTAGCGAGAGAGAAGTTTTGTCACATGAATATGCCGAACGAGGATATTGTAAGATTTATGAGTATTGGCTATATTTGTGAACAAAACGTCTAAATTGAATTTAGTTTTTAGGCTAATATTTAAGACCACTATTCAAACCGAAGAAACTTTCGAGCTTTGAGTAAATTTGTTTAAGGTATACATTTATTCTTAATCACGTTAGATTTCATATTAGACACATAGAAACATTTAGTGTATAGGTTGCTCGATCGATCGAGTAGTGTCTAGATTAATCGAGTATCGATCATGTACGATCTAAGTCTTCTTGGGTTGATTTTAAAATTATGATAAATCAATCGAAGTTTTAGGTTCGATCAATCGATGATTGGATTGATCGAGAATTGATTGTATTTGATTTACTTGGTCTCAAGTATTTATTAATTGTTGTATAGATCGATCGAAAAAGGTTTTGATCGACAGACCTTATTAGTGGTCTAGATCAATCAAACAACGAAAGTTTTGACTTTAACCTAATTGTTTAGTCGAGCCAAAAATTCAAATTATCCTATTATCCCTATTATTTAATGCTCTATAGATTGTTTAATATGCAGATTTATAATTGGACTTTAATCTAGCATTAGGGTTTTAATATTTTTTATTTAAACAACCTAATGCAATTTGTTTTCTTCAACCGTATTCATTATAATTTTCTAATTGTTTTTATACTATCTCTAAAACCGTTTTGTAAAAACAAGGTCATTTTTGTTTAAGTTTCTTTTTTTAATTAATATATCAAATATTATTGATTGTGTTTGGTTAATTAATAAGCTTATTTAATTTATGATATCTTGATTGTATGATCATATAACTTATTTTTTATTATATTCTTGAATGATTTGATCAAATAATTGTGTGTGTAATATCATAAGTATTTGATTTAATTATTTAACTTTAAAAAATCTATATTTATTGAACATGTATTTAATTTGCTTGTTATAGAATTTATAGATGATTTAAATTTAACTAATGTATTCTTGAATATTTTAGTTAAGATTATTTATTATTAAATCTACTATAGGATATACTTTGCACTTATATTATTGTGCTAACTTTTCAAATATTGGTTGAACGAGTTTGATTGTTCGTATGACTCAAACTTTTTAAAATATTGGTATAAACCAGAATATTTAAGTATATTACTTGGGGGTATTATCTTGAGGTTAGTTTAAGTTCTGGTCTTATAATTGAACATTTTTTTCACAGTGAATAATTAGGTAGTTCAGTGATCCGGTTGTTTTCTTCTTAAGTTATTGGTGTGACTTAAGTTGTTTACATCTAAAATATCTTGTGTCGAGTTTTATTTAATTTAATTTTATATACAATTATATGTATAGTTGTTTGTGAATTTCTAATTTTACATAATTCGATTAATTAAGTTAAATGTAAATAAAAATTTCAACATTTTTTACCAATATTTAAAAAAAAATTATATAGATTATGTGTAGTTTAATAAAATTTATTTATTTTTATTAAAAAACTTGCTTAAAATATAAAATATGTATGTTAAAAATAATATTTTAAAAAAACGAGGGGAATTTTTTTGAGTGAAAATAAATAAGTTGGTTATAAATATGAATGTTACCCTTTTTTTTTCAAACCATAAATATATATTTTGAGTGAAGGTGGTGGTTGGATTAATTTAGTTAAAAAAATTTAAAAAAATAAATATAAGTATTTTAAGTATATTAGGGTGTAACGGAGTCGAACCCACGTGATTGTCCGTCATAACAATTGAATGAAATTATTAAATATAGAAGAGGTATTGAGTGGTTGATCACAGAAGTCACGTGAGAAGAGCCTGGAAACTGACAAGTAGTAATGATGAGATGAGTGTTTGGTCAGAGCTCATAGTCAAAGGAATGATGTGAAGTTATGAGAGAGAAGTATTATTATTTACGATGTAGAAAAGATTTAAGTTTAAAGTAATTTAAAATTCATTTAATAATATATTGATCTAAGATTTTTTTTGAAAACAATATTAAATACATATAATTTTTTTACTTCTTTTTTAATCACATATTTTATATTATATCATATTTAAATATTATTTAAAAATAAATTTATTTTAAATTCTTTAAAAGGGTTATGATATATAATATGATAAAAATATAAATATAAATTGTTGTGATATAAAATTTATTTGTGTAAACTATAAACATTTATATGATATTTAAAAAAAGTTATTATAACAAGGTATTTATTATTTGTTTTAGAATATATCATGTGATAATTTTTATTGATATATTACTTATTTTTGTAATAAAATATTATGTTATTAAGTATTTGTATTTTTCATAATAATACACGAGTAAATTTTTTGTTAGAACAATAAAATTATTGTCATAATTTATTTTTATTTTAATAATAAATTGATTAAATTAATTTAATGTTATTGTCATTTAAATAGTAATTATAAATAAATGCATTATCTTATATTTTATTGGTATCAAGTAATTCATAATTTTTAATTTAAAAATTAATATTTTATTATTATTATGAAAAATATATAATTTATTATTATATTATTATAATTAATTATAATTTAATATTATTATTTTTTTATAAAATTATTATTAATAAATTTAATTGTAAAAATATATTAGACCAATAACTTTTATTAGAATAAAAAAAATTATAATAAAAATAAATTAATATATATTTTTTTATATATTAATAAAATTAACATATATTTTTTAATAATAAAATTAAACGTAAAATCAATTAAATAATGAGATTAATTATGTAAGAAAGATTTTGTATTATTGTTACAATAAAAATGAATAAAATATATTTTTTAACTCTAATATTAATTACATCATAATATTTTTATTATTGGTTTAATTTTTATAATTTTTTTTATATATCATAAATTATGATATAATTATAACTAATATATTAAATACTTGTTAGTTAAAATTAAAAAAATCAATCTATTTTTACATCAAAATATTAAATTTGATATAAATTTTGAGATAAAATTGTTCAAATTTAATATTAAATTTGATGTCATAAATAATATTAATTTTTTATTATATATAATAAATTAAAATTAATTATATGATATAAAATTAATAAAAAATTATTAAATATATTTTTTATTATAATAAAAATAATATATTTTTTAATATAATCTTTAATTTTGTGTATTTAAATTGAATAAAAATTTAATGTAAAATAATATTAAAAATAAAGTAAATAAACTTTTTTTTAATTTCAAAGGTTATGGCCCAGGCATGGTAACCAATCATAAATAATGATAGCCGTAGTTATTGTTTTAGAATAAGTTCTCATTATTTCAAAGCTTTGTAGGACCCACTGCTGCGTCAACAGGCGACAATTTGAGCACTAGCAATCATTTGCACATCGGATCTTTTCTTAAATCATTTTTCTCACTATGTAGAAGAAAAAAAAAATTATCTTTCTCTCTCTCTCTTTCTTTATCCATCTATAAAATCCATCTAATATTATTAAAAAAATTAATTTTTTAAACAATAAGTAATATTATTAAAAAAATTATATTTTTAAACAATAAGTAATATTATTAAATAAATTATTTTTATTATTACAATAATTATTAGGAAATAATATTGAATGTCAAATTTTTATGTAATTACATATTTTTTAAATTATGACAATATTATGTAAAAATAAAAAATGATAATATTGATATAATTTAATATAAAAATAATTTAATTTTTATCTTAAAGCACGTAACAATTCAAATTTATAAATCTCATTGAGATAAAGTAATCTCACGAATTATTTTAACACCTATTAATAAAACATTACAACTAACATAATATTAACACATCCCAATTATCGCGAAAATATATCATTAATAATGATTTTTGGTTTTATTTAATAATATTATTACTTAAATAAAATTTTTTATTTGGATAATAGAAAAAATAGTTGTGGTAATATCAATTTTTAAAATGAAAAAGAACCAAAATAATATTGATAAAATAATATTTATAACATTTACTAAAAAAATTAAAGAAAAAATAGCGTCCTATATATTTTTAGAACAAAAAACTTTAGTCAAATCATGTTATGTTATTTTGTCATGTGTTTGGAATTAGTGAGGACGTCTTCATGTGTTCGTTAATAAGAAAAAAAATTACTTATATATATTTTTTATGTATTATCTATTTATAATATAAAAAATAATAAAATTTGTAAAAATTATTAATGAATTCAAACTAAAACTTTTATTTATAACATATTACCGTTCTATCATATTATTATAAAACGTAAAAAGTTATCACTGATGTAACTAACAAACCAACTACTAAGCATGTGAGCAAGCTAGTAAAATAGGTATTATTGTCTCTATATATAGCCAAAGGAATACAATGTAAATAACTTTTCACATTAATATGAATTGAGTTTTTTTCTTCATTTTTTCTCTAACATTCGATGTGTGTTATTCGTGCGAGTTTATTCTTCGATCTAGATAATCATTCTTAATTAATATTAAACTCTCATTAATAAATCCTTTAATATTATTAAAATTTTATTTTGATTTTTATTATTTTAAATTTTTAAATTTTTAAATTTTTAAATTTTTAAATTTTTAAATTTTATGTTCTAGCTGCAACCAGGGCTGTCCAAAAATTGGTCTGGTTCTGACCGAACCGAGCAATTTTGTAAATGAAATGGTCTGGTTCGGTCAGTATTAAGTAAACCAATTTTAAGGTTTGATCTGGTTATAAAATATTATAAACCGGTCGGACCGGACCGGATCGGTTTTATTAAATAAATAATTTTTTTATATAAAATATTATAAACAGGGGTATATATATATATATATATATTGTTTTCGAGTTAAGTCATTAAGCTGTTAACACTAACCCTAAAAAATCGCAATTCCTCATTTCCTCTGCGCTCTGCGTTCGTCGTCTAGGCTCTGGGTATGGCCGTGGTCGCTTCCACCAGCAGCTAGTCACCATTCCTCGTGTTGCTTCCACCACCAGCTAGCCACCGTTCCTCGCGTTGCTTCCACCACCAGCTAGCCACCGTTTCTCGCGTTGCTTCCACCACCAGCTAGCCATTGTTCCATGCGTTGCTTCCACCAACAACTAGCCACCTCTCCTCGCATCGTTTTCACCAACAACTAACCACATTTCCTTGCGTCACGTCGTGTCATGACAACCATGGACGAAAATCACGAAATAGGTATGTGGTCTACTACTACTGGTAGTCTGGTAGTAGTTTTTTCTTGAATAAACTGAATGGTAAGTCTGAAGCCTGAACTTTGAACTCTGAAATTTGAACAATTTTTTCACATAGAGTTCCATTTTTTTAAATGGTGGAAACTAACTAATACTGTTAGAACTTAGAACTTCAGTTAAATTGTTCGTACGTTGCCTCTCTTTTAAAGCTTAATTATTTTGATTAAGTTCTCTTTATAGATTAAATATATATAATTCATTTGATTAATGTTTGATCATTATGAATTTCAAGAGGTACAGGTCTAGTAAGAATAGAGGTGACAAAGGCATCATTTCTACTCCCGAGAATAAAAAATCTATGTCATCAATTTGTTCATCTATATAGCTCATTTTTCATTTTAAGCTAATTATAATCATCAAGATACATTCCACCTTTCTTATACCCACCATGATCTTCTGTTAGAAGGTAGAGTAATTTTTCGCCTATTGGATCCGATTCAAATTTTCATCAAATTGTTATCAATATTTGTTTGATCTAGAAAGTTAATTAAACTTGAAGCTCAAATTTATGTCTTGTTGATGGTCTGGAGAGTGTTCTCAAGGCTGGTTTTGAGTGAACAATAACCACTGTGGACTCGTTTAGATAATAAATTTCTCTTTAAAAAAAAGTCACAAGTTTAAGGGCATTTGTATCCAATATATATTTATTTATTTATATGACTATTCTTCTATATTTAAAAAGTGTTTAAACAAATTGCTTTAGTATAATCACATAATACATTGATCTTTATAATTAAATGTGTTTTTTTATTAACATGATTTGTTAATATAACTTTTTATATATAATTTATTAACATGATTTATTAATGTAATCGAATAAATTGATTTTTACCATTATCTTTTTTATTAACACGATTAGTTAATATAACTTTTTATATCTAATTTATTAACATGATTTGTTAATATATATATACCTATTAAAAAGAAATTAAATTTTCAAACAAAATATATCAAATAAATATAAATAAAAAAACATAAATATTATTTATCTTACAAATTAGTTCATTCTATTAATGTTTTATCATTATGAATTTCAAGAGTTTAAAGAGTTGGTTTCATATGGCTTAATATATGAAATGTCATTTTATTTTTAACTAATCAATTAAAATTTTAATTAATTAAATTTAAATTGTGGTGATTTATATAGATGAATTAATCTGTATTTTTGTCATAAAATGTACATAAATTGTGGTGTCTTTATTTTATAGGTTCTTATTAATTAGTTCTTAATTTTTAAAATGTACATAAATAATGTTTAAATTAATATTGTTATAGATTGCATAAAGTTTCTCAATACCAAACTGTATTATTAAATCATTAACACCTGATATCATATATGTAGCCATAAACTAAATATTTATACAGATAATTATATTTTAAATGTAACTAATCCATAAAGTTAATAAATAATAAAAAAATAAAGTTTTTATTAGCATTCAATTGTACAAAATTATCAGCTTTGTAATGTAGTGTCACCAAACATTTTGTAAAGCCCTCAAATTTAAGGTAATGTCCTGGATTGTTTTGAGTGTGTGAGTCGTGTAAATGCTATTTAAAAAAAATTTATAAAATGTCCTTCACTATAGGTTTCCTTTATAATAAAGCTTAGGTGAAAATAAAAATAAATTCTTTAAATTTTCTATAATCTATTAATTACTTAAACTTCAAGTGTTCTCGCATATATGTGAAATATCAGTCTTAAAATATTATTTGTTATACTTTGGTGACTAATATTATTTTAGTTTTGAAATGATTTTTGATTAAATACAAAAAATAATATTTTAATATATTAAGAATACGTACTAATTTATATTCTATATATAGGTGATAATTTTCATGAGTTTATTGGACCAAGTCAATTTACAGACTTTACTATGTCTATGAGTGAAGACATTGAACTTGAAATTCATCTGAATGAAATGGAAAATCCAAAAAAGGGAATAGAAGTAAATAATGTTCACCCCGATAACAAATCTGATATGAAAAAACCAAAAAACTTTAGGTCAGAAATATGGAATCATTTTTCATATATTTTATCCTATGATGTGGAAAATCCTAGAGCTACATGTCATTGTTGTAAAAAAAGTTATGATGCTCATCCCACAAGGAATGGAACTACTTCAATGATATATCACTTCAAAAATTTATGTAAAAAGATTCCTAAAGAAGTAGATAAAGGACAAAAGATGTTAAGTTTTCAAACACAAAAAAGAGAGGATGATACGACAACTCATAAATTAGTTGTTGTATCATTTGATGCAAAACGTGCTAGAGTTGCTTTGTAAAAAATGATTATTATTGACGAATTGTCTTTTAGGTTTGTTGAGGGTGATGGATTTAAAGATTTTATAACTGAAATTTATCCTAAGTTTCATGTGCCATCTCGTCAAACAATTTCTAAAGATGTGTTTCAACTTTATCTAGATGATAAAAAAAGTTTGAAAAACTTTTTCATAAGTGAAAAGCAAAGATTTTGTCTTATTAGTGATTGTTGGACTTCAATTCAAAATATTAATTATATACATGTAACCACTCATTATATTGACAAAGATTGAAAATTACAAAAGAGAATTATAAAATTTTGTCAAGTTAAGAATCATAAAGGTGATACAATTGGGAGAGTGATAGAATAGAGTTTGCGTGATTGGGGTATATGTAAGGTATTCACCATAACACTTGATAATGCTTCCTCAAATGATGCTGTTGTGTTATACTTGAAAAGGAAGCTAAAAAATTGGAATGATGGACTTGTTATGAGTGGAGAGCTCTTTCATGTGCGATGTTGTGCTCACATTTTGAATTTGATTGTAAGAGAAGGACTTAAAGATCTTCATAGTACTATTATGAGTATTCGTTGTGCTGTGAGATATGTTAGATCCTCTCCTTTGAGATTACAAAAGTTTAAAATGTGTTATATTAAGAAAATATTGAGTCCAAAGGAAGTGTCGTGCTAGACATGCCTACAAGATGAAACTCCACATATCTAATGTTAAAAAACTTCTTTAGATATTCAAAAAGCATTTGATTGTCTTGAAGAAGAGGAAGGAACAAACTTTATTTCTTATTTTCATGAGGAGCAATCGAATGTTGGGCTACCAATATTAGATGATTGGAAGAACGCTGGTGTTTTTGTCAAGTTTTTGAAGACTTTTTATGACTCTACTTTAGCATTCAGTGCATCTTTATGTAACACATCAAATTTATATTTTACAGAACTGCATAACATTTAATCTCAAATACTTACATGGCATGGTTCCGATGATTTGTTGTTGAAAATATGGCTACTAGCATGAAAACAAAATTTGAAAAGTATTGGGGAAATGTAGATAAGACTAATAAGATGTTGTATGTTGCATTTTGTACTAGATCCAAGATACAAATTAGAGTATTTGGAATTCTTATTTGAATAGATTTATGATTTACAAATTGTTCAAAAATTGAGAGATAATGTCAAAAATACTTTTATGGATCTGTTCAAAACTTACTATATATTAGTGCATGGAAAGGATTTTCAATCTAATGTGACTCGATCACAAGATGTAATAGGAAGGATTCTTTCATCTGAGGAAGCAAGAAAGTTGAAATTTCTTAAACGCTTAGGGGAGAAAAATAGTTTGGAGTTGAAAACCGAGGTTGAGACATATTTGAATACCTCATGTGAAAAATGTCATGTTGGATAAGTTTGATATATTAAAATGGTGTAGGGTAAATTCTTTTAGGTTTTCTATCATATCTCTCATTGCACGTGATGTGTTAGCAATTTATATTTCAACTGTTGCATCAGAATCAACTTTTAGCACAAGAAGGGCGCATTCTTGATCCATTTAGGAGTTTTTGAATCCTAAAATGGTAGAGACATTAGTATGTAGTCAAAATTGGTTTCGTCCTTCCATTAATAATGACTATGTCCTCTTACCAGAATACAATGATGACCTAGAGATTTATGAAGATGTTGATTTTGTTTGATTGTAGAGTTCATTAAAGACACTACAATGATCATTGATGATTAATAATGGACAAGTTTTAAATATTATTATCTAATGATATATTGTTGTTGATTGTGAGTTTGGATGTTTGTATATGTTTAAGAATTCTGTGTAAACGAGATATTTGGAATTCATTTCTTCATGTCTAATCTTTTTTTTATTTTAGATTTTGATAACATCTTATGTATTTATTTATGTATTTAACAATAATATCTATCTATGTATGATGATAAATAAGCATCACATTTGATTATATCCTATTAAATTATATTATATTAGACTGAATCATATTTATATATTATTAATTGTTAAAAACCGTTAACGAAACCGGACTAAGCCGTTCGGTTATAACATTTTAGATAGCCGAATGGTTCGATCTAGTCTAGTTTCAACTATATGAACATTCCGATTTGATTAAATTTTTTTTGGACAAAACTAGACCGAACCGGACCATGGACACCCCTAATTGCAACTACTTTATTGTTGTATTTAAGTGCAATCTAAATATGTCATATCTTAATATGTACATATGTACGAATTATATTTAATTAAAATAATAAAAATATGCTTATATGTTTCTCTATCATTATTTTTATTTTTGAATATACTTTTAACTTATGATTTTATTGTTATTTCTATTATACTTTTAATGGATATAGAGTTAAATATATATCTAATTCAAGGGATCTTATTTTGAGAATATACGTTCACTTTATTTTTGACAATGTTCGATCAAAATTGAGTTAGTTGGACATATGTTTAACTCAGTTTTGACGAGTAAGATCACCGACTCACTAAATTCAAACCCGTTGGACAATTATCTAGTTTAATTGAAGACGAATCAAATTCAACTCTAATGAGTGGGGTCATCGACCAACCAAATTTTGATTAATTGGATAACTATTTAGTTATAATCAATAAAATTATATAAATATCTAATTAAAATTAAATTAAATAAAAATTAATAATATTTTAAATCAAGGCAAAAAAGATTATATAACCCTTAAAGCAATAATTTTGGAAAATATTAAAATATTATAATTGCTTGATATAGTAGTTGTTAAAAATTTGTGTTTAATTTAGTTTTATTTTTATAGACATAAAAAACAAATCACAGTATATATACTCAGACATAATACTTAATCATATAAGATTAGTTTTGTTTATTTAGAATTTAATTTGAATTTATTTAAAATTGAAGTTTAAATGTATAAAAATTAAAAAGTAAATAGAGTGATAATAAGAAAGAAAAAAAAAAATTCGAAGAAAAATTAAGAAGGTCGTGAACCTGTTTATATTTAATTAATAAAATTTCATGATTAGTTAGTGAGATTTATATAGTAAAAGGGAGGACAGGATGACATACAATCATGGAAATCGAAGGATCTTTGTTCCTTTACCACTCAGACAACATTTCATTTAATTATGACACAATTTCTTTCAATATTTTAGGTAATTAATGAACATCAAATTCGCGTAAATTTGATAATCATCGTCAGTAAATTTTTATATATTTTTTTATTTATATTAATTACAATGTATCATATAACAAATTAATCTTACAAATATAAAAATAAATCAATTTTTAAGTAAACTTTATTACGAAGTATATTATAATTAATATAAATATAATTCTATACGAATTTTTTTTAATGCATTTAACAATTTTCTATTATATAATATCTGAACATGGGATACTAATTTTATGTTCGTAAAAAAATGGGACACAATAATTAAGCCCCCGAGCACACTTAAATCGCCAAAATAATGTACTCATTCATAAGTTAAATAATCATACTCTTTCATAAGTTAATTAATGAACAAATCATAATTAGTACTTTTTCACAATGTGTCTTAATATTTTGAATACGTCTAACTTTTACTATTTTTTATTTGTATTTTTTTAAAATACAATTACACACTTACCCACTACTTACATATACAATAAATATTATAATATATATATATATATTATAAAAATATAAATCATATTTAAATAAATTTTAGATAAAAATACTCTTATGTTTTTTATATTTTATCTTAAATTTTAAAAATAATTAAACACGTTAAATAATTTTTTAATAATATTAAGATAATTATTTTTAATAGATATTTTATCCCTTTTTTAACTTATCAGAAAATGTTAGGTTAAAAATAATTTCAAAATCCAATTAATCAATTCTTATCTTATTATTTTTTATTTTTAATAATTTTAAAATTCAAGAGATAAATGCTTATTATATCGTTTTTTAAAATAATTTTAAAATTCAAGGAGTAAGTGTTTATTGTATATATAATAATAATAATAATAATAATAATAATAATAATAATAATAATAATAATAATAATAATAAGTATGATAATAAGTATACTATTAGAAATCTTGTTTAGAGCTAATTAATTACTCAAATAGTTGTTTGTTATAACTTTCCGCACTTGTGTCTTATAGCCATTAGTCTACAAGATTTGTGTCTTTATATATTAGTTATATACGTTTAGTTTCTGTATTGATTTTAGTTTTTAATAAATAAAGTTTCATGAAGTTTAGAATGGTATTAGAACCATCTTCAAATTTTTCCGATGGAAAATAAATATCAAACTAGGTAGCGTTACAAAGATTGGTTCTAGTCAATTTCCTGATGTTGTCCCTTCAGGTCTTCCCCGTTTTTCTTTTCTTATATTTTTTAATTATTTATTTACGTTTGTATAATCATAATTTATGTTTCGAATAAATTAAAATAATATTATTTATACTTTTAATTTATAATAAATTATCTTATTGTTATTGTTATTGTTATGATAATAACACAACTTATAATAAACAATAAATCAAGACTTAAAATAATACTTGCTTCCAATTTAAGATTTTTTATTTAATTTATTTATTATAAAACAAAAACTATTTTTCTAAACTACAAGGTGTAACGATCTATGTTAATGGCATCCAAAAAATGGTCCTAATTGATTTAAATCAAAAAATTGAACTAAACATTTTTATAAATAAAATAGTACGATCTGATCTATATTAAGTAAAATTGATTTTTAAATATTTCGATGTAGTTATAAAAAATTATAACAAATTAAATTAGACTAATTTTAATAAATAATTAATTTTTTTAATTAAACAACATACATAATATATATAAACCGTAACTTTCCCCTCTTTCATTCATCCTCTAGATTATGAGTGCAAAGTGCAAACCCTAACCAACCGACCATAGCAATATCTTTGTCGTCGTCACCTCCAACAACAACCAGTTATCTTCGCGTTGACTCCACCACCATCCAGTCGATCTCTTCTTGTGTCGCCTTATGTCTTGTCATTCATGGACGAAATATGTATGTGGTGAGTTGACTGATATATGTTTGAGTTTATGTATAAATTGTTTCGTGTGATTTCTCCAAATATTCTCAGTATAATTTTATATACGAGACATTATCTATATTAATAATGGTCAATTTCGTGGATTTGATTTTTATCCGATAAATTTTGAAAACGGGTACAATTTTGGATAAAAATCAAACGTGAATATGATTATATTGAATAACCGAAATTAATTATATTTAATTAATTAATTTATATATTTAATAAATTAATATTTATATTTAATAAATTAATATATATATATCAGTACCACGCGTTGCGTTAGGGTTTTTTCAGTGTCCCTGACCCTAAACGCTTTCGTTTTCGCTGTTTACAGAATCGCAGCTCTCCGTCTCGCCTACGCCGCTCGCCTTCGCCTTCGTCGCTCGCCTACGCCGCTCGCATTCGCCTCTAGCCTTCGCCGCTAGCCTTCGCCTCTAGCCTTCGCCGCTAGCCTTCGCCTCTAGCCTTCGCCGCTAGCCTTCGCCTCTCACAATCTCTGGTCTCTCTGCCGTCTGCCCTGTCGATCTCAGCTCTCAACCCTCTGCCTTCTGCCTCGGCCGCTCTCAGCTCTCCCCCTGGTTAGTCCTCCTCAGCTTCTTTCCTTCTTCTTCTTCTTGATCTTATCAGCTTCCCCTAGTTATAACTCTCAGCTCTCTGACTCTGTGGTAGCAAGAGGTGGTGGGATTTAAGTGGTAGCGGTTGAATTGCTGGTAAATCTTGTTGCAAATTTTGCTGAGGTGATTTCAGTGGTAGCAGTCTAGCTCTAGAAGTGATTTTAGTAAATGAGGTTAAGTGTTGAGAAAATGTAACTCAAGTATGGTTTTTAGTAAGAGATAATGCAATAGGATATTAGGATGGCACATTTTGTTGCCGAATTTGCAGCAAAGGAAAGGATAATGGGTTTTATGTATAGGATTGGCACATTTTGTTGCTGATTTTGCAGCAAATAGAAGGGTAATGGGTTTTATTTATAGGATCATAATATTTTGTTACTGATTTTGCTGATTTTGTTGACTGTGATTAAATTCTAAAACAGAGAACACAATGAACTAACAGCTTCATTCATAACTCTGCCTGTTGCTTGTTAATTTTAATCCCATTCTTGCTTTGCCCAAGGTAGTAGTTACAATGTGATGAATAATTAACCCAATATTTGGGATATAGTATAGATTTAAAGAAATCCCAATATTTGTATGTATTTGTAATATTTTGTTTATATTTTACAATTTAATTTTGGATTTATTTTATTAAGTTAGAATTAAAATTGTTCATTTTTAATTATGTGTTTATTGTATCATGTTTAATAGATTTTTTTTTAAAATTAAGTCGGACGTTTTTTTGTAAATAATGTCTCAAACCGTTATCCGCCGATAAAAAAACATTCCTGAACTGTAAGGATTTTCGGGCGGTTTTGGGTACAACTATTATAATTCGGTTCGGGGACTGTTATTTCAAAAGCCGTCATCCATTCCCGTGGCCATCCCTAGTCTGTATTACCATCAGATTTTGGTAATGCTGTCAGTACGACACTGCGAGTAAAGTATATGCGTTTCGGGGTAGCGAAGATAGGGAGAGGGAGAGAGATTAGATGGAGATTAAGAATGGAGGATGTAGGGTTTTTGGGACTGGGGATAATGGGGAAGGCCATGTTCATGAATCTTCTCCACCATGGCTTTAAGGTCACCGTTTGGAACAGCTAGTTTTATTTACCCTGAACTCTTCGCTATTTGATTGCGATTATCTTTCATATCAATATGAAATATATGAATTATATCATGTTGATTACCCTTGATTGTTATTCTTGCTAGTCCTACATTTGATCGTTTTACATGTATCACGTATTTATTCCAAAATTATCAATAAGTCTGTAGCCAAGGTGTTATCAATGTTCATTTCTTCCTATGTTTGCCTTATTTACTTAAGTTTCATTTGAAACAAATATTTCCAGTATGCTCGGGATGACTCGTTTCTTGCAATCTTTGAGAAAGTTCTTATTATATGCACTTTACTAAAAAGAAATACAATTTAAATGGTGCACTTATTAAATATAAATCCTAAATCAATTAATCAATTAATCATTAATATATGATAATATTCATCTTTATATCTATTATAATATACATCATATTTTTTTCTCCATGTCTTTCTTTCTAATATCTACAAAATTAAGATTTGCCATTATATTGAGTTCACATGTATGACGTATCCCTTATTAATGAAATATTTTATTTTCTTAAAAAAAACAAAGTACGAGGCAACAACAAGTAACACTAATCAGCAATTAATGTGAATACGAATATTAATATAAATAATCAAAATAAAAAAAGTAAAAGTATAAATTAATAAATAAAATTTTTAAATGAAATAAAATAAAATAGATATAAAATTGTATGAAAAAATTAAGCATTCTGAAGGATTTATTAGAGGTGTAAAAGGAATAAGTATTCCTATTATTATTGGAATACATCGAGTTGACATTTAAATTAAATGTATAAAAACTCTTATTCATTCTGTTTGCCTTAGTTTTCAGGTCTATGTTACTTATGGTTGTAGATTATTAAACTATGTGGCCTTTGTCTGGTTTAGGGGTGTTAAGAAACTCTTTGGGTTTGGGTAATCGTTGGTAATACCTTAGCGATTTTGGTTTGGGGGGGTATTTGTTAGGAAATGTATTGGTTTCTGGTTTTGGTTTCAGGGAGGATTTTGTACCCTATTTTGAATTACTGCATTACCCCATTTTGATTATCAAGTCATTATGGCATATTTTAGTTTGCGGATTTGAACTTCACACTCTCAATATTGACAGTGCTAATTGGACTGATTGGAGAAATGGGATAGCTGAGTCCTAATTAGCTGATGTAGGGTAAGTGTTAGTTGACTTATGAACTCATCTTTGGAAACAGATATACAAGTCTGGTGAAAATAACTATAAGTTATGGTTTTGGTTTTGATATATAATTTAGTTCTTGGGGAAATGCATGGTACGGGATGCCAAGCAATGGTAGTTTAACGATTCATGCAAATTAAGTTTTTGTATCACTGTCGTGTTAATAAGATAGGATGTTTCGCAGCAGAGTTTTAGTTAATGATGGTGTTGAGCTTAACGTTCTACAAGATAATTCTTTTTGTATCTCAATTTAAAGTGGGGGAACCTGAGAATGGGGAACTTGTTTTATCCTTGGGAATGAGAATTCCCTTACTTCAGCCTTCCTCTTTTTTGGAGACAAATAACGGGGCTTAAAGTCATAGGGATAAGATAAGGTTGCAGTGGCACCTGAGACCTGCCTGCACTATTTGAGGAGTGATCTATCATGTAAATTGGTATTGATCACTAACAAATTATAATATTTTTCTGAGTAACGAGCACTTGTGTGGCTTTCTTTGTTTTTGAGATCTTAAGTTCAAGACAATTAACCATTTTGAAGTCGCTTGCTTTTAGTAATTCTGAGTTTAGATTAGACTGATTCATTATTATGCATTTTTCCTTTTCAGCTCTGGTTGAAGAACAAAAAGTTTGAAACTGTCATTCCTTAGCATGGATATAAAAGCAGTTGGGAGTAAACGGCCTAAAAGTAAGGAGGAGAAGGAATATCGAAAGGCAAGGAAGAAGGAAAAAATGGTTAATGATCAATGGGGTGCCACTAAAGTTAAAGAAGCTTCAAAAGAAACGCAGATGGATGGTGAAGAAAGTGCTAACAAATGTTTGAGTAACTTAAAGGAAGAAAGAAAAAAGGAAAAAAATAAAAAGGAGAGGAACAACAATGAGGGTGTTGATGGATCGTCCTCTTTGATTGAGATAGTAAAGGATAAGAAAATGCGTGAGATTATTCAGGAACAAACATGTAATGAAAGCTGTGGAGAAACAAGGAATGGTGAAGAAGATGGGGCGCCAAAGAATAAGAAAAGCAAGAGGAGAAAAGTGGATACTGATAGTAGACAAGTGGCAGAAGATGGAAACCACTTGGCTAGTACTGAAATGAATAATGAGGACGAAGTGGAGAAGAACAAGAAGAGGAAGAGGAAGAGGAAGAGGGAAAAGGTGGATGGCGTTATAGCTGAGAATATCAAAATTGATGAAATGGGGCAAGAGAAATCGAAAGGAAGAATCATGGAAAATGGAGAGCTTGTGCAAAGTGGGACAAAGAGACAAAAAAAATATAGAGAGATTTATTGTGGAACTAGACCGGAAGGAACTGTGGTTGAGAAATCAAGCATTGTGCGTGATCAAATTCAAGATGACAAGCCTGCAGAAGAAGGTAATACAACTTCGGTTGGATCCAAAGTCAAGAGGAGGAAGTCACATAAGCACCATATCATGGATGATAGCAACAAGGAAAAGAAAAAGAAGGCCACGATAGGGCAATTTTCAGATGGTAATTATGGTATAGAAACACCAATAACCAAAAAGGTTCTTGGGATGATTGATACTTTTGATCCTTCAACATCTGGAGGAACGTCCAAAAGAGTAAGCTTCTGTGATCATATTGAGGTTTTCCCATCATCTGATGGAGAAAACCATCAGGAAGATGGCATATTATGGGGTAAGAGGTTTTCAAATGAAGAGGATGAGATCATTGAGGCAGCAGTTTATAAATACATAAGGGAGCATGACCTGGGTGATGAAGGCTTGTATAAGATTCTTCATTGTAAGAAGCACCCTGAAGTTAAAAATTGTTGGAAGGAAATAGCGGCAGATTTACCCCGGAGGCCAACCCGTGGTGTATATTCCCGAGCTCACATTTTGTTCGAAAGAGGCGAGAAGCGTAAATGGTCTAATGAGGAGCTTGAGCATGTGCGAAACATGTATGATAAGCATGGAGCAGATTTCAAAAAGATGGCTGAAGAGCTCGGAAAACATAGATTTCATGTCAAGGATGCATGGCGTAGAATTAAGCTGCCCAACTTAAAGAAAGGAAACTGGAGTCAGGAGGAGTACCAAACTTTATTTGATTTGGTAAACGTGGACTTACAATTGAGAGTTTTTGAAGAAAGAAAATCCAAGCACGGCATGCTGCGTGATAACATTTGCTGGGAAGCAATAAGTGAGAGGTTGTCCACAAGGAATAATGCTACTTGCTGTTTCAAATGGTATAAGCAGTTAACATCATCACTGGTGTCTGAAAAGAAATGGGCTGACACCGATGATTATCGTCTTCTTTCTGCTCTTGACGCCTTGGATGCAATTTCCATAGAAGATGTGGATTGGGATCATTTGCTCGAGCACAGGCCTGGCGATATTTGTAGAAAGCGGTGGCATCAAATGGTTCAACACATTGGTCAGCATGGTGTCAAGTCATTTGCGGAACAGGTTGAAGTTTTGTCAAAGCGATATTGTCCTGCACTAGTTGAAGCGAGAGAGACATTTGACTGCAAACCTATAGTCGACTGAGATTAAATGGTTACGACGTTACAGTGGATAAACTGTTCAGTTAGACCATGATATATACACAGCCTCTTTGGTTTCGGAATTTTTTTTTTGTTTAGTCTTATTTATGTAATCATGGTTAAAAGTTGAACTATGGCTGGATTTAGATTCACTGTTATTAGTGAGTTTGTATGCTTCATGTATGAAGCCTGGAAAGATACTTTTAGAGTCATAATGTGTTTTTTTATTTAGTAAATGACACTTATATGATTTGAACATGTTACTTGAATGTGACTCGAAAGTAATACGTAAGGTTATTAATGCTCACTTGTGTTTTGTTTTCTTTATTAGTAAATTCGTAAACTTTATTTTTTGACTCTTTATTGATTTATTTACATTTTTGGATGATTTTTTTTCCTCTATTACCATTTACATGCTTTGATATAATTTGAATATTTTCAACTGCCAAAGTCTATCCATATTTGAGTATGGTAATTGTTCTTTCGAAATAACAATGTTGGTTGAAGTATCATTATCTCAATTTCATGAAACATTGAGGATATTATATTATTCATATTAATGAATATTTCATGAAAAAATATAAAATTTGGGAATTTTATAAACAAATTTTGAAATGCTCTATATACAATTGACAATTGTAAGGAATACAAAAACAAGCTATAATAAAGTAATTAGTCGATTTTCATCTCAGTATTATACTTTTTTATTTGTTGATGAATCTAAAAGTATTATACTTATAACACAAATATGACATATAATGACATTTAAGTGTATAACATATCAATATTTTTAAGTATTTTCTTGAAAATATAATTTAAGGTAGTTTACACGAGATAACCTATGTAAACTAAAATATAAGGTAAAGATAAATAAATTAATCAAGTAGGATCACGATATAAACAGATAATGGTAGGAAAAGGCAATGTACTTGTGTGCATTGTGTGGTGTGTGACTAGAGATGAGTGCTTCATCCATGGATAACTAAAAATGGTGAATATTTTTTCAGGAAAATAATCATAATCAACTAAACAATAGATTGAAAATATTTATCTTAATTTTAAAATTATTTTTAATCAAATTAAATATATATTAATATTATATTTTTATATACATATAATTATTAAATAAAATATATTTTTAATATTAAGCATGCAATACTTTAAATAATTATATTAACCTTTTTCTTATATATATATTTTTACTTTATTTAAAAATATATATTATATAGTTAAATAATAAAAATTAAATGTTAATATCTTAAATAATTTAATAAAATTTGTGTTATTTTAACTTTTTTTAATCTATAAAACTAAGTATATTTTAAAATAGATATTAAAAAATAAGAATCGTGATAAAATTATTACCAGCTATTAATCGATTGTTATTAGTTAAAACTAACAAAAACTAGTGCTGTAAAGATTATATTATTATTAGCAACCATCCTTGTCATAGTCTGTTGTCGACATGAAGCTTGTAAATGTTATCTCAAGGGAAAAAAAAACAAACTAATATAATAAATGAAATTGGCCTCTTTCTTAATTTTCATATGATAGGACGGATGGCCAAAATGACATTTTAAGTTTAAAAATATGAGCTAAGCCTTTTAATTTCATATATGTTTTTGAAAATAGTACAATAAATTTCTTATATTTATTCTAAAAAGAATATTTAAATTTTGTATTTATTTTTTATAACAGTTTATTTTTATTGTTATAAAAAAGTAACTATATAAAAATAAATAACTATTTTTAATATTTTTATTTATTTTTTCTATTTATTTTTTTAATTACAGTTTATTTAAATTATAAAAATATTTATTTAATGTAATTAAAAAAATATTTATTTAATGTAATTAAAAAAATAAAAAAATTAATTTTGTGACTATCACATTTTTATAAAAATAAGATTAAAATGTTATAAAAAAAAATAAATATAAAATTTAAATATTATTTTTATAACTATTCCCTCTATATTTTTTAGGGCCGGAGTATTAGAAACACTTTTTGCAAAATCTAAAATGGGCTACGACCTGGTCCGGCCCCTTAGTGCAGCCCGCCTCAGTTGATTAATTAAAGAAAAGTTTTATTTCCATCTCACGAAATACTTGAAATATATAGCCCTAATAATTTTAGACAATGTGATAGGAGTTGGATTCTCTCCTTCTTCTTTTTTCTTGATTTTTCATTTTAATATTTTATTTTGTAATTAATATAACTAATAAACGTATTTTTATTAATATATTAATTTTAAAAATGGTATTTAAAGTACTTATCACTTAAATTTATATATAGTTTATTAGATGATACAAGAAAAGATAAATAGAAAAAAAAAATTAGAATCCTAACTCATAGCTAGTAGCAAATCATAATAATAATTTATTTATATTTTTAACATTTTTAATAATTATAAATTATTTTACTTTTATAAATACCCATCACCTAAAAAAGGTGAGTTTTTTTAATCTTTTTATAAAATCTAACAAACTTAAATTTTTTAATTAATTTTAAGAGTTAACACAAGAATTCGAGATCATAACTCAAGCATAAATTCTTTAAAAAAAAAAAGAAAATTAAAATTAATGAAATATAAATGTAACACATTATTTATATTCTTTTAACAAATTATTTGTTATTTTTGAAGATATTAAAATATTTTAAAAGGTTCGAATATTTTTGCATGTATGAATAAAACACAAGGCAGAACATGTTGGTCGAAGAAGAGGGACCCACCCAACAATAACAACACTCCCAGTCCCATCATTTAAAAATAAATATTAAATAAATAAATAAAAATTCACCTGGTAATGTTATTATTATTATTATTTTTTCCCTTCTACACACCACTCCACTCTGGCATTATCGTCCGTACTCTGTCTCTTCCCCTTCTTCGATTCCTTTTGGCTGCTTTTCTTCACCGACTACTTTGTCAACCGGTTTCCTTCCCACACGTGTATCACTTCTGTGATTAGTCTTACACGTGACAATATCTTCCTCTCACATTATCGTTGAGATGAATATCAATTATTTGAATTAAATTTATAAAAATTATGAATTTTGTTTTTGTTAAATTTATTAAATTTTGAATTTTGATAAATATTAAAATAGTTAATAAGTGACTAATTAAATTAATTAAGTAATAATAATATAATAATAATAATAATAATTATTATTATAATAAAAATATATAAAATATTAATTATATTATAGTTTCATTACTATTAATAAAATATTTTTATGATAATAATAATTTATATTTTGATAATATTAATATTTTAATTATATGATTTTTAAATTTTAAATGTATGATGTATATAAAATTGAAGCTTTATTAACAAGCATTTAAAAACAAAAATTATATAACAGATATAAATACAATACCTTAAATAAAGAAAGATAAAAAATAAATAAAATTATATACATTTTATATTTATATAACGAATAAAAATAACTTTGTTTGTTAGTTCAATTCATGAAATTATGGAAATATCAACGTCAGTAAAGAAACAATAAAGCAAATTATGTGTTATCTTATATCGTTCACATATACTTCATATTCAAGTAGGTATTTATATCTTATAAATTTGGACCTTCATATTTAGCGGGGAAAAAAAATAAAAATTGGAGCATCATAACTAACAATAGATAGTCATTGATATTTATTTTTGTTATATGAATTGTTTTTTAAATTGTCGAAAATTTCCATTTATGCTACCAATATATCCATTATTTTTATTAATATTTTTAAAAATAAAATATAGGTTAAACCATAACCAATAAATTTTAATTTTTCGATATTTTCACCAATATGTTTCTATATTTATGAAGAAGAAGAAAAAGCAACGTTAATTCAATTTTAATGTCGATGCTTTGATTTTATCAATGTTTTCACAAAATATTCCAATTTTTTTTTTATCCAAGTATGCATCTTTAATTTAAAAAAAAGTTAAAATTTTTATAAATCTGTTTTTTTATATACTCATATTAATACTTTTAATACTTCAGAAAAAACAGTACAAGTTTTTAAAAATTACAAAATAATTTTTAAAATAAAATTTAAATACCAATATTTTCACCTTATGAAAATTTTTACATTCAAGATAATAACCATCCTATTTTACATATTTTTTTGGGGTCAAATTCAAGTATAAGTATGAAAATTTGGAAATGATATTTTTTAAGTTACTTTTTATATGAGTTTGAGAATGATATATATATTATTTATAATTAAGAGTAAAATAGACAAAAATAAATAATTAATAATTAAATTATATATTTTAAACAAAAAAAAAATACATAGATTTATCAATAATATTTTTTGATTGATTGTTAAATAATAAATCTTAAATACTAGACATTAAATACTAAATTTTAAAACCAATATATATGTTTTTTTAAATTATAAATTTTAATTATTAAATATATTATTTTATCATTTTTATTATTAAATATAAATATTCATTATATTGAATTTTTTTATAATTTCCCTTTATCGAAGGAAGAGCTCTACAAATATCAAAGTTTTTGACTCGTCTAGCTTGGAAAAAAAAATGATTGATACCAATCGTATGTAAATATTAGAAAAATAGTATACGAAAGATATAAATTAGAAAGTTTATCATCTCTTGCTTTAAATTACATGCTAAAACAAATGCTATTTGATAAAGAAAAATAGAAAAACACTTAATTTATAAGATTACTATCTAATTGTGCATCACAAATATCCATATATATATATATATATATATATAATACTTCGTGTATTTTATTAGTGAATATAACTTTTATAAAAGAAATATTTAATTATGTTTTTAATAAGAGTGATTTAATGCTATAATTTTAAAAAATTTAAATTTTAGTCTTAAAAATTTAAAACTATAGAAATTATGTGTATCTATCTTAAGATTAAAATACATATTTTTAAAATTAAAATAAATATATTTTTTAAAGTAACTTAACTAAGGCGCTTTAGTTGAAAACTGCAAAATTAAAGTTTTTATTCTTAAAAGATAAGAGATTATGGGTGCCTTCTCCCTGATTTCAATGTGTATTTAAAACATATACTTATTATTATAAATTTGTTTATTTAATAACAAACATACAAACGTTATTATAGCTAAAACATTAGGATCTAGTAACAAGAATAAATAAGAGTTTTTATATATTTAATTTAAATTTAAATTCAATGTATTCTAATAACAATAGAAATACTTATTCCTTCAACACATCTATTAAATACTTCAGAATACTTAATTTTTTCACACGTCTTTGTATTTATTTTATTTAAGAATTTAAAAAATATTTATTAATTTTATTTTATTTATAATTTTATGTATTTATTTATGATTATTTTTACTATATTGTTTAAATAAACATAATATTAATATCATTACATTAAATTAAATTTATATTAATATTCGTAGCAGAAAACAGTAATTGTTGTTGCCTCATACTTTTTTTTTTAGAAAATAAAATATTTCTTTAAAAAGGGATACGTCATACATGTGAACTCAGTATGATGGCAAATCTTAATTTTGTAGATATTAAAAAGAAAGACATGGAGAAAAAAATATGATGTATATTATAATAAATATAAAGATGAATATTATGGTTTATTAACGATTAATTGATTTAATATTTATATTTAATAAATAAAACATATAAATTATAAAAAATAATATTAATTATTGTTTTAGTTATTAATTATTTCTATATGAAAAATATATAGCGAAGAAACTATATGTATTTTTTTTAGTAAAATGTATTTAAATCATTAAGTTTTTTTTGAGTTATTGAGTAATAAAAATTTAAAAATTAAAATTATGTGAGATATAGTTATATTTTATGCATATAATTTTAAAAATATTACATTTAAAAATTTATTTTTTGAAAGTTGAAATGGATCACATGTTCCTCTTCACTCTAAGATACATTTGTTCAGGGATTACTTTGCTTATATTAGTAACTTCTTGATGAAAAAATATACATTATGATAATGGATTTCAATGTCCTAAAATTCAAATATTAAATATTGGATTGCTATTAATTGTATTGTTATTGTAACCTAGGAATTACACTTGATACATAATCATAATTTTGTGTCTAAATTTATGGATGATTTACATTGGTGAAAGAATTTTAGAAAAATAAGATAATACATTATTATATTTTAAATATCATATCAAAATCATTTTCATCGTAATGTTATTTCATAATAACTAGAAACAGTTCAAGATGAACCGTGAAGAAAAAGAAGCTTGAAAAACTTTTCTTGAGAAGAGTACTTGTTCTTGTATTGTATAAAGATGATTACTTAAAACTGTGAAACAACAGTTAATAAAATCATGTGCCTAGTGTGTCTTATATATGCAACAACATTAACAGTATTTGTAACTAAATTGTAACTATCATTTCACACACCACAAGCACATGTGTATGGATTATGATGCACACTAACACATCAACAAGACAGTTTTAAAATATAACAAAAACATCATTTATACCCAACATTCTAATACTTCCCATCAAACTAATGGTTTTGGTTAAACCATTAGTTTAGGTCTAAGAAAAAGAAAAGAAGCACCAACTAATGCTTTTGTACGGCAATCAAAAATACCCCTTATCACTTGATCTCCCAAGAAGTGATGATTAACCTGTATATGTCTAGACCTAACATAAAACACAAGATTATTGGATAAGGCTTGTATACTTATGTTGTCGATATACAACACTAGAACATATTTAAGGGTAATATATAGATCACCTAGCAAGGATTTTAGCCATATCAACTTAGTGGATGCAAGAGATATCGGGAGATATTCACTCTCTTTGATGCTTTTACTTATGACCGTTGCTTGGAAGAATGTCATGACACCATAAACACTAGTACTTCAACAATCATCAGGGTTACTAGCATAATCAACATTATAATATCCCACCAAATCCAACCTATCAGACTTGAGAAGACATTTTATAGCAAAAAGATAATATTAGTTAGAGAAGCAAGAAATTGACACAACTTGTTCACCCAAAGGAGATATCATGCCTGATGAGGGTCAAGTATTTTAAAGATCTAACAAGGTTTTTGTATGCAGATGAATCTTACAAATCATTACCTTTAAACTTGCTAATAATTTTCCCATAAGTCATTTGAGTAGTGACATGTTAAGCATAATTAAAACCAACTCCATCAAATAGTTCTTTCACGATTTTTTGTTGAGACAGATGCAGACCTTCATCACTATATGTAACTTCAACCCATAAGTAGTAATGAAGCAAACCAAGGTCCTTTAGTGCAAAATTTAGATGAAGATCTAACACCAAATTTTTAATCGTAGAAATGTTAGAGCCAGTGATCAAAATTTTATCCACATACACTAAAATCAATACCACATCTACACCAATGAACTTGAGAAATAAAGATCCATTAAATTTCGAGTTAATGAAACCCATTCTAGCCAAACATTGATACAACTTATTATTCCAAGCTATAGGTGTCTGTTTAAGGCCACAAAGAGCTTTTTGTAATTTGCAAACCATATTTAAATCACCTTGGGCAAATCCTAGTGGTTAAGACAAATAGACATCCTCAATCAAATCACCATATAAGAAGGCATTATTCACATATGCTCACCTTACCTTTCAACCCTTTGATAGAGTGTTGTGTGTTTTGCAACACACAGAAAAACGTGTAAGTATACACGGTCACAAATAATAAAGATTTGTAAGTAGAGTATCGTTCCCACGAGGATTTGTTACTATAGTTTGTTGAGTACTAAAATTGTATCTCTCTGATTTTATCCAAAACAATCATTGATTAAGAAAATGTTTAAAAATAAAATAATAGAACTCTAGGATTTCAATTTTTCACCAAATTATTCCACTCCAATCATATTATTTTCTTTGGATTTATATTTTTTAGTACATTTAATTTTTCACCAAATAAGAGAACTCTAGGATTCCAATTTTTCACCAAATTATTCCACTCCAATCATATTATTTTCTTTGTATTTATATTTTTTAGTACATTTAATTTGTCAACCGAAAACTTCTTTTTTTATTCATACATCTCTTCCGAGCTCCGTACAAACATACCTCGTTAAATTAATTCACTATATCTCTATGAGAATTAAATTCACCAAGATTCATTAAGTTCTAAGTTTTCACATGACCCCTCATTCAATTGGGGTATATTCCTCTCCTTCATTATACATGTCATTCTATTTACGAGCAATATACACAAAAATGCCTTTCTCAAGTTTATTTTTATGCCACAAATCGTTTTGATAAAATTCGTAAATAATCAAAAAGCATTAAGCAAAAAATAGAATGAACAAATCCAACGTCTTATAAATATTTCAAAAAAAAAAAAATTAAAATCAAAGCTTCATAAATTTAGATCAAATGCAACCCTAGAAAAATTAAATTACTTCATTAAATTAAAATAAAAATTACAACAGATGCAGAAAAATTAGAAGAAAAAATAAAGAAAATTAAAACATTTCGGATCGTAAATATTTGGCACATGTAGAACACAACAGAAGCCAAAAATGGCTTCTGCGTGTTCCACCGTCCAGCCCCAAACAACACAGAAAATCCAAACAAAAAAAACTCTAAACTCTATCATAATATCACCTATTTATAGCTAAAAAAATACATCAAAAATATTAAAATATCATACACGCGTTAAAATTTGTATCGAAAATAAAACCCCGACATTCCCCATAAAATCCGCGGTCACGCGAAAATCAAAAACTTATTTTAATTCACGCGAGACAAGGAGCCGTTTTTGCATTTTTTTATTCATTATGCGTGCCATGTGTCAGCGTCTGATTCGCTGAAACAAAATAGTGGGACACGTAGCAACATCTCATTCGTTGAAGGGAATGGGTGCACGTAGAACTTGTCGCACGGAATTGGGGCACGCGAAACGTGAGGCAACAGTTGGAACGAGGGCGAGATTCTGCACTTTTGCATTCACCGATATGTGCCACGCGTCCTCTTATGATTCGTTCAAGGGAAAATTGGGACACGTGTTCGGCCCACGAAACCGACACCGCACAGCGGACGTGCGTCGGACACGTGGGTCCACGCTTGCGTACGGCCTGCACGGCGGTGGGCCCCACTCCGGCGTCGCGAGCCGCGTGAAAAAATTGAGACCTGCGCCCCAGTCTCTTTGGTCGGGTGTGATAATATGTGATCTCAGCCGTGTCTTATCTGATCGGACGGTCCACGATTCGCGCGTGTAGATTGGCGCATAGATTCTTCGCACCTGCTAAGAAAATTAAACTTTTATTAATTATATTTTCACCCACAAATATATTTCAAATTACATTTTAAACTTTCTAAAATTACAATTAAGCCCTTTGCTAATTTTAAATTAAATTTTTAAACTTTAAATTATTATAATTAAGCCCAAATTTAATTTAAATTATATTTTCAATTTTTATAAATTGTAATTAAGAACTATATTATTTGAAATTATATTTGTGGACAGAAAAATATGAAATTAAGTACATTTTCGATACAAATTATTTAATTTTATTAAAAATGTATTTTTAGCACATAAAAGGAAAATATTAATTTATTTAACAAAAATTAACTAAATATTAAAAGAACATAGCAATTATTATTACTAAAATTGATGAAAATAACTATATAAAATACAATTAACATAGAGCAAGAGTAAGAACTACCCTTATGGTTATGGTTTTAATAATTGGGCTAAATGTCTTAGAATAATCAACTTCAAATTCCTACAAGAAGCCACGAGCTAAAAGCCTTGCTTTGTATTTATCAAGGGATCTATTTGCTAAGAATTTCATCTTGAAAACCCATTTATAGGTGATAGGCATATGTCCAAAAGGCAAAGAAATCAATATTTAAGTACTATTTGCATTCAAAGCATCAATTTCCTTCTGCATAAATAGCTTCCACTTAGGATTTTTTAAGGTTTCTAAGTAATTTCAAGGCCTAGGCAAGATAGTGGTAGAAATAATAAATGCAGTGATTTTTTTTTATTTGAGAATGCCATTTTTTGCTCGAGTAACCATAAGGTGTTTATTAGTTGGCATAAAAGATGAATTTAAATCAATAGGATGAGGCATTGATACAAAGGATAAAGTTTAATCAATAAAATTATATGGTATATGTAACAACATTGTTAATGACAAGTCATTGGATGTTGATGATGAAACATGAATATAAGCAAATCCAAACAAAACCATGAGCTCATTTTCAAGATTGTGATAAGATAGGATATCATTAACCGACATTGATACATATGATTCTTTGCCAATGATAGAATTAAAAGAGGTTGAAATATTATGTATAGGAGTAAGTGCATACAAAGGAGAGTAGACACTACTACTAGGTTCAAGAAACAATGCCAAAGGTATATATGTAGGAACATATATCAAGGTAGGCGGTTTAGGTTTTGAACAAGTCAAAGAAGACTGAGCAGAGAAAGGAAATATACCTTCATTCAAAATTACATGACGATTGATAATAATCTAGCACGCATCCTTATCAAACACATATTGCCCTTTAATTAGTTACATATACAAGAAACACATATTCCATAGACCTTGATTGTAGCTTATCACTATTATAGGCTATCATACAAAGAAAACACTGGCACCCAAATACCTTTAGAGCATTATAAGCATGCGTCTTTTTATACAACATTTCACTAGGAGACAAGCCTGTAAGCACTTTGGTGGGTAACATGGTCAACAAATATGCAAAAGTTTTAATTGTATAAGGCCAAAATGAAATTGGAAGAGTTGCAATGAGAAATAAAGCTAGTGTTCTCTCAACTATTCACCATTTAGCTCAGAGGTGTGGTGACATGTGATCTTATCCATAATTCCCTTTTGATGTAATTGAGTCATAAATGGCTTAAACTCACACGTTTCATTTGTTTGCACAACTTTGATATTATGATCAAATTGTCTTTCCACCATATTTTTAAAAGAGAAACATGCAGAGGTAGTTTGATCCTTCGAATTGAGAAGAAAGATTAAAGTGAATCTTAAATAGTCATTAATTATAAACAAAAAATACTTTTCAATTGTATCAGTAGATTTAGGTGCAGTCCATAAATCTATATAGAGCAAGACAAAAGGCTAAGCAACCCTTTATGATAGGAAGAAAAAGGTAGTTTGTGTGATTTGGCTAGCTGACAGAACTTGAAAAATAATGACTTATTGCTATCCTTAGAAGAATTGGTACTCGAAATACCATGTTTGTTGAGAGATATCTTTACTGTTGCAAAAGATGGATGCCCTAACTTACTATGACATTTCTCAAGAGAATTAAGAAATGCCATAAGATAATTAGAGGCTAAATCAAACGAAGACAAGCCATGTAACTTATACAACCCATGATGGCTAGGGCCTTGAAGCTTGACCTACTTTGAGTACAAGTCCTTGACACAAAAATCATAAGGGTTAAACTCAACTAAAAAATCATTATCTCCACACAGTTTATTAATAGAAATTAAATTTACTACAACCTAAGGTTATGCCTTCAAAACCAGAATAGGGAGTGAAATTTGAAAGAGGAAATAAATTGGTTGTAACATGATGGCTAGAATCACTATTAAGAATCCAAGAATTTTTAGCAATAGACGATGATCATCCATGAGTATCATCACCATCACAATTAGCCACCATTGTTGATGGAAAATGAGTCTTTCCAGTAAGAACATCTCTCAAAACAAAACAATATTGAATAATATGCCCAATATTTTCACATAATTGAGATGCAAGCCTATCAACACTAGTATTCTCGGCCTTTTTTGAAAAATTACCAAGGTTGTTGTCACTATTTTGTGCACTTTGAGAACCTTGTTGTAAGAACTATTTAAAAGTCCTTTGAACTTGCCATCCTCATTCTTACTGTATATCTTGTAGGCCTTGGTGTCATTGTTAACTTTTCATGCGCAAAATATGAAATAAGTTTATTTTACTTATCCCATGTTTGGTTAGAGCGAATGTAATGGAATCAGAATTCATTCCTTCCATTTTGTGTGTTTAGTTGGACGGAATGGGGGGCGGAATGGAATCAGATTATTAAAGGAGAAGGAATCACAATTCCTTCTCCCCCCTTTGGTAATCATAATTCCATTCCCATCTAAACTTTTTTTTCCAATTTTACCCTCACCTAAAATATAACCTTAAACTCAAAACCCAAATTCTCGAACCCAAAATTCCAAAACCCTAAACCCTAAACCCAAAATTCCAAAACCCAAAACCCTAAACCCAAAATTCCAAAACCCTAAACCCTAAATCCAAATCTTAAAACACTAAAACCTAAACCCCAAATCCTTAAACCCTAAAACCCTAAATCCGAAACCTTAAACCTCAAATCTCTAAACCCAAAACCCTAAACCTTAAAACATAAATCCCAAAACACTATACCCTAAATCCCAAATTCTAAATCCTAAAACCCTAAAACATAAACCCCAAATCCCTAAACCTTAAAACCCTAAAACCCTAAACCCTAAACCCTAAACAATAAACCCTAAATCCCTAAACCCTAAACCCTAAACCCCAAATCCTTAAACCCTAAACCCTAAATCCTAAAATCCTAAAACATAAATCCCCAAACCCAAAACCCTAAAACATAAATCCCAAAACCCTAAATCCTAAACCCCAAATTCCAAATCCTAAAACCCTAAACTCTAAATTCAAAATTCTAAAAACCTAAAACCCTAAACCCTTTTTAGAAAAATAATAATTTTAATAATATATTTATTTTTAATTAAGTAGTAATTATTTTAAAAAATAATGATTTCAATAATGTATTTTGTCTGACGAAAAAATAGTAATTAAATGACATTATTTGAACTTTACAACATGTAGGGGTATTAAGGTCATTTATAGCTTTTTTCATTCTATTCTAGTGGCAAACCAAACACTGTAATCCTGATTCCGAGCTTGATTCCAGTGGTCAAACCAAACAATATTGTTTCCTTTCCATTCCATTCTATTCCGATTCTGATTCCATTCCACGAACCAAACGCTACATTAGTGTATTTGTCTTCTTTTGTATAAGGTTAGTTATTAGCGATCAATAATATGCACACACATAGTTAGGTACACTTTGTATGTAAGCATGTCTACACACATCACAAGTTAGCTTTTATAGTGTGCATACTAGGTTGAGCGTTGTGGCTTTCGATGAGCTCGTGCACTTGCTAGTCAATATTGTAGCTTGTGTTTTTGTTTCATTTTGGGTATGGATATTTATGAGAATTACTTGACAATTTTTGAATAAAAAAATGAAGGTTCTAGCACCTCAATGAGGTACTCGACAAGAGCCTCACTGGACCCCTCGTTGGTCCCCTAGCGAGGTGATCGATAAGGACCTCCGATGAGGCTACAATGAGATTGGTCGTTGAGCTTAGATGATGTATATAAATACTCCCTTCTTTTTGTATTTTTTCATCTTGAAAAATTGTAGAATAGTATCAAATTGACCTCTTATTTTTTATTTATGGATTACTATTACCTTGAGTGTTGTTTGGTATTAGTGATTTGTGACAAAATGAGCAAAATCGTACTTTTGAGTGTTGGGTACATAAGGCAGTGTTTGCGAGTTAGTTTTTTGTAAGGAGCTTATGTGGTGGTTAACTGTGTGTCTATTATTTGTTACCTTTATGCAACTTTTTATATGTGAGAATAGTTATGTAAGAGTAGATTAGGCTGAATTTTTTGAATTCTTATGTATTTTGGTTGTGTGCAATACATAGATTTAATATGTGTTTCACGTATAAGATTTATGGTTCATGGCTTGGTTGTGTGTCCTACGGAGATTATTAAGTATTCATGTTCGAGCATAATATGTTGATTGTTCAAATTACTCATTATTGATCTACAGTTTCTAATCACACCACATAGTGTGGTATTGGCTATGTGGGAGAGCCATGTTCGTGTGTTAAACCAAGTCATTACGAATGCAACAAGTGATGGCAACAATAAGTAGTTCATATAGTGGTCCTGGTTGTTAGAGGTAATGTGGATTTTATTTCTATCAAGATTATAATTGTTTTATTGCTTAGTAGATTTGTTTTCTACCGAGTGGTTGCCATAAGCAACTCGAGCATATTACCACATAGGTAGGAAACCTTGTTATATTTGTTGGTATGCATGATTAGTTTATGTGTTAGTATAATCTAAGTTTTTATCATGTATAGAACAACATATTTGATGTAGACTCTAATTAGAAAACTTATTTGATTTGTGTTGTTGTATGCTTTCTTTTCTTTACTTGTAACATACCTATAGCTTTTTGTTTATTGTTTTTGCTATATTAAATTAATCTATATGTTTCTAATTAATTTTTATTCATTTTGCATTTTATCTACATGTGAGTTTGGTGTAAGTCTCTAAGGAGTAAATATCTCCTTACCGTGGTAATGTACCAAATTTCAGACTTTTTATTATTGCTTGTTATGTATGATTGCATGTTGTGAAAGTACAACCATTATTTACCAAATATGGTCTCATATATGAGGTCTTAAAGTAATTGGAAATCCTTTATAGTTTTTCAATATGTATGACATTTTTGCATACTATGTGATGCTTGCTATATTTATGCTTGCTACTAACCTGGATAAAAGCCTATGAGACATACCCCCACTAGTATGTTTAGTACAGTTTGTTCTTCCTTATTATTGATAGTTTTTGTTGTGTGTTGAATTGAGCATGTTGTTTTATACTTATGTTGTGTTATTTGCTTAATTCACATTTATGAGACTAACTTGGCCGAATTAGTATGTAACTTGCAAAAAGATTCCATGGGCTAGCGTCTCTACCCCTCATATATGTCCCGGTTACTTATTTGAATCGGAAGAACAATTAATTTTTGTGTAATTGTTCCTACATATAAAATTCTCACTTTCTTCTACCAAATTTCTGATTTCCACAACCCATTCCTATGTTATGGAATTTAGTAAGATTCATATGAAAGAAATCTTGATCACTACTAGCTTGCTTTTGAATCATCTTCTTATAGCCATTAAGATAACTATGTAATGTGTTAATAGAAGGCATCACATCTCTGATCTTGATGTTTGAAACAAAATTATTATAATAAGATCCAATACCTCTTCACATATACAACAACAAATATCTATTAGTAGTTGGATAACTAATAGTGTCTAAGGTACCAATAATGGTCTTAGCTTTCAGCATGTATTGAGATATTTTGAGTATTTCTTTACTCAAAGTTTGAAATTGCTCCCTCAATTCCATTAACTTTGATTGAACGTTAGCAGTATATGATTCCTCCAAGATAATTCATTGCTCTGTAGTAGTCATCACACTACTCAAATAACCAAGAATTTCAACAGAAACAAATCTATAGATCCATCCCTTAAAAATCAAATTTAATCCTTTTCAATTCAAGAAAGTTTAATTTGACATAGAAAAATTTCCAATAAAACTCGTAGATATACATATAGATCCATCTATTATAACTTCAAGGCCATAGGTTGTAACATATGTCAACAGTTGGCTTCTCCAAATGGTGTAATTGTTTTCATCAAGTTTGATAGGAAAATTAACACTCATAGGAGGAGACGAAGAATGACTTCGAGTAAGCACATCAATTGCATTAATTCTAGAGTTGTTAACACTAAGACCCAACCTGGGATTTGAAGAGTTAGTTCTTGGCTAAGCACCAAGATCAGAAGAAGAGTTTAATGAAAGTAATCCTTACCAAATAACTGCTTCTTTATAGCTACCAAATTGAATGCCTAGTTTGCCTTATATATGACATCAACGCTAACAACATTTGTAACTAAATTGAAACTACCATTTCACACAGCACAAGCACATGTGTATGGATTATGATGCACACTAGCACACCATCAAAACAATTTTAAACAATAACATAAAAATTAACTTTGACCAACCTCCTAATAGTAACTTATAAGACAATATGCTATTATATTTTAAAGATAATACATAAATTATTTTCATCAAAATATTATTTCATGGTAACTCATATGATAATACATTTACTACTACAATTCTTGATAATTCATAAGCATTTCATACGCTATTTGCATAAGTATTATGTACACTTATTTTATAAACTTATCCACTCATTAAGCTTTCAAGCTCATCCTTTATATTTATTTCCCTCCATTAGGTAACATCTTTGATAAAATATATAATGACAACAACTTTGGAAGCATAAATCAATCTTTTATTGTACAATTTAAATAATTTAATTTCTTTATTCTTTTGTACAGTAAATTTTGGTTAATGTGTACGTGGACTAGTATATTTTGGTTGGTGTGTATGTGGACTGGTGTATGGTACGTATTTAAAGTATGTAGTTATGTTTATGATCATGAGTTACTTTTTGATTGTGTAAAATTATATGAAGTTTGATGGTTCGTATAAAATATCCACTTAGAGCTATTGTCATTTACTACAAGATGGTTAGTTCCAATTTAGCAGAAACTCTACCAAAAAAGTTGTAAAATTTTATCTAGTAACAGTTTTGGCACAATCCAGAATTAGTTAAAGAAATAAGTTAGTTAGTTAGTACATTATTCGGAACACATCATGTGTTATCATAGTAGATTTCATGTAATCTTGAATATAACTTAAATTATGAGCAATCTAAAATGATAACATATCAATTCTCACATCTTTAGGAAGAAATAACATAAAATCTAACACATAATAATCTTGTAAAACAAATAAAATAAGCTCTTTTGACACATAAAAACATACAAAACAACTAAAAATAACCAAATTTATTAATAATTTCAAGCTAAATTCCAAGATAAAAGAAAAGTACTCACTTTTGATATGTTTAAGTGTTGTTTGGCTCACCAGACCAATTTATGATCTTTCATATACTTCATTACACGAAAAAAACTCCCTCACAATCATCACAAAATAATGACACACAAAATACAAACAAAGTATAAGAAAAGAAAAAGGAAATGATAACATATCAAAGAGAGTCTCCCAAAGACCCCCTGGTAGGAAGAAAATATCTGATGACGAGGTAAAGATGAAAAGAAAAAGAAAACAATGGAAAGAAGAAAAATAAAGAGGGTTCGTTGTTGAAAAATTTAATCGATTTTTAAGAAAGAGAACAAAGAATATTTGTAGAGAGAGATGATCCTCTAGATAACCCATACCTTAGTATCTTCCATAATAGCAACTTTTATTATAATCATAGAAATATTTTTATTTATGGAAAAGATTTAAGGTTATTTTCTTAGATTCAATTTGAAATTATTTGTCTTTTTAGATAGAATAATAGTTAATGTAATTTAAATTTAAAATATGAATGAATAAATTTAATAATTTTTTTTTAAAATAATTTAATGTCAAAATATTAGATGAATTGATATTTTTTAAATAAAAAAAATAAGGTTAGAATAATTAAACATTTTGAATAATAATTTATAATTTAGAAAAAAGTATGAGTCAATTTCTTTAAATTTAACCTTAATGAACATTTAGTCTATATGTTTTTTAAAGTATTTAAATAATTTTTATTAGTCTACCTTAATGCTTAAGTATTTATTAAAATAATAATTTTAATTTTCTATTAGTAATAATTTATCTATTTTTAATTAATTTTATATCAATTATTTATACTGAAAAATTACAATTAAATAAAAAGAAATGCTAAAAGAACACAAAATTATACTCATATTTGCAATTACATTCATGTTATTATACTTATCACCGATAAAAAAACCATTCAATTTTTAAACTTTTAAAATATTTTAGTTACAAAATACAATAAAAAAAATATTGGTACAAGAATGAGTGTAATTTTGTATGATTTTTTTAAAATAATAGTAACACATTCACACACACATGCACACACATATTATCTTACACTCATTCAATTTTTACAAAAAAAATGTACTATTATAGTTTTTTTTCTTCTAATAAACGTCTTAATCTTATATTTAGTAATAAATTATGAATAAATTTATTATTTTTACTTAGAATTTACTTATGAATAAATGATAGGAAAAAGATTAGATAAACCTAATTAAATTGTGTATAGCATTTATCTTTTAGAAATATTATAATGTTAAATTAAATTTACATTACATTAACATTTGCCTTTTAAAAAAGAAAGAAAGATTACATTACACTTACCACCCCTAGTTCTCTACAGCTCCTCACAATAACAGCTCCTCCTTGTTTTGTGGTGCAACAAATAAAAGTTAGAGAGAGAATAAATAAGCAAAACTCAATCAACCAGAAAAAGATAAATGAAAAAATTAATAAAAAATAAAATAATACAAGATTATTAAAGGCAACAAATTTCTTGGTCTTGGAGTTGTAGTTTATGATATGGATTTTGCACTTTCTCTCTCTTTCTCTCTCTCTCTCTCCCCCCTCTTTGTTTTTGTTTTCCTCTTCCCATTTCTACTCCCATATATTGAGAACTGAGAAAGAAATCTCAAACCCAACAGATCAATTCAGGTTCTAATTAGTAATTTTTTTTAAGAGAGTATATTTTGGTCTTTCTCTATTTTCTTCTATTTTCATTTCCTTCATTTTTATTTTCAACTTTTCATTTCTCTCTTACCTAAAGCTAGAATCTTTATTGTGAGTCATAATATAATTTCCCAATATATCTCATCAAATCTATTTCAAAGTTCTAATCTTTAAACCGATGAGGATCCGAAAAAGAAAAGTTCCATTTCCTTTATCTTCTCTCTCTCCGATTCCTCTCTCAGATCCCAACTTCAACTTCAATGGGTCTCCGTTGGTGCAACTTCAACCAACTCCGTATTCAAACCCATCTTCATATCCTTCTCATCATGTTCATTCTGAGCCGTCTGATCATCATCCCCATCAACACCGTATAACCAACGGCTGGGATTTCCTTGATCCTTCAAGTGGGGTACACAAGGACCAGAAGATTGAAGATCATCACTTATTGGTTAGTTAAAAAAATTATTCCTTTTTTTTTTAATAATGAGGCACAGTTTCAATTTAATTAGTAGTACTCCTTGTAATATATATTTTGTGTCTAGTGTTTTTATTAATTTTTAATATTTTTATGTATTTTAAAATATTGCACTAGTGCACTTGTGTTTACTAGTGTGATCTAAATAGGCTGTATATTGTAAAAATTTGATTTTATTTTATATAATTATTTGATTTGCACCCAATTCTTGTGTTTGAGTAATTGATTTGTATTGTGATTTGGCAGGAGTTGTTGGAAAATAAGGAAGAGAATAATAAGAGAGTAGAACTGGAATCTGAAGAAGCTGAGAAGTGTAATGATAACAGGTAATTATTATAAGAAATAATAGATAATAATTTTATAAATAAAATATAAATTATTAAAAAAAAAGATTTACACTTTTTTTTTTAATTATCTAAGGTGAAAAGTAAGTAAGAGACCCATAACTTGTTTTTTATGTTTTGCTTAAAAAAAAAAAAAACTTTAACTGGAAATACTGTTTTAATTAATATCATGTTTTTATATAAGCTTAATTTGGCTAGGCCACTATTGCCAACCATATACCTTCTAATCTAATGTAGTATTGTTTGAATTTTCTTCATTTTCTTTTATATATATATATATATACATGGGGTGCACATTAGCATTGGATAATGGTCCCCAGCTACAATACTCTTTTTTTTTGTCCATATATATATATATATATAACATGTGATATCATGCTATATCTCTTTTGAGTATATTTCATCAAAATAAAAATAAAAACTTGAAGTAAAAGATTTAGACTTAATTTTCTGGGTACGTATAATTTGTGTATAGGAAAGGAAGCATCTTTAGTGCAGAAACAGTAACGATCAATCTTCCAGAATCAGGTTCTTCAATTTCCTTATTATTTTTATGTTATTTTCCATATCAGTAGGGGCAAAATATTACATAACTTGTTACACTCATTTATCTGAATGATTGATATTTATAAATTCATTGTGTATCATATTGTTGTTGTTGTTGTTGTTGTTGTTGTTATGGATGTTACGTTGATGGTCATAAAAAAAAATAGTTAGAAGATGGTGTGAAGGAGAGAAAGCATTTCCACTAAAGAAAAGAAGAAGGACTAGTCTTAAAAGATCAATTGCAAATGATGATCATCAAGACACGAAGATGAAGACAAAGACGAAGATCAATACGAACAAAAAATGCATTATTATTACTAGTGATCATGATCATGACGAAGTGGACGAGGATGATGATGAAGATGACGAAACAAAAGAAGCTCAATTTGGTAGTAAAAGAAAGAATAAGAAGAAAAAGGGAGGTGCAATTATGGAAGGATCAAGGTGTAGTAGAGTTAATGGAAGAGGATGGAGATGTTGTCAGCAAACACTTGTTGGTTATTCTCTTTGTGAGCATCATTTGGGCAAAGGTCGACTTCGAACTATGTCTAGTTTTCGAAATCGATCTAAAGAAACCAACTTAGAGATTCAAGAAAATAATAATAATAATAATAATAATATTAATATTAATAAAGCTTGTGAGAATGATTCACATGAAGAAGAGAACAAGATGAAGCTTCCATTGATAGTGAGTAGTAGTAGTAGTAGTAGTAGTAGTAGTAGTAGTAGTAGTTCAAAGAAGAAGAAGACCATGAAACTTGGGATGGTTAAAGCTCGATCTATTAGCAGCTTGTTGGGTCAAACAAGTACCAGTGCAATTTCAACTACCTATCATCGTATTGATAATAATAACTAGGCAAAGTATGTTATCATGAAAATTTATGTTATGATATGGTGTGATATTAGTATTAAATGAAAAACTATTATATTATTTGTAATTGTTAAATATTTGTGATATATGATAATGTTATTATTATCATAATCATGTATCATGTGTTGGATATGTAATAGAACAGTTGCATGTAGTATTTCTCTCTCGTGTAACATCTTATAGATCCTACATGTACATGCAATTAAAGTAATTGATGTATTGTTCTTGTTGCAACATCAACTAGAAGATTAATTATTAATGTGTTTATTATTAATATGTATATTTTTGTGATGGCTAATGATAAAGTGTGTACGTTGTTGTTTTTTTTTTTAAAAAAAAATATTATTTATACAAGTGACGGGTTAAAAAAGTATTAAATAAATAATTTGTTTCGAGTTATATAGAGATTATTAGCTGCCAAAACATGTACTTTAAAGCAGCGCTGTATAATTTTTTATTTTTATTTTTATGAAAAATGAGGAACTACTAAACTAGACAGCTAATCCAGAGAAAATTAAATTGATTACATCTGTTGACGTACAACATGATTTATATTTGGTATTAGCTCGTTCGGTATGTATTAACGAACATACTTGAACTGATTGGTATTGAATTAATTGTATAAACTTGAGTGAATGCTTGGATTAAAAGATAGGATAAACTATATAATATTTTTTTTTGCAAAACATAATTTATCCTACTTTTTAAAACTTATAATTATAAAAATAACTCAATTATATTTGACGTATAGATTTTATATTAAACATCGGTTAATTCAAATTGAACTCTGAACAATTAGATTTCTTAAAGGTTAAACTACTACTAATTAAATTTTGTTAAATGTTATTAATATGTTATTTTTATTGTAATATATTTTAGGGTGTTATTTTAAGTAATTTTTTTTAATTTTATTGGTTAATATTTCTTATTAGTACGTAATTGATATTTGTTCAAATTGCTAAAATTGCCCAACACCGAATAAAAATATTGGTATACACACTCGTACATTTTCAGAAAAAAAAAATAATGAAAACAAGTGTACATAAAATCAGAAGAAAAAAACATGCTTCTTCGTTTATCTACAAATTCCAGCATTTTGGATTTTTTTTTTATTTTTTATTTTTTATGTTCCTTTATTAGAAGAACCAAAGAAAAAGATAGGAAATGTAAATCTTATAACAAGAATGATTATCAAAAGAAAATCTCATTTTTACAAATATAAAATTATTGTTTGAGCCTTGCCATTCTATTTTACTATATATATATATATATCAGAGATTCAACACTTAACAAGTTACAATTTATGATTAGTATCATTATATATATATATATATCGATTAGTTTGTAGTTTCATTGAAGAAAAATTCTTTTTTCTGCTTCTTTGTTTATCAACGATAAAGTTTCGATCTTAATTTTCATGAGAAAAACAATAGTGAGAACAATATATAGGATAAAAAAAAAAAAGAGATGGAATCAAATTATGCATACAACACTAATCTATTTTTAAATATAAAGTGTGTACTAATCATAACATCTCTAACCCAACTTTGTAATTTTAAAATTTTTGTGATAAATACTGTTTACTGTATTAAATACTATTTATCGTTGTAAATATTATTCACATCGTACTATTTTTTTAAATGCTAAAACTATTGTTAATTTTTTTATTATATATAAAAAATATTAAAATTAAATACATGATATAAAATGATTAAAAAACTTACTAATACAACATAGAAATAAAATTTTAATATAAACTAAAATTTAATACAACATAGAAATAAAAATTTAAAAATATTTTTATTACATATAATAAATTAAAATTAAGTATATAACATAAAAATAATTGATTTTAAGAATTCATTTCTCGATATAAAATTTATTAATTAAAAATTCATGGGAGGAATATAATAATAGATCGAATTAATATATATCCATATATATATATATATTTAATTATGATTTTTTAATTTATATAATAAATATAATGTTTTATTTAGTGAATTTTAATTTTTTTTAATAATATAAATTTATATTAATTAATTAATAGTAATATATAATTGTTTAATTGGGTGAATATAATAATTGATAAAAAGAAAAATAAAAGAAATATTATATTTTATAAGTGATATACTTTTTAGTGTAATATTTGATATTGTGTGGTGGAGATGAATAAAATTTGAGGTAATTTTTAATGTAAATAAAATAAAGTAATGGATTGAAAATTATGTTATACGTACATAAATAACATGTACGTTATCGACCGTATATAAAATTGATAATTTGAAATAATAACTTGCTCAATTAATATATATATATATATTTCCAACCTAGCTATTTAGCCTGATAAACAACTTTATAACAATTTTAATAAAGTCAAATTTGATCAACATTAGTTAACTATACGAGCAACATGTCAAGTGAAGGGTAAAAATATATACATATCAATGAAAAAGTAAAGATTATAAGATATAGATATTATTGGTAAGTGGGACTCACAAATATGGTAAGCCTGCAGGCTAATTGAAAGCTAAAATATTCATTTAAATTATGATATAATTACTTTTCTGAGCCTCCAACCATTGACTAAAATTGAGTAGACGAAGTTTAACTTTTAAGTTAAAATTAAAATGATTTAATAATATTTAAGAATGTTTTCCACATGTTTCTTAAATAATATGAATAATATGTTGGAAAATTATACTAAATAAAATCCTTCAAATATATAATAATAAAATAATACTTTAATATTAATTAAATAAAATTTATTATTAATTTATATAAACGATGATCGTAATATAATTTAAACGATATTTAATAATAAAATGATATGTCAAACCATGTTTAATAATAAAAATATATAATATGAATATATAGAGTGTTATTTTATTACTATAAATTTTTAAAAGTGTTATTTTTTTCAATATTTTTGAAAAACAAAGTACAAGTTGTAGTCATTTTTGTTTTATAAATTGGGTATATTGATCATCTTATTTTAAATAAGTATATTTTAGTCACTTATTATTATATTTGTGTACATTTTAATTATTTTGATTAATTTTGATAATTTTAATAATTTTTATTTTAACTTTTTAACCTTTTTAGATATTTTTATCTTAAAATATCAACAAGCTCCTTGTTAATAATTTTTAATTTATCAAATCTAAAATTTAAAAAAAAATTAAAATTGATAAAAAAATGATTAAAATTTATAAAAATATAATAATATATAAAGTGATTAAAATACATAAATTTTAAAAAACTAACTAATATATTTAATTTATAAAAGTAAAACATGTTATACATTTTTGAAAGAGACATTTTGTATCTCAAATTTGTGTAGACGTGCTAACATATTTTTTAATTAAATTAATGAATTTATTATTTTTAAATTATAATTGTGTTCCTGATGTTTTTCGTGCTATCCTACAAAATTATTATTCGAATAAACATAAAAAATGTAAGCAAAATACGTAAAATGCCGTGTCTATGCTGTTAATAAAAGCATATTGGGTGCGAGTTCAACCATACAAATGGTATACAGTATATTTATTTTATTTATATTTTTGTTATCTCTTATAATTTGATCATTTATTTTTAATTTACATATATTTTATTAAAAATTTGATACTAATTTAAAATCAAACTTCATCTATGTAAAAAAAGGAAGAGAATAAAAATGAAAAAAAGTAATAATAAAAAAAATTAAAAATGTCAAAGTATAAAAATTAAAAAAATAAAGTGAATGTTATTATCTACTTTAATTATAAAAAAAAACTCACAAAACTGCGTTGAATTATAACAGTGTACACTCTATAAATTTAAATTAATTTTATTTTATAATATATTTATTTATTACTAATCATCATTTTTCACAACTTTTTTTTCCCAGCATCGTCACATGCAAATGTAAAATTTTCGCACAATTAAAACAAGAATTTAAAAATTCTACACACCCTATAAACTTTTCTACTTTTCCCTTTTTCACCAAATATAGGACCTACATTTTAAAAATAATTTTATATAATAAAATTTACTTCTCTCTTATCCTATTAAATCGAAATTATTATTATTTTTTATAAATTTAAATATATTTTAATTATAGAATTAAATTTAAATATTTTAAATCCGTATATTATGTAATCAATATAAATTTGAGAGACTTTTTTAGATAAAATAAAATTGGAATAATGTTAAATTTATTTATGAATTATTATCATATAAAACATGGTATACACAATATTTAAATTTTAAATTTTTCAATCTTCAAAAAAAAAATTATTTGTAATCTCAACTAAGAAAATAAAAAAAAAATAAGAAATATGCTCGAATAATTATTAAATTATTATAACAATTTAATATTAATATTTATTTTTAAAATTAAAATAATAATTTAATATAATTGTAGTTTATAATATAACACACTATAAAATAAACTATGTATTTATTTATAATTTTATATTAATTCGGTCGAAAATATATTACAACGGATTATAAAATACGTTAATTCGAATTTAATTCAAATTTAAATGAATTGTATACTTTTCTATCCGAATTTGATCTTAATTTAAATAATCCGTATACTTTTCTATCTAAATTTAATACTATTATAAAATTTATCAAACTAATTCAATATAAATTCGATAAAGATCAAATTAATTATATTAATATCCTTAAGTATAAAAACATGAAATAACTATTAAAACTCCTTACAATATATATTATTATTGTACTATTATCGAACCATAGTGTTGAAGAATATTATATAGCTAAAAGGACAATCCTTATTTGGGGAATTAATTGATATGTAAATAGATTTCCTCGTTTATCGAATTAATAATTTATTTAAATAAATATACATATGATAACATGTATAGTTTGATATTTTCTTATTTAATTGATAATAGGAGAGAGGAAGAGAGCGGCTAAGGCCAACAGGAACATGTGAATCTATCCTGCAAATATACAAAGCAATAAAATGATTATTAAAAAAATGATGATAATAAATATAATTATTATTTTGGGTCATAATTAATCATTGAATGAACTTACTTTCTCACTTCTTGTAGTACTTTGATTTTGAATTGATATTGCTTTTATATTTTCCACTTTTCCATTCTCTTCTTGTTGGCCCAATTCATCCCAAATAAGAGTACCACTTTTAATCAAGAATGCTTCTTTCAACTTATCCTCTTGTACAATATTAAGAGAATTATAATCACCTAATTCATTACCAATTATCAACTCTTTAAACTCTTGCTTTGAATCACTCAAAAGCCTTTTGGGTATGCTTGAATTGCCTCTAACACTATTGATCATTATTTGATCATAATTTGTGTAAGACTTTGCCAAATCTATAGAAAAACAACCTTCACTACTTGGAGTTTTTGGACTTGATTGTGTCACTAATTGATTCTCTAATTTCAAAGGACTATGAATTGCAAACTTTGTTTCATTTTGAGAAAACTCATCAAGTCCAGTTTGTCTAATTCTACTATTAAGGTTGATCTTTTTTGGACTATGGAGTCTTTGATCCCAACCAAACACTTGATTTTCAGACACTACTTCAGTGAAATGAACATTGTTCTTCTTACTATGACAAAGAACTCCCAATATTGCTAGTTGGTTTGATTCATTATAAGCTACTGAAGAAAATTTACTTTGCCCATTTGAAATTATAGGCTGTTCTTGCTCTTTTTTATTAGAAATAGCACAAGATATGTGCGTATCAAATTCACATATTTGACATCTATAAAGCCAACCATTATAACTAGGTATGTTACATATATCACAACAAAAATCATATGGTGGTGAAAATGTTAATTTAAGTGAGTGAGAGTGTGAAGAAACTGAAATAGTAAGAGGTAGAGCTGAACATAAGATGTGATAATAAAGATCACATTGAACACAAGTGTAATAAAATGTTCCATTTTCAATAGAATATCCACAAGCTTCGCATTGCTTAGTTTTTGAAGAATTTGAATAGAGAAGGGTTAAAGAATGAGTAGAATGTGAAGGGTGTTTTATATTTCTAGGCATATTGTAGCAAACTTGGTGAAGATAAAAAGGACATGTTTTGCAAATATAGAAATCTTTACCTGAAATTATTTTGAGGTTACAAGCTGAGCAAATAGTGTTTTTGTTAGGAGGTGATTTGGTTCGTTCTAGTGGATGTTCATGACTAAAGTGGTAAAAGCTTATTAGCTTCCTCTTCTCTAATATTTCCATTGCTTTTGGTACTCATATATTATTAGAATCTTATGATGATCATGTTTGAGGCTTTTAGCTATAATTAAATGTTTATGGGATTTGTTTATGTATTGATATATACGCCTTTTGGAACCTACTATATGCTGTTGATGAATATTTCAAAGTACAGTTTGAAAAAAGATATGGAGTATGTTAATTTGAAAGATGGAAATCTCTAGAAATTCTTGAATTGGTCGGCCGAAAAAACTTGTAATTTAGTAGAGAAAATGTCTCTTGGGACAAGTGAATGACCTAGTCTTAACGAAATCGCTTAGATTGTGTGATATACAATCTCGAGTATGAGTTAGACAAATTTCATAATGTAGTCTTTGATGTAAGATATAGATTTTAATGAATGGTTGAAAAGACAAATGTAACACAAGTTATATAAGTGCTTAAAGATCTCACACATGTGTGTATATGTATAAAATATCTATGTTTATGTATCATATTTTATAACATACAAATTTACAAAACAATGAAAGATTCCGAAAAATAAGAAAGATAAAAATAATATCTACATAGATATATCATATTTTATAACATATAAGTTTATAAAAAAATGAAAGATTTTGAAAAAATAAAATTACCTCTCAAGTATATTTTACGAGTTTACTTACTTTACAATAGTTTTAAGAATTAGGTAGCATAACATTTTAGTTACTTTACTTTCATAAATTATTTACATTAATCATCTTTTTTTTAAAATTGATATACTGTTAAATTTTTGAACACTTTGTTATTTTATTTTTTTTTGACCAATTTTGGTTTTTTTAAGTAATATTTTTGAGAGAAACACTCAGGTATATGTTTGTTAAGGAAAATATCTCAAAAAGTGGAAGAAAAAAAATGTCTAAAATGATTAGAGACTCCGTAAATGTAATAAGATTAATAAAGTAAGTAAGTTTAAAGAAAAGTAACAATTGAGTTTAATTTGTAAAAAACATTTTTACTTCACCGTTTTAACAATGAAGTGTGACATTTGACATTTCTCATCACCAATATGTAAGACTTCAATGTGCCATTGGCTAATAAAAAACAAAATAAATTAATTGGAAGTCAGAAATAGATAATAATGAATAATCAATAACTATGTAATTTGGTTTTTTTTTTTTAAATCTGTATTTTTTTAAATAGTCAATTATCTCAAACTTCAACTGTGGAGTTTAATTAGGTGAGAACAAGAGGATGCTCAATTCAATTCATTGGGTGAAAGGACTTTTGAAGTGCACAAAGAGTTGACAATGAAATTAAATAGGCTACAAATTTTACAATATACAGTGTATGAATTATTTAGATAGGCTATCTCTTCTCTCCTTGGTGATAGGGTATGTCCCCATACTTTATTGGACGTAACATTGAATCCTATTCTCAATAGTTCAGACTAATCACTAATTAGTCTAAATCTTAATTTAATTTGAACCGTGAGAGAGATAATATATTAGAAGCAAATTGGATGAAAATTAATAGTTTTCTACTTTTTTTTAAAGGAAAATTATTGGTTAGTCTTGAACAAAAATGTCATGATAATTCAAGTTAATCACAACACAAAATAAGAGTGGCGAGAGATTTGAATAATACCCATTCTCTCCCTCCATTATAATTGTAACTGTACTTTCTGATGCGTTTTGATTAACATGACTACCAAGTTAACATGATCTATAATTTTTCTTGTTGATATATGGATTTTTTTTTTTAGCCACTCTTAAAAAGCTTAAAGAGAAGATTGCCTACCCAAAACTCCAAAAGCAGGGAAGAAACAACATATCATAAGTTATCAAAAAAAGAGAAAAAAAAGTTGAATTATCATGACATTTTTGTTCAAGACTAACTAATAATTTTCCTTTAAAAAAAAGTAGAAAACTATTAATTTTCATCCAATTTGCCACAAACGACTTAAAGACGCCAAAGTCTTAATTTCTTCCACAACTTGACAAGAACAATAAGAAAAAAGTTGCATACACATACTATTCATAATCGAATTAATCCACTACTCTACCTAATATGCATTTATTTATATACAAAACATATATAAACAAAATATGTATATAAGTAAACGTTATATACAAACTAACATATTATTATTAGATCAATTCAATCATGTACAATATATATGATTTATTTTGGAGCTTCAAATCAAGAAGTTGCAAACATCACAGTATCCTAGTTTCGCTGTCTCTGTTATTTGTGTTTCTTAAATGGAGAGGTAACAGAAGTTATGAGCTAGGGCGCATCACAGTCACATACACACAGAGATGACATTTTTTTCAACTTCGAAATAGAAAAAATTAAGAAACAGCATTAATACAATCATTCATCCAGCAATGAAAAACTGCAACTACTGTCATCAACGGATGATTATTACACATAAGATTACCCCGTTGCGAAATTCACATAAACAATCCTAAGGGGGTCTTGCACGTACCACTTTTAACCATTAGATCAATTCTAAACAATCTTATCCATCTAAACAATTTAAAGAAAATTGCCTACAAATGCCTTCCCACTACCCATACAAGGTAGGTGTTATGGATGTATGTTACATCAGATATGTAATGCAACATAGAATTTTCACTAATTTAATATGATTTTTTATGATTATGTTACATCTACTAGCATGGGCAAATAAACAGCAGCAAGTTGACGCATCTGAGGAAGAGTTTAGCAGGCTTCCAAGCATCCTTAAGCCACTTCAAGGTTATCGCATAAAGATTGATATGCCGCACTGCAAAGTTTGAATTTCTCCTCCGCAACTACCTGCTTAAGATTACAGCACCAAGTTACAACTATTTTATGGAATAAGAGGAAGTGTCTATAGTGTGGCTTGCCACGCTAGACATAGATGGAACCTAATAATTTGACAGTCATCGAGTTCATTAGGCAAACATTTTAAGCATCACAATAGATTTTAAACAAAATCGATTTTAAACAAAATCGATTTTAAACAAAATCGTATTATGACGTCAATTTGCACATTTTTGGAATGTCATCCATAACTTTAAGAAGCATTTAGAATCCCTTCCAGAACTTTGAAGAATTTCTAGAAATCCTTTCACATCAGAGGAGGGAGGGGGGGGGGGAGCTAGAAAAAAAATTTAGGGTAGCTGAAGATTAATTTTTTCGTAGAACCGACACTACAAAGTAATTTTTTTAATATATTTTAGTTTTAAGTCTATTTATAGTTAGTTTTTTACTATAACCGACTTTAAATTTTAAGTCGATTTATAAGTTTACGAACTTAAAATTCATTATATGTCGATTTTTACTTATAACAAACTTTAAATGCCGACTTAATTGCCTTTTACTGTAATAGTGAAATTATTTAAAATAAAAATACAATAAAGTTCATTTATGAACATATTAAACTAACTAATTAATACTATTTTAAAACTAAAAATAAAAGAAATATATTAAAGTCTAAAGTATTAATATAATTTAGCTATTAAAGTCTAAAAAATATTAATAGAAGCCTTCAAGTAAATTAAAAAGATTATTAAAATAAGTTATCAAATAATATTATAACATAATATATATTTATGTATAAAATATATATATTTAAAACTAAAATTAAAAGATAATAAAATATTATAGTGACATATTATATGTTTCTATTGATAAACATGTTGATTTAGTATCATTTATTACACTTTTCTCTTATTATAAACATGAATGGTTAGGATAAACGATTCTACTATGTGACAATATATATCGTGTTTTATGGAGGATTTTTTCTTAAAATATATGTATGTAATTTTTTTTAGTTAAATTATTTTAGGATGAGGGGTAGTATAGATCCCATTTTCTTGTCAAATATGTCAATTTAGTTCCGTTATTCTTGAGTTAGGCACTATAAATCCTGTAATTATTAAAAAAGAGTACATTTAATCTCATAATTATTAAAAATTGACACTTTAGTCCCATAATTACTTAAAATCATGCACTTTAAACCCAAGATTAAAGCTTATTTTTTACATTAAAATTCCTTATTTTTATAAATCATCGGACTAAATTGACCAACTTATAAATAAAGTGACTAAATGACCCATTTTACGTAATAAAAGGACCCCTAGAATCTTTATCTCAATTTTTTTGTTTCATTTTTATTTGTCATTCCATGTGTAACTAATAATTTATATAAATAAATATGAGTATTTAAAAAAATAAATAAATGATAAAAAAGTGACTTAAATTACATATATATTAAAGTTTTATTGCTGACATATATAATAACACATAAAATAAAAACATGGGTACATTAAATTAATTTTTTGCAAAAAATTCAAACGGGTCTACAATTCTGTGTAGCATAGCTCCGTCCCTGGAGCCAATTACTCTAACTGTTTGCCCTTTTTCTAATTTCTAGAACACAAACACTACCTTTTGCTAGTTTTTAAATATTCTTAAACTCGACCAATCTAACTTTTTGCATGTTCTAGGTCTTCTAGAAATTATAATTAGAAGGCCAACATGTGTTTACCTTTCTATTTTGGTCAAAAACTGCAAATAAACTGCCTAGATTATCTCAAAGACATGTATGTACCTTGGAAGAGCCCTGATGACGATCTGGATGCCATTTAAGTGCACAGGCTCGATATCTGCATTACAAATTTCCACAATAGTTGGAAACAAAATAGAAAGAGTAAGAACGGACAGGACACTTCTACGAGCACAATCAAAACTCAATCAAAAAAGAACCTAGTAAAACAACTCACGCATTTTTTACATCTTCAAGCGTTAAAGGACCAGAAGTGCCTAAGCCAAGGGCTAGCCTCTCTGAAGTTAAATCTAACTCAGAACTTTCTTGCTCAGATGAAAATTCATAATCCTCATCTATCCGATGTCTCCAGCTCCAAGTCTTCCCAGAGTAATTTGATGAGCTCCTCCATTGAGAATTCTCTTCATTAGTGAATGACCAATAATAGAATCGGTTACCCCCAAAAGCAGAACGGAAAATGGTCTCCACATCATCTTTTTCTTCTTCACAAGCACGGAAACCTCCTGATAAACATTTTAATTGCATAAATATACAATTGCAACTTAGACTAAAGAGACAGATCCTTGTTACATGTTGATAAGATGTGTGCACATAGATATGTTCCCCTTTTTAATACATGCATTTATTTGAACTGCACTTACGTCTGTACTGGGGCTGGGATCCCGGATGGCCATTCCTGCCCCTCCTAGAGCCCTTGGCTGAGTATTGCTTCTTAAACCATGATGTTCCTCTACTTGAAGTTGGGTCATCCTCATCATACTCATCCCGCCAACTCTGCAAATAAATAATAAAAAAAAAGGAATCACAAAATCTGTTTATGACTTGATACATGATTAGATCAATGGAAGATTTTTTTAATTAAAAATTATCCACCAATAAAAACGCAGCAAACGGCTCAAGCTTATAACTTAAGTAACTATACAAATATAAGATGCAAAATAGGAAGTCTTGTCATGGTTATGTAAATGCAAATTAGCAAAAAATATATAACTTCCAAGCAAGGTTTACAAGGCGGTTTTACACCTTGATGCGTTTTTAATTGTATGAGGTGAGATTTAAGCCTTAAGATGGTATGAAACATAAGCCTCATTTTATGAGTCTTGAGACAATTTTCGCGCACGATCCAAGTTATAAACATAATTTAATCATTACTAACAATGAATAAACAAACAGTAATAAAATAACATTCATAAAATAATAAAAAAATATTAATAACATAGTCATAATTCAGTATCGAAATGGTCATGAAAACAAATCAAAATGTGATTTTGGAAATATTAGTAGGGAGAAATGTCTATTTATTTATGTTGGTTGTTTTGCCTTCTAAAAACTAGTTCTTACCCTAGTATGAGTTGGTATTGTGTTACTACAAATTTTTGACACACATATGAAAAGATAAACCTATAAACAGAGAAATGTTAAGGCTTATTGCCTCAATAACCTCATTGCACAACACCTAATTGCATAAGCCTCAATTGAAAAACACTTAAGCCTCAAATAAACCATTTAAGGTTAAGCCTTAACTCGTTAGATAGATGACATTTACTAAGACGAGACTCAAAATAGTAATTTAAAACTATGCTTCCAAGAACAAATTTGTAAACATCCAGCCATACAAAATTTGTATATCTCTAAATTTTCAAGTTTTCTTCACCATTGACCTTTATTAATGCATTTAAGTTCAAATAACCTATGAAAAAAAATACAAAAAATAAAAAAAAATGTTAACATATTAAGTGGATCAATGCAGGTCAGCCAAGTCAACTTGAACCCATTCAAGGAGCATTTCACGCAAGTTGTGGCATTTTCAACATTTTCATTCCGAGTTAACTAGTTACTCCGTAAATTGTCACTTGTTATTACCAAAGAGCAGATAGATAGTAATAAAGGTAAACGTTAACAGAGTGAATGCAAACCTGAAACATGAACTCTGCATAAGCACTAACATTCCGGAGTAAGGTTTCTTTTGCATGCAGCCTCTGGTACCTTTTGGAATAATAACTGTCTCTCTACAAGTACACAGTTTTGAGCAGCAGATAAAGTTTTCAGTCAATACCAGAATGTAGGGAAATAAAAGTTACAGGTACCATCAGCTTGAAAAGAGAGAGGAAAAAAAATTACATAAAAAGAACTAGAGAAAAATACAAATAAATATATAAAAGTCAATAAATTGAGCATATCTAATGTAAAAGGTATATATAAAGAACATAAAAGATATCATCTATAAGTCGGGGATAACTAGCGGATTAAAGCATGAAATTACCGATAAGAAAAAGATAGTTACATTACATAAATATGCTCGAAAGGTTTCAAATGATATTTAAGTAAAAAAGATACACTTAGGCAACTATGTGATTTATGAAAAGGTCAATAATCCTCCAAAACTTCATCTTATTTGATGTATCCTATCATAAAGATGACTGTATCGTCTAGTTTTCACACTATACAAAATTTTCAAACCATTTAGTGAAAATTCTTAAGCTATTCGAACTGGCTCAGCACAGAAACAGGTTGGAATAGTATTAAGCATTAGCCTTCAGGTTTCTTTCAATCAGTTACAAACATGAGGAAGGGGAAATATTCTCACAGTTAAGGGTTGCTACAGACAATGCCAGTATCTTCAATAGATCTTAATAATGCTCCACTTGAAAGTTCATAGTTTGAAATTTTACATGGGGAAAAGAATCATCCCATTATCCGATGAAAGTAAGCATAAGTAATCATCAAACATTCTCATTAGTCATTTCCTTGTAGAACAATAGTTATGACTCACCGCTTTAGACTCAAACATCTCTACTATGCTTTCTACAGGTATCGTATTTTTAGAAAGCACTCTCTACCTTCAAAGCACATTAAATCAAAGGAATGATCTTAAAGTTACTTGCCTGAAAAATAATCACCAGCTTAACTGCATTACAGAGCTTAAAACTATTATAATGTTTCATCTTGAATTAGCATTCAAAAGAAGCATACCAGAACTTCAAAACCTGCTTCAGGGGTCCATAATACTGTTTAAACCATTTGTGAACGCATGCAAAGCAACCCCAATTCATACAACTCCTCTTCGTAGTAAGTTCCAATAGAAAACAGCATATACTAGTTTATCCACTGCTACACATCTAGATAGGACCAAAAACCAAGATAGCAATAATTGCATTCTTAGCAAAAGTAACAAACTACAACTAATGACCACTTATTTTGCTAACTGGACTGTTCCATCTTCGGCTATTTACACTTAGCAATACTACCTGAGCTAGCATGTAGGAAACTTGAAATATGAATGGTCCGAAAGAAAGGAAAAGGTAAGAAATTTTACGCACGACCTGAACCTGATTCCAATCAATCTACAAATTGTTCACTAACTACTAGAAGGAACCTTAAAAACTCATACAATCAGTAATACTGATCTAGATCAACAGGTGGTACTAAATTATAACAACCTCAGATAATTCCTTTTCCATACTTCACTTTGTCTAAGATTCTAAAGTAGTTATCTTCTATGTTACACGAACTCTTAAGAACACCGAGAGTTGTAAATTTGTAGATACCTATTCAAGTGTCAAACATGTACATTTTACTCAATTTTTTTTTGCAAACTTTCATCAAATTGAAATGTCGAAATACTTACACTCATGTTCATGTCATGTTGCTTGGACATGAGTGCTTCATCCAAGTAACATAGGTTATGCATTACATGATAAGACATTCTGCATCTAGTTAAAGATCTGAACCAACTTCTGCTTTAGCTTTTCCCTTTATAAGACCTTCAAATGGAAAAGTCATTTTCTCAATGATTACAAACAATTATCTAATAAACTAATGAGAGTCAACTATCTCCCAAAACAACATTTCGAAACCCCTTACGTGCAACTACTAATTGATAGAAGAAGCCATAATTATATCTAGCTTGTTTATTGCTAAAAATATTAGCAAATACCATCAGGTACTCTGTAATTTTAAAAGGAAAAACAATAACGAAAAGTATCAGAAATTACATTATCTGGTACCTAACAGCAAAAACCTAAACATCACAATTCACAAGCTAATGAAACAGAGTGAATTATAATACAAAATCAAAGATACCCATTTGATCCAATCTCTCTCAATTTGTAATACAAATAGGCAAGATGGACTAAGGAAAAAAGAAGTTAAAAGCACCATCTTCTAGCAACTTTCATACAATGTTTAATTCTAGAATGCTCAAAATCGCAAACCAAAAAATTATATTAAAAAAGACAAAACATTCAAGACACGCAATATTTTATCAAAATTTATGAAAATTAACATATATATATATATATAAATCCTCAATCGCAAAAATGGGAAGAGAGGAACTTACAGAGTCCCAGAAATTGCGTCGTTTACGATCCAAGACGGGAGTTGAATGGAAAAGAGAAACTCTCGCGTAAAAGAAGTTCACTTTGGAGTTTGCGAGAACTGCTTTCATGGGGCTGTTCATCTATGCGATTCAAATTTCTCCGAGAAAAGAGAAAGAAGAGAACGGTACGGCTCCCACTTCGCAGCACCTAAGCTATGCCTACGGTGCCCGCCGATTATTATTTTTTATTTTTTTTTCAAGCCGATTATTACAGAGAATGGAAATAAATAATTTAGGTATTTGGTTGTAAAAAAAAATGTACGAGGGATGAAATTGATTTATAAAGGAAAAAATAATTTTTTTTCTTCTTTTTAATAATCATGATTTTATTTTCATATCAATTTTTTTTTAAATTTTATGCTAACCTCAAATATAATCCTAAATCCAAATCTCAAAAATCTAAATCTTAAATTCTAAAACACTAAATCCTAAATACTAAATATTAAATCCCAAATCCCAAAACCTTAAATCCTAAATCCCGAAACCCTAAATCCCAAATCCCAAAAACCAAAAATTTATTAAAAAAAATAATTTTAACCCAAAACCTCAAAACACTAAATTTTATTTAAAAAAATAATAATTTTAATAATATATTTTCTTTTTAAGTAATAATGATTTCAATAATGTATTTTATCTGACGAAAAAATAATAATTAAATTATATTATTTAAACTTTATTGAATATAGGGATATTAAGGTAATATACAGTGTTTTCTATTTCATTACAGTTGTAAACCAAATATTGTAATACTGATTCCTTCTTTTATTCCAATGATCAAATCAAATAAAATTGTTTTTATTTCATTCTATGAACTAAACGCCACCTAAGACATTGGGAAATTGGGTACATCTACCGACCATTGTTTTTATTCTAGGTTAGACTCATGTGTAATTTAATTATTATTTTTATTATATTTTTAATAAATGTACATTTAAATATAAATCTAAATAACACTACTAAGAAAAGTACATATGACCTCAGTTTTTAACTGTAATTATAGGTAGCGACCTATGACTTTAGTTTTTCTAATAATCGAGGCCATAGGGTATACATAAATTAAAAAAATACAATTATTAATTATAATATTAAAAATTAAATCAATATAAATTACTATAAATTTATTAAAAATTATATTATATTAAAATTAAAAATATAATTACATTCGAGAGTTTATTATACACTAAAAATTAATAAACACAATGTACAATAGAAATAATTTGAGTACAATATTTATTTTTATCTATTTTGAGACTCAAAACACAGTGCACCTGCTGCTTGCTACCTCCTGTTGCCTGGTGCGCTTGCTGCCCTGGATTAGAAATAAATCTATTTGGACCTAGTACATCTCCTAGTACAAAATTAAGCCCTGGCCTTGTAGCATTGTGACTGAACCTCTGAAGTGGTCAACTGCACTAAGACTTCCACCAATAATTTTTAAAAGCATTGTCAAGTGTACTTCAACTGGAGCAAACCTACCAACCAATCCCTTGAAGGCGTATAAAGAAGACCTTTACAAGAATATCTATATCAATCAAAGCATTCATTTTGAATGTTAAACCATAAATGTGAAGCTATAATAGAACATTAGCTATTGATGGAACACTACAACTAATATCTTAATATGTATTTGGATTTTGGCGTACTCATTATCCTGTCAAATTTATACTCACAGTGATAACAACTGTAAAAGGAGACGTGCATGTATATGCAAAATCAGTCTAAAAAGAGAATATAATTCGAAGGGCAATTGGATCACAACAACAAATAATCTCATTTGTACCCCGTGAAATACATATATACTTTCTGCACAAACCAAAAAAATTACAAAATAAGATACTATACTTAGGATAGGAACCAAATTCAAGAATAAGAGTTGAAATTTGTGATAAAAAAACAACCTTATCATAACACAAGTTTAACCAACACAACTGTACAAGAATTATGACATTTGCATCTAAAGCTAATAAAAGAAAATTAAAGCATGAGCATTAACTTACCCTTACCAATATATGGCCAGAGAATACATCAATTGCTGGCAAAATGTCACTGCAATAGTATAAACAAAAAAATTATAATCAACAACAAAACTTATATTTTTTTATAGTAACATAAGAATTTATATGAGAACTCAAATAGTAAAATGAATTTACTTTTCTCAGGATTAAACGGTTGAGGATTAAACTATAGGATTCCATAAATTCAGATCAATTATCACCTATTGGAGCAAAATTAAGATAGATAAAAACAGGGCCAAATACCTTCTTCTAAGGTTCATCAGCTCTAAACTTTGAATCTAAATCTTGTCCAGCATAATGAGAACTAAGAAAATCTATCAGACAAATAAGAGCCAACATGACTAGAGATTACAACTTCAATGTAAACTAAAACAAAAAGTAATGATATGATACCCCAAAAATTAAAACCTAGGTTAAACAAGAATTTTCAGTAATGGGTTCATCGCTGAGACAAAACAACAAATAAGGAATAATAACATACTGGCACACAAAGAACAGATGTTGCAACAGGAGGGAAAACAAGACGCAAACCATCCATGTGATGATTACCTAATAAACAAAATTTGAATATCAGTCGTGCGATGAGGAAATACATCTCCAGCTCGTGAGGGGGAAAAGGAAACAAAGGAATGAGAACGGCGAGACGAGGACGGCCAGACGAGGACGAACGGTGAGACGAGACGTATAGCGGCAGCTAGAGAGGGTCAATTGATCATCTCTAAAAAGAATGTATATATATATACTCTGTACGAAAACCCTAGGATATATTAGGTCGAAAAAGGAAAAAAAGGAAGAAAGAATAAATTTTTTTGGTGTTAATTTGGTGTAAAAAGGAAGGAAACGAGAGAGAAAAAAAAGGAAATAATATAAAAAAATTGATAAAATTTTTTGGTGTAAAGGAGAGAAAATTAATAGTGTATATCTATGACCTCAGTTTTTAAATAACCGAGACCATATGATATGTCTATGGCCTCGGTTTTTAAATAACCGAGGCCATAGGGTATGTCTATGGCCTCAGTTTTTTAAAAAACCAAGACTAAATGTATGTATTGTAGTAGTGTAAACACAATAAAACTAAACATATATTTAATAAAAATCAAATATCTTATTTTAAAAACATATGTTTTATTATTACATAATAAAATTAAATAATTATTTAATCAAGTATATAAATAAATGTAGAGAAAATATATATAATCAGTTATTTAAATACGTTTGTTCAATGATTGAGATCACATATCGATTAAAATTAAATCATTTGATCACAATTTGACTCTAGTGAGTACGATCACCTATCAATAAAAATTTGATTAGTTAGATGATAATACAATTTAATTGGACACGTGTCTAACTCTATTTAAATAAGTAGGATCACCGATCAACCAGACTCCTACCTATTAAACAACTATCGATTTAGTTTAACATGTATTGAATTCAATTACAATAAATGAGTTTATCACCTGATCAGTTGAACAATTATCCAATTTAGTTAAAGCTATGTCTAAGTTGGTTTTGACGAATAGTATCACCGTCCAACCAAACTCTAATCAGTTGGACATGTGTCCAATTCAACTCTAACAAATGAGGTCAATAACTGATCAAATTTTAACTAGTTGGACAATCATTTAATTTTGATAGGATAAATTTCACAAATATTTAGTTATAATTAAATCATAATTAATTAATAAAAATTAATGTCATTTTTATTACTTTACCTAAAAACTCAAATGAGAAAGAATCATTTATAATTTTTAATTAATATGAAATCAACACATGTAACCCTAACATATTTGGAAAATTTTGTAATTAGAAAAATAAAGTTATTTTAGATCCTACTATTTAATCAATAATGAACTGAAATTGTATCAGAATTTGTGATATAAACATATGTTAAAATATTGATTTTTTTTCAAATAACTAACGTTACATGAGTGTTCTAAAAATAAAAAATACATTTTTTACTGAAATGTGTTTTAGATTAATTAATCAAATATTATTAAGGAAATAATTTCTAAAGTTAAATTTACGATATAACATTACAACTATTTCACAATAGTTTTGAGTTATGAGAATTTATAAACCTAATTTTTAATTCATTGTAAATATAAATAAGTTTGTTACTTTATTGTATCATAATTTTAATATGTTTTTTTTATTCTTAATTTTAAGTATTATTTTAATAATATTTACATTTAATAAAAAATATTAATTCGATGCAATTTTATTTTATTGAATATTTTTCCCACGTGTAAGTTTAATGAAAAGTATTTATGTTTTTGTTTACTATTCCCTCAATTGAAACATCAATAGTTTATTTACATGCTATTTTTTAGTTCAAATACATATTTTAATGCTCTTAGATTGATAATTGCAATTTGTTTATTGATGTGAATTCAAATTTTATATGCAAGTTCTATTTTAATGAAAATAATATATAATCTTTTAATTTTTATATAGAAAATAAGGAAACTAATATGCAATTTTTATTGAAAAAAAATTAGATTGAGTTAGTAGAAAAAATAATTTATATACACAACTCAATATATAGTCATACATATCATATCATAATTATTATAAGTAATATTAATATCATAAAAATCTTTGAACAAATGTTTTTTGTTTTGTTTGAAACTTGAATATGACTTAATTTTACTATTCATAGAATCATTATAAATTCTTAAAAGAAAAAAGAACAAGAGTTGAAAAAAATCTTAATTAAAGCTATCAATAAAGGAAAAACATAAAAACAAAATATAAATGAAGTTGTTGTGTTCTCAAGTGATAGAGAGAAAAAAGGTTGAAGAGAGTAAAATGAGTCAAAAATATTTATTAAAATATATATTTAAAAATTTAAGAATGACGAAAAAAATTATGAATGTTATGGTGGATGGAATAATAAAAAATACTGAAAAACATATCTCATTAAATGCAAATGTGTTGCATATATGTAAAAAAATTATAATAAAATAAAAAATTACATTAAATTTATACATTTTATTAAATGTGAGTATCTTAGTGATACCACCTAAAAAATTATAAATAAAAAAGATACATAAAATGAAATTATCCTACCACTAATTTCCTCAAAGTTAAGCCAAATTTAATCCTACATATGCGATTATGTAGGAGATTTTTAAGTGCATGTTCATGATATTTTATTAAAGAGAGTTAGACAAGTCTATTTCTATTACAGTTCAAACCCATTACTTTTTTTAACGTGAAGTAATTCCATTTACCTCATATCCTAAAAATTGGGGGTTAATATATATGATTATATAAGTGTGAAATTGAATTAAGAATCAAATAATAATAAGTAAAGTCATATTATAAAATACTTGCAATCACAAAACTATAATAAATAATTTCTTAAGTTATTTTATATTATTTTAATTTTTTAAAAAAAATTCAATTAATTAAAATAAAGATATCAATTTTAAATTTATGTCTTGTCGTATTAGTATATAGTATAAAATATGCAAATAAAAATAATAGTTGTAATACACTTAATTGATTGTGGATTTGAGTTTTGTTAAAGAATAAAAAAATGTGTTATTTGTACGTTGTCGATGTAGATTAACTTAAACTTCGATTTTAACAGAGAAATGATTTAACGAAATCATATAAAAAAAGTTCCTAGAAGTATTAGAGAATCTTTTAATATAATGCCAAATCATATTAATTTAGGTGGGCATCCAAAACCAGCTCCACATTAATCGGCCATACAACAAGTCATACAAGTACTTCACTCCAAGATTATCACCACAAGATTGCTCCGATTCCTAGGTATATTATTGAAGATGCTAGCTAATTTATTCATGTAGATGGTGGTTTTATTGAGGAAAAAATTAGTTGTATAATGTTATTTTCATCACCAAAACTAAAAAAGTCATAGAGGGATTGTAATTTGTACGTAAGCATATTGGTATCATAATTGTTAAATTAAGTATATTAAGTATAGTAAATTTTTAAAATTATAACTTTAGTATTTTAATTTATAGATTATGTATTATTATTCATATTATATTAAAAAATAAGCATTATTAATCATATAATCTATTAAAATTAGTATTTTTATAGTCTATCCAAATTTTAAAATTAAACACTTATAATATCTAACTTTTATAAATAATAAAAATGTGAGTACTCAATTTAAAAATTATGAAATTAAATTGTTCATTTACAAGTGATAACATAATTATTATGATATTTTTCAAAAATTATAAATATCTAATACTCAATGTAATAATTATTATATTAAAACACTTAAATTAAATAATTATATAATTTTTTTTCCTTGCTTCCATTATCAAATAAGAACATTGTTGCATAGATTTCCTGATATTATTATATAACTTCACATGTAAACGCCTCTCTCTCTCTCTCTCTCTCTCTCTCTCTCTCTCTCTATATATATATATATATATATATATATATATATATATATATATATATATATATATATATATATTTATCTATTAGATTTTGATCCTAAAAACAAAACAAAACATACATATAATTATTATGGCTAATTCTCTCATCAATATTTGTTCAACCTTCCTCGTTCTGGCATGCACTTTTCTGTTTTTTTCATCATCAACTCATGGTTAATTTTCAAAATATTATATTTTTCTTGTTCTATATTATGTATTTTATATCTAAATTTACAATCTATTGCAATTTTATTACATTGTAATGAATATGTTGTTTTTATTTATTTATCAAAGTTACTTCTTATATAACTTAGGACTTTGGTATTGAAAATGAATTTTTAAAACTACCACCATAGTGGCACAAATTACAAATAATACATTAAGAGAAGCTTGAAAAACCCAAACTTCAAAATTAATTACAGGCACTAATATCTTTACCTTTAAACCAATGGTTATGATGATAAATAGGCACATAGCTGTTTTAGGTTTTGATTTGACGACCAACTTTAAAGGTTGTTTTTGTTATTTGTTGTTCTTCCTTCCACATTAATTTTTAATTTATAAATTACTTTAATATATGCAGGAAGACATCCCCTATTACATACAAGGAATTATCATAGTGGATCTAAATTAAAGGGTAATTCTTCAATTTAATATATATACTTTCTTAAATGTCCTTATTATATAACCATTTAAATATTTTATTTATGTATAATATTATTATGTACCAATAGTATTTTGGGTACCAAAATGTTGTTTTCAGGTCTAATATTACTATTTCTAGGTCTACTCTAGCTATTTAAGTAAAAGTATAACATTAAATAGGGTGTTGTTTATTCCTTAATTTTGTAAAAAATTACATGATAATATTAAAATTGTCTAATGGTATAAAATTAAACATTAAACAATCTAATTGGTACTCATAATTCAATTTATATGACATTTAATTGAAAGATATTTAATAATAAATTAAAATTTTTTTAATAGTAAAAATATATTATTTTTATGGTTATAATTTTTAATATATGTTATTTTTATTATTTTCTTATAAGTTTTTAATAATAATAACAACAATAATCTGTTATTATTAATTGTGGAAATTAATTGATAATATTTGTAGGAACACAAATAGTAGGAAAAGAAAATACATATTGTGAAAGATTCAGCGGATCATTTCATGGAATTTGCATATATCTAGAAGAATGTGTAAAGAGATGCGTAGTTATGGATCAAGCTATAAGCGGTAAATGTAAATGGGATGGAACTGATTTTAAAATAGTATGTGTGTGTTTTCACATTTGTTAACGATTTTTTCAATTTAGCTTTTTACAAATCTACTATTAAAGTTCAAATATTAATTTATAGACACACATACTGGATCAGCTGTGGAATGAGAGAAGTATATATCTGAAAAATGTAACCTTTTTTTCTTTTTCTTTTGGCACTCATTTTGAATTTAGAAGTAATTATATGTGTATTAAACTTTTAATGTTTAATATGTTACGTTGGTTTTTTTTTTAAACTTGGTTGTAATGTTTTTAGATAAGTTACATTCAAATTTTAAATATATTAAATTCTATATATGCTTTTCGATATTATTTGGATTTATTACCAACGAGTTTGTATCTCAACTAACTTGGGTGGGTATGTAAAATGTCTCAAATCTTAACTATATAAATATATAAATAATGTTATTATTTTTAAAAAAATATTTCAAATTATTAACATAATTATGGTTTAGGAGAAAAAAAAGTTGTCTAATTATATAAGAATTTGTGGAGTAAATAATTTATCATTTATTTTTGCTAACTGGGATTTCCATTCATTAAATGATTCATTTAATTTTTTTTTTAAAATAACTCTACCCTACAAAGAACTTATAATCTCATATCTATTTATATATTATCAACCGTGCACTCCTCTTACTCCTTCTTTATTTTGCATTTATTAATTTATATTTCTAGATTTCTAAAGGATCGTAAAGTTCTCTCCACCAAAGTAAATTTAAAAAAAAAAATACATGATTGAATCAACATAGGCTGTAAGCTCAAATTTGTAATATATATATGAGAAAAATATTACAGAATTCTTTTAAATTAAATCATTTATATCGTTTAATCTTTAGATCATAAACAATATCATTTAGTTTTTTATTCTTGTAAAAATGATCAATTAAAAATATATTATATTATTTTATTTTCAAATGATTAAACGAGTTTAAAATATAAATATTTAATAAAAAAATCCAAATAATTACTTAAATACGTACATATAATTATAATGGTAAAACTTTTTATAACCTTCTCTAATTATTAAGTAACAACAAATAAAAGATTTCATTAAAAAAAGCAAATTAGTTGATAGCCTTCTCTAGTTATTAAGTAACAAAAAATTAAAGATTTCATTAAAAAACCCAATTAGTTGTGCCTCATTCATATAAAACTTAAGTAAATATGTAAAATATTTGGAGTTTGAGTTTGAATTATCAATGTGTGAGTTGTATTAGTTATTTCAACAATAATAAAAAATATTTCAATAAAAAATATTTTATATATATATACACTTTGATCTCTCTTTTTTTTATGATTTTATCACTTTATTTTTAAAATTTTATGCTTTGATTCTCTCATCTTTCCTTATAATTTAGTCCTTTTATTTTTAAAATTTTTAAATTTTCGTGGACATACCTTTTTATGTCATTTGAATTTAATTTAAAGTTGATATCAAATTTTGTACTAAATGGATGAAAATAAAAAAAATAAAAAGATCAAATTATAAAAATAAAAATAAAAAAACTAAAGTGTGAAATTAAAAAATAAAGTTAACATTCAAAAGAAAAGAAAAGGGACCAAATTCTTGTATTTTCTTTTCAAGTTTTATTTTAAATTGTCTTTTTATAATTAAATAATTATTGTACTAAATTTATTTTTAAATACAAATTAAGTTTAGGATTTATAAGATTTTACCTTTTAAACCACTAAATAGCATAAAATCAAAAATAAAAATTTAATATTTAAATTTACATCAATTAAAGAATATATATTACATTCATAAAAAGGTATTTAATTTAAACAATAATTATGTAACTAAATAAACACTACTTGGGATGGTAATTTGGAATTAACACGGATCCTAATTAATGACACTAATTATTTTTAATTTATTATAATTAATTATTTATGTTTTTATTTATAAAATTGAGTTTTCATAAATATATTGGCTAAAAATAATTTAATTTTTAATAATAATAAAAATATATATAAATTTGGGTAAAAAAATTATAAACACAAACATGCATAATACAAAACAACAAAACACAAACACACACAAATTACTACGCCCTAAATACTATCAATCTAATAAGTCATCCATTAATTGAAATAAATAAATATATCGTACAAGTACTACTGCTTGTAATTTTTTGAATTTTTATCGGGTACTGAAAATAAAATAAAATAAACTACTATGGATTAAATAGATTCTTATGAAATTTTTAATATCAAAAACCGATCCAATCTATTTTGTGATTTTATGAACTAATCTAACCCAATATATAAAAGGTTGGTTAAAATTATGTAAATTTAGGTAAAATTTAAAATAAATTCACAGTGCATTTTTTATTTAGTGAAAATTATTGGATGATCTTCTAGCATTAAAATCTCAAATAATATATTTATTTATTTATTTTAAATAATTTATTACACACTCATAGGTTTATTATCTTAGTAATAATACCTTTTATTTTTTACTCTTATTATTAACTGATATATCTTAGTGATATTCATATTTAAAAAAAAATATTTTAATTTATTGCAAATTTATCTTTGGCTTAATACATGCGATTTTAATTAAGGATATTTTTAGCATTTTTATATCTTTCTATCTCTACAACATAAATAGTTTTTATGCCATTTTGAGTTTTAAACATATATTTTAATGATTTTTTATTAATTAATATATACGAGAATATACATAAAATGAATCTTTAGGCGGTATTTCATTTTTTTACCCATAATTATCTTTTAACGCATTCAAATTTTTTTATTTTTTTTATACATGTAATTAAAAGCACAAAAAGTTACAAAAGCTCTAACACCTCTAGCGATAGATGACCACCAGAAATGAAGGTGAGTGTATGTTGATTAAGTTGTCTTATCTTAACGGTTTTAAAAAACTTAAAACCTTAAATGATTTATACTAAAAAAAAACAACCTTCAAGCTAACCTATAATATCACTTTGAGGGATATTAGCGTGATGGTTTTGAAACTATAATTATAATTATAATATAAAAGTCTCATCTAATTAAAAAAACATATATTATAATTTAACTTAAAAGTTATAATCATCACATATTTTATTTATTTAATCTTTTATCACTGAGAAGAGATAAGATGACTCTAGTATATATTATGTAAATATAATATTATAGTTGTTTTTAAAATTAATCATTAAATTTTATACATAATATTTGTAGAAAAATTAAAGAAATTAGAATGTCAAACATCAGATGAAGTTGTAGATTCAGGTGAAATCTGACATTATCAATCAAGAATATGTAGTCTATATAGTAATGTAAGAAAAATTATTAATTTAGAGATTTTTAACCAAATTTAATACATCATTTGGTAAGAAAATATAATAATGAACATCCAAAAGATAAAAAGGGTTAAGCTAATTATTTAATTTATTATAATGATTAGTTTTAGATTTTATAATTTTAAATTTATAATTATAATATATAAAGTAATAATTTAAATATATTTTAAAAAAATCAATATATATTAATATTGTAGTTTCGTTTTGTTTCATTCGATTTTTAACTTCTGGATTTCCAATCGAATCGACAAGATAAATTTTAAAAATTTTAAGTTTATTTGGAACAACCGATCATCGAAAAATAATATATAGATTCGGTTTGATTTTAAACTCGGATTGATCAGTCAATCGTGGAAAAAAAATGCCCACTCCAAACAAAACAACAACAAATCATGCTAAGTTTCTAAAAAAAGTTTTAAAGTGTAGATAATATTTTTAAATATATGTTTAAATGAATTTTATTTTTAAATATATTTAATTTTAAATATATATTAAATAAGTTAAAAATAAAAATTAGGAAATATAAGGGTGAAAAAGAGGAAAAAAAGATGAGAGAGGGAGAAAACATACGAAACCAATAAGTTGGATATTTTCACATATATTTAATAACTAATTATGTATAATCAATCGATTAACATCATTTCTCTCTTTTAATTAATATAGGGCTCTAAAAGATTCTTTTACATCTATTTCATTCCAAAATTAAACATTTTCTTCTTCAATTCCAAGGCAGAATATAAAATGGAATTCATTGTATCCACATAGAGATTATATGCGGACTTGTACAATATGTAATTGTTTTTATTTGCAACTATGGAATAATATTACCTTGTTCGACCAATGTACTTTATATATAGATCCTTTATTTTATCACAAACTTGTGTTGCAAAAACAACATTTATATTCTTGCGCTTATGGCTAAATCTCTTATCAATTATGCCATTTTCCTTTTATTCGCTTGCAATTTTGCTCATGGTTATTTTCTCCTTCATCATTTATTTGTAGAGTTTAATTTAAATGCATATGTGTAATTTTTAATATATTATTTTATATATACTTAATATACGATAAATATTTAAAAAATAATTAAAAATGTGAGTTTTTTAAATAAAAAAACATGTATATTTTGATTATATATTTTCAATTATTAATGAAATATAAAATAACATAATAATTAAAATTTAAATACGTGATTCATATTTATCTACTTTGCTCTATATATATATATATATATATATATATAGTTATTAGCCCAAGTAATTTTATTTTTCTTATCCATTCGCCTAGTTCATGGCATATATATTTTTTTGTTTAATTTATTATTTAATGTTTTTATAGGAACACGAATCCTATTTTCGGTGGAAAGGAATGATCATAACACATCAAGTTTGAATGGTTTGGACTCCATTTATCCTACTTAATACATATTATTTATGCTAATTGGACCTCTTAATCGCAATTATAATTCTCTTAAGTCGTTTTTAGTGTGTTAATGCCTATGTCATTTTAATTACATTTTAAAAATAAAAAAAAACCCAATTACATATTTATTTTTAATTAATATTATTATTTAATAGTAGGCTCTTGTTTTATATATATTTAATGTAGAGACAGAAATAGTGATGGAAGATTCAAAAAAATGCCGAAGATTAAGTGGAGCATACAAGGGACCTTGTTGGACTAACGACGATTGTAATATTACATGCATATTTGAGGACAATGTTGCTGCTGGTGGAACATGTGGATGGATTATCATGAGTATTTGTTGTTTCTGTTATTGTTGATGCTTTCTAGCATATAGCTAGTAATTATTGTGATTTATAATTATTTTTTTACATTATAGTTGAGTCTAATTCTAATTTGTTATTTTTTTTTTACTCTTATTACTCGATATATATGTGAGTAATAAAAGTGAATAAAGATTTGTTAACAGGTTTTTTTTTAGATTATATAGTTTGATTTTTTACTATGAGTGATATCATTTAGTTATTTGGTTTTTATAAAAAATTACAAAATATATTATTTTAATATTTTTTATATTAAAATATTATTTTAAAATAATATTTTAAATAAAAAAATATTAAAATATTATGTTTTGTTCTCAATTGAACTCTTTTTTTTTTTAAATTAATTGATTAAATAACATTATTTATAATATAAGAGATCAAATGATACAAAAATAATATAATCTAAGTTATCGACCCCACTTTCTATATACTATTTGTAACATTAAAAATGGTATACATAATATTTTGGAGTACATTATGAAAATATATAACAATGGCAAGAAGAGGAGATTATATTGAGAGGAGAGAGGGGAATGAAGAAGATACTTTGTGTGTATTTAAAAAAGTTGTAACTAAATGAATACAATCTGATTGGTTTTTGTTTATAGTTCTCACACAGTTTCTACACACTCCTGATTCTGTTACAAACATATAACAATATATTAAATGCTTAACAAATCTAGGTATAATTTATTAATTTTTAAAATTCATATTATCTTTTCTTATTTAATTTTTAACGAGATAAGATTTTAATTAAATTATACTAATTGAGATATATACTTATTTGTCCTTAACGAGTTTAAATAAAACAAGTAATAACACAAAAATAACAAAAAATATAATAAATAATAATTTATAGTGTAAATTTAATAATAAAAAAATGATACAACATATGTTTGTTAGGTCTTAAGACTACGATATAAATCAAATGAAAAAATATTACACTATGAACCCATTAGAAATATTAAATAATATATAAATAAAATAAGAAAATGCATTTTTACATCTCTAATTATTACGTTATACTTGAGTCTTAGATGCTTCTGATATCTCACTTGTAACCGTAATTTGAAGTTGATTTTTTTAATTACAATCATTATGGTGGTTAAGGTCTGCGGTACAGCTTAATTAAAGCTAATCAGGTCCATGAAATGAATGGTGCTTTTAATTTGTCTCACAAATCAGGCAAGTCAATGAGATAGCTTGCTCTTTCTTTGTACGAGAAAGAGATATATATATGGCATTTGTGGCCGTGTTGGTATCCTATCTTGTATGGAAATTCCCTCCTTCCAAATTCTTGAAAGTCAATTGTGATGCCGTATTGAAATATGGATACCAGATGCTTGGGTATTGGCTTGATTGTGCGAAATCATTTGTGGTTATTGTGTTATGGCATGAGCATTTGAGTGACACATGTAACTCTATCCTGAATGTTGAGTTGTTAGTTTTATAAGCTGCATCTTGTTTGGCTAGTTTTTGAGATGGGTGCTATTTTTGAAGAAAATTTCACCTATACTCCTGATTTTTTTAATTATTTTTAACTATACGTTTAATTTTTATTTTAAAAAATAGGTTAAAATATGTATTAATTTTTAATAAATATTCAAAAATGCCTATATAGTTTATAACAAACATTAATAAATTTGTTACTTATACGATATCTTAAAATAATATCTACATAAAATTATATTTTTGCCCTTCTTAACCATATCAATCTCTTTGCCAATGTGATCCTATCTCTATTTCTATAAGAGCCACAATTATATAAACCAATACTACTCTAATAATCATGCATGCATGCATACATGCAAGAATCTCTATATTATTACACTTATCTATGCATTTATGTTCGAAGGATGTGAATTTATCCACCATGAGTGTGCATAAATGATAAGATTTATACATTTTATGGTTATAGTAAAATTTGAGAGAGTTTTGAAGGTAAAAAAATATAGTAAAAAATATTGCATTTTACCATGGAAGTATTTGTTAAATGGGTCGTGTAAAGTGATATTCTTTTATAAATGAACCCTAGTTTTTATTGTGTTAACCTCGTCTTAAAATGACTTATATATATGTACCATTTTAATTATGGATTTTTGATAATCATTTTTGTTATTCATTGATAAGCTCTTATATGGAGATATGTTATGTCATTTTTAAGAATCTTCTCTTGTTTCACTTTGTTATTATTGCTTTAGGATTTGCTTGGGTTATCTCTTGAGGTCTCATCCTTAAAGATTGATAGACATTATTGTTGTCTTGAGTTTCTAGTTTACGTTTTGAGTCTCAAAATATTGTATTTATAATATTAAAGTTTTTTTATAGTGGATTAATGATGCATTGATGCTTGGAGGATGTTAATTTATCCATCATAAGTAACATGTGTGCATAAATGATAAGATTTATACATGGTTATTGTAAAATTTGAGAGATTTTGGAGATAAAAAAAGTAATAAAAAAATTATATTTTATAATAGGTTTATTTGTTAAATGAGTTAAATAAGGTTATGGGATTTTCTAAATGGAGTTGGTTATTGGGGTCTTATTATTGATAGATATTATTATTTTCTTGAATTTTTTTGTTTATTTGTGTAATAAAGTTTATGAATAATGTATTTATAATTTTAAAGTTTTTCGTAATGGATTGTTAGATATTATTGTTATAAAGCTCCTTAATTTAAGGAGCAAATTAAGGAGCAAAACATGGAACAAAACAAGGAGTAAAACATGGAGCAAAACATGGAACAAAACAAGGAGTAAAACATGGAGCTTAATTCTAGGAGCAATTCAAGGAACCATTAATTTAAGGAGTAATTCAAGGAGTGAATTTTCCTATAAATAGATGTGTAATTGTAATGAATTAACCATCCAAAGTGTTCATTCCAATTGAGAGAAAAGCTTAGAGAGAAAAGCTTTTGTGAGAGAAAATTGAGAGTAATTTTCTTGGGTGTAATTGGGTTGTGAGTTGTGAGTGTTGTAAACACCTTGTGTAATTTCTCGCTTTCGATAAAAAAGATCTGCTGGTCAGGAGGCGTAAGCAACATTGGCGAACTCCGTTATCAAATTTTGTGTTATTTTTCTATCCTTGCTTTATCATAAATGCGGCTTATCGGGGAATTTGCGTTATTTCGAGTATCGGTATTGGTAGTGATTTACGTCAATTTTAAAAATAGTCGGAAGCGATCGAAGGAAGTCGGATTTTAGTGGGAGCTTGATAAATGGCGCGAGATGAAGGAAGGGTGAAACTCGAGAAATTTGATGGCACGGATTCGGGTTTTGGAAAATGCGGATAGAGGATTATACGTATCCAGAAATCTATATCAACCTCTGCCGGGGAAGAAGCCGGAGGCTATGAAGGAAGAAGATTGGAATCTTACAGGTAATGAAGCCGGAGTTATTCGATTGGCGTTATCCGTAATGTTGCTTTCAACGTAGCGAAGGGAAAAGACCATGACGGGTCTGTATGGCGGCTACTCTCTCCAATATGTATGAAGCGCGGCCTCGAACAAAGTGCAACTTGATGGGCGCTTGTTCAATTTGCGGATGACGGAAAGCGCGATAGCTCAACATCTCGATGAACTCGGCACGGTTACACGGTTGAGTTCGGTGGAAATGGTCGATGAAGAAGTACGGCGTTGATACTTTTGTCTTCTGCGGAAAGGCTGGAATGCTCTTGTCGCATTTGTGAGTAGCTCGTCGGGGAAACGATAAGTTGAAATTTGTGATGTTCGTGATTTGGTTCTTAGTGAAGAGATCAGACGTAGAGAGGCAATTGAATCGTCGACCTCTTGATTTTGCATCTGATCAAGAGGAAGAAATTCAACCAAAGGAAATGGACGTGGTAGAGCGACTACGAGGTAGATCGAAGGACGGGAGGTCGAATCTAGGAATCTAATAATTCCATGGCTCGAAGACTATCGAGTGTTGGAATTGTGGAAGAAGCAAGAACCTTCTAAAAATCGGTGCAAGAATGCCTTAGAAGGACAAAGCAGTGAAGGCGAGAGACAAATGTTACTTCCACCTCGGGGAGGAGATGATGCATTGATATGCTCTTTGGAGAAGCAAGGAAGAATCTTGGGTGCTAGACTGGAGGCATCGTTCCGTACTACTTCCACGAAAGAATTCTTCGAGAAATATGTCCCAGGAAACCTTGGAAAGGTATATCTTGGTGATGATCAACCATGTGCTATTATTGGCGAAGGTGTAGTGAAGATTAAGTTAAACGGATCTGTTTGGGAGAGGCGAAGGATGTCGGGCATATTCCGACCTCGAAGGAACTTAATCTCGGTGGGGCGGTTGGTAGTGAGAGGCTACTACGATCTTCCATGGTGATGATTGGAAGATTTCAAAGGGTGCGATAGCGGTTGCTCGAGGCAAGAAAAGTGGCCTTTCTTTACATGACGGTAACACGTTGTTCAATCACAATTGTAGCGAGGCAATGGAAACACGAACTGTGGCACCGAGGAGATTAGGCCACGTAGGTGAGAAGAGGATGAAGATTATGCTTCGAAAAGGAAAACTTCAGGTCTACGGTCTGTAGAGATGGACGTATGTCTGGTGTATACTTGGAAAGCAGAGAGTCGGCTTTCGGACAAGTGGTAGAACCCGAAGAAGGAAAAGCTAGAGCTTATTCACTCGGATGTTTGAGGACAGCGTCTCATCCGTTGGTGGGGAAACAATGCTTCGTGACTTTCGATGATGATCGTTCTCGGAAGGTATGGGTTTACTTTCTAGCGTAAATTGAAGTATTTGAGGCTTTCGAGAAGATGGAAAGCTATGGTGGAAAATGAGGACGGGTTTGAAGATCAAAAGCTCGGATCAGATAATGGTGGTGAATATGAAGACACGGATTCAAAAATTTTGCTATGAGCGTGGGATCAGAATGGAAAGAGCGTGCCACGGCACCTCGGTGTAGGCGGGCGTATGAGCCGAACGTTGACGAGAGAAGAGCAAAAGCGTTCGTATACGGTCGGTCTGAAGCCGGTTCGGCGAAGCGGTCGACACGGCGAACTTGATCAAGAGGCCATCTGTTCCATTGGAGCGTAGAATACGAGAGGAGGTATGGAGGCGAAAAAGAGGTGAAACTATCACATCTAAAAGTTTTTCGGTACATGTAGCATTTGTGCGTATCGGTGATCAAGGTAGGAATAAACGATCCCCAATCAAAGAAATGCACGTTCATCGGCTATGGTGAGGATGAGTTTAGGTACCGCGTTTGGGATGACGAAAAGAAGAAAGTTATCGTAGCGAGAGATGTGATTTTCAACGAAAGGGTGATGTATAAGGGCGTATGCGTAAAATGACGCCAATGCCTCGGAGCGGGAATGAGTCGGTATTTGCGGTCTGAGATGATGTCCGGATACTTCCCAGAAACGAGAACCAATTGTAATAAGTCCTCGGCCCGGAGGAACTTGTTGGACATGACGGTACCTGACGTTGAGCACACCTGACCTCTTTGCTCGAACTTGTATTGAGAAGGTCTTAGGCCTCGTACTTAACGGGAGATCACATGGAACTATATGTTGGCCCGATGGAGGGGAGCACAGAATGCTATGATGAAGCTTGTCGGACTCGAGATTCCAACAGTGGGAGCTTCTTTTGAAAGAAGAAATGAAATCTCTGTCTCCCGACCGGACATGGGAACTAGTGAGTTACCTATGGGAAAGAAGGCAACTTTCCTGACAAATGGGTGCAGAGTGAAGAGGAAGCGTGATGGTTCCGAGAGATACAAAGCCCGCCTAGTTGTCGAGGCTTTCAACGAGAAGGAAGAGTTGACTACCTTGACATTTTGCTCGTTGTGAAGCTTAATACTATCGGTCGGTATTGAGCATTGTAGCCATCGAATCTTCATCTTGAGCAGTTGGATGTGAAGGCGCATTCATGGAGATTTAGATGAAAGAGATATAACATGTACGGCCCGGAAGGTTTCTCGAGAAAGAGGGGAAGAAGAGCATGGTGTGCGGACTTAAGAAAGAGTTTGTATGGCACTGAAACAAGCTCGAGACAATGATGCGAAAGTTTGATAACCGTACCTGAGGAAAGGTTTCCCGGGAAGTGCAATCTTGACCATTGTTGCTACTTGAGATATAGGTCGATTATATCATTTTACTACTTTATGTTGATGATATGTTAGTAGCCGAGGTTCGGATATGGATGATATCGAGAAGATTGAAGCATCAATTGTCAAAGGAGTTTGACATGAAAGACTTAAGGTCCGAAAAAAATTCTTGGAATGCAAATCCTGAGAAATAAGAAGAAAGGATCCTTGCGATTATCTCGAGCGGTACATCAATCGTGTTTTGCATAGATTCAACGTGGCGATGCCAAGCCGGTTAGCACACCTTGGCTGTCATTTTCGCCTATCGGATCAGTCCTCGAGCGAGGAGGAAGAGAGAATTCATGGCTAAGGTTCCTTATGCACTCGACCATTGGAAGTTTGATGTACGCGTTAGTGCGTACAGAGACCCGGACATTGGCCGTACGGTGGGAGTTGTTAGCGGTTATGTCAAATCCAGGGGAAAACTCATTGGGGAAGCGATCAGTGGATTTTGAGGTATCTGCGAGGCACCATGAGAAAAAGTGTTTGTACTTTAGTAAAGGAGAGTTAAAAGTACGAGGATCGTGATGTCACCGGACTTTGGAGGTGAAGTTGATCCAAGAAGCCTGCATTGGTTATATATTCTTGTTGGGCTAAATTTGTTAGTTGGATGTCACAAATACGAGAAAATTGTCACTACATCACTTCTGGTGGTATGTAGCGATGGCGAAGCTAGTAAAGAGATGATATGGCTTGAGTTTGTTAGCGAGTTGGGATTGAACAAGATAAGAATGTTACTGCGTAGTGATAGTCAGTCTGATACAACGGCGAAAAGATTGACGTTCGTTAGAAGCCGAACATATTGGACTTCGTTATCGCCGTATTGGATCTATTAGAAGATGATGTGTTATCTGGAGAAGATTGAGGAGCAAATCAATGAGATATGTTAACAAAGGTGGTGATTATTGCTGAAGTTGTGCTTTCAGCCGGTTAGTCTTAGAATAACCAAAGACTAGAAAAAGCTAGCTGCGTTGATCAGGTGTGAAGGCGATTGAAATCGATCTTAGTGGGAAGATTGTTAGATATTATTGTTATAAAGCTCCATAATTTAAGGAGCAAATTAAAAAACATGGAACAAAACAAGAGGTAAAACATGGAGCAAAACATGGAACAAAACAAGGAGTAAAACGTGGAGCTTAATTAAAGAGCAATTGAGGAACCATTAATTTAAGGAGTAATTCAAGGAGTGAATTTTCTGTAAATAGATGTGTAATTGTAATGAATTAACCATCAAGTGTTCATTCCAATTGAGAGAAAAGGCTTAGAGAGAAAAGCTTTGTGAGAGAAAATTGAGTAATTTTCTTAGGTGTAATTGGGTTGTGAGTTGTGAGTGTTGTAATAGCGCTTGTGTAATTTCTCGCTTCGGTAAAAGATCTGCATGAGTAGGAGAGCGTAAAGCGAGATTAGTAGAACTTCCGTTATCAAATTTTGTGTTATTTTTCTATCCTTGCTTTATCATAAATCTGGCTTATCGGGAATTTGCGTTATTTCCCAACATGGATGATATTTTGACTTTTTTATTGATGTAAAAATTATTGTGTTTGTTATTTACTTTTTTTATGCCTTCATTTATTGTTTTTGAATTCTAGAAATTGATTGATTCTTTCTTTATTTTATCAACATATGTCATCATGGAAACTTCTTTAAAATGATAGTGTTTTATACAGTAAATTCTCGACAAATAAGAATAAATGTTCAAATATCAAAGTCAGATTGGAACAGAGTTAATAACCAAAACGTCAATACCGACAGTTTGTATGCGTTTTGAAATCCTAGGTCCAATGTAAATATGCGATTGAAATTAAAGCTGATTTTTTTATTATAGAAAAGCTTACTTTTGTTTATTTATTATTTATTTATTTTTTTGCTAAATATGAAAAAACCTACTTTATTACTTGTCAAATGCTGCAAAAAAAAAATATTTTTAATATTTAAAAAAATATCTCTAATAACATTAAAATTGTTAAGCTAAATCTATTATTAAAGATAATCTCATTATCAATGATGTTAGTTTTTTCATCATCATATTTTTTAAAATTTTTGTTAAATTATGAAATATTATTTTTAAGTAAAAATTTATTTATTTACTACTATGATTTAAAAATTAAAAGTTTATTCAAATTAAAAATAACCATTAAAACTAATATTATGTTATTGATTTCTTTTTTTGAAAATATAATTTTTTTTATATATTATCTGAATTTTTTTCTCAATACTTATTGATTAAAAAATTAACTAAATTGAAAATAAATATTTTTATATTTATTTGATAATGAATTATTAAAAATTAAAAGTATATTTTTTAATATACATAACATAATTAAAAATTATTAAAAAAAGTAATGGTTAAGTTACTATTCATATAATTAAAAATATTACTTAAAATTAATTTAACAAATAAATTATGTGTTTAAAATATTTAGATAATTTATTCAAGTTGGTTAATAAATAATAATTAATTTACAATATTTTAAAATTTTATAAATTAGTTTAATTTTTTTTAGTTTTCTCATTAATTTTATTTTAAATGCTAAAAAATTATTTATTTTTATCATTATATTTAAAATCTTAAGTAATTAAATTTTATTAAAATATCATGTTTTATTTATTTTTTTTATCATATGCGATCACAATAATAAAAATAATAATTTTTTACATATTTTTAATTATAAATTCCTGTATATATATATATAATTTGATTTTCATGTATATTTATTATTTATTTTAATTTTTGTATTTTTAATTAATAGAAAATAAAAAAGATTATTTTTATTAATTTAATATATTATTTAGTAATAAGGTGAGTGTGCAAAGAAATACGTGGTCACGTTCTGCAGCAGCCAACAATAATGGAGTACACGTTGAGACATATAGGAGTCTTGCATACACGACATTCCATGTGGATATCATTTGACCAATTATAAGGGATCAACGATAGTAGTAGATATCTTCACATGTACGAGAAAATTCAAGATTGGTTGGATGAAACAAAATGCACGTAAACATAACCGCAGGTCAACAAATACTCCGACATGATCTCCAAACAGTTGGAGAAGAAGAATGCTGCGTTGGATGGTGTGTCAGCTGTCAAATGACAACCTCCTTAACTCCGAAAGCACAAAAACTATGAAATTATAAAAAATTATGCATTACTCCATGGTTCACAATCGTGTATTTTTATAACGGTTGGTTGATATTAACGTCATTAAATTTGTTATTTTGAAATATTTTAGTTTTTAATTTTTTAATTTAATTTTATTAAGACGATACAATTAAAATTAAAATTTAATATTTTAATAAAATTTAAAGACATAAATTTAAAATTATAATTAACTTTATTTTGATATTAATTGTTATATGTTATTTAATTAAAAAATATTAAATATTTTTTGTTATGTTATATTTTTATAATAATAATATAAGAAATAAGAAAAAATTATTGATTAAATATAACTAAATTTTTATTAGTGTTAGTATGTTATTTATGTAATATTGATAGGCTGTGTTAGATATTATCACGTATATTTGTAAATTGAGATGATATATTATTAATTTTAATAACCTATTTTATTTGTTAAATTTAATTTTTTTTTAATATGAGTTTTTAATTATATAATATTAATTGAATTACATTTGTTTCGTATGGACTTAAATAAGGTAATTAAAAATATAAAATATGATTATTTATAATATAAAATTTAATAAAAAAATATATTTAAAGTAAGATACACAAGAATTACAATATAAATATGTTGAGATGATATTTAAATAAAATAAAAATAATCTTAAACTATAAATTCGTTATAAATATTGAATGAAAAATAACATAAAATGATACAATTTATTTTATATAACTATTATAACCTATGTTTGACCATTAATTGCGTATAATTAAGTAGTATTTTAAATCAGTTACATAATTATAATATAACAAAAGAGTAATGTACAACCCTTCCTAACATTGTTTCCCCCACCATGGTATGATTATCACCACACATTTCTTCAACTTCCGCATAATGAAAATAAAAAAAGTAATAAAAACTTTTCCTGTTAGTATACTTCTTCTTTGACCATATTGCCCCTTTATTTTTTTAAGACTGCTGTTTTGAGGACATTTGTGGAATTTAATAATTTCCTTACTTTAAATCACATTGATGATCTAAATAATTTGGGAAGAACATGAACTCAAATAACACCTAACTTAAGCATATACAGTGTGCTGAGGTACTTACTATTTAGGTCTATCACTTTCATATGATGTACTCATTTTCTTTATAATACTTATATAGTATGAAAAAAATTCATAGATGGACGATTGTGTGTTTTTTAACATATTTTTTAGTTGTATCGTTATTAATAATTAAAATATGTTATTATTATTATTTTTTAAATAAACGCAAATCATTCAAATAATAATTCTATGATCTACATCTAAAAATGTAGAAAGAAAAATCACAACTTTGAAAATCTATAAATGGGAAAATAAGAGACTTATTGATCATTCCACTAACTAAATTATATTACATTGCGACATGAATGGAAAAGGTTTTCTCGTTATAATACTTAAAAAAAACAATTTCAAACATATCATCAAATTATTACCTTTTATTTTATTTATATTTTTAAATTGTTTTTTGTTTCGTTTATATCATCAAACTTGTAAAAAAAATTGTTTTTATCATTTTGTAAATCTCTATCTAATAACATCATACATCAACATTAGACTTAAAATAACTCAAATAATTAAATTATATATTTTGATCGATAATTTATACTACAACAACTTGTGATGTTGTTAGACGTAAATTAAATATATTAAATTTTTATGAGATAACGAGTATAAATAAGATAAAAAATAAATTGATAATATAATTGAAACAAACACAATAATTCAATAATAATTTTATATCTTTTACTTCTTTTTTTGGATGTAAAGTAACTCTTCTTTTCATACAACAAGCAAATCAAAAAACAAAAAAATTGCAAAATTTTATTCTATTATTATTTCATTAATGTAAGGTGAATATGACATAATTGCATTATACATTATAAAAAATGAGAAGAGAAAAAAAATACATTTCAATATGTTTTAACGGGATTAGAAAAATATATATACTAGTGGAATTGATTCGCTCTCTTTTTCAGCATGCACAAAATAAAAATGGATGTATCTTACAAAAATTGAATTTCATCTAGTGTTATATTAGTAATACTTATATCTTATAAATATAAGTTATATGTTTGCAAAAAGATAAAAAAAAAATTAAATATCCTTTAATTATTATCAAGTAGATATTTACTAATAATAACGAGTTTGAACTCACTGTCTTTATTCTTAGAAGAAGTATATATCATTAAAATATAAACTAAATGGTTTGAATAAATAATACTTTAATTTAAACACAAACATGATTTTATTGAAAAACATTATCATAACTATGCATCATTAATTCTCATTTCACAATATAATTAGCTTTTATTAGTAAATGATACTATAATTACTCAACCATCTTATAATCATAATTTATCTTTCAATACAACTTTTATAAATCACTTGATTTATATAATAACTTGATACATATAGTATTATTATTTCGTACAAAATTAACACATTTTGTGCATGTTTGTTACACAATATTAAAGATCATGATTGTATAATTTTTGTAAAATCAAGTATTTGGTTATGAAGTGAAACCATATTATACAGAATAAAAATTATACAATTATGTAAAAAGTTAGTATCAATAATGGGTGTAAATCTCAATCGTAATTGACACTTTAATTAACATGTTTGAAATTTTAATTTTAAATTATGTATATTAATTTTTTCTTTCGCCTCAAATTAAAAGTATTTTCTATTTTTAAAATATAAAAAAATAAATTAAATAAATTTTATAATAAAATTATTTTGATAGGTAAGAAAATTACTTAAAATAAATTAAATATTATTTTAAATATAAATTATTTTATTAAAACATTTATCATTAATTTCATCCAAATATATTATGCAAGTTGTCATCGATTATTATACGTAATAATTATAATACAATTCAATCTAACATAAATACATATAATTTATTCAAAAGAAGTGATAGTGATGCTCTCAATTATAGTGTCATTTTTACTTGTATCATCTTCAAGTGACACTTTAAATTTTATTTCTTTTTAAACTCTTTTTATATATTTTAAGAAAAAATAACGTTTCCAAAGAAATAAAATTTATATATGTTATTTAGAGAATTATACAAATAAAAATAAGAATGTAATTAAAATTAGGGAATATGAACTTAAAAACTCAATACTTATTCTAAAAATATCAATTATAATTTAAACTTATTTTTGTAATAAATTAACCTTATTGTTATAAAAATTTAATTGTATAAGAATAAATAACTATATTTTTATGTTTTTATTTTATTTTTTTTCAATTTTTTACTTACATTTTATTTAATTTACAACGATCTTTATATAACATAATTTAAAAAATGAAAAATTAAGATAAATAAAAATTACATTTACTTTCATGTCACCTTTTTTTTAGTAAAAATAATATTAAATTATTATAAAAAATAAATAAATGACTTAAATATTATTTTTAATGTATTTTTCTCGCTAATACTTCTCATTTGTTCAAGAAGCATGCCCTTCATTGCCAACTTTACTAACATTGCATATCGAGAAGGGGACCAATGGGACATAATCACTAATAAGACTAAGAGGGTATATTAACCATCATAAAAAGCAAAAACAACTAAAAGTAAGACAGCTGTTTCCACCATGAACATGACAAATCATGGGGTCACTTGGCTCAGATATTCGAGATCTACGATTACTATTTCAGGAGTGAAAATTCTGAGGCTCATTTCATTTGAGCTGATTTTCATTTTGATCAGCTCTTCCACTTTTTTAAACAAGAAGGCGGGTACTATCCTCAGAATTTTAGAGAGTCAGAGTCAAGTACGTACAGAATAACAAAGCAAAACAGAGAGAGGAAGAAAAAAGAGCTTTCTTTCGATCCAAAGGTACTCTCTTTTTCTCTCCTCCTTTGACATTTTTATTTTTATTCTTGTAATTGGCTACATTGATCCTCCACTATTTTTTTTGGGATGTTTCCTTGTTTTGTTCTGTGCCAGTTTAAAGAAGAACATAACCTGTTTGTGAAAATTTCCCTTTGGTAGTTAAGATTTGTTAAATTGTATTTTGTTTTTCGCTTAATCCGCTGCAAACCAAATGTGGGTTCACTTTTGTTCTCCATTTGCTTTTTTCTTTTTTCTTTTTTTTTAATGTACAGTTTTTCGCAATTGGTTTACTATATAAGTGCATTGCAAGAGTAACCTATGAGTTTTTGTCATGTTCTTTGGGAGGTGAAACGTAAAAGTCCTTCAATTGTTTTGATGATCTGCATAATTGCCTTAATATTTCTTTTTTGAAATAAAATATTGTCAAAATCTTGTTTCAATTAGAAATGAATTGGTGGACTCTTTTGCATCTACTTTTGTTTTATGTTATATGGATAAGTAACAAATTTGATGGATTGATGAGCAATGATGTCAATTTCAATTGCGATATTTATCCGAAGCAGGCAATAGAAAATGGCAGAATCTGAGGATATTCAGCCTCTTGTATGTGACAATGGGACTGGAATGGTCAAGGTACTTATCCCAGATCCATTTTTCTGTTATCCTTTTCCATGACTTATTTTGGATTGGGAAACTCCCCTCATATCAATTTGTGATTAGATGTCGAGTGATTTAGCAGAACGAGATGTCATATGAAACAATTGGATCCACTTTTTAACATTTAGTCACACTCTGCCACTTAAGTTGAAATCTAAGATGAATAGTACTCTTTAGGTTGGGTGTCATCTTAACTTTTTTTCATACCCAGATGTTAATTATATATTTCTGTTGGATTTCAGGCTGGATTTGCTGGAGATGATGCTCCAAGGGCTGTTTTCCCAAGCATTGTTGGTCGGCCCCGTCATACCGGTGTTATGGTTGGTATGGGTCAAAAGGATGCTTATGTAGGGGATGAGGCTCAATCAAAAAGAGGTATATTGACTCTGAAATACCCAATTGAGCATGGTATTGTGAGCAATTGGGATGACATGGAGAAGATCTGGCATCATACCTTCTACAATGAGCTTCGTGTGGCTCCTGAAGAACATCCAGTTCTCCTGACAGAAGCCCCCCTCAATCCTAAGGCCAATCGTGAAAAGATGACTCAAATTATGTTTGAGACATTCAACACTCCTGCTATGTATGTTGCTATACAGGCCGTTCTTTCCCTTTATGCCAGTGGCCGTACAACTGGTGAGCAATCCAACCTAGTGCCTGCTTTATCTCTTTGCTAAGTGTCGTGTTTAAAAATCTTGAAGTGATCTGTTTTGCTTCTCAGGTATTGTTCTTGATTCTGGAGATGGTGTGAGCCACACAGTTCCGATATACGAAGGCTATGCCCTTCCACATGCTATTTTGCGTTTGGACCTTGCAGGTCGTGATCTGACCGATGCTCTTATGAAAATATTGACCGAGCGTGGTTACTCTTTCACCACCTCAGCTGAGCGTGAAATTGTTAGGGATATGAAGGAAAAACTAGCCTATATTGCTCTTGATTACGAGCAAGAGCTAGAGATGTCAAAGACAAGCTCATCTGTGGAAAAGAGCTATGAGCTGCCAGATGGACAGGTGATTACAATTGGTGCTGAACGATTTCGTTGTCCTGAAGTTCTATTCCAGCCATCCATGATTGGGATGGAAGCTGCTGGAATACATGAAACCACGTACAACTCTATCATGAAATGTGATGTAGATATCAGGAAGGACCTCTATGGTAATATTGTCCTAAGTGGAGGTACAACAATGTTTCCTGGGATTGCTGATAGGATGAGCAAAGAAATAACAGCATTAGCTCCAAGTAGCATGAAGATTAAAGTTGTAGCGCCTCCAGAGAGGAAGTACAGTGTCTGGATCGGAGGTTCAATTTTGGCATCACTCAGTACCTTCCAACAGGTAATGTTTTATGCTTGTTTCATATCTATGTAGGTTGAATCTATAAATTGCAGGAAACTTATCCATATACCTTTTAGGGTATATTTTTGTTAAAAGTGATTTCGGTCAAACACGGTCTTCGCTAAATCTATTTTGTTATGGGTGCAGATGTGGATTGCAAAGGCTGAATATGATGAGTCGGGACCATCAATTGTTCACAGGAAATGCTTCTAATCATTCAAATGAGGGAGGGCAGACAAAGAACTTACCCAAAACATTTTGTATGACAAAGAGGCTTCTAATTAAGTGGTTGCAGAATTTTCTTATTTCTAATTTTGGATTCATGTTTATTTATCGTGTGTTCCTCTTTTGTTATTTTGGGGTATTGGGGGTGATCAATTTATGATTAAGATTAATTTTTTCCATTAATATTTTGTAGAGAAGTTGTCAATTGTCACTGAATTGATTTGATTGAAATTGAATCATAATTTCATTAATCATTTATTCTTATCGTTACTGAATTGGTTTTATTGAATCAAAATGTGTTTTTAACTAGTTTCAGTCATAAGTGATTTCAAACACATAAGTTATGCTTCTATTATGAGGCACAAGATGTGCTTTCTCAATCTGAAAGCACTTGTGCCTTATTTTTCTCTAATAGACTCAAAAGCACTTTTATGGTAAGGATAACATGTGCAGTGTTTTAGCTTTTAGGCGATAGTTAGCTAGACATGTCAACCAATATATACATATATATACATATATATATATATATACATATATATATATATATATATATATATATATATATATATATATACACACATGAAACTCTTTTTCAGGCACCATAATAACAGAGATTCATGTTTGAATCCAAGTTGCAATCTAACGGCCTATTAACACCGTTTTTTTTTACAGAAAATTTAAATTTCCTTTATTCAAACAAAATATATTAGAACAATTGAATCAATAAAATGAAAATATATCAAATTATCATTAGAATCAACAAAATTCATTTATAACGGAGAACAAACTATTTTGGAGCTTTTTTGCCTCTTTGAATTCTACAAATATATGCAACTCTTTTCATCAATAAAATAACAAATTTTCAATTCAACTTTACTATTTGTGTCTTAAACATTTAAGAGAAATTTTAACCCTTTAGCAGCATATACACTTTCAACTTTATGTGTGACAGATTCTCAAATGGAACTATTAAATATGTTTCATTTTAAGAAAGTAGATAAATCACTATCTCATTGAAAGGTTTTATACATGTGCCATTTTTCAAGGCATTGTTTAAAGAAGAGCCTAGTTTTTTTCTTTACGGTAAATATTTCTTAGAATAGAGTGTAAATCAAACCGTAAAACAGCAGAAGGCTACACACAGTTGCTTATATTCAAAGCAATATAACAAAAAGGTAGGATAGCTTTATTCAAAGCAAGAATGTAAAGAATTACATTTGAATCCCAAAATCCTCACCTTTAAGGATCATCACTAATGTGTTCACATTGTATGGAAAAAAGGAATAGTTCCAAGTTTGCAATATGACTCAAAAAAAAGAACAAGTTAAAAGAAACAACTATCAGATGTTCCCCAAAAAACCAAAAAAAAAAAAAAAGGTTTAGAAAAGAAAAACCTGCTGAAGAAGGTTTCAAGTGCCCAGTGTAGGGTTTCAAGGGTTCGTGCTCACATCAGTTCTTGTATGATGCTAAAATTTGATGGACTAACAGTGTCAACGAACCCTTTTATAGACAACTCAGGTACAGACATGTTCCTACCCAGCAATTCATGATCAATAAAAATGACCACAACTGTAATATCGTCATGAAAGAACCTTCTAATTCCCTTTTCAACCTTCTTCAGATCATCATATCTCATCTCTCTTTTTCTAGCTGCCTCAGTTAAAGCAGCTTTAAGAAGTCTTTTTGCAATTCCCTGACATTTAAGAAACAAAGCAATCTATGACATACAACATTCAATGGCAAAAACGATGAAAATGCCAGCATAAGAAAGATGAACATACAGTTCTTGGGTTATTGTATACAATCTCAACAGCTGCCTGATTTGAAACGTGTTCCCAGAGACCATCAGATGCAAATATTAAAAATTTATCATTTGGCTGCAAAGTTCTAGAGCATATAGATGGCTCTGCTGTTAGCACAGGCCGGCGAAGAGGTTCAGAAAGATGGAATCTTGGGGATGAAGGATCAAGAGAGAACTCTGGCCTCTTCAAGTATGCATCACCTATAGATCGAGACACCTAATAGAATTGACAAGGTAAGATGCCACGAAAAATATATGACTTCAAAAAACCTATAAAAGCACCCAATGCACAGGGAAAGGATATGCTTTTGTCAATAAGCACAAAATGCATTGTCTGGGCTGTGAAAGCACTTATGTCAATTGTTTCCTGTTTTGTTCATAAGTACCTCAACAAAGTGTCAAAATAAAAAACAGACACACCCACAAACTACCAACAACATAAAATACAATTACATGAAAGAAAATTCATTCAATTCTAACATGACAAATTCGAATGAAAGAAAGAAAACATGGAATCGAACAAATTAAACAATAGACTCAAGATAGAAGAAAGGAAACCTGAATAATGCCTTTGATGCGCCATACTCCTTGCTTCTTAACTACAATATTCGAATCATCGGGGTGTAAGGATCTGAGTTCTTGTCTAACATCCTCCAAACTGGCATTGTGATCCCTAGTCAATTGTTCAGCAACAATCTTACTTGATCTGCCTAAACAACCGAGTACAGCTCGAGAGTCCCCAAGATTGGCAACATATAAAGTCCCTCTCCAAATTATTCCGACAAGACAACACGATCCAATTGCTGCAATTAATGGTTTTATTCCACAAGATCTACGAACAAGATTAAGGAAACCATCCTCAGTTGCAGAAAAGGCACTTCTCAATGCATCTTCTGATATGCTTCCCCTATCTTGAGCAATCCCTGTAATATAATGAACAAGTTGCAATTATAAAAGGGTAGCATAATTAATCATCTTTTTTAAAATGTGTGCACTTTAATCATCTTATTATATTGTTGCATTTTTTGACGTTTTAATCAATTCTTATTAATTTTGGTTTTCTTTGTTTAAAAACTTAAGTTTTATCAAATTAAACCTTACAAGTAGGACTCTGGTAGATATTTGATGAGAAAAATATTTCAAAAAATTGAAAAACAATTGAAAAAAAACTAATAAAATAACAAAAATTGGCCTAGTTAAATTAACATTAAGGTGAAAAAATGTATTAATTAAAAGCAAGCTAATTAATGTATACAATTTGTGAAAATAAATTTCAATTATTTTATTATAAAAACTCAAAGTCACTACAAAAATTAAAATAACATAAATAGTTATGCACACAACGAAAAGCCTAAACACAAAGAAAGTTATAGAGAAATATCAAAATTACACAAACACAATCACATTAAATGAAGCCCTCTTTATGCATCCAAAACCACATAGAACAAAAGAAGAGAAAGAAATACAAAGTTATATATGTTGAAAAAGAGAGATCTTTCAATTCTGTAGAACTGAAATTCTTCACCTTTTAAATCCAAACTAAGTTCTCTCTTTTTATTTTTTATTTTTTATTTTTTTCTTTTTCTTTTGCTCTCTTTCCCTCTTCACTCACTTCTATTTCTATCAATTAAATTTACAGAAGAAAACAAAATAGAAAAATGATTACTATAGTCTATAGCAATAGCAGACCCATGCTTATTTCAGCAAACAACAAGACAACGCAACCCATTATACAGAGGAAGTGTCAAAATTTCAATAAAACAAAATTAATAAAAAGACAAACATATAAATTGACATAAAGTAGCAAAATTAGCAGGATTTTGCTTTAAGCCATAACCAAAGAGAGGAAAAAGTAAACAAAAGAACTAATTGAAACAACAAAACCGTCCAGACAAATCCAAAAACTCCATACATGTTTAATAGCAATTGGACAGAAGACTCAACATCAAGAACAAAAATAGTGAAAAGGGGCTTACTCATAAGATGAAGGAAAAGATGGTCACGGATAAAACGAGAAGCCTCTGGCCCACCATGACCATCATAGACACCCACAAAGGTAGCTTGGTTGCCTATCTCAACCTGACTATGATCTTCAATAGCCTCATTGGCTTGTACTACAGCAAATGAGAATTCACCATAAGAGTGTTTTTCAAGGTCTTTACACCAAAGAAGTGAGTCATTAATGGATGAGTCGTCACCATTATCGTCCTTGTTCATACGGGCATATTGCATCACTGGTTTCCAACAAGCCCAAACCATTCTTGCTAACCACGAAAACATCCCTCATTTCCTTCCCACACAATACCCTTTTTTTATTGTAATAAATATAAGATCTTTATTCAAAAAGAACAAACAAATATCGTTCTGGGTAGTTGAGAAATATGGTAAAACTCACTAAAGTTACAAGATTTGGCAAAAACAAGAATGACCCAGAAGACAAGCTTAAATTTTTAAATTGAAGAGACAATGAGTAAGTGATGGATCAAAGTATATAAAAAAGGTTGAAGATTTGGATAAAGTGTTAGATAAGTAGTGATTGATTAGCAAAGGTGATGTTTTTCAAAACAAAAGGTGGAAACAGGTTGATGGTCCGAGTGAGATAGAGAGAGAAATTGACTAATTACAGAAATAATGGAAAAGAGAAAGAAAGTGGATGAAAAAGAGTGGAAAATGGTGATAGAGATCTGCTACAAAGGAAAGAGTCTTGTGCTCGTGTTAGTGCGTGCATAAGAAAGAGAGAGAGAGAAACCGAGTTAGATTTGCAGAGCAAACCGCCGGGATAGAAAGGGGAAATTGACGGAAGCGTGTGAGGATCAGTGGATTACTGCCCTCCTCTATTGAGTTTGATTTACTAAAAATACCCACCTGATGCCATACAATTTACAGGTATGCCACTGATTCTCAGGTGATAGGGATGCGGATCCGAGCAAGAATTATAATCACCCTCACTATTATCTCAAAGTCACTTTATCATTATCGCACTGTAAATTCTTAATAAATTAAAAAAATAAATTTTATTTACGAAAACTAATAAAATAAATTTATATAAACGTAAATAGATTGTAATCTAACGTGCATATACAACTATTATTTTAAGAAGCCTTAACTCAAAACTTAAAAACAATTACGATTATATCATATACATAATTGATATACCGTTTATTTATTTGATATATTTATATAAATTTGATTATATTTATTAATAATATTATATCATATCATTTTTAATTTATCATAAATTTATGATAAATAGATTTTTTTTTCATTTTTTAGGATAATGGTTAGAAAAATCAATTTGATTACATTAATTGAAAATTTTAATGACTTTATTTTTATCAATAATAATTATGTTATTTTCTTTATAAAACTTACAAATTTTAATCACTTTTTTAATAATAAATTATTATTTTATTAATAAAAAAATTTAAAATAATAATAAAGCAAATTGGAGCAGAAATTATTCTTTTATTTAAATAGTATAATAATTTTTTTAACAATTTTTTATATTTTTTAAGACTTTTTTTTTGTATCTATGCAAGTTTCATGTTTAAATTGAAATTATAAACTTTACGTTATAAAAAATAGAGGCTTACATAAGTTAAAAAAACAACAATATCAGTGTTGTTGGATCCACACGGATAAACTCTTTGCATTCTACTAGCATCGAAGGCAGTGTTCTAGCTTCTATCAACAAGTGGAGATGTATAATTTAACTTCTGTTATTAGTCTCCAAATATAGTAAATACCCGTGTGATTTAACTTGATTAATCTTGTAATTTTTTAATACGTATATATCTTATTTTTAACATTTGTAAAGTCTGTAGCTTCGATTTAAACTAGATGCCTATAAAAAATAAAATTCAAAAAAGCACCAAAAAAATATAGAAAATTCAATAAATATAAAATTCATAAAGGCATATTACCAAAAAATATGTATGAAATATTTAGATAAAGTTTTAAACTATATATTAAAATATAAATTCATTTGTAAAAACGACTAAAGTATTTCTTGTGAAAGAAAAATTATTAAAGTATCTTAATAACACAAACAAAGTGATTTTTAATGAATTTAATTCATTTTTCACTCATTAAATAGTCTATATGTTTTTTTTTAAATAATTACATTTGGTGATTTGGATATGATTGAACAAGAGATTGAAACCATTTGTTTTTATCAATTTGCATCAGATTCGATCTTAAATCAGATTTGAAGATTTTTCGATCCAAAATTGATATAATGAAAAAAAAATTAATTCAAACTAATTTGAATTTAAGCCAATGGAATTTTTTGAATATGATAATATTGGATTGAGCTTGAAACTTATTTATGAATAATTATTACATATAAAATACAATTTATACATTAATTTTATTTTAAATTGATGCATTTATAGTAAAATTTATTATTTATAGAAACAACTAAATGAATTACAAAGATAAAAATATACTTGAAGATCTATTATATTATTATAGAGATATAAAATTTATATTTTATTATTTAAAATTAAAACAATAGTTCAATGTGCTTATAATACCCATAACATTTAAATATAACATATTATAAGATAAAATATGTATTATTTATAATTTTAACATTAATTCTATCTTAATTGTATATAATGATTATAAAATATAACTATTTGATTTTAAATTGAATTCGAACGTATTATATATTTTTCAATTTAATATAATTTGAGTATAAAATTTATCAATATAATTTGATTCAAATCTAAAAGATATAATCATTTTTTTTAATTTATACATATAAAATTATTTACTCATATTTATATTATGTCGTAGTTTTTGCGATTAAAATACAAAACTCAAACAATAGGTATGAAATTATGTCTATGATAATTGAATCATTTTTCACATTTAAAAAAAAATTGAAGATGAATGGATTATATAAATTTTTATTTTTATTAATATATTTATACTCATTTTAATTTTGATATGAAATGTGTTTAATTAAAAAATATTAAATTATTTTTTTTATTTTTAAAATTAATTAATCATGTATCACATCGTAATTAATATAAATACAATTTAAATATAAATTTGTGTAACGATTACATCGTAAAAAAACTTAAAAATAGTATCGATAGCATAACAAGATAACAAAATATAAAAATCGATTACTATAATTAATTACAATTAAAATATTTTTTTATTAAATAATAAGTTACTAAATTTTATTTAATAAAACTTAAAAAAATTGAATGAATATCAATGCACGAAAGAATATAATAAGTTCCAATAAATTATACATACAAATAAACTAACTAAACAACTACAATATTAAGAAAAAACTGAGATAAAAAAAAAAAGCAATGATTACGTTCAGCCACAAAAATCATCAAATACCTACTACTAAAAAAAAAATTATTAGGAAAAACCCAAATCATCCGAAGCATTTGTAGAATATTTTGATAAACACAACAAAAATTTGGAATGACATCTACATCTGATGGTTTTATTGTTGATAAACATTTGTAGAATATATAAATATGTCTAAATTGACTTTTTACATATTTTAAATAAGAAAAGAAAACAATTTATTTTTGCTTTATTAAAATGTTAATGATGCTCTTTAACTTTATTGCAAGGGCATCCATGACATTGCATTGCATGTCCATGTGCCATTATCGTATCTGAATTGCATAAGCTCTACAACTTATCTTTGCTCAATTTATTTTCAGCATTATATCCATTTATCTCAGCAATAATAATGTCTATCATATACCATTAATAAAATGTTCACATTTTTTAATTAGAAAACAACATGGTTTAAATTTTCATCCTCAATTATGTTTTTAATAAAAAAGATAAAGATAATCTAACATCAAAACAGAAAAAAGGGGTAATTTAGAGAATTGGACCCTATTCCAAACAATATTATTTTTATAACTTATATTAGAATTTTAGATCAAATTCAAATATAATATTATTGTGCATTAATTAATGCAATTTCTGTTCGTTCTTCCTTAAATTTGAGAGCAAAGCAGTTTCCTTATAAAAAAAAATAGATTTTTTTTTTTAAATAACACCATAAAATTTAAACTAAAAACATAGTATATTAATAATAGATAACATGATTAGATTGAGTTTAATATTTAACTCATGTAAACGATAATATTTTAATTTTGATGTTGTTAAATATAAAATAATAATGTTAATTTTTTTATTAAAAAAAATACTATTTTTATATTACAAATTTTATTTTATTTTATTTTTTACACAAAGCAAAGTTGAATCATTTGATAACTGCCATTATCAATGGGATTCATCCACATGATAAATATTTGTGTGAACTTTTCATCGATGAAAAGTATATGATTAATCACCCTTTATATGCTTTAAATTAACAAAATTTTATAGTGAAAAATAAGCTTTTGCAATTAAATTTAGGATAAAATTAAGTAATAATATTGTTTGTTTTATTAGATATTAAATTATTGAAATGAATTTTTAATAGTAAAATTTTTAATTTAATGAAAATAAGTATTATTATCAAAATAGAAGTGTCTTAAAGGTTAATCACTTTAAAAAATAATATTTTAATTAAAAATCATTAAAATAATATATTTTACTTTTAATTGTCATATTTTTTTTAAAGATTAAATTACTAAATAGTACATTTATAATCTAAAAAATTAAATTAAATAAATAAACTAATCTAAAGAATCCTTCTTTTAATAGAGAATTTGACTATGTAAACGAATATATACATTCACTAATTTTATATAAAATTGTATGAAAGCAAATTAAATAATGAGAATATGATCCCATCATTAAAAAAATCAAAGCTTTGTGCAATTACATTCGAATGAACATTCATTTTTTTTTTTGGGGGAAATCTTTTTTTTTTTTTAATAACGTCCTAGTATCATTCATATATATGGAGATCGAACCGGACAGATAAATAAATTTTTGAATCTATTGATGCTCTAACCTAGACGTGAGACTGCTACACTTATTTTTACCACCTTGACTAAAATAGACACCCAATGGACAAATTGATAGCAGTATATTTAAAAATATGTATGTGACTCAGCTTATTTATATGATAATAGGAATGTATTGCTAGGACGAGATACATACATGGGCATTAAAACATTTATGATGACTAATGGTACCAGGTAGAGTGCAAAACATTTTCCAACCTTTTAGGTCATAATTTTTTTTTGTCTTCACAAATTAAAGGGGTAGGTGTAGTTATATATGATACACTAAATCAACTCTTATTTTTTTCTATTACTAGTCTATCGCTAGATAATATACCAAAAGCTAGCTTTATTCAAAATCAAAAGGGTATCTAGGGTAATCAATGGATCAAAATTGTCTTTTATTTAACCAATTCGATTCAAATCGTATTTGAAGATTTTCAATACACATCGAATTTAATCATGTAATCAATCCGAATTAATTCGAATCAAAATAAATTTTTTCAGATAAGATAAAGTTAGATTGATATTAAAATTTATTTTTGAATTATGATTATATATAAAATACGATATACATAACATTTAAATTTATTAAATTATTATATTTATTTTTAACCTAAAATAGTAATCTAATGCAATTATTATATGTATAATATTTAAATATAATATATTATAAAATAAAATATTTATTTATTTATAATTTAATATCAATTAAGATCGGATATATCTAATTATAAAATCAATGTATCTGAATTAAATATAATTATTTGAATATGATAAATCAGAATGAATTTTTTTAAATTTAAATACATTGTTTAAATCATTTACAAATAAAATCAATATATCTGAATTAAATATAATTATTTGAATAATATCAATTAGAATGATTTTTTTTTAAATTTAAATATATTGATTAAATCATTTACAACTTTATCTATATGTGCTAACATTCTGTACATGTAGAAGCTTGCTATATTTGAAGGATGTGTAGTCAAAGATTACGTACGTAGTTGTCTAAAAAAAGACAAAACCTAGAAGAAGGGAAGTGTACACGAGTGGCATGTGAAAATGGGGTGATGGTATCACAAGGGCTTTGAGTATTCACTCAATGTATCAGATTGTAGTGCCCTGCTTTTTGTGTAGATCTCATCTCATCTAAATCTAAATCTAAATCTTATAAGGCCATTCACGCTATGTAACACCAACATTTGCCTTTAATATGTTGTTGTCTTTGCTCTCCAGTCACTTATCACTTTTTGACCACTACTCTCTCTACGCATCCCATCGCACGGTTTTGATTTTTTAGTCATGGTCAATGTCACATGTTTTATAAATTATTTATTATATTTATTTAATTTTTAATATAATTATCTTTAATAATTTAAGTTATAATAATACCCTTACCCTTCCTACGTATAATATTAATTGATCATCAAAATCTTCGTTATATTTTATATGTAATTTTATTAATTACATAAAATTATTATTTGGTTAAAAAAATTATTACATGAATATCATATTTATTATACATACTCAATCATATAATTGAGTCAATTGATCATGATCTTTTTCGTATTTGTAGGGTAGCCTTTTGTGATATAAAGGGGTGTATTGCGGATGGCTCTTATTTGTTATATTTTTAGTGGCATACATGTGCTCCTAAAAAGAGCTTGATATATTTTCATCCTTAATAGGTGAAATTTTAATAAATAAATTAAAAAAAGTTTATTTATCCTTAACAATACTTAATTATAGGTTAAAAATAAATTTTATTATTTTAATTAATAATTATCTGCTATAATAACAATTGTGTTTGTATAATAACTTATTTCATAAAAATATACTCAATTTTATTGGATTAAATTTGTATTAAAACAAATAATAACATTGATTTATAACTAAATTTCATAATACATGTGTTTTATTTTTTGACCACGTACTGTATATACACGATGAAATGATAGAAAAGTGAGAACATAAGTGTAAAGGATTGATTTAAATACTGAAAATGTTATCTTAAATCAAAATAATAAAACCCAATGAATGAAGTAATAAATGAGTCATTAATTAATTACTAGATTGAGGATAAGATTTATATATTTTTTCTTTTCATGTTACAAATTTAAATAATATATTATGTTTGATAAAATAAATAAATAAATTTATTATTTTAGATATTTATCTATAAATAAATCAATTAAAATGTTGTACACCAAACTAAAATTAAATCGGGTAAACTATGCTAAAGCTATAATTTTTAGAACAAAGCCAAATTGTCTCATAAAATAAAGGTTTGAGAGATGAGACCAACTATATAAGTTAGCCTAATGACTGGTGCAAAGAGTTTTTTTTTATTTGTTAAACAATATAATTATAAACACCATGTCCTCTTTTACACAATAACAATAATTAGCGGCGTTAGTTTAATAAAACATGGCAAGTGGCATTGTTAAAGTTCATGATTGAGATGAGTAATATTTAAATAGATATATATCCGTAGCTTATTTACAAAATTCAACCATCTTAATCAATCAATATTAATATATATTTTAAACCATTAGATTAAATTTAAAATAAAAAATAAATAACTGAGTATATTAGCTATTATACTTAGAGAACTAAGTATTTTGGGATAATTTAGTTTAAGAGTAAGTAAATGATTTTATTAATCTGTTTAAATTGAAAAATTCAATTGGATCTATCGGATTCAAATCGATAAATTTTATTATTGGATCATATTCGAATTGAAAATTATACAATCTATTTGAATTCAGATTGACAGATTTTATAATCTATTATAATCGATATGAATCAAATTACTATTTAATTATAAATAAATACATATTTTATTTTATTATATTTAAAAATTATGCATTCTATAATTGTATTATATTATTATTTTAATTTAAAAAATAAATATAAATATTTATAATAATTTAATAAATGTACATATATATATTTATTATTCTTTTGATTTTTTTAATTGTAACAATAAATGATAATATTTGTTATAAAAATATAAATTTAAATTTAAATTTTAAATTTATGTATGTCGTGTTTTATATGTGACAATAATTCATAAATAAATTTTAATATCAATATGCTCTTATCTGATCCGTAAAATATGATATGTTCATATTCAAATTAGTTTGAATTAATTATATATCAGATTGGATTTGGATTGAAAATATTCAAATTTGTTCGGATTGACCAAAAATAAGCAGTTTCGATCTGTTGCTCATCCTTTTAGCCCACCAAATTTTAAAAAGAACCCAACATGTCAAAATGGTCGATTTTTAGGTTTTTGAAAATTTATTTTATTTATTTTTCAACTACTATATTTGAAAAAAAAAATTAAAAAGAATAATCTATATCAAACATACTATTGACGTTATATCTCATATGATCTTGTCCACGCTAGCAACATGCATAAACTTGACAAACATCAAATAGCATATGAATCAGACATACATACTGGAAAAGTTATAAATGATTTTCATTTACTTAAAGATCTCATATACGAGAACATATTTAGTAAATGATGATTATATTCTTACAACATATAATCATACATAACACAACATGTAATGATGTAAACCCACGTAGAACCTCTATTTATGTAGCAACATTCTTGGATTGCTTATAGCAACGATTTGGCAAGAAAATTTTCACTAAAATAAAATAAATAGATACAATTCAATATATAAGTATAAACACTAGTCGTAAAACATCATATCCTAACTGCCTATTGTTGCTCTCGCTTGTTGCCTCTGTTGTACATGATCCAACTAGATCCAAGCTCATCCTTAAAGATCCATTACCACGTGATGTGATCAACTATTAATGGATCTATCATCTAACATGCACGTTGCAACCCATAACATCTAGCTGATACACAACACACAAACACATAAACATGTTACCTATGCATCACATTGCAACCTTGCAACACTCAGTCAACCTACAACACACCATCACAACATTAAACTCTAATAGCATACATTGTCTTAAGTACACAAAACTCATGAATAAGGTTTTTCTCTCACAACCACGGTTCATAAATTTCAAACAAACACTCAAGATAATTGTGAAACGAAATGAGGTACCTATCTCAACACTAAGAGTATCTCTCCAAAATGATGTAACTTTTCACTAACCAATCATATATTTTTCTTCTTATCAAAACCTCACTCAATCTCACATTTTTTATACTTAATCTCTTGGACTCTCACTTATCCAAGGTTGGCGAGAAAACTAGGCGTTATACACTCATCAAACCCTTAGGTGAGGGGGTGGCAAACACCCTAAGAAAGCAATGCAAATCCAACGGCACCAAAATCGATGAGCGAGCTTGCGTTTCCTACAAGGAGAAAAATGCACAGTACGGGGACACCAAGACTACAAATAAAATTCTCAATAAAACACCACGATAATGAACACCAAACAATATAAACTATATACAAACTAAAAAAATAAGTGTATATAATAAATAAATAAGAAACTATGCATTAAGTTATAATGAGTCACCTGTAACCAATCTTATTAAAGTCATAGATAAAAACATCAAATAAAATATAGATATTGTATTTTGTATATTAAAATTTTCACACAAAAATGACTGAATATATGTGCAAATAAATTCAATACGGATAAAACCATCACAAAATCTTAGTCAGAAGTGAGATTAACAGAAGTTGAAATGTATGTTTTTAGGCTTAGACAACATAAATTATTAAAATATTGGGGCGCCAAAAAATATCATAATTTTTAATTTTTAAACAAATTTTACTTATATGCAACTTTTAAGAGCTAAAGAACTTACTGTTGCATTGCTTAAAAATAAGATGATTAATTTAAAAAAAAAACAACGGTATTGGAAGCAGACCTGGAGGTGATTGTTTGTGTTAGTTGATACTTTGGAGTCTTATTCTTATTTTGATTTCTTTTTTATTTTTATTTTTAATTGATTTAAATGATATTTATTTTAATTATTAGTATTTATCTCGATCAATTTTAATAACAATAATAATATTTTTAAAATATCATAATTTATTAAAATTATTTTTAAAAATGTTCAAAATATAAGAATCATTTAAAAGCATGAATTGAAAATAAATATCAATTGCAATAACTTAAATACGAGAGATGCTAGAAATATTCGTTCAAGGGCTTGCAAACTTCTTTAAGTGTCACGTAGTGCCGTCAGTTTTTTAAAAATTTATACAATTTTTTCAATATAAGAGACACTATATTTAGACAAAATTACATAAAATGGTGACAGTTATTTTTCTTTTTTAACCTTTGAATGCATTTTTTTTCCCTCTTTCTTTAGATGAAATCATGGAACCAAAATTTTTAAATTATCATGGATACAATTAAAACCACACTTTCTTCCTTTAATAAAAAATAATAAAGTATTCATTTAAAAACAATTATAGTAAACGTTTGCAAAATATTTATCCACAATCAATAGATTTAGAAATTATGATGAAGGTAATTTTTATTTAAGAAAAATATCATTTAATTCTTTTAACTTTAAAATAATATTTATTAATGTTTTTAAAATGAGATATTAGTTAATCATCTTTACTTTTAAAAAATATATCACAAAAAGATTTTTATCAATAAAAAATTTTAAATAAATATTAATAAGAGTATTTTTGTTAATTTATACCTTTCTGTCATATAAACAAAAATTATAAATATAATTAACGAGAGGATATTATCATCTTTTATCTGACCAAATATTTCTAATAATTTTTTTTAAAATAAATTTTAAATATTATTTAATATTATTTTCTTAAAATTAAAAAAACTAAATAAAATATTTTATATAAATAAAAGTACCATATATAACTTTATAAAATTGGCTTCGCTTGATTAAACAATGAGTTAATATTTTTATTATTCTCACTTAAAAAAAATCTCAACTTTTTTTTTTATTTTGTCAAATTGTGATGTCTCTTACATTGAAAAAATTGAACACAAGTTAAAAAAAAAACTATAATAGAACATAATGCAACTCTTAATTTAAGATTAAGCTTTAAAAAAATTAATCATACAAAAATATTAAGAAAGATAGATCAAATACTGCACAATGTGCTGAAAAAGAATGAAAATCAATAATAGAAATAATTTGGAAAAAAAAACTTGTTGGTCTAAAGTCTAAACCACATCACTATTTATCAAGCGCTTGTGCCTATTGTAGTGCTTCGCTATGAAGACCTTTGAAGCTCCTTCTATAGTTCTACGCCATGTCTGCAAAATTACATTCACACCCTTTATTAAATTTACATTATTTAACACTAAATCAGAAAAACAAAAAATTAAATACATGTTTAAATAGTTCTGAAAATCCAACTCCTTGTTATTTAAAATAACAAATTAATTTTAAATCATTCAATGAAAATTTGAACAAACATGACACACTGAACATAAAAGTAGTTGACTTTTTTTTTTTATTTGCCTGTTATGTGGTCGTCGTAATTTCATGTGCAATGAGAATACTTTGAAAATTGAGGCCTTAAAAATTGCCGGCTCTTGTAAAAAATGATTTTAAGTTGTTTACTAATTGGAATATGAATTTGATTGGAGTGTAGTGTGTATTGGAATTATAAGGAATTGAGAAAAGAAAAATATTAATTTATTTAAATATTATTTTAAAAGTAAGAATGATTTATATAGAATAAAAGAAAATATAAAAATTGAATTTGTGAGAATCTTATTCTATTTCTATCCTATTTTTAAGAATTAAATAAATATATATATGAATATTTCTATTTTTCCTTATTAACAAACACATTCTAAATAAAAATAATAATAATTAACAAACACATTCTAAATATAAAAAAAAATAACATTATTATATCATAAATATATTATTATTTTAATTAACGTGAAAATTTATAATTTAATAAAATTTAAAAAATCAACTAGACATACTAATAATACTAAGTCACATTTTACGACTTAATTTTAAAATACAATATTTTTTAATTAAAAAAAATGCATCACATTATTCATGTATAAGCAAGTTCTACTTAATAACATGATTCATCTAATTTAGTACATAAAATTGAATTTAAAACGCAATCTAAATAAATATTATTATATAATTTTTCATCTAATATAATTTAATGAATCTAATTATACTTATTAATAATATTATTACACATTTTATATTTAAAATACATTACATTTTTCAATTACAAAAAAAGCCTATCACATTTCTGCTCTACATTTACCATGAATAATGAAAGACTAATGCTATATATACAATGTGGGTTATGTTTATTTTTTTTATTAGATGTTATAAATAGAACCGACTATTAATATTCTTATAACATAAAACATGAACATGTGAAATTAAACTCGTACATTAAATTTTATTAACTTAATACCTTCAGTGGATTAAAAAAAATGATAAATAAAAGAAAGAGAAATAATGTTACCTTTTCAATGGTACCCAAGAGGGACTTGTTCCTAAAATCTCTAACTCTGAGTCGTAAATGTGCCCTGTTATGAATACCCATTTGCCTAAGCAACACAGACTTCCTACTATTACTTGGAGCTTGAAGCAGAGACTTTTTCTCAGCTACTATTTTTGTGTTTTTACCATTATTTGATAATGGGCTCTCACAATATTGTTCATCATGAATTTCTCTTGCTCTCTTTGATATCTTTTTGCGTTTTGAAACAGCTAATTGCAAAGACTTTAGTTTATTTGGTGAGGCTTCAATATTATCATCCTCCTCTGTATCAGGATCATCACAAGCAAACTTTCTTAGCAACTTATCTGAAGATTTCTTGTTTACATGTTGAACTTTAGCTGAGGCATTGGACTCCATTTTCAAAAAATTAAGGAGGAGAAACTTAGAGCAAGAAGAAGATAGTATTAATATGGATTGTGAATTTATGTTTATTTAATGGAAAGTGGGTTTTCTTGATGGTGAGAAATGGACCGTTGGGGTTAGTAGTGAATTATTTGAATAATTGGGAATGTTGGAAATATAGCCGTTAGGGAATATAGATGGACAAATAACAATGAAAATTCATGCAAATTCCTCCTCTATTTGAATTATTTGGCCTTACCTTTTTTCACCATGATGTGTTCCTCAATCCTGACACAAAATAATGTTTAAGGGCGGTGGCACAGAAAGTGGATCCAGGTCGCAATTAGGGTGGGCAATTCCGCCACAATACATAACACGAACCTCCCCCATACACAATATGAATTATTTTTTAATTAATCAAAATATTTTATTTATTATTATTTTTATAAATAAATTGAATAAATATTACTTTTTTATAATATTAAAAAAAATGTAAATTTAGACAACAAATTGCCACATTTATTTATAATTTGTCCCACTAATATTAGTAGTATTTTTTATAAGAATAAAATAAAAGGATAATTTGCAATAAAATCATAGAAATAGAAAAACATAACTCATTAGCTTAACTATGCCTAAACTTTAACAAACGATGATAACTTTTAAACTGTTTGATTTAATCATCAAACTTTTAAATTTATATTTCGAAAACTTTTAAAAACTTATAAACTAAAGGCTTAAAATTAAATATTTTAAAATCTAATTAAGAATTAAATTATAAGATACAAAAGTTTAAAAATTTATGTAAAAATATAATTAAAGATTAAAGACCAATCAAATAATTTAACCTTATTTATTTGCAATTAAATATACTTATAAAGTCCTAAAAAAGAAAGACTAATTACCTTATTATGTAATGGTATATATCATTGGTGGAGTTACCCTACACCCTTTTTTTTTTCTTTTAATTACTAGAAGCACACTTTGTGAGATGTGTGGGAAAAGAATATGATTGGGGAGATTTAATCGCGCTCCATCTACTATATAAAAATAGATTCAACCAAATTATCAAGTGATTGCCTACAACGCTACACAAGTTGAGTTAAAACAATAATCTTTTAGTTACTTGATATCGTATGTTGGTAAAAACTGAGGTACATATGGACTCAAATATAAAATGTTGTCGATCACATACGTGTGCTTCATTTTTTTATCTCCAAAGAAGAATTACAACAGAAGCTACTTATAACTTTTGGCTCCAAAGCAAAGCCCAAACATTCATCCCATTAGCTTTCTCTGCCATGGATAGCTGGTCTCAGTTGGAACAAGAAGGCGGTCACTCAAAAACACTAACATTTTCAAACCTGAAATTACAAAGTACACCAATCATCCAGAAAAATTCTTGAAAACTAAATCTATATATACAATTGCAATGCCATATATTTTGATGTAATAACAATTAAGATTTGTATCAACTATTTTACCTGCTAATCTACGAACAGAAAAGCATAAATGGGGCAAAAATTAAAGACCTATGCTCAAAAAACACCACTTTCAGATAATCTAATACTAGAAGATGCAATTGTAAAATAAAAACTTTAACCTTGGACCTACCATAAAATGTGTAATTTAACATGAATAAGACTCTTCTCATTCGGCAACTCTAACAAACAACTCAACTTACCATCATAACTTCATGCCCATGTTATGAAATGCATTGAATCCCAACGCTGATAGTGTGGCATTCGAGGTCTTTGATATTGAGCTGCAAAATAAGGATAAGTGAAGATCAATTTACACCTTATGCAGAAAACCAAGAAAGACCCATATAGTCCAATACTCTAAAAACCCAAACTTTATGCCACTTCAATGTCCACTTGAAGCATTTGTCATTGTGCTATAAGACAATTGTATTTGAGCTTTAGTTTTCCTTTTTTATTTTAAGGTAACATGACATTTTAGTTATTTTACTTTCACAAATTGTATACAATAATCACATATCTTGCAATAGATATTTTTTGGGTGGCAAAATCTAAGTTGAAACGAATTAAACCTTACAAACAGGGGCCTGTTAAATGTTTGAAGAGGAAAATACCTCAAAAAGTTGAAAAAAATTAGAAAATAAAGTGTCTACAATCACTAATTTAAAGTAAGGTCAACAATGTATCCAAATTCAATTTATGAAAGTAAATGAGCTAATATACTTTTTCTTTATTACTTTAGTCTTATCTTTGTCCTTATAAAAAATTTCTTTCACTCTTAATGATCTGAGGTAAGTTTATTGTACCTTCTTTGTGGATTTGAACAACCACACCACTACTTATTACAGTAATGAGTAATGACATCAAGATGAACCCAACAACTATAACATCTTTATGCTATCAGGTCAATACTCACTCCTAAATGTTCATTAATCTATTGGGTTCAATGGACATCTGTTCATTATCTGGTCCAATGTTTGTGATTCTATATTAAGCCAAAATTGATAAGATAAATTAAAATCTACTGATGTGGAGAGAAGACAGCTTACAACAACAGCAACTCCTGTCTTTGAGAATTTAGGAATGCTAATGAGTCTCACCACCTGCCCTTCAGATCCTACCATTTTAATATGAAGGCAATGAAAAATACAAAAATAAAGTATCAGCAAGCAATCAATATTCAACTTGAAATGTACTCATTTTACTAAGAATTATAAATCTAAGAGTGAATACCCTTTAATAAGCGAGTATCGTATTTGTCTTGGTTACCAACAAAGTAAACATGAGGACAATTTTCAATCAGGAATGGGTCTCTATCAGAGAAAGGATAGCATCCTGCAAAATAACATGTCCATTAATAATTCAATCATTCAAAACATACTTGTATCATATGGAACTCCAGTAAAAGGTCAACCACATCAATCAGTTTGTTCTTTTCGTGATTTTTGTGGTTAATAAGTCAAATTATTCACTTGCTGGAAATCCTCTTAGCTCAACAAGGGGTCTAACTGGCTTCAATGAACAACAGAAGCTAAATAAAGGAAAGCTTCAAGAACCAAAAAATTAAAATAAAAGGTAAGCATATACCAAGAGTATTGGGGGCTGTTGGTGCCAGATGCCTCCACTTTAATGTCCTTTCCATAAATTCAAGATTGTCCTTTGCTTCTGAATAAATTCCAAGATCATCTATATTCTGTCCTGATGTTCCCAGAAACCTGAAACTCAAAAAAAAAAAAATCATGTTAAATAAATGCAGCTCGCACAGTATGAAAAATTAATCATCGTGATTTTTCTGCGGTCAAATCCATTTTGAATTTGGTAAATGATTGCTTGTGACGTATGTTTTCATGTATGTCCTATAAATCTAACTGTTGTTGAATGGATGTTAGCAAGAAAATATTGGTTAGTTACAATATAGATCTCACAATCTGTGTATTTTATAGTAATTTTGTTGAGTATATTATCGAACAAATTGTTTATCAATGAATGAAAAATATGAACTTTCTACTCATGATCATCTAGATTGAATTACAATCAAATTGTTTCAGGTCGTTTACCAATATCATTAATTAACAATTATCCAAATTTACCTGGTTTTATCAAGCTCAAAGCAATGAGGATTAGTACAAGATCTAAATGTATTATAGACAGATGACCCCGGGAAAAGACACCTATTCAAAGGCTGAAAAAAATATATATATATATCATCAGGAAACAAAATCATGCCCAAAATATATAGTGAATGCATTAATTAAAGACATTAAGCAACCTGCTGTGGTAAAGCAAAATTCGCTGGGTCATCCGGACCAGGCATGATATCTAAAGGTAAACCTGCAGCAATCTAACATAAGTGAACTGTAAGCAACTTAAATCATGATTGGAAGCCTCGATAAGGTGTGCTAATAGTTCAACAGATGAAACAAACCTGAGTCAATGAAATATCCAACTCTTTTATAGGCTCTGACAGCTTTGACTGATCCTTTGAGGCCAAATTCTGCAGAAATAGAACAAATGGACGATCAAACAAAATATAAAACAGAGATTTTCAAAATACTATGCACTGTTATAGTCTTTGGTTAGGAAAAAGGAAGTAAACAAAAAAGTGTTCTTTCCATTTTTTTTTAAAGAACAAGAAACATAGATTCCATCATTCCAAAAGTATCACAATAATCATTCTGAACTAGGGTTGACCAAGATACCGAGGACACCACATGAAAGAAAGAATAAAAAAAATACAAAAGTAAAAAATATCAAATGTTACTTAATTTTTTTTTAAATCAGAAAAGACAGACACTAGAAATTCCTTCAAAAAACAACTTATGGAAGGACCATAACGGAGTACTTAACAAGAGTACTCAACAGAACTCCAAAAATATCTTTGTTATCAACTTTTTTGATCCTTGTACAGTAAAACTTGGGGAAACTGAGGATAAGAGAGAAGAAAAGTGAAGGAACCAATTAGAGAATCGAAGAGATAACATGTTGAGGAGTTTGCTAGAATATTATCTCCAAATTTGAAGCAAATCGTTAGTGTTAATTTTCTATGAGCTAAATAGTGAGTAAATAATTTCACTTTGTGTGGAAACCAATGATTCCAAATGAAAGACTTAAGAGGGAAGAGAGGCCATGAAAATTAATAACAAATAAAAAGGTAATAGAGAAGTTTATCCATATTCAAATGGAATAGAGAAACAATATTAAGAATATGGAATAAAGGAGTTGATCCTACTACTTCCTATTCAGATTTCTTAAAAACAAAAAAAAAAGTAAAAAAAATCCATGGAATGAAAAGCTGGATCACCAATGCTAATTTTTTTGCATTTAATAGACGATAGAGGCGAGGAACAAGAAACATAAATGATGAATCTCCCACCATGAATCTTCCCAAATCTAGTTCAAGAAACATCCTCCATAGTATTTCTAGTATTATTAAATGAAATCATATTATTACCTGTCCATTAAGAACTCCACGGGGAATTTCAACTGAATTTCCAGCAATTACAACATGGACTATTTGTGCCGCAATACCTTGTTCCTGGTCATTTTATAGTTCTATAGTTAGGGAGCGTGAGAAATTTCTCATGCATTGAGTATCATAAAGTCAGATGAAAAACACAGTCTGAACCTTCTCATCTCCTAAATGTCCTGTTATGTGGTCAACAAGAAGCTGGAACTGAAGAGGGTTAGAGGAGCTGCTACCAACACTTAACCCCGAAACAAAAACAACATATTTGTCTTCCCCTTCACGAAGTCAAATAAAAATTGTATTAGAAGAAAAAAGGCCAAAGCTCATAGAAAAGGGTATCTGCAAAAAAATTCACAGAATTTTCTTTTTATAATTTTGCAAATAAAGCAAATTATAAGTTACTCCCAAAATGCTAATGTTTCAGACAGCAAAATAGAGGGAGAATACAAGTTAAAATTAAAATACTAGGTGCATATTTCTTTCTGCTTGTCATGGTGCAAGCATACCTGATGAAAACCCATTAAGATTTCCAAAAACTTTATGATTCTATTTTTAGGCTATGTTTTCATCCATCTAAAGACCTTCAAATTAGGATCACTGCTCTAGTGTAATTTGTTAAGCTAAATAAAGATTTTGTACAGAGCATAGTGAAAAATGGTGGATAAAAAAAATCCATTAACTACATAGAAGACACAATAAGGAGATAAAATGGAAGGAAAATAACATTTCTGAGTATATAGCATCCTGACACAAAAAGATAGACAAGCTAGATTATACTCAATTTAAGGGGGTGCTCTATCTGGGGTGGAAGACCAGCATCCATAACATCTTGAACTAAGAAGTCACCCGCATCCGTTTCCTTTCCATGTAAAGCAGCAACAACCCCTGTCACGTGTATCATGTTGGCAGAAAAGAGTAATAGCTTCAAATAATTAAAAGCTTAAGAAGTTATACTTTCTAGAGAGAAAACGAGAGAGAGAACTGCTTTCACTACTCTTAGAAGAACATCAGACGTCAGTTACTCAATACTTTGTCAAATGAAAGCTCTATTATAAGTTTAATTGCATCATTACACAAATTTAACAATTGCTCGTGAAAGATAAGAGCTTTCAAAGGAAGAGTACCAACCCACACACAATTAGAAAAGAGGAAACTGTACAACAAGAGAATTATGCTTAAATGTTTTCCACATCAAAATATAAATCTTTATCGTATAAACTCCAGAGTTTCTTGCTTTATAGATTTTGTAAATGAAACAAACCTGTTACAAATACAGAAGGTGGAAGCAAACTCCCACTAAGCTTAACCCTTCCACTTTCATCTTCCAAAACCAGGTGATCATCTGGATGCATAAAATTGTGAGGCTTGACAAGCGGGGTCACAGATCTCTGTAAATAGAAAGTGAAAACTTTTCCAGTAAACATCCCAATCATTTTTAAGAAACTAAATGATTTAGAAATATATGAAAAAAAATCATTGAAAAAAATATTTCCCAATAGATACCTCCTTGGAGTACTCATCAAGAATAGAAGGTTTGAGCTTCATGTTCTTGTAAAGGGTTCCAACAATAATGCATTCTTTCCCTCCTTCTAATCCCAAAACAGTGCATACTGAAATATCCATGGAACTCCCATCATTATAAGATTGTCATCTTACCAGAACACTAGTAACCAAATAACATTGATAATTGGACAAACAAAGGGGCAATCCGATTAATCTCCAATGGAACACCCCAACAATAGAAAAGTGAAATACCCAAAACCTACTCAAAGAATAATTTTCAAGCAGTGTGTAATAGGCATCCAGAACAAATTATCTTCTCTATCATCGTCCTAGCTAAAACAACAAATTATGTCCAAAACATGAACCCTGTATTCAAGTGTATTGACATTTGATTAACTGGAGATTTTGTCAACCACAAACAAAAGTCAAATTGAACAAAACCATAAAAACATAGAGAAGCTCTCTCCGTAAAGAGTAAAAACAAGAAGCCAAAGAGAGTTGGGCAATTGAAATTGACCTGGCAAATGGGGTTTCCAATTAGGAACAAGGGAATAGAGGAGAGTTCTCATCAAGTGAAGACGAGCGAAGTAAATCTGGCTGTATTGCTGACCCCTATAAGTCTCTTTCTGAATTTGAAAATTCTCGCCCTGCAAAGCCAACAAATAGCACCCAAAAAGGGGGAATAAAGAACGAAACTTTTCAAAATCCATAGAGAAATACAATAAATAATTTAAAATGGTCAAAACTATAAATCAAGTAGTGAATTGGGTTGCTGAGGAATCGCAATAAAAATAAACGAACACTTGGATTCAGTTGATAAAACTTTCCCCTATTTCCTAACTTTCACCGGACAAACAAATAGGGGAGAGCTAAAAGGAAAAGCAAAAACTTAAAAAATGCAAGAAGAAGAAGAAGAAGAAGAAGAAAAGAGTACGAACAAAAGAGGTATAGTTGGATTGTTTCCTCTGGAGACATTTCTCGGCGTCGACTTCCATGGCTTCCATGGCGGGAAAGGGAAAATACAAGAAAAGTTTAACACTTCTGTCTATTGTTGCTTGCTTCCCTCTTAATTTTGTCTCGCACGGCATAAAAAAATTGGGCGAAAATAGATACTTAATTGAAATTTTAATATTACCACTTATTAAACTTAAGAATCACCGTGATACCTAATCTTAAAAAACAATATATAAAACAACCCAAAAAAACAAAAACTTTTTTATAAAAACTGTGGATAATTTCATTAATAATAATAAAAATATAATAAATATTTATATTTATATTTATTTTTTAAATATATTAAAATATTTAATTTAAAACTAAAACTAATTATTAATAATACACATGATATAATATTTTTAAATTTTAATATTTAACCAAATCAATTGATACAATCACATATTTTAAAAAATATAAAATCATGTTACTTATTTGTGTTAATAAATTATTATTAGTGGTATATTAATTGTATACAATTAATATAAGCATTTTTTCTAAAAAATAGATTCTTATTTTCCTGTATTTATATTTGTATTATCATTCATTGTAATTAAGATTAATAAAACATATTTTCAGTATATTTAACTTGGTATCAGAGCAGGAAAGAAAAGGAAAAAAAAATTTCTGGTTTCTGAGTTTAGAAGGCCTTTGCTGTCTGAAAGGCGCTGGCGTCGTCAACGCTGTCAAATCGGCTTGCCAGTACGAGCACCGCCATCAGATAGTATTAATCTTCATCTATGCGCGAATTAAAGCTTGCTCATTCCTTTCGCTATCGTCTCCACAGCATGCTCGACCTCGAGCGTTCACTACGATGTCGGCCTGCAGCCGGGCCGGCCTCCGGCGGCCGACCACAACGAAGTCCGGCCCCGCGCGGCATCACTCAGCAATTGGCGCGTCTGCTCGCGCACAGCTCTTGCGCCGTCCATTCGCCGGCAGCCTTCCCGCCTTGTGCGTCACGCTTCGACGACCTGCACATTTGTGAGTCCACAGTTCACTTTTTTGTGTGTCCGCAGTTCTGTAAATTTTTTCAGCTTCTATCCCTAAAATTTTTTAGCCTTTAGTTTATTTTAATCTGTTTGACCTACCCATCAGTCCCAACCTGGCCCGTCACCAACCTCGGCCAACGTCTTGTCTTAGTCAACAACAATGACTATCGCCTAACGGCTTTTAAATTTAGCCCAACAGTCCAAGCCCATCAGCTCAAGCCCATTTTTAGCCCACAAAAAAAATTCCGTTGCACAATATATTTTTATTTCAATGGAAGATTCAAGACAACATCAAGTTTCCAGAATTCATGAGGTTCCAAATTTTGAAGTTTCTGTTAAGAGTTCAGAAATTGGTTCTTTCGGGGTACTAAACTTAATGGTACAAATTTTCGAACATAGAAAAAAGTTATGTCTGTTTATCTTCGTAGGATGCATAAGATGTGACATGTCTCGGATCAATCAGTATTCTAGTCAAGATGATATAAAAGCTTATACTAGGTGGGAAGATGATGATGGCTTTGTAATGTCAATTCTATTTAGAGCCATCACCGATGATATATTACAAATGGTGGAAGAATGTGAAGCTGAAGTCCATATGGAATACCTTAAGCGATCTTTATACAAATGAGTCGACTTTATTCAAGTTCATGAACTCGTATGCGAAAAGTCACGTACGCAAAGAAATGGGCAACCGATTCTATTTTTTACCAAGCTGAAAAATGTATGGCTGAAATTGATCAAAAACGCCCATGCAAAATTAAAAATCCAGAAGATCTTCTGTGGTACCAGAAGGAGAAGGAGCTTGAACAAGTACATGCCTTTTTAAGAGGCCTTGATACCAAACATAATAGTGCTAAAGGTGAATTTCTTCGAATGTCAGACCCTCCAAGCTTGACTACTGCCTTTACATACATTCGTAAAGACGAATCTTAGCAGAAAAGTCTTCATCAGGCACAAGTTGAGATATCAAGTCTAGCCATTCAAGCCAAATCAAAGGCACCTTGTCTCCAGCATCAAATTTCAATTCCACTACATCAGCAAGGACCTCCACCAGGCTTTCCCAATCGCCATCATTCTCACTACTCTTATTGCAATGGACATGGGCATCTTCGTGAGATTTGTTGGAAACAATATCCACACTTGAAACCAAAACGACAACAGGGGTATCATTCTAAAGCAAAGCAAATTGCGGTCTGGCAATTGTCCAAGAACCATACTACTACGGATAGAATCATCCTATGGAATGTGGAGGTATCCTCTCAAAAAGTGGTCGTCGTGGTAAGATTGGTATGACCTAAATGTATCTCACCGTTAGGTCTAATACCAGGATTATTGATTAAGGTGCATCCCGATCATACGACCTATGATAAATCTTATTTTAATGGGTTATCTCCCCAGGTGTCTTATGTTACAAATGCTAATGGTGAGGCACTTTCCTGTCTTAGGAAAGTGGGTCGGGCTTCATATCACTCCATCTTCTGACTTCATAATGTTTTATATGTACGACTTATCTCATCACTTAATATCCGTCCCAGCTAAATATTGAGTCTAAATGTTCTAACCTTTTATCCCTATGTATGTGATTTTTCGGGACCTTCTTACCGGAAATAATTGGTCGAGGGTATGCGAGTGGGCGGGTTGTTCCGTTTAGATCGAGGACTACGGAGGGGAGAAACCTTGAGAGCACGAGCACGCTTGCATTGACTTCTGGTTAGATAAGCTAAGTGAAATTTGGTTGTGGCATCGCCGCCAGTGGCATCCATCTTTTAATCTTATGAAAAAAACCATGCCTACTTTATTTATTGGTGTTAGTGAGAATGTTTTACATTGTGAGACTTGTGTTTTGGCCAAGAGCCATCGTATTATTACTTATTCTCCTAGTATTTCTAATAAAAGTACTATTCCTTTTGAATTAATTCATTCGATGTTTGGGGACCATCTAAAGAGGCCCTTATATCGGGTATGAGATATTTTGTTTCGTTTATCGATGATTGTACAAGGTTATCGTGGATCTCTTCTTAGAACAAAAGATGAATTTTTTTCGGTTTTCAAAATTTTCGTAGCCTATTCAAACACAATACAATGACATCATTCGGATCCTCCGTTCGACAACGTGGAGAATATGTTAATCATGTTTTTCAAGATTTTTTCAAAACACGTGGGATTATTCATCAAACTACTTGGCCCGCAAACACCGAACAAAATGGAGTGTTTGAAAGAAAAAATCGTCATTTACTTGATATGGCTCGTGCACTCTTATTTAGTGCTTATATGCGAAAAAACCTTTGGGGTGACGCTGCTACAAGCTTAGCCCATCTCATCAATCGTCTCCCGTTCAGTGTCCTTAACGGAAAAATCCCATTCCAAATTCTCGCATCTTACGTCTCCTTATCATCCTTCCCAATCTTTCTACCCGAGTGTATTTGGTCAGTGTTGTTTTTGCGCATGTTCCTAAACATCAAAGGTCTAAATTAGATGCTCTGGGCAATTAAATGTGTGTTTGTTGGTTATGGAAGTTATCAAAAAGTGGTACAAGTCTTCCATCCACCAAACTGTAAAGTACTATGTCACTACGGATGTTACCTTCTTTGAGGACCACAAGTTATTTTTCCTCACCTGGAGCTCGCCGTCAAGGGAGAATACATATTTATTTCAAGAACTCAGATCATGGTGAGGGGAGGCGTTAGAAGAATCACCAATCATTGTAGAAGTAGATCTTAATCGAGCTCATTCAAGCACCAACCAAATGAAGTGGAAGAGAACCTGTTCCCTCGTGCATTACTCACCTACCATGATCAACAACTCCCATGAAGGTCACTCATCTAAGGTATGTATACCCACCGATACTAATAACATTGAGTCTAATGTTGACAATATGTATGTTACCCAACAGGTCTACTCGAGGTCAACCAGCCAAAAGGTATGAACCAAATATTCATGCAAAATCAAAATACCCAGTAGCCAATTACATGTCCACTAAAAGATTATCTAAGTCATATGAATCATTTGTGAATCAAATATCTGGTGTATCAGTACCTAACAAAGTACAGGATGCGTTGGGAGATCCAATATGGAGAAGGGCAATAGCTGAAGAGATGGAGGCATTACAGAATAATGATACTTGGCAACTAGTGCCACCACTACAAGGGGAAAAGGCATTTGGTTGTCGATGGGTGTTTACTGTAAAACATAATGGTGATGGATATGTAAATCGGTATAAAGCTCGTCTTGTAGCAAAAGGGTTTACTCAAACATATGGTGTAGACTACGATGAGACCTTTGCTCCTGTTGCCAAAATGAACACCATTCGGGTCTTGCTACTCACTGCTAATCTAAATCTACTGGTCACCTACGGCGGTTTGATGTCAAGAATGCGTTTCTTCGTGGAGAATTATGGCCAGGAAGTATACATGAGTCTTCCACCTGGGTATGTAGTTGATTCTCCTGGTAATTTTGTATGCAAACTGAGGAAGTCTTTGTATGGTCTCAAGCAATCCCCTCGAGCCTGGTTTGGAATATTTTCATAGTTCATGCAAAATGTTGGTTACAGACAGAGTAATTCAGACTACACTCTATTTCTCAAACATCAACGAGGGAAGGTAACAACCCTAATAATTTATGTTGATGATATGGTAATCATTGGTGATGATACTGTTGAGATGGATAAATTACAAAGACAACTAGCCTCCGAATTGAGATGAAGGACTTAGGTGAACTAAAAGTACTTCTTAGGAATTGAGGTAGCTAGGGAAGAGAAGGAATATATTTGTGTCAAAGGAAGTACATTATTGATCTGCTACCGCAGAGACGGTATGTTGGATTGCAAACCTATTGACACTCACATTGAGCAAAACCATTGTTTAGCAGTATCTAGATCGAATACCAACCTGATCGAGCTCGCTATCGCAGATTAGTTGGGCGTTTGATTTACTTGGCTCATACTAGACCGGTATGTTGCATATGTAGTAAGTGTGGTGAGTGGGTTACACCATGCGTAACCACAGTGAGAACCACATGAATGTTGTTTTGAGAATTTTAAGGTATTTGAAATCGGCTCCAAGAAGGAGTAATGTTCTCTAACACAACAATCATCTTGAAGTCTCGTGGCTTCAGCGATGCGATTGAAGCCAGTGAAGTATTACAGATAGGAAGTCAACATCGGGGCTATTTCCACCTTTGTGGGTGGAAATTTAGTTACATGGAAAAGTAAGAAAGCAGTAGTGTGCGCGATCTTGGTAAGTATAAAGGTATGGCTCGTGGGGTTTGTGAATTACTATGGATAAGAACTTTGTTATCTTATTTGGGTTTCGAACTCAAAAATACTATGCAATTATATTGCGATAATCGAGCGGCCGTTGATATATCACAAAATCCAAGATAAATACTGATCGCCATTAGCGTATGTAGAGATTGATCGTCACTTTATAAAAAAAAAAAGCTAGATGCTAAATGATTAGTTTTTCCTTTTGTTCCCACTGAAGAGCAACTTGCAGATATGCTTACCAAAGGAGTTTCTAAGAAAGCATTATATGGTTCATTAAGCAAGTTGGGCATGATCGATATCTATGCGACAACTTGAGGGGGAGTGTTAATAAATTATTATTAGTGGTATATTAGTTGTATACAACTAATATAAGCACTTTTACTAAAAAGTAGATTCTTATTTTCCTGTATTTATATTTGTATTATCATTCATTGTAATCAAGATTAATAAAACATATTTTCAATATATTTAACTATTTAAAGCTTTTTAATTTAAATTTTTCATAAGAATGATTCTTATAACCTACATTTTTTTAAAATATATTCATAAATCTTTGTATCGAACAAGATATCTATTATCTTAAAAGATGTATATTTGAGATTCAAATAAATATATAGTAACTTTTTATAATATCTAATCTAAATATCATAAAGTTAAATAAATTAAAATAGAATTATAATATCATAAATAATAAATTATTATTATTATATGAATTGGGATATCTACCTGAAGAAGAGATCCCTCAAAACCAAAGAGTAATAATTGAAAGAAAAAAAAATAACACGAGTAGAAAAATTTGGAGAGAGAACTCTATCAATCACATCCCCTCAAAAGCCAAAGCCTTTATTTCTATTTTGAAGTCTTCTAACAATATAAAACCTTATAAAATTAAAAATAATATTTAATTTAATTTATTGAAATTCAACTAACTTCATTCATTATATGAAATTTTTTTGTATGAAATTTTGTTAATAAAAATATAATCATAAATAATGAATAATTTTAAGGATGTTAAAAATATTATTTTTTTCAAAAAAAAAAGTTTTGAAATTATATAAAATTATTAAAATTTATAACAACATGAGAAGGATCTCAAAGATTTGAATAAATATAATTAACAATATCTTTCGTTTTATAGATAGTTGTAATGAACTTAACTATGCGATACTTTCTATAAACACAATGCTCATAAAAAACTAGTTTCTCAATTTTCTCACAACCAAGCAAATCATGTTTGTTTGAAATAAACATCCCTCGCTCATTCATATGCCTTAGCCGCATATGAAATAATCGAGTAGTATCTGAATTTTGATCTGATGATGAAGAAACTAAAACACTGTCAATAATAATGCTACCCTGAAGCATGTAGAGGTCACGCGACAATTGTCCTTTAATAATAACAAGATCACCCTTACTAACTCTTAAAACTCCACATTCAGCTACATACTTGTAGTCTTGTGAATCAAAAGTACCCAAAAATATCAAGTTTTTTCCAAATCTAGAACATAATGAACATTTTTCAAAGTGTTAACAATATCATTGTGCATCTTAATTCAGACCGTACAAATACCAACAACCTTACAGGACATATTGTTTCTCTTCAAGACAACACCCTCATCAATAGACTGATAAGAAGCAAACTAGTCTCTATTGGGACACATATGGTAAATGTAACCCGAATCAAGAATCCAAACATCTCCAAAAAAACCAATAGATACTAATAAAACATTTTCATCATCGGAACAAGAACTATCTACAACATCAACAATATCATTAGTAACAAAAAGACGTTGTGGTAGATTTTTCTTTATCTTTGAGTTTTAGACAATTTACTTTCTAATGTCTTTCCTAACGGTAATAGTTGCATTTTTTTCTAGATTTGGATCTAAACTTGCCTTTATTATTATTCATGCCTTTTTCTTGATTTCTAACTCTGACAAATAAACCATTACTATTATTATTATTGCTTGTAAATACATTTTTCTTTAACTCTTTAGAATTCAAAGCTGTTTTGACATCTTCCAAAAAAACAGTGTATCGCCCATATAGCATAGTATCAACTAAATGTTCAAATGAATGAGGTAAAGAACATAATAGAACTAAAGTCCGATCCTCATCATCAATCTTAACTCCACTATTTTTTAGATCACAAATAATTTTAATAAATTCATCAAGATGATCATGTAAAAGCATACCTTATAACATTCTAAATATATACAAATACTACTTCAAATATAACTGATTCGTCAAAGACTCGATCATATACAAATTGTATAATTTAAGTCATAACCCAACAGGAGATTCCTCATTACCAACCTCACATAGTACCTCATCAGACAAGGATAACTAAATTGAATTGAGAGCATTTTTCATCAATGCATATTTTTCTTTATCAATTAATTTTTCTGGCAATTTATCATTGCTTTCAAGTGTTTTAACGAGCCCTTATTTAACTAATATGCCTCGCATCTTCATACACCATAGACTAAAATCATTCCTACCATTGAATTTCTTAATTTTATATTTTGCTGCCATGACAGAAAACTCAATATTAAATAAACAAAAACATAACCTAATAAATATAAAATCAATTAGATAACCAGAAGCTCAAAATAAATCTAAAAAAGAGTAAACTTTATCAATTCCAAGAAATAACAAAATAACTCAATGCTCTGATACCAATTTGTTATAAACTAGTACTTATGGAAGTGAATTTTTGGTCCAATTTTGATTGCACAAATAAATAATTATATGTAACAGTAAAATAATAAGCAATAAGAAAATAAATAGAACACTATGATTTAAATTATTCAACCTTTCAATGTGAAAAGTCTAATTCACTGATGACGGCACACCGAAGAAAATCCACTAATAATCAAATGAAGATACAAATATCAATATTTAGATAACTTCACAAAATATACCAAGAAAAACTCAAATATATCTACAAAATACCTCTCTCTAGTATACTAGTAATATATAGTAAAATAAATTAATAAACTTATTATTAAAATCAATATTACAATATAAATGATAAAAACTTTACCAATATTAACATAAATGAAAGCTTTTCCATGGGTTAATTTCCCCTTTTTTTTCCTTATATTTTGTGACCGTGTATTATATTTTCTTTCGGACCAATTTAACAATATTAAACATAAGATAACATAATATTTATTTATGAATAATAATATTGTTACTATGAGTAAATAATTTTTATTATTCAAGATAAGATAATATAAGATTTATTTATGTATAATAATATTGTGACAATAAATAAATAAATTTTTTCATATAACAATAAAAATATATAAAATATCAATGAATTATTATTATAATAATAAGAAGGGTATTTCTATTGTTAGAGAGATTTTGTTATTTTCAAGTAATATTTTTATTTGTATAAACTATAAAATATGAAATTATAAAATAAAATATCTATTTAATATTACATTATTTTTTTATTAACATAAAAATATCAATTTCCTGTGATAATTTCGTTACTCTCTTATTTATAAATGTTAAATAAGATTAAATATTTACGTGTGATTTTATGTTTCTCGGCAATATATTTTGAACACTTCTTCTTGAGATTTCCTGAGTAAGAATGTTTAGCATTTACCTTTTTCAAATAGTTATACAAGAGATCATTGTTTCGTGAATGTTAACAACTTGGATATTTATATTTAGTCACATTGACAATTAAAAATATATTAACTTAAGAAGGAAAAAACAAAGTAATAATTTTGGACAATTATATCAATACGATATAAATTATTATTATTACAATAATATTTTATGGGTACAGGCATATAATCATCCATTTTTTTATTTTCATTACATATTTGTTAAATTTAAAAATTATGAAAAATGTCATTTTATCTCTAATATATTTATTCTATATCAATTAAAATTTATTAAAAATATTTTAAATTATTTTTAAAATTAACAATAAATATATTATGCATGTGATAATATAAATATGGCAATAAACTGTACTATTTTATTATTAATAATTTTGTTTAATATTAAGTTTAAAATAAAAAAAAATTATTATAAAAAAATTATTATCATAATTTTAAAAGGGATATGTATGTGAATCGTGCGCCGTATGTAATTATTTGTGTTTATGGATCCTAGTTTTTGGTGCCAATTAATTCAACTCAAGAATACCCTTTCGAGAAAGTATTCATTGCGTCGAATGTATGCGATGGATATAATATTTACTTAAAATTACTGCAACTTCAGGTTGTATTCATTAATTTGTAATTAAAATCAAATGTAATTTTAAATGAACATGAATTTGATGGAAGATAAAAGAGAATGAATTTTTTATTATGTATTTATTAATAATTGTAATGAATCGAAAAAAAAAATAATCTATCTAAATATCATTTTTAAAAATAATAATAACAAATAAAAAAAATACTGAAAGTAAAAAAATAAAATAAAAATACTGAAAGTAAAGATAATTTCGAAATTGCACTTGAATTTGGGGAAATGAATCAATATTAAGAGAGTGATTCTAAAGTTCGTGGGATCCTTATTATTTTTAAATTGTTTTTAAAAAGTAAACAATATAATCATAATAATTTTATTTTTGCACTTGTTTCAATTCCTTGTAAGTGAACACAGTTATTGATATAAAATAATTATCAAAATATATTGTTACTCATTAATATAATAAAATATTAATTCTAAACATAGAATGTTATTTGTATATGACTTATGTCATTAACATTTGGTACCGTTAATAAAAATGTGCTCGATATTTAAAAGTAAGAATAATTATATAGATATTATATTTATTTTAAAAATAATATTTAAATTATATATTTATTTTTGTGATAATTTATTCTTATTGTTACGAAAAAATAACTATATAAGAAAAATTGATCATATTTTATTTTTATTTATTTTTTATTTCAATTTTTTCAATTACGATTTATTTAAGTTAAAGCAATCTCTATATAATGAAATTGAAAAAATAAAAATAAAAATGAAAAATTATTTTATCTTTATACAATCACTTTTTAATAACAATAGAATTAAAATGTTACAAAAAATAAATATAAAACTTAAATATCATTTTTATAATAAGTATAAAACACTGATAATATTTATCTTTACGTAGGAGTACTTACAACGTTGAATTCTGTTATTATTTATGTTTTTTTTACCATTTAAGTTAAAAATAATCACGTTTTAATAAAAAAAATTTAAATTAATGTTGATGGAACCAAACATTTGAATTATATTATGAAAATATTTTTACTATCATCCCAAACATGAGGGACATAAAATATATATATAAATATATAATGTACCACATCAATCAAAGAAAAATAAATCATTTTTCGTACTGTTTTAGCCTGATAAATTTGTCCCTAAGTAGTAGCTTTATTTATTTGTTTTTTATATAATAAAATCTTTTCATAAATAAAATTTTATTTTTATTCACTTTTTATGTGGTAATTAAACTATGTCTTTCTCTCTAGAGTTCTTTCCCTTCTTCTTCTTCTAACAGAACAAGTGGCAACCATGCAGAGTTACAAAGCCTCCAAAAATGGATTTTCTTTTAATCATAGCTAAATTCTAAAACAAAATGATTTGTTTAGTTGCTTATTAAGCGTGTTAGCCTAATTAGCTATGATTATGATCCTCACTCTACAACTTAACACAACTTTTTCGCATTAAAAAAAAACAATAATAAAAAACCTCAAGAAATAAGTGAAAATTCCCCTATTTTTCCTATGTTTAATTTCAAAAAATAAGTGATTTACTCAGTGATTTAGTGATAAGATATTTTTTTATTTCAAGTGTTCAAACCACACTAACCAAAGTTTAACAAAACCTCAAGAAATAATTAATTGCTTTCAGAGAGTAGTTTCAGTTTCGATTTATTTTTTTCTTAATTAATTATAACCAATTTTTTTCCTTAAAACCACCATTAATAAATCAAAACTCTTCTCTCTCTCTCTCTCTCTCTCTCTCTCTATATATATATATATATGAAATCATTAATAGAACATTGTAACTCTCACAAAGCACCAACACACGTTACGTAAAACAATAAATAACACTACTACTCCTATATATTCATTAATCATTCATGCATATATATACAAATTAGGCTTTAATTTTATCTAGATTTGTGGCGGCGCACGTTCTTCGAATTATAATTCCCATAAAAGTCTTTCATTAATTAACAACACACCATTTAACAAATGATAAATAGAAAGAGAAATAGACTGATCTTCTTATAATGATTAGCTTTTGTTTTCACATTTCTTATATAAGTCAAGTAACTTCTATAAGATTCACTCTTCTTCTTCTTCTTCTTCTTCTTCTTCTTCTTTATATATACATTATCAAACAAAAATTTATCTTAAATTAAATAAATATTATATAGAGATGGCGAGTCATGAGTCAATAGTCAATAGTACTTGGTGGTATTCTAAGCAATATCAAGATCAAATGGTAACTAAAAGTCATGAACTAGTACTACAGGAAGATCAAGTACTATTTGATCATTTCAGTACTAATCAATTTCCATCATTTGATTTCAGGTGATTTATATTAATATTATATGTAGTAGTACCTAAAGTTTGATTTTCCCATTATAATTTACTTCTTATATATTAATTTGGTTAATTTTTGAAGTTATTTTAATAATTTTTTTGAGTTTTTTTTTTAATTAGTGCATCAGATAATTCAGAGGGGTATTTTCCGAAGGATATTTGGCAATATGAGTTACCAATGTTTCCAGTAGTAGAAGGTGATGCTTTTTTTGATGTTGTTCCTTTATCCCAATACCCCATTGACTCATCTTCATACTCAACTCTTGATATTCAACCACTAAGTAGTACTCTTCAAAATTCCATTGCTGCAGGTAATTAAAGTTACATTACTTAATAAGTTTAATTATTGCATGACTTGAAAATACATATGTTTTTTTTTTGTTTGCATGTTTAAAATTGCATTGTGTGTATATATTTTTGTTCATAATATAAAAAAAATAAATATATTTTAAGAGGTTTAATATTGTAAAATTATGTCAATAATTTGTTCATATAAAAACTTGAGTGTATTTAATATCATTATATATTAAAGATCAATTCTATATATCATAACTATATTACATTTATGTATATATTAATAGGCATGTTAAATTATAATTTATGCACAAATACTTACAAAGGAAATAACAATGTGACATCATTAGTTATTTTTTTATTCACACATTATTTGTTCGCTCACAAAATATCCTTTTTCTTGGTAAATTACTTTTTCCTATATATAATTTAATTTTTTTTCTAAATTTTAAATAGTGCACGTATAAATGTTTAATTATTTATTCTCTATTTCGATATTTATGGCAGATGATTTTCTAGGTGGAAGTGGAAATGGGAATAGTAATAATAATGGCTTTTGGAATCATGATATGCTTATTAATGGATTTGATCATCAAATGACTGGTGATTATAATCAACAGTCTAAGCCTTTATTGCTGTGTGGCAATAATAATAATAATTATAATTATAATAATATTGGAAAAAACAATGAGACTAATAAGCAATTAGAGATAAGGAAAGCAAAGAGATGCAGAGAAGATCATGATCAGGGTAGTTATATAAATTCCAAAACTTTGACAAGGCAAGTTATTTCTCAGTACTTTTACATGCCCATTACAAAAGCAGCAAAAGAACTCAATGTCGGCTTGACTCTCTTGAAGAAGAGGTGTAGAGAACTGGGTATTCGAAGGTGGCCTCATAGAAAACTCATGAGCCTCCAAACCCTAATCAACAATGTTCAGGTACATATCATCAAGTTAACATAAATTTATCCATTTAAGTTATCATAATATAACACGTGTTAAAATAACTTTAGAAAAAAAAAAAATTTTTTTAAGAAAATTTGACCTATGATAACGCAAATATCTCTATAAAATGTATATGAATTTAACTTTTTTTCTATTACTAAAACAAAATTGATAAGAAATTAAGGGTTGTCATATTATCTCACTTTATCTTTATCTTAATTATGTAACACTACATTCATTTTTAATCAGATTTATAAAGTGATTAAAAAAAATACTAATGTGATTTATATAAATTTATGTTTTTGATACATTTTAATTCATAAATTTTATTTCAATTATTACGTTTTAAAATTTTAAAACATCAATGTATAAAAAAAGAGGACGTTTTTGTTTCTAAACTTTACTAAAATATTAAAGTTTAGGAATTTTTTTATAAAAATAATGATTACTTAAGTATACCAATTGAAGGTTTATGGCCTAAAATATCTCAAGACATAAATTTAGTTACTTGAGTGTATCAAGAATGAAGTGATAATGTATAGAGGCTAGTATTGCTATTTTTATATAAATAAAATTAAATAAGTTGATGCAATATCATAACGTACGTACTATACATTATATATTAATTTTGGTAATTATTTCAGGAGTTAGGAAAAGAGGAAGGAGAGGAAGAGAGTGAAAGTTCAAAGCTAAAAGATGCGATAGAGTTGTTGGAGAGAGAAAAGAAGCTAATGGAGGAAATGCCAGATATGCAACTTGAGAATAATACAAAGAGGTTGAGACAGGCTTGTTTTAAGGCTAATTACAAGAAGAGAAAGATTATGGGGATGAATATGGATTTACAATCTTCTAGTTCTTGCAGCAATTTTAATATTGGAAGGAGCAATAATTGGGAGGCTTATGTTGATGAAAATGATTATTATGATCATGAATTATATTGAACTACTATGTACCTATAAACGTTTTAATTTCTCATGACTTTACATTTTTAATTTCCTTTTAATTAATTAATAGATGCAAACGTTTTAATTAATTGAAGTTTTTAAACTGATTGTACGTGTTAAGTTTGTTTGTTTTGTTCATATAATATCTTTTATTTGGGTACGTTATTATGATTATTTTGTTAATTATTACACATGTGGGGCTATTAAAAGAAGCTTAATTTTAACGTTTTTATAAGTTAGAGAATGAATAGGAATCATCAATTGGGTTGAAAAGGTAACCATACTGTTAATTCCAATTTTAATCAGTTATAATTAGTTGGGGTGAGAAGATGGGAGGTTGCATAGCTTTTGTAGAGAAGGGAAAAGGAAAAAGTCCACGGTAGTTTGGTTATTTTAATTATGAAATTTTTGAGTTTCACACCTTTCATATTATTATTGATTAAAGTTAGTCAACATAATGTAAAAAAAGTAGTTATATTTATAAGATTATTATAAGTGTTTATTGGTTAAAATTACAAAGATATTCGTACAATAAATATATATTTTTTGTTTTGTATAATATAATTATTTTTATTACATTAATTATAATAATTTATAAAATTAATGATTATTTATTTATTAAGTAGTCGATCAATTTACTTCTGAACATATCATATTTTTGTTGAATATTTATAAAATAAATAATTATTTTTTATAATATAATTATTTTTATTATATTAAGAATGACAATTCATATGATTAATGATTATTCATTTAATGAGTGTTCGATCAGTTCACTTGTAAATATATCATATTTTTTTATGTTTTATATCTCGTGATTATGATATCAAGATATAATTCCATAATAAAACCTTAAAGTAGGTAAAAAAATTTGTTATCATATTTTTTTATTTTTTATATCTTGGGATTATGATGGCAAAGATATAATTATAGAATAAAGTCATAAAGTAAGTATAAAATTTATTCTCCTTTTGATTATAACAGGAGCGTGAAAGAATTTTATATTTCTATCTTTGTGTGTCATACATAATTTCCTTGATTTCTAATGACATAAAGAATCAAAAAACTAATTTTTCATATTATTCTTGATTTAGAATATTTACAATATTTGGATCAAAAACAAAGAGTTACCAAAATGAGAAAAGTTCACGTACTTTATATAAATGAATTAAAATAGGAGCATGATAAGAGGTATAAAAGAGAAGGTTGGATACCATTACTTTAGGGAATGTATTGATCCAAGATGAATTTGCAATAATCGGATCAAAATCCTCATGAATACAATCAAAACCAAATATTTTATTGTATCAAATAAATTGAGAACCATTAAATCAAGAGAACTCGTGTAACTTAAAAAATTGATTAAATAATTATTATCATTGAAATAAATAAATTAGTTGATCATCCAATTTTTTAGAGGATGAATGACATCATTAAAGTTCTCAACTATTAACCATGTTTCAAGCAATCACTCTATCAATAAAGTATGAATTTCATACTAGATTTGATGTTTAAATTTATAATAAAATGAAATATAATCAAAATACACCATATAAATATTAATAATATCAAAACAGCTACAAATTTGGACCAATATAAAGTATAAAAAAACAGCATACATATTGAATTTCTAACTCAACGTCTAAATTCCAAACCAACAACTATTAAGATAATTTAGTATATTGATAGGAGAATTAGAGGCATTAACATTCACTTTGATATTCATAAGCCATAAGATAGAAGGTTTTTGTTTTCCAATCAAATAACGCAATGCTCTCTTGGTCCGAGATCTAACAAGATCACGGCCACTCCAATCCATGAAAATCATGGCACAATTGCGGGCACGTTCAAGGTCAACTTCTCACCTTCACCATTGTCAGCATTATTTACCATCACCACTGTAATTCCTTCATTGTCTTAATCAATCTTTACAGTAAATCAGTTACATCCCTAACAGACATTAATTGATCATTCAGACAGATAAGAAAAGCATACTGAGAATTTGAATCATTACCCTTTGCAGATTCAATAACTTGCTTTTTTTCTTAAAAACCGATGCTTGGATAGTGCCTTTACATTTCTTGTGGCATTTCAATTTACTAGAAATAACTGCAGATGGCTGAATAGTCTTGGGAGATTGAGTTTAGAGAGGAAGTTGAGAAGAAGCTGATTGAGATTGATCCAGGTTCTGTTAAAGAAGTGCTGCATGAAATTGAAACAGCTCAAAGAAAACATGTTCAGCTAAGGTAGTAATATTAAAAATAGTTTTATGATAATCAGAGCTGGCTATATGGATCATTTGGGCTCTTGGAGATGTATGTGTATGGAGTCCATATTAATGGTGTGATAATTGATAGACTTGTTTAGTGTTAAAACCACTTAATTGTTTTAATGTTATATTTTGTTAATGGATGAAGTAAGAAACATGAAAGACATTTAATTAAGTATGCTATTGAAGTACTAATTTCTTGTACATTCAATATGGAGTACTAATTTCTTATTCATTCAATATAGAGTATTAATTTTTTGTCCATTAAAAGTGGAGATGAACATGGAGTCTTGGCTACCACGAGTTTTATGATAATACCTTGTTTCATTTATGCGAAATATAAGTGCAAATAAATTAGAGAGTATTCATAAGAAAGATAGTAAAAAACTTACAAGAGTTATCTTGTGAGTTACTACTTAGAAAGGAAAATTTGTTTCTTTTTTGTACGTAATATTTTTCCTATTTTGTGATAAAATTATTTCTCCTATTACAATAGAGATTAGAATTGTTATCTCATTGTAATTAGAGAAAAAGTGTTGTAAACCTTATCTTACAATAGTGAAATCCTCTTACACTTGCTCGTTGTTTTTTACCCAAATTTGTTCGAAGATTTTTTCACGTAAAATATTTGTGTCCATTTTATTTTCATTATTCTCAATTTTATTTTAATTGTATGTTAGTTTCGATCCAATAATTTTTCCTAACAAATGACAAGTTCAAAACCAATAAGTTGAGATAACATTTTATACCTCAAGCTATCATGTGAATAATCTTATCCATAGCTGGCCTTTCTAAGTTAATATCCAAAGATTAAGGCTTGAATCTTTATTTAGAGTATTATTAATGTTACTGTGTTTATGAGAACGATTAATGTTTTGAAAAAAAAAATTATAAAAAAGCATAAAACAACTAAGTCATGTTTTGTTGTGAATTATGATAATAAAACTTTTCCATCTAACATCTCACATCTAAACATTTTTTGTTAAAAAAAGAATTAAACATTTGTCAATTGTTTTTTACCGTAATCTTTCTGAGCACGTAAGACACATGGTTGACAGGCTGCCAAAGACATGGTTTTTGTGTGTGAATGCTTGTAAATTGAACTAAAAAATATAAGAAAGAAATCATGGGAATAAGTTTGGCTTAGGTTTTCAACTTCCCAAGTTACTATATATATATTTCAACAATTATTTAAAGACAAGTTCTTACATGAATTACGTTTTATTTGTTTAATAAGAAAATGTAGGGAAAAGAAAAACGACAAGTAGCATGAAGGTATTTTCTCCTCTTTCAACTTTGTAGAATATCCAATGCACACACCGACATTAGTAAACTACAATTGAAATTTCTTCGAGTAAACACCAATTTTTTCCGAGGATGACAGTTGGGGCTCCTACACGTCAAAAACTAAACACATTAGAGGTGACAAAAAAGAAAAAGAAAAACACAAGCAAGTTTTAATTTAACATATAATATATACGTCACTATTTTCGCATTTATATATTTCATATTATGACACATGTCATTCTTATTTTGAAAATTGAATAAGTGTGTTTGCTAGATATTTACCGACAGTCCCAAAACATAAGAATAGGTACAAATTTATATGATATTATCATTACAATGGTGCCATAAACTCGGCTACCCACTTGGTTTGGAGAATATGATCAAAATGCATGCGTCAAACATGGAGATGTATAATTTTTATATTACCTGTGACACATCAGTTCCAATCACTCTATTATTAGGACCCCCGTGTTGTATGCCATTTTGAGCTTCTCGAATTATCCAGCGCATAGCATTCAACAAGCGGCCATATGTTAATGATCTAGGTTCATTTTGCAGTACAGCTTGGACGAAACTATAAGTCAAGGCACCTGTTGAAGTGTTTTCTACTAAAGCCTGCAGATCCATTCAAATAGCAATAAAATTTATTAAGAAGAGATGATATATATGTTAGGATAGTGTCCAATACAGAGGGTAGCAATGTATTAATTTTTCAGTACGCCATGAGTACGTACTCTTTAATGGGAGATAGAAACAAAGCAAAATAAAAATAAGAGTAAGAAAAGGATAGAGTCTGCAATACATATTGTTATTATTGATTAAAAATAATATTAGGTTTGTTAGTCAAAATATGAGGTGTCTAATTTAGAAGAAAATTCATTTAAGTTGGCTTACCATATTGACAAAGATGGAGGTGACTAATCTTGTTTGAATAAAGAATATGAAAATTAAGTAGCCTAATTTTATTGAATGAAGAAATGTTTGGCATATGAAATGAGAACTTGAAGGCTATAAATATGGTTTCATTTCTTCATTGATAATCATCCCAAAAATAGAAAAAAGCTTGTACGAGAAGTTCTTAAGTGAGAGAGTTTTGTGGGAAAATTCTCTTGGGTTGTAATTGCTCTTGTCTTTTGGGTGTGTGAGAAAATTATTGAGAGTGTGGTTGTAACAATTTTCCACATAGTGAATTTTTCTCTGGTTGTCTTTTGATAACGAAATTGGTTTTTCTCTAATTTGGAGTTTCCACTATAATTCTTGTGTTGTGTATTATCTATTTCTCTGTAATTTGATATTCTGCTAAAGAAGATCTTAGAAGGGAGAATTTGTGATTATACCATCTTATCCAAATTTCCTAACACATGTGGGTTGGGATTATTAATCTATATGTTTCCTTAAGAGTAACTACTTTTCAATACTTGGGTTTTGAGGTATGATCAAATTGAGAAAGTGTGCATTTACAGCTCACAAATATGGAGTATGGAAGAGTACACATAAGTTATCATATTGGAAAAGAGGGAAAATAGGAGCACATGCCATTCATGTGCTCCCTTAGGCTATAGGCAAACTCGCATGTGTCGACGAGATCAAGTGTGTTTTATCACTTGAGTCTCTTGTGACTTAAGATATGATTTGGGTGAGACTTGATCTTCCCTCATGATACGACCCACACTGGGGCTAACCCATCCTGCATCTAGTAATCCGGTCTGAAATGTATCAGACTTGAAGTCATGTGGTTAAAGCTGAGACAAATCAGCTTGGAGACCATACTAACTTTATATGGACTCGGGCTCACGTCTTAAAGCAGAGCGAGGGCATGATGCCAGCTCGCTCGAATCAGGTGTGGGGCTTACAATCTAAGTGTTTGAACTCTAGGGCAAAGTATTTAATTTGTTTATTTTATTTTTATAAATTAGATATATTAGTTAAAAATTTTAATCTATCCTAATTTTAGACAATTAAATCATTTTTTATTAATTTTAATTTTTTTTATTTTTTATATAAAAAACTTAAATTGAATCGATTTAATCTTAGTAGCAATTAGTTGTTATACGTTAGAAGAGAAAAATATATCAAAATTTTTTAAAGTAAAATGATTAAAGTATTCATAAATATAATAATAAATTAAATAAATTTAAAATAAAATAATAAATATATTTAATTTATAAAAATAAAATATTAACGTGTAAATTTTTTCTGTCAAACTATGCCGCTAGATGTATTATTCAATGTATTTTATTATCATTTGTTTGGAAGGACAATAAATATGAAGAAGTACTGCTCACTGTAGTTTCACCACAGGTCTGGTGATCATCACAAGCGCTTATACAGATAGCTAAACCACCAATTGTTCCTTTGTAAGCAGATGGACGTCGATGATCTTGCCATGCATAATAACCTTCCCTGCTTGACAAAAAAGTGTGAGGCTTTTTTAAAAAAAAAATCAAAGACTTGGGATTTTCTCAACATAATAAATATGTCAATAATACCAAAAAAGATGTGAATTTGGCATAGTTTGATATAAAAAAAAAGTACTTGTTCATTCTGCAAAGAAATGGTAGATCAAGTGCTGTTGCACTGTAACAAGTATCAAGGATGGCATGAAGAGTAACACCTCGAGCCAGTGGCCTAACAATAGTAGCATTAATTTCATCATCAACTATCATACCCTCTTCCTCATAATCAAGAGGGCACAATGTTTCATCGTAGCCGTCAATCTCGTCCATGTCTTTGTCACGTCGCCTCGAGCCATGGCCAGAGAAGTGGAATACTAATGAATCACCGGGTTGGCAGCCTTGGACCAACCACTTAAATGCCCTTCTCATGTTATGTTTTGTTGGGATTCTCATGGGGTCATTCTCATACTCTGCACACAATCAGCTTGTGTTATACAATTAATTTAAGGGAGAGGGTAGTAGAAATCTCAAAAACTTTAAAATTAGTATTATTTCATCCCTAGATTATAATACACGATCGACGAAAAAATCGTAATTAAATATAAATTATATTATTTTAATAATTTTTATTAATATATTATTTTTTATATTAAGTGATTAAAATATGAATAAAAATAAAATTTAATATAAAATTATTAAAAAAAAATGATCAACAATAATAATAATATAACATAAAATTTTTAAAAAATTATATTATTATTAACTAATGAAGTTTTAATTGTATTTTAATCTATTCTATTAATAATAAAAAATTATTAAAATAATATATTTGTTATTAATTGCTCCTTTTACACATATTAATGATTAGTTTGAGAGATTTAGTTTAATCTTTTCTCTTAATTTATAAAGATTTTATTTATTCTTCTTAAAGTATACTTCTATCATTTATATTTCTTTAAATCTCTACTAAGTATTAAGTATTTTTAAAAAATAATTATATTAACATAAAATAACACATCATCGTAAACTCTAAAAATAATAAATAATTTATATAATTTACATCTATTCTTAACAAAAGCTAACTCAAAATTTAGATAAGTTAATCTTATACACGAGTCTACCGTTAACCTTATATAAGCTTAGCTTAAATAAACAGGGTATCTCTCACACCTCTAGACAAAACTAAATAATAAAAGCTAAATAACACACTAAAATTGATATAAAACAGAACTAGATAAGCAGACAATAAACAAGATAAAGCCCTTATTAGTTATGACTCATACCTGTGAGCATAAGAATGGAGTCACGTGGAAACCCCATATTCTCAATAAGAAAGCGTCTCATAGATCTAACATCATTAACACTTCCATTGATGCTATTATTGTTTCCAATATAACTCACTCCACAAAGCAGAGCTCGCTTTTTGCCATACACAGAAGGTAGAATTAACGGCGGTGCTGGATAGTAGCTATAGCGCTGTCTCCCTGCCCCTGGTACTGTATAGTTGATGAGGCGAAATCGGTTGATGCCTTGGCACGAAGGGCAATGAACAGTTTGTGCATCAGTCTGCACCAGAAGTTGAACACCACACCAACTGCAGTTTTCTCTTCTACCTGACATTTTTTTTTGGGAGATATATATGTGTTATGCTCTCTAATCAAAGGGTGGATTATATATATAGCTCTTAAGCTCAACAATGGAGGGTTACTTATGAAAAATTTATTGGGATAATGGTTAGTTAACAAGTGGAACCAATAGATCATTTTTCCAAAGATATTCTATCAATTTGGTATATATATATATATATATATTCCACATCTAAGGTGAGTGAAAGAGAACCTGATTCTTTTGATCTGATAGGATATATATATTGTGTTAATACCGCCGTAGCTATGTTACATTGATTATGGTGCATAAATTTTTAAATAAGACCATTAGATATATAATAGTGTTATATATTATCACGAATGTAAATTTGAATCCAATTTGTTTAAGTAACCTTAAAATAATAAATGAAAAAAATAAATGAAACTTTAAAAATAAATAAGGTACATCTTTAATATCATTTTATTATCATCTTATTTCTTTAAAATTAAGATAAAATATTATAAATTTTAAAAATTAATAAATTATATAATAAATATTATTAATATTAATATTAAACTTTTAACAACTTTTGAAAATTGAAAGATTAAATCACTTATCGTGATTGTTGTGTCAACTTTTGTAGATTTTCACCGATTTAGATGGAAAGTAGCCACGTCCGTACTTTTAAGGGTTAATGTAACTTAGCTTCATAGAGCTAGCAACTCATGCAGCCAATCTGATAGGTGTATCATCTAGTTTACTGTAAACCCAATATGTTAGGTTTTATATTATGATATTTACCTAAATAGGTTAAGATCAATGTTAACATCATTGCTTGCAGCACCCAAGATTAGCATAAACTAGGAATTAAAATCTTAATTAAAGTCCTAAATTATTACAATTTTTAGTCTATAACCTTTTCTTTTTTTCTTTTTCATTGAAAAGTAGGTATCTTTAAGAAAAAAAAAAGACTAATAACTCCGGATCTCACCATCTTCTTAGTCTTATTTCTATTTTCGCTTTGTTTCTAGGTACTCTTAAATTTGAAATATTATCATTTACTTATTTTTATTTATAAAATTTAAGTTATATATTATTAATCTATGATTAATTATTATTTTTTATTAGTAGTTTTAAATTCATCACATCTATTGAATACGTAAAATAGATAATTATAATTTAAAAACAAGTTTATATAGAAAAAACAATCATGATGGTTAAATTTGTTAGTTATATATGTTTTATTGAACTCTTTTCTTAAAAAAAAAGGAAAAAAAAAACTTTATATCACATTTTTCAACCATCAAATTAATTTTATCATTAATTAGTTTTAAATAAAGTTACACCTAACTAATTTTCCACTAATAATACATGGTAATGGAATAAATGTATATTATATTGGATATATATAACTTTCTAATTTATAAATATTTTCATTTTGCAGGTAGACTAAATTGCTTAAAAGAAATTCGTGTTTTCTGTTTCTACAATTTTGTAAAAGTGTTTTTAACAATAAAAAAATTGCTTCACGATTAAACAGAAAGAAAAAATAGAATCACTTTTAAGGTTCAAAAAATATATTTTGTGTTTGTGCTATTTGTATTGTACCTCTTCCTAAAACTATTTTTTTAAAAAAAATTACTTATTTCAAATTATATTTTAAACATAATTATAAGCAATAGAGTTACAGACCCTAATACTCATTTATCTCATTAAAAAAATAAAAAAATATATGTTCGAAATATATTACCAGACAAACATAAATTTAACATCATAGATATAAATTAAAATAGTAGTAAAAATTGTAGAATTGATTTAAAGTAATCAAAGCTATAAATTAATACGAAAATGCAAAAGAAATAAAAAATATATTAAACGAGAATAAAGGCCCGTGTTATAGGGTATTTTTAAAATAATTTCTTTTCCTAATTTGGTTACTTGAGATCATGAAGGAAATAACTCACCTAATATAATTATCAATTAACAATAGTTGAATATTATCAAATATTATTCTAGTTAATTATTTTGTATAAGTAATCTAGTAAATAAATTTAATCTAAAAAATATCAAATTAATTTAATATATAATTAATTAAAATTAAAAGAATTTCAATATATGATAAAATAAAATATAAAAAATGTAACAATAATTTTATACATAATTTAATATTATAAAATTATTTTCGTCATAACAAACAAAATATTAACTAAGAAATTATAATGATTTGTGCGAGCCTCACAAAAACTAATAAAAGACATGGAATCCTTACACCAATAATTAAAAAAAAAAGCTATATATAAGGAGATATATATATATGTAATATATTATATTGTCTCTTTCTTTCTCTTAGTTTCAACGTTATTTTTGTTATTATCAGAGCCCAAAATCTCCTGAAAAGATCCTGCTAATTCACTAAAGCTTTTATTTGCAGGTCCATTTGAGAAACAGCTCATTTCAAACGTTGGCTGAACAAACACGCTTTTAAAGCCTTGGATCCAGTCTTTAATGAAACTAAATTCTTTGCAGAGTTTTTTTTATTTCAGCCATTTCATTTTGAATGAGAGACGTTACGATATTGTTTGAGTTTGGGGAATATAAGGTGGTGTTTAATTACATTCAAATGAAAAAAAGTAAAAAATTAATAAGTTATATTGATTTTTTAAAAATGCCCTTTAATTAATTGAATTAGCTAGGATTCTATTTTTGAGTAAAATTTAAAATGAACAACTCTAAATTTACTAATATTAGATACAAACAAGTAAACAAACTATTTGTATTATACTCACTATAACAACTTTCAAAGATAACTCACAAATTGAAATCTAAACACAAAGAGAAACAAATCACACTCAAACTAAGAATACAAAACTTATTCTGTTTTTGATGGAATGGTCGCCAAATACAAGCTTGCCATTTATAATTCTCACCATGTAATCTATCTCACACAAATATAAAACTAAATAATCATACCAGCGTACAAATCTTATCTACACACTTCTCTTTTCTACAAACCTTCAACCACTTGGCGTTTATTTCTACAACCTTCAACTACTTCATTTATTTCTACCAACCTTCAACTACTTCATTTACTTCTACAACCTTCAACTACTTCATTTATTTCTACAACCTTCACCTACTTCATTTATTTCTACAACATTCAACCACTTCATTTATTTCTCTACCTCTTCAATTACTATTTTGGTATTGATTTTCACCTCTCCCCCTCAACACCAACTCTCACTATTTTTCGTGTCAAGTGATGGCCGAAACATTTCGAACTTACAACGCTTAAACTTTTTATGAACAAGTCTCAACTTGATTATCTGTCTTGATTTGCTTCATTTTAATTTCTTCGTTAACCTTTTCTCTCGATAAAAGTTGATAGTGTATTTCAACATGCTTGGTTACTTGCGAAGACCAGGATTCTCCGCGAAGCAATTGCTTGATTGATTGTCACAATACAATGGTATAATCTACTAATTGATGTAGATTATTCATTAGGCTGTATCAACCATGTACATTCTCGAGTGCCGTTACGCACAGCGATACTCGGCTTAAGTGGTTGATAATGATCTTGTTGGTTGTCTTTTGCTACACCAAGAAATTGTTCCGAACCCGCCTTAAGCACATACCCATTGTTGATCTCACGATGTCAGATCTCCTCGCATAGTCAACGTCGCAAGAATAACTAACTTGTCGTCTCCACCTTTCTTGTACAAAAGAACCGTAGTCAATTGTATTCTTCACATATCTCAATATTCGTCGAACTTATCTTCCAAATGTGGCTTCTTTGGATTTTGTATGTACCGACTTTCGTTACCAAGCATAAGAAATGTTAGGTCGAGTTAAAGGTTAAGTAGATCCAGCCACCAATTTTCAATACATTGTGTCATTATCTTCCAAATCTTTTCGCCTTCACGCGTTGGCATTTAGCTCCATCGAGTGAAATTGGTTTGCATTCAAGCATTCCAAACCGCTTTATCAAATCTTTGGAATATTTTTTACCGACAAAGAAATATTCCTTTTTGTGTCGATCAACCCTCTAAACCAAGGGAAGTGCTTGAGTTAACTAAGTTCTTTCATCCGAAAACGGTGACAAATTCTCCTTTGTCCAGAAGAATTTCGACTCATTATCACCAGTTATGATTAAGTCGTCCACATACACTAGCACAATAGCTAGCTTTCCTTCATTGGCTTTAACAAACAAGCTAGAATCAGGGTGTTCGAATAACCACTTTGTGTTAGAAATTCGAAATAATCTTTACCATACCGTACCACTGGGTGCTTGTTTTAATCAAGTAGAAGTGCTTTCCGCAACTTACACACATATTCGTGATGATATTGGCTCAAAACCCATTGGTTTGGATCACGTAGATCTCCCGATCCAACTCTCCATGAAGAAAAGCATCATTCACATCCATCCGCCACAACTTCCAATCTTTGTTTCTTTAACGAGTGCAAGTAGGACTCGAGCATTGTAAGTTTCACGACCGGACTAAACGTTTCATCATAGTCTAGTCCATATTGTTGAAAGAAACCACGAGCTACCAATCATGCCTTGTATCTCTCGATTGACCCATCCGGCTACGCGTATCTTGTAAACCCATTTGGAGGATATGGGTTTCCACCTCGGCTTTCTCGCACCGATCCCAAGTTTGATTTTCTTGAAGTGCATTTAATCTACTTCTCTCATAACCGTCATCCACTTAGATTCTTTCGATGCTTCTCTTCAAACGTCTCAGGTTCTATTGCTTCTTCAATTATGGTGCATTGGCATATTTGGGATTTGGCCTTCGTGTTCTCACACCTACTGAGTCGAGATTGTGAGCTCGATTCTTCTATTTCACTGGACCACCTTCCCGTTTAGTTGTTGATATATGCCGGTTGCCGAGGATTCTCGAGACTTTCTGTTTCGGCGCCATCATCGCCCTGGATCTCTGGATTCATCTAAACTTGGTTGGAATTGAATAGTATGCTCCTCCATCTTTTGTTGCAGCTTATCTCCAAATTCTCTTGAGTCTGGCAATGCTTCTTTCTTTGAAGACCACCAAGAAGATGCTTCATCGAACACCACATCTCGTGAATTGTAGCATCTTCCACTCGTTGGATCACAACATTTCCACCCTTTTCTTTGGCTATCGTATCCCACAAAGATACATCTAACACCTTTCTTGTCAAATTTGCTCCGTAAATGATCAGGGAACAAATACAACACACACAAACAAATACTCAAAAATAGCTAACCGTAGGTTTCATGTTCCATAGTTTCTCAAAGGGTGAAACAAATTCTAACCTTGGTTGAGAAGTCTATTGATCACACAAAGGCTGATCCTCATCGACCCAAAACCTCCAGGTACATTCTTTTCATGTAGCATACTTGACAAATTTCTCGCAAGATGTCGATTCTTTCTCTCTACTACACCATTTTGTTGTGGCGTGTTGTACACAAGTGTATTGATGACGTATACGACATTCCCTTAGGTATTGAGAGAACTCGCCAGCTATATTCTCCGTCATTGTCGGCGCAACAACAAATCTTCTTTCCAACTTCTCCTTCAGTTGACTCTTTAAACTTTGATAATATCGATTTTTTTCATAAAGAAAAACCCACACATACCTTGGAAGTGCCAACGAATGTCACCATATATCGTATACCGCCCAATTGATGGTTGCTTAATAGACCGAATAGATCGAAGTGAACTAACTCCAATGGTTCTTTGCTTTAAACTTCGATTCATCATATGGCAATTGGTGAGCTTTACCATATTGGAACCACTATACAAACCGTAATGCACGCACCTCGCCTAGTTATGGAAGCCCTTAAGCCATTGGCTTCTTCACCATCATATTTAACTTGGAATAGCTAACGTGGCCCTAACCGCATACGCCATAGATCTGTCTCATTTCTTCTTGTCTTGTCTACATATGCAGATTATCGCCGACATCACGTAGATTGATTCCAATCGTTGCCCTCCATTGTCGGTGTTTGAGATTTTGAGATCACGATACACCTTCACGTCTCGGGGATCAACAAGACATAGTGGCACGATGATGTTAATTGAGCCACATATAGCAAATTTTTCTTCATTCCCTGGGACATGATAAACATCTTGAAGTTGTACTTGGTTAGTACTATATCGAGGCGTAACTATCGTCTTACCGATGTGTTTATCGTAACCTTGAGTTGTCACACCGTCATCGCCTTACACGACCTCCCTCAGTACTCGGACATGCTTTCCAACTTATGTTTATCACCGTCATATGATTTAAGCGTACTCGAATCTATGATCCACCATTCTTGTAGTCAAATTGTTTTGATGTTGTCACCGTAAGAGCCAATTCTTCTTCCTCTCAGAATATAATGCCGGAATCCCAACCATCTTCGCTATGCTCCTTAGAAGCCGAAGTTGTATTGCTTTCAATAGGCTTTTTCTTACTCCAACAATCTTTTGCCATGTGACCCATCTTTCCGCAGTTGTAACATTCACCGTCAAATTTTCTATTGTTATTGCGGTTCGTTCAAGCTCCCCCTAGACGAAAGCCTCCCTTTCCTTGAGGAATTTTTCCTTTATCGCCATCATTTTTATATCAATTTTCATTGTACCGCTTGAAAGTGCCTTTGCTTTTGCTAGTGTAGAGCGCTTCTTCTTCACCCTTCAGTTGAACTCCTCCCATTTACTTAGCCAGTAGCTATCGAAGCTATGATTCTCAAACTCAACAAGAGATGGTTGTGTCGGCCATCCTTGTATAGCGGTAACAAACCCTCGATATTCGGGTCTCAAACCATGAATAATTATTCTCTTTATCCTCGTTTCCCCAATAGGAGCTTTTGGATCTAACTCTGAAATTTCGCGGCATAATGATTTTACCTTGTGAAAGTATTGAGAAATCCTCATGTCGCGTTGCGCCATCGATAGTAACTCGTTCTCCGTGTTGCAATCTTGTATCATTCTTCTTTGAAAAGAAGCGTAACAAGCGTGTCTCATGCTTCCTTTGGTATTTTTGCATCCCGAATATGCTCCAACATTTCTTCTTCATTGTGGTCTTCAAAGCGAAACATCGCTTTGCTCTCTTTTTAATTACTCGCAAGATCTGGTTTGCATCTTCCATTGTTGGTTATGTAACTTCATCACCGCCAACAACCTCCCACAAGTCTTGACTCTTGTAGATAAGACTCCATACGTACGTTGCCCATTGTGTTATAGTTTTGTTGTTGAGACGCTTCGATTCCTCCAACTACCAAGATCACCCTTGTCGTGTTGGCAAGACTTCGACTATACCGAACAAGCTTGACTAATAAACTTGCAGAGTACCAAACTCCTCACGACTCAAGATAACTCCATTAAGAACGATCCCTGACCATCCCGCTCTGATACCAATTGTTGAGTAAAATTTAGAATGAACAACTCTAAATTTACTTATATTATATCCAAACAAGTAAACAAACTACTTGTATTATACTCACTATAACACCTTTCAAAGACAACTCACAAATTGAAGAGAAATACAAACACTCAAAGGAAAAGCTCTAAACTCACACGCAAACTAAGAATACAAAGACTTATTTGTTTTTGATGGAATGATTAAACCAAATGCAAGGTAGGCTATTTATAATCCTCAACATGCAATCTACACCACACAAATATAAAACTAAGAAATATTCATAGCCATACAAATCTTATCTACACACTTCATTTATTTATACAACCTTCAACTACTTCATTTATTTATACAACCTTCAATCACTTCATTTATTTTTCTACCTCTTTAATTATTATTTTAATGTTGATTTCAACATGTATTGCATTTAAATTATAACAGATGAATTAATATTAACAATCGAGCCACTAGCATTGAAGTATGAACTTCCAAAGCACAAATTCTGTCAATCTCTTTCTCGTTAAGGCGTACTTGGTCAAGCAGCAAACAAATGCAGCAACTTTCATGTTCCTATACAGGATGCATTGAAAGTTTCTTTAAGTAACTCATGTACTTGATGTTGTTGTTCACCATTTAATTCATGTTATTATGAATTGGATATTGAGAGAAGGGGAAGAAGGTGATACAGGTACTGATATTATGTGATAAAATATACATTAGTTTTATAATTATCAAGTGAGTTAAATTAAGTCAAAGAAAGTTAGTCGATTAAATCCGATTAATACTGAAACATTATGATTAGACGTTATAATTAATAGAAGTAATACATGAACGTACGTCACCCGACTTGTAGCAAACAATTGATAGGAGGATATTTTTGTACATTTATAGCATGAATTAAGTTTTTTAAAAATTTAGCGAAAATCAGAATGGAAATTTTTTTTAATTGACTGTTTTCCACTGAAACAATCCGATATCCCATGGGAATCCATGGATTTCTTCCGGCTAAATAAAAAATAATAATAGAGATGGAGAAGAGGAAAAGAGATATTAGGTGTATTGTGCCAAACATAATCGTATATACCTTTTCTATTTCCAGACTTTATAAAAGTCTGAAAATGGTCGCCAAAAATGATATCCATAAATAATAGGCAGTTGATAATGAACTTATATCAATCTATAAATTAAATTAAATTGATTAACTTTTATAGACGATGAAATGTAACATGTTTGACGTAAAAATTTAAAGATTAAATTATTAATTTTTAAAAACAATAATAGTATAGTTACCCTCTATTTTTGAAAAAATTGATTATTTTTATATATTTATTAATTCTTCACAAATTTTGAATATATCAATTATATATTTCAAACACTTTTAAAAAAAATGGAGATTGGACTTCCAGCTATGACATGACGTCTGTAAACAAATTCTCCCAAATTTTAATGACATTGGAAAAATAGTTAACATTATTTTTATATATCTATAGTACGTAACCCTCAAATTGTCTTTGGAGTAATTATGTAAAAGCTACTTCCTTATCAGTAATGAAATATTAATTTTATCCTAAAGTTTTCTTTGGATTAATAGGTTGCTAGATTTGTCTGATGAGACTCTGTTTTCTAGCATTTTGATGTTGATTCTTGTACTTGTTTACGTTTCGCCTTTTTTGGATCCAAAAGGTCCCTTACCCTGTTATTTAGTGTTCTGTTCTGTGCTTGATAGTTGTTGCAGGGAACCTATTCGTCACTATAAATTCATGCTGCATGATTACAAAGTTTTCTTGTCCCCTTCAAATGGTTTCAGGTGGAACTTTCTAAAGACTCCTTATGATTTCTTACCTTGATGATCAGATACTTGTAGGTTTTTCTACGCAAGTATTGATTCCATCAAATTGATATTTATAATCAATTATTTTTCTATGAAAATAAGTAAATAAAAGTAACTGCATAATCTTTTTAATGGGTTTAAATTTTTCACCAATCAAATAATGCTTTGAACCGAATGCCTACTTCCTGCTTTGCTTTTGTCACATTAAACTTGGTCAAGATAAAATCCTGAAACAGATTTTACATTAGAGACCAAAGTAAACTTTTTTCACATTTATATGATTTAATGATATTTATTTTTATTCTTTTTGTTTTGATTGGAATTAATGTTGTTACTAAATCGGTATAAATAAAATAAATTTAATAAAGTAAAATAATAATATCGGTAATTTAATGTAATTTAATCTTTAATTTGGGTTAAGTTTACGAGAAAAAATTAAAAAAATATTTTTTTATTAATAAAATTAATAGTTACAAAACAAGAAATAATACAACAAATTGAGATAAACTCAAAATAATGTCACACAAATGTTTTCCAAATTTACTATTTTGTCACTCTTTTATAGAAAAATATTAGAATATTTTTCTAAAATATTCTCTTTCACTCTCTTATATATATAACACTATGTTTCTTCAAAAAAAAAATTATTCATTTGGATTTGCTTTGTTTCTTTTCTTTTGATATGTTGATGTGTCTCTTTGAGGTAAAAAAAATTATCTATTTATAGGCAAAATTACATATTCTTTATGTGGTTAGAAATTGGTCACATAATTAATCAAATTTTAGCCATAAAAAATATTTGTCTCTCTAAGACAAAAAATTACTTATTTATAATAAAAATTGCATATTCTTGGTTAGAAATTGATCATATAACTACCCAAATTTTAACCATAAAAAATATTTGATGCATTTGTCAAATATGATTGTACTTAATTTTATTTTATCAAATGTAATTGCACCTAATATTTTTATTTTATTTCTCTTTCATGTATTGGTCCACTTATAAATAGGATTGTCAATTAAATTTTTTCTACACGTTCTTAAGTTTGATTGTGTTATAAACATGGAATTATTATTTCATCATCCCATTTAAGAATTATTATTACACTTTCCATCTCATTGTATAAAAATATATTATTTAAATTTTACCTTCAAATTTTAAACCCTAATCTCAAAACTTTTGAACCTTCTTAATCTAAACTTCATAAATCCTCGAATCTTAAATTCTAAAATCATAAACTTAAAATCTTAAATTATAAACTTTTTTTAAAACTTTTATTACGTGATATTTGGTATTATATGGTAGATAAACAATATAACTTAACTACTTTATATTAATATTGGTGTTATTTCATAAATAATACGAAATAAAAAGATTATCAAAAACATATTTTCTTGTTTATAAATTTTTTATAAGATTAAATAATATTTTTAAGTAATAATTATTTAGAAAAATAATAATTTTTTATAATATATTCTGTATGACGTAAAAAATAACAATTAAATGCTATTATTTAAATTTTATTTAACATCGAGTTACTAAATTAATATACGATGTTATATATTTTATTTCAATTATAAATCAAACAATTTAATATTGTTTTTTATTTTATCTTATTAATCAAATAAAATAATATAACAGTAATATTATTTATTTTACTTTTTAAATCAGCGAATGGAATTTTATTCCTAATTAAATTTGCTTTTGTCATCAGTCATTCAACTTCCCCTGATTCCCCTTCTCTTCTTTTTTTTTTCCCCCGGCCTTCTATTGCTCCATTGTGTTCCAATAAAGGGACCTTTTCCTGTGGGTGGAAATTAGCCATAACTCTTTTCAACTACAAACATAAAGATACTCTATGCCTGCATGTTGTACAAAGATATTGTTATAATTTATAAACCTTAAATTATAATTAGTCGTGCAAGTTGTACCCTAACCAATGGAAGCTGAGAACTCTTTTGGAATTTTTTAATTATTCATATATATATATATATATATAAGAAGATGATACATTGTACCTGAACCAAATTGTTTTTACATTGTAGCAGCCTTGACCATGTGGTTTAGTGACTATAATAAGAATACTTCATAAAAAGTCAATACCTACTTGCTCTTTTTAGCTAATAATCTCGGATTCATTATTGATTGAAAAGGTTCCAAATTTGTATTCTGTACCTGGATAATTTGGTTGACTTCGTATTCACATTTTATTAAGAATGGATATGTAAATCAAATTCTTTCATGAAATAATTAATAGTAGTTGGTCATAATAAACAAATCTGATTTGAGCTGCAATTTTTAAGGAAAAAAAAAGGACTTAGTGACTTTATTTTTACAAAATTTATATAATGGTTACTTTATTTTAAATTGGTAAAATTTAGTAATCTTATTATTATATTTGTGAATATTTTAGTCATTTTAAATCAATTTTAATAATTTTAATAACTTTGTTTTACCTTTTTGAGATATTATCCTCTTCACATAAAATTTAATTCGATTCAACTTCAATTTTTACATCAAATGAATGAATCTAAAAAAAACAAAATTAAAAATAAATGGTTAGAGTGTCTAAAGTATACGAATTTTAAGAAAGTTGATTAATTGTATCCAATTTGTAAAAATAAAATGACCAAATTGTTACGAGGCCTTTCTTTCTAACTTAGCAAGTTGAATATGAACATAGTTCATATCTGCGTGGAATTTGCAACTTTTAAACCGATGGTTATCAGCTTGTGTTGGAGAGGAATGCTTATCTCATGAAATTTAATTTTATGTTATGTAAAATGTTAGAAATACTTAATGATTATATTCTATTCTGTGATTTAAATAAATAGATATGGTGTCTTTATATAAAAATTACAAGTAAACTAGATATGTCTAAAGTAACTAGATATAGATATGTCTAAAGTAACTAGATATAGATATGTCTAAAGTAAATAGATATATATTAGCAAATATATATACATTAATATGTTATTAGATATATATTAACAGCCTCCCCTCAAACTCAAGGTGGATGTGAGACCAGTTTGAGGTTGTCAACCAAATTAAGAGTGCGTCCTTTGGGAAGTGCCTTATTGAAGATATCTGAAAGTTGATCGTTGGAGGAAACGGGGAAAAGCTTGAGAGCACCATGGACAAGATGAGAGCGAATAAAGTGACAATCAATCTCGATGTGTTTAGTCCATTCATGGAAGACATCGTTGTGAGCAATATGAATAGCACTCTGATTATCACAATAAAAGGGAGTATCAGAGGATGTGGACACACCCAAATCCTTAAGAAGCCATCGTAGCCAAAGGAGCTCAGATGTGGTATCAGCAAGAGCACGATATTCTGCTTCAGTACTGGAGCGAGCCACGAAGGTTTGTTTCTTACTTCGCCAAGAAATCAAAGAAGAACCAATGAGAAAGCAATAACTTGTAATAGACCTGCGATAAGTGGGATCTCTTGCCCAATCAACATCACAGAATGCACGAAATACTAGAGGAGATTGAGCTGAGTAGAAAAGGCCATGGAAGATAGTGCCTTTCAAGTATCGTAGAATACGAAGAACAACAGCATAGTGAGTTGATCGTGGAGCAGACAAATACTGGCTCACCTGATGGACAGCATAAGAAATGTCTGGATGAGTAACTGTAAGATAAACCAGGCTGCCAACCAATTGTCTATAAAGAGAGGGATTAGACAATGGTTTCCCCTCCAATGGTGTGAGATGCACATTAAGTTCAACTAGAGTGTCAACAGTCTTGCTATCATTGAGTCCAGCTTGAGATAAGAGGTCAGATACATACTTAGCTTGAGTAATATAAATACCATCTGTGGAACGAGTGATCTCAAGACCCAAAAAGTAGTTGAGATGTCCAAGGTCTTTCATCTCAAACTGCTCACTAAGAAAATCCTTGAGTTCTTGAATGCTACTAAGGTCATCACCAGTTATGATCATATCATCCATATATAGGAGAAGCAAAATGGTATCTTTATCATTGCGACGAATAAATAAGGCAGAATCATAAGGATGGTGGAGCTAAACTTGGCAAACCATGCTCGTGGAGCTTGTTTAAGGCCATAAAGTGTTCGTCGAAGGCGAAAAACCTTATTTGTTTCAACAGGAAGACCAGAAGGAGGTTGCATATAGAATTCTTCATGTAGATCCCCATTAAGGAATGCATTTTTAACATCCATCTGAAAAAGGTCCCATTTACTAGTAGTGGCAACAGCTAAGAGGGTACAAACAGAGGAAATACGGGCAACTGGAGCAAAATTCTCTTCATAATCGATCCCATACTCTTGTGTAAAACCTTTTGCTACAAGACGAGCCTTGTAGCGATAGATGGACCCATCAGAGTGAGTCTTGATCTTATAGATCCACTTACTACCAACCACATATTGACCAGGAGGGAGAGTAACCAAATCCCAAGTATGGTTTTTGGTTAATGCATCAATTTCTTCTTTCATTGCAATCTGCCAAAAAGGGTTAGTAGATGCCTCACGATAGGTGTGAGGCTCATAGAGTGTAGCAAGAGCAGTGTAACAATGATAGTCAAGTAAATGTGTAGGAATGGATCTTAGTAGGGTTGAGTGGCGAGGTGGAATGTCTTGTGGAAGATCTTCAGGCGGGGCAAGAGTAGGGAACCTATGTTCAAGGTGGGGTAGCTCGTTATCAACCTGTTCTTCTACAACCTATCTAGGATAATCATAAAAAATATTTGAAGATTGAATAGTGTAATCAAAGGGTGGATTAGGAGTATCTGTAGAAGGAACATGAGACTCATTTGGAAAGATTTCTAAAACATTTGAATTAGTTAGGGAAGAACAAAAGTGAGAAAGTTCAACAAATAAGCAGTGTTCCCAAAAGACAACATTTCGGGAAACACGAAGACGATGTGAGACATGATCATAACATTGATACCTTTTTTGAGTTTCATCATAACAAAGAAAACAACAAAGTCTAGATCGAGGCTTAAGTTTGTTGTGTTTATGAGGCTGAAGAAGAACGAAACAGGCAGATCTGAATGAGCGAAGATATTGATAATCAGAAGATGACCCAAAAGGCTCTCATACGGAGTCTGATTATGAATGACAGCGCTTGGAATGCGATTAATGGCATGAATATCATGAAGAACGGCTTCACCCCAAAATGGGACAGGAACTTTGGCAGAAAGAAGAAGAGCACGAATAGTGTCAAGAATATGACGAAGTTTTCTTTCGGCTCGACCATTTTGTTGAGAAGTTCCTGGACAGGTTAGATGATGTATAGTGCCATAGGAGTATAACAGAGCTTGAAAAGCATTTTGAGTATATTCAATAGCATTATCATATCGAAAAGTTTTGATATGTTTGGAGAATTGTGTTTCAACCATTTTTGCAAAGTTATTGTATATTTGTAAGAATTCAGAACGAGATTTCATTGGAAAGATCCAACTATAACGAGAATAATCATCAATAAAAACAACAAAATATCAAGATCCACCAATACTAGTAACATGAGAAGGTCCCCAAACATCAGAATGAATTAACTCAAAAATACTATTAGAGATAGATTTATGTTGACGACATATTTATTGCTTCTAAGAATAAGTTTGAGATTCAGAAATTAAAGTCTCAACTTAATGGTGAGTTTGAGATGAAAGATTTGGGTGCAGCAAAGAAAATTTTGGGCATGAAAATTTACACGAATAGACAAGCGGGTAAGTTTTATTTGACTCAGAAAAGTTATATTGAAAAAGTTCTTGAACGATTTGGCATGAAAGATTCTAAACCTGTGAATACGCCGTTAGCTACACATTTTAGACTTTCTTTGGATTTGTCACCATAGTAAGAAGAAGAAGAGCGGTACATGTCTCAGGTTCCATATGCTAATGCCGTTGGTAGTTTGATGTACACTATGGTTTGTACTAGTCCATACATTTCACATGCAGTTAGTGTTGTCAATAGATATATGGGTAATCCTGGTAAGGGTCATTGGCAAGTAGTGAAATGGATACTTCGGTATTTGAGAGGTACATCTAATTTTGGTTTGGTATATGATGGGAGTTCTAAAACTGGTTGTAGTGTTATTGGTTATGTGGACTCCGATTATGCTAGTGATTTGGATAGAAGAAGATCTTTGACAGGTTATGTCTTCACTCTTTCTCATTGTGCCATTAGTTGGAAGGCTACTTTACAGTCTATGGTTGCTTTGTCTACGAAAAAGGTAGAATATATGGTAGTAGCAAAAGTAGTGAAAGAAGCCATTTGGCTTAGAGGTTTGGTTTCTGATTTGGGTTTACAGTAGGATACTTCTGTTGTATTTTGTGATAGTTAGAGTGCGATACATTTGACTAAGAATACTATGTATCATGAAAGAACCAAACATATTGATGTCAGATATCACTTCGTTCGTGATATTGTCTCTCAAGGTGTTATTACTGTCAATAAGATAGTCACTACAGAGAATCCAGCTGATATGTTAACCAAACCAGTTCCATTTAATAAGTTCAAGCATTGCTTGGACTTTATTGGAGTTTGTAGTAGATGATCACCCTTCGGGGCTTTGGATGATAGTTATTTGGTAATCCAAGGAATTTCATTTGAGGAATTTGTTTTGTGCTTTGAGTCAAGGTGGAGATTTGTTATTAGTTTGGCCCAAACCCATTTACTAAACCCTATCCCATTTTATATATATATATATATATATATATATATCATATCCTTGCTGCGTGGAGGATTGAGCTGTAGCAAAAAAAAACAGATAGCAGAGAGAATAGAAGAAAAGAAAAACTGCAAAGAAGGGAAATATAGCAGTTGCAGCAATTGGGAAGAAGAAGAAGCTGTTTTTCTTCCATAGTTTCATGTCCCCATTGTTGCCAATTATATTCCACCTCATTTGTACGGTAATATTTTGATTTAATAGCAAGTTTGTTAATTTATCTTGCTATATATTACCAGTAAATTAAAAGAGATATTTTGTGAGTTGATTTTGGATTTTTGTATAATTTGTGAAGCTTTCTAGACATTGGTATTTGTATCTCCATTTGGTTATTAGTGAATTTTTTCTCGATGTGTCGTCGTCAGTAGAGTAGACTTTTCACATTGAAAAATTGTACTTAAATCATTGTGTGTTATTTATTTTCTTACTGCTAATTATTTTACTGTTACCCATTATTATTAATTTATGCAACTAAAATTGTACCCGATCTTCGCTTCGGCAACTCCTAATTCATAACACTCATATTTCATTGAAACTTTATATATGTAATTCAACCAATCCGACCAAAGTTGGAAGTGATGAATGTGGTCCATGGATCCTTAAAAGCTGATCTTTATCAAGAAGCAAATAGTATGACGCAATTTACTATTATAAATTCAAAATCTTATTAATTCTAAATAATTTTTTATATGATTGTAATAGAATTAGAGTTTTCAAGATAAGTAATAAACATGGATAAATTCAAACGATTCTTTCTTAAATCAAAACGATATTTTCGTAGGCGTTTGTCCCTATCCAATCGGGATATATTGTGGTCATATTTGACTGTGCATTAGCCGCCTAATATGCAATTTGTATTGTTCAGCTTCTTTGATGAATTTGCAGTGTGTTATTGGATAAGATCGGGACAAAGAAAACAAAGTCGAGGTATGCCAAGTGCGAAAACCATTGACCAAGATTGCCATGCAGGTTGACTAAATGTGCCATAGTTGTCATGCTGATTGAAGGCTCACCCACCTCATCTCAAGCTTGGCTTTTATTTAACCAGAGAACCGTATTTACTTTAATGTATTTTGAACTTTGTTTCTTATCGTGTGCTTGTTTTTTTGGGTTTGGAAGGATATAATTTTTATATGTGATGGATAGTATTAAAGAATTCTTCAACTATCTTGTTTGGGACCCTCTGATCTTTTAGGTTATATGTTTTTACCTGTCATTGCAAAAGTCATAGTTTTGTTTTTGTCTATAACTACAGGCGTATGGTGACTTCATGAAAACGATTGTACAATATATATATATATTTGTATATAATACTTCAATAACATTAATTATAAAATGAATAAAAGCTAAACTGCTAATTATAAGTAAAATAAACAAATTATTTTATCAACTACTAGATCCCACGTTTAGGAATTAGTTGGTTGTCTTAAAATTTTCGGTTTTAGATGTCTGTATTATTTGACAACATGTCAAGTTGGAGACAACTTATGTAATAATACATATTATTAAAATGAAAATTGCACAACATTGAAAGAAGTGAAAAATGAAAAGATAAAAATAATGAATTACATCCATGAAATACAAAAATTAAATACAAGTAAATGTGTGCATGTATTAAACTAAAATGTTAATTTAATTTACAGTAAAGTAGATCAAAATCGAGTTTCAAACTCGAATAACTAAAAAATACAAATTACAAATTCGAAAACACCATATCCTGGTCTACCTAAACAAAATAAAGCTGATTTGCATCAATTTGAGACTCATCTCTTTCTCAAATTACATGCTCAAATCACACAAAAAAAAATTTATAACAGAAGAAATTAATTAAACCCTGTAGCTAAACATAATTAAGATTAATAAACCCTTTAAAGATCTCAAGTAATTAACTACAATTTGACAAATCACTCACATTGAATTAATTTTCCTTTTTTTTTTATTATCGTGTGAAAATCCTCTGTTTTTCTGGGCAAAGGTGAGCTCCTAATTCATACCCATATTGCATATGAGAAACATCAAAAGGTAACAAAGGAAATTGATCACCACCAAGCTCATGAATTAACCCTTCCAAATCTGTAAACCACATTCCTTTTTCTTCCTTAATTTGTTCTCTTGTATCCATAGCTTTAAACCCAGCTTTAAAATCTATTTTCTTGGTCAAGGTCATCTTTTTCTTATCAGAAAATACAATATTGCCTTTGGGTTCTTCTGAATTGTAATTTTTTGGACATCTTGTATTTTTGTTGGAGGCTAATAGTTTCTCTGTGTGTTGTTTTCCAGTGAGTCTTTGAACTAACTCTCTGAAATTAGCAACATCTGTCTTTATAATTTCAGGGGCAAATAGGTGAATTATACGAATTTTGGGCTTATTTGGTAATTTTGAAATTGTATGTGAATCTTTGTGAATGGCTTGTGATGATGGTGAAGATGAAAAGTGGCAAAAAGTGTGTTTCTTGGCCATGGTTATCTCCTTCATAATGAGATCAAAAGAAAATGGTATAGAATAGAAAGTTGGTGTGTGTTTGTCTGGAAGGAAAAGGCGGAGATATATATGATTATATATGGTAAAGGAATTAGTAAAATATATACAACTTTTATTAATTAAAAAAAAAAGTCTGCTTTAGTTGGAGTAAGGGATTGGATCACAAAACATGGTGGAATAAAGTATTACTCAAATCACCCGATTTAGATTTTGGTTTAATTCCTTTATGTTTTTTCTTTAATAGGTGTTTATATTTATAAATAGATATTAAATGATGTATAATAATATTATTGATAAATATATGTGATTGAAATTAAATTCATATCTTTAGTAAATAAAAAGGAAAAGAAAAAAGAAAAATCATATTTTTAAAACTTATAGTTATAAAAATAACATCTTTTTTATTTAACTCAAATTTTTATTATTTAAAAAAATTGATACATAATTTTACATTAAATATTTTTTAATTTGATAAATTGAATTATTATTAATTAAAATTGTTCAATATTAAATATTATATATTTAAATTTCATTCAATATTATATAAATTATTTTTTATAATTTTTTATTGAAAATATTATAATAGATTTAAATATATACTAATATTTTTTCTTCTTCCTTATATTCGGAGAAAGTTGATTTGATTGTAACCATCTTTCTTTTTGGAAGAATTTAATCATTTATTGTTTTTGCTTCTTATTCAAGAGATTTTTCTATTATTTGGAGTTCTTTTTATGTATAGTAAATTTTATTTAGTTTATTTTAATAAATACATTATATTTAGATATCAATTTAATATTATTTTTCTTTCACTTAAATTTTAATCTAGTGATATTTTAATCATGTGATGTAATATTTCAATTTATTTTGTTTTTAAATTTGGGTATAAATTTTATAATTTTTGTTTATGTATTTTTATAGTTTAAAACGTGAAAATATCAAAATATGAATGGTAAAGTTAGATTGAATACCTATTATTTTATCAATAAAAAGAAAAATATATATAAAATTAAAAAGAATCAAATAATAAAATTCAATTCGTGTTAAAGATGATTTTTATTGAATCTTATAATAATTTAATATATTTTTATTTTATAAATTTAACTGTTTTTATTTTTTATTTAAATAAATAAAATATAATTTTTTTTAAATCAATGGAATTTGGATTATTAGTCTTTTTTTAAATACTTCTAAGTTTTGAAAAAATTTTGTTTTCTCAACCATTTGATTCTTTAAAACTGGTATAACAATTTTAAATTAGGAAAAGAGGTATCCATGAAAAGATAAGATAATAGTGATCCATCGATCTCATTTTTAATATACTATTTTATGTTATTAATAATAGATATATATATAAATAGTATATTAAAAATGAGATCGATGACATTTTTATTCACACATTTTTACTACATATTAATAGTATAGTATATAGAGTGATATATCAAAAATAACACCCAGAGATTTCACTCTTAAATTTTTTGTTTATATTGCTTAGATTGATAAGCAAATTGAAACCAGATTAATAGGGCAATAAGTAATATTTATAAGAATAAAAATAAAATAATTATACAGACTGCAAAAAAATAAAAAATAAAAAATTGTTATGTAGGTCGATCCTGACCGTGCTATATCAGTAGCTAGCAAATTAACACAACCTGTTGTGTTGAAGTTAAATATAAATTATTTTTCGTAATGATGCAAATAGTGGGAAACCATCTCTACAAGCTACAGCTACAGTTACTACCTTCTATATTTAATTAACTTTTTCCTCTTAATATATATAGTACAAGGACTCACATCTTATACATTAAATTAAATGTACACATATAATAACTGTAATATTCAATAACATTTTACTATATTATTTAAATATATCACAATTTTTGGTTTGGTATCATATTTTCAGTGGAGTTTTTTTTTTAATCTGATTGTTTGTGTTTTTTTAAAACTATGATCAACTTCTTGTTTTTTTAAAATATTAACAGTCTATTTTTATATCTAATAAATATAACTATATAAAATTATTAATAATATTGAATATATATAATCGATAATGTTTGCCCAAGATCTAATCTGGCCTTAAGTGACATTCAACTACTTTTTACACAAATCCGCGTGGAATTAATATGCATCGATCAAGCTGGAAATATCAAAATCATGTTTTCCATAAATGACAGATCGTACAATATTATATTAAAAAACAAAGTGTTTACCAGCGACATTAAAAGTTTTTGAAAAAATAAAAAATAAATTAAAAGTAGAAAGAAATTAAGATTAACGAATGTAAACATTGAATTGTGTAATTATATTTTACAAAAACATAATAAAAAATAAATAAATTCTTGTAAATCTATGATATCTATAAAAATCTAAATCAAATCTAATTTTTTTTATATAAAATTGTACATATATATGTTAGAATAATGATTAGTATTGTTTTTAATTATTTTATAATTTTATTAATATTTTTTATAAATTAATAATAGTTAAAATATTGATAATTACGAAGATTAATATTATTTATCTTAAGTTATATAAATAATTATTTTTTTCTATTAATTATCTTAATTCTTGTTTTACTAATTAAATAACATAAATTAACTAATCAATTATTAATAATTAAAATATTGATAATTTTTTAATTATATTTTTTTTATAAAATATTATTTATCTTAAATAATATAAATATTTTTTTTTACTTATTATCTTCCTTGAATTTTATTTTTATTAATTAATTAATAAATTCACCCTTATAAATCACGTAATTTTGACCAGTAATTTTAAGTGGGGTGATAATTTTCCTTCACGGAGTCTCACAGTCTCACGCATACTTTTTCATGGTTTTGTCTAATTTTTTTTATATGTAAATTAATAATATATATTTTTAAATACAATAATTATATAATTTAACATGTTTTTAGCGTATAATTAACTTAAAATAAAAAATAAGATTTATTTAACATACAATAAAATGAATCACTGATATAATAGAAGTACTTGATTAATTATACTAAAGAATAAACACAACCATGATAACAAAAGAAATCAATAGAAACTTTTGAAAGATTAACAAAAATATGTTCACTATTATAATACATATAATTAATTTTGGACATTTAATCACAATTTTTCAATAACCGAGTTCATAAAGATATCCCTATAATCTCGGTTTTTAAATAATTGAGGTCATAGACATATCCTATTAATTTTCTCTCTTTTACACCAATTTAATACGTTTTTCTCTCTTTTTCCCTTAGAGTTTTCATACGTTCAGCATATATATATAAACGTTTTTCGTAGATGGGAGATCAATGTCGCTCTGTGTCTCACAGTTGTAATCCTCACCATCATGTTATATTATGTCTATGTTGTGTGTTCCGTTCTTATTCTATCATCCTTTAAGATCAAACTCATAAGTTAGATCCGAGTAAAGCTTTAGTCTTTGGTTCAGTTATGGTTTGTTTTTGGATTGTATGACGTCTTCTACATGCCAATATCTAATCAAAATCTCTCCATTGTTTTGTTTTTCTAAGCTTAAGCCTCGACTTATCATGCATAAAATAATAATTCTTTAAATTTTATTGTTACTTTATATTTACTTGTGTAATACTAGTAATTTTTTATTTTTATACTTGATATTTTTTATGCATAATTCATGGTACTGATTTTAGGGTTATAGTAGATAATGAAGAACATGTTGAACTATCACTTACGAGAATGTGAGATCCTTCTATTGAAGTAAAGTTTATTCCCTTAAACATAGATAAAAAGGTATTTTGTTGATTAATATCTCATAATTAAAAATTTTAAGAATCTTTAGTACAAATGTATTCTACTACCTGTTTTATTTAGGTTTATAATGCTTTATGGTTCCTCGGGCTTCTACTCTTATGCCATTTACGAGCACTTGAAGGACTCACCTGATTTTGATATTGGTGAAACAAGGATAACCTTTAAACTTAGAAACGACAAGTAAGAAAATTTGATTCCCGTTATGTTATTCATAAATTCGTTTACATTGAAGCTATAATCTCTAGTCATGTTGACTCTTGTTTGTCTGATTGATTTTTCTTAGTTCTCAATATGTTAGACAAGATCTAGATCCAAAGTTTAAAGCTAGTGAACCTTGGAAGAATGTATTTGGTCTTGTTTTTATCTATCTTAATTTTGCTCCAATGGGTGATAATTGGTCTGAATTTATGGAATCTTATAGTTTAATCCTCAGCTGTAGAATCTGAATGCATCTTTTAATAGGTACATAAATTATGGATAACTTTTGATTGCGTTCTGATTCTTATGACTATTTTTATTTATTCTTCAGGTTAATGGAACACCAACGAATCTCCAAGAAATTTGTGGTCCTTCTAAGCATTTGAATGGAACATAGAACACATAAAACATGTATAATAACGGGTTTTGGGTTAATGCAGGTATTGTAATGGAGCATTTTTCTTGGATTAAGAAACGTCATTCATATTTATAAAGGCTATTCAGTAATATATAGATCCTACCCATTTGTTCTTCTAAGTTAATGGTAAAATTGACAACCTTTTGCTTTAGATTGGATAAATATTTTTGGTATTTGGTTATTTCGTTTCATTGTTAATTCCATTTTGAGAATTGAAGACTCCATAATATATATTATGTACATGCTTATTATTCGATAGACTTTATTTATTTAGTATTTTCAAGAGGAAAGTGTTGGTTGTTATTATTTAAATGGTCTTTGCAGCAATTGAAATTCACCGTAATCAAATGTTACTTTTGGGTAACATATTTTTGAAAGCTTCATATATTTCAAGTATATAACCTTACTATTTTATAGATATATTTTTATGTAAAGTTACTTGATCTATTTAAATCAAGTGTGAAACATTTTTTAAGCAGAAATAAGAAGTATACTGTAAAAGTTAACTTATTGTTTCTATTATCTACGATTCATGAGATGTAAGGAACATAATTTACATGAAGTATTATGTTTTGGGCAAGAATGATTGAATTTGACACTTCTACTACTAGATTAACATCAAAACATTAACATAGGAAAATAATATGCAATCTTGAATATTATCATTTATATTTTTGATATCTGGTACAATTTATTTAAGTTGGGGTGGATCTTGGTAACGATCATATAGGAATCCATTCTCATTATTGGTTTATATAGATTTAAAGAGAGGTCGATTATCTTGTATTTATTTAATTAACCATAATTATTGACTTGTTTTAAAATGAATTTATTTTATTAAAATTAAAATATTTGGAACTAAATCTTAAAATAAAAATATTAGGGAATCAAATCGTAAAAAATTAGAGAATAAGTGTTAAAAGATAACAAAAGTTAGAAAATTAGAGCGTAAAATTTGTTAAAATTAAGAAACTAGATCTTAATAAACATTAAGGGATTAAAGTATTGAATCTATAAAATTTAAAAATATATTAATATTGTTCATTTTTTTTATAAATAAGTAAAAGTTCAACTTTAAATTTTTGCATCCTAGCAAAACAAAAATATATACAGGCAGTATCAATGGATTTACTTCCATGCTAATGTCATTATAGCACAGTAACGCCTTAATTTGTTTGTGAAAGGTGTTAATTGAAGATTTTGATATTGTTGAATATTATTTTAACTAAAATATTTGTTTTCATATACGAGTTTCAGAAATTCAAGAATATATTTAATTATCTTAAGAATGTATGTAGTAGAAAAAGGATCACTATAGGAGGACACGACTGAAAGCAATGATTTAAGTTAAAATTGATTACTATTATATATCATTAAAATTATAATTGATAAAAAAAATTTCCTTAAAATTGTAGGATATCACTGCACGAAAAAACAACATCTATCATAATAACACTAACAAAAAAAATCGTTGGACACATTTAGAGACAAACATTGATATAAGTATTTGATGATATTGATAAAAAAATTACTAATTAAAGTTAACAAGAACAATAAATAAGAATAAAATTTTATCACAAAATAATTATTAACAACAAAATTTCCTTAAAAATTTGATAGGAATTTCCATACATAAATATTTTGTCCTTAAAAAGGCAAAAAATAGTGAGAAATTCATATCAAGTTTTATTATAAATTTTTTTTCTTTAAAATAAAAACTATTAAAAACAAAAATTGATAATATATTCAGAACAATTTTTTTTTCCTTCCAATACCTAAATTTTGTTATAAAATATGAAAAATATTAAGGAAAAGTTTTTTTTCTCAAAAATTTAAAAGATACAAAAAGAAAATTCTAACATGCATAGGTGGACAAAACTTTTGGCAAAGAATAAAGTTAAAACATTACTATAAATAGTTAGTGAATATTTTTTTTCCTTCGTAACATTTAAATAAAATGATTAAATTATTTAGAAAATAAGATCAATTAATATATATCTTTTTAGAACTATCAAATTTCATAATACATTTTTTATATTTTATTAAACTATTGTAAGTTTAATTTTACAATATAATTTTATTTTTAATATTTTTTTAAAAAATATATGTTTATTTTTTTTACAATATAAATAAACATATATTTAATAGTATTATAAGAAAATAAATATATTTTTTAATCAAGAGATTAATATTTGGGTTTATATACACGAAATCATTATCATATTATAGTTTTTTTAACTAAAGCATCTTGGCTCTTTTTGTGTAATATAAAAAAGAAAATATTTTGAAAAAATAATAAAGATAGATCTTTAAAATTTATAGTCATAAAACAACGCTTTTTATTATCAATTCATATCTTTTTACTAATAAAAAAATTTAAACACATCATTTTATATTAAACGTCAAACAATAATTATTTTAACTCTTTTAATATTGAACGTCATTCAATTGGATCCGGTTCAATGTTATATGAGTGTTATTTTTATTACTATAAATTTTAATGATATTATTTTTTTATAATTTTTCGAATATTTTCCAACATTTTAAGGATAAAGAATGTTAATGGTTCTCTATTTTATACAAGTAGAGCTCATAAGTCATGCTTTTTTAATGAATCACATAAGTCTTATTTATTCCATAAAATTAACATAAAGTTATATTTTGAATGTTGACTTAAAAATTGAACCATATTCTATCATTTGTTTGTTATATTATCAAATTTGTGAGACTAATAATAGGACAATAATTTTATTGAGACTATTAAGATAATAAAAAATGATTAAAAATAATTTTGTAAATTTGATTACATGATCAATACATAATAAAATATGACTTAGTTTATTATTTAACAATCAAAATATAATTTTAGTATAAATTTTATAAAAGTAAAATATTACATGATGTATGCGTTCTACTTGTATAAGTTAGAAGTATATAAAAGGATTTTAATTTTAGAGCGAACATAAAATAAGATGGTTATATGTAAATAATGATATTATATATTATTTAGGATGAGTATCAAGTAAAACAGTTGCAAAACTTTATAAGATGATTATTGATTGTTTTATAAACATATTATATATTATTAATACTTTCATCACTTATTTTTTTATGTACACTATCTTATTAAATTTGACATAAGTAATTTAATTTAATTTTAAAAATTAAATTAAATTACACTTAACAATTAGAATTAAGGTCTTAAAATTTTATGTTGTCATTATTTAATCCTTAATCTTAAAAGTTTAACATATTTAATTCATTATATTTAAAGTTAGACTAATTTTTTTAAATTTAAAAGATAATGAATGTATTATTATGAAAAAAATTAAAAGATTAAAATGTTAAATATGATAAAATTAAAGGAGAAGTAGCATTCTTCAATAAAGTTTTATCTTCCTTGTTAGTTCTTAACATTTATCATATTTAATATTTTGGTCTATTAATTTTTCTCCTAATATTATTTCTAATATTATTTTAAATTTAATAATATTAGTTTAAATTTAAAGATAATGGATTAAGTATATTAAATTTTAAAAATTAAGGAATTAAATAATAAAAAGTAAGTTTCTTATTAGATTAAATTTGATATTTATATTATAATTTAATATAATTTTAAAATTTTTATTAAGTGTTTTAAATTAAAAGAATAATGAATATAATATTATGAAATTAAGAATCTAAAGCGTTAAATATTACAAAGTTCTAAAAGCAAAAATGTAGTCCAGCCTACAGTTCTAGTTTACAGCCACTTAGGGCATACGCGTTCATTCTCACATTTGATAGCTCTCGTGCAGAGTCCCGTCTCAGATGTTACATGTACAGCACACCTCACCAAGCTCTGTCCGTCACCCTCCCTCCGTCCCTGAGCTCTGTCCATAGTCGTCCATCTCGTCATTGCGAGCTCTGTTTCGTCTTTGCAGCCAGTGCCGTGTCTCCTCTCAAGTGCTTCCTCCATCGAGTCCAGGGTCGAGTCTCCTCACGTCATTCCTCCATCTCCGTCCAACATCGTCTAGCTAAGCTCTCCAACCGCTACCGTTGTATCTCCATCATCAGGTAGTATTCTGTTATCCCGTCAACTCTTAGCTACTTGTTATGTTCTGTTATTTTACGCTCAAAGCCATATTGTTTTACAGGTTTTGTGTCTTGGCTATTTATCTTTGAAATTCATCTTCGTAATTTTTTTTATTCTTACTTCATTCACCATTCAGATATGTACATGACTTTGGATCATTCCCTGTAATTCTTACTAAATCCATGAGTTACTCTCCGATGATGTTCATAATGCTTTTGATATACATTGGTAGTTTTCTTATCAAGTACCAATTTAGCATATGTGAATAATATATATTGGTATGGTTCTCTTGGCATTTTTCTTGGTGGCTTTGCTTGGTGATCCCTTGGTTTTAATCTTTCTTTATATCATGCACAGCTAGAATATATTATTTTCTACATTTTGGCTCTGAAATTAGAGTGCTGAAATCTAGTGAGTTATGTATCTGGATTTGAGATACCAGGTATCAAAGTCCTTTTATACGTGTTATTTTATTTTAAAAATAATTTTGTTCACCGTGGTAGTTGCTGCTTGTGTTTCAAAACTTCGACCAATTGTAAAAAAAATAAAAATGGGAATATCTACTACATCAGGGAAGGAGAATTTTTATAGCTGGTGATCTCAATATTGGGCCTACATCTTTGGGTCATTGTGGAGCAGGACCCAATTTTGAGAACAATGACTAAGCTCCATTCCCAATTACCATGCAGTAGGAATGTGGGTGTTCATAGTGTTCGAAGAGAATTTTTTATGTTAGTGATTTAAGTGATTTTAGAGAGAAGTGAGAAATTTAATATCTGAATTGGATCCTGTATTCTCTTCGTTAAAGAAGTATATATATAACATCTTAGGCACGTAGGGGGTTATGTATTCAGCGATTTGGGTACATGATAATTACACATTATCTAATAAACATTACATATGATCTAATAAACACAAAATAGATTGCCATAAGTATTTACATAGGTAAGTTGCTATATTCAGATCGGTCCAGGTTCTCAAGTAGATTTCTCAGAACGTCAATATAGAATGAGAACTGAGGTCACATCGGAACCTTATAATTCCACCTGGTCTTGATCTTTAAGACCTTGCAGTCCAATAACAAGGTGCTCTAATTGGCTACGTTGTATGCTCTATCGAGCTCATCAAGTTTGGGTTATTGTTAAGCCATCATCTTTCTAATCTCGCTGAAGCATAACGAGGTACCAATATTTATTAGGCCGTATACCTGTTACACATTTGATATTAAACAACTCCCATATTCTCTTGATTTTGAGAAGTCAAGGGAATAATACTTGGTCGTCAATTTTAATTTAATTAAATCATATTAAATGATTTAACGTATTTAAATATATTACGACCTCTCAAACGATACAATTCTTAGTTGCGAGGTTGTTAATTACAAATAATATTCTTTTAATTAATTTTATTTATTGGTTAAACCTTTTAACTTCCTACTCTCCCTTTATAAATAGTGGAGAAATTTACTTTTACCTTACCTATTTTAACTTAATAAATTTATCATTAGAGAGTTTCAACTCATTAATTAGTTTGACATCGTGCTATTTTCGATTAGATTTTTAAAAAAATTATTTTGTTGGAATTTCAGTTCGTTCATATAACAACGTCAATTGGAAGTCAGGCCGTTGTTGTATTGTTAACTCACGATTCAAACGATCTTCACATTATTTAGATACTTTCTTTATTTATCTTTTATCTTTCTTTTTTTCATGTCTCATGAGGGAAAGAAATGGTTTTTTCTTTCCTTGAGAAAATCCCTGTTAAGGATAGTCTTCAAAAAGAGACTCATCCAAAGAAATATCTCCTAGATCAGGTCATTACCCATAGGGTCGTTACAAACCAAACGACCTGAAATAACATGGAGTAGCGATAATAGGCCTACTTCGAGAACCGTTAAGGAGAATATTTTTGCTCTCCCTGCTTTTTCGGGATGTAGTGCCCGTTATCAGGATCCCTGTGTCGACATCTATCAAAGTACCACGTCCTAAAAAGAAGAGGGAAAATAGGGGTGAGCCTATCCATAGAACCCAAGATAAGCATCAGATTGAAAAGATGTCCAATGTTCTGACAATAAAAGATCTGGAAGAGATGAGGCAAAAATATGACATTTCAGCTCGTGTAGGTATAATGTCATTGCCTCCCCATTGTTAAGTCATTATCCTTATAGCGAGGTATCAACATTTATTAGGCCGTATACCTATTATACATTTAATACCAAACACATAGTTATCTATTTTACCTTTTGCATCTATTGTTTGATGTGTTGTTCTAACAGCAGAGAGCAATTCCTAAGATTGTGATATAAAACTTTAGTCCAAGTCCAGAAGGTGGTTTAGATCTATTCTTGTTGGATGTGGAGGCCCCTTCTATGATGTTTTTAGAGCAAAACACCCTTATACTATAGCATCATCTGTTGTAGTGTGAGGGAAGGTTGAAGGCATTCTATATACTCTTGGAATTATAAAGGTATATAATCTCTCAAATACTTGAAACTCTCTTTACTTATATAGAATTATATGATTAAGAAAGCTATGAAACTTAATAAGCTTTATCATTTTGAGATGTAAGAGAAGAAGAAGATGAAGATGAACTTAATCTTTGTAAGCTTAACTATGAAAACTCCTCGCTGTATAATATCCATTATGTTTAGAGTGTCTTTTGGTGTAGCAATGGGCTTCCTAAGTCCTAACGCAAGAAAAACCGAAGACTTAACTAAGTCATAGAGATTTCTACTCATCATAATTGCTTTTATAGGATTGTCATTGATATTTCTGTACTTAAAAATTTGATGTTAGTATAAACAAACTCATTTTTCACATTCGACCGCTGTATAATATCCATTATGTTTAGAGTGTCTTTTGGTGTAGCAATGGGCTTCCTAAGTCCTAACGCAAGAAAAACCGAAGACTTAACTAAGTCAGAGATTTCTACGCATCATAATTGCTTTTATAGGATTGTCATTGATGTTTCTGTACTTAAAAATTTGATGTTAGTATAAACAAACTCATTTTTCACATTCGACCCTTGCTAATCTCTTTTTTTTATAGGTTTTGGATACTAAGCTTTTGATTAATTAAAGGGAGGAGTGAGCGGAGCACCTACTACCATTCCCTGTATATTCGACCATTGATTGAGAGAATGGGCCAATTAATTGTATGTTTTCTTCTTGCAATGAATTTAATCTCATATATTATTTTTATTTGACTTGGATGGAATGGTAGATGTTGAAGGTTTGATGCTATTATTTATTTTGAGTTTCATACACATGCACTTAATTATTCATTACCAATAAAACTAAGGAATCTAGTTTCAAATTTAATTTAATGCACATGATAACTTCTTTATTAAGTTTTTGGTTTTTAAGTTTTAATGTTACGTAAGGATTGATGATCATGACCTATTTTATGTTCATGCTAATACATCCGGGTTATGTACTCTATTGCAGTAACTTGAAGTTCTTGCCAAAATGTGGAAATTGCAATTTTTTTTTGTGAACTCAGGTATATATGGTTAGGGTCTTGCTTTAATAAAAAGTGAAGTTTTATGTTTGCTTGATGCAATATATTTCTCACGTATACATGTCTCTTAATTTTAAGTATTTCCAATATGATATTTCTAAATAATTTATGGTACTTCTTATGTTAACTTTATATTTAATATGCTTCTCTTTGCTTAAATTATCCTAGATAAAGAAACTCCACTACCTACCAGATAAACTGTTTACATACATGTATTCTAGCTCTTATTATTACATTTTCTTTTCTTGTTTATCTTTGGGCACATGTAATCTCAAAGCTCAATGGTGCATGCAAATCTGTTGTTTTATTATAGGACGACCTAAATTTTGAAATTGGATCATTGTTTTGCCTAGGAAATCAAATTGAATTTATTTTAAAATGTCATAATAATATAGAAGTAACTTGAAATCGTATATTCCTTGAATTCTTGTAACTTTATTTGCGTTCTTGATTATTAACTCTGGTTTTTTCTTGTCTCTTTATCTTTATAGGTGAATTAATCATTGTGAGCACATGGGGTTGGATTTGAATAGCAGTTACTTTATACTAGGAATCTAATAATGGAATCAATACTCAACAAGGACAGGTACATAACATTAAATGGAGTAGTTTATTCTCAACTATAGTTTCCTTACATATATTAACATATGTCTCATATATATATATGTATTAAATTATTAATATTACCAACTGTGATATAGGGAAAACAACTTATGAAATCACAATAGAGATAACCAATAGATTTTAAAAAAATAATGAATATAGTGATGGTATTTGAGTTCTATTCCATGATATGTGATGGTATTTCAGGATATTTTAGTTTTGATTAGGGATGTGTTTTATAAGGGATCAATATTTTGTTGAAATCACCACAAATACTGCTTTAGTGTTGCTTTGTCCTTGAAAATTTCAATTTTGATATAGAAATGTTTCAAGGATGAAATATTTTGTTGATATGTACTTTAGTGACAATGACCAAGTCCTAGAAAGTATTATTTCAATGAAATATATTTTTTTCTCGAAAATGAACGGAATTAGGGACAACTTGTGTATCTGAACACCCAAAATTTGTCACAGAAATAGGGAGGTAGTGTGCATGGAGTTGTTTCAAAGACAAAATTATAGTCTTTGAAAACCAAAAAGTTGTCCTTAAATGTTAACATTCAAGGACAAAAAAATTTGTCTTTGAAACAACTCCAACAATGCCATCACCATATTTTAGTGACAAAGTTTGAGTTAATCAGAGACAAATTTTTTTGTCCCTAATTCCATCTTTTATGAGACAAAAATCTATTTTGTCCTTGTAATACTTTCTGGGACTTGGTCATTATGATAAAAGAAACGACAAAATATTTGTTGTTGAATCATTTTTAGGACGAAATTTTAATTTTTAAGAATAAAAGTATTTGTCCCAAATAATGGATATTGTTTTTTGGGTGCAAGCAAATCTCTAAGATTAAAGATGAATTTGGTGAAAGCAGACCAAAAAAAATAAGTTATTGGTAGGATGGCAAATGCACTCTGAAAACATTAACATTATTTCAACTTGGTTATGGAGGAGTGAATCAAAGAAAGCAGCAAGCTTATATTGGTTTTGCTCAACTCCAAGTTGTAAAAATCCATTGCATCTGCCATTGAATATAGGGCCTGCATGCCATGTTCCACGGTTATGCTCGAGAAATTTAGTACCTCTAACTTTGAAAACCTGGATATCCTCGACACAAGGAGGCACATAGAAGTGACCACAGGGAGACCGAACAATGTTGTTACTGTTAACTTTACTATCCTTAATTTCACTTGCATCCAAAATGGATGGCCTGGCTACTTCAAGATACCAAACATGCCCACCAACTGGACCAAGACATTAGGTCACACTAGCATGGTGTGTAATCTTCCAAAACTTTAGAGGCCTATCCTCAACGTGCATAACGTAGAACCTGGTTTACATCCATTATGCAACTAACCACTAGTGAAAGCTGAAAACTACCAAAAAAATTGTAACCAACTTAGTGTACGTTTGGATGCAAAGAACAAAAGTGCTTTTATAGATTAAAGCTTTTTTTATGCATTTGGAGTAAAAATAGAAGTGCTTGTAATTGTTGATCCATTTTCAAATACTCTTTATTGATTTTGTAGAAGTAAGTCCCCTTCTCAAAAAAGAACTTCTCTAAACATAATATGGACTGACCAAAGTAGTTTATTTTTTCAAAAATTTCTTACATTTATCCTTAAATATGCATTTTCAAAATAACAAAAATATCTTAACTTATTTATCATTTGTTTTGGTATTAATGTTATGTGAATATTTTTAATTTAATACTTTTAATATTTTTAATTTTTATTGTTGAAATGTCTCTTAATCTACTATTTTAACCAAAAATTGGTTAAATTGATCGAAATATTTAAGCTACATATGTACCACGTGAAGTTATAAGAGCGTGTTGTGAATAAAATAATGAAGTTTTATATGTTGTGTACGTGACTTAATTTTTTGATCAAATTTATAATTTTTTTATCAAAATAATTGATTGAAAGATATTTTAATAATAAAAATTGTCAATTAAAATAAAAAATAGTAAATTAAAAATTCACATAATATTAGTAAATAAATGAATGTTTGTTTAATAAAATTATTTACATATTTTAAAATAATAATTATTATGAGCCTTATACATAATTATTATATAATTTAATTAGGATTTAAAAATAATCTTGTTGTGCAACTCATTATAGTCATTTTATATATTATGTTTAATAATTATAAAATATAAATGTTAAAAAATTAAATAAAAAGGGTGACGATATAGTATTATCATAATTGTTTTTCATAAATAACAATTTTATTAAATAATAATAATATTTAAGTGTAATTAATTATAGGATAAATGAGTCATTTTATGCATTTTTATTATTGCATTAATAAAAATAATTATAAAAATATCATTACCAAAAAAATACAAACTCATTAGTATTAATATTTATTAGAAAGAAATTAACTATTATTTGCGTAAAAAAATATTACAATAACAAATAATGTTTGATAATATTGATCACTTATAACAAAATGTATCTAATTTCTTTTCATAAATAGTATTTATATAATCATACACTTATACACATACAATAATAGGTTACAACTCATATTCTGACAATCTTACCATAAATATATATTATTACACCATATAACACATTTTTTTTAATAATTCAATTGGTCATAAAATTAATAAATTTAAAAGAATTGTTAAAATTTATTTATAAATATCATTTTGTATTTCTTGAATTTGATAATGTTACATCATATATGGATTTTTTTAAATTGTATTTGTATTAAGATATTTTTTATTAATAATGGAAGTTATTTTTTATTAGGCTTAAAAGGGCATAGTAAAAATGTACTTTTGAATAATTTAATAAGCACTACAGCACTCTTAATTATATTTTTATTTTTATTTGCATCATTCTTCTCATAACATGTGTAAATTTTACTTTCTTTTACATATTAATTTTTCTTAAAAAAAACGTGAAAAAGGGTATTGAAAATAGTAAACTTTACACGTGTCACTTGAAAAATGATGCAAATAAAAATGTAATTGAGAGTGTTATTAGCACTCCACTAATTTATTTTAAAATGAACTAATCTTTTTATTGGAACCTTTCTTCTTTTCTAACTATGTCAAAACCCTAATTTTCTATAGGAGGAACATGAGCAGCTCCACTGCCCAACCAACAGAAGATCAAATCATTGAGACCATTACAACGATCTTAACCTCTGAAAATGCTCCACCTTCACATCATCTCAATCCGTACATTGCCCAATTGACCCAACCTCTCTTCCTTTCAATCCTATCCTCTAAAACTCTAGCTCCTCGGTATAACACCCTTCTCTTTTTCTACAAGTTGTGTCAGTCTCACACCCCATCTCTCACACAAACTCCACAGCCTCTTTTAACTCTGGTTCGTCGTCTCCTCTCCAAGAACAAGTTTGCTGATGCTAAGTCTCTCCTTGTCTCTTTCATTGCCTCTGATCGTCAAAATTATCTTCACAAGATCCTCCTCAACCCTGACAGGACCATTCCGAGACCCTCCAGAGCTCTTCTGGACACTTCTATCGGTGCCTATGTTCAAGCTGGTAAACCCCAACTCGCTGCTCAGGTTTTTTGCAAAATGAAGCGAATGAGTTATGCTCCCAATTTGCTCACCTTTAATACTCTTATCAGTGCTCTAATAAGATACCCTTCTACACATTCAATTTCAATGTCAAAAGGTATATTTAAGGATTTGATTAAATTAGGAGTTTCCCCAAATACGATTACTTTAAATATTTTGATATCTGGGTATTGTACTGAGCATAAATATAAGGAAGCTTTTGAGGTTTTGAGTATGATGAGAGAGTTTGGGTGTTTTCCTGATAATGTGAGTTATAATACCATATTGAATGGATTTTGTAAAAATGGTCAGTTGACAGAGGCTCGAAATTTGTTGTTTGACATGAAGAAAAGGGGACTCTTTCCAAGTAGGAACACTTATAATATTTTGGTTTCTGGGTATTGTAAGTTGGGGTGGTTGAAGGAAGCTGCTAAAGTGATTGAATTGATGACACAGAATAATTTGTTGCCAGATGTTTGGACTTACAACATGTTGATGAGTGGATTGTGTAAAGAAGGTAAGATCGAAGATGCTTTTAGACTTCAAGTTCAGATGGAGAATCTTAAGTTGTTGCCTGATGTGGTCACTTATAATACATTGATTAATGGGTGCTTTGAGTGTAGCAGGAGTACGGAGGCATTAAGGTTGTTTGACGTCATGAGTGATAAGGGAGTGAAACCAAATGCAGTTACTCACAACATAATAATCAAGTGGTTTTGTAAGGAAGGGAGGATGGACCAAGCTACTGATGCTGCAAGGAAAATGGAAGAAAATGGGTTCTCTCCTGATTGTGTTACTTACAATACTTTGATCAGTGGGTACTGTAAAGCAGACCAAATGGAAGAAGCATTTAAGACGATGAATGAAATGAGTAGAAAAGGTTTGAAGATGGATACTTTTACACTCAATATTATCCTCCATGCTCTTTGTGGGGAAAATAAGCTTGATGAGGCATATAAGTTGCTTAGTAGTGCCCATAAGCGAGGTTATATTCTTGATGAGGTAAGCTTCGGAACTTTAATGATGGGATACTTTAAGAACGAGAAGTCAGAGAAAGCTTTAAAGCTTTGGGACGAGATGAAGGAAAAACATGTTATTCCTAATGTCATCACTTATAACACTGTAATTAGAGGGCTTTGTCAACATGGAGAAATGGATCGAGCAATAGACAAGTTGAATGAACTTTTGGATAGTGGTCTGTTCCCTGATGAAACTACATACAATACAGTTATTCATGGGTATTGTGTTGAGGGAAATGTTGAGAAAGCATTTCAATTCCACAACAAGATGGTAGAGAATTCTTTTAAGCCAGATGTTTTTACTTCTAATATTCTTCTTAATGGGTTATGTAAAGAGGGTATGCTTGAAAGGGCTCGTAAACTTTTCAATATATGGATTTCAAAAGGTAAAGAGATGGATGCTGTCACCTACAACATTTTGATATCTAGTTTATGCAAACATGGGAAGTTAGAAGATGCATATGACCTTTTGGAAGAGATGGAAGAAAAAAAACTGAGGCCTGACCAGTATACATATAATGCAATTCTTAGTGGGCTTTTTTCTGCTGATAGGATAAAGGAAGCTGAAGAGCTTACGTCAAAAATGATTGAAATTGGAACATTTCCTGAGCCAACTTTTGAAATGGCCAAGGAGCAGGATGTGGGGATTCATGAAACACTGTCGCAACCTGATTCAAGTTCTATTGTGTATACAGAAAAGATCAGTGAGCTGTGTTCTAAAGGGAAATACAAAGATGCTATGCAGATTTTTGAAGAAACGACGAAACAAGACATCCTTGTAAACAAGTCTGTCTATATTAGTCTCATGGATGGGCTGATTAGGAGGCGTAAAAGCATATCACGAGCTGCTTTATGATGGTGAGATTACTGTTGTTCTTGAAAATGTCTTTTATGGAGAACCAGCCTTATGAGGGTTTCCCCCATGACTTTTATAGCAATGGCATCGGCGGGGAGTGAGGTACATCTGTTTTTCTTTTATGCCAAGCTTGGCAGCATGTGGTTCTGATCTGAGAAACTTTTATATATCCTTTGCCCCCTTTCTTTGTTCTCACAAATTTCTAGTGATAATGATGACCGAAAATAATGCTTTTTAAAGTGCTCAGAAATCTGCATTTATGATGAATTTAATTGTAAAAGGCCTAACTTCTTTAATAAGCTCAATTAATTTATGCATGAATTGGACTAGGACTTGTACATAAAGTTTCTATTTTATCCGTTACTAAAGGGTTCAATTCTGAATTGGCCCTCATGATTTACCTGCTTCTTGAATTTGATCCCGCGCGCAACTATTTTTGAATTGTACTCTACATAGTTTGAAATTGCAGTAAAATTTAATCCAATGATAGTCATAGAGCCTCCAATAGAACTAGTAAAAAAAGAGGCAACTCTGCTGCTCTAGTTTATAGGTTTAACATGGATTACTTGTTTGATTTGATGCTAATGGTAATGTGTTATTATATTTGATGCAGAGGTATAACGTGCACACAGAAAGTGCCTATTTTTGTGTACAAAGGAAATCAAATGTTGGGAGTCTTTTTGTTAGGTTCAGACAAGAACAAGGACTCAATACTGACATCGGTAGCTGCAAAAGTAGTAATGAACTTTTCCTCACATCTCAGAAATTTTATTCCAAGTGATAAATGTTGACTATAACATACTGCAGGGGGGGGGGGGGGGGATTTTCTCAACCAATTGGGACTCAAGAAAGCATGGCATTGTTTCGAGAACGTAAAATGAAAGAAATACCACAAATTGTAAATGATGAGAAACTTGACTCTACAAGCAAGTACCTTCATTCTGTATCTAATTGAACATAACAATTCTAGATTTCTAGTATAAGAATTGCATGTTCTCTCATCTCACACTATTTTGTAAGTACTCTATGTCAGAGGCACATAAGCCCCATATATTATGTAAGAGTGTATACATACTTATGTTGAAGTATGTATTATGCAGGAAGTTTCTTAATAAGTACTCTCGGTGAAGGAAAACAAAGGAGAAAATGAATCGAGAATTTTGTTCGTAGTTAACCTCACTATAAAATCAATATACATGTACAATTTTTTTTTAAAGTAATATTCTCATTTACTACTTGATTGAAACTACATCACAAAGCTTCATGGTAAATTTTTTTAAGATCAAATAATTTGAAACAACGTATGACGAGTCTTACCCAAAATTACCAAGTGAAATACAAGTGGTGAGTTAATTGTATGGATTTTATCCATAATAGTCATCTCCCACACAATAGTTTAAAAATGGATTAAAAATGGATTCAAGTGGGATGGTTTTTTAAAAAGAGGCAACATCTTACCTACTAAACAATTTGTCCGTAAATTGTCAGTAAATTGGGATTTTGTCTATAAGTTATCTCACAAATAAGATTAAGTGAGATTTTTTTAAAAAAATAGGTAAGATATTACTTTAAACTTGAAAGCAAAGTTTTTAACCAATTTTATTTTAGAAAAAAGATATATTAATTCTATTTTGTAAAATATAATTATTATAAATATAAAAAAATATTAACATCTTATAAATTTATTATTAATTTTAAATACATAAATATTTTTTATCATATCATATATTAAAATTTTTATTTTAAAAAATAAAAAATAATTTATTTTATAATAAAATAAATATAAATTTATACATATATTTAAAATAATATGCTAAGCATTTTGATAATTCATAAATAATATAATACATAATAATAATTATTATTAATAAATATAATTATAATTATATTTAATAAATAATTATAATATTAATTATAATTATGATATAAAAAATAATATTCATAAAAATAATTAAATTATTAAAAAAAATTATGAAAATTCTCAATCCAACTTTCTACAATATATAATACAAACATAGAACATTATATCGTAAATAAAATATTATCTAATATAATATAATTATAATTATTTTTATTATTAATATACTAAAATATATAAATTATATATAATTAATTATATTTTAATACTTAAATAAAATTATTATTTATAAATATTTATTTTATTAATAATAATTAAAATTATAATAATATTAGATATATGTGTTACAATATAATCTATTTTTTAATTTTTACAAATACCCTATGATATTAATTGAATATCATATTACATTATGATTTTCAGTTTTTTATAACTTCAAAAATTATTATAATTTTTTTTTAATTAAAGACAATAATCGAAACAATAAAGAAAATAAATAATAAATAATATCTGTATTTTATAATATAAATAAAAATAAATTTTTATCTCATATTAATAAATTATAATTTATTTATATTTAAAAATTATAAATGATAACCATTAAATTTTTTAATAATTTAAAATTTTATTATTATTATTTTAAATTATTTTATAATAAAATTTTGATAATTTATTTCTTATATAAAATTATATATTTTTTATTATATAAATATAAATTATTTTATTTATTTTTTATTTATAATAAAAATAAATTATTATTCATTAAAAGTTATTGGATGGGTATTTTTTTTGTCTTTTTTTTAAGAATATAAGAAGAGAGAGAGAGAGAGAGGAGGAAGAAGAAGATGTGACTAAGAATTAGAAAAGGAGAGAGGAAGAAGATATGGTTGAAAATTAAAAAAAGAGATAAAGAATTTATAGTCAAATTGTTTAGTAGGTAAGATATTGACTCTTTTTTTAAAAGATCACACTTAAACCTATTTTTAAACTATTGTGTAGGAGATGATTATTATGGATAAAATCTCTTAATTGAAAATGATAGCTTTTAATTTTTTTTGAAATTTGCTTATGTTTTAAGCAAATGTTTTGATATCAAGATTATATCCCCTCAAGCTGTTTATTTTGTTTTCACAACGTGAGTGATTGATTGATAAAAATGGTTTTGGCAGTAAATTAAAAGGTGAAGGGTGTGCGGGAGATAAAGGAGATAACCTTGTGTTTTATTTCTTGCTATGCAACCTTAATACACGATCACCAGTATATAAAAGGGAAAATGGTGGGTGTAATATTGCAAAATATTTATTGTGTAATTATTAAGTTGTGTATATTAGGTATTTTAATTTAATAAAAATTATCAAATTAATTTAATTAACATAACTTATTGAAAACTAACTAGTCTAATTAACATAACGATGTTGAAAATTAAGTGTAAAATATAAATAAAAATATATTTGTTAAATATATGTTTAATTAATTAAAATTCAATTAGTAATTTCAAACTATAATTAATAAAAAGATTTGAAAAAAAATGATTCATATATAATAGAAAACTTGAAACATCTTTTGCTTAAGTGATAAATAAAAAAAAGGTAAAATTAAATAATATTATAATTTTTTTTAACATTAAAATTATTTAAATTCAACCAATATCCTTGAAAAATAAGATTATACATCTTTCACGTATGTTATTCTATTTTATTTAAACAAAAAATCACAATTTAAATTTTAATTATTTTTAAAAAAATAATTAAATTTAATTAGACGGATTTCAAATATATAAAAAATAATAATAATGAAACTAAGTCTGGCACACACCCGTATATAAAAGCTCAATTCTTAATTGCCAAATAGAACACAAAATCATACTTGGAATCAAACCTAGATATGCATAGTGGCTAATTGCAAATTTGAAGCCAAGTAAGCAACCTTCTGTCAGTGAAGATAAAAAGTGGGAGTAAATATATGTATAAATCTACAAGTCATATTTAATATATTTTCTTGACACGGAGGCAACCATTGAAGTTTTTTGGGATAATACAGGCAATTTTCTTTGGTACATAGAGGCAACTATTTCTTGCACATGATATTTTTGTATCTTATACAAGGTATACACAATCATCTGAGTTTCCCATTCTTTGTATGTATGAATCTTTCTCATATATTCAAATATGTGTTAGTCACGGACATTGGGGACTTAAGGTGCATTTGTCCTCTATGGTCACTAAATGGAAATCAGAATGCAATAGCATTTGACCTGGTCTACTGTTTACTTCTCTATGACATAATGGAAGAAGTTAATAGATTTGAGATATTGTATTTATCGGCATGATAAGGCTAAGGCTCGCACATTTAATGCCTACTTTCATTAATTTCTTAGTAGTAGTCCTCTGTGGCTGGGAGGAGGCTTTGATAAATCTCCATTAAGGTGCCGAAAATTTTCTCCTTTATTTATGCCTTAAATATTTTTGAGTGCTTGAGAGTTGGAGGTTGCTACGTTGGTGATCTTAGAACACTTTGGCACTACCTATCTTGCTTGAGATATTAATTGCATGCATAATATCACCATTCAAAGGTAAAAACTTTGTAATATGTGATGCAAATCTATGAAGCATACTTGATTACCATTGTAAGTGATCGAGTATCAAAAGTTTGACTAGAAGAATTGCATATAAAAATTTGAACAATTTTTGGATTACTCAATCGATCGAGACAAGAGTCAATTGATCGATCATGCTTGATCGATCAAGAATCGATTGTGCATCAATTTACTAGTTTTTGTCTAGTTTTTGATTCCAAATTTTAATGGATCGATTGATTGAATAAGGGATCGATCGAGCTAATAAATTTTCTCATGAAAAGACGCAAATGGGCAAGAAGTTTGCACATGGTGACTTGGAACTAAGTTGATATTTTGGTAAAAGACCTAAGGGCATGTATTAGTACCCATTTGTACCCTAGAATCATTTAATACACATTTTAAGAGCTTTGAGCATGCTTGGCTTGAGAGGCAAAGGAGAGGAAAGGGAAAAGAAGGTGTTTCCTCTATTGTTGGTGGTAGAAGCTTGGCTATTTTTGCATTTTGTCTTTCTTAAGGTAATAGCTCTTCTTTGTAATCTATTATTAGTGTAAAAATTAAAGTGTATGTCCATTGTAGGACTTAAGGTGCAGTGAATAAGAAGTATCCTATTATGTGAGTTCTATGCTTTTAGAGCCAAGCCATAAAATTATTTTTAGAAGATTGACATGTTAGCTATGTGGTGTATGGCTAACTCTAGGGTGATAGAAAATATGGTAATATGTCTCAATGAGCGAGATAATAAGTTTCCAACAAAGCAATAATTAAAAATTTTCTAAGTTGAAAACTATTTCATGCTTGGACCACTTGAACAAGTTCAAGTACTTAAAGTAAGGGGGTTGATAGGTCGAGAGGCTTAATTAAGTAACACTTAGACCAATAAATCATCCCCAACTTAGAAAAATTTTAAAGAAACACAACAAGACCTAAACAAAAAATTATGGTCATGGTTATGTCAAATGTCACACAAACTTCAAAGCCACTGGTCTCCCAATAGAGCCAACGTGTCTTCCAAATATCAAACCACCATCCTATTAAATAGGCCAGGTATAAAAGGTACGACCAACCAATAACACAATTAGCTAGCCAAAAGGTGGCCAACCAAGGTTGTGATCGGCCAAAAGTGTGGCCAACCAAGGGTTTGACTAACCAGGAAATGGCTATCCAGGGTGTCATCATCGTTTGGGAAGTGGCCAGTCAGGGGAAGGTTCCATGCGTGAGTGGATGGAGCCGTGATTGAGATCTACTTTGTGTTTTACACTAGTGCATCCTTTTATACTCGTATGTTAACTCAAAAGTCTATAACTTCTTATATTTATGGACGACGATCGGGTCTAGAAATAATAATTAAAAATACAAGTACAAAATAAAATATAAGAAGAAACAAAGCGTGATAGGTAACATAAAAGCCAATGTAATATAAAAGATATAGTCATGTCCAAAAAAGTATATACAAATAAATAATTGTAAAAGTAAAAGTAAATCCATTTAGTACATACAATTTAACGAGAAAATACATAAAATTTAGACTATCTTAAGGTTGAAAAAAGTAAAAGGCTAAACAAAACTAATGTCTACGCTTGGCAACATTGTGAGATGCAACACCATCCATAACCACATTTTCTATCTTCTCAGAATCATCAAAGTCATTTGAACTACCTGAGCTACTAGAACTACCTGAATCATCCTTCTTCCACTTAGTAGTAACTACATCATAATTAAAAACATGTCTCTCTTAAGATAGGAAATAATCTTAATAAGGACAATATTTGGGTATACCTTCATAAACTGCCTCCTCGTGGTCTAGAATCCATGAGCCCAAGCATCCAAAGTATCTTTGATATATCTGTCAAAATCACGATACTTTGCTATAGCTTAGATCTTGGCTAGACCCAACTCTAAAGTAGTTACTTACAACTACCTATATACTAAGCAGAGTTCTTCGGACAACACCTCAGTATGCTTCATCTCTTCTACCTAACCAGACTACTCCTCTATAAAGAAAGCTACTAGACATTTGACTTCTTCATTTTCTACCACTAAGGCCCATGAAGCCTTATCTTGTATCTTCTTAGCTGTAACATGTTCCATCTTGAACTCCCACAATTGAGTCTCCAACTCATGACGGCTAGCCTTAGTATCTTCTCTGACAAAAACTATCCTACTAAGTGTTTCTTCAATGATTTTCAGGCACTTTTCAAACTCACTCAAGATCCCCAGTGAACTATCGTGATCGACGCATCAAAACGTGTAAATCATTATTTGTAGATTTGGAAGGTTTCAAAATGTTTGGAACAACGAAAGGTTTAGATGGATCCATAACGTCCTCATCCAAGTCAACAGACCCTAGACAAAACTCATCCATCACAAGATCAGACTGAATGCCAATAGCGATAGGAAGGGACCTAACCCTTCTAGGACTTGGTACAATAACGATCACTCCAGAGCTGTGGGTTCTCTTCCTTTTAAAAGCCCCAAACTTTCATACGATTTTAACTTTTTTAGGCACATATTTTGAGCTAGAGTTTCTCAAGAAGTGAATTGTTGTATGCGCTTTGTTCTTTTTGAGATAGAGTCTCTCAAGAAGCGAATTGCTATCTATGTGTGACTCTAATAATACATACAAAAAAACTCTAAATAAATATTTTTATATAGGACTCTAGTAGTACATAAGAAATAGAATTTTATACAAACTAATTTTTTTTTCTCTAATAGAATTCTAAATAAAATAAATTATTTTTTCTTTTTTCCAATATATGTTTGATATTATATACAACACACCTATTTACATCCAATAATCTTTATGTTCATAGGCCTTAGAACTAAAACCATTCAAGATAAGAGTTAAGGTGAATAATGGATTGAAATTGCCCATTTTTGGTAAATTTGAATCTGAATCCGATTTGATGATATAATTAATCAAAATCTAAACAAATTAGATTTTTTCAGATATGATAAGATTAGATTGATATTAAAATTTATTTATAAATTATTGTTATATATAAAACATGATATATTTTAATTTTAATTTTAATTGATATTTTTGTAACAAATATTATTATATAATCACAATTTAAAAAATCAAAAGAATATGAAATATATCTATAAAATAATTAAATTATTTTAAATATTTATATTTAATTTTTAAACTAAAATAATAATCTACTATAATTATAATATGCATAATATTTAAATATAACATATTATAAAATAAAATATGTATTTATTTATAATTTGGTCTGAACCGAATATAACGGATTATAAATTCTGTAAATCTAAATACAAATAAATTATATAATTTTTAAACTAAATCCAATTCAATTATAAAATTTATTTATATCATTCAATTTAAATAAATAATATTTTATCTTTAAATTTAAATAAATTAATCAAATTATTTAATTTACAAAAGAGTAAACAGCTATTATTTATTAAATATTAAATATTTAATTTTTAAAAAAATTATATTAAATTTTAAATTTTCATATATTTTAAATACCATAAATAATTTCTCCAGTAGATACGCAGGTTCAGAAAATACAGGTATGAGATTTTCAGAAGCAACCTCTGCAATTGGAATAGGGGGCACATGAAGACAAGTTAGTATTGAATAGTCAACATCACTAGACTCTTTCAACTTTTTAGTACGTACCTTTGTATAACAGAAGAAGGGCCAGCTGCATTTCACCCGTCAACATTATTAAAACTTGCGTGTACCGTTGTAAGAGGAGAAGAAGACAAATTAAGACTAGCTTCCATTGACCCGTAAACATCTTTAGACTCGTGTAAATAAGTGAAAGGAGGTGCGTTCGGTGAGACATATATTGAGCACAGTTGGGCACAGTGTCCTAACATACCACATCCATAGCAAACATCGGAGAGTCGCTTATGTGAGAAGAGAAGACACAGTATTCTGATCCGTTGTCACTGGTTTGCAAGAGCCCAACCATCAAAGGGGAAGTTAATATCAATTTCTACTTTCACCCTTAGCCGTGTTCTGTTAGAAATATCAACATCCTCCAACATTTTACTATTCTCACTCGATGCCATTTATCAATCTTCATCAATATCTGTTCGTTGGGGAAGAAAAAAAATCTAAGTCGCTTTCATTTACGCGTTACCCACCCATTTATACGGCCATTACCTTAGTTCCCCTCCCGTCATCTCCTATCTCAATGCTCTCCCTCCCTTCGCGTTTCACCCTTAACCTCCTCGGCTCCATCCCTCGCCGGTGATACCTTCAGACTCGGCCCGTGACCACCCTAATGGTTTTGAGGTGTGAAAGTGTTGTTAGTAAATTTGGATCAAATGAAATAATCATAAATTATCCTTTCTAAGATATTCATTAGCAGAATATCAAATAATAGAAAAATATAGAATATACAATACAAGAATTATAATTAAAAATTCAAATTATAGAAAAATCACCTTCGTTGTCAAAACACAATCAGAGAAAGAAATTTACTATGTGAAATTTTTTTACTCTTGATAATTTTCTCACACACCCAAAAGACAAAAACAATTACAAGTCAATAGAATTTTCACACAAAATTCTCTCACTTAAAAACTTTTCGTATAGTTTTTTCTTTATTTTTAGGATGATTAATAATAAAACCATATTTATAGCCTTTAAGTTACCATTTTATATGCCAAACATTTCTTCATTCAATAAAATTAGGTAACTTAATATTTTTATTCTTTATTCAAACAAATTTAGACACCTTCATCTTTGAAAATATGGTAAGTCATCTTTCATAATTTTTCTTCTAAATTAAACACCTCTTATTTTGACTAACAAACCTAATCTTATTTTTAATCAATCACAACAATCTCCACCTTGATTAAAAATAAACATAGTTACCACTACAACACTGTCTACTCCAACAATCATAATACTTTACACCGAGAATTATCATACTCCATCATAAATAGTACACCCACTTAGAATTAATCACCAATTCTAAGAATTTCACATCAGTTCATGTCGAAAAAAAAACTTGCTAAAATTTATGGTGCAACTCTCACACTTGGTTTTCCCCAGGGTTCATTAGCCATCGACATCATTTCCACCACACACCTTGCATCTATACCAAGCTAATACCCATGTGCAAACTTGTGGACCCGCTACCAGTAACACACCCTCTTTCATGGCAATATTTAGAGACTAGCGGCATGTCATGAGGATGTACACACTCTTTTCAAAGAAATCACTATAGTCTTTGAAAACAAACATACTATTATCGTCATCGTCGATATTTGAGCTTCTTGTCGAATCAGCTCCACCCTTCGAACAATTTCTTTTGAGGTGCCCAGATTGTTCACATCTCCAGCATACTATCTTCTTTTTCATGAAATTGTTTTTTCTTTCGGTTGTCAGCTACCAATGCTGAGTTTTTAGGCGAAACATTTCTTCCACCACTCAGTCTTTTTTCTTCAGAAAATAGCTTGTTAGTAATTTCTGAAAAAATTATTTTCTCCTTTCCATGAATCAAGATAGGTTTCATGTGATCATAAGAAGATGAAGGAGACCAGATGAGCCTTAAGGCTATATCTTCATCATCAAGTTTAACTCCAATGGTTTCCAATTCAGAGACAATACCATTGAGAACACTGAGATGGATAAACATAATTATTCTTTCATTCATATGCAAAGTATGAAACTGCTCTTTCAAATAAACACGATTTGAAACGCCTTTTGTTTGATACAATTTTTCAAGCTTTTCTCAGAGTTCTTTGGCCATAGATATTCCATGCACATTTGCAAGAATATTTTTGGCCAAACAAAGCCGAATTGCACTTGTAGCTCTTAGATCAAGATCTTCCTAATCTCCATCACTTATGTTGGTTTTACTAGACTCAATACCAGTAACATGGGCTGGTTTCCCCTTTAACGCCTTGTGTAACTCGTATTGGATCAACAAATATTTAACTTGTACTTGCCACAAGCCAAAATTGATTATCCCATCAAATTTTTTAATGTCAATCTTGACTCTTGACATTTCTCCTTCTTTCTTTGAAATTGGCTTTGATACTAGTTGTTAGGAAATTCGGATCAAATGATATAATCACAAATTCCTCCTCTCAAGATCCTCCTTAGCAAAATATCAAATAACAGAGAAATATAGAATACACAACACAAGAATTATAATGAAAACTCTAAATTGAAGAAAAACCACTTTTGTTGTCAAAAGACAACCAGAGAAAGAAATTTACTATGTGGAACATTGTTACAATCACACTCTCAATAATTTTCTCACACACCCAAAAGATAAAAATAATTACAAGCCCAAGAGAATTTTGTGATGATTAATAATGAAGAAATGAAGCCATATTTATAGCCTTCAATTCTTATTTCATATGCAAAACATTTCTTCGTTCAATAAAATTAGGTTACCTAATTTTTCTATTATTTATTCAAACAAGGTTATGAACCTCTATGTTTAACAATATGGTAAACCACCTTATATGAGTTTTCTTTTAAATTAAACATCTTATATTCTAGCTAACAAACCTAATATTATTTTTAATCACCAACAGAAAGCGTCGTAGTATTCAATTCATAAACATATTTACTATTTACTAATTATTGAAAATAGTGTTATATAAATTAAATTATTAATTAGATATAGATTTATTAAAAAATTTAATTTAGATATAATATATAAATTATCATATGTATTAACTTGAAGTTTTTTTAAGGTGTTTTTAAAAAGGCATTTTTAAATACTTTTGTTTCGTTAACTTTTGTTGTTGTTGAAAAAGTGATAATTAATAGGACCAGTTTCATAATTAGCTTCTAACTTCTCACATTTGGGTGGTAAATCACATCAGCTAATAAATTGTATAAATTAATCGAATAGATGTACGGTGGTTGTATATATGATTGAAATATGATATTTATATAGTATTTATTTATTTATCATTTGAAATATATTATTTTAAATAAAAAATATTTATTAAATTTATTTACATCTTGTCATTATTTTTGTGTCTAATTATCACCTAATAAAATAAAATAAAAAGAATAATATGTATGATCTACTAATTTGTCATTAAATTAAATTTATTTATATGTAAAGCATAATACAAACCACACTCAATCTTTGTATTTGTATTATAAAACAAATATAATGAAAATATTATCTAAATAATCACTATCAAACCTAAAATAAGATAAACTTAGTTATATTATTTATTTCTAGTTTTATTCTAGTAACTCTAAAATAAGACTATCTTAAAGATATTCTTCTATGCATAGATAATAGTACTTTAGCTTACAAACAAAAAAAAAACTATTCTCAAAATATTAATAGTAAAAGAAAAAAGAAAAAAATAAATTTTTTTTTAATATTATTAAGTTAAGTATTTTCTAAGATGTCTTATATTAGACTCTAGTATTACCCATACAAAAAAACTCTAAATAAATGTTATTATATAATTAGAACTCTTTATTGGATGATAAGATATTATAAAATTTATGTAAGTTATGTCTACCTACTAGATAGTAGTGCTATCTTTTGGAAGAATGTTAAAAGAGTCTCTTATTATGACATCTTATACATGACGCCAAAATTCATAAGATGTTATTAGGCATATAATTGTGAAATATAGCTGCAAAATTTTGTCACATAGTTGTGTATAATAGATGATATTAAAAGGTTACTTAAGTTATTTTGTGACAATAAATTAACATACTTTATTCTATTTTGAATTATCTAGATATCAAGTTCTTAATCATTAAGGAAAAAGTTCAAAGTATACAAGTAGATATAGAATAAAATGTTTCATTTCATTTGAGGATATTTAGTTTTAATAGGAGTTTGTAATTTTAGATTTTTTTTATATATATACACTTTTAGTTATTTCAATTTTTGAGGTTATTTTAATGTAGAAATAAAGATTTTGGTTTATTTATACTTTGATTTTAGTTTGTTTAATTTATCTAAGTTTTAAAGTTAGAACATTTGGAAATAAATATATTAAGATCACATTGTATAAAATTTCCATATTACACATTCATATGATAATCTATGTAATTCAATTGTATCGATATACGTGATTATTAATGAGTCGAGTTACGACAAACATAAGAAACGATGTTTTGATCTTATATTGGTATAATTGATAGACCAGATTGGTTACAAATACATTTCGATAATGACAATAAATTTAAACTCATATGATTATTATTTTTATAATGCATAATTTTAAAGTTACACATATAACTCAAGTGAGAGATTATTGTATTCTTAATACAACATTTAACTTATAAGTGAATAATTATGTATAGTAGAATGTTATATAAAATTAAATTCATTTAAAATTAATCCAACAAATTTTAAATAATTTGGGTTTTAGTATATGTGAAAAGATATAAAATTTTATTGTATAGATAATTAATGATAATATTTATTTTAATAATAAGATAATATATATATATATATATATATATATATATATATATATATATATATATATATATTATAGTATTAGATCATACCATAAATTTGAAAGACTAGTTACTCTGTTATAGAATTAATTAATAGTTATTGATTCAAATATATTTTTATATATTTATTTTTTATTTTTAATAATAGAATGTAAATATTTTAAAATTATTTTTATATAAAGATTTCTCCTAAAGAGTAGTTTACTTATTAAATGATATTAGTGTTATAAAGCTCCTTAATTTAAGGAGCAAAACATGGAGCAAAACAATGAGCAAAACATGGAGTAATTCATGGAGCAAAACAAGGAGCTTAATTCAAGGAGCAATTTAAGGAACCATTAATTTAAGGAGTAATTCAAGGAGTGAATTTTCCTATAAATAGATGTGTAATTGTAATGAATTAATCATCCAAAGTGTTCATTCCAATTGAGAGAAAAGCTTTGTGAGAGAAAATTGAGAGTAATTTTCTTGGGTGTAATCAAGGTTGTGAGTTGTGAGTGTTGTAAACACCTTGTGTAATTTCTCCCGTTTAGTAAAAGATCATGCTTGGTCAGGAGGACGTAAGCAAGAGCTAACCTGCGTTATCAAATTTTGTGTGTTATTTTTCTATTCTTGCTTTCTCATAAATCGGCTTATCGGGAATTTGCGTTATTTCCAACAAGCGGTATCAAAGCTATTGGTGGTGCTTTTCGTCAATTTTAAGAAATAGTCAAAAACGATCAAGAGGAAGTCGGATTTTTAGTGGGAGCAATGTAGCGGATGAAGGAAGGGTGAAACTAGAGAAATTTGATGGCACGGATTTTGGGTTTTGGAAAATGCAGATAGAGGATTATCTCAGTATCAAAGAAATCTATATCAACCTCTCTTGGGGAAGAAACCGGAAACATGAAGGAAGAAGATTGGAATCTTACAGATAGACAAGCCCCTGAGTTATTCGATTGACGCTATCCCGTAATGTTGCCTTGAACGTAGCAAAGGAAAAGACCACGGGTGCTTATAGCGAGCTCTCTCCAATATGTATGGTGGCCACGCCTTCAAACAAAGTGCACTTGATGGGCGTTTGTTCAATTTGCGGATGAATGAAGGCGTCGGTAGCTCCAACATTTCAATGAACTCACACGGTCGCAACCCAAATTGAGTTCGGTGGAAATTGAGTTCGATGAAGAAGTACGAGCATTAATACTTTTATCTTCTTTACCAGGAAAGTTGGAATGCTCTGTCACGGCGCGTGATTAGCTCTTCAGAAGCGATAAGTTGAAATTTGACGATGTTCGTGATCTAGTTCTCAATGAAGAGATCCAGAGCGTAAATAGTCGAGGTGAATCGTCAACTTCTTCGCTTTGCATACGAGTCAAGAGGAAGAAATTCAGCAAAGGGAATGAACGTGGCGAACGGACTACCGAGGTAGATCGAAAGGACAAGAGGTCCCGAATCCAGGAATCCTAATAATTCCCATAGCTCGAAGACTATCGAGTGTTGGAATTGTGGAAGAATCGGGCACTACAAAAATTAGTGCAAGAGTGCCTTACCGAAGGACAAACAAGTGAAGGCGAGAGGAAAATGTTACTTCCACCTCGGGAGGAGACGATGCATTGATATGCTCTTTCGAGAAGCAAGGAAGAATCTTGGGTGTTGGGACTACGGAGCATCGTTCCATGCTACTTCACAAAGAATTCTTCGAGAAATATGTCCTCGGAAACCTTGAAAGGTATATCTTGGTGATGATCAACCATGTGCTATTATTGGCAAAGGCGTAGTGAAGATTAAGTTGAACGGATCTGTTTGGGAGCTGAATGATGTCGGGCGTATTCCCGATCTCGGAAAGGAACTTAATCTCGGTGGGGCGGTTGACCAATGAAGGCTACGCTACGATCTTCCATGGTGATGATTGGAAGATTTCAAAGTGGTGCGATGACGGTTGCTCGAGGCAAGAAAAGTGGCACCTTTTACACGTGACAACGGAGGCACGTTGTTCAATTACGGTTGAAGCAATGAAACACCAAATCTGTGGCACCGAGAGACTAGGCCATATGAGTGAGAAGGGAATGAAGATTATGCAGCTCAAAGGGAAAACTTCAGTCTACAGGTCTACGGAGATAGACATGTGCGAAGATTGCATACTTGGAAAGCAAACGAGTCGGCTTTCGGGGACAATTGAGAATCCCAAAGAAGGAAAGACTAGAGCTTATTCACTCGATGTTTGGGGACCAACGGCCCCATCTATTGGTGGGAAACACTGCTTCATTGACTTTCATTGATGATCACTCTCGGAAGGTATGGGTTTACTTTCTAAAACATAAGTCCGAAGTATTTGAGGCTTTCGAGAAGATGGAAAAGCTATGGTGGAAAATGAGACGGGTTTAAAGATCAAAAGCTTAGAACCGAAGATGGTGGTGAATATGAAGACACCCGGATTCAAAAATTTACTGCTATGAGCACGGGATCGAGGAATGGAAAGAAGCGTGCCGGGCACGCCTCAACACAATGGTGTAGGCGAGCGTATGAACCGAACGTTGACGAGAAAGAGACGAGAAGCATTCATATACGGTCGGGTCTACCGAAGCAGTTACGGGTAGAAGTAGTCAACATGGCGAGCGTTTACTTGATCAACCGAGGCCCGTCTGTTCCATTGGAGCATAGAATACCGGAGGTATGGAGCGGAAAAGAGGTGAAACTATCACATCTAAAAGTTTTTCGGTTGTGTAGCATTTGTGCATATCGGTGATCAAGGCAGGAATAAGCTTGATCCCAAATCCAAGAAATGCACGTTCATTAGCTATGGTGAGGATGAGTTTAGCTCTGCATTTGGGATGACGAAAAGAAGAAAGTTATCCGTAGCAGAGATGTGATTTTCAACGAAAGGATGATGTATAAGGACATCGCATAAAATAGATGCCAATGACTCGGAGCGGAATGAGTCGGATTTCATAGCGGATGATGTCCCGCATACTTTCGCAATAGAACCAATTGTAACAAGTCATCGGCCGTAGGAAATTGTTGGACAAAGCGGTACCTGACATTCGACACACCCAACCTCTTACTCCCGACTCACTTGTATTGAGAAGGTCTTCTCGACCTCGTGTGCCTAACGGAGATACATGAACTATATTCTTGGCCCGATGGAGGGAGCACGATGATCTTTATGGTGAAGCTTGTCGGACTCGAGATTCCAACATGGGAGCTTGTATGAAAGAAGAATTGAAATCTCTCATCTCCAACCAAACATGGGAACTAGGTGAGTTACCTATGGGAAAGAAGGCAACTTCACATGACAAATAGGTGTGTGGGGTGAAAGAGCGTGATGGTTCGAAGAGATACAAAGCCCGCCTAGTTGTGAAAAAGGTTTCAACGAAGTAAGGAGTTGACTACACGGACATTTTTTGCTCCCGTTGTGAAGCTTAATACTATCGGATCGGTATTGAGCATTGTAGCCATCGAAGATCTTCATCTTGAACAAGTTGGATGTGAAGACTGCATTCCTTCAATGGATATTTAGATGAAGAGATATACGTGTACCTGTGCCTAGAAGGTTTCTCGAGAAAGTGGGAAGAAGAACATGGTGTGCGAGACTTAAGAAGAGTTTGTATGGCACGAAACAAGCCCGAGACAATGGTACAAAAAATTTGGCATGCCGTACCTGAGGAAGGTTTCCATAAGTGCAATGCGATCATTGTTGCTACTTCAAGAGATATAGGTCCAGATTATATCATTTTACTACTTTATGTTGATGATATATTAGTAGCAGGTTCGGATATGGATGATATTAAAAGGTTAGAGCAGCAATTGTCAAAGGAATTTGACATGAAAGACTTAGGTCCGACAAAGAAGATTCTTGGAATGCAAATCACAAGAAATAAGAAGAAATGATCCTTGCATTATCTCGAGCAGAAAGACATCAATTATGTTTTGCAAAGATTCAACATGGGCGATGCCAAGCCGGTTAGCACACCCTTGGCTGGTCATTTTCGCCTATCCAAGGATCGGTCCCCCCGTACGAGAAGAGAGAGAATTCATGGCTAAGGTTCCTTATGCCTCGGCCATTGGAAGTTTGATGCACGCGATAGTGCAGCGTATAAGACCGAGACATTGGCCGTGTAGTGGGAGTTGTTAGCATTTATGTCAAATCCGGGAAAACTCATTGGGAAGCCAAGTGGATTTTGAGGTATCTACGAGGCACCGCGAAAAAGTGCTTGTACTTTAGTAAAGGAGAGATTAAAAGTACAAAGGGTACGTGAGCGTTGCACTTTGGAGGTGAAGTTGATCACCGAAGAAGCACCACCGGTTATATATTCTTGTTGGAACTACACGTTAGTTGGATGTCACAAATACGAGAAAATTGTCACTCTATCCACTACGAGGCCGAGTATGTAGCGATCGAAGCTAGTAAAGAGATGATATGGGCTTGAGGTTTGTTAATTGGTGGGATTCAAACAAGAGAAGAATGTTATAACGTAGTGATAGTCAGTGCAATATACTTGGCGAAGAATTCAGCATTTCATTCTAGAACAAAGCATATTGGACTTCGTTATCACTTCATCGATCTACTATTGGAAGATGATGTGTTAATCTTGGAGAAGATTCAAGGAAGCAAAAATCCAAAGAAATATGTTAACAAAGGTGGTAACTATTGACAAGCGAAGTTGTGCTCGACTTCGGTTAGTCAGAGAATAAAGACTAGAAAAGCTACTGCATTGATCAAGGTGTGAATACATATTGAAATAAGTCTTCAAGTGGGAGATTGTTATAAAGCTCCTTAATTTAAGGAGCAAATATGGAGCAAAACAAGGAGCAAAACATGGAGCAAAACAAGGAGCAAAACATGGAGCAATTCATGGAGCAAAATAAGGAGCTTAATTCAAGGAGCAATTTAAGGAACCATTAATTTAAGGAGTAAATCAAGGAGTGAATTTTCCTATAAATAGATGTGTAATTGTAATGAATTAATCATTCAAAGTGTTCATTCCAATTGAGAGAAAAGTTTTTGTGAGAGAAAATTGAGAGTAATTTTCTTAGGTGTAATTGGGTTGTTAGTTGTGAGTGTTGTAAACACCTTGTGTAATTTCTCCCCTTTCATTAAAAAGATCTGCAGTCCCAGGAGGCGTAAGAAGATTAGGCGAGCTAACGTTATCAAATTTTGTGTGTTATTTTTCTATTCTTGCTTTATCATAAATCTGACTTATCGAGAATTTGCGTTATTTCCCCACAATTAGCTACCTAAATTTCATTTACAACTTTTCAAGAACACCCACGAGGAAGATTTGAGAGTATCATTTAAAAGTGTTGGTCCGAGGCTAAGTCTAATAATTTCTTTGGCTTTAATATATAAGTGATTATTTATTAATTATTAACCTCAAGGCTCTCGATGTTCCAAATTGATGTTTTTCTTAAGTCTTTCTATACCTCTCTCATTCCCTTGACACTTTCTTCTGCACCATTAGATTTGAGAATCATTAATTCTACTTTTACAAGCAATATTTTTTCTACTTAATTATTTATATTTATTTTTATTCATTATTTTCTTATGAGTCATTAGCTATATATTTTTTATTTAACTTCATTTTTTTTTTATTTTCACCATAATTGATGCATATGATAAATTATAAACTTTTTAATTTAAAATTTCAATATTTACCATTGGGATCCCTAAAAAAATCTTTAGGGTTAAAATAGTCTTTTGTAACTCTTCTAGTAATTGTAAAGCAATCATAACTAACATGTCTCAAAAATAACGTCAACAACAAAAAATGATATATTACATGCAATAGAAAAATATAAAAATATAAAAATGTAAATTTATAGTTTTCAACTATTCTTATCGATTAAACGTATTTTTTCAAATTCTGTAAGAAATTTATTTTCATGCATAGCAACAATGTTAAAAATAAAACATTAAAAAAATTAATATATATACAATGACGTTAAAGTATAATTGATATATAGGAGAAAAATAATAATAGAATGATATTATATAAATGTTGGATTTATTAATTATTAACCTCGAGGCTCTCAATGTGTCCAAATTGATGTTTTATTGGTGGGCAATTTTTGAAAATTTATCTTACATATATGACTCATCTATTATCTATTTAAGTGTTTGAAAATATATCAAAAATAAATAAAGATTTAAAATTTATAAAAATTATGATATAATTTAAAGTAATTTATTAAATTAATAAAATATTTAAGTTAAATTTTATTTTATATTAAGGTTGTTCGAGATATAAGGGTTATCACGTGAGATTTGAATGTTAAATTTTATTGAAAATTATAATAGATAATATTTGTGTTAATTTAATGTTATGTTTGTAACTATAATAAATTTGATCATACATTTACAATTCTCTTATAAAAAACTATTTAATTTGAAGCTTGTTCTGAGGGTTTGTAAGGTTTAAAAGGTTTTGAGCTTCACGTGATAAATTGAGTCACTTTTTTGGTTTGAAATGAAAAACTTAAAACTTTTATGTTTCTAGGTGATTTAGGTTATAACCTCAAATGATTCGTTTTATAAAAAAACTTATAAAATCATGATTATAATGTTACGAGCAAATATTAACACTTGATTAAGATTATTTCCTTTATATTCTTAAGTCTTTCTATACCTCCTATATTCTCTTTTCATTTTCTTTTGTAACATTAAATTTGATAATTATTAAATTTTATTTTTACAAGTAATATTTTTTTATTTGATTATTTATATTTACTTTTTTTCTTCCTTTTATTTTGAGTTAATAGCTTTATCTTCTTTAATTTTAATTCAGTTTTGTGTTTTGTTTTCCCATAATTGATGCACATGATAAGCTATAAAAATTTTAAGATAAAATTTGTACATTACCCTTACTATCCTTAAAAAAAAATTGTTATAATATTCTTTTATAGCTCTCCTAGTGACTGCAAAGTAATCATAAATAAATTGTCTAAAAAATAACGTATAACAACAACAAAATGATATATTACAGACAATAGCAAAATAGAAAAATGTAAATTTATAGTTTTTAAATATTTTTATCAATTAAACTTATCTTTTTGAATTATGTAAAAAAAATAAAAAAAATAAAAAAATAAAACATTAAAAATTTGAATATATATAATGACATTAAAATATAATCGATATATATTTGAGAAAAAAATAATAAAATGATCTTATATAAAGCAAAATTATATATAAATACAAACAAATGTTCCACCTAATTATTATAAAAATATTTTAATCTTGTAACACAAGTTCAACATTGATATTTGTTAGATTTTTTTTAAATATGAATCATAAATAAAAATAATATTATTACAAGTAACAATAATTATTAAAATGAACATTTATAATCCAAAAAATATTCATACCAATTAAACATATATTCTTATATTCCATAAGAATCTATTTGCATGCGTATAAACAATGTTAAAAATAAAATATTAAAAAGTTTAATTTATATACAACAAAAATTACATTAAAATGTAATTAATAGATATGGAAAAAAATAAGAAAATGATTTGATATGAAATAATATTGTGTTAGAAATAGAAAAAATTTGTGTCACCTAATCACCCAAAAAATATTTTAATTTTGTAATACATGTTTAGTAACTATTATTATTATTTATAGCATATATAATGTCAATCCATTAATTTAGTATTTATTTAAAGTATTATTTATTAAAAATACTAAAAATTGTGTCATTTTATCTAAAGTTTTGAATTATATTTTACATTTTTTTAATTATCGTATTAATATTGAATTGTTATCATTTTATTATAAACGCTCATACATATATATATATATATATATATATATATATATATATATATATATATATATATATATATATATATATATATATATATATATAAAAGATATTTGAATATTGTAATCAACAAATAATTCACCCTTTTATCTCTCTTATTTTTTAAAAAAATTGTTTGTCTGTTTTACGTTAATATAACAAATAATTTTTAATTAACTCAAAATTAATATGTCATGGAAATCTAAGAAAATTATTAGATAAGAATAAAACTTTTTTATTTTATTTGGAACACATGTTTAATAATTATTATGTATATACTTAAAAATATGTAACACATATTTTATTACCATTATTACGTATATAGTAAATACATATTAATTAACTTAAAATTTTAATATATTGTAGAATATACTAATACCATCAATATATTTATAGACACTAATATTTCTAATATACTTAAAAATATATTTATAAGTATAGGAGTGATATATTTTGATGTTAAATAATAATTATATTATATGTTTATACATTGTATTGTTATTTTTATTTTTTTAGTTGGTAAACATTCCATAATTAAAGATAAATTTTTGAAAAATAATTGAATTTTTATCAATTAAAAATTTATTAAAAATAAATATAATAATATATTATAATTAATATAACATACTATATAATTATTATATATAATAAAATTATTAGGTTAATTAACTTTCTTAATTACATGAAATGTGTGACTGTTTATCTAAAAGGAGATAAACACAAATTTGAACATATTTTTCTTAGGTGGATTAATGTTTTTTCTTTAATGAATCAAAGAATAATAATAAAAATAATAAATCATATAAAATAAAAATCTAATTAATTTATGTCATTCCTTACAATAAATTAGAAATATGTGAATACTTAACTAATTATAATTGGATATTTAAGTCAGATTTTATTATATTTAACAAAAAATTAAATATAAGGATAACTTTATCACATGTTTTAAAAAAAAATTTAACAATACACATTTTAAGCTAGTTTATTAAACAATCCCTTAGGCCACATTAAATAAATTGGATTTTCACTATATTATTAAATAAATTGGATTTTCACTATATTATGAAAATTAGGTTGTAAAGGAAAAATATTGCAATTTGTAATAATGAGAAATTAAAATTATTTAAATAGTTAGATTTATAGTTATTGTTTAAATTTTATTAAAATACAACAAAACTTGAAATTGTGGTATTACATCCAAATGTTTTCTAATTTTGATAAGGTGCACTTTGTCACGTGCACAATATCAAGTCATTATGTATTAATAGAACTTTGTAGGTACAAAATTCAATGCAATTGAATTTATAGTTAATTGAATAGAAATAAAAACAATTAATTAATTAATTTCTTGTTTATCAAGGATAAATTTAAAAATAAAATAAAATCCTAAAACTTAGAATGTATGAGAGCCTTCTTATAAGTCATTCTATCGTTAATTTTTAAATTTTTTAAAAAAGTAAAGAAAATAACACTTTTAAAATTTATAATTAAAAAAATAATATTTTATGCATATAATATATGTATTTTTTATTTAAAAAAATTAATATATTATTTAATTTAAAACATCATGTTAAATTATGATCACTTAAATTTATTTAATATTATATATCATCTAATAGAATATTATTTAATATTAATAAATATTAATTTATTATTATAAGTTTGAAAGCTGTAGTTTTTTTATTTAATTTATGAGTCAACTATAAAATAGTTTGTTAAAAAACAATGAATGTAATTCAGTTTAATTAGGTTAACTTATTATATTACTTTTGATTTAGAATTTTTGGTAAGTTAAATTAGAGACTTATACAGGTTATTTGGATTTTTTTTAAAATTTAAAATTTCCATCCATTAAATTATACACAATTTAGGAATACCACTTCTTTTTCCCATGTATTCAATTAATAATTAGTTGTTATCGATAGTCTTACTGAAAATGGCAAATATCAAGTCGATACGACTATTTATCTTTAAATTTAGAAAGTTTCAAATTTGTTTATACACGTATCATTGGTATACTAATTTTTTTTATTACATTATATTATTTTAATCTTTTATCAATAGAGTTTCATTTAGTTTTCAAGATCCGGTTATTTAGCAATTATTGAAAAAAAATTATTTTATTATTTTAATCAATAATTATATACCATATAAAAAATATTAATAATATTTAAGTACGAATATAATGTGAAATATAATGATTTTTTATTTTTATAAAAAAATATTTAAAATAAAATTGAAACAATAATTAATATTAATAAGTATATTTTTTACTTAATTATAGTCTCAATTTTACTTACATTATAAATTTAAGGCTCTTTTTATACTTTTTAATGTATAAAAAATAAAGTTTATATATATTCCTTAAAAATATATAATTAAAAATAAATTTATAATTAAGAGTATTATGATTCACACCACATGCGTGATTGTACTCGTAAAGAGTTACTTTTTAATTTATACAAGGAACAAACTGTGAGCTGTTTGGAAGCTCTAACTCTCAAGAAAATATCGACCTCCTCAATGGCGTCCATATCTGCCATCCAGTATTTTTGTCCTCCTTCGTCTTCTTCGAATTCCACCACTTCTTCGCTCGTATCTTTCGCTAGGTTTCCGGAGAGTGACCGGAGGACTGGAGGTCATTACCGGCGTTTATTCTGCAACGCTATGGTTCAGCAGACCTCACCAGGAGCTCCTTCCACATTTGCTAAGGAAATGGAGAGGCTTTCCGCCAAAGAATCGCTTCTTCTAGCTGTGAGTAATGAGTAATTAATAAGCTATATTACGAATTCGAGTCAATCTAATTTGTGTTGCTTTCAGTTTAAGGACTCTGGGGGTTTTGAGGCTTTGGTAGCTGGAAATACTACTGATATGCAACGAATTGATGTGAATGAGAGGATTACTGGACTCGAACGTCTCAATCCCACCCCTCGTCCAACAACGTAAGTGCTTCTTTTAAGCTCATGATATTGATGTTATTTTTGGTGGATATTGGATGTTTATTGGTTTATTCAGATAATCAATCAGGTCGCCCTTCTTGGAAGGTCGGTGGAATTTTGAGTGGTTTGGGTCTGGAAGCCCCGGTCTATTTTCTGCTAAGTTCATATTTGAGTGAGTTATTTTTATTCATGTTATTTTTATATAAAAATTTACTCGAACTGATAGGGAAGTGATATTGAAAATGGAAAGTATCTGGACTATCGCAGGAGATTTCCCACAAGTTTGGCTAATTTTTCGAAAATGGATGTATATATCAAGGACGGGTATGCTAAGGTTTCTGCAAATTTGAAGTTTTTGAACATGGTAGGTTATTTTTATGTCTTCCACTGTGTTTACGTGGTTTATTCCTGATAAATGATTTCAAAGTTCTAAAATGCTGCTTCTATTAATGATTTTAATGTAGAATGGGAGGAAGAAAGAGAGAGCAGGAATTATAATACACGTTGGGGTTTAAGATAGAAGAACAATAGAGGGGGAAGATTCAATTTTCGATAGTCATTCATACATCAAGTCTACTGAGTACAACAATATGTTTCTCTATTTATAGGCATGCTCAAGGTCTATTATGATAAGGGAATGCCCAAATGAAATGAAATAACAATTTTAGTAGGGATGAAACTCCAAATTAATAAATTACTACCAGTTCTAAGTCTTAACCTTCTTACTCTCAATTAGGCAACCCTTCAAAATATAAGGCATTTTATGAAAACCTCCCACCTTATTCAACTTTTGTCCTTACACCTTAGTTGGCACTGTCATCTTTTTTGACTTTGATTGCAGCATGAATTTTCTACTCCATTGAGATTTTTTTTTCTGAATATATGTTAAAGATTGATCCTTGCAAAGTTGTGCAGCTTAGCTTTCAAAGACTGAAGCCCCTTTCACATTTTTCATACTGTTTTCTGCAGAAAACATTCTTCCTTATGAGTTGTGATTTAGTTAATACATTTAATGGGGGTGACATTAATCATAGTTAACTCTGCCTGCTCGAAACCTCAATCATGGAACTGATCAGCCCAGATGATAATGTCAAACTACTAAGTTTTTCTGCTGTAGCAGCATCAATCAGATAATTGGGCCAGATTTGTATTTATTTTTCTTTCCCATTAGCTCGATTATGTTTTTTTTTTGGAAATCATATATCTCCTCGCATTGATTTTCTTCCATCCTTATCCTTCATTGTGTAGGTTAGTTCAAGGATCCCAAAATTTAGTGAAATATTAGGGCATGTGATAAAACTTTTAATCAGTAGATGGACATGGCATGTGCATTTGTATCATTGTTTGAATGCCTCTGTATATTTTTATGTTAGGCTAGAGTAGACAGCATAACTTTGTTTTTCTCAGCATCAGTCAACTACGAAATGCAGATAGAAGTCAACTTTATTCTCTCAAGCAGACTGTCAGTGGAGGGTCCACTTCGAATGAAAGAGGAATATGTTGAAGGGATTCTTGGGATACCCACAGTTATTGAAGAAACAATACCAGAACAACTAAAAGGTGCACTTGGTCAAGCAGCAAACACAATGCAGCAACTTCCTGTTCCTATACAGGATGCATTGGCTAATGGGTTGAAAGTTTCTTTAAGTAAGTCCTTTTGATGTTGTTGTTGACCATTTAATTCATGTTATTATGAATTAGATATTGGGAGAAGGGAAAAAAGTACTACAAGTCTTACTATTATGTAATAATATGCATATTATTCTCATAATTATTGGATCAATCACATTAAGTCTTATAATTTAAGAAAGTTATTCAATTAAATCCAATTATTACCGAGGCTTTAGAATTAGACATTAGAATCAACGGAATTGACACGTGACTTGTAGCAGGCAATTGCTGTCTATTATTGTATTTGTTTATGCTGCACTTTTTTTGGATCCAAAAGGTCTCTTACCCTGTTATTTAGTGTTCTGTTCTGTGCTTGATAGTTGTTGCTTTGCATTTTCAAGCTACTGTTTCTTAGATTGTTTTTGTTGTTTAGCTATGCAAGTTTGATACTGGGCCACAAAATTTATCTGTATAGTCATTGGAATTAATCATTTTTAATTTATTCCATTAGGTCAGGGTGAAATAAAATGCTAAGATCTGAAGGTAGTTTTTTTTTTGTTTTTTTTTGGGTTAAAGCCTCTAATGCTTGTTTTGCATTAGACAGTCAGGAGTTGCCTTATGCTTTTGAAATTATAAAATCTTCCCATACAAGATAAATATGTTATTAGAAAATAGCTAAGCATACTTAAGGTCTGTATATTACTGTTGGATGATCTAGTCTCATCATGGTCAACTCTGCCTCAACATGAGTTTGCTAACAAGTGATTTTTTTCAAGTAGTGTTTCTTTTATTATCTATAACACGAGTTTAGCATGTATAGCTGGACTTAACAGTTTAAAATTGTTGGTATTGTATATGTAATAAAGAAGTTAGTATGAAACCTCACAAAATTTACTGTTCTGAAAGAACCAGTTAAGTAGTACATGATATTGCTTGAGAGAGTAATTCAATTTTCTATGGACATGATGCAGTCTTTAGTTTTCCTTGCAGGGAACCTAATCCTCACTACAAATTTATGCTCCGTGCTTACAAAGGTTTCTTGACTCCTTTAAATGTTTGCAGGTGGAACTTTCCAAAGACTCTTTATGATTTCTTACCTTGATGATCAGATACTTGTAAGTTTTTCTACAAAGTATTGCTTCCATCAAACTAATATTTATAATCAATTATTTTTCTATCAAATTAAGTAAATAAAAGGCACTGCATAATTTTTTAATAGGCTTAAAAGTTTCACCAATCAAATCATGCTTTGTATCGAATGCCTACTTCGTGCTTTGCTTTTCTCACATTAAACTTGGTCTAGATAAAATCCTGAAACAGATTTAACATTATAGACTGAAGAAAACTTTTGTCACATTTATGTGATTTAATGATATTTATTTATTTTTATTCCTTTTATTCCTAGTTAAATCTGCTTTTGTCATCAGTCATTCAACTTCCCCTGATTCCCCTTCTCTTCTTTTTTTCCCCTGCCTTTTATTGCTCCATTGTGTTCCAGTAAAGGGACCTTTTCCTGTGGGTGGAAATTGGCCATAACTCTTTTCAACTACAAACATAAAGATACTTGCCTGAATGTTGTACAAAGATTCGTTATAATTTATAATTTATAAATCTTAAATCATAATTAATTGTGCAAGTTGTACCCTAACCAATTGAAGCTGACAACTCTTTTGGAAATTTATAATTATTCATATATATAGAAGAAGATGATACATTGTACCTGAACCAAATTGTTTTTACATTGTAGCAGCCTTGACCATGTGGTTTAGTGCAATGATTATAATATGAATAATAAAAAAGTCAATACCTAATTGCTCTTTTTTAGCTTAAAGTCTTGGATTCATTATTGATTGAAAAGGTTTAAGTTGTATCCTGTTCCTGGATAATTTGGTTGCCGTCGTATTCATATTTATTAAGAATGGATATGTAAATCAAATTCTTTTATGAACTAATGAATGGTTGTGGGGGCATAATAAACAAATCTTATTTCACCTGCCATTTATTTTCACAAATTTAACATATTTTTCATTTTATTTTAAAATGACGTATTTTAGTCACATTATTACATTTGTGTACACTTTAGTCATTTTAGATCAATTTTAATGATTTTAATAACTTTTTTTCCACATTTTTTTAAATTTTTGTGACATTATTCTCTTCAAACATATACCACCTCTCAATTCGATCCAACTGAAGTTTTTACAACAAAAAAAATGAATATGAAAAAACCAAAATTGGCAATAAATGGCATAAGTGTCCAAAAATATTAGCACTAATTTTAAGAAATGTGACTAATTGTGTCCATTTTGTAAAATTTAAATGACCAAAGTGTCATGCTACTTTTCTTTCTAACTTTGCAACTTGAATAGAACATAGTTCATATCTAGTTGGAACTTGTAATTTTTAAATTGATGGTTATCAGCTTGTGTCGGAAAGGATTGCTTCTCATATGAAAGTTAATTTTATGTTGTTATGTAAAAAGTAGGAATTCACTTACAGAAAGAAGTTAAAAGCAATTAGGGTTGAAAATAGCTTCTGTTGCATTGCCAAAGGGGTTCTAGCATCTCAGGCTCTAAAAGTTTGCTTTGGTTGTCTTTTGACCCAGATAATAAGAGACATTGCCGGAGTTCCTGAGGTTCTTACAAGGTTGGATTCACCTTCTTCTCCTCTGGAAGAATCGATCATGGAATATGAAAGCTGACTTTTCAGACAGAACACAGATCCTCTCTCTCCCCTTTCCCCCCCAAAAAGAAGCTCAATTGTTTTTTCCCATGTCCCTGACCTCCCATTATTTTGAATGTTTTTTTTTTCAATAAGAAACACTTATTTTGTTGCTCATATTTCTTTGAAACTTTATATTTGTAAATCCACCAAAACGACCGAAGTCGGAAATAATGAATGTGGTACATGGATCCTAAGAAGTTGATCTTTATCAAGAAGCAAATAGTATCTTGACGTACTTTATATTGTGGTCATATTTGACTGTGCATTAGCCACTTAATATGCAATTTGTATTATTTTGCTTCTTTCATGAATTTGCAGTGTTATTGGGTAAGAACTGGACGAAGAAAACAAAGTCGATGTATGCCAAGTGTGAAAGCCATTGACTAAGATTGCCATGCGGGTTGACTTAAATGTGTCCTAGTTGTCATGCTGATTGAAGGCTCAGCCACCTCATCTCAAGCCTGGCTTTTACTTAACTAGAGAACTGTATTTACTTTAATGTATTTTGAACTTAGTTTTTATTGTGAGTTTTTTTTTTTGGGGGGTTCGGAAGGACAATTTTTCTTATGTGATGGATAGTATTAAAGAATTCTTTTACCATCTTGTTTGGGAGCCAATAGTTTTATAAAATGTTATTAATGGAAAAAAATGTAAATGAAATAACTGATTGAATTGAATTGGGTCTATCAAACTAAGAAATATTGAGAATTCTTGATTGTCTTAATATTTTTCTCAATTCAAAAATCTAGGATTTAAATTGATGTCATTTCATTAATTCCTCTTAAATTGCATTGATTTATCTTAAAATTTTCATTTCAATTAGAATTTGGTTATTTACCATGTACGAGGATTCTTGCTAAGCATCCACGATTGAATAATTGAAGCGTCCAATTTATAATTGACGAATTCGTAGGTTCAATACCTATTGGATGCACGTTAATGGGACATTCCAACAAGTTTATTGGAGTTGGTTTTGTATCAATGAAATCTTAACATCTATATATAACGAGTTGGTGTGGTATATTCATATCATAACATATGAACACTAAGAACTAGCATTTTTATTTAGACTCGAACTTATAAGGAAGAAAATTGATGGATGAAATCAAATATGTAATATTTACAAACAAAATTATTCAATTATTGGAGAAAATCAATATACTTCTAATGCAATTATTGGAGAAAATTAATATACTTTTAATGTCGATCAGGTTCAGTTAGGACATAAATAAAGTATTGAATCAAACTCTTCTTTGGTGTCAAGGTAATGGTTATGAATAGTAATTGACTTTCGGGAAAAGGTAGATGAATGAGACCTATTATAAGTGCATTACAAACGTATGATCATTACGCTTTAATCGGGTTATTTTATTTCACCAACTTAAATTAAAATACTTAATAACATAACGATACATTTATATAAAACTTCTACCCCAAGCACACGCAAAGGAGCCGTAGATAGTCAAATGAAAAAAAATCCACAAAATAATTTGATCTATGGACAATATCGTTGTGGTAAAGATCATAATGCCAGAGTAATCATTACTACATGGCATAATGGGGAAGGTTATAAGAATTTATATCGTAAAATCGATTCTCGACGAAATGAAAAAGACATATATAGTAGAATCATAACTATAGAATACAACCCTAATCTAAATGCATACATTTGTCTTATACACTATAGGGATGGTGAGAAAAGATATATTTTACATCCCAGAAGGGCTATAATTAGAGATACCATTATTTTTGATAAATAAGTTCCTATAAAAATGGGAAATACATTACCTTTGAATGCGGTTTGAACTATTGATTTATGTAATTGGAAGTAACGAATTAGGTTTAAGACGAAACCTAGAAATCGATCACTCATCCAATTTGAGTACCTCTACAGGATAGACTTCAACAGAAAACTGAAGAGTAACGACAACAAGTGATTGAGTTCAATAGTACCTCATATAAAATTATTAACTCTAAAGATATAATAATATAGAGAAGAAAAAATTGTTTCAAGCACTGACAAAACCAGAAGCACCCTTTCTTTCAAAGATAGAAGGATGAGTTATTCACATTTCATTTGATGGTTAGAGAAGAATTGAAAGCTAAGTAGTGGTAATTCTAAGGATTCCTTGTGAGAAAAATGGAAATGTTTCCTACATTATCCATAATATGTGGAAGTATTAACGTAATTTTATAGTCATTCGGTCTGAATGTTACATGAAGAACATAAGCAAGATGAAAGAACGGAAAGTCCTAGGATGTAGAAGATCATAACATGAGTTATTCGGCAGATTTTGATTCCTAATTATGTGATCTATGTAAGAAATCAATTCTACAATATATAAGATTCATTTATATAGATATCATATCTACTTTAATGTATTTTGAGCTTTTTTACTAGGGTTTGAAAGGATATAATTTTTCTAATGTAATGGATAATATTAAAGAATTCTTCAACCATCTTGTTTGGGACATATTTGATTGAATTGGGTTTTTTTATATTAGTTGCTTATATTATTTCTCAAGTTAAGAGATGACCTCATTTGTTGTTGTAGACTTTCATCGTGAAATGTAATATGACACATAAATGTGTACATATTTTATATTAGAATATTCACGTTTTAAGACTAACTCTACATTGAAAAATTGCATTTGTTGTTGTAGACTTTTTTTGTGAAATGTTAACAAACATATAAACGTGTAGATATTTTTAATGATTCACGTTTTAAAACCACCTCTATATCGAAAAAATGCATGATTGAATGCTTTTATGAATTTCATCAAATTTTTGGATTTCATATAGGTTGATTTTCGTTTTTCATTTTTCTAATAAAAAGGATATGTAAATATTAATTATACCTTTAAAGAAATTTTATAATAATACACCTTAGATACAACTTTTCTTTCACAATTCTAATTGTATAAAAGAGACAAATTTATGTGAATATATCTATATATCCATCAAATTCATTTTTTTTATAATTTTTATGCCACCCGTATATGTCATTACAAAGTTCATAGTTTTGTTTTTGTCTATAAGTGTGGCGTGTAGGTGGCTTCATGAGTACAATTGTGCAATGTTTTTGTATATAATACTTAATAAAACATTAATTATAAAATGAATAATAGCCAAATTACTAATTATAAGTACTAAAAGTGTATATATATGAGTTGATTTAGGTTTACACTAAAATCAGAATCAACCAATAGTATCGGTTATTGAAAAATAATAATCAACTCAAAAATGAATTTGAAAAATCAATCAAATCCGAACCAATTTTATTGGGTTGGTTTGGGTGGTTTAAGGAAATATTTTTCCTTTTTTCTAATGGATTTTTTTATTAATATTTTTTTAACTCTTTTTTATAATTTATAATGTTTTTAATATTAATTTTATTATAATTATTAAATTTAATGATTTAAATTTTAATTACTTACATAATATCATTATTCATATCAATCATAAAATAAAAAAAAGATTTAAAGGTAAGGTAAATAGAAAATAATGAATAACAATGACTTACCCGAATTTTTTTACTAATTTTCCCATTTAAGTCATCCATAATGTAGTTCATATTATACAAACTTTAAGGTAAAAATATGGAAGACAATATAGTTATAAAATTATAATAGATAAATAATCAAATAATATAGAATTAATGTTAGATAAGAAGAAAAAGAAAAGAGAGTATCTTATCTAAAAGTTCTTGCATGAACTCCGTTTAAACATCCAAACTCTAATGATAAAAATAAGTAAAACTTATTTATCTCATACTAACAAATTATAAGATAAAATTTAATTCAAAAATATTATTTAATATAAAAAAAAGATTATCCTCTTAGATGGAATTAGAAACATAATAATAAACAATAAAGTAAGATATAGAAATTTAAATATTAGGTATACACTATCTACTACAAAATGAAGAATGAAAATAAAATACTTAAATTATTCATAAAAGATCATATATGAAACAAAATTTCAACCATGTTCGAAGCTCTTATCTTAAAACACAATATATCTTCTAATATATTCATAAAATATAAATATTAAAATGAAGTATGAAACTTCTAACTCAAACCAATGATATCGTTAATGAATTCTTAAGGTATGTTATTTATCTAACATATCTACGGATTAAATAAATTAAATTACAATGATTGATTTAAATATGTATTATTTATTATACTTATCCAATTCAAGCGGCTCAAATATATTCATTTTATCTATATATTGGGAAAAATCTTTATCTATTGTAATTTGAAGATCATTCATTTTTGTAAGTATTTAACTATGAGAGCAACTTCGGGCCTATACTATTTTAGGGTATAAAGAACTTCTATATGGATCAATTAAACGTACTTCAGTACTAAAGGCTGATTCAGATGCAATTGTGGAGGCCAGTACTACTAAGACATCTTGTATAATTTTAAAAATGATAGGATAGCTTATAGGATTTGATCTCCATCACAATAAAATGTCCAAACCAACAATGGTAGGATTACAACCAAATACCTTTTTGTCTCATACTTTTATTCCAAATAATTATCATCTTACAATTGTTGTAAATATAACAATTGACTAACACTCAAGATTGGTGCATCCTTTTCCTTCTCAATTTTTTTGTTATTATAGATTGTGATGATTGGATACTACTTGAAGATAACACATTATTTTTCTTCCCTTCACCAGTATTTTAAGTTTTAAACAACTTATCAAAAGCAACCTTCGTCCTATTAACTAGTCTTTTAGAAATATGGCTCAAATATAAACATTTGAATATGAATTCCAAGTACTTCAATTTATACTTTGGATCAAACGCTATTGCGATAAATAAAAATTTATTCATCTTATCCACATCACCCCAATACTTGTTGAATTTCGCTTTCATGCTTTCAGTCCACTTTTTGAAAGTTTCATCTTCTCTTTCCTTGCATTCACCGATACAAAGTTGAATAGCATGGAACTCATGGGCATAACTGTTAGTGGTAATATACAATGAACCACTAAAGTTGATAATTGTAGTATAAAAATTATGCAAAAATTCAATAAAAATATATACAACCTTCTAATCTTTTAGTAGGGGCGACCCTACAATATGATCATCAAAATAATTAAGAAACTCGTTATCATACATATGCAATCAATCAAGTTATTTTTGAAATTTAAAAACAGTATTCAACATAAGGTAGGTAGATTTTCATCTTGTTTGGACATCCAAAGAGACAAGTCCTTTGGTTTCAATTCCTTCATATTTCACACACTTTTTGAATTTTTGTAATCTTGAAGGAGAAGATCTAACATACTTGCCTTCATTGTGAATACTCTCAATTGACCTCTTTTAAACCGTCCTTTATTATTAAACCGTCCAATTGTGAATACTCTTAATTGGACTGATTTATGCTAGGTCAATTTCTATACATAAAGAACGGACTACGTTCAAGAGGAAAGAATTGTATCCTCTGGTGACTCAGTTTGTACTCCTTGAATCAAACTCAATAGTTATTAGCTTTCTAAAGCCATTGGTTTATGCTAGCAACCGGAACAAGTTAAAGTTTATTGAGCCTCAATTGACTTATGGGATGATTGGTGAAAAGTTTAAGATGATGACTTGTTAATAATGTCAGATGTTGATGAAATTCCTAGTGACCACATGATTAATCTATTAAGGTGGTGTGATAATATTCTATCTATTGTTCATCTCATGTTGAAGAACTACTTGTAATATTTTAAATTTTATGTTGATGACCAAAAACAGCAGTGTAGTGTTCCTTACTTGAGTCGGGTTAGCAGTTCTCATTCCTAGCTAGTTTCTTACAGTTTCTGGTTACTTTAGAGGGTTGTTTCCTTTAGTACTTCTTCAGTACCTCGATCGGCGGCCTTCATTGCCTCTTCCATTATATTTATCTCTAGCATGAAAATGGCTAGTTGTTTCTTCACCTCCTAGGATACGAGACACTAGTAGATATCATTTGTCACCTTATTTCTAGAATTTTTTATATAAAAAAAGATGAGCTAGATTCTCACAACTGATTCACAACTTGTGTTTGTGGTGGCTAGGTTCGTATTTTGTGTCTGCTGGTGGAAGTAATTGTTCTTGTACACTAGCTGCTAGACCTGCTTTTGTTGCCTATCATTTTTTGGCCTATATGTTTGTAACTATGATACGTGACGGAGTGGATGCATCCAAGAAAAAAACAAGGTGGTGGTTTTAATGGTGAAAGGGATCGAACAAAGAGAACGGATGCCATTGGAATCATTACTATTTTACATGGTTGCATTAGTATGACAACATTTGCATGCCACCTTGTAGGTTTAGAACTTTCAAGAGTTTTTGCAATCCTAAAAGATAGGCCTTCATGGTTACATAATTGTCGAGCTATGGACTTTCTAAACGTGTTGTCCAATAGAAATGGTAGAACCATTGAATTGCTTTACATGCATCTCTATGCATCTTCTAATTTGGCACCAGATCATGATTTTTGGTTGCTACGCTACACCTGTTATGGAAGATAGTAGTCTTGTGTCTGTGAAAGATCACTAAATAACACTCAGAATGACCCAAGTATGCCATCGGTATAGAACTTTGAGAGAGCAAAAGTATTACAAAATAGGTATGCTTTTGGCCTAATGTGGTCTCTTCACACCAAGCAAACTAAAATGAGAGATCATGAACTATTGACATGAATGGATTTTAGTGACTTGGTTTAAGATGATGTGGTTTGAGCAAAGCACATTTTATGATGCATGAAGATTTGTTGATCTAGCCCTCTATTTCTTTGCATAAAATTGACTTCATACTTCAAATACAACCTGGAGAAGTGGTTTCAACATGCTTGTTTAGGTCTTTAACACTAACTATGCACATGGAAAACCCGTAAAGAAGTCACCATACTTATTCTCTATGACTTGAGGTCTTAGAGAACTAGCTCAAAGTTGAAATAGGACAATACTTTGGTCTTTGAAGACCATATTTGATGATTCCCATAAATCTTCGAACCGCAAGGGGGGCAAAACTCAAATCGAATCAACTCTAAAACAAGGTATTGCCTTTTAACTTTATTTGTGTTTATGATCATTATATTTTTTATAACATAAACATAAACATGCACAAAGGAATGTATGTAAATGTCTAGCCTATGGAAGAAAAATATGAGCTATTGAAGATTTATCGTGAAAACTTAGTGCCACTCTCTTTGTTGTAAACTAAAGTTATATTGACTACTATCTCAATATGTTGTATATCGCTCCTAACATGTACTGGTCATGCTCAAATCATTATTATTTGTATGTAATACAATTAGTGTTATCGTCATGTTTGAGTGAAGTGTGGTTTATTACATGTACTGATCATGCTCAAATCATTATTATTTGTATGAACTCTCATACTTTGAGTATTCAATTAATATTTTCAAAGTATTGATTCATTATTCATGCAAGAAAAAAATGAGCACATGTGAAGGGTAGGATTTTTTACCCTTGCATGTCACTTATCTCATGAAAAATTAATACGATGATCCCCATGTTTGGAGGAAGAAGTCTACTGAGCCTCCACTTGGGATGCGAGATATATCATATGCCTCATGATCGGAGAAAGGAGTCCATTGACCCCTCTACTTGAGATACATGATACTTCTTAAGAAAAAGTCTTGAGTTCTAAGGAGAACCTCTTCTTTAGGAACACATTTGGGGGTTGGATTCAATTTCACCCTTACATGTCTTCTGTCTCATGAAAAATTAACGTGATGACCCCCCATGTTTGGAGGAAGGAGTCCATTGACCCCCTATTTGGGATGCGAGATATGTCCTATGTCTCAAGATTGAAAGAAGAAGTCCACTAACCCCCTACTTGAGATGCATAATACGTCCTAAGAAAAAGCTTCTAGTTCACCAATGTAAATCCCTTTTTTTGAATCCGTATGTGAGGGGTTGGATATTTAACCCTTGCATGTAACATCTGCATGTGGGCTAATAATTTCTTCTGTCAAGTTTCCCCATTTCTTTCGAAAGGGATCTCATTTCACCTCACTACTTGGGTGTTAGAAGCGATATAGATATGGAAATCCATAGATTCTTCATTTAATGGGTTAGGGAATATAGGTCTTTGGTTCACCTTGGTACTTATGAAAGATGACTCTTTACGTGCTCTTTTGCTCTTTAAAAGGAAGTTGGGGTATATTAGACATCTTTATACTCTAAAGGGGTACTTTATTCCTACTATTTTGAAAATACCAAATTAAGGTGTAGTACGACACAATTAAGTCCAACTTCTCGACCTACATTTTGAAACTACAAATCACGAAACTCATCTCTCTTTCATGGTCTCAATTAAGTCGAATATCAAGCTAGGAATATTTGATAGATCAATTGAGGCTAGAGGAGAAATTTTAATAAATTCCTCGTCTACACTTGAAATTTCAGTCCTTAGAGATAAGATATTTTGACTTGTTCTTGGCATTATAGGCTACAAGTTATGGGTACCAGACATCGATCGAGTCTTCAAAAGCAACCTTTGTATAATCCATGCCTAGAAAAATAAATGGACTCAAGTCCTAAACTAGTAAGGAGCTTGCTGACACAAGATGTACTATTAGGGAGTTTCAATATTAACGTGTGACCAAAAGGGGCTTCAATGTATACCCTTCAAATGCAAGGCCATTTACCTCTTTATTCGTAAAGACTACTCAATTATTCCCATGCGACAATGGATAGGCATAGTACCATTTGCCTAGCGACCTAAGGTACATCGCTAATATAGTGAATGTAACAATTATTTAACCCACGTATACAACGACTTGGTGTTCAGAGAAGTTGAAAGGTTTAACTCTTAAAACCCATATTAATAATGAGAATATACTCTTAACAACTTGGTTATCTCGTAACTATGGGAGTTTGTGTCAGACATAACACTCATGAAAACAACCTAGTGAATCACCTTAACAACCTGAATCACCTTTGCATACAAGACCTCAGACAACATATATATAATGACATAAAGACATGTATTACGTATATAATGACCTGAGAACAACGACTTGTTTTTATATAGAACTACTTTGTACATACTCTGGTAGCATGTATGAGAGCATCAATCTATGTAACCTTGATATTTGTCTAATAGGTCCTCTATATATCTTATTAGTAAGAAAAATAAGAACTTTCTCGTTATCAACATTTTACATTTTTTTCTTCTAAAAATCATTAGAATTTTATAGCATAAAATTTTCTCTAAACAATAAGCATACCATTAATTTAATAATTCAACCGAGAGGTGAAATTTAGACAACTTAGCTAAAAGGTTTAAGTTGTTAATAATTTTGTTTAAAAATGCTTAGATTGGTAAGCAAATTGAGACCATATTAATATGCAATAAGTGATATTTATTATTAAAAAAAATAAAATTATACATACTAAAAAAATAGCAAGTTAAAACAAATTGTCAATTGAAGTTAAATATAAATCTTTTTTTTTTGTAATAATGCGTATGGTGGGAAACCCGTCTCTACAAGCTAAAGATACAGTTACTACCTTCCATATTTAAGTAACTTTTTTTTCCTTTTAATATAAATAGTACAAGGGCTAATATCTTATACATTAAATTAAATGTCTGCATATAATAAATAGCACTACTATTTATTACTAAACTACCGCAAACAAATACAGACTTGACACAATTTTATCATAAAATATTAAGTTTGCTAATTAAATTTTTGGTTTTGTATATATAGGATAAAAGTTTTGTACTGTTAATTAACTTTTTATAAATCTATAAATTAGTATCAAAATTGTATAAAGGTATATTATTAATACCTTATTCTAACAAGGATACATCAATTATATATTTTATTTCATATTTTTTAATTTATTATTTTTTTAAATATTTATTACTATTTTAAATTATTCAAATTTAATAAAATTAGATTAAATCTATTTTTTTATGATTATTTTAGACTAAATTATATTTTTTTTTTTAAAAACTTTTGATATATACCTAAAAATATAATATTTTGAAGTATCTTTTTTAAATATAAGATACCAATCCATATCTAACCCAATTTGGTATCATACTTTTGAGGGGTGTCCATAAACCAGTCCGGATCGGACTAAATCGAAAAATGGGAACGAACCAAACCGGATCGAATTGTTTTATAAATCAAATGGTTCGGTCAGGTTTGTATTAATTTTTAAATCGATCGAACCGGACCGAATCGATTTTATAATATATTAAAATTTTCATATTATTTCTCATTAAAGGTGTCCAAAAACCAAACCAAACTGAAAATCGGACCAAATTGAATAGTTTTATAAATCAAACAGTCTGATCCGGTTAAATTTTTTTCCCAAAACCGAACCGGATAGATAGAGTGATATTCTTGATTGGCTGTTGCATGTAGAGGTGAAAAATTTGTATGTAAAATCAAGTGACTTTAAAAGTTCACATTTCATTTGGAGGTGTCTTTATAATTTTATTGTAGTTAGATATTCTCTTTTGCAGCATCCTTATCTTATTAATAATTGAGGTTATTTTCTGTGCTTTGGGGTTTAGAATGTCATCTGTTATGGTTCGTTTTTTAAAACTGTGGCTTATTTATTAATTATAATTGTGCTAGTATTCATGCTATTTTATCTACACTTTGCCTTGAATTTCCTTTATATATATATATATATATATAGGAATGACTTGTTTTTGGATTTTTTTCCCCTTAGATTCTCACATAACCTAATAAAGATAATTGGTTGGGTTTAATTGTAAATCAAAGTGGTGCAACGTAAATTGAATTGTGACGATGGTTCGATTTCGTTGGAACCGTACGTCGGTTACGAAACCAAACGAGTTTTTTGATGGAAGAACCTTAATAAAATATCAGGTCCTCTCACTATTAACTGCAACAATTCAGATACATCATCAATACGCAGAGAATAAGTGTAAAAAACCAATAAGAACATCAAATAGAAAATCCATTGAAAATTCCGTATAAGTGTTAATTTGATTAATGGGATGAGATATGTTTTCAATCCAATTTTGTTTTTATTGTATTTAAATTATACGTTTATATAGTTTTCTGAACGTTTCTGGATTGAATCGTGATCTTACATAATTGTTATTGTTTTTTTTTGGCAGATTTGGAAGGATGAAAATGCTGTCATTTTTACCCGAGAGATCATGTTTGACCCAGGTGTTGTCATTGATATACTTGACATTATATTTGCAAAGCTTTTTGGTTAAAATGGCAGCTGTTTTTTTTTTACCGTAGGTGCTTTAATGGTTTTTTTATGATTATAGGATATTTTATTATTATTTTTATTGTGTTTGTAATTCTTATTAGGCCTTGTTACATTTATAATACTTATTAACATTTAAATAAAAAAAATTAGCAATTTTGTAATAAAACATGACATGATAAAGTTTCTCATTGATTAAAAAAATAGATTAGGATCATCTTGTTTTTACACAAATCCGCGTGGAATTAATATGCCTCAAGCTGGAAATTACTATCAAAATCATGATTTCCATAAATGACAGATCGTGCAATGTTATATAGGAAAAATCTTACCAACACACTAAATGTTCTTTTAACAAAAAAATTTTTTTTTGAAAGAAATTAAGATTAAAAAAATGTAAACATTTGAATTTGAATTAAATGATTTATATTTTACAATTTTTTTAATTATATCTTGTAAATCTATCTATATTATTGTAAATTACGCCTCATAAATAATTTTTTTTCTAAATTTATTATTTTCTCTTAATTCTTTTTTTTAATTAAATAGGTAATAAATCCACATGTATAAATCAAGTGAGCTTGATTAGTAATACTAGGTGGGGTGATAATTTTTTTTCCTCGTGGAGCTTCAACGCATATATTTCCATGATTATGTCTAATTTTGTTTATATCAAATGGTACACTAATAATGTATATTTTCAAATATAATAATTATATAATTTGGTAAAAATAAATTTTATTTTCCGTACCATTAAATGAATCACTAATATGTTAAAAGTATTTGATTATCTTGTTTGTTTGTACATTTAAATATTTACATTGTGTCATTTATCTTAGTTATTTAAAAATAAGACTAACTATATCATTTAAAATTAAATATTCCAATCAAACAAATTAAGTAACATTTGCTAAAAGAATTTACATTGTATAAAATATATTGACATATTAGGTTAAAGGATAAAGGCCAGTATGAGTATGTTCCTTATATTTAAAGTGAATTCTAGATATGTTGTCATTTAGTGAGACAATACATGTCATTTAATTCTTATAAAAGGGTCATCAAAATTTATTTAAAAATTTTAGACTAAATTTTCGAAGAATATAATTGATATTTTTTTTACCAAAATGACAAAAATAAATATTTAAATAATTATTTTATAACTATACAATAGTTCATTTCCTGCTATTAGTTTTTTAATATTTAATTTTTATTTATATTTTTTTAAATTATAACTTATTCATTTAAAAAATATTCATGGATAATTTATTAAGATATGTTTATATGAACGATTTTGTACTATTTTATCAATAATATGATGAAATTTTATATAGTTTATATTAAAAAATAATTAATTTATTATTTACAATAATTTATAAATAAATTTTTTTCTTATAGCATTTATGATAAAAAGATGAACATGTTGTTTTGGTTATGAATAAGTAATAATCATATAAATATTTATTACATCATTTTTGGTAAAATAATTTTTTTAAAAAATACTTGTTTTATCTTTAAGAAGGACCATTTTATATTGAGTAAAAACTACGTACATTAGAATTTAGAAATAAAAAAAAGTAAAATAAAAATCTTAGGCAAAGGACACTCAATTTTTCTTAGGTATTCAAATGACCGAAATGTTTCTGCATGCAAAGCAACGCAACGCAACGCGTTCCATACATGTTTTGTACCACAAATTGACAACACTAAGTTATTCAAAATAAAATAAAATAATAATTAAAATCAAACATGCATATTGAAGAAATTGGAATTAATAAGTTCAAAGTACTAATTATAAGAGTAGTACACACACATATTATTCCAATATATAATTAATATATTGATAGAGTTATTTTTATTAATGTTTAAAAACACTTAGATATTAAATTATATAAATAAAAAAAATTAAATTATTTATATGAAAATATCTAACTTCCTTGATATATATATATATATTGGTCCATTAATTAAGGACTACAACAACAAAGCAGGTCTCCAGGAGATGTATAAATGCATTTTCCAAAATGGAATTGTCTTTTAGAACAATCTATTATACATTGATCATTTCCAAATTTTGCCGTACAAGGTGTATAGCAAAATGGGTCTACTGCTCCCTTCACTTGCTGCTCAATTTCATCTACATCCAAAATATTATATATATATATCAATTAATCACAATACGCTAATTAAAACTTTATAATAAACTATTTTTTTTTACCATATATAGCAAAACGGTACATATAAGGGGCAGAGATATAAATAAAATACAAATGGTATTGTTAAAGTCTTCGTATTATTATTATTATTATTCAACTCGTGTAACTCTTAATCTAATTTAAAAATATGTATATTTTTTACATGATAAAAAATATATATATATATATATACATGCTACTTTTGAACATGAAAAAGACATCAATATCATCAATAAATAAATAAATAAATAATAATTAACATCAAGAGATCCATGATAATATAGGTAGAGAAGAAAATTACTAGCACTAGCTTGAAGAATAAACACAGCCATGATAGCGAGAGAGATCAATAGAAACTTCTGAAAACCAGCCATTACTGATATATTTAACTAAATTTTATAATAACAGTTCGGAAAATGGGATATGTTTGAAGAAAATATTGGTTTTTATATATATAGATTTATAAAGGTGTTGGCTATCTTGTATTTCTTTAATTATATGAATATAATGATATCTCTATGATTTAATTTTGGTAACAATCTCATAATATGTATTAAAGCGATCAAATCTTTTTTATTAATTTGATGAGTTAATAACCACAACTATTGCATATAATCGATGTACACAGTGTATCGTCAAATTACTATGTTTTATCTTTCATGACATCATGTTTTACGGTATAAGTATATCTATATATATATATATATATGTGTGTATCTTTTTATCGTAGGTTTTGATGCAGAAATAAAAAATTAAAGATAATTTTAATTTAATTAATATTAAAGTTAGATTAAATAGAATTTATTTTAAAATAGATTAGTTTTATTAAAATTAAAAAGTTAAAGAATTAAATCTTAAGAAAAAAAAATTAAGAGAATAAAGTATAAAATTTAAATGACTAATAATATTATTCATCTTTTTTTTTATAAATAAGTGAAGCTTAGTACTCTAGCAAAAATAAATTATACACATGCAGTATCAATAAATTTAATTACTTAAAATCTTAAAGATTTACTTTAAATGATATTGTCATTATAGCACAGTAACACCTTAATTTGTTTTGTGAAACGTGTTAATGCAAGATTAATGATTTGATATCATATGGAAATATTATTTGAAAAAAATCTTTAATTTAGCCAAAAGATTTATTTCCATATATGAGTTTCAGATATATATTGAAGAAAATATATTTAAATATCTTAAGAATGTATTTAGTAGAAAAATGTTCCCTATAGGAGGTCACGACTGAAAGCAATTGTTTGATTTAAAATTGATGATTATTATGTATCATAAATATATCAAAATAATATTTAATTTTCTCATTATATAATTTTTTTCATAGTATGTCACTACAAGAAAAAATGCTATCTGTGACAAAAAAAAACACTAATTAAAAAAATAGTTTACCGTTAAAAGTGATTCATTCAAAGACAAAAATTGATAGGGATCTTTGGTGGTGATGTTGATCATAAATTTAACCAATAAAAATTAATAAAGATAAAAAATAGAGACAAAATTTTATCACAAAATCATTATTGATAAGAACAAACATTAAACTTGTCGTTAAAAAATATTTATCCTAAAAAAGAGAAAGAATTTAGGGAAATTCGTATCAAATTTTATGACAAAATTTTTTGTTCTCGAAAACAAAAACTATTAAGGACAAAAATTGAAAATATATTTATAACAATTTTTTTCCTTCAAATTCATAAATTTTTTGACCAAATATGGAGAAATAGTAACGTCAAAATTCTTTTCTTAAAAATTTAGAAGTTACCAAAAAAAAATGTTATAATATACATATGTGTACAAAACTTTTGACAAAGAATGTAGTTAAAACATTACTATAAGTAATTAGTGAATATTTTTTTCTTTATAAGATGTATTAAATTATTTAAAAAATAATACCAATTAATATGTAATTTTCTATAACTATGACATTTCATAATAAATTTTTTATATTTCTATATTAAATTATTATAGATTTAGTTACATGATGTAATCCTATTTCATACATGAAATTTTATTTTTAATTTTATTAAAAAAATATTTATTTTTCTTATAATGTAAATGAACATATGATTACTAATTTTATAAAAAATATAAATATCTATTTTTTTTACTTATTAGATTAAAAATAAAACCAATTGAATATATGGATTATTTATGCAACGAAGATATTATGGTCTAATTTATTAATCTACGATCAAAATATGTCATCAATGTTAATTTTATAAAAATATGGTCTAATTTATTAATCTACGATCAAAATATGTCATTAATGTTAATTTTATAAAAATAAAAAACTATTATGTATTATACTTACGTAAACTACATGTAACAAAATAGGACGATTATATGTCAATATCAGTCTTATATGTTATTTAGGATGTATATTACTTGAAATTATTTGCAAAACCTTATAGGATGTTCTTATAATTTTTTCTTTTAAGATGGTTGTTGACTTTCTTATTTATTTACATATAGGATGACTTTAAACATTATCAAATTTAACACTTTAGTCTCGTTTTATTTTAATATTACATACATTATCTTTTTTAATTTAAAAATTAGATTAAATTTTCCTTAATAATCAAAATTAACGTATCAAAAAACTTATGTTGTCATTATTTATTACTTAACTTTTAAAGTTTTACCTATTTAAATCATTATCTTTAAAATTGGGCTAAAAATTTAAAATTTAAAAGATAGTAGATGTATTGTTACAAAAAAATATTAAGAGATTAAAGTGTTAAATATGAAAAAGTTCAAGGACTAACAATATTGTTTAGCATATTTTTATTTTCATTGTTGGTCCCTAAATTTTAATAGATTTAATATTTTGATCTTTTAATTTTTTTCTCGTAATATTATATTTAATATCTTTTTAAATTTAATAATATTAGATTAAATTCAGATAATTGATTAAATATATTAAACTTTAATAATTAAGAAATTAAATAACGTAAAAAAATTAATTTTTCAACACATTAATTTTGATTTTTATATTACAATTTAATTTTTAAATTTTATATTAAGTGTTTTAAATTAAAAAATAATTAATATAATATTATAACAAAATTAAGAATTTAAAGGAGTTAAAGGGTTGTTATAATCCTATAGCTTTAACTTAATACATTTTAGTTATATAATTTTTTAAATGAGTCGAAGAATTTAATGAGATAAGTGGTTGTCTAATCTTATAATTTTAGTTTTAATATATTCTATTCTTATAATTAAAATTTTTTTAATCTAAAATGTAATTTTTTATTTTTAAATGTACAATAAATTGAGAGTATTTTTGGTATTTTAAATATTACAAAATTAAAAATGGAGAAGTAACCCCTTCAACCATCTAATCCCTAACAACCCTCCATCTTCGATCACCAAGCTAAAGACGTAACCCTTAAACTCCCCCACCGTCTTCAAACATCTCATCCAAATCCCTCACTCCTAACATGCTTTACATCCCACTCGTACATTAACTTTAATTTGTTTTTGACACAAAATCAACAAAGAACACACACACTCCCTGAATCTCCCTTCCCTCCCTTGTTTTATTTAATGAATTTTCAGTTACCAAAAATATTTTCCACACATAAGATTTTATAGATGAGCATCAATCTCATCTCATAGTACATCAACAACAAGGTCCATAAAATCGAGATGTGCGCACTACGCTTTTGTGTTTGTTTTTCTCGTTTCAAGGATGTTTTGTCTGGCACGCTCCTAACATTCCCAAGATTTTAAGGGGATGACCTCGCATCAATACTCCCCTCAAGTTGGTGCATAGATATCCGTCATGCTCCAACTTGCTGCCGAGTCATGAAAAATTGCACTTGAAACTCCTCGGGTTAAAATATCACGGCTTGATCACCGCCCGCACAAAACGGGAAGTGGAAATGGTATTCTCTTCTAGATTTTGTCGAATGAAATGTCTGCTCACTTCTACGTGCTTTGTACGATCATGTTGTACCGGATTCGAGATATGGCAATTGCCGCCATTGTCACAAAAGAAAGTCTCATTCCATCACTGGACCAAAACCAAGTTCACTTAGGATTCTCCTTAACCAAATTAGCCTCCGTAACCCTTTAGCGATGCCAATAAACTCACTTCTCGGACTAGAAAGCGGCTACCACCTTTGCTTTTACTTCTCCATGTTACCAAATTACCTCCAACGAAGGTAAAATATCCGTGGATTTTCTATCTGGATGTCTCCCCGCCAAATCAATCAGATACCCCTTCCACTCTTAAAGTGTTCATTTTTCTTGAAGAAAATTCCTCTACCCGGGAGCACCTTTAGGTACCCGAGAATTCTAAACACGGCTTCCATATGCCGCTTCACTTGGAGCATGCATGGAACCGACTTACTAAACTCACAAAGATATGCTATATCTCGGTCTAGTGATGACAAGTAAACGAGTTTGCCCACCAATCGCCGGTATCTCTCTTTATTGGGCCTGTTTTAGGCTCGAAACTCACCTAACTTAAGGTTTTGGACAACAGTGGGTATCAACTGGTTTGCAAATAAGCATTCCAGCTCGCTAGCAAATCTAGTACATATTTCCGTCTGGGACAAAGATATACCTCGCTGACCTTACCACTTCAACGCGAGAAAATATTTCACCACCCTAAGTCCTTCATTTCAAAATCTTTAGAGAGTCTCTTCTTCGTACTTTCTATCTCATCTAGATCATCACCGTGATTATCATATCGTCTACATAAATAATTAAGACAAATTTATCTTTTCACGTCTCCTTCCTCGTAAAACAAAGTAATGGCCGAATCACTTTGAGAATACCCATATTTTTTTCACAAGACTATTGCATTTTCCAAACCATGCTCTAGAGATTGTTTTAACCCATATAGTGCTTTTTCCAATTTGGTGCACTAACCGTCGAGACTCGAATGGTTGTACCCGGTGGAATCTCCATATAAATCTCCTCTTCAAGATCACCGTGAAGGAAAGCATTCTTTACATCGAATCGATGCAAAGCGCCAATCAAGATTACTGCAAGAGATAATAGAATTTCATGGTATTCAACTTAGCAACCGGTGAGAAGGTTTCCGATAATCAATACCATATGTTCAGGTAAACCCTCTAGCAACTAATCTAGCTTTATACCTGGCCGACCAACCCATTTCGGGACCATACTTTACAAGAAATACCCACTTACAAATTTCACCGTTTTTCTTCCCTTTGGTAAACTTACCAACCGCCATGTGTGATTTTCTCTAATGCCTCCATCTCCATCCTCATAAAGATCTAGCCACTGGGGATCACTCATCGCTTTCTTCAATTTTTTCCCGAACCCGAACTAAGCAAAGAGCGCCAAACCTTCAGAATCAAGTGTTCTCAAGGCTACAAACTTGCTAATCGCGTACTCTCCACTGCCTTCATCCGGCTCTGAACCGCTTAGAGGTTTGCCCCTCGTTATGCGCTCATGTAATCTATAACCCGTGTTAGAATTACGTGAATCTAGAAATTCGTAGTTCGAGGTTACCTCGTTTTCGTGAGATTGGCCGTGCGAGGTAAAGATGATCGTATCATTTGTCTCTCGTCACTTTCTCGTGCCCTGTGACGCGATGGATTAGCAAAATAAACGGTCCGGGCCAATAGCAATTAATTTCCGGGTTCGGCCCGCAAGTAGCCGGGTTCGTTCCGGATTCCCCGTGGTTTGTTCCGAACTCGAGATTCCAAGATCTATTGTGGAAAGAGTGACAGACTTTCATTCGTGAGAAATTCTCCCCCGAGAATGACACGTGTCCTTTCTAAAAACTCTCTAATTCCAGGAAAGTGACATCCATGGTAACAAATACCTTTTTTAGAAACAGATCGAGACATTTATAACTCTTTCCGATTTTGACCATATCCGAGAAATACGCATCTTTCTCGCGTACGGTTCGAGTTTAGGACCGCTGATGCTTTGTATGTGAACAAATGCAACACACCCAAATACTTTTAAGCGAGGTTAAGAGCCGATGGTAGCGATACGTACGAAGAAAGTACTTGAAGTGGAGTTTGAAAATTTAGTACATTGGATGGCATACGATTAATTAGGTATACCGCAGAAGAACCGCATTTATCCCAATAGGTTTCAGGGAACAAGTATTCTCAAGTAACATAGACCGGCTGTTTCTAAGACATGTCTCCGTTTTTCCGCTCACTACTCCGTTTGTCAGGAGCACCGACACAACTTGCTTCGTGAATTATACCTTTAGAGTTAAGAAATTCTCCAAGTATGCTATTGACAAACTCACCTCCATTGTCACTGTAATCTTAATGTTTTTATTAAATTGATTTTGCACCATGTTAAAAAAGATTTAAAGACACGTGTCACTTCATCCTTTCTTTTTAAGAACATACAACCAAGTCATCCTAGTACAATCATCAATAAATAACACAAACCATCTATTTCCAACAGATGAATTAACGGGACTAACCCCAAACATCCTAATGAACCAAATCAAAAAAGTTGTTCTTTTATCCAAACTACTCTGAAAAGACACCCGATGACTCTTGGCTTTAATACAAGTTTCACAATCAAAGTTTTCATTCTCACAACCGAAAATAAACTTGGATAAAGTTTTCTTAAATACCCGAAAGATGGATGTCCTAGTCTCTTATGCCACATCCAGAGATACGAGATCCGATTTCATTGAGGAACCTTAGAGAAAACGAGCCTTTCCAAATACCATGTCGTCCAAATGATACAATTTTCCTCTTCTAACACTACGACCAATAATCTCCTTTGTGAGAAGATCCCGAAATATACAAAACCGAGGATACATGAGAACAAACACACCTAGTTCCTCACAATCCGACTCAACAGATAATAATTTAGTTGATAGTGGAGTGGCACAAGTAAAGTATTTGATAAAGCGAGTAGGCGTTGAGCACCGAACATCTCCCGCACTCCATCACAGGATATGTTTCTCCATTGGCATTGACTATCATTGTTCTCTCCTTGGTGAGGAACTCTTTACTAGATCCTTTTCTCGAGTAGTCATATGATCGGCCGTCTCCCGAATCGATTATCCAACAAACTTATCAAGATGATAATTATTAGAAACAAGAAAACTTTTACCTTCCATCGCTTCTTTGTTCTCAACCTAGGTAAGACAGTAACCACCCCTTGAAACCGAAGCTGCAACCGGCTTGAGTCGGGCCTCAAGAATAGTCGGCCCAAGAGAGTCGACTCAACCAGAGTCAGCACTGCACCAAGACTCGCAACCATTTCGTGCCTCACCCCGCATGCGGCCAATCTCCCCGCTCTTCTTCCTTCGATCTTTCCAACCCGGCTGGTACCCAATTAACTTGAAACACTTATCTCTAGTATGTTTCCTTGGGGACAAGAAAGTGCACCCATCAGCCAGACTCCGAAGTTTGGTTTGAAATCGTGTTTCGCTCACTAAGTTTCTGGCTCATAGCATAACCACAGGTTGCCCGCTCCCTCCCCTTTGTGTAACATTACCGACCGACGTTTTTCTTCTCTACGAACCAATGCAAAGGCTTGCTCTATCAGGAAAAGGTTTTTGTTGTAAGACCATTGCCTGATAGTCCAACCTGGGCCATCTGCACCATCCAAGTTAAGGTTACACACACGGCCCTCGAACAAGAGAATCAGTGTTTTTCAATATCAACCGAGAGGTCATGTGGTTTCGGGCCTACCGGACATCTAACTCCTTCCATAACCCCGTAATTGGGTGTAATAAGCCTCAACCGGACCACCGCTTGTTTGACCTCCTGCTAACCCTTCTTTCGCCCAAAGTATTTGGGCGAGGTCATCTCCATCAAAAAGGTTGTTCTTACCGAGTCCCAAACTTCTTTCGTCGCAGTAGAAAGCGGAGAAAGTTTACTGCTACCGGATCCATGGATTCGATCATGTAGTCTTTAACCCGAGAGTCTTCCATCCCGCCACTTCCGGTAACTTCTATCAGCCAGAAGTGGTTTTAGAGTCGAACCATCGATGTAGCCAAGTTTACCCTTCCTCGACAGCCTTCATTTTTAACATCCGCGACCACAGACAAAGTTCTTCCCATCGAGTTTGATCGCCATACGAATCGAGCCCATCAGATTGGAATCACCCTCTCAGGTTGGAATAGTTGTGATAAGGTGGCGGATAAACTCTAAATGAGAACCGCCGTATTTCTCTTCTCTTTGTCGAACTTCCATCATTTCCCATTTTTTTTTAAGGACAGCTTAGTAAATCACACTTTTACCGTACTCTCCGACGGTCGGATTGACGTCTGGAAAGACAATGAGCTTGGGAATTGGGACCGGCGAGCCTCCGTCACAAAATTTCACCGATCCGATTTGGCTTGATCAAAAGTTACACCTCTTTTCGTGAAGCATGCTCAAAATGCTCAAACTGCTCAAAAATGCTCAAACTGCTCAAACTGCTCACAAATGCTCACAAATGCTCACAAATGCTATGATATAGAGAAACCAAGGGATTATAGAGAAACAGGGACCCGATTTGGCTACACTAATGCTCAAAATCGTGACCCATGCTTTGATACCATGACACAAAATCAACAAAGAACACACACACTCCCTGAATCTCCCTTCCCTCCCTTGTTTTATTTAATGAATTTTCAGTTACCAAAAATATTTTCCACACATAAGATTTTATAGATGAGCATCAATCTCATCTCGCAAGTACATCAACAATGTAAGGTCCATAAAAACTGGAGATGGTGCACTACAGCTTTTGTGTTGTTTGTTTTCTGGTTTCAAGGATGTTTTGTCTGCTGCTCCTAGAACATTCCCAGCATTTTAAGGGATGACCTACATCAATAGTTTTCTTCATAAATCAGCCATATCAATGGCTTCAAAAGATAAGGTGAACAGTGATAATGATTGTAAAGAGGAGTTTCTTTTGAGGTTTCCAAACGAAGAATGACTAATATATGGTAAGATTCCACGTTGATTCTCATTTTTTTTTTGGTTTTGGGTAGGATCTGTGCTTTTTATTTTATATATTGTTGTTGTTTTTGTCTTTGTTGAGATTTGTCATTTTTACTTGATTATAGTATAATGGGTCATATTAAATAATTTTTAAGAACATTTACTTAATTACGTGGATCCATTTTTGCTTGATTATAGTACCGTGGGTCATATTAAATAATTTTTATGAACATGTCGTGGTATCTTTTATATCTTGTAATGAATATTTTCTCTTCAATAGCCAAAAATATTTTTTTTATTACTTTTTGGAATCAATCATAAATATATTAGGAACGGTCTCTACATTAATGCCAGGGTATTTATTTTCCACTCTCATTTTTTAATTACACAATTTTATTCAAATTATATATATGGCATCATTTCATTGATTAATTTTACATATAAATCTTGTAAGTCTTACGGTGACATAAGCATATGGATCATATCTACTTGCTTACCCTATTTTTGAGCATAAACAAATATTCTTTGATTGATCCATAATTTCCTATATACATGAGACAATATATTTCTAAAATGCCTTTGTTCTGTGATTGATTTATTTTAGATTGCATATGGTGATAGCATTATCAAGACTAAGTTTGACGAAGACAAAGGCTACAAAGAAGAAAGTATCCGAGAACAAAGGAAAATTAATATATGATTAAATAATATATTCATGAAAAGAAAATACTATTTGTTTAATTTAGCATTTGTTTTAGATAGCATTATCTGTAAGATATGATTTTAATGTTTGTATAAACGAATGTTTATAATCTAATTTATACAACAAAAAAAGAAAAAATATAATAATTAAAATAAATATAATTATGAGAAGCCATGTTCTTATACAATTAGTTGCTCCCTATCATTCCATTGTTGGTTGTTTTTGGATGGTATATTGGTTACTACCAATTGAATCTTGAGTTCTTTAACGTTCTCTTTCAAGTTATAATATATGTTAATTATTCTTAAGTTGTTAAGTAAGTTTGAGAACTGTGAAAAACTTAAAAATTTGGTAAAGATATATGTTGGTTGTTCCATTGTAGAGATATAATAAGTCTTGATTATTCTAACTTGAATCTTTTCTCTTACTAGATGGCAATCGATCTCTATGTGTTTGGTTCGTTCATGAAATACTGGATTTGATACAATGTGAAGGGTTGTTTGATTGTTGCAATATAACTTGGTCGGTTGGGAGTGTTTGATACTCAAATCATCTAAAATGTATCGTAACCAGGTTAATTTGCAACATGTTGTTGCCATAGAACGGTATTCTGCTTATGCACTCGATTGTGAAACCGTATTTTGTTTCTTAGTCTTCCAAGAAATTAATGAGTTCCAAAGAAACATACAATATCTCGTGGTAGATCGTCGTGTGTCTATGCATCTAGCCTAATCTGCGTCACAGAAAGCATTTAGTTGTAATGAACTAGTTGTTGAGAAAAAAATACTTTGTCCTGGTGTGTTCTTGACATATTGTAGCACTCGTTGAGCTACTTCCAAATATGGTTGTCGTGATTTGTCCATATATTGATTGAAAATGTGCACAACATACACTAAGTCGGGTCGTGTGATGGTCAAGTATATCAATCTCCCAACAAGTCTTCAATATGATATGGGATCATTGATGAATTCCTTTTCAACCTTGCTGAGAGATAAATTCTATTCCATAGGTGAATTGGTAGATTTGGCACCAAGATAACCCATGTCCTCCAATATTTCAAGTGCGTACTTGTGTTATGACATAACAATTCCTTTCTTAGATCATGAAACTTCTATGCCCAAAAAATACTTTAATTCACCGAGATCCTTTAGCTTGAATTGTCGCATGGGATGATTCTTAGTTTCTATAATATCTTGTAGATTGTTTCCTGTTATGATTATATTGTTTACATAGACAAGAAGAGTAGAGAAGGAATTACCACGGGTTTGGACGAATAGTGAGTGATCATACTTGGATTGGTTAAAACCAACTAGCTTAAGTGTTATTGATAGCTTGATGAACCATTGTCGTGAGGCTTGTTTGAGTCCATACAAAGATTTGTGTAGTTTACATACTCATGTTTTCCCCTTTTGTCTGAATCCGGGTGGAAGAGACATGTAGACATCTTCGTGAAGATCACCATAGAGAAAGGCATTGTTGACATCGAGTTGGAAAAGATGCCAATTTTGAATAGCAACAACGGCAAGAAGGAGACGAATGATGACAAGTTTGGCTACTGGTGCAAAAGTTTCTTGGTAGTTAAAGCCTTCAATCTGACTATATCCTTTGGCCACTAATCGAGCCTTGTATCGTTCCATAGAGCCATCAGGATTATACTTTATTTTGTAGAATCATTTACAACCAACTAGTTTCTTGTTTAAAGGAAGCTATTGAAGCGTCCAAGTGCCATTAGTTTCGAGAGCATCTAGTTCTTGTTTCATGGTAAGCCTCCATTTTGGATCATTGAAAGCTTCAACAAAGGTGGTTGGTTCCCTGAGAATGGAAATAGAAGTAGCAAAGGCACGATGTGCAGGTGAAAATCGGTCATAAGTAAGTACATGAGATAAAGAATAAGAAATACATTTGTTATCGGATGATACTAAGTTAGACGAAGGGAAGGAACATAAAGGTAAGGAAGATTTTATATGATACTTGTGAAGGTAGCTAAGAACATTAGTGGAACAGTGGAGCCTATGTGTGACTGGTGTTGGGGGAGTTACATGCGGTTGAAAGTTGATGATGATGTTTGAGGTGATGAATTTTGAAGATGAAGAGTGTTTGAGTCGATTGCTATAAGGACAAATGATGTATGATGAAGTGATATATTTGGAGTGGTTGATTGGCGAATGTTATGCATGCCATCATAAATAGTATTTTCTAATAGAGTTAATAGAGTTGGAGTGTTGATAATGGAAGCAGAATAAGGAAACACATGTTCATGAAAGATAACATCATAAGAGACTAAAGTTTTGCATTTTTCCAGATTGTAGACTCTCTAACCTTTTATCCCAGATGAATACCCAATGAATATGCATCAATGTGATCTAGCATCAAACTTGGTGGGCCAATCATGATGTGTAGACATAAAGCAAAGAGAACCAAGGACATGAAGATGTTCATACCTAGGAACTTTGTGAAAAAGGATTTCAAATGGTGTTTTACCCTTGAGAACAGGTGTTAGAGTACAATTTGTGAGGTATGTAGTTGTAAGAATGAAATCTCCCTAGAATTTTTAGGAAGATTGGCTTAGAAGAGAAATGCACGAGATACATTGAAAAGATGACAGTGTTTGCATTCAACAACACCATTTTGTTGAGGGGTAGAGACACAACTGGTGTGATGCAGGATTCCTTTGGTAGCAAACAATTGGGTTATAGAAAATTCTGGTCCATTATCGCTATGAATGAAGGTGGTAAGAAATGTGCATGTATCAGATTTAGTATTTAAGAGATAGACCTATGTGCATCTTGAGTAGTCATCAACAATAGTGAAGAAATAATGTGTTCCATTAAGTGTTGGAATGTGACAGCCACCCCAAATATCAACATGAATCAGTTCAAAATGTGTTTTTTTATAGAACTTAAAGGAAATGGATTACGAGTTTGCTTAGCTAGTGGACAAATAGAACAATCACTAATGGAATAAATGATCAAGTCGTTGATGCCATAGATGAGGGTTGTTTGAAGCAGTATTTGAAACGAAGAAACATTCAACCTTTTCTGAAATAGTCAGGTAGTAGAGTCATGCTTTCTGAGTTCTCATCCCAATCATCTTCCCCGAACGTTTGTCCTGAACAAACTATAATAATGATAAAATGTAGTTTGAGTTAGTTTGGCTACTGAAACCAAGTTTAATTTGAAGGAGAGAACACACAAGACATTATGGAGTATGAGATTATTGGAGAAATGTACAGTACCAATATGTGTGACACAGGCAAGGGAATGATCAGTGCCAATATATCGATTAGTGACTGGAATGTTGGAGCTCATAAGGTTTTGGAAACAGACCACGTGATCAGTTGCTCTTGTATCAAAAATCCAACGGGTTTTTGAATGGAAAACATTCGCATATAATGTGTTACCTGAAGAAGTATTCATTTGACTTGCCATGCTACATGATTTGGCTTGATTGATAAGTGTAAGAAGCTCATGATATTGGGTTGATGTAAGGTTGTGGGATAGTGTTCTTGTGTCGGAACTGCTTTCTTGAAAGTTAGTATGGTGAGTTTTGGAGGGGAAGCCATAACTTGCATTTCTTTTATCTTGAATTGCTCTTTTCTTTTGACACATATTGATGTCATATCTCTTTAAACCACAAAAATCACATTTGAGGCACTTTCGGTAGTTTTCATAATTACGTCCATTGAGACCACAGAAATCATATTTGAGGTGATTTTGGCAATTTTCAAAATTATGACTGATATTATTGCATCGATTGCATTTGAGATGTGAGTTCCTTAGTGGGTAATTCTTGTGAAGATATTGTGGACGACTATCCCTAGCGACACAACAGCTTCCGGTATCCTTCCTATGGTTTTTGTGGAGACAACTCTCTGCTTTTAATCTTGAACAATGAGTGAGTATACTTTATTTACTGTAGGTAAAGGTTCCATGAGCAAGATTTGTCCATGTGATGATGTGTAAACCGTGTTAAGCTCCACCAGGAACTTTATGGTTCGCTGCTTTTGTTGATATTCCTGTAGTTCTCTTCCGGCATTTCCTCCACAGTGTGGAAGGGGACATAGTGCATCACGAGTATCTTATAGGCTTTTCAACTTGGTATAATATTCTCCAATGCTCACACCTTCTTGTATGCAGTCATTGGAGAATATTATACCAAGTTGAAAAGCCTATAAGATACTCGTGATGCACTATGTCCCCTTCCATATTGTGGAGGAAATGCCGGCACATAGGTGCACAATGTTAGTGTGTGAAAAGAGTTCCTTCAATTCTTTCATAGCTCATATATGATATAATTATACATGACATTTTTCGCAATTTTAGGCGATATGGTATTAAGAATCCATCCTTTGACAAGAATGTTGCAGCGAGTCCATTGTTTGATTTCTGCCTCATAGTTTATTGATAGCCTTCTGATTGTGCCGTCAATAAATCCATCTTTGTTTTTGGTGATGAGAGCCATGAGCATCGTATGACTCCAAATATGATAATTTTCATGATTTAAGGATTGAGCCACTAGAACCATGCTTGGTTGGTCTGAGTGGTGTAGATATAATAAATGGTTAGGGTCATCATACCATTTTGGTAGAGTAGGGTTGGTATTATTGTTGAGTGAAAAATTCAAAAAATGGGATAAGATTTAGTGTGTTTTAGACAATAATGATTATTTATAAAACAAATAATGAACTGAAATAGGCTTTATTTTATAGGAAATGTATCAAGGATTACAAAACCAGAAATTTCAGCCCAAGAACCGGTCGAAAAGTTGGTGAACCCGCATCTGGAGTGACTGAAATGGTGGTTGGAACACTAAACCAACTGGAAGACCAAACTGAAACAAACGATGCGTCATTTTCTTCAAAGGCCGAGCTAAATGACATGTCATTTGGGTCGTCTTCTTTAGTATAAACGCGTGGCGAGGCATGTGGAATGCCGTCGAACTCAGGCAAGGCGCGTGTGAGCGCATAGGTTATTGTATTGGCTTGAAAAAAAATTACAAATTGCTCAAAAATTTATGAAGATTATAATAGGATGAATTTGAAATTGTTTTTGTGATTCGAAATTAGTTTTGAAAAGAAACAAAATTTAAAAGGAAGAAAAAAAATTTATATGTCAATTGGTTTTTTCAGAGAACTACTTCCCGAGTTATGATATCATGTAAGAGATGATTTTATTGTATGTATAATAATTTATACAATAGAAAATGAAAAAATATAATAATTAAAATAGACACAATTATGAGAAGCCATGTTCTTGAAAAACCTATTACTCCCCACCATTCCATTGTTAGTTGTTACCGGATGGATCTTGAGTTCTTTAACGTAAGCCAAAAATTGTTTTATGGCTAACTGTTTTATGTAATTTTTTTAATAAATATAGCTAACTTGCTAGCTAAGAGATTTTCAAGTTACCATCTCTTTTATGTAACACAAAAATTCTTAAAGTTCCATGTTTATTAAATAAATTATTGCAAAGCACTTACTTCATGTATTAAGTGGGTGGATTAAAAATGAAGGCCTAAAAGTTAAATTCTTAAATCTGCTTGTTGAGCCAGAGAACAAATATGAACTTTGAAAATAGAAAACAAGGACAAATATGATGTACTTTATACCAATATTTGGTACATCTTTAATGAAGTGCTATTTATCTAGATATTCAATGAAATCCATTTTACCAAGTCAAAGAGTTCACATACAATTTAGTAGTTAGTACTACAATTTCATAACAATTTACAAAACATTGATCTATTCATACAACTTAGTATTGGATTTCAACTCTTGTTTGGTTTTCTGCATAGTTTGTAGAGCAATTAAATGGTTTAAGCCTATGAATTATACAATGTTGCTTTGTTGTGAACTATTATTGCATCAGGGTCAGGGTCTTAGTTGCAATGATCTTTACATTCAGGGTCTAAATGAACACGCTATTGAAACGTTCATTCAGATTGTTCATCCTTCATCTTCAGAATGGATTTAATCGACTTGGGATTGGCACCTTCCTCGACAATATCATTGTCAGCATTATAGCTTGATACATTAAGTACCCATCCATGCAGTATGGCTCATAGATGCACAAGACTAGGAGCTTAGCAACTTTCACATGTGAGGCAGGTAATAACAACTACCATTACATTACACACCAAATGCCAAATCCATGCTTGTACAGGATATCATTAGGAATGAATAAACCTTACTTGCTCTCCTGCAAGTAATACATCAAACATCACCACATGTTTTAACTTCTCAGAAACTCACTTAAAGAAAACAGTGGAGGTCCATCATGCAAAATCACATGTTGAAAATGAGCCAAAGGGTACTATTATCTAGTCTTATTTTGCATGATAAGTACACCGACTTGTAGTGTACATGTTACCTTGCCCGTCTCTTGACTTAAGGACTGTCTAACTATTGTTTGTTGAATCAGCCTTTCCATTGATGTATGGCTGGGCAGATTCGCATGCATTGAAATTTTTCTTGACCAAAACAAAAATATAGTTATTTGGACTGAATCATTACTGGTATAACATTAATTTATAGGCATATTAAGTTCCCTAACATCAGAAATTGGGACCCTTTTTAGCATAAAAGCTTTGACATGAATGAACTTAAGTACTTATTAAGTAGCTCGCAGCTCACAACAGTTCAGAAACAACCTAAGCATAATCGATAAAATATCTCGAAATGAAGAGAATGGATAAAGAGCATACAGGAAACGAGAGAGAAAACCAAATACCTCGTTATCAAGATCATATTGTTTGAAGGTTCCAACTCTCCATTTATGAGATGTCAAACTAGCACTTAATTTTTCTGCTAATTTACGAGTGGGTTAGTGTAGTTGAAGAAGGGTCGAAGAAAGGGGTTTAGGGATTAGATGGTCGAAGAAGGGGGTTAAGAGATTATATGTTGAAAGAAGGTGGGGGTTTAGGGGTTACGCTCGATGGTCGAAGAAGGTGGGGGGTTTGTGGGTTAGATGTTCGAATAAGGCAGAGGGGGTTTAGGGGTTACGCTTGGTCGAAGAAGGTGAGGGGGTTTGGGGGTTAGATAGTCGAAGGGTCGAGTCTCCTCACGTCGAGTCTCCATCGCCTTTCAGCATCGTCTAGATCTCCCGCGGATACCGTTGTATCTCCGCCATCTGGTAATATTCTGTTACCCAGTCTAACCCTTAGCTACCTGTTATGTTCTGTTATGTTATGCTGCCATATTGTTTTACAGGTTTTGTGTCTTGGCTGTTTATCTTTGAAATTCATCTTGATATTTTTTTATCCTTACTTCATTCACCATTCACATGTGTACATAGCTTTGGACCATTCCCTGCACTTCTAACTAAATCCATGAATTACTGTCCGATGATGTTCATAATGCTTTTGATATAAATTGGTAGTTTTCATATCAAGTACCAGTTTAGCATATGTGTGTATAATATATATTGGTATGGTTCTCTTGGCATTTTTCTTGGTGGCTTTGCATGGTGACCCCTTGGTTTTAATCTTTCTTTATATCATCCACAGCTAGAATATATTATTTTCTACATTTTGGCTCTGAAATTAGAGTGATGAAATCTAGTGAGTTGTGTATCTGGATTTGATATACCAGGTATCAAGGTCCTCCTTTTATATGTGTTATTTTATTTTAAAAATAATGTTGTTCGCTGTGATAGTTGCTGCTTGTGTTTCAAAACTTCGACCAATTGTAAAAAAATAAAAATGGGAATACATCAGGGAAGGAGAATATTTATAGATGGTGATCTCAATATTGGACCTACTTCTTTGGGTCATTGTGAAGCAGGACTCAATTTTGAGAACAATGACTAAGCTTCATTCCCAATTACTATGCAGTAGGAATGTGTGTTCATAGTTATTTATTTTACCTCTTGCATCTATTGTTTGATGTGTTGTTCTAACAGGAGAGAGCAATTCCTAATATTGTGATGTAAAACTTTAGTCCAGGTTCAGAAGGTGGTTTAGATCTATTCTTGTTAGATCTGGAGGTCCCTTCTATGATGTTTTTAGAGCAAAACACTCTGATACACTATAGTATCATCTGTTGTAGTGTGAGGGAAGGTTGAAGGCATTCTATACACTCTTGGAATTATAAAGGTATGTAATCTTTCAAATACTTAGACTCTTTACTTATGGAGAATTAGATGGAGAATTAGATGATTAAGAAAGCTATGAAACTTAATAAGCTTTATCATTTTGAGATCTAGAAGAAGAAGAAGCAATGAAGATGAACTTAACCTTAGTAAGCTTAACTATGAAAACCCCTTGCTGTCTCATTTCCTAACTCAATGCCAATCGTCGTTCATCGCTCTTAGCTTATGGACTCCCTACCCAGTTGTTGTTCCCAGTCGCTGTTCTTCATCGGTTCATCCCCTCTCAAGTCTCACTCTCACTCAGCACTATTTCTTTGTTGGTGTGAATTTTCTCTCAACTTTCAAGCGATTCCATTTCTCAACCTGACGTTAACTTTGTCTCATTTCCCAGCCCGATGCCAACCGCTTTTCATCGTTCCCCCTTTACATATGTTCGTTTCTGATCTAGTGATGAGCTATTACTCTTCGACTTTTTTGGGTTATATAATAGTTAGGATGCTCTGGCTTTCTATCTATTATATAGATCGAGTTAGTTGGTATCGTGTTGTTTCTATTAGGTTTCTTAGTTTTGTTTTCTATAATTTTTTGTTGTTTTATTTTTTCGTTTGATTCTAATTTGTGTTCATCTAATAGAATCATTTGTTATTTGATGCGTTATGGATTTTGAAAGATGTTCTGTTTTCTCTTTAAATTTATGTCATGGTTGGGTTTTTTTTCCTTATTATCGATTTGTAGAGATAATACTACTGCTGGATTGGATATTTGCATCAATATTTTAATTGAGTTTCCCCTTTATTAATACAAAGGTAGAATTAACAATTTTAGTTTTTCTATAAACTTTGTATCGGTGATAGTTTTTTGTGGCCTCCTTTACATCTAATTCACTGGCATGGTGATAATATTTGGATTAAGTTCTCCCCCGTCCCCTAAAAACAAACACCAAACTTTCTTCGTTTGTTTCTTAGTTTGTTCTTGTCCATGCTAATTTGAATTATTGGTTTATTTTTGTGATTTAAGTTTTATTTTTTTTAAATCTCAGTGAGCTCTTGAATTTCCTTAATTTATTTCAATAGAAGCAACAGATTTGCTACAGAAATTATCAATAGATTCTCAAGCAAAGTCACTCGAAAATCCTGAACTTACGAAAAAGGTTTGTTATTTAAAGATTATGCCTATATCTCTTCTACTGAGTCTCTGAATAGAAGTTTCATAGGTCAATTATGCAAGAATTTTTAGGAGTAAGTTTTAGGGTGCTTAAAATAATTATAATTCCTTGAAGCTTTTATAAAACAATAAATAAGCTTGTATCTGACCCTGTTATTGACTGTATTTCTTTGCAGCCATCTTCCAACCAGTATGCGTATATGTTAATATTGTTAATGGATATGTTAATATTGTTAATGGTCATATTACATCTTCTAATCGGTCTATGACCCAATTGCTAATGGATTTTGCAGATACATCAATGTGCTATGGCCCAATGGATATACATCCTATTATTATAGAGGTAATAGCCATGTAAATTTTGCTACAATATTCATTTAATTTTTTGTTTAGAAGATTGAGTTGTTTTTGAAATCAGAAGTATATGTATGATTCTGGATAGTGGAAGCACTATTTTTTTGCATTTGTTAATATTATATTTTCTTAAAAGTTTTGTATTTTCCTCTTAGCAGGATATGATTGTTCAGGAAATGAATGGGATAATTACTCGAGATATTTGAATCCGGATGGAGTAGAGATGACTTATGTAAGCTATATTTTTTTTATGTTGTGATTTATGACTACCAACCTGTTTCATTTCTGATATTGTAAGTGTAGAAACTCAATATGTAAAATTCTAGTTAAATTTTTTCATTACAGGGTGTTTACGGGGATAATGGGTCTCTTATGTATCCCCATGGTTATGGGTTTGCTCCTTATGATCCATATTCTCCAACAGTTTCCCCAGTACCCATTATGGGAAATTTGGAAGTAGCATATGGTTTTCCCTAGTTTCTTTAATCTTAAGATATCTCTCATATATATATACATTAAATTATTAATATTACCTACTGTGATATCGGGAAAACAACATATGAGATCACGTTAGAGATAACCAATATATTTTTAAAAAAATGAATATAGTGAAATGAATATAGTGATGGTATTTCAGGATATTTTAGATTTGATTAGGGATGTTTTTTTTTTTTTGGTGCAAGAAAATCTCTAAGATTAAAGAAGAATTTGGTGAAAGCAGACAAAAAAAAAATCAGTTATTGGTAGGATGGCAAATGCACTCTGAAAACATTAACATTATTTCAACTTGGTCATGGAGGAGTGAATCAAAGAAAGCAACATGCTTAAAGACTAATTTGCTATAGGAGGAGCATGAGCAACTCCACTGCCTCAACTGCCCAACCAACATAGGATTTAATCATTGAGACCATTACAACTATCTTTAACCTCTGAAAGTACTCCACCTTCACATCATCTCAATCCGTACATTTCCCAATTGACCCAACCTCTCTTCCTTTCAATCCTATCCTCTAAAACCCTACCTCATCGGATTGACACTCCTCTTCTACAAATTGTGTCATTCTCACACCCCATCTCTCACAAACTCCACAGCCTATTTTAACTCTGGTTCATCGTCTCCTCACCAAGAACAAGTTCGCTGATGCTAAGTCTCTCTTTTTGTCTCTTTCATTGCCTCTGATTGTCAAAATTATCTTCACAAGATCCTCCTCAACCCTTCAGAACTCTTCTGGACACTTCTATTGGTGCCTACGTCCAAACTGGTAAACCCCAACTTGCTGATCAGGTTTTTTACAAAATGAAGCGAATGAATTATGCTCCCAATTTGCTCACCTGCATTACTCTTATCAATGTGCCAATAAGCTACCCTTCTACACGTTCAATTTCAATGTCAAAAGGTATATTTAAGGATTTGATTAAATTAGGAGTTTCCCCAAATACGAATACTTTCAATATTTTGATAACTGGGTATTGTGCTGAGCATAAATATAAGGAAGCTTTTGAGGTTTTGAGTATGATGAGTGAGTTTGGATGTTTGCCTGATAATGTGAGTTATAATACCATATTGAATGGATTTTGTAAGAAGGGTCAGTTGTTCGAAATTTGCTATTGGACATGAAGAACAGGGGACTCTTACCAAATAGGAGCACTTAGTATTTTGGTTTCTGGGTATTGCAAGTTGGGGTGGTTGAAAGAAGCTGCTAAAGTGATTGAACTGATGACAAAGAATAATTTTTGCCAGATGTTTGGATGTACAGCATGTTGATGAGTGGATTATGTAAAGAAGGTAAGATTGAAGATGCTTTTAGACTTCGAATTCAGTTGGATGATCTTAAGTTGTTGCCTGTTGTGGTCACTTATAATTGATTAATAGGTGTTTTGAGTGTAGCAAGAGTAAGGAGGCATTCAGGTTGTTTGACAACATGAGTGATAAGGGAGTGAAACCAGATGCAGTTACTCACAACATAACAATCAAGTGGTTTTCTAAGGAAAGGCAGATGGACCAAGCTACCGGTGCTGCAAGGAAAATGGAAGAAAATGGGTTCTCTCCTGATGGTGGTACTTATAATATTTTGATCAGTGGGTACTGTAAAGCGGATCAAATGGAAGAAGCATTTAAGATGATGAATGAAATGAGTAGAAGAGGTTTGAAGATGAATACATTTCCACTTAATACTATCTTCCGTGCTCTTTGTGGGGAAAAGAAGCTTGATGAGGCATATGAATTGCTTAGTAGTGCCCATAAGCGAGGTTATATTTTTGATGAGGTAAGCTTCGGAACTTTAATGATGGGATACTTTAGGTACTAGAAGTCAGAGAAAGCTTTAAAGCTTTGGGATGAGATGAAGGAAAACATGTTATTCCTAGTGTCATCACTTGTACCGCTATATAATTAGAGGGCTTTGTCAACATGGAGAAATGGATCAAGCAATAGACAAGTTGAATGAACTTTTGGATAGTGGGGTTCCTGATGAAACCACATACAATACAATTATTCATGGGTATTGCGAGGAGGGGAATGTTGAGAAATCATTTCAATTCCACAACAATGTGGTTGAGAAATCTTTTAAGCCAGATGTTTTTACTTCTAATATGCTTCTTCATGGGTTATGTGGGTATGCTTCAAAGGTCTCTTAAGCTTTTCAATACATGGATTTCAAAAGGGAAAGAGATGTATTTTGACCTATAACATTTTGATATCTAGTTTATGCAAGCATGGGAAGTTAGAAGATGCATATGACCTTCTGGAAGAGATGGAAGAAAAAAAACTGAGGCCTGACCAGTATACATATAATGCAATTCTTAGAGGGATTTTTTCTGTTGATAGGATAAAGGAAGCTGGAGCTGAAGAGCTTATGTCAAAAATGATTGAAGTGGGAACATTACCTGAGCCAACGTTTGAAATGGCCAAGGAGCAAGATGTGAGACTCATGAAACACTGTCACAACCTGATTCAAGTTCTATTGTGTATACAGAAAATATGAGTAAGCTGTGTTCTAAAGGGAAATACAAAGATGCTATGGAGATTTTTGAAGAAATGACAAAACAAGGCATTCTTTTAAACAAATCTGTCTATATCAGTCTCATGGGTGGGCTGATTAGGAGGCATAAAAGCATATCACGAGCTGCTTTATGATGGTGAGATTACTGTTGTTCTTGAAAATGTCTTTCGTGGAGAGCCAGCCTTATGAGGATTTTCTCCATGACTTTTATAGCAATGGCATTGATGGGGAGTGAGGTACATCTGTTTTTCTTTTATGGCAAGCTTGGCAGCACATGGTTCTGATCTGAGAAACTTTTATATATCTTTTTCCCCATTTTTTTCTTCTGTCAAATTTCTAGTGATGAATGATGACCGAAAGAATGCTTTTAAATTGCTCAGAAATCTGCATTTATGATGAATTTAATTTATATGGGACAACATGCAAAGGCCTAACTTCTTTAACAAGTTCAGTTAATTTCTGCATGAATTGGACTAGGACTTGTACGGCTGAATAAATGATGCTAGATTCTGGAAAGTTTTTATTTTATCCATTACTAAAGGATAAAATTCTGAATTGGTCCTCATGATTTACCTGTTTCTTGAATTTGATCCCGGAACTATTAGTGAAAGGTAATGTACTCCACAGTTTAAAATTGCAAGAAGATTTAAGAGCCTCCAATGGAACTTGTAGTAAAATGAGGCAATTCTGCTCCTCCAGTTTATGGGTTTTACATAGATTACTAGTTTGATTTGATGCTAATGTTAATGAGTTATTATATTTGATGCAAAGGTATAATGTGCATAAGAATTGCATGATGTACTCTCATCTCACGCAATATTTTGTAAGGACTATATGTCAGAGGCACATAAGCCCCATATATTATGTAAGAGGAGTGTATACATACTTATGTTGAAGTATATACTATGCATTATGTTATTTATTGTTGGCCCTCACATAAGCCCATATATCTATTATTTCCGAGCATGTACCCTAGCTTATATATATATATATATATATATATATATATATATATATATATATATATTTCCCTTACTCTGCACATTAGTGTGCCGCTGCAGAAAACAAAAGAAAGCTGCAGAAAACAAAAGAAAACTGCAGAGAAGAGAGAAAGTAGCAGCCTCCAAAATTGAAGAAGAAAAGAAACAAAGTAGAAAATTAGTAGCTGCGTAGGTAAGGGAATCAATCCCTAAAATACAAGCTGTTCATTATTGCTTTCTTTGGTGGAGTCTCTCAAATTTATACGGTAATATTTTTGATTTAATAGCAAGTTTGTTAATTTATCTTGCTATATATTACCAGTAAATTAGAAGGGATATTTTGTGGGTTGGCTTTGGATTTTGGTATAATTTGTGAAGCTCTCTGAAAATTGGTGTTTGTATCTCCTTTTGATTATTAATGGATTTTCCTCGGTGTGCCGTCGTCAGTGGAGTAAACTTTTCACATTGAAAAGTTGAACCACTTAAATCATTGTGTGCCATTTAATTTCTTACTGCTTATTACTTTTGCCGTTACCCATTATTATTAATTTGTGTAACCAAAATTGGACCTGATATTCGCTTCCGCAAGTGCCATTTCGTAACAAATTGGTATCAGAGCTATTGGGTTATTCTGTTATTTATTGGAACTGATCAAGTTTGCTCTTTTGGATTTATTTCATATTTTCTGGGTTGTGCTTCTGTTTATTTAATATTGAGTTTTCTGTCATGGCGGCAAAATATGAAATTGAGAAATTCAATGGTAGAAATGATTTCAGTTTATGGCGTATGAAGATGCGAGCCGTATTAGTTAAAGAAGGACTCGTTAAGACACTTGAAGGCAAGGATAAATTGCCAGAAAAATTGACTGATGAAGAAAAAGATGCATTGATGGAAAATGCTTTGAGTTCAATTCAATTATCCTTGTCTGATGATGTATTAGGCGAGGTTGGTGATGAGGAATCTCCTGCTGGGTTATGGCTTAAATTAGAGAATTTATATATGACCAAGTCTTTGACCAGTCGGTTATATTTGAAGCAGCGTTTGCACGATCATCTTGATGAATTTATTAAAATTATTCGTGATCTGAAAAATGGTGGTGTTAAGATTGACGATGAGGATCAAGCCTTAGTTCTATTATGTTCTTTACCTCATTCATTTGAACATTTTGTTGATACCATGCTACATGGGCGAGACACTATTTCTTTGGAAGATGTCAAAGCAACTTTGAATTCCAGAGAGTTGAAGAAATTAAAGTCTCAACTTAATGGTGAATTTGAGATGAAAGATTTGGGTGCAGTGAAGAAAATTTTGGGCATGGAAATTTACAGGGATAAACAAGCGGGCAAGCTTTATTTGACTCAGGAAAGTTATATTAAAAAAGTTCTTGAACGCTTTGGCATGAAAGATTCTAAACCTGTGAGTACGACGTTAGCTGCACATTTTAGGCTTTCTTTGGATTTGTCACCACAAATGTAAGAAGAAGCAAGAAGCGATGTATCGTTCCATATGCAAGTGTTGTTGGCAGTTTGATGTACGCTATGGTTTGTACTCGTCCAGACATTTCACATGCAGTTAGTGTTGTCAGCAGATATATGGGTAATCCTGGTAAGGGTCATTGGCAAGCAGTGAAATGGATACTTCGGTATTTGAGAGGTACATCTAATTTTGGTTTGGTATATGATGGGAGTTCTAATACTGGTTGCAGTGTTATTGGTTATGTGGACTCCGATTATGCTGGTGATTTGGATAGAAGAAGATCTCTGACAGGTTATGTCTTCACTCTTTCTCATTGTGCCATTAGTTGGAAGGCTACTTTACAGTCTACAGTTGCTTTGTCTACGACAGATGCGGAATATATGGTAGCAGCAGAAGCAATGAAAGAAGCCATTTGGCTTAGAGGTTTGGTTTGTGATTTGGGTTTACAACAGGATACTTCTGTTGTATTTTGTGATAGTCAGAGTGCGATACATTTGACTAAGAATACTATGTATCATGAAAGAACCAAACATATTGATGTCAGATATCACTTCGTTCGTGACATTGTCTCTCAGGGTGCTATTGTTGTTAATAAGATAGTCACTACAGAGAATCCAATTGATATGTTAACCAAACCAGTTCCATTTAATAAGTTCAAGCATTGCTTGGACTTGATTGGTGTTTGCAGTAGATGATCACCCTTCGGGGTTTTGGACGACAGTTATTTGGTAATCCGAGGAATTTCATTTGAAGAATTTGTTTTTCTGTTTTGAGCCAAGGTGGAGATTTGTTATTTATTGTTGGCCCAAAACATCAAGCCCATAAGCCCATATATCTATTATTTCCCAGCCTGTACCCTAGCTTATATATATATATATATTTCCCTTACTCTGCACATTAGTGTGCCGCTGCAGAAAACAAAAGAAAACTGCAGAGAAGAGAGAAAGTAGCAGCCTCCAAAATTGAAGAAGAAAAGAAACAAAGCAGAAAATTAGTAGCTGCGTGGGTAAGGGAATCAATCCCTAAAATACAAGCTGTTCATTATTACTTTCTTTGGTGGAGTCTCTCAAATTTATACGGTAATATTTTTGATTTAATAGCAAGTTTGTTAATTTATCTTGCTATATATTACTAGTAAATTAGAAGGGATATTTTGTAAGTTAGCTTTGGATTTTGGTATAATTTGTGAAGCTCTTTGAAAATTAGTGTTTGTATCTTCTTTTTGATTATTAATGGATTTTCCTCGGTGTGTCGTCGTCAGTGGTGTAAATTTTTCACATTGAAAAGTTGAACCACTTAAATCATTGTGTGCCATTTAATTTTTTACTTAAATCATTGTGTGCCATTTAATTTCTTACTGCTTATTACTTTTACCGTTACCCATTATTATTAATTTGTGTAACCAAAATTGGACCTGATATTTGCTTCCGCAATTGCCATTTCGTAACACATAAGTTTTTTAATAAGTACTCTTGGTGAGGTAAGCACAAGAGAGAAAATGAAGAATTTTGCTCGTAGGTGACCTCACTAGAAAATCAATCTACATGTACAATTTTTTTAACGTAATATTCTCATTTACTACCTGATTGAAACTACACCACAAAGCTGCATGGTAAGCTTTTTTAAGATCAAATGATTTGAGACAACGTATCTTACCCAAACTACCAAGTGAACCACGAGTGATAAGTTTGAAAAAAAAAACTTTTAATAAGGTTTTTTTAAATTTGCAGATGTTCTAAGCAAATTTTATGATAGAAATGAGTTCAAAATTAAGATTTTATCCCCTCAAGAAACAAAAAAGTAGTTTATTTTGTTTTTACAGTGTAAGCGATTAACCGATAGAATTGGTTTAGGCAGTAAATTAAAAGTGGAGGGGTGCGCGGGAGATAAAGGATATAACGTTGTGTTTTATTTCTTGCTATGGAATATTGATTCATGATCACCGGTATATAAAAGAGAAAAAGGAAGGTGTAGTACTGCAAAATATTTATTTTAGTTATGAAATTATTAAATTGAGTTGATTAAATCCAATAATTTAATAAAAATAAATAAATAAATTCAATTAGTATAAAGGTATTGAAAATTAAGTATTAAATACAAAGAAAAATGTATTAGTGTAATTAATTAAAATTAACTTAATAATTTCAAGATAAGATGAATAAAAAAATTGATAAAAGGATTCATATGTAATAAAAAACTTAGAATCTCTTTTCCCATAGTACAAATAAAAAAACTTTATTACAAAATTGACAAAATTTAATAATATTATAGCTTCATTGATATCAAAATGATTTAAATGCATCCAATATACATAAAAAAAATCAGAATCTCACATTTTTTTGTTTTATTTAAACCAAAAATCATAATTTATATTTATTTGAATATTTTTTAAAAAAAATTGGGACCAATTAGAACCAATCCAAAAAAAACAAAACAAAACTATTAATTTTCAAAAATAGTGAAACTAATTCGGCCCCACCTGTATATAAAAGCTAAATCCTTAATTGCCATATAAAAACAAAGACATAACTTAGATATGCAAAGCGACTTGTTGCAAATTTGAAGCCAATTAGGTACCTTTCCGTCGGAACTTAGTTTTTCAGCAAGTAGAGTAGCTTCTTTGCAAACACCATTTTGGGACAAAAGTATAAAAATCACACTGTCGGTTAAAAAGAAAAAAGAAATTAAAATAAAATCAGAAACTGAATCACTTCTATCAAAAACAAAAACAACATGCAATCCGTAATAATGTATGGGCTAGTCAAAATCAAGTAGGACTCTACTTTCATAGCATATTCCAAGCTGAGGTGGAGTTTTTTTATACTTGTTAATAACAGATCTAAGAGAAATCAAGTTCAATAATATAGGAACTAAATTAATACAATTTGTTTAAAAGCGGCCAATACAACAATAAGAACACCATTCATGACTTATAAGCTCGCTATTCAGATCTTCACCCATTTAAACAATTTGCTCATACCATGTAAACTACATATATAACCAGCCTTCACTAATTGTCCAAATAGACTTCAAGCATTCTGCTGTTGAATCGACATCAACCTAAAAACAAGACTTCACATTTTATTTTGGTTTCTACCATAATTAGGAATCATGATTTTTATTGAAAGACAGACCAGAGGTCAGAAGTTCAAGACAATCAAAGAAACCTAAAGGAAACGTACAACAATGTGAACTTGCCACTGACCACTGGTAGTGTTAACCATCTTCCTCATAGCTTTTTGTACCAGAAGACACCTTTCTTGTCGCCTTCATCAGCTTCAACATAAATGCACTCCTTGGCCTCTCTCCACAACGCCTTGTAAAATGGTGTTCCATCAAACTGATAATACTCTCCCAGAATTGGCTTGATTGCCTTTGTTGTCTCCATAGCATGATAGTGAGGCATAGTTGAGAAGAGATGGTGAGCCACATGAGTATCTGTGATATTGTGGAAGACCTTGTTCAGGAATCCATAGTCTCTGTCACAGGTGGCTAAAGCACCTCTTAACCAGTCCCATTCAGAAGAATCATAGTGAGGTAATGATGGGTGGGTGTGCTGCAAGAAGGTAATTAATACTAAAAATGCATTCACTACCAATATTGGCCCTCCATAAACACATAGAACCCAAGCAAGCCCTTTGACCAAGGCTAGTCGGTAAAGCCCATAAAGTACAGCAATAATCCCAACATCAGAAATATATATCTGCAATCTTTCACGGTCAGAGTAAATAGGACCATGTGGATCAAAGTGGCATGCAAATCGATCATAGGGCCTGCCTGAAACATTGAATGCCAAGTACAGAGGCCAGCCAAGAGTAAGTGTGAGGGTGACTGTAAGGAATCTACCAATAGGGTTGTTGTTAAGATATTTGGAGTACCACCTTAAGCTGGACTTCTGCTTGGGGACAAAGACTTCATCTCGCTCAAGTGAACCAGTGTTTGAATGGTGGCGGCGATGGCTATATTTCCAAGAGAAGTAAGGCACAAGGAGACAAGAATGCAGGACCAAACCAACAATGTCATCAAGCCATTGATAGTCACTAAAGGCATGATGGCCACATTCATGTGCTATGACCCAAACTCCTGTTAAGACACAACCTTGGAGGAAAACATAAATTGGCCAGACCAAGTAAGAGAGAGGTTGGGGAAGGTTGATGAAGTACTTGGTAGCAATATAATAGAAGAAAAGGGCTATTGCTAGATCATAAACCACATAGGAGAATGATCTAATAACTGAGCGCTTGAAGCAATGAGGTGGAATGGCTTTCTTGATCTCACCAAGGGTGAATGGTGGTTTGGAGTATGGAACTCTCTTCAGACAGTCCATGCCCGACTTCTTAGAGGGAGGAGGAACAGACATTCGGCCACCGGCACCCATATTGCTCTAAAATCTGCATCATATTACTAAACACTGAACATACAAGCAAAAATTGGGAAGTGATTCAACAACAAACTTAACAATCAAAGCAAAAAACAATTGCAAACCTAAAAATATGCACCTGCATGACCAAAGCTAGATAGATAGCCTAAACTCTAAATTAAGGACAAAGGATCACCTAAGTCTATTACTTTTAACGAAAATGTACTTTAGATCCATACCTATTAAGTAAAAAAACACAAATCAATTCTACCTTTACAAAAATAATTGTAGAAGTCATCGATTGTTTCAATTAATACGTAGAAGACTAATATGTCGTTATCTTTAACGGATTTAAATTAATATTTTTCCTACTTTTAGATAACAAGCAGATTAAAGCAAGACAAAAGTAATACTATTAGTAATCGTAGTAGTAAGAACAAAAATTATTTTTTTAAAATAACTATACTATTTATGTTCTTAATTGGAATTCGAATACTAAATATTTTACATATTCAAGTCAAAATATAGTACAGTGAGCCAAAAGCTTTATTCATATGACCACCAACTATTGAATTGGGAAAGAGATGATACAGTTAGTACACCAAAATGTTTCATTTTTTATTAAGTTTGTAACTGTATCATATTAAATAATTTTGAAAAGGACTACAAAAAATCAAACCTAAAGGATGGATGCTTAAAAGGTAAAATTACTGATTTCACCCTGCGTGGCTTCAGATATTTTAGATACATAATCTATTTCCTATTTTCTTTATAAGGTTCACTAGCTTTACTTTTCAGACTAGCTAATGCGGTCTGAAAGGGACAGAGATCACACAGTTAGTACACAAAAATGTTTCATTTTTTATTAAGTTTGTAACTGTATCATATTTAATAATTTTGAAACGAAGGGACTACAAAAATCAAACCTAAAAGATGGATGCTTAAAAGGTAAAATTACTGATTTCACCCTGCGTGGTTTCAGATATTTTAGATACATAAAAGCATGAATTCCGTTCTATTTCCTATTTTCTTTCTAAGATTCACTAGCTTTATTTTTCAGACCAGCTACTGCGGTCTATATTTGCCTCGTTAGTCAAAACTTTCTACATGTATGAAAAGAGTTGGGACATTTAGGACAACTCATAAACATGGAATAAAAATAATGATAGATTGAGATTTTAGGAGTCCTGACCCACCACGATATATATGATGTTGCACTTAGAATACCATACACGGTGACAACTGACAAGACCCACCCAGTGACCACATGCCTAACAAAGAAATCAATGGAACCCAATAACTCATATATTTAAATTTACTTTTTCCTATTTGTTTTAAATGTAAGAGGGAAAAATATGCCACATTTATTATATCCATGCAAGCAATATCTTTATGGAATATAAGAGCCAACAAACGATGTGGAGTCTCGACACTTTTTGTATATTTATCACTACAATTACTTTATTTTTAAAGTAAGTTCATTTAATATTATCAATAAGTTAAATGGGGAAAGAACACGCTAGATTATTAGAATTAATAGATATATCTGAATTCTCGTCAATTATATTGACTGTTGACTAAAGTTTTTATATAATTATAAAACCAAAATTGCAAATTATTGATAATATTAAATAAACTTACTCTAGATATAAGGCAGTTGTACTAAAATCGCATTTTTAAGATGATATTGCGTGTTATTTGAATCAATGTTGACTCTCTTGAGACATCAAAAATCCTAAATTTTTTAATATATCTACAGTTTTGAACATACCAATTTTTCCAATTTTTTTACAAATTTATACTAAATTAGAATGTTTAAATTTACACCAATATTCATGTCACTTAATTATAAATATTTCACGAAATATGAAGAGTGTAACTAAAATAAATTTAAATAATATATACCACAATGCAAAATGTAGAGAGAGAATAGAGTCACTTTCATTGGGAGGGGGTAGAGATGACAATTTGATCCAACGGTTCAATACGGATCAAAACATTAACTATTTTATTATGAACGATTCCAAAAAAAAATGTGTTGATATAAAAACCGAGTCGATTTAGGGTATCATTTGTGCATCCACTTTTTCATTTACATAAACAAATACGGGTCAAGAGTGAATCGAATCTATTTTTAAGTTCAAACTGAAACACGCGTTTTATGAAATTCAAGATACAATTAATAGGAGAGAATTTCTACCATAATCACACCCTGTCTTTTCTGCTGCTTAGGAGGGGAAAAGTAGCACAAATGAAATATATACAGTAGATAAAAATTTGAAATTTTGACCGTCATACTAGTTTTAATTTCTAGAACAATTAAAAATGGGACCGAAAAAATACACATTTATATTTATATTTATATTTATATTTATATTTATATTTATAATAATTAAAATATAATACATGAAAAATAATATTAAAAATGATTGAATTTACATATTTTTTAAGAAAATTTTATCACTTTAACTCACTATAATTAGAATAAATGTAAATTTATAGTATTTCTCATCCTTTTTTAAAGTGAGTTTTAAACTTAAATTGTTAAAGAAAACACTTTTCTTTAATTCTATATCGGCCACATGATTCAATGAGATAAAGGCCACAAAGGCGGAAAAACTTTCTTTCAAATTGCGGCAAAAGCTGAAAGTTTAGTGGAAGAGAGGCGGTGAAAAACCAACCACATATCCCACATCTAGTTCAATGAGAGAAAAAATTCAAACATTTATTCACGCGGATTTCTTTTTCAGAAATAGAAGAATTTAAAAAATTATGAAACTAAAAATAATATCATAATATGACTTTAAATATGATAATTTATATGGTAGTTTGATTTATCAAATCGAATTCGAATAGAAAAATTTTAATTGAATTAAATTTAGACAAATATTTAGATAGCTTATATAGCTCAAAAAAATAAAAGTGGATTCAAGCAAGTTTGTTAACTTGAATAAAATTAAACATTTTACTATTTCGTGATATATATATTGTGAATAATATTATTACTTAAAATTAATAAAATATGAAATGTGATATAAATTGTTTTGAATTTTAATGTTTGAATAATAATAATAATAATATGAATAATATTATGACTTAAAATTAATAAAATATGAAATGTGATATAAGTTATTTTGAATTTTAATGTTTGAATAATTATAATAGGATGTTATTAATGTGTATTTTTTATAGACTAATTATTGTAACATTATTTTCGCAATTTTTATTATTTCATGTAATGATGTTCATACCGATCAAACTCTAATATCATTAAAAATATTTTTTGATTTATAAAAAATAATTTAATTAATTAAAATAATTATATCAATTTAAACTAACTTGTTTATATTTGATTTATTCGGACTCAAATTTACTGGATAAAATTAAATTCGAATTAAAATTATACTAATTTAAACTAAAATAATTTCAGCCATTTAAAATTATCACAGATTGCCACCCCTATTAATTAGGAAAGAAAAACAAAAGCGAGAAAGTACTGTTCAGATGTTAAAGAACAAAATAAATGATTATGGTCGACATGGTTAAGATATTTTTAGTCTAAATGGGTAATGAAAGCAACCATTAAACCATAAAAATGAGGAGATCCAAATCAGGGAAAAAAATTATTTAATAAAACAGCATAAACTGGACCTTTTTTTTTTTTTTTGAGAAATATTATATACTGGACTTGGATAGATTGATCCTTTACGTCAAAAAAAGCAAACAAGGTGTAGAACTAAATAAAATAACTTTTATATTTAATTTTAATATAAATTAAATAAAATAAACGTATAGTCCAGCTCAGATGTGATTGTACACTACAATAAAAAATTAGGCAGAGAAGAAGAAGAAGACAACGCCGGACATCATGTGAACTTCGTTAAGAAAATCACACAAAAACAATAAAACAATTCAGCAATTCGATATTCAGATTATTCGGAATACAGAGATTTAAAAACAAAAGAGAAAAATATCAAAAACACCGATACTAAACAAAAATAAGAATATGAAAGAAATCCGAGCCACATTCTATCGGCGTAGCTTCAATAGCAGAAAAACAAAAATCAGTCACCAAAATCAAACAGATCAGAATCTTAATCAACCTCAAAGATCTGTATAAAGAACACAGAGAAAAATATATTTCATACATAGATCTAAACAATACTATACCATTAAAACAACAAAAACCAAGTTTCGTCATAAAAATTCTAGACGAATTCAACCAACAAACTTAAAATGTGATTACAGAGATTCAAGCTTTATGGTAGTAAAACAGGTATGAATAAAACAAATAGAAAAGAAGAAGAAGAAGAAGAAAAAAGTACCTCTAAATCTGCAAGTATAAGCTTTCTGTTCTCTCTTTTCTCACCTCCGAAATAATCTAAAAAGCCTTAAATTAAAATCTATATTTCTAAATATAAATTTGTTTTTCAAATAGCTTAGATAAGGCCGGTATAATACGCCGACCCTTCTCTAAACTTTTAACAAGGTTATGCTTTCTGAAACAAACCCCTCGCTATTTATAAAGCTCTTATCCCCAAATTCTTACCCCTAGTACGCTCTCTATGTGTTTATGTTAAAATAAATCGTACATCTTGTTTTTATTTTTTATTATTTTTATAAAAATAAATGTTCATGGAAAATTCTTTCTTATTTCTACTCTTTTTAGGAGACTAGGGGTAATTTCATCCTTTTACTAATCGAATTATTAAATCATTTAATAATAAATATTTTAAGGATAGAAGCAGTGGCATTAAAATCTTATATATTTTTTATTCTCCCATGTGTTAAGTCTCCAAACAATTTGTATTAAATATTTGACTTAATTTCTATTTTATTAATAAAATTATGAAATATTTTTTAAAAAAATCACTTAAAATTTTAAAAAAATTATATATTTTTAAAGATACGATCATATTAGTAATATAAAAAAATAAGATAAAATTTAAGATAGATAATTGAAGTTGTAGTTTAAAGTTAAAATTTAAAATAGTATTTTTTTTCTTTCTTATATCTTATAAATCTTAATCCTTAATGTATAAATTTGTAAAAAAATAATTTATAAACCATGTCCTATCTTTTAATTCATATGATACTAATGCCTTAAAAATATCAATTATTTGTATTATTGTTTGCATGTTAAGAAATTTAAATAAATTTGTTGGTAGATGATATTTTCACGTTATTGTTTTTCAATTATATTAAAAAAACTTATAATTTATTGTGACTATTTTTTAAAGTTATAATTGTTATTTTTAAAATTTGAGAATAAAATTATTAATTAAATTTTTTTAAATTAAATAATATTTTTTGTGTGTTTAGAAGTATGATTTGAAATGATAGAATGAATGAATCATTATTTATTAAGTTAATTGTTTTGAATCTAAGTATTTTACCACTAAATAGGCAAATTTTACATTTATATTTACATTTAATATAAATCCTTTTATGAACTAAAAGTGTAACATTTATTTAAAATGGTAAGAGTTTATATGATTTCAATATTTTAATTTTCTTTTGTCCAAATAATGGGCACTTAATAAATCTAACAAAATTTAAAAATTAGTGATTAAGTAGGAATCAAACTCGTAGTTATACTAGAATTAAAAAACATAAAACATATATTAATACTTGGTAATTATTTCTTAGATGCACTGATACATACAATATTTATTAACCATTATTTATTTATTTTTTTCAAAATAATATCTTTCATAATTTTTTGGGAAAAATAAATTATATTCTTGTAATCAACCAAGCGAACATAGTATACGAATATACAAGTATAGAATTTCATGTTAGAATTAGGTGGAATAGTGTCCGAATTTGTCAGAGAAATTTCATATATCATAATCATATCTAACTAATAATTTTTTATTGAATATAATTATATAAACTTAATTATATTTATTAATAATATAATAATATATTATTTATAATTTATGATAGAGTTATATTAAATATATTTTTCAGATTTACTTAGACCCACAAATATATGATCACATGGTTTTATGGGATTGAATGTTTTACTTTAAGGTTACTTGCTTGCATTATGTGATCAATAAGAATGTCAACTACGTAGGAATAGGGATGTTATTTTTATCACCTATTTAAATAAATTGTGAGGATGTGATGGAGATTCTTAGTTAAAATTTTAGATTTTTTTTTATCGGATGTATCAAGAAAAAACTTAATATCGATTATATATTAAATAGATAAAATTAATACAAAATTTTAATTTTATTTATTTATTTATTATATAATTAAATATAATATACTTAAAATTTAGAATATAAAGTAATAATTATTTTATTATTTTAATAATTATTGAGAAATTATTTTTTTTTACACTATTATATTATATTTTTATAATTAAAAGCATTAATTTAATGATAAAAATAATTTTTTTTAAATTTATATAAATATATAATAATTTTTAAATGAAATGTAAAAAAACAAGGAAATGGGAATTAGTGGAACGGAGAGGGTGATCCCTACTTATGTCTCGCTCCCTAAGGAATCATTATCCCAAATTTTCTCTACAAATTCTTCATTCTAATAAATAAATTAACATCCTTAATGATGAAATGGAATGGATTGGGCTGTTAGATATTATTGTTATAAAGCTCCTTAATTTAAGGAGCAAATTAAGGAGCAAAACATGGAACAAAACAAGGAGTAAAACATGGAGCAAAACATGGAACAAAACAAGGAGTAAAACATGGAGCAAAACATGGAAGCAAAGCAAAGGTAAAACATGGAGCTTAATTAGGAGGCAATTCGAGGAATTAATTTAAGGAGTAATTCAAGGAGTGAATTTTCCTATAAATAGATGTGTAATTGTAATGAATTAACCATCAAAGTGTTCATTCGATTGAGAGAAAAGCTTAGAGAGGAAAGCTTTTGTGAGAGAAAAATTGAGAGTAATTTTCTTGGGTGTAGTGGGTTGTGAGTTGTGAGTGTTGTAAACACCTTGTGTAATTTCTCCTTCGGTAAAAGATCTGTGACGGAGTCAGGAGGCGTAAGCAAGATTAGGGTAGAACCTAGTTATCAAATTTAGTGTTATTTTTCTATTCTTGCTTTCTCGTAAATCGGCTTATCGGGAATTTGCGTTATTTCCCGACAAGCTGGTATCGAGAGCTATTGGTAGGGATTTACGTCAATTTTTACGCAAGAAATAGTCGAGAAACGATCCGAAGGAAGTCGGATTTTAGTGGGACGATGGCGCGGATGAAGGAAGGGTGAAACTCGAGGGAAATTTGATGGCCGGATTTCGGGTTTTGGAAAATGCGGATAGAGGATTATGCGTATCGAAAGGAAATATCAACCTCTGCCGGGGAAGAAGCCGGAGGTATGAAGGAAGAAGATTGGAATCTTAGACGGTGAGCCGCCGGAGTTATTCGATTGACGTTATCCTAGTAATGTTGCTTTGTAGCAAAGGAAAAAGACCACGGCGGGTCTTATGGCGGCTACTCCGATATGTATGAGAAGCCGTGACCTCAGAACAAAGTGCAACGATGAGGCGCTTGTTCGATTGCGGATGACGGAGAACGCGTCGGTAGCTCGACATCTCGATAGGACTCGACACGGTTACAACCCGATTGAGTTCGGTGGAAGTGGAGTCGATGAAGAAGTACGAGCATTGATACTTTTTGTCTTCTCTACCGAGGAAAATTTGGAATCTTCTTGTCACGGTGTGAGTAGCTCGTCGGGAAATGATAAGTTGAAATTTGGCGATGTTCGTGATTTGGTTCTCGGTGAAGAGATCCAGAGCGTAGAGGAAACGGTGAATCGTCGACCTCTTGGGTTTGCATACGAGTCGAGAGGAAGAAATTCAACCAAAGGAAATGGACGTGGTAGAGGCCCGACTGCGAGGTAGATCAAGGACGGGAGGAGGTCGAATCTAGGAATCTAATAATTCCCTTAGCTCGAAGACTATCGAGTGTTGGAATTGTGGAAGAAGCAGGAGCCTTCTAATCGGTGCAAGAATGCAGAAGGACAACAAGTGAAGGCGGAGGCAAATGTTACTTCCATATCGGGAGGAGATGATCATTGATATGCTCTTTGGAGAGCGAGGAAGAATCTTGGGTGCTAGACTACGGAGCATCGTTCCGTGCTACTTCACGAGAAAGAATTCTTCGAGAAATATGTCCCAGGAAACCTTGGAAAGGTATATCTTGGTGATGATCAACCATGTCTTGTTATTGGCAAGGTGTAGTGAAGATTAAGTTAAAGCGGGTACGTTTGGGAGCGAAGGATGTCGGGGCATATTCCCGACCTCGGAAGGAACTTAATCTCGGTGGGGCGATTGGCTAGTGAAGGCTACCTTACGATCTTCCGTGGTGATGATTGGAAGATTTCAAAGGGTGCGATGTGATTGCTCGAGAGCAAGAAAAGTGGCCTTCTTTACATGACGAAGCACGTTGTTCGATCACGATTGTAGCGACGATGAAACACGAACTGTGGCACCGAGATTAGGCCACGTGAGTGAGAAGGGGATAAAGATTATGCCTTCCAAGGGAAAACTTCCAGGTCTACGGTCTGTAGAGATGGACGTAATGCGAAAATTGTATACTTGGAAAGCAAAGAGAGTCGGCTTTCGGACAAGTGGTAGAACCCCGAAGAAGGAAAAGCTAGAGCTTATTCACTCGGATGTTTGGAGGACCAATGTCTCATGCATTGGTGGGAAACAATGCTTCGTGACTTTCATCGATGATCATTCTCGGAAGGTATGGGTTTACTTTCTAAAGCATAAGTCTGAAGTATTTGAGGCTTTCAGAAGATGGAAAGCTATGGTGGAAAATGAGACAGGTTTGAAGATCAAAAGCTCGGATCCAGGTAATGGTGGTGAATATGAAGACACGGATTCAAAAATTTTTTGCTATGAGCGTGGGATCGGAATGGAAAGAAGCGCTGCCGGGCGCGCCTCGGCACAATGGTGTAGGCGGGCGTATGAGCCGAACGTTGACGAAGAGCCGGGAAGCATTCGTATGCGGTCGAGTCTGCCGATGCGGTTAAGGCGAAGCCGGTCGACACGGCGCTTACTTGATCAAGCCGAGGCCCGTACGTTCCATTGGAGCGTAGAATACGAGAGGAGGTATGGAGCGAAAAAGAGGTGAAACTATCACGTCTAAAAGTTTTTCGGTGTAGCATTTGTGCGTATCGGTGATCAAGGTAGGAATAAGCAGTCCCAAATCCAAGAAATGCCACGTTCATCGGTATGGTGAGGATGAGTTTGGCTACCGCATTTGGGATGACGAAAAGAAGAAAGTTATCAAGTAGCGAGATGTGATTTTCAACGAAAGGGTGATGTATAAGGACGTATGCGTAAAATGACGCCAATGCACTCGGAGCGAGAATGAGTCGGTATTTGCGGTGCGAGATGATGTCCCGGATACTTCCCCCAATGAGAACCAATTGTAATAAGTCCTCGGCCCGGAGGAACTTGTTGGACAAAGCGATACACGACATTCCGACACACCATGACACTCTTACTCCGGCTCACATGTATTGAGAAGGTCTTCTCGACCTCGTAATGCCTAACGGGAGATACGTGAACTATATGTTCTTGGCGGTGGAGGGAGCACGAATGCTATGATGAAGCTTGTCGGACTCGAGATTCCGAACAGTGAAGGCTTCTTTATGAAAGAAGAAATGAAATCTCATCTCGACCGGACATGGGAACTAGGTGAGTTACCTATGGGAAAGAAGGCAACTTCTGACAAATGGGTGTACCGGGTGAAGAGGGCGTGATGGTTCCAAGAGATACAAAGCCAGCCTAGTTGTGAGCTTTCAGCGAGAGGAAGGAGTTGACTACAGCGACATTTTGCTCCGTTGTGAAGCTTAATACTATCGGATCGGTATTGAGCATTGTAGCCATCGAAGATCTTCATCTTGAGCAGTTGGATGTGAAAATGCATTCCTTCGTGGAGATTTAGATGAAGAGATATACGTACCCGGCCAGAAGGTTTCTCGAGAAAGAGGGAAGAAGAACATGGTGTGCGGACTTAAGAAGAGTTTGTATGGCACAGAGCAAGCTCAGAGACAATGGTACGAGAAAGTTTGATAGCTTCGTACCTGAGGAAGGTTTCAGTGCAATGTCTTGACCATTGTTGCTACTTGAGATATAGGTCAGTTATATCATTTTACTACTTTATGTTGATGATATGTTAGTAGCGAGTTGAGATATGGATGATATCGAGAAGATTGAAGCATCAATTGTCAAGGAGTTTGACATGAAAGACTTAGGTCGGCAAAAAGATTCTTGGAATGCAAATCACGAGAAATAAGAAGAAAGGATCCTTGCGGTTATCTCGAGCGAGTACATCGATCGTGTTTTGCGTAGATTCAACGCATGAGCGATGCGAAGCCGGATTAAGCGCACCGCTTGGCTAGTCATTTTTCGCCTATCGGATCGGTCCCTCGAACGGAGGAAGAGAGAGAGAGAGAATTCATGGCTAAGGTTCCTTATGCCTCGGCCATTGGAAGTTTGATGTCTGCGATAGTGCATGCAAGACCGGACATTGGCCGTACGGTGGGAGTTGTTAGTAGATTTATGTCAAATCCGGGGGAAAACTCATTGGGAAGCGGTCGAGTGGATTTTGAGGTATACGAGCACCGAGAAAAGTGTTTGTACTTTAGTAAAGGAGAGTTAAAAGTACGAGGATACGTAGATCTGTGAGACTTTGGAGGTGAAGTTGATCATGAAGAAGCACCTTAGGTTATATATTCTTGTTGGAGCTACGGTGTTAGTTGGATGTCAAATCTGAGAAAATTGTCACTACATCCTTCTACAGTGAGTATGTAGCGATGGCGGAAGCTAGTAAAGAGATGATATGGCTTGAGGTTTGTTGCGAGTTGGGATTCAAACGAGAAGAATGTTATGCAACGTAGTGATAGTCGAAGTGCAATACAACGGCAAAGAATTGACATTTCATTCTAGAATGAAACCATGTGGACTTCGTTATCGAGCCGTAGGATCTACATTAGAAGATGATGTGTTAATGCGGAGAAGATTCAAGGAGCAAAAATCCGGCGGATATGTTAACAAAGGTGGTGATTATTAATGGCTGAAGTTGTGCTCGACTTCGGTTGGTCTCTTAGAATAACAAAGACTAGAAAAAGCTGCTGCATTGATCGAGGTGTGAAAGGCAGTTGAAATCAGTCTTGGTGGGAGGGTGTTAGATATTATTGTTATAAAGCTCCTTAATTTAAGGAGCAAATTAAGGAAGCAAAACATGGAGCAAAGCAAAGGTAAAACATGGAGCAAAACATGGAACAAAAGCAAGGAGTAAAGCATGGAGCAAAGCATGGAACAAAAGCAAAGGAGTAAAGCATGGAGCTTAATTCTAGGAGGCAATTCAAGGAACCATTAATTTAAGGAGTAATTCAAGAGTGAATTTTCTATAAATAGATGTGTAATTGTAATGAATTACCATCCAAAGTGTTAGTCCAATTGAGAGAAAAAGCTTAGAGAGGAAAGCTTTTGTGAGAGAAAATTGAGAGTAATTTTCTTGGGTGTAATTGGGTTGTGAGTTGTGAGTGTTGTAAAGCAACATTGTAATTTCTCACTTCGGTAAAAAGATCTATGCAGTCAGGAGGCATTAAGCGAAGATTAGTAGAACTCCGGATTATCGAAATTTAGTGTTATTTTTACATTAACTGGCTTTTCATCATCTGAACTATCGGGGAATTTGCGTTATTTCCCAACATGGGCTTGGATTCTACGTTTACCTCTTCTCTATTAATTTTTATTTATATATAAATCTTATTTTTTTTAAATATATTTAATGATACACGTAATTTTATATTATTAAATAAAATTATAAAAATAATTATTAGTTGAATTGGAGGATCCTCTCCCGTTTAATGTCATCCATAGAAACAAATTCGCTCTAATCATGTCCGTCGGTCTTTGACTTTCATCCGTTATCAATTGATTTTAAAATTATAAAATTATAAATAATAATCTAATTTAATCAAACGTATTTTTGTTATTAATTTTTTTTTTACTTTTTTATCTTCTTTCCATTTCCCTTTTTATTTTTTTCCTCAAAGATTTTTAGTTTTTTAGTTTTTTTTCTTTTTATTTTCCATTGTTTCTTCTACTTTTAAAGTTAAATCTAAAATTTACTTATAATTATTTCTATTATTGTCTATTATCAAATATAATCGTATTAACTATCAAATAATTCAAATTCAAAGTAATAGGTATTTTTAGTATTTTATTTTTGTACAATAATTTTAGAATTTATATATTCTTAGATTTAATCATAAAATAATATTCTAAATAGTATTATTTACACCTAGTTTGTATAAAAATCTTTTTTATTAGTTACTAATAATGCAAGAAATATTATGAATATATATATATTCTTATAAAATTTTATGACAAACAAAAAATTTTATTTGTAGTAAATATAAAATTGTCAACAATTATAATTTAACATATCAACATATATTATATTATTCATGTATAATTCATCACGTGAATAAAAACATAAATTATATATAATTATCAAATTTTAAATACATATTATCTAAATTTGAAATTTCCAAATAACAAATAAGTCTTAAATAACATTTTAGATTAATAACACCAAATTTTAAAACAAGTTATTAAGAATTAGCTTAACCTTAAAGCATTAAAAAGACCAAACAACCCTTCTATTTTTTTAACACCAAAATTATTATAGCTAGTGAATTTTCATTTTTTTTTGTTTAAAAAGTCCTTGAAATTAACAAAAAAAAATAACAATTAATAAAATTACATGTAAATAAAAGATTAAAATAATAAAATGTGCAAAAATATTAACAAATGTATATGAAATATTTATTATTATAATCATTCATTATTGAGATTACTTAGTAGACATTGTTTTTTTCCAAAAACAACTCACACGGTATACATATGATATGATGTAATAATTTTTTAAAATTTATTTTAATTTAATAAATTTAAATATAATTTATAATTTATAATTTATATTAATTTACAAGGCTATTGGGTTGATTACAAATAATTTTTTGTATAATGAAATCGAAACCGACGGATTAGTTTTGGTATATAATTTTTTCAAACCAAATCCGACTAAAATTATCATTTTTTTAATGATCTTCGATTCGGTTAAAAACAATGAGTTTAGTCGGTTGTTTATTGAATATGTACATTCCTAATTGAAGATACTATAATTATTATCTAATCTTATAATTATAATTATTATCTAATCTTATAATTATAATTATTAGGTTAGTTACTAATAATTTCATAATTTTTTAAAATAAATATTTTAATCTCATAATTTATGAATTAGACGTTATTAATCTTATTATTAAAAAATAGATATTTTTAGCTCTATAATTTATTACATTTAGTAATTTAAGTTCAAAAAATGAGTATTTATAATACTTAATTTTTATAAATAATAAGATTATAAGTAACTAATTCAAAAAATATAAAAAATAAAGTATTTATTTTAAAAAATAAATAGAACTATAATACCTAATATAATAATTATGAAACTAAAATAACTAAACTAAATAACTATAGGAACTCTGGTACCCAATGCTTAGAGAAAAAGGTCTCGAAAATAGGAATATATATCAATCTTATAGGAATTTCAGTTAATATATAATATTATTAATAACTTAAATATAGATAGTTTTATGTTTATAAAATTATTTTTCTTCAAAATAAAAAAAATGATAATAAATATTAGTATCTTCAAAAATGATGATATTTTTATGAAAAAGATTTAAAAAGTAATTTAAATTTTAATACATATATAGTATAAATTCATATACATATATTATTTGTTATTTAGTGTTTTTTTAAGAGTTAATTTGAAACATGACACAAAAACATAATATGATTTTGACACAATACATATAAATCATTTCATAAATGTGTTAAATATACCATGATACTATAATACGACATCATAATATGAAAAAATGAATTAAATATCTTTATATTTTATTATTACTCTCTTAATTGTTACTAGTATAACATCTTATTTTCCTAACTTTTTTTTAATAAATTTGGTTATAACTTTTTGATTTTATCAAATTTAATCTAAAAGATAAAATATTACATGATAACTCAATTAGCAAATTAGCCTATACATGGATTCGTATATAAGCAATTAGCAAATAGTTTAGCCAATCGATGGAAAGAATGTGGATATGATTCGAGAATATATTTAAATTTGAATTCATGATGATAAAAATAGAAAGTACTATTAATTAAATCACATTTTAATCCTAAAATTAACAGTAGAAAAAAATATGAATCTAAGTCTTTTAAATTAAAATTTTAATATAATATATTTTTTATTAATATTAATTATTGATTACATCTTTATTTTGATATATATATTATTTATTTTTATAAAAATAAAATGTTAAAATGATTCCATTTCAAATAGTGTACTTAAGTGTAATTTTTTTAAAAAAATAATATTGCCTTTACATTTATTATCATAGATATTAAAGTTGTTGGGAAATAACGCAAATTCCCGATAAGCTAGATTTATAAGAAAGCAAGAATAGAAACAATAACACACAAGATTTGATAACGGAGTTCGGCCAATCTTGCTTACGTCTTCGGACCTGCTGCAGATCTTTTTTTACTGAAAGGGGAGAACTTACACAAGGAGTTTCCAACACTCCCAACTCACAACCCAATTACACCCAAGAAAATTACTCTCAATTTTCTCTCACAAAAGCTTTTCTCTCTAAGCTTTTCTCTCAATTGGAATGAACACTTTGGATGGTTTAATTCATTACAATTACACATCTATTTATAGGAAAATTCACTCCTTGAATTACTCCTTAAATTAATGGTTCCTTGAATTGCTCCTAAAATTAAGCTCCATGTTTTACTCCTTGTTTTGTTCCATGTTTTGCTCCATGTTTTACTCCTTGTTTTGTTCCATGTTTTGCTCCTTAATTTGCTCATTAAATTAAGGAGCTTTATAACAATAATATCTAACAATCTCCCACTTGAAGACCGATTTCAACTGCCTTCACACCTCGATCAATGCAGCAGCCTTTTCTAGTCTTTGTTACTCTTAGTGACCAATGAAGTTGAGACAACTTCGGTTTGTCAATAATCACCACCTTTGTTAACATATCTGCTGGATTTTTGCTTCCTTGAATCTTCTCCGTATTAACACATCATCTTCTAATAGAGATCGATGAAGTGATAACGAAGTCCAATATGTTTGGTTCTAGAATGAAATGTCAATTCTTCGCTGCTAGTGTATTGCTTTGACTATCACTTACGCGAACATTCTTCTCTTGTTTGAATCCCAACTCGCTTAACAAACCTTGAAGCCATCATCTCTTTACTAGCTTAGCTACATACTACACCAGAAGTGGATAGAGTCACAATTTTCGTATTTGTGACATCCAACTAATGTACCGTAGTTCCAACAAGAATATATAACTCAGGTGCTTCTATGGATCAACTTCACCTCCAAAGTCTGCATCTATGTATCCTTGTACTTTTAACTCTCCTTTACTAAAGTACAAACACTTTTCTCGTGGTGCAAGCTCGTAGATACCTCAAAATCCACTCGATCGCTTCCCAATGAGTTTTCCCTGATTTGACATAAATCCGCTAACAACTCCCACGCATTTACTCAATGTCCGGTCTTGCATGCACCATTGCATACATCAAACTTCCAATGGGCCGAGGCATAAGGAACCTTAGCCATGAATCTCTCTTCCTCTCGTCCGAGTGATCCTTGGATAGGCGAAAATGACCAGCTGCGGTGTGCTAACCGGCTTGGCATTGCCTACATGTTGAATCTATGCAAAACACGATTGATGTACTCGCCCGAGATAACCGCAAGGATCTTTTTTCTTATTTCTCAGGATTTGCATTCCAAAAAAATCTTTTTTGTTGGACCAAGTCTTTCATGTCAAACTCCTTTGACACCGATGCTTCAATCTTCGATATCATCCATATCCGAACCTCGCTACTAACATATCATCAACATAAAGTAGTAAAATGATATAACCGACCTATATCTCTCAAGTAGCAACAATGGTCGCATTGCACTTCTCGGAAACCTTCCTTGTGCAGTAAGCTATCAAACTTTACGTACCATTGTCTCGGGGCTTGTTTCGTGCCATACAAACTCTTCTTAAGTCCGCACACCATGTTTCTTCTTCCCTCTTTTCCGAGAAACCTTCCGGGTACATGTATATCTCTTCATCTAAATCTCCGTGAAGCGAATACATCCAACCTGCTCAAGATGAAGATCTTCAATGGCTACAATACTCAATACCGATCCGATAGTATTGAGCTTCACAACAGAGCGAAAATGTCACAGTCAACTCCTTCCTTCAAGTTGAAACCCCTTTAACAACTAGGGCGTGCTTTGTATCTCTTGGAACCATACGCTCTTCTTTCACCCTGACACCCATTTGTCAGTGAAGTTCCTTCTTTCCCATAGGTAACTCACCTAGTTCCCATGTCCGGTTAGAGATGAGATTTCATTTCTTCTTTCATAAGAAGCTCCCACTTTATTGAATCTCGAGTCCGATAAGCTTCGATCATAGCATTCGTGCTCCTCCATCGGCCATTAGCAACATATAGTTCATGTATCTCCCGTCATATACGAGGTCGAGAAGACCTTCTCAATACAAGTGAGCCGAGTAAGAGGGTTGTGATGTGTCGGAATGCCGTGTATCGCTTCCGTCCAACAAGTTCCTCTCGTCGAGGACTTATTACAATTGGTTCTCGCGAAACTATCCGGGACATCATCTCGCATCTCGCAAATACCGACTCATTCTCGCTTCCGATTCATTGGCGTCTATTTTACGCATGTCCTTATACATCACCCTTTCGTTGAAAATCACATCTCTCTACGGATAACTTTCTTGTTTTCGCTCATCCCAAATACGTAGCCAAACTCATCCTCACCATACCGATGAATGTGCATTTTCGGGATTTGGGATCAAGCTTATTCCTACCTCGATCATTGATATGCACAAATGCTACACGGTAGAAAACTTTTAGATGTGATAGTTTCACCTCTTTTTCGCCCCTCCATACCTCCTCCGTATTCTATGCTCCAATGGAAACGTACGGGCCTCATGATCAAGTAAGCCGCCGTGTTGATCGCTTCGCCCGTAACCGGTAGACTTGTATCACCGTATACGAACGCTCTTACGTCAATGTTCTGCCGGTTCATACGCTCGCCTACACCCATTGTGTTGAGGCGTGCACATGATTCTTTCCATTCTCGATCCCACGCTCATAGCAAAATTTTTGAATCTCGTGTGTCTTCATATTCACCACCATTATCTGATCCGAGCTTTTTGATCTTCAAACCCGTCTCATTTTCCACCCATAGCTTTCCATCTTTTGAAAGCCTCAAATACTCGGACTTACGCTTTAGAAAGTAAAACCCATACCTTCCGAGAATGATCATAGATGAAAGTCACGAAGCATTGTTTCCCACCAATGGATGAGGCATTGTCGGGTCCCCAAACATCCGAGTGAATAAGCTCTAGCTTTTCCTTCTTCGGTTCTACCACTGTCCGAAAGCCGACTCTCTTTTGCTTTCCAAGTATACAATCTTCGCACATACGTCCATCTCTACAGACACGGGAAGTTTTCTTTTGAAGCATAATCTTCATCCCCTTCTCACTCACGTGGCCTAATCTCCGGTGCCACGGGTTTGCGTTTCATTGCCTCTTTACAATCAGATTCGAACAACGTGCTTCGTCATTGCCATGTAAAGAGTGCCACTTTTCTTGCCTCGAGCAACTCATTACACCCTTTGAAATCTTCCAATCATCACCATGGAAGATCGTAGCCAGTAGCCTTCACTAGCCAACCGCCCCACCGAGATTAAGTTCCTTCTCGAGGTCGGGAATATGCCCGACATCCTTCAAATGGACCCGTTTAACTTAATCTTCACTACACCTTGCCAATAATAGCACATGGTTGATCATCACCAAGATATACCTTTCCAAGGTTTCCGGGACATATTTCTCGAATAATTCTTTACGTGGAAGAGTAGCATGGATCGACGTCTTTCGAGTCTAGCACCCAAGATTCTTCCTTGCTTTCTCCAAAGAGCATATCAATGCATCATCTCCTCCCGAGGTGGAAGTAACATTTGCCTCCTGCGCCTTCACTTGCTTTGTCCTTCTCTGCATTCTTGCACCGATTTTTGTAAGGTCTCTTTCTTTCACATTCCAACACTGATAGTCTTCGAAGCCATGTGGAATTATTAGGATTCCTAGATTGGACCTCCTATCCTTTGATCTACCTCGATACCGGGTCGGTTCTACCACGTCCATTTCCTTTGGTTGAATTTCTTCCTCTTGACTCGTATGCAAACCGAAGGAGTTGACGATTCACCCGTCTCTCTACGCCGATCTCTTCACCGAGAACCAAATCACGAACATCACAAATTTCAACTTATTCTTCCCAACGAGCCACTACGCCCGTGACAAGAGCATTCCACTTTCTCGTGCAGAAGACAAAAGTATCAATGCTCGTACTTCTTCATCGAATTAATTTCCACCGAACTCAACCCGGGTTGTAACCGTGTCGAGTTCGAGATGTCGAGCTACCGATGCGCCTTCCGTCATCCGCCAATTGAACAAGCGCCTCATCGTGTGCACTTTGTTTGAGGCCGACGGCTTCTCATACATATTGGAGAGAGCGCCATAAGACCCGCCGTGGTCTTTTCCTTTGCTATGTTGAAAGCAACATTACGGGATAACGTCAATCGAATAACTCAGGGCTTCTCGTTCGTCTAAGATTCCAATCTTCTTCCTTCATACCTCCGGCTTCTTCCCCGAGAGAGGTTGATATAGATTTCTTTGATACGATAATCCTCTATCCGCATTTTCCAAAACCCGAAATACGTGCCATCAAATTTCTCGAGTTTCACCCTTCCTTCATCTCGCGGCCGTTCGCTCCCACTAAAATCCGACTTCCTCCGGGATCGTTTTGACTATTTCTTGCGTAAAATTGACAAATCACTACCAATAGCTCCGATACTGCAAATTGTTGGGAAATAACGCAAATTCCCGATAAGCTAGATTTATGAGAAAGCAAGAATAGAAACAATAACACACAAGATTTGATAACGGAGTTCTGGTCAATATTACGCCTTCTGACCGTCAGATCTTTTTTACCGAAAGTGGAAGAAATTACACAAGGTGTTTACAACACTCACAACTCACAACCCAATTACACCCAAGAAAATTACTCTCAATTTTCTCTCACAAAAGCTTTTCTCTCTAAGCTTTTCTCTCAATTGGAATGAACACTTTGGATGGTTTAATTCATTACAATTACACATCTATTTATAGGAAAATTCACTCCTTGAATTACTCCTTAAATTAATGGTTCCTTGAATTGCTCCTAAAATTAAGCTCCATGTTTTACTCCTTGTTTTGTTCCATGTTTTGCTCCTTAATTTGCTCCTTAAATTAAGGAGCTTTATAACAATAATATCTAACAAAAGTACCATCACCATGAATCATTTGGACAGGACAAAAAAGAATAAAGAAAATATTGTGATTAATTCTTATCTTTTACTTATATGTAAATATTATGTTTTCTTCTTTCCATAAAAATCTGATCTCGTTGGGGAAAAAAGTGAGATGATACTTAAAAAATTTTGATATTAAAAAAAAAAAGAAATTAGATTTTGTTCTAACATTTTATTTCATTTGTTCCTTAAATGCTATTCAAATTTGATGTAATAAAATCTTTCTTTTGTTGCCAAATTCTATTTTTTTTTTTCATTTTACATTTAGAATGTAAGACATTCAACTAATGAAAGACTAAATATAGAGCTAGATTACATCACGGATTGGATGGATAAATTTGAAACTAATTTACAAAAAAGACTTATAAAAAAAATCCTACTCGATTAAATGTTATGCTTAACAATTTAACTATCATCATCAAAAAATAATTAAAATCGTTGAATTGTTTTTTTCAAAATAGACAATTTGAATTAAAAAAAGAAAAATGAGTAAAAAAGAGATAATGAATTATTAAAAGAAAGAAGAGAAAGAAGACGAAAAGAATGGGAAAGAGAGTGCACAAAAATAGATGCTTGAGAAAAAAGATAAAAAAAAAAGAGAGGTATATTTTTATACTAACAAGATTTTTTCTTTTACTTAGTGTTCAACGAATTAATTTTATTATAATGAGTAACACATTAAAGTTGTAAGAGTCAGGCACTCGTTTTATTCTATAATCAAGCCATCGAGTTCGATTAGGCCAAAAAAGAGTTTAATCACTTGACTCATCCTTCTTAACAGAGTCAAACCCTAACATTACAGTAAAAATTCGAAAACCAATCTTAAAAAAAAAAGAATAATGAGAATCATTAAACATCACCAAATGATCATGTTCTAAGTGTGTCTATTATTCAAAGAGTCACTTAATGAATTTATTTACAAGTTTTTAGACATATGTTAAAGTGTTGCGTTTCTTGGACGTGAAGCACAAGAAATAATCAATAAAATCATAATTTGGAAAGTGTTATTAAGTAATTGTTACATTTATGAATATATCTTTAGAATCCAATATTCGATCGAGGTGATTTAAATTACATTGGATATTTGACTTAATAGGGAACACCAATGATAGAAATATAAATTTTTAAATTCAGAATATTACTAGGTCAAAAGACTCATAATTTACGGACATAAATTTGAGAAAATTTAGTTTTAAAAATTGAAAATGTACCGACACGTGAAATTTTGTGTACCGAGGCACAGAAAAAGTACATTGTAACATGATCTTTATGGATTTGTTTGATGGTTCCAAAATTTGACACCGTATTAAGGCATGAAAAAAAGTTCACTATGGTTTGCACTAAAAAAATTATATTTCTCACGTTTTGACCTGTTCAAACCCTAATTAGTTACTTTGTTTAGGTTTTTCATTTGTTTTTAGTTGTATATATAGTTAGGCATATGTTAACAAATAACTTAATTCAATATATATTTTTGATTTTAATCAAAGTTGATAGCTTTTTAGCCTAATTTCTCCTTTTCAAATTGACTTATTAAAGAATTTGAAACCTTTTTGCATCCTAATAACATTGGATCTTTGTTGTATAATATTCATAGAGTAAAGATGTTGTTAGAAATTTGAAAATTATTTTTATGGCATTATTATGTACTTGTCGTTGGCTTTTGGTCATTTATTTTGAAGTTCTCAAACACCAAGTGTCCAAGGGTTTCAAGATTCGAATTTACGTGTTTGTATCACTACTCAAGACTATAAGAAGATACATGAGACACCCAATTTGAATTTAGAGTTAAATGATGATTGGTTCTAGAGTCTAGCAACAAAGAAGTAGAATTAGTAGCATCATCCTTAAGCATTGAACCTAGAAGCATGCATAGCTAAGGGAGAGAAACCAATTTGAAAAAATTTTCTAGTTAATACATCTTTGAGCAAGAAGCAAGAAGCTACCTCATAACTAGGTTTGTCATAAATTTGACATACACAATAATTTAAGTAGCTTTTCTTAATTGATTTAACATTCCTAATCTAACAATTCTTGTTCAAAGAATTAGTGGTGTTACTATTATTGGCTTGATTTTTTCAAAAATTGATGAAAACTCCATGACAAAGGATTATGAAAATTAGATTGAGATTTATTATTAAAATGCTTAGAAGAATTCTTATCACTACTTGAGACACGCTTAATACTAGCAAAGTTTGCTTGAAATACATAATCTTGATCAAATTTCGCAGAGACAATGTTGAAGTCTCATATCGACTAAGCATTGGCTTTCTGCTACACTTATAAGTCTATGGCAACATTTTCTCTTTAAGAGTTATTTTAGAGGGAGTTAGGCCGTGGATTTCTTCATGGTATCAGAGTTAAGTGATTCGGTCGGTATCCGATCGGTTGTAGGGGATGGACCCTGCACCGGTATGAGGGGGAGTGTTGAAGTCTCACATCGACTAAGCATTGGGTTTCTGCTACACTTATAAGTCTATGGCAACCCTTTCTCTTTAAGAGCTCTTTTGGAGGGAGTTAGTCCATGGATTTCTTCAGACAACTAACATTTTTTTCATATTTTTCAAAAACATTATGCAAGATTCTCACAGAGTGCCTTGTTTGATTCATATTAAATGAAGTGAAAAGAGTCAAGTACCTAGGTCCAAGACCATTCAAAATTTACAAAACTAGTATTCGTCTTGCATGATCTCACTTGAAGTAGCCAAGTGATTTGAAAGAGTTTTTGCATACAACAAGTATACACTTAGAGATAAGCCATCTTTCCTTGATGTTTGTAAATGTCCACGAAGATCTATCACTTTTAATTGAGTGGTGTTCGAGAACCTTTCTTCCAAAGTGAGCCATCTTTGTCTTGAAGTTGTACTACCAATAAGAATAGTATTCATACTAGCAAATGTAGAACTATAGATCCAACCTTTTATCATTAAATCATACTGAATTCATGTATCAAACTTTAGATTAGGAATTGTTCTTTCTTGATCAAGAAAGGATAAGGAAGAGGTAGTAAGCCACTTATGAAACCTTTAAGCCTATATTCTACAACGTATCTCTGATTTGTTCCCTCCAAATAAAAAAGTTGTTATTATCAAACTTAACCAAAAGAGATAAGCTATTAAAAGGTGTAAAGGAAATATGAGAAAGTATATAGAGAACACTCCTTCGAACCATTGTTTTGCTACACATTGGCACCAATCTAGTCATCATCCTTAGGAAGCACAACTGGTCTAGTGGGAGAGGATGAGAGTACAGGACTCAAAATCCATAGAAGCTCTTATTATACCATAGAATACTAAGAAAGAATTAGTTTATGAGAAGAAAACTGAATTGTTCTTGTATTTACTACCTGGTAGTAAGATAATGAATTCACACAATTGCTATTCATACTAGTTATTGTTAGAGATTATTGTTATAAAGCTCCTTAATTTAAGGAGCAAATTAAGGAGCAAAACATGGAACAAAACAAGGAGTAAAACATGGAGCAAAACATGGAACAAAACAAGGAGTAAAACATGGAGCTTAATTCTAGGAGCAATTCAAGGAACCATTAATTTAAGGAGTAATTCAAGGAGTGAATTTTCCTATAAATAGATGTGTAATTGTAATGAATTAACCATCCAAAGTGTTCATTCCAATTGAGAGAAAAGCTTAGAGAGAAAAGCTTTTGTGAGAGAAAATTGAGAGTAATTTTCTTGGTTGAAATTGGGTTGTGAGTTGTGAGTGTTGTAAACACCTTGTGTAATTTCTCCCCTTTCAAAGAAAAAGATCTGCAGCAGTCCGAGGACGTAAGCAAGATTGGCCGAACTCCGTTATCAAATTTTGTGTGTTATTTTTCTATTCTTGCTTTCGCATAACCGCTTATCGGGAATTTGCGTTATTTCCCAACAACCGGTATCGTAGCTATTGGTAGTGATTTCTGTCAATTTTCTCGCAAAGAAATAGTCGAAACGATCCAGAAGGAAGTCGATTTTAAATGGGAGCAATTGTGAGATTTAAGGAAGGTGAAACTCGAGAAATTTGATGGCACGTATTTCGGGTTTTGGAAAAAATGCAAGATAGAGGATTATCTGTATCAAAGAAATCTATATCAACTCTCTCGTGGAAGAAGCCGATCTTATGAAGGAAGAAGATTGGAATCTTAGGCAGACAAGCTCCTCAGTTATTCGACGACGTTATCCCGTAATGTTGCTTTCAACATATAGCAAGGAAAAGACCACGGCGGGTCTTATGGCGAGCTCTCTCCAATATGTAGCGAAGCCACGCCTCAAACAAAGTGCACTTGATGAGGCGCTTGTTCAATTTTATGCGGATGACTCGGAAGGCGCATCGGTAGCTCAACATCTCAATGAACTCAACACGGTTACAACCCAACATTGAGTTCGGTGGAAATTGAATTGATGAAGTACGGCATTGATACTTTTGTCTTCTCTACCTGTAAAAGCCGGAATGCTACCTCGCCACATTTGTAGTAGCTCATCTGGGAAGCAATAAGTTGAAATTTGACGATGTTCGTGATTTGGTTCTCGGTGAAGAGATCCGACGTAGAGAGACATTGAATCGTCAACCCTCTTCGCTTTGCATACGAGTCGAAGAGGAAGAAATTCAACCAAAGGAAATGGACGTGGTAGAACCGACTACCGAGAGATCAAAGGACAGAGGTCCAAATCTAGAATCCTAATAATTCCCGTAGCTCAAGACTATCGAGTGTTGGAATTGGAAGAACCGGCACTACAAAAATCGGTGCAAGAATGCACCGAAGGACAAACAAGTGAAGGCAGAGGCAAATGTTACTTCCACCTCGGGAGGAGATGATGCATTGATATGCTCTCTTTGGAGAGCAAGGAAGAATCTTGGGTGCTAGACTCGAAAGCATCGTTCCATGCTACTTCACGTAAAGAATTCTTCGAGAAATATGTCCCCTAAACCTTGGAAAGGTATATCTTGGTGATGATCAACCATGTGCTATTATTGGCAAGGTGTAGTGAAGATTCAAGTTAAACTAATTGTTTGGGAGCCGAAGGATGTCGCATATTCCCGACCTCGTAAGGAACTTAATCTCGGTGGGGCAGTTAGCTAGTGAAGGCTACACTACGATCTTCCATGGTGATGATTGGAAGATTTCAAAGGGTGCGATGACGTTGCTCGAGGCGAAAAGTGACACTCTTTACATGACGTGAAGCACGTTGTTCAATCACAATTGTAGCGAGCGATGAAACACCAAACCTGTGGCACCGGAGATTAGGCCACGTGGTGAGAAGGGATGAAGATTATGCACTCAAAAGGAAAACTCCCAGTCTGTCTGTAGAGATGGACGTGTGCGAAGATTGTATACTTGGAAAGCAAAAGAGAGTCGGCTTTCGTGACAAGTGGTAACCCCAAAGAAGGAAAAGCTGTAGCTTATTCACTCGGATGTTTGGGGACCAACAACCGTCTCATCCATTTGGAAACAATACTGTGACTTTCATCGACATCATTCTCGGAAGGTATGGGTTTACTTTCTAAAGCATAAGTCCGAAGTATTTGAGGCTTTCGTGAAGATGGAAAGCTATGGTGGAAAATGAGACTCGGGTTTGAAGATCAAAAAGCTCGGATCAGAATGTGGTGGTGAATAGCGAAGACACCGGATTCAAAAATTTTTGCTATGAGTACGGGATCGAATGGAAAGAACCGTGCAGTGCACGCCTCAACACAATGGTGTACGGCGTATGAACCGAATGTTGACAGAAGAAGCCGAAGCATTCGTATACAAATGTCTACCGGCGCTTCCGCGATCAACACTCGCAGCTTACTTGATCAACCGAGGCCCATCTGTTCCATTGGAGCATAGAATACTGCAGGAGGTATGGAGCGAAAAAGAGGTGAAACTATCACATCTAAAAGTTTTCTGGTAGCATTTGTGCATACTGATCAAGGTAGGAATAAGCTTGATCCCAAATCCAAGAAATGCACATTCATCGGCCATGGTGAGGATGAGTTTGGCTACCGTATTTGGGATGACGAAAACAAGAAAGTTATCCGTAGCAGAGATGTGATTTTCAACGAAAGGGTGATGTATAAGGACATGCATAAAATAGACGCCAATGAATCGAGGAAGCGAGAATGAGTCAAGATTTGCGAGATGCAAATGATGTCCCGTATAGTTTCGCAAGAATGTAACCAATTGTAACAAGTCCTCAACCGAGGAACTTGTCGATTGAGTAGTACACAAGATTCCGACACATCACAACCTCTTACTCCACTCTCCCGTATTGAGTATGTCTTCTCGACCTCAAGGTGCCTAACAGAGATACATGAACTATATGTCATTGCCGATGGAGGGAGCCCGAATGCTATGGACTTAAGCTTGTCGGACTCGAGATTCCAACAATGTGGGAGCTTGCATGAAAGAAGAAATGAAATCTCTCATCTCCAACCATACGTGGAACTAGCCGAGTTACCTAAGGGAAAGAAGGCACTTCACAACAAATGGGTGTATCGGGTGAAAGAGGAGCGATGGTTCCAAGAGATACAAAGCCCGCCGCTAGTTGTCAAAGTGGTTTCAAACGAAGGAAGGAGTTGACTACACCGACATTTTTGCTCCCGTTGTGAAGCTTAATACTATCGCATCGGAATTAGAGCATTGTAGCCATCGAAGATCTTCATCTTGAACGCTTGGATGTGAAGACCGCATTCCTTCGCGAGATTTAGATGAAGAGATATACATGTACCAAATGTATGTTTCTCGTAGAAAGAGGGAAGAAGAACATGGTGTGCATTCTTAAGAAGAGTTTGTATGGCCCGAAACAAGCCCCGAGACAATGGTACGAAAGTTTGATATAGCTTCTACGCACAAGGAAGGTTTCCGAAGTGCAATGTCGACCATTATCATACTTCAAGAGATATAGGTCCGGTTATATCATTTTACTACTTTATGTTGATGATATACGTTAGTAGCGAGGTTCAGATATGGATGATATCGAGAAGATTGAAGCATCAATTGTCAAAGGAGTTTGACATGAAAGACTTGGGTCCAAGAAAAAGATTCTTGGAATGCAAATCACAAGAAATAAGAAGAAAGGATCCTCATAGCTATCTCAGGCAGAGTACATCAATCGTGTTTTGCATAGATTCAACGTGAGCGATGCCAAGCCGGTTAAAGACACCCTTGGCTAGTCATTTTCGCCTATCAAGGATCGGTCCCTCGACGCAGGAAGAGAGAGAATTCATGGCTAAGGTTCCTTATGCCTCGGCCATTGGAAGCCTGATGTACGCAATGGTATATACCGTGCCATGGCTACGGAGACATTGTTAGCAACAGCGATTTATGTCAAATCTGGTGGAAAACTCATTGAAGAAAGTGGATTTTTGAGGTATGCGAAGTGCGCACGTAAAAGTGCGTTTGTACTTTAGTAAAGGAGAGTTAAAAGTACAAGGATACGTAGATGCGGTACTTTGGAGGTGAAGTTGATCAAGAAGCACCACCGTTATATATTTACCGGTTGGAACTACGTGTTAGTTGGATGTCACAAATACGTAAAATTGTCACTCTATCCACTACGGAGGCATGTAGCAAGAATCGGAAGCTAGTAAAGAGATGATATGGCTTCAAGGTTTGTTAACTCGAGTTGGGATTCAAACAAGAGAAGAATGTTCTCGCATAGCGAGTAGTCGAAGTGCAATACACTTGGCGAAGAATTCAAGATTTCATTCTGAACCAAACATATTGGACTTCGTTATCACTTCATCGACTTCTATTAGAAGATGATGTGTTAATACCTGGAGAAGATTCAAGGAAGCAAAAATCCGGCGGATATGTTAACAAAGGTGGTGATTATTGACAAAAAGTCATGGCTCAACTTCGTTGGTCCGCTAGTAACAAAGACTAGAAAAGTCTTTGCATTGATCGAGGTGTGAAAGACAGTTGAAATCACTTTCAAGTGGGAGATTGTTAGAGATTATTAGTTATAAAGCTCCTTAATTTAAGGAGCAAATTAAGAGCAAAACATGGAACAAAACAAGGAGTAAAACACGGAGCAAAACATGGAACAAAACAAGGAGTAAAACATGAGCTTAATTCTAGGAGCAATTCAAGGAACCATTAATTTAAGAGTAATTCAAGGAGTTGAATTTTCCTATAAATAGATGTGTAATTGTAATGAATTAACCATCCAAAGTGTTCATTCCAATTGAGAGAAAAGCTTAGAGAAAAGCTTTTGTGAGAGAAAATTGAGAGCAATTTTCTTGGTTGAAATCGGGTTGTGCAGTTGAGTGTTGTAAACACCTTGTGTAATTTCTCCTTTCAAGAAAAGATCTATGACGGTCCCACGTAAGCAAGATTGGCCGAACTCCGTTATCAAATTTTGTGTGTTATTTTTCTATTCTTGCTTTCGCATAAATCTGGCTTATCGGGAATTTGCGTTATTTCCCAACAGTTATGACTAACTACCTATACAAGCAGCACCTATAGGCTTTTTTTACGTGTTAATACTACTAACAAACTCTTAACATACAGAACTGGTATATTCACTATAGTCTAGTATATATAATTGAGCATCAAGTGAACATATGTCAAAAAAATATTCACTTCTTTAAAAATATATATATCATCAATTGCAAATAAACAATGTCCTTTAGAAATTTTACTTACCATCAAAGAGTGATCGGCTTTATCTTCCTAAATAATAATACTTTGATTGATGTTAAAAATAATTGAAAAATAATAAAAATAACACACTTAAAACTTATAATTATAAAAATAATACCTCTTATATTTACTTCATATATTTTAATTATAAAAAAATATAGTATATTATTTTATTTTAAATACTGTCTAATTGGATATCATTTAATGTTGAACGTTATCTAATTAAAACACGTTCAATATTATTGAAGTGTTATTTTTATTATTATAAATTTAAGAGGTGTTATTTTTTGTATTTTCTAAAATAATTTAAATTAAAAGTTGTCCTTAAGAAATTGCTTCGAAGAAAAATGTATCATTTGAGTTTTTATTGTGAAGCACAAATATTTTAAACTGAATACTATAAAATTGTTTTCTATTTGGTATGACAAATTTAGTTCTTTTAGCTAATTCAATTGATACTCCTTTAAAATGATTAATTTAATTATTTAATTTTTAATTTGAGAAGTGTACTACTTAATGCTTTCTAACGGTACCAATTAGTTTTTTTCATTTTTTTTTAAAAGAACTAAAGTAATTATTTTAATTAAATAAAGAAAATATTATATGATTTGAATTTGGATATGATGAACTATGGAGTTATATCAATGAATTACAAGTATAATAAAAACAATTTCATTTGATCAATAATTTATTTATAAAATTGTTTATTATATAATAAAATGAAAATATCACATATTCATGTGACAGTGATTATTTCATTTGTGCTTAAACTTAAAAAGATGAATCAGTATATATATTTATCTTACTCGTGATATTTCGTTAATTATTCTAATAAAAATTATCAAAATAATTAGTTTGATCAAATTATCAACTTTATCATATTAAAAGGTAAGGTATTGTTGATATATATGCTCATTTTAGCAAAAATACGATTTTCACACATAATTATTCAATCTACAACTTTACAGTAACTGTATAATTGTAAGATTATAGTGTATTGTTTTTAATTTACTTGGGAAAAGTAGACATGCTGTAAGAAAAAAAAATAGCTTGCCGTATATATATATATTGAAATATATATCAATTTAGGATTACTTTTCGAAAAATACTTTATATTACCTCTATGGATGAATGAATGAAAAAAAAAAATTGGATTTAGTAGTAGCTCTCAAAACTTGCAACATATATAAAACATAATTTAGGTAGTTGTATGCATATGTAATATTTTATTGTTTATGTGATTATAGATGCGGGAAAGAAAAACTAGAGATAGAGCTCCATAATTATAAAAAAAAAAAGTGTGTGATGTTTGTGTAAGTTGTTACAAGTTGTTGATCACAAATTATATTAAAAGCTTTTTTAAATATTATTATTTTTATGTAAATTTATTTTTAAGTTTCTTATCAAGTATATTAAATAAAATCGAAAGAACATCAAAATTTTAGATAGGAGTCTTCGTAATATACTTTAAAAGAATTATTTTTTAAATAGGAGTCTTCATAATTAATGAGTTTACTTTAAAAAATTCTTTAAATGTGAGTCTTCATTATTAATGACTCTATTTTAAAATACATATTATTTAAATAGAAATCTTCATGATTAATGAGTTTATTTTAAAAAAAATTATTTAAATAAGAGTTTTCATGATCAATGAGTCTATTAAAAGAACTATTATTTAAATAGGATTCTTCGTGATTAATGAATTTACTTTAAAAGAATTATTCTTTAACTAGAAATCTTATTAATTGGTGAGTATTATTAATCATATTTGTAATAAAAAAATATATTTATCAATTACATAAAAATCTTCTTAATTAATCAGTATTACTAATTCTATTTGTAATAGAAAATATTTTTATCAATTACATAGGATTAAGGGTTTTAATTTTTTTTATAAATAAAACGCATTGTTCATCATTTCAATCAATCACACAAAAGCATTATTCTCTTCTTCTTAATCTCTCTCTTGTCTTGCAAATATAAAATCATAATTTTTTAGGCATTTTTATTTAGTTAATCTATCAAATATTGATGATTATGTTTGATTGATTAATAAGCCTAATTAGTTTATGATATTTTGATTATATGTTCTTATAGCTTCTTCTTTATTTTTGTTTTTAAATTATTAAATCAAATAATTGTTTGTTATATCATAATTATTTGATTTAATTATTAATATTTAAAGAAACTATTTTATTAAATTTGTGTTTAATCTTTTTTATTATAGGATTTGTTAATTGATTTGATTTATGTTATATATATTTTGAATTATCTAGTTAGTATTATTGGTTATTAAATCCACTCTAGAACACACACGCATTTGTGTTTTTGTGATAATCTTTTTTTAATTAATTTGTGAACATATCTGATTAGAGGAGAGCTTATTGAAACGTTGATTATAAACCGCTCACGCTAATATTGAAAACTGTGAAAATAGAACAATATATTGAGGCAGTATCTTAAGGAGGTTAACATAAGACCGAGTGTTTAATGAAACATTTGTTTTTCATAATATAAAATTAGGTAGTCCGATGGATCGATGATTTTCCTCTTATGTTATGATTGTAGCCTAGGTTATTTCTACCTAAAAATATTGTATATTATTTTTTCATTTCTGCATTTTATTCTTACACACAATTGCATGTTTGATCGCTTTATTTAGGTTATTAAATTATAAATTAATAAAATTAAAAATAACATATTTACTCATTCTAGATTATAGAATTACATATTTTATAAACTTTTAAAGCTTAAGTTATTAAGAGAAATGTTATTGTTTTTATACATCATCGTTTTTTTTTATAAATGTTGATTCTATGTATCTTGAGTACAAAACATTTGAAATTCAACAATTATGTTTATTGTAACTTAGAAGATGACATACAACTCTAATATTGTTTAAGTTATCTGGAGAATTGTTGAAATCATTTTTATACATTGTCATTTTTTTTATAAATATTTGCTCTATATATCATGTAGATTAAATATTTGAAATTTAACGATTGATTTTAATGGAACTTAAAAAATGAAATCTAATTCTAATATCATGTTAAAATTTATTTGGAAATCAAATATCTTAAAAATCCATGTCAATCAATCTCCCACGAAATTTGTAAAACATGAATATCTGAATCAATGAAATCCAACCACTGTATCGACTTTTGCTTTCGCTACTATTTATATTCTCTATCACATATATCTTTGGGCATTAACAGTGAACCATTTAAAGAAGTCAAAACGGGGGATTATCAAGGAGGGAATACGCTTGGTTGTATGCTTATTCCCATTGATACATAACATTAACACTATAACTACCGATAAATTTTAGCTAAAATGTATAATCATCATGTCAAGTTTGTATTTGTTAGTGATGCCTCAATAATTAACACCATAATTTTATCATTTTTTTACATTGGGATGGGTAATAGTGAAAAACCCAAAATTTTCAGCCATGGGAAACATGTTTTTATGAGGTGGTGTTAAAAATTATTCTACACCTCGTCATATGCTGAACTTAATTTTATTACAATTTTATATAAAAAAATTCTTATAAACTCAACTATTTTTACTTAAAAATAATATCATTAATCATAAAAATTATACACTTCTTTTAAAAAAATATGATATTATAAATAAAAATATATCTTATATGATTATTTCCCCGCCACTAAAAACAATATTAATTATATAACTTATTAATAAATTGTTTTATTTTTCACTATAAATTATTTTATTTGGAGCATGAAACTTTAAATAAATATATTTTTTTTATTAAAGAGTAATCTTCAATCTTAGAGATATTATAAAATACGATAAAAAAAATACCACCTCTACAAATATCTAGCGTGGAGATGAGATCTCATCCTGCATTACACAGCACTCATCATGAATCAATATACAAGGGAATTTAAAGCTTACACCAATTATGAAAAATAATTAAGAAAATTGTTATTTTTATAACATAAAATACTAATGTTAGAATAATTTAAAATTGTATCAAATAATATTTTAATATTTTGAAAAATAAAAATATTTCTTGAGTATTAGCAAAACTTACTATAATATATAATTAATAACTCATTTTTCTTCTTCTCTGACGAATGATATAGATTGGTTACTATATTTTGGATAGATTCACGGTAAATCGTTAATTATTCAAAAATTTATAATCATATAATTTATATCTTACTTGTTAAACTAATTTTAAAAATAAAAATATTTCTTGAGTATTAACAAAACTTGCTATAATATATAATTAATATTTCATTTTTTTCTTTCACTAGGAATGATATAAATTGATTACCATATTTTTGATAGATTCAAAGGAGATCATTAATTATTCATAAATTTATACTCATATAATTTATATTTTATTTGTTAAAATAATTTTAAAAATAATAAAATAATTTATTTTTAAATAAAATTTGACATATTATAATTAATAGACTATAAATTTACGCGTATTTAATATTTTTTAATATTATGATTTAATCTTAAATTTTAGACTTATTAAAAAAGAAAAATTAATTTCACAATAAATTATGGTCAATAGTAGTTTAGCAAAAAAAAAATTTATGGTCAATATTATTTAATTGAGTCTTGAAATAAGCTAATTAATGAATAGAAACCTGTACGAAATCAAAAGGTCGTATGTATGTGTCACCTAACACGCTAGGCTCGCTTGAAGCCTTGAACTGCCAACAATTTCGGTGCCAATAAGAATTTACGTTAAAATACATCCGGTGTTATACACGTGTTATTAATTAATTTTAAATTATATTTATTATTTTTAATTAATATTGAATATTTGTTTTCATAAATAAAATAAAAATATTATATTAATTTTAAATTTTATTAATTTAAATATATTTTAAAAATAATAAAAAATTTCAAAATTACAACTATCCTTTCAAAAGTAAGGAAGAACAAAAATATGTTTATTCAAGTAACACATCAGATCCATAATTCAATAGGATACTTTCCTTCTTAATGTAGAAATAAGAATGTTATGTACACATTAATTTAAATTTTTTTTTTGTTTATATCATTTAAATTTTATTACACATTAATATTATTTAAAAAAATAAATAATTTTTTAAAATTTTAAAATAATTATAATATGTTAGGATTATAAATATAAAAATATATATGTATAAAATTAAAAGATTTTAATATTTCTCATACAGAAAACATGCTTCTCCTTTTGATTCTACTCCTCGAGATACACATCTTTTAAAGCCTTTAGCATCTCAATAGGTCCACGTACCAAAAGCAATTGTCTACTAAGTACTGTCTAATACTATTGCATCTGCCGATATTGCTTTAATCACTATTATAAAACATGACTACTGAATCGGTTCTTAGTCGACTCTAATTATGTTTTGAGTCACTTACTAAAATCTTATCATATTAAAATAATTCTAATTTTTGGACTAGTGTAATCCTAAAACTTGCTATAATTTTTCAATAGATTCAATCATAAAATTAACTTAAAAATAAAAATAAATATTTAACTTACTTTTAAAATTGAATCGATTCAAAAATTAAAACTCATATATATATATATATATATATATATATTTAATTAGATTAATCGACATGATTCGTAGGAAAAATAATAATTTTTTTTAAATAATATAATTAAAATTTATAACAAAATAATTGAATTGTATTTAATTTGTTTGAAATTTTATTTTAATTAAATTAAATTTAATGTATTTAAATTTTATATCAATTAAGTTTAATTTAACTCAATTTTAAACTAATTTGGTTTAAAAACTTATGAAATGATTCATTTATATTTTTAAAAATAAAAAATATTAATAGTTTTAATCTTTTTTATAGTATTTTAATAGTAATTATTTTTTAATAAATATTTTTTTTAAATAAATCTACGAGTTTTTCTTGACCTAAATTCATGATTTAAATGATTTTTTTTTCAATAGGGAAAGGTATAGTAAAATTATAACAAGACATAAACCAACTTTATTTTTCATTAATGATGAGAAATCATACATGCAAGAAAAGAAATTAAAGTTTGAAACGTTTCTCTCCTACATGGGAAGAAAGAGAGAGAGAGTTAATGCACCAACTTGTTGGTTACTCCTAACACCTTATTTAAGTTAAGAATGAGTGTAAACTCATTTCTATAGTAATTACACGGTATCCAAAGCTAAAATAAAAAAAAATAAATCTATTATTTTTAAGATATATATAAAATTAAAATTTTAAATTAGTAAAATGTAAGATAATATAATAAATTTTTTTAAAAAAAATAAATATTTAATAATTAATTATATCAACAAATAATTTTAATAATATAAAATATACACTAAAAATAATAAATAATTTTATAATTCATGTGTTAAAGTTTTGATAGGATTGTTATGCACGCTTTATTCATTATTAAGTTGATGTTTTGAAGGCACATCTCCAAACTTGTAGAATAGTAAGTTGTTTGTCAAGTAAGTTATGTAAATAAGAATGGAGACATTTTATGTTAATTTCATTGAGAGAAAAAAAAAAGGTTCCTTTTTAGACCACTTCTGTCGTACGCCTAACATCTTATTATTTAAGAAGGAGCACATGTATGTAGCTAGAAATGAAATTTATTTAGAGATATAATAATAATAATAATATATTTTTTTTATTTTAAAAAGAGTTTGTATAAATTGTTTACTTACGAATTTTAATATTTTTGAACATTTTTGACAACTAGTCATATAGGTTAAATGTATATTTTTTAGCTAATAATATAAATAAAGAAAAAACATAAAATTAATTAAATTAAGTTATAATTAAATTAAATAATACGTAAAAAAAATTAAAATATAAAGTATAAAATTACGTAAAAAATTAAATTTATTAAAAAATAGACAAATAAAAAAGAATAATATTATATAATATAACTAAAAATCCATAGTTAAATTATAGAGGAGAAAAAACATAAACGTCACTTTTTTTTTTCTTTTTTTTAAGCGTAAATAGGGGATAGAAGAATTCAACATATTAATAATCTGTTGATTTTAGTATTTGACTTTTGTACTATAGGGGGACACGTTTAATAAGGCTTACAGAGGACCTGCATTTGTCTGTTGAGGACACGTTCAGTGGTGAAATTGGGCTTATATTATATATCGAGATGTGTATGCATTGTGCAACACACATTAGATAGGACTAAATTATCTATACAAAAACAGTCGTTTGACATGAAATGTAGTTATTTCAATAATAATAATAATAATTACAATTAATTATAAAATTTATCATTTAAAATTGGTTTAAATTTTAACGAATTATATATTTTTTAATTTGAATATAATAAATTATATCAAATTTTTTAATTAAAATAAATTAATCTAATTATTTATTAACTCTTAATTTGTGAGTTACCTGTATCATTAACTAATATATATATATATGTCCTATTTTGATTATAAATGATCTATTCAATTGGTAAATACAAACCACCGTACTATTCATTACATGTTTTTAATTAAAGGTATAAATGTTAGTAAAATTTGAAATTCGAAGATAATGAATAATTCTTAATAATTCGAAATGATTTGTTATAAATATATCTCTAGATCCTTTGTTGAACAGTCCCCTTCATATATAATATCATTAATATATCTAATACATGTTCACATTTAGAAGAGTAAGATATAATATATTTTTCTCGGTAATGTTATTGTTCCTTTAAATTATTACAAAGTTTTAGATTTAATCGTAAAGCATGATTTTATAAAACAGAGTTTTATTACTAAACTTCATTTATAATGAATAAATATAATTTTTACATGATCAATATATTTTTTTATAACTTAAAAGATATATATATATATATATATATATATTTAAAAAATTAAAATTGAAACTATATAAATAAATTAATTATATAAAAATAAGAGAATAAATTTTATATATATTCTACCGATATCAATAACATCTTATATATTTTCTTAAAACTAAATTTTCAATTCATTTATAAATCCTTATATTTTGATGAAAAATATGTTATTAATTTTAAGTTTGTGATGTATTACAAATAACGTACTATAATATTATTATTAATTTGATCTCTACCGGTATATTTAATGATAATGGATACAATAATTATTTTAGTGAAAGAAAGTGGAAACTCGTCAAAGACAATTTAGTAGTAGCGAAATGTAAGAAAGATACATTATTCTACCTCATAGAAGTCATACTGTGTAGAGGAGAAGTAAATACCATAAGGAAAGAAGTTTCCACCGAGCTATGACATAAGCGACTAGGCCACATGAGTGAAAAATGTATCAAAATTCTTTCTAAGAAAGAGCTATTGTCAGAAATGAAAGGTACATCTTTGCGAACTTGTGTTGACTGTATTATGGGAAAACAACATAGAGTTGCATTTCATAGTCTCGCACTATCTAGGAAGGCAAATATTATAGATTTAATACACAAAAATGTATATATAATGAGTTGTAAGTCACTAGGGGGTGCTCATTGTTTTGTGACTTTTATTGACGATCATTCTAGAAAAGTATGAAATTTTGTTTTGAAAACTAAAGATCAAGTGCATGAAGTTTTCGAGCAGTTTCATGTAAGAATGGAAAGAGAAATTGGCAAACGTTTGAAGTGTGTACGTGTAGACAATAGTGGTGAGTATCATGGACCATTCGAGGAGTACTGTAGAAGTTTTGGCATCAGGTTGAAAAAATCAGTACCAAAGACACCTCAATACAAAGGTGTCACAGAAAGGATGAACAAAACCATTTGTGAAAGAGACAGATATATGATATCAAATGCAAAACTACCAAACTCTTATTGGATTAAGGCAATGAGGACAACATTCGACTTAATCAACCTTTATTCATCAGTTCCACTAAACTACAAGAAAGAGTTTGGACTGGGAAAGACGTTTCTTACAAATACTTGAAAGTATTTGGTTGTAGAGCATTTGTTCACATCCCAATAGATGAGCGGTACAAGTTGGATGGAAAAATGAAGCAGTGTATTTTTATGGGATATGCCCATTAAGAATTCGGCTACAGTTTTGGGATCCTATTACCAAAAAGATTGTTAGAAGTAAAGACATGGTGTTTCTTGAAGATCAAATAATCAAGGATTTTGAGAAATCCAAGAAACCATAGTTAGATGAAATTCTAGTTAATCTTGAACCAGTCTCTCCACCAACAAATCCTGATGATAGGGGAGTTGCATCAGATACTGATGATGTTAATCCACTAGTTGGCAATTTATAATCATAACAAGTTTCTTGATAGATCCAACCAGAAATAAAAATTAGGAGATCCATCCTATTACAACAACCAAGTTGTAGATATTCTCTTAACGAGTATGTGGTGCTCATTGAAAGGGGAGAGCCAGAGAGTTATGGAAAAGCTATCATTGATCAGCATAAGATTGAATGGTTAAAAGCCATGAAGGAAAAAATGAAATCTCTACACGAGAACCAAAAAATTGACCTTATGAAACTATCACAGAGAAGAAAAGCTCTTAAGAACAAGTGGCTGTATAGAATCAAAAGCGAAGAAGATAGCTTGCAACCACGTTACAAAGCAAGATTGGTTGTGAAAGGATTTGGGCAGAAGAATGGCATTGACTTTGATGAAATATTCTTACTAGTAGTTAAAATGTCTTCAATCTGAGTTGTTCTTGGTTTGGAAACTAGCCTTAATTTAGAGGTTGAACAACTTAATGTAAAGATTGCATTCTTACATGGTGATCTTGATGAGGAAATCTATATGAAGTAGTCTGAAGGTTTCCAAGTCAAAAACAAAGAGAAATTGATATGCAGACTAAAGAAAAGCTTGTACGGTCTAAAACAAGCACCAAGGTAGTGGTACAAAAAGTTTGACTCATTCATGGAGAAAAATGAATACAATATAACGACAGTTGATCACTACGTCTTCATCAAGAAATTATCTTATGGTGATTTTATTATTCTTTTGCTTTATGTTGATGACATGTTAATTGTAGGTCAAAATATTAACAAGATTAACAAGTTGAAGAAGGAGTTGAGAAAGTCCTTTGTAATGAAGGACATAGGACCCACCAAGCAAATTCTTCGCATGACGAATACCACAACAGGCAAAAGTGAAGGATCTAGCTTTCCCAAAATGGTATGTTGAAAAAGTTCTTAAAAGATTCAACATGAACAAAGCTAAACCTGTTAGTTGTCCACTTGCAATCCATTTCAAGCTTAATATGAGTCAATGTCCCTTAAGTGAGAAGGAGAATTCAGAGATGAGTAAGATGCCTTATGCATCAATGGTTAGTAGTCTAATGTATGCTATAGTATGCACCAGACCAGACATTGCATATGTTGTTGGCTTTATGAGTCAATTCCTATCAAATCCTGGAAAGGAACATTGGACAGTTGTCAAATGAATACTCAGGTATCTCAAAGGAACTTCCAATCATTGTTTATGTTTTGGTAATAATAAACTTGTATTAGAAGGATATACATATTCAGATATGGCTGCCAATGTAGATATGAGAAAGTCTATCTTCGGGTACCTAATAACATTTGCAAGGAGAGCTGTTTCATAGCAATCACGATTACAAAAGTGTATTGCTTTAAGCACCACAGAAACAGAGTACATTGCAATCACTGAAGGTTGTAAGGAGATCCTATGGATGAAAAAGTTTCTACAAGAATTGCATCAGAACCAAGAAAATTATGTTCTTTTTTGTAAAAATTAGAGTGCAATTCACCTTAGCAAGAACCCAACCTTCCACTCAAGGTCTAAACACATCAACGTAAGGTATCATTGGATTCATGATGTGTTAGAACATAAACTACTGCAAGTTGAGAAGATCCACATCAATGATGATGTGGCAGATATGATAACTAAGACCCTAACTAGAGAAAAACTTGCTATTTGTAGAGAGATTGCAAGTATGGAGGAGCCATGTCCCACATAAGGTGGATGGGAGATTTTTTGGTCCATCTCATGTGGGCCAGCAACAAATAAAATAAAAATCATTTAACAATGAAGGTTGAACATACGGTGAGAAGAAGAAAAAAAGTCAAAAATGGGTGTGAAAGGATAAGGAGAGGCTGCACCAATTATGGATTTTGATATGTTGTTTATCCCTTTAATTTTTGGCTTGAAGGGTGAAGGAATGAAGTTTTGGCTTTATAAAGAAAGTATTTGCCTCAATATTGAAATATAGCTAGGTGAGAGAAAAAAAAACAGTGAGTCTCAACAAGAGAGAGTTTTTTGAGAGGAAAAATTGAGAACTAATTTGTAAAATTTTACCAACAAATTGAAGATACATAATTATTGTATTTTTGTGAGAGATCTAACTAAAGGTGAAGTTTGTAATCACATTTTATTATAGTAAAAGTTTTAAGTGGCCTACGGGTACCGTGATTATTACTTTTATTTTGGAAGGTTTTGCACGCTAAAAAACCTTTAGTGTTATTTTTATTCTATTTTAATTTAAAAAATTATACTATTTTTATGAAATTTATATCTTTACAACCATCAATTTTCCTCAACAAACATTACAATAAAAATATATATGAAATGACTTATTTAACTCTATAATAAACTATAAATTAATTTTTGGTTAAAGATATTATTAATAAAAAATAATTATAACTATTATAATTCCGTTTGTTATAATATCACAATCTTTTAAAATTAATAAAATTAATTATGACTATATTTATACGTGTATTTATTGGAATTGAGCATAAAACTATTAACTCATTGAATCACTTTTTTATCGATTAAAATATAAGAAATTATCCTAATAAAAATTAATTATAATAATATTACTATTATAATAATTTCTAGCCAACACCAAATTGAGATGCTTGGTTAACCATATATATCATATCAACCATTTAATGGTTAACCGTATATATCATATCAACCATTTAAATGTTACAGAATTCTCACTCAATGAATATGGGATCATTTTTTTTTCCATAAAAAAGACAGATGAATGAAAAAAAATATTAATTATTCACAAATTAACAGATAAATAAAAAGATTCTCCCAAAAAAAAAAATCTTAACATTTTGAGACCCAATAGTAATAATTGGTAAAACTTTGAAACGTGGAAATTCTCCCTAATAGTGGTAATAAAGCCACACGCTTCACGCTTCACGCTTCACGCTTGTGTCTAATGTAGAGTATTAACTATTAAAAGTTATTGTGAAATTATATATATTAATAATTTTAAAAATCATAAAAATATTAAATAAATTTAATTAAACATTATTTAAAATTATATATGCATATATTATCGTTATTAAACTTAAATAACATCCTATTACATTCAATGAAATAATAGGTTAAATTTTTATAATAATAAATAGATATAATAATAAGTGTTATTTGTATTATTATAAGTTTTAAATATTATTATTTTTATTTTTTACATAATTTTTTTAGTAAATAAATGATTGAAGCTTCACATGTTTTATTAATTTTAAAACTTATATTCATACTCGTATCACATTATATATCATGAGCGACAAAAGTGTCGCCCCTAATTTAAGTGGTACCGTTGTCGGGAACTAAAATATTTATATGTTTGACAAATGATTCAAATCATGATAACTATTAATTTTTTTTTCTTTCAAAATTTGATTAAAATTTAAAATATGTAAATAATTAAGTAATATAAAAATTAAAGGATAAATTTTATAAATATTCTAACAATATTAATAAAATTTTTAATGTTTTTTTAAAATTAAATTACCAATACATTCATAAATTTTGATATTTTGATGAAAAAATTAATCTTAAATTTATGATGTATTATAAATAACGTAATATAATAT